>CAWUFW010005954.1:0-1236783 GCA_963921515.1 Calotriton arnoldi | reverse complement strand
CCACTTGGACTCCACACGGGACATGTGGGAGTCCACACGTGACATGTGTGACTCCACGTTGGACATGTGGGAGTCCAAGCGGGCATGATGGGCAGCCTGCTGCTGTTTGATGTCTCTGAGGAGCCCCACTACCTGGCTGAGCTCTCCGGTGCTGGACTGGTACGCATCAGCTATGCGTACCAGTTGTGGGTCTTCATGCACACCAGCAACGTCTGCAAGCAGCGACCTCTGTCTCCCACCCCTCCCACCACCCCTGCTGACATGTGCAGTGTGTGCAGTTGCACGCACAGATAACCCTGGTCCACCTTGGGGGTTGGTGGTGGTGGTGGTGTCCATGGCCCCAGGTTGGTCCAGGGTCACTGCGCTGGTGTTGTTCCTTATTCTGTCCATGTCGGCAGGGATGGTATTCGTGGTGACAGTCGTTGGAGGGGTGGGTGCAGGGGTGCAGCTGGTGGACCTGCTGGTGCTGCAGCTGGTGGTCCTGCTGGTGCAGCATGTTGACTTGCACCGGATGTGCCAGGTTGTTCTTCATCGTCCGAGGAGGACAGAGGCTGTACGACGCCAGTGAGCTCGGCATCCTCTTGAGCCTGGGACTGGGACTCCTCAGCGTCTGCTGCTGTGTCCCTATCATCACCTGTTTTTGGGAGACACAAACAATGTATGTCATGTTTCTGCAGGCATCAGTGGTTGACACACCTGACAGTTGTGACTGTGCCTCGGGGTGCGGGCCTGTACATTGTATTGTCCTAAGTCGTCACAGTCAGGGGTTGATATTGGTGTGGCACATTGTCCTGCATTATTTGGGCATTTCTATGTATTCTCTGGGGTGTGAACATGGTCTGCATTGATTGTGTTTGGTTGACAGCCAGACCTCCTTCCCACCCACCCACCCAGTCAGTTATCCCACCATGGAACGTGCTTGCATTGCAGGGAGTGTAGGTTGTCTCTCAGGATGTCAGTCAGTGGTGTCCTGCTGTTTGTTGGTGCACAGTTGCCAGCAGGGCCTTGTGCTCCCCACAGCAGTAGCCAGTGTCAGCCATCTTGTGAGTCCTTCTCCACTCCCTGTGATGTGAGCATGGTTCAGGGTGGTGTTGATGGGCCAGTTGTGGGGGTGACCAATATCAGTGACTACGACTCCCATCATGCTATTGCCTCCACCCCCTTCCCAGCATGCCCATGCTTCCTTCCTTTTGACTCTGCTTCCCTGTGGGGTGGGCTGGCTGTGCTGACAGGATGGCTGGGAGTGTTGTCCTGGCAGTTGTTTGGCTAAGAGTCCCAAGAGTGTCCCTGTGCTTCACACAACATAACCCAGGGTGGTGGTGCTTTGTGGGATCTTGTGTTAGGATGGAGGGCATTGCATTCTACCAGGTGGGTACTGTGGAGTTTGTGTTGGGGGGGGTGAGGGGAGGTGCTGGTGACTATGGTCAGTGCTGCAAGTCCCCCTTCCCACCCAGCCAGCCAGATATCCCACCATGGAACGTGCTTGCATTGCAGGGAGTGTAAGTTGTCTCTCAGGATGTCAGTCAGTGGTGTCCTGCTGTTTGTTGGTGCACAGTTGGCAGCAGGGCCTTGTGCTCCCCACAGCAGTAGCCAGTGTCAGCCATCTTGTGAGTCCTTCTCCACTCCCTGTGATGTGAGCATGGTTCAGGGTGGTGTTGATGGGCCAGTTGTGAGGCTGAGCAATGTCTGTGACTACGACTCCCATCATGCTATTGCCTCCACCCCCTTCCCAGCATGCCCATGCTTCCTTCCTTTTGACTCTGCTTCCCTGTGGGGTGGGCTGGCTGTGCTGACAGGATGGCTGGGAGTGTTGTCCTGGCAGTTGTTTGGCTAAGAGTCCCAAGAGTGTCCCTGTGCTTCACACAACATAACCCAGGGTGGTGGTGCTTTGTGGGATCTTGTGTTAGGATGGAGGGCATTGCATTCTACCAGGTGGGTACTGTGGAGTTTGTGTTGGGGAGGGTGTGAGGGGAGGTGCTGGTGACTATGGTCAGTGCTGCGAGTCCTCCTTCCCACCCAGCCAGCCAGATATCCCACCATGGAACGTGCTTGCATTGCAGGGAGTGTAAGTTGTCTCTCAGGATGTCAGTCAGTGGTGTCCTGCTGTTTGTTGGTGCACAGTTGCCAGCAGGGCCTTGTGCTCCCCACAGCAGTAGCCAGTGTCAGCCATCTTGTGAGTCCTTCTCCACTCCCTGTGATGTGAGCATGGTTCAGGGTGGTGTTGATGGGACAGTTGTGGGGGTGAGCTATGTCTGTGACTACGACTCCCATCATGCCATTGCCTCCACCCCACTTGCCAGCATTCCCATACTTACTTGCTTTTGTGTGGAGTTCAGTGGGTGTGGGTGTGAGGGCAATGGCAAGATGGCTGACAGTGGTGTCCTGCTGTTGGTTGCTGAGCAGTACCCAGCATGCCCTTGTGCTCCCCACGACACAGCAACAGTGTCAGACATCTTTGATGGGCCTTTCCACTCTCTGTGGGATGTGCATGCGTGAGTGTGAGCTTGCTGGGCCATGTGGTGGGGGATGTAGGGCTGTGAGTACGACTCCCATCATGCTATTGCCTCCTCCCCCTTCCCAACATGCCCATGCTTCCTTCCTTTTGACTCTGCTTCCCTGTGGGTTGGGCTGGCTGTGCTGACAGGATGGCTGGGAGTATTGTCCTGGCAGTTGTTTGGCTAAGAGTCCCAAGAGTGTCCCTGTGCTTCACACAACATAACCCAGGGTGGTGGTGCTTTGTGGGATCTTGTGTTAGGATGGAGGGCATTGCATTCTACCAGGTGGGTACTGTGGAGTTTGTGTTGGGGAGGGTGTGAGGGGAGGTGCTGGTGACTATAGTCAGTGCTGCAAGTCCCCCTTCCCACCCAGCCAGCCAGATATCCTACCATGGAACGTGCTTGCATTGCAGGGAGTGTGAGTTGTCTCTCAGGATGTCAGTCAGTGGTGTCCTGCTGTTTGTTGGTGCACAGTTGGCAGCAGGGCCTTGTGCTCCCCACAGCAGTAGCCAGTGTCAGCCATCTTGTGAGTCCTTCTCCACTCCCTGTGATGTGAGCACGGTTCAGGGTGGTGTTGATGGGCCAGTTGTGAGGCTGAGCAATGTCTGTGAGTACGACTCCCATCATGCTATTGCCTCCACCCCCTTCCCAGCATGCCCATGCTTCCTTCCTTTTGACTCTGCTTCCCTGTGGGTTGGGCTGGCTGTGCTGACAGGATGGCTGGGAGTGTTGTCCTGGCAGTTGTTTGGCTAAGAGTCCCAAGAGTGTCCCTGTGCTTCACACAACATAACCCAGGGTGGTGGTGCTTTGTGGGATCTTGTGTTAGGATGGAGGGCATTGCATTCTACCAGGTGGGTACTGTGGAGTTTGTGTTGGGGAGGGTGTGAGGGGAGGTGCTGGTGACTATGGTCAGTGCTGCAAGTCCCCCTTCCCACCCAGCCAGCCAGATATCCCACCATGGAACGTGCTTGCATTGCAGGGAGTGTGAGTTGTCTCTCAGGATGTCAGTCAGTGGTGTCCTGCTGTTTGTTGGTGCACAGTTGGCAGCAGGGCCTTGTGCTCCCCACAGCAGTAGCCAGTGTCAGCAATCTTGTGAGTCCTTCTCCACTCCCTGTGATGTGCGCATGGTTCATGGTGGTGTTGATGGGACAGTTTTGGGGCGGGCAATATGTGTGACTGCAACTCCCATGATGCTATTGGCTACACTGACTTGGCCAGCATACACAGGATTCCTTCCTTTGAGTGGTCTTCACTGTGTGTTGGTGTTGTTGTGGTGGCTACATGTGTGGATGTGTTTGTTGGTTCTATTTGTGCCACTGCCTAGCTGTAGTTGTGGTTGTGTTTGTACATGTGTTGGCACAGTTGGATGTGACTTTTTTGATGGCATGTGTTGTGTTTCTCTGACTGACATACACATTTTGGGATGATTCTGTTCTGGTTGCTGTGTGATTGCTATGAGTGCATGGTTTGACTCTCCCCTTGACAGTGATGTGTGTGTGTTTTGTGGCAGTATATTGTGTACATTTGTTGTGTACTCACCAGGCTCTGGGATGTCCTCTAGTCCATATATGCTCACTGGCGGTAGGATGGCCCGCACCTTCTCCTCCCAGGGCCTGAGGTATATTGGCTTGGCAGGAGGGCCACTGCCGGTGTGTTGGCTGTTGATGTAGTCTTGCTTCAGCAGTTTCCGTACCCTCCTGCGCACGTCATACCACCTGTTCTGGATGTCGGTCTTTGTGCGCCGACATGGTGATTGGGCGTTCACCCTGTTGATGATCCTCTCCCACATCTTGGTTTTCTGCGACATGGGGGTCTGTTGGACCAATGTGCCAAACAGCTGTGGCTCTATCCTGAGGATCTCGTCTACCAGGACTTCCAATTCACAATCTAGGAACTTGTGATTCTTCTTGGGGGCATGGTGATGGGTGGTGATGGTGAGTGATGTGTGTGTTGGTGTGCAGGTGAGGGTGTGTGAGTGTGTGTTTTGCTGGGTGTATGTGAGGTAGGTATTTGTTGGTGTGCTGATGGTGTGTGGCTTGTGTGAGGGATGAGCTGTGGGTGTGTGGTTGCTTTCTCTTGGGTGCTGGCAGTGGAATGGCATTTGCAAAGGCTCATGGTAGTGATTTGTGTCCTTTATATAGGTGGAGTTGTGGGTGTGTCTTTGTTCTCTGTCCCCACCCCCCCAGTATTTATTGGCTTGGTAATTGCTTGTTTGGCCTTTTTTTGGTTGATTTTTCCTTTGTGCTGTTTGTGTATGTTGGAAACGTTCTTGTGATCGAGTCGGACCCTGCATTGGTCTCGTACGGTGTTTTCCGTTTCGTTCACGCTGTGTTTGTGCAGTTTTGTATGCTGCGTACCCGTCGGTCGCGGTGTATTGTGTTGCTTCGGCTCGGTTTTGTATGCGTGTCAGTCGTACGGCTTGTCCTCCGTCCGACTCGGTCGTGTTTTTCGCGCCTTGCATCGTACTTTGCGGGTTGGAGTTGGCGGGTACGATTCGGTCGGATTTGTTCCGGGTGCGTGTCGGTCGGTTGGATTCGCGTGTTTTTCCGGCCGGATTGCTATTTTCCGAGCGGCTCGGTCGGTCGGCTTGGTTTCCTGACGTGTCGGTCGGATTTATCGCGGCTTGCATCGTACTTGGCGTGTCGGGCGCCACTGGTACGTGTCGGTCGGTAATTTTTCCGGCTCCGAGTCGGTCGGTGCTTTTTCCGGCCCGAATCGTAATCGACCCCACAGTCATTCAATAGAAGAACAATGTAAGTAAAACCAACTTTTTTTTATATTAGACTTTAAAAATAAACCATCAAAATGTACATTTTTAAAAGACTGTAAAAATCTAAAAGCCAAACTCTAAATTTTAATTTTAAAAAAACTACTCACATCAGGCTACTACTTGCTGTGCTTGCCAAAAGCAAAAAGCTAAATGGTGGTGTGTGCCCATTTACTATTCCTACTCCGGCAGCTGCTTGCCTCATGGAAAGTGCAGGATAGTGGTGGAAGCAAAATTACTATTCCTAATCTGACATATACTTGCCTCAGGGAAAGTGCTGGATGGTGGTGGGGGCAAAATTACTATTCCTACTCCAACATGTGATTGCCACAGGGAAAGAGCTGGATGGTGGTGGGGTCAAAATTACTCTTCCTACTCCGACTGGTACATTCCTCATGGAAAGTACTTGATAGTGGTGGGGTCAAATTTACTATTCCTACTCCTACAGGTGCTTGCCCCAGTGAAAGTGCTGGATGGTGGTGGGGGCAAAATTACTATTCCAACTCCGAGAGGTGCTTACCTCAGGGAAAGTGTTGGATGGTGGTGGGGGCAAGTTTACTATTCCTACTCCGACAGGTGCTTGCCACGGGGAAAGAGCTGGATGGTGGTGGGGGCAAAATTACTATTCCTATTCCTACAGGTGCTAGCCTCAGAGAAAGTGTTGAATGGTGGTGGGGTCAAATTTACTATTCCTACTCCAACAGGTGCTTGCCTCAGAGAAAGTGCTGGATAGTGGTGGGAGCAAAATTACTATACCTACTCCGACATGTGCTTGCCTCAGTGTAAATGCTGGATGGTGGTGGGGGCAAAATTACTATTCCTACTCCAACATGTGCTTGCCTCAGGGAAAGAGCTGGATGGTGGTGGGGGCAAAATTACTATTCCTACGCCGACAGGTGCTTGCCTCAAAGAAATTGCTGGATAGTGGTGGGGGAAAATTTACTATTCCTACTCCAACATGTGCTTGCCTCAGATAAAGTGCTGGATAGTGGTGGGGCAAATTTACTATTCCTACTCCAACATATGCTTACCTCAGGGAAAGTGCTGGATAGTGGTGGGGGCAAATTTACTATTCCTACTCCAACATGTCCTTACCTCAGGGAAGGAGCTGGATGGTGGTGGGGCAAAATTACTATTTCTACACCTACAGGAGCTAGCCTCAGGGAAAGTGTTGGATGGTGGTGGGGTCAAATTTAATATTCCTACTCCGACAGGTGCTTGCCTCAGAGAAAGTGCTGGATAGTGGTGGGGGCAAATTTACTATTCCTACTCCAACATGTGCTTACCTCAGGGAAAGAGCTGGATGGTGGTGGGGCAAAATTACTATTCCTACTCCGAGAGGTGCATGCCTCAGGGAAAGTGTTGGATGGTGGTGGGGGCAAATTTACTATTCCTACTCCTACAGGTGCTTGACTCAGTGAAAGTGCTGGATGGTGTTGGGGGCTAAATTACTATTCCAACTCCGAGAGGTGCTTACCTCAGGGAAAGTGTTGGATGGTGGTGAGGGAAAATTTACTATTCCAACTCCGACAGGTGCTTGCCTCAGAGAAAGTTCTGGATAGTGTTGGGGCAAATTTACTATTCCTACTCCAACATGTGCTTACCTCAGGAAAAGAGCTGGATGGTGGTGGGGGCAAAATTACTTTCCTACTACGAGGTGCTTGCCTCGGGTAAAGTACTGGAAAGTGGATGGGTCAAATTTACTATTCCTAGTCCTACAGGTGCTTGACTCAGTGAAAGTGCTGGATGGTGGTGGGGGCTAAATTACTATTCCTACTCCGAGAGGTGCTTACCTCAGGGAAAGTGATGGATAGTGGTGGGGGCAAATTTACTATTCCTACTCCAACATGTGCTTACCTGAGGGAAAGTGCTGGATGGTGGTGGGGGCAAAATCACTATTCCTACTCCAACAGATGTTTGCCTCATGGAAAGTGTTGGATGGTGGTGGGGAAAATTTTCTATTCCTACTGCGACATGTGCTTGCCTCAGGGAAAGTTCTGGATGGTGTTTATTGTTTAAAACATTTAAAAACAATATGTAATTATTAAGTGTACATTTTTTATGTCAACTGATAGCAACAATAAACAGCCTAAAAAAACATAGATTATCTAAGAAAAGAAGCAACTGAAGACCATCAGAAAATTGTTAAAAAGGTAAATTATATTGCAAATTAAGCATGAAAACCCACAAAATCAATGATATTGTAAATTAAAAACAGGTGGATAAATAGAATTAAATGTCATTTAAATTTTTAAAACAATGTTTTTTTTTTTTTTTTTTACAGTTTGGACAACTACAAACGTCTCTACCAATCTTAAAGTCGAGCAACAAAACAATAAACATACCAAGGTAATGTTTTCAACAAATAAAAATGTCAATAAAGTTTTTGAACAGAAAAACAAATAAATCCTATTCCAATGCCACAAAATGCTCTTCTCCAAAAAAAAAACCAAATCAACTGGAATAATACTTTTTGAATGTTGATAAATATCTCATTCTTCTCATAAATTATATTGCAAAATCTTCACAAATGAATTTTTTCTCTGAAAAGTCAATGACTATTGTTAAAAAGCAAAACTTTCACATGTTGTTCTATAACAAAAAAATATTGAATTCTATTTCAGGTTAAATATTTAATAATATCACCAACACCTAAACAATATATTTTTTTTTACTATTTCAGACCACAATAAAAATCGAACTGGTCTACAAAGCCCAAAACCTCAAGAAAAAGCTTCTTAAAAAGGTAAGATTAGAAAATGAATAAACAATAAATTAACTTAATCATATTTCTGTCCCTAGTCAACATTATTAAAATAACATAGGAGTGATCAAACGCATAATTTCTTTTCTCTTTCAGACCCAACTAAAAAACAAAACCGTCCTCCAAACTAAAAGCATCAAAAAACAACTTTTGAAAAGGTAAGAATCTCCAAATATTTATCAATAAAACAACTTAACCATTTTTCTCTCCCAATGAAGCATTTTTTTAAAGAACATATCTGCAAAATTAGAAATACAACACGGTTAAAACATTAAATATAACTTCAAACAACATTTACTTTAAACAGTATTAAAAAAATGCAGATATTGTACAGTCTATGTTTTCAACAAAACAGATAAACACAATAAATTAAAAATAAACCAACACATTTTTTTTTCTATTTCAATCCATAACAGAAAATGTCATCTAGTCAAGATGCCAAATACGTCACCTCCAACCGGGGCAACCGTCTGCTAAAACATAGTGGGTATGTTTATTGTAAGGAGAGACTAAGGGGGTGATTAGGATGTAGGGCGGATCGCCACCGCCCGCATGGCGGTGGCGATCCGCCCACCATTTCCCACCGCCCGCCTCACATTTCCCCACCGCCATATTAGTATGGCGGTGGGGACCCAGGCGGTCACATGCCTTTCCATGGCGGAGACTCCGCCATGGAAAGGCATGCGGAGAATGCCTTTGGGGGCGCGTTGCGGGCCCCCTGGGGGGTGCGGGGGTGGGGGGCTGCACTTGGGGGGTACCCATGGTACCCCCCAACATTGGCATGCACAAGGTGGCAGGCACCGCGCAGTGCCTGCCACCTTGTGCATGCCAATGCACACAGTGCATTCCCAGCATTGTGGCGGGCGGTGCTGTGTGCACTGCCCGCCACAATGCTGGGAATGGAGGATGCCACCGCCATGGTGGCAGTGGCATCCTAATCGCTGGTGCGGGACCGCCGCACCACTGGAGGCCGGTCCCAGCACCGCTAGGGTGGCGGGCGGACGGAAGTCCGCCCGCCATCTTATTAGGCCCCTAAGTGAGCCCAGGTGTCATTGGGGGTGTGTGCAATACTACTCATCCCATTGCACAGGCAGAGCGGTTACTCTTGGTGACTCTGTTTTAAGAACCACAGAACATAACCACTCTGCCTCTGCAATGGAGATTGATGTTAGAGAAACAATTAATGAAATTAAAGATATTGCATCCACCTCATGTGAACCCTGTGGTGCAGTTTTGAGGGAGGTAGCCCAACACATTCCACCACATGTTGCAAGTAGTATGCCCACAATTCCTATCCTGAGAAGAATTGTTCAACGTAAAAAACAGGCAAGTAACCCACAAAGAGTAACACCCCAAACCTTTTCTGACATAAACATTCCTCCTGAACTCCCTGTAATAGTTACTAATGAACCATTTCTTTTGCATGACAACAAAACCCCTCAAAAAAGAATACTAATCTTTAGCACACCCCATAATCTTGTAAGGTTGGAGAACAGTGATATTTGGATGATGGATGGGACGTTTAAATCCAAGCCCCATCCATTCACCCAAATATACACTATTCACACATATATTAATAATACAGTAGTACCCTTAGTTTAAGGTTTACTCCCTGATAAACAATCCTCAACATACACTGAATTATTGTCAGTGATAAAAGCTAAAACATCAAACAAAAGTCCTAGAAAATTACTAATTGACTTTGAATTACCTATGATTAATACCATTACCAAATTGTACACGGATACCCAAATTCAAGGATGGTTTTTTCACTTTTCTCAGGCTTATTGGCGAAAAAATACAAAAAACATCCTTAGTTGAGGATTATATATCAGATAGCAAACTACAGTTTGAACTAAAAAAACTAACAGCCCTTTGCTTTGTTCCTCCTGACAATGTAGACGAGTACTACACTTCAATTACAGAAGCAGAATACTTTACCTCAAACGAAGATAAATTGGCACCCATTCTAAATTACTTTGAAGACGCATGAATTGGCCATCTAAGCAGGTCGGGTCGCAGGAGGAAACCACGTTTCCATGTGAAGTGGTGGAACTGCTACTCGATCTGCTTAGAGGGAGAAGCAAAAACAAACAATGCCGTAGGGGGATGGCAGAACTCTTTCAATAAATGAATTGGCAAACCTCATCCTAATTTCTGTCATTTCTTGGAAATTTTGAGGAAGGAGAAAAGTTTCCAAGAAATGAGAATGTCGCAATCATTAACAGGTAGACTGAACCCACGTATATCAAAAAGAACAAAGGAAATGTCCGAGAGACTATTGGGTGCAATTCAACAGTTTACGTTGATGGTGGCTTCAGAGTCAGACTACCTTAATAATCTTGCACACATCTTCTATTTCTAACCTACACTATCTTCTTACTTGCCTGTTTTCTAACCCTGGGCGGAGTTCGCGTAGTCGCGCTACGCTGAGTACCGCGAAGTGGTAAAAATACTCCTTGAGCTACGCAGAATTCCGCGAGGACGCAGAGTTGCTTGTTCCGCCCGTTCGCGATGCGTTTTTCCTGTTTGGGAACGCATATTGCCTGTTTGGGATGCTGTTTGCGTGCTCGGGGGGGGAAAAATCTCGCAAACTTGCCCATGTGGTCGCCAATGGGCGCGGCCATCTTGTTTTTCACTTGTCCCGCCCATTCGCGATGCATATTTCCTGTTCGCGAACGTAGATGTCCGAGGGCGCGTCCGAATGACGTGTTCGCGATCGCACACTCTCGCGGGATCGCACGGCCGGCTACCAAAATCTCGTGGCGCACGCGAACGGATAGGAAAACTCATCGGCGAACACAGGGATCCCGGTAAGTCGCTACCGCACGCGAGAAAACGCATTTTGAAAGCGCGAACAAGGGAAAAACTCCGCTACGCCGTGGATCGCAGAGTTTTCGGTAACTTCGCGTTCTACGCGGAACGCGGAGTTACCAAAAATCCGCAAACTCCGCGAGCGTAGCGGATTTTACCGCCCAGGCTTACTGTTTTCCCCTAAAAAAAACCTCTAATTCAATTTTTTTTACAATTACAAATATTTGTAAAAGTTGGGTCTCTTCACCTTCAGATGTCTTCTACTTTCAACTCTTGGACTTACGTAGTATCCAATTTTTCACCGAGTCCATTCTCTATTTTTAATCCATTGCAAGTATTCCACATTCCTTTTGGAAAATCCACGTCCCGAATTATTCTTTTTAAATGTGCACATTACTTTAAAAATAATATCTGTGCATACCTAAAAAAACGCACCCAAAGAAAAATCCCGGAAAAGTGTTCTTTTTCGGCAAAAAACGCAACAAAATCCAACAAAGCAATCCATTCTAATTCGAAAAGAATTCCAAATCCATTCAAAGTTCCAAAATCCTTCCACGAAACTCCATCTCGTAAAAATTAAAGTGGCACTTCCAAAATCCAAAAACAAATAAGCAATGGATGTAATAATATCCGATCCTCTATTTTCCCCAAAAAATGATCTTTTTTTCAATATTTAAAATACATCTAACTGCGACGACGCCAAAATGATTTTGTTTTTAAAAAACCCGTCGCAAAATGAAAAAAAGGTACCTTTTGAATCACTTTTGTTTAATAAAGTTTTTAATGTATATATTTTTATTAACTTTATTAAACAAAACGTGTTACGAAAGAATGAGACCCAACGTGGGCCTACTACTGCAACCTGTTATGGAGTAAAATTATTTGGTTAACACACATTAAAAGTACCAAAAACACAATTACTACATCTATCTACTTCCCTCCTCTCTCCTTACAATAAACATTACCACTAATCTATATATTTTAATATTTTAAATTTGTCTTACCTTGACGGAGCTCTCCCTTGCATCTAATCCGTAGCGCGACGATCCTCGTAATGACGAAAGTTACGTTTACGCTGCAACGTCATGTCTTTCTGTAAAAATGAAAAAGGACATTTTTTCCCATTGACCTCAATGGAAAAGTGTGGGAAAATTTTGTAAAAAAATGTTAATGTACATAAAAATATCTATGTTTATTTCTGTACATTATTATAAATAATAAACTATTTTTTCAAAATGTTTGTATATTTTTTTAGAGTACATAATATTTATATAAATGTTAATAAAATTCTTTAAATATTAATTTCCATCTCCGGTCTTTCTTTCTTCATTTTAAATGTTATCAAATTATTATAATTTGTTTACATTAAAGTAAAGTTTTTAACACAATTATTACTGTTTTTATAAATTATTAATATTTATATTTTTAACTCTATAATATTACAATACCCTTTTAACATTTTATTTACTCTTTTTTTTTATCTGAATACTAATTTGTAACCCATGTTTAAATAATTTCCATAATTAATTTAAATTTTCACAAAAATCTTTTTTTTTTACTTTTAATTAATGAGATAATTATCAAGATTTTTTTTTTTTTACAATTAACATAACTTTATTAAATAAACCTAATATTTTTCCCCTTTTACACTACTTTTATCACAAAGTTTTAATGCTAATTTTAAATTAATATATACTCTAGTATTAATTTTAATACCTTAGTTTAAAAAAACAAATAACCACTACCTTATTTTAAATTATTTAATTTAAATATTATTTTAATCTCCCTTTTACTATCATTATTATCTCTTACATTTAATTCTAACATTTGTTTAAAAAACACTCTAGTAATAATTTTAATACATGAGTATTAATTTAAATAACCACAACCTTTTTTAATTTTATTTAATATTTACATAATACACATCTCCATTATAATATTCATATTTCACAAACCATAAACTATAATAATGTTTTATAATACTCTAGTATTAATTTTAATACCTGAGTATTAACAAAATTTCAACAATTTTTTAAAAATAATTAATATTTATATAATATAAACCACCATTTTAATTTCCAAACATTTCTCTAAAATATACTGTTTTATTAATTTTATTACCTGAGTATTAAAATGAACTACCACAACCATTATTAATAATATTAACTATTTATATAACATAAATCTCCCCTTTATTATACCACAGTATTAATTAAAATAGACTACCACAACTTATAAAAATGCTTACCATACTGTACTTACCAATCCGTTGTAATGGCATGCTTTGTAATAGCATGCGTTGTAATGGCATGCGTAGTAAAGGTATGTGCGTTGTAATGGCATGCAATGTAATAGTGTCTTCATTGTAATGGATGCGTTGTAAAGGCATTGCGTTGTAATGCCTGCGTTGTAATGGATGTCTCCCCTTGTATACTCAGTTCACATGGACATATGGGTTGCTCTTGTTTTTTTGATAAAACTTTCTAATAAATATGCAGGTCAAAGTGACTAATGATCACATCCAGGATAAATTGAGTCAGTCTGTAGACAATTACATTTCAAAGCTCAGATCAGACACAAATTTCAATACAAGGAGACTCAATTGAATGTGAATTGTTATAGCAAAATGTCCAAAATGCTCTCTCCCAGTCATTGACAGCTAGGTTCGTCCATTCAGGGGAGGAGTACCTCAGACAGGGTACTCTAGCTCTCTTTGATCTCCTCACTGCTGACCCTTCCTCATCATTGTCACTTAGGCCATATCCTTCAATATCGTCTGGGATTGTGTGTGACACATGCACTTCGGAAAAACTGCATCTCCCTCTCTCCTGTCTTCTTGGCGGACACAACTTGCGTTACTGTTGCACTAGGGTCTGAATCTGGCACAGTCAACACTACAGGATGACACCCTTCTGTACCGACTTCAACTGTTGACTTTCTCAGTCCCCCCTCAAAGCAAAACCTCTTGCTGATCCCCAACAGCTTGACTAACCTGCTTTATTTGTCTCACAGTAACCACCGGCACTTCAGGGACAGGTGCTGTTATCTCATCAAGGGGACAAGGGACTCTGCAAGTATGGGCGGCATTCACCCAGTTGGAGTGTCTTCCGCACTTCACAGCTGTTGTAGTGACCAAGGTGACCTGGTAGGGGCTTTGCCATCAAGGTTCCAAGCACGACCTGCACACGTGCTTCTTCACTATAACCTAGTCGCTGGGACTGAGATCATGGCACTGCTCCTGTAGAGGCGACCCTCTCCAACCTAATGAGATACAGAATGTACCACATGAGCCAGTCCTTTGCAGTAATCAAGAAGCATGTCATCTGTAATGTTCACAAGCGCATTCACAGACACTGCTGGCAGTCTTCTAGCTCTGCCCATGATTAGTTCATGGATAGACAATCCTTTTTTCCTATATGGAGTACTGCATAGGCTCCTCAATACAAGAGGCAAACCATCAGGCCATTTCAGAGATGTCTAGGCACATACGTTAGCCAATCTGGATTTCAAAGTCCCATAGACCTGTTCCACATTTTCGGAAGCGTCCATTCAGTAACTGCAATGTAGCCTCTGTTCAACTTGTAATGCTGCGCACAACATCTTCAGGACCTCATTATTAAAATGAGTTCCTCTGTCTGACTCCAGAGAAGTCAGGAACCTGAAGCGTGGTATTAACTCTTTCAACAACAGCTTAGCCACTGTGAGACTATCATTTTTCCTGGTCGGGTAAGTTTCAACCCAATACGAGAAGATACACACAATCAATAGGACATTTCTCAGCCCATTGCACTCAGGCATCTCAATAAAGTCCATATGCATCCTACTGAAGGGACCATCTGATCTCCCTATGTGACTCAGTGTTACTGCAGTTCTTCTGCCCACATTCTGTTGCTAGCCAACAACACATCGGTGACACAGCCCTTCAGCCATCAGTCTGAACCTGGGGTTAAACCTTGTTTGCCTGAACAAGTGCACCATGACACATCTACCTACATGTGCAGGTCCATGATAATGTCTCGCCATTGGAAGCATAAAACTATCTTGCAACATAGGTCTTCCCTCTCCTGAAACCAAAATGTCATCCTCATCTCTTTTGACACAACCTGCTCTAATTCAGCCTTGCTGTTCTGCTTCTGGCACTGCCTCCTGTAACCTCTTAACTTCCTCTCAAGTATCAATTGTATTCAACAACAGATTGCAATTTGTCTCATCTGGTTTTTTCATTTTGGTATTCTCCATTAATGGTACAAGCATTCAAGGCACAATATCTTGGGGTTTTGTCCGCATACCTGTTGCCCACAGTCACATAGTCAGTCCATTGCAGTGTGCAGCACATTTCATAACCGCAATCTGGGCAGGTAGCTGTGACGCCATAATAGATTGTGTACACTCTTGCCATTGCGGATTGGTGACCCGAAGAGGTCATAAATCGACGTTGCCACCATAACTGTCCGAAGTCATGAACAACACCAAAGCCATGCTGACTCTCAATGAAAATGGTCACCTAGTAAGGGCAAATAATTCAGTCACTTGAGCAGAATATGCTCCTTGAAGTCAGGAGGCTTCAACCCCCCTTGAGACAGTACATATTTCGTAAGCAGCTCTCAGGTTTCCTTCATGGTCTCGTAAACAGGAGCCATAAAAAAAATCACATAATCTGATTCAGGAAGTGGCACATCTTGTATGTAAGGTCTTGGCTTAGTGCATAGTTCAGTAACATCAAGACAGTCATGCTCAACTTCACCTTCATTATTGTCATATTTCCAGGTACAGGCAAGAGTGTTGCAAGATTAAGGGGCTCACTACGATGACGGACGGAAGCCCATCCGCACTGGTGGCGGTGGGGGAAAAGGTTCATTTCCCCGCTCCGAATGCGATCATTGCGACCACCGAATTACAATGGTCCAACAGAAGCCGTATTCTGTCCGCCGCGGTCTGTCAGGCTCCGCACGTTTCTTGCGTATGCAAGGGTGGTGAATGGAGCCAACAGAGCAAGACCGGCGTGCGGAAACACGTTCTGTCCGCCAACCAGATTCCAATGTGGCAAACAGCCCTTCCCACCGCCGCGTAAAATCCACCACATTGCGGATGGCGGAAACACAACAACGGTGAGGAAGAGCCAATATAGAACCCATCCAAACCACCGGAGCTGCCAAGGATCCTGCGTCACAGGCCTTCCCGCTGCACCTCCGGCAGACAAGACGCCGCTGCGCACAACAGCAGAGGTACGTACCAAACATCTCCACACATGTAACCCCTGAACAACTACAACTCCCAGCAAGCATGGCGACACCACGATGAATGTGGCAACCTGCCAAATGCAAGGTGCGAGGCTCACCCAGTCCTCATGAGTGACCCTCGGTGCCCCTGAAGGTAATTGGGGCCAATGCCGAGCCCCGCAGTTTCAGAGCGCGCACACCGCAATGCCAAGAAATGTACGCCGAAGGGCCCCATTGGCTGATGGCTCATTTGCATAGTGGTTGCCACACCGCGGCGGCCTGGAAGCTACGACCGCAACCCTGCATCATCCAATTGGGGCCAATGCGTGTCATCGCTGCAGATGCCAGCTACCGCACATGCGAACACATTCCTCATTTGCATTGGCGCCATGCAAATTACATCACACATCACAACTCATGTGCCTAAAGTGATTGGTGCACCCCATGTGTAATGTCGTGGGGCATGAGGCCCCCATGCATAGAAAGTAACCACACAGACACCATACATGTATAGGAGAACTGGCCCAGGGCACATGCGTCCAGCCCCGTTTGTTGGCAGGGTCACATGTCCAGTGATGCCTGTGCTGGGTGGCTCTGGGGTGGGGGGTAAGCCAGCCCTCTGGGAGTGGCTGGTGCATCAGAACAACTAGAACAGTGACTAGCTGGTCACTACACTGTGAAGGTATGAGAGAGTGTGACCTTTGAGTCAAGTCCTCGCACACATGGTATGTCTAAGAAAAGGAGAGTGAAATTACAGACATTGTCATGCCTCGGGGCCAACTTGGACTGAAATGAGGGAAGGAGTCAAAAAGGACAAAGGTCCCTCGCACTGTACCAATGTTGTGTAATGAAACATCCAACCTGTGAACATCGCTTGTATATCCCTTGACATCTGACTGGCGTCCCTTGGCCAGGGGTCGTCTTGTGAAGGGCCAGTGACGTAGGCAGACAATCAGAGGTGTCCATTGTCTGCAAATCAGACAGACTTGTAATCCCTAGCACCCCCAACACAAGTACTGGGGTGGCGTGCAGTGTGCCTAGCTGCCATTGCCTGCAAATGTTCTTGCACACGTCATAGGAGTGCACACGTGGAACAACCAAACATAGCCCTGACCGACATCATCGGTCATTGTCAGCCATGTGGGCATGTATACACAATCAATGTGCATTTGTGCCTCATTCAGGTGGACATTGCAATGTCTGTTACGCAAATTCCTCACACATTCACGCAGGACTGACCCCATAATGTCCACATGTGTCTGTCCACCGTGCTGTATATCCATGCTGCGTTGTCCAGATGACACTCACTGCCCTCATCCCGTAATGTTGTTGTGTATTGTGGGACTAAAGCTTGCGGTCGTGCAGTGACAGCAGCTACATGCAACTCACTGATGCTGGGAAACACTAGTGCTGTGCCATCCAACCACAGGGCAGCTCATCCGTGATGTAGCAGTGTACTATATGCCATACACATCGACTTCTTTGGATGTCGTAGTGTCAGTATGTCGAGTGAGTGAAGAAAAACAACATCTGAATGCAGGTCACTTGTGCATTTTGCGTGACCATGAGTCCTGTCAATGTTGTGGTTGTGTGAGTCTCTGGGTAAGCTGTTCACCACATCTCATCTATAACTCAGCCCATGCTTGTGTACCCTGACATACGTAGGAGGAGACCACCCTTCTTCCGACCTTTCCCCGACCTGGCGACGATGGAGGACAACGAAATCATCAGGAAATTCTGTTTGGATCGCCGCACACTATGAAACCTATGTGCCCAGTTGGAGGCCCATTTGAAGCCCAAAAGAATATATCTGGCTGCATTGTCTGCTACAGTGAAGGTTATGGCTGCACTGCATTTCTTCGCTACTGGGTCTTTCCAGTACACTGTGGCCAGCGCCTGTGGGATGTCACAGCCCATGTTCAGCATGGAGTTGCGTGACGTCCTGTCAGCATTGATGCTTTACAAGGACAGACATGTCCACTTCCCGAGGATGGATGGATTGGCAGCTGTGAAGGGGGAGTACTATGACCTGGGAGGCATTCCAAATGTTGTGGGAGCCATTGATTGTACCCACATTGCCCTCGTTCCACCACAGGCAAGTGAACACATCTATAGGAACCGCAAACACTACCACTCCATCAACGTGCAGGTGGTATGCCAGGTGGATCAGATCATCCCACACGTGTGTGCAAAGTATCCTGGCTCGGCACATGACTCACACATCTTGCAGAACAGCACCATACCCCAATTGATGGCCAATGTGCACCCCGAGCTGGCCTTGCTTTTGGTGAGTGGGCTGTGTCAATGACTGTGATGTATGTGTGACATGTCGGCTCAAATCACATATTCAGATCACACTGTTTGCCTGTATGTCTCACAACTAGGTGACCCTGGGTATCCAATCGTCCATGGTTGCTGTCCCCACTGCGGAATCCAACAACGCCGGGGGAAGTCCTATACAATGAAGCACATGGGAGGACACGTCGTGTGGTGGAGCGCACTTTTGGACAGCTGAACTTAAGATTTATGTGCCTGGACAAGACTGGTGGTGCACTTATGTACTCACCACAGAAGGTATGCCAGATGGTAGTCGCCTGCTGCATGCTACACAACCTGGCCTTGCGCAGAAGGATCCCCCTGATTCTGGACGACGATGAACAGCAGCAGCCCCCCGCTCTCAACCCACACATGCCCACTGACGATGACAGTGGTGAGGAAGAAGGCCTTGACCAGCGTCAACAGCTCATCGTCAACAACTTCCGAGTGTAAGTTAACAATGAGCGACTATTACTGTGTCTGTGTGCCTTGCTGTTGTCTCACAAACTTTGAGAATTGTTGCTGGCATTTTGTTCACATACAGGACTATGCGCAGGATTAGAGGACTTGGGCAGGCAGGGACCGAGCACCCAGAAGCACCCATGAACACAGGACCCAATCGCTATAGTGCCTCACTAGCTCTCCTACTCACTCAGAGGAATTCAAGCGCGTGTACACAAGTAGATAAGTTGAAGACAAGAAACGCTTTCAAATGTGCATTTTTACTATAGTGTCAATACATGCAACATACGTGCCACAACAAGTTGAGAATGCATGAGTACAAAAACAGTTACCATAGTGACACATCCATATCACAAGAAGCAAGATGTCATATCAATAATCACTCTGTACGGAGACCCACGAGCATATCCCCCCACCCCTTGCTGGGAGGAGTTGTATGAGATGTCCCAGGTCTATGGGCTTTGTCAGCAGACCCCATTCCTCAGCCAATACATGTTGAAATTAACATCCCATGTGCTGTGTCGCTCTCATCACTGGATGGATCACTCTCCAAGTGTGGGACAACTAGCCCGCCTCGCCATGACATCTAAAAGGCACCCGTGACCTCTAGCAGCTGTGACACTTTGTTGAGTCGGGGTGCTAGGGCCTGACCAGAACAGAATGACAACGGACAATCTCCTCCAACCAAGGACGGAATGGGCAGGCAGTACTCCTGGACCACGCAGAGAACAAGCTGTGCGGACACTTCTCATGTGACAGATATATACTAAGGTACTTGCAAAACGACTACGCCATGTAAATTTCATGCGCTACAGCTGCATGATGGAACCTGGGCTCATGCCAGTCGACAATGTCCATGACGGTCAGATGACAGCCTCCCCTTGCTCAGGTCTGTGGTACCAAGCGAAACAGACCGCAGAGGTCAGAAGAGTCAAAGCTAATGCAGACAGGGCAAAAGTCAGAGAGCTGAATGACAATTCCTGTCAGTAGGCATGAAAAAGGTAAAAGGATATTGAATTAGTCACCAACAGTTCCTGTTGCTGTTAAGTAATTATGAATCCAAGAAGGCACAGGCAGCTTCGAAGGCAATCAGTTCCAAAAGACGATCCAAATCATCTTCAGCAAAAAGGACCGCCATCCAATCCAGCAGTATGAAGGAACAGATGTGCTCCTCGCACCACGAGGATGAAAGGAGCATCCCATGACAACCTGGGAGAGGTTCGATGTAGACCTGGCACAGGAGCCTTTGCGCAAACGCACAGGCGCAGCTGGCAGCCTGTCTGACACATTGAAAGGCATCCCACAAACGTGTATCACCGGAGCAGTCCTGGTCGTGGACCAACAAAGGACTCACCCACAGCTCATGATCCAGGGCAGCAAGGGATGTGTTGGAAAGGCAGACATCCATGGCCCAGTGAAAGGGGCATCGTCGACAACAGAACACAGGTTGCACGCAGGTAAAATAGGCATAGCGGAAGGTTAGCCTATAACTGATGCGTAGCACAGCTAATGGGACACATCCAAAGAGAAGCTGCATGCGGTCACGGTACAGTTGCAACTGACCGGGGTTCGCCTGGACCACAGGATGGGTAGACATGGCGTGAGAGCACTCTTAAAACCAGCGCTCAGCTGCACAGCCACAAGTAGTGATATCAAACCGCTAAATGCAGTCTGAAAATTGGAGGAATGACACCCGGTAGTACTCCAAAAATAGCATGAAACGAAGGGACAAGGCCAGAGCCTGCAAGTTTGTAAAAAGTGTGCTACGGCCTTCAGTATCAGAGGCTTACGATGATTTCTGTATCAGTCCCCCGGAAAAAAGTGGGAGTGCCGTGTTCAGCAGTGACTGAATCGCGCGGGACGGTCATGGCACCTGGAATTCGAAGGTCTCAGGGCTGGTGTGTGAGCGACTACTTGTTGAAACAGAAGTCCATTGTGTCTGCACACTTTTTGAAGTATGCTTTCACTGTGGGAATGTGAGGCCACAAATGACTATCCACAATCACATATGGGGGAGTAAGGAGGACATTGCTACAGCAAGGAACACGGCGTGCAACAGTTCCTATATACGCGATGCCTGCCCTGTGACCGCAGCAGTTGTGCTCATTCAGGAGAAGATAACTTCGGTTGTAAAACAGATTTAGCGTGGGTATGTTGTCAGCGACTGGTGTTCATGTGGGTAAACATGCCTAGATCGTACATGTCACATGAAAATCCCTGGGCAACAGTACTTGAGTGTGTGAATGCGACAATGTCACCATCGTCCACATGACAGGATGTGTTGTGATGCTGGCTCTTGTGGGCACACTGCTAAGGATTTCATTGTTCTGCGCTGTGTGATCTGTGACAACTTCCGTCATGTCCATGCCGATGTCATTAGGGGGATGTGAGCACACTGCTTCACCCCCCAGCACAGTTCACCCCTCGGCATTCTGGAAAATGCAGTTCAGTCATGATGCTTACTTGTCATGTGACTGAGGTGTTTCACCTGTGTTGGGCAGGAAGAGGTACAGAGACCCAAGTAGATTTTGGCAGCTTCCTCAGCAGACACCGATCACAATGTATCTTACCCCTACTGATGTGGGAGGATAACGCGACACACATGTGTCTAGAGATTCACAGCACTGACCTGCACCACCTTGGTGACACACGACAACGGTAACAGAAGTAAGCTTTTCAACTGAACTGCATCTACCAGGATGCTAAGGGCTAAACTGTGTTGGGAGGTGCAGACGTGTGCTCCAGTTCCCCTGCTGTCCATGTTGATGGTGTTTTCCGGTGTTATCTGTAATGCATATTGCACAGTGTTGCCTCGTGGTGTGCTTTTGCGGTTGGTCCATAATATGGCAACGCACTGTTATTTCCTTGGGTCTTTCCATGTACCTACACTCTCTCAATGGATTTTCGCTTTTACATATTCGGATACATTGCAATGTGAGTCAACATGCTACTTACTGTGATGAAAATGCTCTTGACACAAAGGCATACTGTTGTGAGTTGTGTTTCTTTTGAAATGAGTGACAGGTGAGGGGTGAAGTGGAAAGTGATGGTACACAGATAGTTACAACCAAAGTCCAACCGAACACTGCCATCCTTCTGGCAATGTGGATTCGTATTTACAACAAAGTCAATGCTCGGTGTTGTAGTGGTGACATCAGCGGTTGCTCCGAGAACTGGTACGACACGGTGCTTTGCTACGTGATCCTCCCGGGGTCTTTTTCAGACACCCCCTCTGCCGTTTGGCCTGGGGGGAACCTGCTGCATGCTCAGAGGTGTCTGAGGATTCGCCGTGGTGTGACTCACCCCTCCCTGTGGCCGCTGCTGAGGTGGTGTGACTAGCATCCGGCTGGCCACGGGGGGGGTTGGCAGCGATTTGAGCCGCTTGCATGTCCCTCAAACACCCGCAAACTGGCCCATGTACTCCACATGTTGTCCCAAGCGAGTGTGGAGCTCTGCAGCCGGCGGAGCTCCCGCAGTTCTTCATGGACCTGGCCCATCTGTCCCTCGTTCTGCTGATATGCACCAAGGACAGCTAGCACGGTGTCCAGGGCTGCAGTCTCATTGTCCTCCTGTGGCTGTAACCCAGTTGTCCGCCCACATGCCCTGCTGCCACAGACAAGTGGCGGCACCTGGCGCTGCCGCCGCACACTATCCCCAGCACCCCGAGGCTGCCTGGTGGTATTCGCAACTGCTGGCACAGGGACAGTGTTGGAGGCAGCGGTGGTGATGGTGGAGATGGCTGCCACACAGGTCATTGCTGCAGGGGTCTGCGTTGGCGGTGCAGCTGTTGTGGGAGTCGTGGTGGTGGTGGTGGGGACAGTGGGGGCCAGAGACTGAGCTGGCCTGGCCACGCCGGAGGAGTCTGCATCCGAGGGTTCGCCTTCCAAGGGGGGAGACTGTCTGGGCTCGCCCATGGCACGGTCGCCTGCTGTTGCTGGCGAGTCACCTGTTGAAGAGAGGTTATATTGTCAGCATGTTCAGTACACAGCACAACTTTGATGTTCATGTTCCGCACATTTTATTTGAGAAGGCCTTACTTTTCAGCTTGGCATTACTATGCATCCATAACAGTTTGTCAGCAGTCGACCGTGATGTGAAGGTACATACATTGCTCGTTAGCTATGTGTAATGGCTGAAGATACAAAATCATTTGTACAGATATTGTATTTCCAAGGACATGTCCTCTGGTACCACCTTGTTGCTCATCCGATTCACTTCATGCTTGGACATTTGTGTCTTTTCCATGAGTATCTGACTACTATGCCGCAACTCCATGATTTGTGTTATGCTTTTTGTACTTACCTCCTGTGGTTGTGAAGTTTGACAGTGTTTCCATGCATGCGTTGTGTTGACCCGAGTCTTTCTGCTTTGAGGCAATGGGACTTAGACATTGGCTTTTTGTGATCGCGTTCTTGTATTTAGCTTTGCAGTTACATGTGACTTCATCACTGACACTGTGAATCGTGTGGTCTGTCGATGGTATTGGCTGTATGTGCACTGCCTACAACTTATGGGGGGTTCCAGAGTTGGCTACCAAGTGCGGGATGTGCGGGTCATTTGGCTCCATGCTGTCTGTGAGGGAAGACAGAGGGCCTTGTGGGAGTTGTGGTCTTGCTGTCAGGGCTCAACAACCCCCTCCTCAGTGAGATGGCTACCTACCTTTTAGGAGGCACTGTCGACGGAGTTAGCTGACACATGGCTGTGGGGTGGGGAGGGTGGGCCATGCTGTTTGGTAGGGAGACCAGGGTGCATGTTATGTTATGTTATATAAGCTTATAAAGCGCGCAGCTGCCCCAGCAACAGGGCGTCCCGGCGCTGACAGCAGAAAAAAAGCCACAGAAAAGAGCTAGGGCTTACAGCGGAGGGAAAAGATGGGTTTTAATTGCCTTCCGGAAGGCCAGATAGTTGGTCAGACAGCGAATCTGCATGAACTGACTACCTACCTGTGAGGTGAAGCTGAGTAAGGAAATGCTAGCCTTGTGATCCATTCATATTGAAAGCATGCATTCCACATAAGTTTGATGTGGGCTGGCGATTGAGGCTCACTTGTTGTGCACAACAGTACATTACAGTGGGATGTGATCATTTTGTTTGTACTTACCAGCCTCCACTCCCCCCTCGATTCCTGTGAGACTCTCGGGATGCAGTATGGCAAGCACCTTCTTCTCCCATTCGGTGAAGGTTAGTGGTGGAATGGGAGGGCCCCACCGCTTCCTGATGTCACGCACAGTGCGTAGGGTGGTCCCTACGGCATTGACTTTGCTGTGGATCCTTGTCCACATCTGATTCTTGCGCGCAAGTGGGGTGTGTTGGACCAGGTGCCCAAACAAATGTGGTTCTACCCTGATTGTCTCGTCTACCATCACTTTCAACTCTGAGTCTGTGAATTTGGGCATTTTCTTGGGGGGCATGGTGCAAATGAATGAGGGTGCAGGGTAGTAGCGGCTCCTGGAGGGAGTGCTGCGGGGCGGTGGGGCGGGGCGGGGGAGGGGCAGGGTGGGGGGATAGTAAACTCCGGCTTATGGCCGAACTGATTTAAGTACATTAATAAAAAGATAAAACGAATTACATTGCGCGCGCTACATTGCAATCGGCGATGCAGCACGCGCAATGTAATTTGTTTTATCTCTTTATTTATGTACTTAAATCAGTTCAGCAGTAAGCCAGAGTTTACTACCCCCACCCCGCCCCACCGCCCCACAGCACTCCCTCCAGGAGCCGCTACTGGTGCAGGGTAGTGGTGGAGATATGTGAGGTGTGTGGGTGAAAGTGGTGTTGTGTGGAGATGGGTGGGTGTGATGTTGTCCTGTCTCTCTGTCTCGGCTCGTGGTGTGCAAAGGATGCTGGTCCAGGAAGGGGTTGGGTTTTATACTGTGGTATGTGGGTGTGTCCACATGAGTGATGGCCTCCAGATGTCTCTTCCATGCTGTGCATGGCTTTCCTTCCCAGGAGCAAGTTGGGGTGTGTCATTGTGGCATGTGTGTTGTGATTGAGGGCGGCAGGGAGTACAGGCACACTATGGGCATTGTTGTGAAGTTGGTTCCGTCTGCCATTCATTTGGCCTATGTGCGTGCGCGGCAGCTCGGATGCAGTGCTCGGTCCACCAGCTCCGCATTCTCATCGTAATTAGCCGTGCGGTCATGCTGCAGCGGGAGCAGCATTTCCAAGCCTTTGGACAGCTTTCCCCATCCGCTGCGGTCCGAATTGCAGCTTTTCCGGCTGTGGTGGACGGTCTTTTGTGACATCCGTCCGCCGCGGTCTGATTTTGCGTACATTGCATCGTAATTTGACCGACGGAAATGCCGCTGCTCATGCGGGGGATTTTTTCCGGGACCATGGCAGTTTGAAGGCTTTTCCGTGCGCCATCGTAATTGGGCCCTAAGTGTAGTACATCTCCTAAGGGTAATATTTTGTGTGGCAAGTATGACTTGCTCATACTTAGTAAGGCTGGTTTTGGTAAGATACTGAGTTCTGGTGCGAGTTAACAGTACCTCTACAAAATGGGGAACAAAAACAGTTAGTGGGTGACCCATATCAATGCTCTCACACTGCTCTATGCTGACACCTGTAAAATCCACGGCTTTGAGACAGCCGGGCAAAGCAGCAGCTGCTGGGTCAAGTGTAGCTGAAAAATAAGCATTCCTGTGCATCTGGGATAGTAATGAAAGAGCGCAGCCTTCTCGCTGTAAAACAAAGCAAAACACTTATTGTAATCAGGCATTCCCATTGCTGGGGTACGACAGAGACATTCTCTCACCACTGAGAAGGCATGCCTGCAGCTGTTATCCCATGGTACCGGATCTGACACATATTTATGAGTCAGCCTCTGTAAGGGCTTGGCCACTAGGGAAAAGTTGGGAATCCACTGTCGATAGTAGCCCACCATTCCCAAGAACATCCTGACTTCTTTCTGGGTAGTTGGCAGATTTGCTGAAATTATCTCTTATAATACCTTCATCGCTCCTTTCTCTATGCAATGTCCTTGGTACAGGACTTCTGTCAGGATTCCTGCCACAGCTCAACTCTCTTGACTATCACAATATACCAGCATGACTCATATCAATCCTCCCAACACTTATGAATGAACAAATGTCTTGTACCCTGACTTTTGACCATATTACATACTGTTGGTCATAGATTGCTGCAGCTTGTGTTACCCGGTTTATTTGAAAAGGCTTAATAGCTTTACAAATGTTTTACCATGCATATGCAAGGTCAGGTTTCAGGCACCATGGAAACATCCAGAAAACCCACTAGAATAAGCATCAAGCAACCGGCATAGATTACCTCAACATGAACCTTCCGGAAGACAGCCCTCATCAAATTATTCCCCTGTACCAGTTCCTTGCTATAAGCAATTAGAATGCGACCTTTGTGAACATTCTAAAACACCTTCTAGAAGACAGCCTCCTCAAATTAATCATCTGCACCTGTTCCTTGTTACAATTACAATGTGACCTTTATAAACATTCTAAAGCACTCTTATTTAAAGACCGTCCACACTCCTCCCCTTCGCTTAGCCTCTTCACCTGCCACTTACCTGTTTCCCGGCTTCCAGGACTCTGTCTTGCCAGCTCCCTTGTTCCTTCCACTTCGACCTCACCGCAAAGGACGTCCTGCATCAGTCTAGCACCTGGATGGAAAAATAACAAGAAAAGGAGAGACACATTAACAGACTTGACTTCGCTACGCGCTGAGCTCAGTTGCAACATTATGCTTGCAGACAAGGTAACCAGTGTTTTTGTTCAACTTGTACTTTCTGTTGGCAGGGCTCTGCCAGAAAGAACTTGGGTGAAGCTAACCTGGTCCAAAATAGCTTGTGGGTTTGATGCTGGATTCATACTCACTACAGTTTCAAAACTTTGATGAAGGAAACTCTATAGACTATCTAAAAACACCTGACAACAAAACTAACGGTTGGTTGAGATATGAAAAGCTTTCGTGAGGTAATACCTTAAAAGATATAGCTAATTCTAGGCTAAAGCCTACATATTTGTTTGTTTATAGATAACATATCTGCCGGTACCATTCATCAGACTGGTGTGAATGCCTGTTGCAGTGTTGTGGTTGAGTAGACGAGCCACAGCATCTTTTGCCTCCACATGCTATCTCCATCCCAACGCCCTTCCGACTGGGATTTGCCTCCAGAGCAGTGTCTCTTTCTGTACATTGAGGGCAAGTTTCAAGGGCGTTTGGGAACTAGCGTCCCCACTCCATTGGGATCACCTGAGATTCAGGTAGGTGGCTTATGACAACTTCTTTCCTACAGTACAGTAACTTGTTTGGGGACACTTTATGTCCTTTCTCAGCTAAGTGGTTCAACAGAGCAATTGTGTCTGGTTTTCAAGCCTCCTTTGTATTTGACGGCACTAATAGGTTGTCAATATACTGAACTAGGACTGAGTGATAGGACATCACCAGAGAATCCAGATTTGTTTTAAGTATCTGGCTGAAGATGGAGCGTCTCTCTGTATACCCTTGTGGGACTCGGCACCATGCCAAAACACGACTGCAGAACCGAAAAACAAAGAGGAACTGCCTATCCTCATACAATGGTATGGAGAAGAAAGCTTGGCATAAGTCGATGACAGGAACCCCTCGGCCTCACATGGAATCTGACACAAAATCACAGCTGGATGTGGCACCTCAGGAGAACAAGGGAGACCAATGGCATTAGTTTTTCTCAAATCTTGCACTATGCAGTACTTGCCATTGGGTTTCTACAAACTCATAATGGGTTAGTTACATGGACTCCCTATAATCTCCTTCAGAATGCCTTGCTCAATCATTGAGTCAATTGCAGGAGTAATCCCAGCAATGGTTTTAGAGATCAGATTGTATTGTTAGATTCTTGGGTATTCAGCATTAGATTTTACTGTTATGTGGACTGATTCAAAACCTTTAGTTAGACTTATGTCTTTCCCTGAAAAGTCCCAGACTTCAGGTAACTCTGTGTCTTACAGCTCTGAGGCAAATCATCTTTTGTCAACATGGGGTACAATCCAATCTCTGATTTCTGACTTGCAAGTTTAAATGCAACATCCTCATCATGAGTCTGAAACTTAATGTCATATGGGGTACAGTAAATGGAACAATTCAGCTTGCACAAAAGATCCGTCCAAGCAGATTTACAGGAATCGAATCACACACCACAAATCGGTGGACCCTATTTTGACAGGTACTGCTTCTGAGTCTGGACTACTCATTTGGTTATTTGCAACTCCTACAACTTAGATTAGTTTTCACAAGAGTGGTAGGTTGGGAACCTCTGCTGTTCTCACAGTAGAGCGGATAGCAACAGTGTCGGTCAAGAATGATACGAGGCAGCCATTCACCTCACCATCCAAGAATGGACCACTCTGGTCTACCTCTAAGGTTGCACCAAGCACACAATCCTCCTCCCCTCTCACGCCCCATCATTGTGACAGGTCTGAGCTATAATCCTCATCTGTTTATATCATAGAGTACTGCTGAGAAGTACTCTGATTCTTGAAAAGATTTGTGTTTACATTAGGAACCTGATTCATGTTAAATCTGTGAGAATGTACATTTTGTTGTGGCATTGGAGCTTGTGGAATCTGCATTACTTGAGCTTGGGGCACGTTGAAATTTTGTACTCTCTGCCTCTGCACTTGCTGTGTCTGACCCATATTATTACCTTGAGATTGCACAAATCCGCCGTTCTGAACCTGATTCTAATTTGCCATGTTACCAGCATTAAATTGCCATTCCTGTTTCCAGTGCACTAACTTGCCGCAAATGTGGCAAGGATTCAACTTTTTCTAAGTTGCCACATCAATCCCTGCATTTGGATTAATCGGGACACCATGACCTCTACCTTGCGGTTGAAACCCATTACCACCTTGCATCACTGGAGCTCCCTGTTGATAAACTCCCTGCACGGGATCAGCATTCCCAACAAACTGTTGAATCATCAAACTAATCTTAGATTTAAATCCAAGCACAAAACTGTACACAAAATGCCCCATGCCTTTCATCTCAATAGTCTCTGTCCTACTACACTGCTTAAGTGCCTACAACAGTCTCTCATAATAGGCATGTATTGATTCTTTGGACTCTTGAGTTGTTCTGTCAATCTTGACACAATCAATATCTTTGGGAGCTATTTCCAATTTAAAAAATGTAATCACCTGATTATACTTCTTGGTCACCACTAGTAACGGAGCGTTTGATATGGAATGTCTCATAGGCTCCATCTCAGGCCAATCCACAGCAACTTTGCATTCAACCCATAAATCACCTGTGTTAGACCTGACAGCCTGAGGATGGTCTTTCCCATAACTTTTTTCCTACTCCCTCCATTTTTCTGTACATGCTTTTTCTGGTTTTAGGGCTCTGAGAACTTTACCACTGCTAACCAGTGATGAAGTGCATGTGCGCTCTCCCTTAAACATGTTATGATTGACATACACCTGGTTGGTATATTTAATTTACCTGTAAGTCCCTTGTAAAGTGGTATACTATATACCCAGGGCCTGTAAATTAAATGCTAATAGTGGGCCTGCACCACTGATTGTGCCTTTCACACCAGTAGCCTTTCAAACCTGTCTCAGGGCTGCCATTGCAGGGCTTGTGTGTGCAGTTTACAGCCAGTTCGACTTGGCATTTAAAACTACTTGACAAGCCTTAAACTCCCCTTTTGGTATATATAAATCACCCCTAAGGAAGGCTATTGGTAACCCAAAGGGCAAGGTGCTATGTAAGTAAAAGGTAGGACATGTACTTTTATGTTTTACATGTCCTGGTAGTGACAAACAGCATATTCTGTTTTTCACTACTATGCAGCCTATGCCTCTTATAGGCAAACATTGGGAATTCCCTAATATACTTTCAAGCTATAATTCCTGATCAGAGAAGAATAGCTTCTTCATGTTTGATGTGTTTGGAATGGTAATGATAAATCCTCCTTATTGGTCGAGTTTGATTTAACATTTCTGTTTTAGAAATACCACTTTTAGATAGTGGCCATTTCTCTGTACTAACTGCTCGTTGTGCCTGACAGTCTGTCCCCAATACATGTTTGGGCTGGGTGACAGCTACATTTTGTGCATTTCCTCTAAACAGCCACAAACACAGGAAGGTGAGGCTCATCTGCATTCTGAGAACTCACCTCTATTTATCTGCATTCTGATGGGTCTGGGCAGGTAGGAGTGGGAGGAGCTGACACTTACACATCAATGGGTAGTGTCCTGTCCACACACAAAGCACTGGTTTTCCCCCCAGGGTTAGCCTGACAGACAGGACTGGGCTGAAAGGGATTGTGTTCAATTCAGAGGCCAGCCTTTGATGTCACCTCCACTTCAAAGGCATTTTTGGGTATAAATACTGGGTCCCTGAATCTCACAAATCAGACACTTCTGAATCTTGAACTGAACCTCTGTCAGAAGGACTGCTATGCTGCTCAAAGGACTCAACTGGACTGCTTTTCTGAAAGAACTGCTTTTCTGCTTGTTGCCCTGCTACCTGCTGCTCCCTGACTCAGCTGAATGAATGTTGGACTCTACCTTCCCTCCAAGTGATCTCCAGGGGCTTGCTGGCTTGCTTCCTGTTTTCTGAAGTCTCAGGGGCACAAAGGACTTCCTACAAGCCTGCTGGTGCTGCTGGACTCTGCCTTCTGTGAGTCCTACCATTGCATGAGGTAGCCCCTCCAACTTCTGGGCCTCAAAAGTGGGTTTTGCAGCTGTTTTTGCTACAAAATTGACCCATCATCACCACTGCGCCGATTGGAACTAATGCAGTGCCCTTCGACGCCAAAGCAGTGCCGATCCAGAAACAGCCATGCGTGGCTCGACGATGACGCAGCACCAATCTGCGGTCTGGACCGCGAGGCACGACTTTGGTGCACTGATTCGACTGCGAGGTTCGACGACAAGGCTTCGCCGATCTCAGGTCCTGACCGCGATGCTTGTCTGTGACTCACCGAGCTGCTTGCGTGTATCGGAACCAACGCATACTCTTCAATGAATTGAGAAGATCCACACATTTTATTGCTTGCGGCCAGGAAAGGTACTTTGTTCACTGGGGCCTGCATGGGTCCTGTAGCCGGCCTGTGATTCCACGAGGTCGGCCCAAACTTCGACTTTGTCCCAGTCCAGTGCAGCCTAAAGTAACCTCTATAGAGCTACTTGCTTCTAAGCACTTTACTGCATTTATTTTTTGTAAATTCAATATCTCAACTTCTACACATTGGATTTTTGTCATTTTGGTCTTATTTTACTCAGGTAAACATTCACTATTTTTCTAACCTGCTGTGGAGTCTTTGTGTGGTGTTTTCACTGTGTTACTGTATGCGTTATTAAACAAAAACTTTATACATGCCTTCTAAGTTAAGCCTGCCTGCTCTGTGCCAAACTACCAGAGGGTGAGCATAGGATAATTTAGGATTGTTTTGTGATTTACCTTGACTAGGATGCGGTCCCTACTTGGACAGGGTGCATACCCCTGCCAACTAGCGGTCCAATTTCTAACAACCTGGAACCACATTTTCAAATAAGGTATTCAAATTGATCCACAGAACGTTTGATATCTTTACAAACCGATCAACTTGTCTGTACCATTCCACTGGGTTTTCTGGCAATTTCGGAAAATCATTTGTGAATGACGCAAGACCAGTCCTTCTCCAAGATGTGTGGACATAAGCTCCACCAGGCACTTCTCTCATGTATATGTCCTCATCCTCCTCCTCTGTTCCAGATAGATGTAGTTCTAATATGACTTTCTCTGGTTCTTTTTTCCTTGCCCATCTACCGTCCCATCTATCCAGCTCACTACACTTTCGGACATAGGCAACTAATTCCTTGATCTGTAACTTCATTCCTGACGGTCTCTTGTTTGCGAGATCCCTGTCATTAAAGCTTAAACGGGAACTTCTCTTTAGGGATTTGGATTTTTGAAAATCAATTTCATATCTGGAAGCCAATTCTGACAATCTTTCATGAGCCTGTCCTGCACGTCTAGTAATGTCTTACCCCAAAGGATCTCACAAATCACAGAAATGCAGAAAAGGAAAAATGCGGGAAAGTCCGGGAAGGCATCAGCGTTTCAGAAGCTCAGTCTAGATTCTTCTTGGGACAGGGAAATGAGTATTAGTCTAAGCCACACTAAGCAAAGAATCAAAGGGAAGCATAGGGGTCTAAACCTTTCAAAGTCCAAAGGAAAATAGCTGTAGCTCAAACAGTGTGAACTCCAGGTATTTGCACCAGAATATCGCAGGTAACACCCCTCTGTCCATATCATCAGGGGCTTCATTGTCCTTTCCACTCTTCTGTAGTGATCTGATACATTAGCAAAATATCCCAAGCTGAACATGGGAACGACGTCGTCCTTGGATATCTGTGACTACTCAATACATTGATGAATAGAGTCAGTCAATTAACGCTCTGGCTCTCCATGTTCCTCGTCAAGGTCTTCTTCTCAGGCTCTCTACCACTAGTACAGTGTTGTATCTATTCTCAAACTAAGAAACCATGTGAACGTACCTGCACGAAAAAAGACATTCAAGCCGAAATGGAAATCAGCATTTTATGCAGAATGAAAAACAGGCCTAGTCAGGACAAATTAAAGTATTAAACCGATGGTGCACATTTAATATGCATGTGCACATTCAAACACAAATGAATAAAACTGTCACTACATTAGATTCATATTACATGTAACATACAGTCAAATCTTGAATACGTGTGTTTAAGTATGACTAAGAACTACATTAAAATGCAAATATGAAACATTAGTGCACACATTACATAAATCATTGTAGTTTCTAAAGTAAGCACACTTTTAAAAGGTGAAAATGGTTTTTCATCAACTCTCTAGATAGTAGATAATTTAATATGGTTAAGGCACACAATGTATGTATGAATCTCTAATCCTACAGTGAATGCACTTCAATAATGATGTCAAGGGCAACACTTTACATTAATATTGTTAGGGCAATCAGAGAATGTGTGTGAAGATCACATTTATGTTATATATTTGTGACATATAAGGGTGGAGTCAAAATTACGCCGCTCCAGACTTTTCAGCGCAGGAAAAAAATCAAATACGGAGCAGCACTGTAGAATTGTGGAGAACAATGAAACAAGCTCACTCTGATTATTATACCAATCCTGTCCTTTACAGTAGCAATGCATGTCAGTATATGTTTAAAATTATGAAAGAATTTGCGAATCTTTGTTCTATGCATTATGTGTTACCACTTTCTTTTGAGCTATGTAATTTTTTTGTCAAGGTTCTTTAGCAAAAGGATTCATACAATATATAGCTCATTCTCTGCTCCTGTGTCTAATTCTTTTAAATCTTTAATTTCTACTTCAGAACCTGAACAGATTCTATTTGAATATAGCTCTTTTCCCATGCACACAGCTTTACCAATTCTAAAAGCTACTACAATAGGGTCTACAGATGAGCCTTGTTCTGCTCCTATTTTATAACGTATTGCTCTCATCCTTAACCCATCCACTTTACAGCTAATCAATTCTTTTCCCAGATCTGACTCATTACCCTCCTTGTGGAGAAAGGCATGCATTGTTCCTACTTAAAAAGGTTCCTTGATCTTATCGTCCCCATTAATTTATGTCCCAACTCATTGCTCCCCTTCTGTTCCAAAGTATCCGAACAGTGGGTTAATAAGTAACTTTCACACTTTATAACTGCTAATTCTCTCCTCGGTCCTGCTCAGAAAGGCTTTTCAGTTCTTTCATGTCACAGAGGTAGCATTAGTTGCAGTGCAGAAAGAATGGTGTATGATACTGGGTTATGGTGGTGTAGCTGCAGTTATTCACCTCAATCTCTATAACCATACTGGCAAACAGGTTTGAGAAAGTAGGGGCGAACGTTCAGGCTAAGAACTGGTAAAAATCCTTTCTTATTGGCTGTAGTCAGAAAGATTCCTTGCCTCAATTCAGATCTTCCTCCAAGCCTCCACTGTCTGGTGTCCTGAAGGGTCATCTCTGAGTCCCACTATGTTTAATATTTATGTGGCCCTTATAGTCAGTCTGCTCAAGGAATCTCAGTTATCATGTGTGAGCGACACAGACAACACAAAACTAATCCTAAAACTGGACGGAAAAAGTGGTGGTGTTCTTTCTAATGTCCTTAAAGGGCAGACAGCCATTGCCGATTTGATGTCTAATTGTCTATAATTAAATTCGGACAAAACAGAGGTGCTGATATTGGGAGGTTCCTCTTCTTTTTGAACTCTTGACTAGTAGCTTGATGTTCTTGGACAACGTCCAACTCCAGGAAGGACTGTGTAAAATTAAAAAGGCATATTTGATGATTCCTTCCTTCCTCAATTGAAAATGTTTCTTCTACATGTTGTCAGCGTTTGAAGATCCTACATAAACTTCTTCCATTTCTCCATCATCCAAACTGCAGTTGATGCCTGTCTTGACTGCCATAATGCCCTTCATCTCAAATTTCCAGCATATTGTATTCAAAGTCTCCAGTTGGTGCAGAACAGTGCTGAGCATCTGCTTCTTAATTTACTGCATCATGTTTTGATTTCAAACTATTTGCAGGAATTGCATTGGTGTTCTCATGATAAGTGCATTCTTTTTAAATACCTTTGTATTTGTTTGAAGGCATTGCATGGTTGCAGGCCTGTTACAAATTGGGTTATTGGCTGAGGGGGGTGGAAACCCCACTCATTCAACAACCACAATCCTTGTCTAGGAGAACCCCAAAAGTCACTAAAATAACCTGTGCTTAACCCTCTGGTAGTTCGGCACAAAATCAGTAAAACTTAGAGACAACCTGTAAAGTATTTATGCAGCACAAAAACAGTAATAAATGGATAACACGACACAAGAAAAATCCGAAACCAATTTAGAACAATAGAGTACAGTGTAATAAATAAAATTGTACCAAAACAATTAAAAATCAAATCAGTAGAACCGGAGATATGCAATTTTAAAGATTGTAGGCAAAGATCGCACCTAGAAGATCAAAGCGCCTCTCGCATTCATCTCATCGTGCTGGACCAGGGGTAAATCACAAGTTCAGGCCGACCACAATGGAGTGCGGGTCAGATACAGGGACAAAGTAGGTTCTACTGAAAAAGTTACCTACTCAAAATTCGACACAAAGAATTTAGTTTGAGGTGGAGGAGTCCAGGAGGAGCAGGAGGAGCATCATGAATGGTTGTCACTGTAGCGCGAAGAGCAGGTCTCACTGGAGCTTCTCGTTGGCGGTTATCGTGGGCGGCAGAGTCTTGGCACGAACAGGCCCATTTATGGCCACAAATAGTCCAAACTTAAACATTTCACCTTTTCTTTCTTTTTAGGAGCTCAAACTGATGCCAATCAAAGGTCCAGGGCATGGGGGGCAACTCTTGGGGAACAGGAAGTCACTCCAGCAGACACCATCAGGGCCCAGACAGGTCTAGTTGCAGGTCCAGTTGCAGCAGGTCAGCAGGGCAGTGGCAGGGAAACCTCTGGAGTTTATTGTGCTCCTATAGCTCAAGTAGGAGGTCAGGCAACTCACCCTTGGAGTCACTCAGGGATGAAGGTAAGAAGGGCCAGTCTTCCTTCTCAGACAACAAGGCAGTCCTCGAGCAGGAGGGTAGCCCTCTGGAAACAAAGCAGTTCTTCTTCTTTAAAGTCCACAGGTCCAGGAGAGTTCTGGTGAGGTGATCTGAATGCCTACTATTTATACTTGTGCCAGCCTTTTTGTTGTGGGGGCCACCCTGTCCTAACCCCGCATCTGGTGCGGCAAAGTTCTTCCTCTCCCCTGTCAAGGCTCCAAGAAGTCTGGGGTGATAAAACGTTGGTGTCAAGTTTCTTTCTGTGTGCTGGAGGCAAGCCCTTTTGAAATGCATGTGCGGCAGGGTGCAGCTTCACCCCTACCCATCCTGGCAGGATGGCCCATAATGCCCACATCTAGTCCTCTTTGTGCCACTGTCTGGGAGGAATACACATACCACAACAGCAGAGCCAATCACAGTCATGTGATCCCGTACACAGGAAGACGGCACAAATGGTTAGTACAAGAAAATGGCAACTTTGTGAGCCATTTTCAGAATGACTTAAAATCCCACTTTACCATAAAGAGGATTTAAAATTACAATTAATTTGAGTCCAAACAGCACATCGCCATCTGCTCCCAATCCAAGGTAAGCATTTGAGTGGGTGGCACAATGAGTGCAGCAGTCCCACTAGTAGCATTTAAATACAGCACTGGGCCTGTAGAACCATATACTAGGAACATATAAATGAAATGTGCCAATCACGTGTAAACAATTAATTGAAGTATTAGAGAGAAGCCACTAGCACTTTAGCACTGGTTAGCAGTGGTAAAGTGCACAGAGTACTAAAGCCAACAAAAATAAATCCAGCAAAGCAGGAGAAGTGAAGGCAAACCGTTTGTGGGAATACCAAGCCAAAGATGCCAGTTGCAGTTATAACATGTGTCTCCCCTAGCTGAAAGCAGGGAGAACTACCCATCCTCATGAGATTTCTCATTGCGAAGGTGGAAGAACCTGGAAAGACCATCAGCATTGGTGTGGGCAGTACTAGAACAATGTTCCACAGTAAAGTCCATTCATTCCCTGTAGGGAGATGACTACCTCAACAGTTTTGGATTTTCACTCCTCATCTGCATTAGCCATCTGAGGGGTCTGTGGTTGGTCTACACCCAGAAGTGATCCCAAACAAGTATGGTCTCAACTTCTTCAGTGCTCAGACCACTGCAAAGGCTTCCCTGTCTATAGCACTCCACCTCTATGTTGAATGAGAAGTAACCCACTACTGATAAGGTGCCAGGTTGGTCTACGTGTTCTTCATTCAGATGTGAGATCACAGCCCTTTGCCATGCTCTGAGTAGTCCATCTGGGCACTTAATTGCCTAGAGAAGTCAGGTGTCCTGAACATGGGTGCTGTGCATATGGCCTCCTTCAGTGTGTCAAAAGCGTTCTGGCACATCTCTGTTTAGATCACCTTTCTGGGATGCTTCTTAAAAGTCAGTTTGGTCAAGGGGGCAACAATGATGTCATGCCCTTTGACAAATCTCCTGTAGTATCCGGTGAGGCATAAGAAGGCGTTCACCTCAATCTGGGTCTTGGGGTGGTTCTCAAGCCAAGATGGTCTGAATTTTGGCCTGGCGGGCTGGAAGTTGCCCCTACCAACCTTGTGTCCCAAGTAGACCATATATCCCTGCCCTATCTAACATTTACTGGCCTTGATAGTCAGGCCTGACTTCGGTAAGGCCTGAAGCATTTACTGGAAGTGAAACTGGTGGTCCTCTCAGCTGAGCTGAAGACAGCAATGTCATCTGGGTAATTAGCACTGAAAGCCTCCATTCTAGCCGAGACCCAGTTGACCAACTTCTGGAAGGTGGCAGGGGCATTATTTAACCTTTAAGAGCCCTCTTGGATAGAGAATGCAGACTTCTCCTTAGCCCCCTCAGTTAAGGCAATCTGCCAATACGCAGATGTAAATTCAAACATGCTCAGGAACTCAGGAGCTCCCAACCCATCAAACATCTCATCAACTCAGAGGATGGGGTAAGCATCAGTCTTAGTGATTGAGTTGAGCCCTCTGTTATTGAAACAGAATCAGAGTTTTCGGATGGTACCCGGTGGGGCAGTCTTGTGTACCAGAACCCCTGGACTGGACCAAGGGCTGTTGGAGGGCACAATCACCCCTAACTCCAGCATTTTGGACACACAATCCTTATTGCTGGCTGTCAGTTTGCTAGACAGCCGGTAAATTTTGTATTTGACAGGCATTCTGTCCCCTGTGTCAATCTCGTGGGTGCATCAAGTGGTAGGCCCTGGGGTAAGTGACAATAGGGAGGCAAACTGACCCAGCAAGTGATAACATTCCCTCTGTTGCCCTGAGGACAGGATAGGGCAACACCTTCCACTGACCCATCCTGCTCCTTGTAAGGTAGGAGGTCAGGGAGTGGTTCACTCTTCTCCTCCACCCCATCCTCCGTCACCAGGAGCATGGTTATTGTGGATGTCTAAAACTAGGGTTTGAGGTGACTGACATTCAGGACCCTTAAGGGGTTCCTGGAGGTCTTGAAATCGACCAGGTAGGTGACCTCCGCCTTGCACACCTTCACCTCATAGAGCTTGGTCCACCAGTCCTGCAAGGCCTAGGGTTCCACTGGCTCCATCACCCACACTTTATGGCTAGACTGAAACTCAACCAGAGTGACCTTTCGATCATGCTAGAGTTTCATGACTTCCAGGCTGGCCTCCGGGTTCTTAGTGACTTTCTTCCAAAAGTCCTTCATCTAAGTCCGGAGAGCCAACATGTAGCTAAATACAGACTGAGGGACTTTCATGGGAGCTTGCTCCCACCCCTCCTTCACAAGGGCTGAGATGCCCTCTTACAGGGTGCCATGCAGAAGCTCAAAGGGACTGAACTGTACACCCTTCTGCAGCACTTCCGTGTAAGCAAACACCAGGCATGGTAAGAGGATGTCCCACTTCTGCCTCAAGGGCTCTAAAAGGCCTGTGATCTTGCCTTTGAGGTTCGTGTTGAACTGCTCAACTAGCCCATTGGTCTGGGGATGATAGAGTGTGGATAACTTGTAGGTTACCCCACACTCATCCTACATTGACTTCATGTAATGCTGAGATGAAGTTGGTGCCCCAGTCATACACCACCTCGTTGGAAAATCCCACACATGTAGTGATCCCCATTAGTGTTCTGGCCACTGTGAGCGCAGTCACTGTCCTCAAGGGTGTAGCTTCCAGGTAGCATGTCTACCAAGATCATGATAACCCTGCTACCTAGAGTAGTCTTGGTGTCCATGGGCCCAATATTGTCGATGCCACCCTCTCAAAAGTGGTTCCTATGACAGGAAGGGGAACCAGAGGAGCCTTCCTCTTTCCTCCTGACCTCCATTGACCTGGCAGCTAGGACAAGACCTGCAGAAATCATCTGAGGTTACGCTCATCCAGGGCCAGTAACAGTGGGTGACAAGCCTGGTACTGATTCAGTAGGGAGGCACTATAGAACTGGGGGCTGACCAACACATGGATTGCACCAGGCTTTGGAACCCTAGTCTCACTATACAGGAGATTTTTCTCCCAGTAAATCAGTTGATCACCAGAGGTGACACCAGCTGCCTGGGTCTCAGCCTGCCGCCATAGGCCCTCAAGAGTAGGCAACTCTTTCTGTGTTTTGCAGAATTACTCCATGGATGACTACCTTGCAGCTTGCCAGCCGGCTGGCTGAGGTGGGTCTCCAAGGGCAGCAGTATCCTTCCCTGTAGGCTCCATGGCATCACCCTCAGACTCAGCCTTCTCCTGGACTGTGGGTTTCCCATGCCTCCTGCCCTTCCTCTTTTTGGCAGATAGCTAGGCTGTTATGCCAGGAGCCAGGTCCTCTTGACTTCCCTCTCAGGCTGCCATGCACTTTTGTTGCAGGGATTCTGCTCAGGAACAGAACTATGCTTGGGACCATAGAACATCTGTAGTTAGGGACTGAGTCACCATACCATCTCAGTACCATGAGCCCGAGTCCGACTAGCTAAAGCGTCTCACTTGGTGTCCTACTCATATCCAGAGGTACAAATAAATTGACACCCTAGAACACAACACTCCCGACCGTCTCAGGGATCGCGGTGACAGTCCCTTTTGCTCGCACACTTGCACTCGTCCAAAGTAAGATATGAAAGAGACACAAAGGAAGTTTGAAATATTTATTTAAACAATCAGGCTCTGAAATACAGTATACGCGCCACAATTATAAAACACTGCCTAGCAAGAATACCACCAGCATTGTCAATAAACCGTAGATTATAAAAAGCTCTGTCATATTATAAGACAAAATATCCTAACCCTCATCCACTTCTACAGAAGCAAAACTGATTATACAGCAAAGATCTGTAGGTTTAGCAGCGGATCCCATACCTTAGCATACACAGATGAATGTATTACATCTCAGATACAGCCGTGATGTTGTCTCAGGAAAATTTTGATCTCTCTCTCTCTGTGTTACAGTGATTTGCATATCTATATGACAAGGTTCACATGCAACAGCTGCATTTCTGTGTTGTGTCTGGTGCGAGTGCCTGACCAGAACATAATAACAAGGGACATTATTGTTTAACCTTGTCTGCTGTTCAGACTAAATCCCAGGAAAGAACAGAATGAGAAAACAACTGCAGGATCTATGTGAAAATATAATGTGGCACAAAAGCAAACACGATTATGTAGTAACATGTACAAAGCTAATGCGACCTGTGTTGTGCACAGTCAGGCTAACATAGGGAAAACTACAATAGGCCCTGTAGGGAACACATGACACCCTCCCCTTGGTCAGGAAGGAAGCACATGAAGGGATTGAAAGAAATCAAGAGGTTAGCAGATTCAAAGATTAGGACCATATGTCAATAGCTTTCACGGACCAATAAATGACAATTTAAAAACAAAAATATTCAATTAATGCCTTTCAGAGGGATCCAGTATATATGCAGCCATGAAAGAGGCAAAGGACTCCATGATGGGGTCCGCATCCACGTAGATAGCCAAGTATACGGCCCAGTTCATAAGTCCAATGAACAGACATGATCCTTGGCTCCAACAGATGCAGATACTATCACTGGGCTAACTGCGTTGGTTTCAATGGACTTTCATCCAGCAATCGCTATGCCGATGCACAAAAACTCCAGTTAGCCATTTGCTCCAGACTCGGATTTTGTAGAGGTCGCAAACGCAAGGAACAGTCCTGATATTGGGCCACTAAGGGACTCATCAGCAGTTCAAGATCCAAGGCCGCAGGTGTCTGTAGAGCCAGGCATACATCCAGTGCCCATTGGAAGGGGCAACAGATGCAGTGAAAGCCAGGTTGCACACAGGTAAAGTACACACCGTGGAATTTTAGACACCAATCCACATCCAACGCCTGTAACGGAATCATGCAAAGAGCTGAAGAATGCGCTCACTGTAGTGTTGGAGTGATGCCAGGTCCGGGGGGCCGGCCGCAGAAAGAGCATCCATTGTGGAACAGCAAAAATAAGATGACAATGCCACAAATGAGGAACATCAGAATCGGAAAACCACTGAACACACTGAATTAAATAGTGTGTGTAAAAGCTGGTATTACTCCAAAGATAGTTTGGAAAGAAGTGACGAAGCCGGAGCCTACAAGTTAAAAAAAAAGAGGTTACACCCGCGGTATCAGAAGCATTAAATATTTGATGAATCAGTTCCCTGAAATGCAGGGGAAGATTTGTATTTAACAATGACTGTATTTCAACAGTAGTTCTGGCCACCTGCAATTTGAAGGTCTCGCGGGCCGCAGTAAGAGACACTTATTGTTGAAACAATCATGCTTTGAGTCTGCTTGCCTTCAAAGTCAGAAAGGAAGGTCACAACGAGCTATCTAACACGCCGTGCGGAGGGAGAAATAGGACGTTGTTGCACCAAGTGACTAACTGGGCAACGGATACAATGTACGGGACTCCCGCCCACATACCACAACAGCCTTGATTATTAAGCATGAGACTCCCATTTGAAAGTATGTTATGAAGGGAAGAATTGCGGGAACTGGTGTTCCTTTTAAGTAACAAGCCAAATTAGGAGGCAAAACATTACAAGCGCCGGCAAACAAGTGAATGACCGGCAGTGAAGTCACACTCCTCTCCGGTGAGAAAAACATCTGTATCAGCACGCTCTCAGCGATAGGTAAATGGTAGTGACCGTAATTCATGAATATAGCTGCTACCAAGGGGTTCATATCTACCTATCGGAAAATGTTTCATGCACGCTATGAACTGAAATGTAGATATGGGCAAGGAAATAACTCTGCATTATCCACACCGCTGAAGGTGTTTTGGCTATAGTGAATAGGACTTTCTCGAATTTCTCAAAATATAACATGGTATATGTTGCATCTTTCATAGCCATTGATTGTTGTGTGTGCGTTAAATTAAAAGGCAACAACAAAGTGGTACAATTCAAATAATGAATACTGCTGGGTAGGACCACGCACTCCTATTTGTATGTAGACCAATGTTATCCAATGTACACTGTGGAAATTAGAGCGTGCTGGGCGGGAAAGAGGTAGCCAGCCCCTGTTAGTCAACTAGATTTACTAATGCAAGTGTAAGCATCCACTTGCCCCTGCCCGCACTACGTAAGGGTGCAAATAATTATGTGCTTTAACCTTATCAACACCTTTTTAGTATATTTTGCTCATAACAATACAACAATTTATCAAGAAAATAATATTTTCACAGCGTTTCAAAACATGAAATTTGTTTAATGCGGATCCATCTCCGCAGTCATAGCACTGTGAAATATACAGTTCCTAACATCAGCTCTTTGCAGATATCATATATACAATATTCATACAAAATCAATATTCATGCGAAAACAATAACAATGATAATCATTTCCGTAGATGTTTCCCAATGCATTTCGGGATAACCTTATCCCTTCGTCAGGGGAACTGAAAATAAAACATAAATACCTTTGTTTAGACATATAAGGAGGAACTAGCACTCACCAAGAAATCTTGCTTGAGCTACAGTAGTCTGGCTGAACTGCCATGAGCTTGAGTTAATACCAAAGTAATCATGTGATAAAGTGAAATAGTTTGCAGTTCTCAAGTACTAAAATATTAGTGATTGTGAATGGACCACCACCAAAGTTCACGATTATGAATGCATACCACTGAATCCAAACTGCAATTTTAGTCAAACCGATAACACCAAACAAAACGCAAAGAACTTACATCCACACGGGTTTATCACTGTGTAGAGTGCCCAACGCACAAATAAATCGTGTCTCTACGACGGGAACCTAGGCATAACAAATGAATGCTTACGAACGTGCTACTTCAATGCATAATACAACCGTATACAAGCGTGATTCTCACACCTAGAGATTTACCTGCAAGTATGAACGATGCCCAAATACTGAGTACTGTGGTCCACACGTTGTCGGTACCCATCAGTACGAAGCTTTATGTACTGTAAAGAAGAAATGAGCATCATGAATCCCTTACTGCACTGCGTCTGTCATTATCCCTGTACACCAACCGCGTTCACTCCTTCCCGAAAATATCTCGCAGACTGCATCCTCAGTGTAAACCGCAACCGGGAGAATAGCCGCCCGGAAGCTGAATACTGTTTAAGTCTTGGTTCAATAGACATGAACGACGGAACACAATAGACCAGACGTTCGAAAACTATTGTGTCGGCCATCTTCAAAAGGTATGAGTTTGCAATAGTGTACTCTACAAATAGTGAGTAACAACTACCAAACTACAAAACATAATGCTGTTAATAACTCCCAAAGTACACGAGCACTGCAGCTCATTGAATAAATACCTTGCTTCAAATACTAAATACCAACATACGCTTGTAATCACAGTGTTCCCATCACGTGAAGCAACGTATAGTTCACTGAACCGACGGTATCAAATGTACGTACGTTCTACAACGATCGTGGCGGCCATCTTACGAGGATCTAAATTCAAAGCAGTGCGCTCTGAAGATGAAACAGCATCCCACCTAATCACCAAGATGTTGGTAAATCAATACAATCAACAGATAGTAAACAAAACCTCTAAACTCCTGCATCAATACACCACCGTGGAAAAAAATATTAATCATGTGCTGAAAAGTGCAGGAATATCACAAACACTCATGATATGTATGCATATGATAAGACCCCGTTAAAGACATGATATACATATAACAAAAATGTTCATGATGACAAGACCATATGATCAGACCCTGTAAAAGACATGATATACTTATAACAAAAATAATGATGATAACCAGTCCATAAATGCTCATGACAAAATGTGAATTGGCATTGCCCCATTGCGTTCTACTCAAGCAATTGATTTCTGAAGGATCTACTGTGCTAGGTGAAAATTGAAATTTTAAAGGAAGGTCATTGTGTATATGATCTTTTACACTGAAACACTCATCCATAGAGGAACGACTTATAAATAACAGCCCATGTCTAGTTTCTCATTCATTCCAGCAGGCATCATGGTGTTTAAGAATTTTATCCAACAAATTTCTCTTTGTGATAGCCATTTGGCGTTGTCACGTTCCAAACTAAGATTGATTTTCTCCAGTACCAAAAATCTCAATTGTGGTATAGTATGATTACACTCTGACCAATGTTTGGCCAAACTGGAATTAGGATTCTTATTGCGTATTAGACTTTTATGCTCGGTAATCCGAATTTTAACTTTTCTTTCAGTTTTGCCCACGTGCATTTTTCCGCAAGGACATTTGATGCAATAAACCACATGCGTCGAATTGCAATCAGCTGAATCTCGCAGCTTAATGAATTTTCCAGTTTGAGGGTGCGCAATGGTTGTGCCCAAAATGATATTATTACAATGCACGCAGTTGTAGCATTTTCTCATACCTATTCCAGTCTTGATACTATGTGATGGTCTCTTGGTAATTAATTCCTTTAGGTTTCTGCTTCTGGTATAAGCAAATAAAGGATTTTTAGTTGAATAGACCTTTAAAATCAGTCTCACACTGAAGCATTTCCCATCGAAGATTCACAATCTTTTTAATTTGATCTGATTTAGTAGAAAATTTTGACACGAACACCATCCTCTCCTGCTCTGTTTTGACTCATGCTTCTAGCAATTCACTTCTGGGTGTGTTATTAGCTCTGGACTCAGCTGCGACGATGACTTGCGGAGGATATCCGCGTGCCAAAAAGTTCTTATTTTGTTGATCCATTTCTCTCTCACATGCTTCTACTGTAGATGATATGCACTTGGATCTCAGCATTTGTGAGTACGGTAGATTGCGTAGAAGAGCCGGTGGATGAAAACTGGTATACAGCAAGGAATTGTTGCGATCGGTTGGTTTCCCCTTGGGGAGAGGTGTGGTGCCACGGCCAGGGCGACTGACGCTGGACGCCGGGGATCACGGTTCAATCCCTGGCTCCGGCGGCAGGGGTCTGCCCAGCACCATGCGACTCTGGGCAATAGCTCGCTTAATCTTCCCAACGGCCCCCAGCGCCGAGATACCCCTTCGGGGGTGATTCGTGCGCTATACAAGTACTGGATTTTTACATTTATGATAAACAGATGTGTTTAATTTGCCTTGTGTGTTAGTAATGAGTACATCCAAAAATGAAATCTGCTCTTTACTTATCTGATGGGTAAATTGGATTCGTGGATTCTTTTGATTCAACTCCGATATTTTGGTGATCAATTTATCTCTGGTGTTAGCCCAAATTAAGAAAATATCATCGATGAAACATTTGTAAAATAATAGATTATTGTGCCAACCTGGATCTGTTAGAATGTAATCATTTTCAAATTTGGCCATATATGTGTTGGCGTACGCTGGGGCTCCGGAAAAGCCCATCGATGTTCCACTAATCTGTAAAAATAATTCCTCATACCATTTGAAATAAAAATGCTGCAGGCAAAATTGTAGCAACTCGAGGATGAACACTTTGTTGGCTGCTACTTGAGTTTGTTGTAATAGTGCCCATTCACAGGCCTCCATACCTTCTGCCAATGGTAGAGATGTATAAAGTGATGTCACATCGATCGTACACAGAAACATATTGGAAGTGTCTGTGTTCTCAATTTGCTGTAATAATTGTAGAAAATGTGTCGTATCCTGGATGTACGATGTCCATTGTTTAACAAAAGGTTGCAAAAACTGATCAATGTACTTTCCCAATGGTTAGAATATGGAGCCGCATCCACTCACTATAGGTCTAAAAGGAGGGTTTGTTGGATGTTTGTGCACTTTGGGAAGCATGTACAACTTAGGGCATCTAGGATGATTAGTGAATAAAAATTTAAGAGTATTGTTATTGAGCCATCCCATCTCCAAAGCCTTCTTTAAAATGTGATCCAAGGTGTTTTTTATCTCATTTATTGGATCCTGTGTTAATTTCAAGTAGGTTGTCAGATCGTTCACATGTTCTTGTACTTTAGTTGTGTAAAACGTGGTATCCATGACGACAAGTGCTCCTCCCTTGTATGCCATCTGAAAAGTTAATGATGTATCTTCTGCCAACTCTGCAATGATATGTTGTTCATGCTTGTTCAAATTGGTTTTGGAAGTAGACTTAAAATTCAATTTATTCAAATCCTGCTTGACCAAAGTTTCAAAGACGTCCAAAATCTTATGGAACATGGGGGCCATAAATGTACTACGCGGTTTAAACTCTTGATATTCTTGTGCATCCTTGATCTCGGGTTGAATAATGCTCTCAGGTAAGGTTGGAACAATGTTGGTAAAGAAATGTCGTAGTCTTAAATTACGCATGAATTTGAACAGGCAAACTTCCGTTTCAATTTTATTGATGTGGTATGTTGGCACGAAGGAAGTACCTTTGTCAAGAACATGTAACTGTTGTGTGCGTAACGTTTTTGACGAAATGTTAAGGACTAAGGTTTTGTTTTGCTCCTGAGATTCTGGCTGATGGTGTCTCTGGCCTCAACTGATTTTTTTGAACCGCTTATGTCTGGTGGTCTGTCGGTTGATGGTCCCCTGTCTAAAAAAACAGATTGTTGTTGGTTTGATGTACTTGCTGTGGCCGAACTTTCTGTAATTGTGGTTCGAGCAGATTGCACAGAATTCACATTGATTGGTTGTCTTGTTGTCGATAAATCTTGATCTGACACCACACCTTCTTGAGATGAAGATGCTTGTTTTTGCAGAGGTCTCCTTTGTGCGTACACTTCCGTCCAGGTGTACACCTCATTGAGTTTATAATCTATTGTATCTCTTCTGTATTTGCGTAATTTGCATTCTTGTGTGTCTTTTCCATAACGATCCAGTTTCTCATTTAAATCCTTTAAGGTAATTTGCAAAAATTCTGCTTCTTATCTTGCACTCAAATCTGTTTTGATAGTATCTATTTCTTCTTCCAATTCTTTTATTGTCTTCGATAATTCCTCCACTAATAACAAGATGAAGTCGAGTGAGCACTTATTCAAAATAGCGTTCCATTTTTCCATAAAATGTTTGTTGAATTGAAAACGGAATAACATGGGTTTGATTGGTAAGCGTAGTCCTCTCGGAATTCTCTGTACTTTGTGGTACTGAATTAAAGTGGACGCATGGAGTCTTTGGTTCAAAGCTCTTCTCGATAAAAATGTCAATTGTCGCAGTTGTTGTGTGATAGATCCTCCTTGGGTACTGAACGTATGAGTCTCTTGTATCAAAGAATATATGTCGTTGGCTTGTGCAGAGGTATAAGTTTTGATGTCCGCTCTGTTGTCGGTAATGTTAGAAATTGAATCGAATGACATTATCAGTGGCGGGTGCTGCGGCCCAAGGAAGGCTACTGTCGAATAATGAATACTGCTGGGTAGGACCACGCACTCCTATTTGTATGTAGACCAATGTTATCCAATGTACACTGTGTAAATTAGAGCGTGCTGGGCGGGAAAGTGGTAGCCAGCCCCTGTTAGTCAACTAGATTTACTAATGCAAGTGTAAGCATTCACTTGCCCCTGCCCGCACTGCGTAGGGTGCAAAGAATTATTTGCTTTAATCTTATCAACACCTTTTTAGTATATTTTGCTCATAACAATACAACAATTTATCAAGAAAATAATATTTTCACAACGTTTCAAAACTTTAAATTTGTTTAATGCAGATCCATCTCCGCAATCATAGCACTGGGAAATATACAGTTCCTAACATCAGCTCTTTGCAGATATCATATATACAATATTCATACAAAATCAATATTCATGCGAAAACAATAACAATGATAATCATTTCCGTAGATGTTTCCCAATGCATTTCGGGATAACCTTATCCCTTCGTCAGGGGAACTGAAAATAAAACATAAATACCTTTGTTTAGACATACAAGGAGGAACTAGCACTCACCAAGAAATCTTGCTTGAGCTACAGTAGTCTGGCTGAACTGCCATGAGCTTGAGTTAATACCAAAGTAATCAGGTGATAAAGGGAAATAGTTTGCAGTTCTCAAGTACTAAAATATTAGTGATTGTGAATAGACCACCACCAAAGTGCACGATTATGAATGCATACCACTAAATCCAAACTGCAATTTTAGTCAAACCGATAACACCAATCAAAACGCAAAGAACTTACATCCACATGGGTTTATCACTGTGTAGAGTGCCCAACGCACATCTGAATCGTGTTTCTACGACGGGAACCTAGTCATAACAAATGAATGCTTACGAACGTGCTACTTCAATGCATAATACAACCATATACAAGCGTGATTCTCACACCTAGAGATTTACCTGCAAGTATGAACGATGCCCAAATACTGAGTATTGTGGTCCACACGTTGTCGGTACCCGTCAGTACGAAGCTTTATGTACTGTAAAGAAGAAATGAGCATCATGAATCCCTTACTGCACCGCGTCCGTCATTATCCCTGTACACCAACCGCGTTCACTCCTTACCTAAAATATCTCACAGACCGCGTCCTCAGTGTAAACCGCAACCGGGAGAATAGCCGCCCGGAAGCTGAATACCGTTTAAGTCTTGCGTGCAATAGACATGAACGACGGAACACAATAGACCAGTTGTTCGAAAACTATCGTGTCGGCCATCTTCAAAAGGTATGAGTTTGCAATAGTGTACTCTACAAATGGTGAGTAACAACTACCAAACTACAAAACATAATGCTGTTAATAACTCCCAAAGTACACGAGCACTGCACCTCATTGAATAAATACCTTGCTTCAAATACTAAATACCAACACGCTTGTAATCACAGTGTTCCCATCACGTGAAGCAACGTATAGTTCACTGAACCGACGGTATCAAATGTACATATGTTCTACAACGATCGTGGCGGCCATCTTACGAGGATCTAAATTCAAATCAGTGCGCTCTGAAGATGAAACAACATCCCACCTAATCACCAAGATGTCGGTAAATCAATATAATCAACAGACTAGAAAACAAAACCTCTAAACTCCTGCATCAATACACCACCGTGAAAAAAAATATTAATCATGTGCAGAAAAGGGCATGAATATCATAAACACTCATGATATGTATGCATATGATAAGACCATGTTAAAGACATGATATACATATAACAAAAATGTTGATGATGACGACCATATGATCAGACCCTGTAAAAGACATGATATACTTATAACAAAAATGATGATGAGAACAAGACCATAAATGCTCATGACAAAATGTGAATTGGCATTGCCCCATTGCGTTCTACTCAAGCAATTGATTTTTGAAGAATCTACTGTGCTAGGTGAAAATTGAAATTTTAAAGGAAGGTCATTGTGTATATGATCTTTTTACACTGAAACACTCATCCATAGAGGAACGACTTATAAATAACAGCCCATGTCTAGTTTGTCATTCAGTCGAGCAGGCATCATGGTGTTTAAGAATTTTATCCACCAAATTTCTCTTTGTGATAGCCATTTGGTGTTGTCACGTTCCAAACTGAGATTGATTTTCTCCAGTACCAAAAATCTCAATTGAGGTATAGTATGATTACACTCTGACCAATTTATGGCCAAACTGGAATTAGGATTCTTATTGCGTATTAGACTTTTATGCTCGGTAATCCGAATTTTAACTTTTCTCTCAGTTTTGCCCACGTACATTTTTCCGCAAGGACATTTGATGCAATAAACCACATGCGTCGAATTGCAATCAGCTAAATTATATTGATCAATTTGTCTCAAGCACATCGCAGATTCTATTTGTGATAATTTCCAAATTTCATTGTCGGCAGCATATAGGAATCTTTTTGAATGAGGGGACTTTGGACCTAATAAACAATCAGATACATACATGTCCTCGGACAGGAGCGAAAAACTTTGTTTTACGGCAGATAGTGTGGAATGTTCTAACCATTGCTGGCATAATTTTCCCACTGAATTGGTGGTAATAGTGTTCGAATGGGGTGACTGTGAGAGCCGTGGGTCGGGTCTACTGGACTTAAAACCGGAAATGGAATTGAGAAAACGAGCATGACAACCGTTAGTGTCTACTGGCCACAATAACCACCCACCAGGAGATGCAAATGATGAATTAAATGTACCATTATGTATCATATTATTTAGCTCGTCTTTTATATAATTTGTATAAGGTTGCCAATTATCAAATCGGGCAAGTGAAGGAATAGTAGGGGCATTCAGTTCTTTACTTTTTGCCAGTCCCAGACAAGTAGTTTGCTACATTGTTTCATTTAGAAAAATAATTTGTGTGGGAATCAAACAGGCTCGAAATAAATAGAGTCTCTGTACCCTGGACCTGCCAGGGTTTTGTACCCCAAATGGATTTCAGATCAATGTGGTCTTTCCAATAATCATTACCCTTAAGGGCCAGTTGTTCGACAAATGAAGCCACATATATCAGCTTAGTCTGACTAAGCATATATTTTTTCGACTGGGTTGGAATCAGTTTAAAATAGTATGAACTTGGGTCTTTAAGATCATAACCTGTGAAATATGTGTATTTATGTTTGAGTTTGTGAATTTCCCTGTGGTGGAGTTGGACAATGTTCCCACTATGTGTAATTATAATGGGGACGTTGCCCATTTGCTTTATGCAAACAATGATGTCCATAATGGTGATAACAAAACATCTCACCATAGTTTGCAGAATTAAGATATAAATCTTCTGAGTGAAACACGGTATAATATTGCAATTCAGAAAGCATTGAATTCACAGTATCAACATCCCAATCATCTGATTGTAACCCCGGTACTATTATGTCACCCATAGAAACTTTGAACACATATGGAACCTGCAGGGTGTCTGTAGGACCATATATATTGAATGGAACATTATCCCAAACAATTCCATCAGTCACTTGAACAGCTGAAATGTTGACAAGGGACAAGTCTTTTTTTTTTTTTAAATCTGTTTATTAGGTTTTTGATCACAAACAGAATATAATGCACAATAATGTACGAAGCAACGTACCAACCCCCAAAAATACCAATCCCCCCCTCCCACCCACCCCTGGCATGGCTTACCAATTGCTAAGGTCATTCGTAAGTACATGAGCATCACATAGTCACTATAATAGAACATACCAAGCCAAATACCATGACTACAGATACAGACGCAATAGCGGGCAGTCCCAGACTAACACAGCACCGCGGGTAGTCAATTACAACATTACAAATCAGGGTGACTGAGCAAGTATACTGTGAGCGGGGCCCAATAATCTTTAGGCCGTGAAGATTCCGGAAGCTCTTCAGCATAGGCCTCCAGCTGCTCCCTGCAATATAAAAGGTCACGTATCCATTTTTTCACAGTGGGAGTAGTTTTTACACCCCAGTTCAGTGCCACCAACCTCTTGGCTAACAGAGTTGAGACTACAACAAGACGCCTATTACAGGGCTTGAGACTCTGAACACTTCCCAGGAGGCACACATCAGGGGTACAACGCACAGGTTCCATAACAACTTCAGCGAGCACCTTCACCACCCCCATCCAATACCCAAGCACACCAGGACACATCCATGCCAGATGCAGGAAGTCAGCGTCCGCCTGCCCACACCGCACACAGGTAGCATCCTCCCGCAGCCCAAACTTACGGAGTTGCAATGGGGTATAATACAATTGGTGCAGAAACTTGAAATGAATCATACGGAGATTACAATTGGACGTGAGGTGCCCAGTGAGTGCACAACAGATTTTCCACTGCTCTATCGTCAATGCGGAACCCAGTGCTGCACTCCACTTTAAGTAAGATGGGTGTTCTCCAGGCTCATTTTCCCTTTGCGAAGCCCTGTATAACTTGGTAATAAGGCCATTTGTCTCCGACCCAGCCAGCACCGCCTGCAGTGCTCGCTTCGGCACAGGTTCAGCCGGGAAGGCCTGATAGATATCCCTAATCGCTTGCCGCACCCGGACATAGATAAACCCCAACATAAATATGTGCCGCCGTTCCCCTTGTACATCCCGCAATGAACGAAACTGCCCTTGTTTGTACAAGTCCCCCAACGTAGTAATTCCAACAGTCGCCAATTCCCGCAATGCAAGTTTCTCCCGGGCAGCCGAAATATCTGGATGTGCAGCCAGGGGCAGCGAGGGAGCAACAGTGCGGGAAGCCCGGACCTCTTAGCCAATGCCCTCCAAGCCCAAGCTGTACATAGTGCAGGATTTATCTCAGATCTAGGCCCGCCCATCCCCCCGGAGAGGGTGACTGCCTGCAGCGGCAACGGAAGCACAGCATCCGTCTCTATTGCAGTGTGGGGTTGAAAGCGCTGTGGAAAGTACCAATAGTGCGCAAATTGCGCCTGTGCGCAAAGATAATAGAGCCGTAAGTCGGGTGCCTCGAAACCCCCCCGGTCGAAGGGCTGCACCAACAGATCCCAACTACATCTGGGTTTCTTACCACCCCACACGAACGTGAGCAGCGCAGACTGAAGTGTACGGAACAATGCAATGTTTAATCTAATCGGGACATTTACAAATAGATAAAGTAATTTGGGCAGAATAGACATCTTTATCACAGCTATGCGATCTGCTAGCGAAAGAGGCAGACAAGTTCATCTCCCCGTCTGCTCAATAATCCGTGTGATCACCTGGCCATAGTTCTCAGAAAGCACCCGATCAGGATCCCTGTGTAACCAGATCCCTAGGTATTTCACTGGTTCCTGAGTCCACGCCAACGGGAAGTCCATCTCTACCTCCAGAATCCCAGCAGTGAGAGGGAACACGACAGACTTCGCCCAATTAATCCCCAGCCCAGAATACCTCTCAAACCCAACGTATTCCCAAAGAAGCGCCGGCAGGAAGGTGGCAGGCTCCCTCACATACAACAGCATATCATCAGCATATAGAGACACCACTAATGGTCGCTGGCGAAAACGCAACGCAGCTGCTGCATGCTGCTGGCGAAGCTTACAGGCCAACGGCTCTAATGCGAGCGCGAAGAGCATTGGGGATAAGGGGCAGCCCTGGCGCGTGCCCCTCTCTATAGGGAAAGTTGAGGACACCCATCCATTAACACGCACCCGTGCCAGTGGCTCCGAGTACAGCACCCTTATCCATTGCAGAAAAAACAGAGGGAGGCCCATTCGAGTGAAAACGGTAAACATATAGTCCCACTGAAGGGAATCAAAGGCCTTTGCCACATCTAGTAACACAGCAACTGCCTGAAATGCCGGGTCAAAATAATGCAATGTAGCAAACACCGTACGTAAGTTGTGCGCTGTGGACCTAGCCACCACAAACCCCGACTGATCCGGTAGGGCCAGCAGAGGAATCAGCGGCTGAAGCCTAATGGCTATCATTTTGGCCAATATCTTGGCATCTATATTGATAATAGATAAAGGCCTATAGGAGTCACACAGGTTGGCAGCCTTATCGGGCTTCAGTAGTGTTACCAGTAGAGCCTCTTTAAGGGAGGGCGGGAGTGTCCCCTTTTCGTATGCCTCCGCATACACCTCCAGCAACCGGGGGGCCAAATCATCCCCATAAGCCTTATAAAATTCGCTAGGGAGTCCGTCCAACGCAGCAGCCTCACACGTGGGGAGGGACATGATAGCTACCTTAACGTCTTCGACATCAAAGGGCTGTGTAATGTATTCCCTCTGTCCCTCAGATAGCCATCCCAGCGCAACATCGTCGAGGTAGGAATGTATCTCAGCCGGGGGGACCGTAGTTCCCCTCGCATATAAGTTAGTGTAATACCTAACGATGATATCACTGACCTCGGGAGTCGTGTAGAGGGATACTCCATCCTCATCTAACAACTCGGTAATATGCACCTGACAACGCGGTGCCGCGAGCTTCTGGGCCAAAGACCTACCCTGGCGCCCACCCTCCCCGTAATAGCGAGCCGTACTGCGCCTAGATTTGTGCAGCAGCTCCTGATCTACAGTTTTGTTATGCTCCGTGACCAGATCCCTTATTTCCGCTAATGTAGTGGGGGAAAGTGACTTCTCATATTCGCGTTCCAATGTAGAGATATCGGCCGCCAGCTTATGAATCCTACGTCTGAGGTCCCGCAACACTCCAGCCTGCGCTCACATGCAGGCGCCCCTAATCGTCACTTTAAATGCCCCCCATAAGACTCCAGCACTGTCAACCGAGCCGGCATTCTCATGAAAGAAATTACGGATTGCCTCGCCAATGGTCAGCTTAAAGACTGGGTCCGTCAGAGACGAAGGTTGTAACCGCCATGTGAAAGGTGGACGCTCACATGTGGGTACCTGCAGTTCAAGAAGCACCGGGGAATGATCAGATAGGGTTCGTGCCATGTGACTAACCTTCAATGTCCAAGTGCAAACATTCTCTGTGATGAGCCAGTAGTCAATACGAGACCATGTCCCCTGCACAGAAGAAACGAAGGTGCTCTGCTGGTCCCCAGGATGACGAAACCGCCATATATCATGTAATCTTCCTGCATCCATAGCCCCCAGTAATGTTTCTGATGCCAACTTGGGTCTAGCTGCACCTGCACTCACTCGGTCCAGCGTTCCATCCAAGCATACATTAAAATCGCCACCCCAGAGAATCTCAGCTGAGGGGAACCCCGCGATGCGGCGCCATACATCTGTGAAGAAAGAGGGGTCGTCCACATTTGGTCCATACACATTCACCAATAGTACACTCATACCCCCCAGTTGCCCATGAACTATCGCCACTCGACCATGTTCATCCGTTTCAGACCGCAGGACGGTAAATGGGATCCCCTTCTTAACAAGAATCATAACTCCCCGTGAGTAGGTAGAGTAGGAGGACGCGAACCGTGCTCCAGCCCATCTAGCACCCACATTGCGTTCAGATGATTTGGTGAGATGCGTTTCTTGAAGGAACGCCACCTGCACGTCCATCCGGTCCAAGTATGCTATCACTGAGCGAATTTTCTTAGGGGTGTTCAGACCCCGCACATTCCAGGTGATACACTTAATTTTACCACTCATACCACTCGCACCAAAGGACACTGCAAAAGAAAAAGTAGACCTCCGCTCTGGTGAGCACTATGTGAAGCTGCATCTAAACTCCCTACATCTAGTGCAATAAATATCGCCAATGCCTTCCCCTGAACTTCAACCCCCCAACCCCCCACCCACTTCAGCTTCCCCAACATGCCAAAGCCATCCCGAATTAATACAAAATACCCCCCCCCCAAAAACAAGGAAGAAAAACTGGTCTGTGGGGAACACCCATTCGAAGGGGGCGTCAGAGCGCTCCTAACCTCCCATCTAGTAGGAGGCGGCTGAGCAGGTCTAGGGACTGTGCCATACACTATGAACCCATGGCTACGACAACGCATACATATGTAGCAAAATGCGCTCTCGGCACAGTGTGCATCAAGAAACAGAGGGACTCAATAAAGCAACAATCGAGGTCCTGAAATAACTAAACCCCCCATTACTGTTCCTCATCACTACGTGCAGCACTGGACTCCCGCCGACTCCTCTGCAACTGCTTCGCGTGCTCTAGAGCCGCCTTGCGACTGGAGAAAATTTTAGAGTCTCCGTCAGGGCCAATCCGCAGCCTAGCAGGATAAAGCATAGCATATGGGACACCCTCAGCTTGCAGAAATTTTTTCACGTTACCAAATTCTCTGCGGGCAGCTTGAACAGCAACTGTAAAATCAGGGAAAAAAGCCAGGGCGTTACCTTGATGAACAATAGAACCCTTTTCCTTAGCCATCCATAGAATGGCATCCCGGTCCCTATAATTTAACACCCTAGCTATTATTGGGCGGGGAGGGTGCCCCAGGGACCGGACGCGCTGCAAGAGAGCGGTGCGCGCGTTCTACAATAAACATAGTTGATAAATGTTCAGTGCCAAAAATGTCTTTGATGAGGTTTTCTATGTAGGTCTCCATTTTCCCCACATTGGTGGATTCCGGCAGCCCCGTGAGTCTTATGTTATTGCGCCGGGACCGCGCCTCCAAATCCTCATTCTTGGCCTGAATGAGGGCCAGCACCTTCTCCATATTCAATGCCTTGCCTGCGACCTCGCTCAGGCCATCCTCTGTCGCAGATACGCGCTGTTCCACCTCCCCCATACGAGTGTTTTGTTTCTCTAACTGCGACGACATGTGGTCCAGCCGATGATTTACCGCAGCCATGGTGCCCTCAATGGACTGAAGACTACACTGCATAGCTAGGAGCGTGGTTTCGAGAGAAGGAGGCGCATCACTCAGGGTATCTGCCTCAGAGTCCGAGGCTGCTTTCTGTGTCGTTTTAGTAGATTTTCACGCCTCAAAAGTGAGACGAGGTTGCGATTTATCTGTTCTTCCCATGGTGAAACACCAGAGTGTGGGCCGCCCACGCGCAAGGTGCAAGGAACTCACCCCACTCCGACACTCCCCACAGACCTGTGTGTGTAGCTAGCTGTCAGTGAAACCACTCCAACTCAATGCCACAGCAGCAAGAATCAGTCCCAATGAGGCCCTCACTCAGGCCCCTGCACAGCTGCCGCCAGACTCAAGGCGATAAAATCCAGGCCCCACACGCAGCTTCACCACCTCCGCCCGTAGACTCCAAGCAGGCCCGACAGTGACCACCACCAATCAAAAATGGGGAATAGCTCTAATATTAACCCCTTCGGCTGGAGATCAGCACCTCAGCCGGAGACAGTCCTTTCCAAGCACAGAGCAGTCAGAGCCAGGCCGCAAGCTCCAGCAAGCCTTTGCCACACATAAAAGTGACCCTGAGCACCAGGTCGCCAGCTGCAAATTCACAAGCCCCTCAGATCACCAGGTCTCACCGCAGGCACACCGGCAGCTGATCGTCGCAGATAGCCCCTACCACGGACTCCGCCGTCTCAACAAATAGGGCTGCACAGTTAGGGCCAGTCACTCAGAAGGGCCTATTGCTCCCAGCACTAGGCGACCACAGGGCAAGGAAGTCCGTCGAATGCAGTGCTGCCCCCAATAACCTGAAGGCTACAGGCCCCGGCACCTCACCCCCTCACCCCCAATGCCTCCCACGGCTCGCAGAGCGCGACCAGCAACTCCGGGCCCGCACCCGCCTCCGCAGTAACGAGCTCGGTCAGGCCCAGCCCCACTCACCGCAGTCAGCACCGGGAGTGCACGGCAGGCAGCGGCACTCTCCAAGGCGGCTCAGGCCAGACGTCGATGCAAGGACGCCGCCTCTCCTTCTCCCTCTGCAGGGCTCCGGCCCGGGTGGCCCACAATGCCGAAGCGCCAGTCAGGCATACCGTGATCCGCCGCCGCGACGCTCCCCACCCACGTTCACAGCAGGAGCGCCGCAACTCCAGGCCGCTCCCAGGGCACCATGCTGCTCGCGTACGCCACACTTGCTGCAAGCAGGAATCCGATCGCGGAGGCAGTGCTGGGCTCCTCACGACTCCCAAAATGGATGCAGGGGGGTAGTATCTTGCAGTTCCCCTGCAACAACGTCGAGGATGCAACGATTTGGTGGTGGATTATGGGCGGATAAGAGCTCAGCCAGGCAGAGCTACACTAACGTGCAGCCATTTTGCCGTGCGCCCTCTAGCGCCCCACAAGGGACAAGTCTTGTTTGATTTTGTGGGAGGAGGAATGGAGAGCCAACACCTTGTCAACAAGTTCCATAGCAGAACGTTCTGGGAGGTAATGGCCGTTGAGTAGAAGAAAAAAGACAGCCACAAATCCTATCCACATGAATAAGAGAACAAAGAAAAGATGATCCAAATGTATATCCATGGAGGGACTAGATAAGTGTGTTTAAACCATTGAATAAAAACACAAATCCACGCTGGAGGTGGATGCTGAACCAAAGACACTGATGAACTGTCTGATGAGAAATGGTCTTGATCCATATGTACCCTGAGGAACTCAAATGAAAAGGAGGTGGCTGTGATTCAGCAGTAGGATTTGAAAAATGCAACTCAGAAGGAGTTTCTAACGGCGTATCGGTGTAAACGACATCCATTGTAGAAGATGGAGAAGTAGAAACAGGAACCAAATCGACTGAAATTTTGACTCCCCCACCCAGCAGCCAGTGAGAAGCAGCATTGGTGGTGCTCAAGGGCTTCAAAGGAAAGTTTTCTATAGCGCCACTTCTGGGCATACTCTGGAGTATCAGTCATATGGGGTAACTTGACATGTTCTATTGAAACAAAGTGATTTTCTTTATGTCCCGGAAGTAGTGGCAAAATTATAGTTTGTATACTTTGGATGCCAAGGACTGGAACAGGAGCATGGTACGTTGAGCCACATTCCTTCTTGATAGCCACTTTTTTGCGGACAAGGTTTCCAACTTTGGGAAGCCAACTGGATACAGGAATTTGAGTGTCTGGACTCGCAGAGAGAGTTGCAGGCAAATGTTTGCGAGCCAGGTCATCACAGCACTTTTGTAGATTCTGCAAGACAGTACAGTGGTTATCTACAACGAAGGTTGCAGCTGCCACTACAACGTCTCGACCATCAAGGTCTGGAACAAACATCTTGATGCCAAAGAGCATTTCATAGGGGCTCCGCCCACTGAGAGATCTTTTATAAAGATTATTAAGTGCCCGTTATACCCCATAAAGATGAGTCAACTAACCATGCCCTGTACCTAATACTCTAGCTGTTAAGGATTGCTTTAAGTCACGGTTCATTCTCTCCACCCCAGAATTTCCCTCAGGCCTATACAGAGAAGAATAATGCACTTGCACACCCATGGACTTCATTGAATCATGGTACGCCTTACGGCGAAAGCCGAACCTTTTGTCCGCGTGGAATGCGCAACAGGCATAAGTCCTGACAAAGACTTGCAAATCTTTAATAACAGTGTGAGCATCAGCCGAGCGATGAGGCCAAACCCAGAGGAAACTGGAGCAAGAATCAACTGCAACCAAATTTATTTGAAAGCAGTATCAGAAATCAAGGGACCGCAATGATCTAAGTAAACACAGCCAAATGGCTGATTGGATATAAACAAATGTGTCTGTGGTGGACGAGACACAGTAGAACGTTTTATTTGCTAACAGATGTCACAGCATAAAACATATTTTTTAGTCTGTTTGTATAAACCTTGCCACCACTAATGTTGCTGTAAGAGTGAAATAGGGGCTGCCACTCCCGCATTTGCGGATGCGACTCCTTCATGTGCGGCAACTATTAAAGACTGTCTGCAGTCAAGGTTGGGGATACAACGATCTCCAACCCCAGGAACAGTTACAAAGGGAACATTGTTGTCATTTTAAAAATAAGGCAATTTTAGAGGAAAACATTTGAGGAAAAGCGGTGCAGGCCTGAAAAGCATGGCCGGCAGCCAAGATGTCATTATCAACATGTGTTTTAGAATGCATGACTGCTGCTATTTTACACGTGGCTAATGCAGATTTGGCTGCCTCATCAGCCAGAGAATTCCCTATTGCGTGCGCTCCCGCACGTTGCATGTACATGTGGCAAATTGTCCTTAAAGTCTGCCACTTTAACCCAAAGCAGTTTATGCTTGGTTGTGCTATCTTTGGAATCCTTAAAGTCATTTTGTCGCCAAAAATGCAAATTATCATTAAATGATTGTACACAGTAAAACAAATCGCACACTGTGAGTGTGGGGAATTCTGGAATCGTATGTTCAAGTTCAAAAAGCAAAGCTTTTAGTTCAGCCAACTGAGCTGTACAGTCTCTTAGAGACTGGATATGAATGATAGTGAGTTTAAAAACTCCATCCAGCATAGTGCCTAGAACGATAGCGCATCGCTGCCTAGAACCTAGAGCAGGTTGTGCTGAACCATCGGTGTATCACTTGTATTCATGAAGAGGAAGAAGTGAAAAAGGAACAGGATAAACATATTCATACTGTAAGAATTCTTGTGTTTGTAAAGAAGGGTCAAAGACAAAGTCGACATCAACTGCTGTTAAAGATGAGGCGCATTGAATCCAACAGGGACGAAGGGCTTTTGAATTGGGAATGCTAACTTTTGTGACAGCCTCTAAGGCAGGCACAGGAGAAACAAGAATGATTTGCTTACCTTGAGCCAAGGGTCATTCCTTAAGGACAGCCATCTGGACTGCTGTTAGTATTTTTTCAATAGATGCAAAACGCATTTCTGCCTGGCAATATAAATGCTATTTATATGCAATCAATCCAATCCAATCCAAAGACTTTATTCGGATAGCACCGTATCCATAAAAGTAGATCATATACAAGGATAAAAATCATACAATGAAACAGTTAAATAACAATCAAAATTCATAGTATGACAAACAATGAACAAATGGGCAAAGTAGTAAACAGTTGCGGTAACATGATTAAAAATACATAATGTTAAGAGCAAAGTGTGGATGTGCTTCATGAGTCACTCATTGATTTGCGCGCCCCTATGGCTATTCGCAAAAAAGTACCAACACGCAGGGTCAATTAATCATTTTCCAGTTTAAGTATACGATTAAGGGCATCAGTTAATTGAATAGGTAACAGTTTTTTTTTTAATGGAATTAGCAGCCATTGTGCATATTTTGTATAATATTTACAGAAGAATAAAAAGTGTAAGAGAGTTTGTCCCCTCTGACCATCACATGGGCATGACAGGGAATCAAGTGTTGCATTATACCTGAGGGGAAAACAGAGCAAGTATTTTACAGTCCCAGCTCTTAAACGAAAAAGAAGTCCTCTCTCCCAATGCAACATCGGTAATGAGATGTAGCTGAGCAAGCAAGGTTCGATTCGCTCAATGGGTATGAATTTAGCAACGGTTTGTTTCTTTGATTCCCTCTCTAATCTTTCCGCGCTATAAAGTGCATACAGTGCTGACCTGAGGACTTTTTTATCTACAGTCTCAGCCATGTTTGGGTTTAAAAGCAATCTTTCAAAATTGACACTTTTCAAGCTCTTGTTAACCCCTGCAAGCCATGGGATGTCCATCCCTTTCTCACAGCTAGTGCAGTCATCTATTATCTCCCTAGTGAGAGATGCTGCAGGGTTTGTCATTATAGCTAACCAAAACAATGCGGGCGTGCCCTTATAAAATCTTCGATGTAGTTTAGTTTTAGTTCACTATGGCATATGTACTGGGGAGTAGAGATTGGTGCACCCAAAAGCTTTCGGCAAAATCTATTTTCCTCTAATTGAACACTAAAGCTTTTAGCAAAGCCCCAGACCTCTGCACCGTAGGTTGCTATTGGTATGCACTGCGATTTAAAGATCTTTAAGATCGCTGGAATTGCCCCTGATCTTTTTGGGCGGGGGAGACTAAGGATAGAGTTAGTGGCCTTTGAGAACTTGTTCTTACAAAACACCATATGTTCAGACCAGGTGCCATTCGCAGCAAAGACCATCCCCAAGTAAGGAAAAGTGGCAGTGCAAGTTAGTTTTTGGTCTCCCACAGAAATAGAACTTAGGGGATATTTCCTTGGCCCGCAGGACATTATAAATGATTTCCTAAAATTGGTGCATAGGTCTAAGCCAGTCATAAAATCTGTAAATCCCCGTACTAAAGTGCGTAGTGCATTAGGTGTGCGTCCAATTAAAACCGCATCGTCTGCATATAAAAGCACTGGTAAAGAGTTGCCTTTGATTCTGGGCACGTCGTCAGTGAGTGTAATCAGTGATTTGTGGAGGTTGTTGATGTAGATGATAAAAAGGAGGAGGGCTAGGACACACCCTTGCCTAACCCCCCTACCAACATCAATGTCATTGGACACCTCACCTCCACCACCAATCCTGACCTGCGCTTTCAGGTCCGTGTGTAGGTAGGCCAAGAAGTGGACAAGGGCCTCATCCAAGCCATAAGCTAGGAGAATGGACCATAATCGAGACCTATTAACAAAGTCAAAGGCGGAGGTCAGGTCCATAAAAGCTAAATAAAGTGGCGAGTGCTGTGCTATAGTGTACTTCCCAATGATCAGGTTAAGATTTAAACACTGCTCATTTGTGCCTACTTTGCTCCTAAAACCTAATTGGCATTGTTCTAGAATGTGGTTATCCTCAGCCCAAGTTAAAATTTTATTATATAAAACTCTGCCTAAAATTTTAAGGGTATTGTCTATTAAGGAAATCGGCCTATAGCAGCTCGGTTGCGAATGGTCGCCCTTTCTAAAAATGGGAACAATGATGCTAGTGGTCCATGTCTTTGGCAGTGGGGCATTGGTTAAGTTATTAAAAACATTTAGCAGTAATTGTGCCCAGAAATCAGGTTTATATTTGATAAGGTCAATGGGTAACCCATCAGGACCAGGGGCTTTGTTGCCCATGCTCTGGCGTATTGCCTCCTCAAACTCTGTTAACAATATTGGGATCCCAGATGGAACCCTGTGCTTAAAGGGGTCAAGTTTGAATGCAGGCGCTAGGTAGATTGTGGAAAAATTACTTTCCCAGGTTGCACTTGTTATGTTGCAGCTTATAGGGGTTAACGACTGCCCCATTGTTTTTAAGTCTCTGACAGTGGTCCAGAATATATTCCCATTTTTTAAGCTAGCAGCATTAACAAGTGCTTCCCAGTGCTCACTTAATAGTTCTTCCTTCCTTTTGGCGTTGGCCAGCATGTACGTCTGCCTTGACAACTTAACCAGTGAATTATTCCTTGGGCTGTGTGACAGGACCTTTCGTAACTGCCTATTGGCCACTGAGCACTCATGATTGAACCATCTAGGTTCATGTTGCACTGTGGTGATAGGTTTGGACAGCAGGGATTTGACGACTCCACAGAGTTTGGTGAAGGCAATAATTTCCTCTGGGTGTGCGTCCCATGCCTCCAAACAGAGATTAATGAGGCTCAGATTTTCCCTGACCATTGAACTATACAGGTCAGTATTATTAACGCCCCGCCATACCAGTCTTAGATTATCTGTTGACGGTGATTCCTGGCACCACATTCTATATTAGGTGTTGGGGCAGGGAACAGTCTTAGTACTATTTGGATTGGATTATGGTCCCCAAAAGTTGTGGCCAAGGTTTCTGCTTTCAACAGGCTGGCCTCTAAAACAGGAGAAATAAAAACATAATCAATTGTGGATAGACAGCCCCTCCCTCTAAATGTCGGCTCCGGGGGGGCATTATCTTTTGTTATAGCAGCAATCTCCATGACATTGGTTAAATTATGATTATTCAAATGATCCACTAATTCATTGCCCCTGTGACATTTTTGTCTGCTGCTATGACACTGTTTGCTTGGCCGCAGTTGAGGTAATTTGGCGTTGAACTCGCCACCTAGGCAGATACCAGTGGACTTAAAACAGTCTTTGGATTTTTGGATAGACGCAATAAAATTGAATACATTTATAAAATTCCCATTTGGTAAGGAATTGAAATCATTATTATAAAAATTAATTAAGAAAAAGGAAACCCCCCCTGTTAAACAGTATGGCTTGGAAATTATTATTATTGGTACATATAGTTTTAGTACTGCCACCTGCAGCGATATTAATCCAGATCGATAGTCCCCCAAATGGTCGGCCATGCTTAGGGGATGTTGCTAAAATATTGTGACATTCAAACCCATCAATAAATAAATCTTGAGTATCCCAAGTTTCTTGGAACAGGAGGATATGCTGTTCTCTTATAAGTTTTAACCAATCGGGTTGATGGAGCTTAGAATGCAGCTCCCGCAACATTCCAGCTTAGGATGTGAAGATCTGGGCTGGCTAAGACTTTTATTGGTGTGCGTGAGCTAGTAAGCTCAGTTGCTGGAGAGAGGTATAGTGGACCATTAGCGAGGTCAGGGGGTTTCACAGATGGCAATAGTCAATCTTGGGTGTCCAGCCCGGACAGGGCCAGAAACCTATTCGAGGTAGAGGGTTGGGGGGTCTCATTGAAGCAGGGCCCATGATTTGGTTTATAAAAGTAACCTAAAGGTAATACGCATATGTTAGTGCTATTAAGTGCTGTGGACTCACATGCACTTAAAATATGTCTCACCAGTGATGGCCTGCGAAAATTGATTATGATGCAGTCCCCTTCAATGGTCTTTGTAGATGCGCCAACCCACCCAACTCTACGTACCATGATAATGTCATTCATATCAGATGGATGAAACCTCCTGTACCTCAATAGCCAGTCCACGCATTTGTTACGTAGTTGGACCCAAGACTCATGCTGATCCCTCCTTAGGGTTGGTACGCCTGCCAACACCAGCACGTAAGGGCAGGCGGCAGGTGGCAAACTCAAAACATCATGATTTGCTATCGGGGGGCTACAACTAGTAGGAACTGGAGCATTGCTACTCAATTAACCAGACAATAGGTACTGATCTACTTCATTGGGTCTGTTAACGCTGCCACTGATAGAGTTAGGGTGTGAAGTGGTGGTTAGTTCGGTGGTAGAAGCGGTGCCATGCCTATTAGGGAGCGATTGGAGACAACCCCTGATTTGTCCACGTGTAATGCGCAAGTTACTTACAGGGGTGATAACTCTAGCAGTGGGGGGTTGGGTTTCATTGATCAAAATGCTCGTTAATGCATGTTGCCCTCCCCCTTCAGCTACTACGGTTTGTGCATTACCCACTGATTGACCAGGGCCCCCTATGAATGAAGCCAATTTATCAAGGCGATCCTGTAATAAAGCACATTTTGTGTCTATGAGTTCATTAATTTGTTTTGTCACCATCGCAGCAACAATGTTGGCAATAGTGTCCCCAAGATTCTCAAGGTCCAATATCGCCTCAGTCTGTGTGCTGATTGAGCAACTCAATTTCTTGTTAGGTGATATCACGGGGCAATCAAGGATTTCGGAAGTGCCAGTACTTAAAGGTGGCTGCATCCAAGCGGAGAGACAGGTTCGGGGGGGCCAGTACGAGTAGGCTGTTTCCTTTTAGTGCACATGAGTTTCCCACTCTTCCTCTTCCGCTTGTGTCTATGTCAAGCTGTTGCTCAACTATTTCAACTATCTCAGGCCCACTTAAGCTCCCGTTTGCAATTGGGGATTTATGAATTCCAGTGCCCTGGGCCTGAGACGGGGGCGAGTCCTGGGTGCGGTCAATCGGTGTGCCTCTAAAATCGGCAATCTCCACCCGCCCCTCGATGCCCAAAGACATACGCCGCTCCGTAAGTTCAAATTCTCCTGAAACAATGCTGACCACCCTCTCGAGCATGCTGTTAATGCTATCATTTATTGGACGGGCAGGTGGTAGCCTGGTGCGCTTTCCCATTGTGGCAGGCTTAGATAAACTTGAATAGTGTCAATTGCAGGACTCGCCTATATACTTTGTAGAGACTTTATAGGGGGTGGGTAGATCACTCACCCGTGTTCTCCCCGGATCCTGCGCCAAATGAAAGGTGGGTGGCTCAGCCTGGCCTCCTCCAGTCTCGGACGGGCTGCAGGAGCCCTGAGCGGTTTTAAAGCGCCTCCTGGCGTGTCCTGACTGCAGGCGCGGCGTCCCTGCTGCAAGGCGTGCTGGGAGGTGTAGTCTCCTGCCTCCCAGCAACGATGGTGGAGACAATGGTAGTGGCTATTTATATGCAACAGGCACTGTATCACCTTCATTTAAAGTGACATAGGTAAATCTAATAGCAACCAGAACCTTCGAATGAACAAATTTGTAGTATTTAAACTTGTGTGTAAATGTTGCGCTTCAAGTAAATCAGATTGCAAAGATTTGAGAATCACGGTGTGTTAAGGCATCCAGCAGGACACCAAAAAATCCAGTCATATCAAAGTATAGAGTGATTTAATACGTTGGGCATAGTCCGGAATGTAAGTTCTTTCGAAATTTTAAAAGTCAAGCAAAGATTGTAGCTTTTTAAGTGTATTTGGGGGCCGCAACTGCGCACATTTTTCCAAAAAGTGGGAGGCTAAACTTTTACCCTGATTGGTAAATTCATAACCAAGGAAAAGAACACTGAGGAAAGCAATGTGAGATTTTGAAAAGCTGAAATTGTAACCAAGTTCGGTAAACCGCAAAATTATGCGATCCACTCTAGCTGTATGAGGATTTAATTCATCATGAGTCAAGTAGATGTCAACGAAATAGGACAAAGCATCAGGGTCAATCTCATGGAGAATGGACACAGTTCAAGCTGCAAAAACCTCAAGCTATTTTTATATCCCATAGGTAAACGGGCGTATCGTCACTGAGAGCAGTAAACATGGACCAATCACGGCTCTTGAGAGCCAAATTGTGACTGAAAAAAACATTTGAAATATCAAGTGTGGTTTTAAATTTTTTACAAACAGTATTGTTAATCAGAGCTTTACTGTGTGTATTTTGGACAGAGAAAGTGCAAGTATGACTTTTTAGATGTCGATAGTCTAAAACAATACGATAAGACTGATCAGGTTTAGAAACCAGAAAAAGAGGATTATTCATCTGTGAAACACAGGGTTCAATTACTCTTTGGTATTCCAATTGAGTAAGAATGTCTTTAACGGACGCATTGGCTTCACGTTTAATAGGATACTGAGATTGAGGTTGTGGAGTGGACCGTATAGTTATTACATGAAAAGAAGAATCTTTTTTCCATCTAGCTTGGTTGCGATATAAAGCAGGATCCAAGGCAAGGGCCCGTTCTGAAGCGCAAGCCTGTTTAACTGCATCTGGAGCCAGATGCGAAAAAGAAGGGAGGATTACATCCTCACCTTGTGGTCAAGCAAAAATAAAAGGAGGCAACCAATCTACCAATCTACCTCCACCAAACGGATATCATAAAAAGAAGTTAAATTGTCCCAAAAAATTGCTTTAATGGTGCATTTAACATCACCTTCAATCTGAATATCTAAGTGATAGAGTATGTCAGGAGGTGCAAAGCGGGTGTCCACAGTTTCTACTGTGACAAAAGTGTCAGTTGCTTTTGCCACCAGAAGCTGGGGGAGTGTCTTGCGCACTATGGTGACTTCTGCCACGCTGTCGAGGAGTGTCACCGCCCAACTCCTGTCCAGGAGAATGGTTCTTAATGTCTGGGCACATATTTAGCTGTTAAGGCTGCAACTTTCTTTTTCTGGAGAGGGGGCTTGTAAGGAGGTGGTTGATCCTCCTTCTTGATTTTCACATCAAAAGTGCATTGTGTGTCCCATTTTTGTTGCACGTACTCTCCTTGTCGACGATCAAAACACCCTCCTTGGTCGTAATGTTGATAAAACAAGTCCTGAAAGGAACAAGGAGAACGATAATCAGGAACCTGAAATCGATAATGAGTTTTAATTTTAGAGCGGTCATGAAAATCTTAACGTCGTTCATCATATTCCAGGGGTGGAGTACCACCACGAGGTCTACTTTTTGTTGTGGTTGTTGCTTAGATTTATCCCATGGTTTCTATGGAAATTCACGTGCAGGGCAAGCTTTTTTATCAGAAGCTGGTTTGACAAGGATGGAAACTGAAGGTCTGGTTCTTAAACTATTATGCCCTAAGGATGTAAACACCTGTGAAATTGTTATAGGCAGATCACGTTCACGGTCTGCAATTGCCACCGCAACAAGTTGCTGGCGTATAGCCAAGGAAGTTGCTTCACCTTTAATACTAGAAAGAATAATTTCGGAGACAAATTACCAACCAGTTTCGTCCCAAAATCTAAGGCAGGACCTGCCCCATGTTCATTCTGTATATGTTTGAGGACTTTCGGCAGAAAGCCCATCGAGGAAGTGCCATAACAGAGAGTATACACTGTGGCAAACACAGTCCCCCAGGTGTTGCAGTCAGCTAAAGGAGGAACCAAACCATTTGGCAGACACATGGTGAAAAATTCGAAGTTTTTCCTGTGGACCCATAAGGGAAAACACAGCATCAAGTTGATCAATTTTTTGGGCAATCCAAAACAGAATGTACCCAGGATTGAGTGGGCGTTTACCTATGATCGAATTTACAATATCTGGACTTAATACAAGACCTGCAGCTTGTTGTGCCTGAGCAAGCGCACCAGCCCTAGGTGGACCCTCCAGAAAGGCCAGAGAAATAAATTGTATTAAGCGTCTATACAAATGAACAACTTGTTCATATAATGCACATGTTTCAGCCAAATTCAGCGCAGCCAAACGCAGGAAAGGTGTAAAGCCTGCAAGAGTAGGCCATGTGGCCCCATCAGTACTTAAGGGGCCCATATGATCAATGTCATGGACATGGGAAAGGGCACCATTAAACCAAGTCTGGTGTTCCCAGACCATAAGAGGAATCTTAAGAAGTGCATAAGGACGATAAGCATTTGGTACTGCAGCTGCAGTATAAGCATGACACATATTATCATTAGCATTGACAGCCGGAATAGCCTAGCCCACCTTCCCTTCTACAGAAGCAAAACTGATTATACAGCAAAAATCCCTAGGTTTAGCAGCGGACCCCATACCTTAGCATACACAGAAGAATGTATTACATCTCAGATACAGTTGTGATCTTCTCTCAGGAAAAATCAATCTCTCTCTCTGTGTTACAGTGATGTGCATACCTATATGACAAGGTTCACATTTTCATAAACACAAGCTGCATTTCTGTGTTGTGTCTTGGTGCCAATGTCTGACCAGAACATAATAACAAGGGACATTGTCGTTTGACCTTGTCTGCTGTTCAGACTAAATCCCAGGAAAGAATAGAACGAGAAAACAACTGCAGGTTCTGTGTGAAAATATAATCTGGCACAAAAATTCACAGGCATGGATGGTCTCAAAGCTACCCTTAGTGAACCTGTGACCACTCTCCCCCCCCTCAAAGGGAACGAGAGCTACAGGATAGTTGCTCTTGCAGTTGTCAGCTACGAACCTCGTGGAATTTATTAGGAATTACCTGCCCTGTGGACACCAGAAGACACCTAACAGTACTCATACTGGCTCTGTGTCTCTCAGAGCCTCCATCTGCTGTTCATTGATAGTGACCCACTGCCTGTACTTGAGGTATTGTTAAGCACCTGGGCCTTTGGCACATCTCTATGTCACCCACGGACACTAAGGTAGCCTCTGCCTTTCCCCCCATGAAAACAAAGGCAACCTCACTCCCAAGCACTACACTGGTCATCCCCAGTGTCATCCCACTAGTGGGGGTCTGGGGCCTCTTTGTGCGCCCCAGTGTCAGCACTCTAGATGGGGGCCTGGGACCTCTTGGTGTGCCCCTTACCTGTTTTACTCATAGCATTTGAGAGACAACATTCCTGAGGATTACTTCTCAGGGAAACCACTCTTCTTTTGATCAGGTTGGGACTGGGAATACTTCCCCTGAGAACTGTTTTGTGAGGCCTTTGGAAAACTCCTTGGGTTTTTGTGTGTCCCCACTCTTTCTTCTGGTGGGGACCTTGTCCACCCTTTTGATGATCCCCCCGCATACCTTATCGAACACTCTGGTGATGACCCAAAGGTCCACCTCCTTGGCAAGATATCTAGGTGAAGTAAGCTTGCTATCAATCAGGTGTTTCACAACTCTGTAAAGCAAGTACTGAGCATGTGCTCTCTCAGAATCAGATCATACAGTCCATTATAATCATTCCCTTTACTGCCCCTCACTGTCCCTAAATCTCATGTGTGCAAGCCCAAATTTGGTGAAAAGGATGGCTCTCATGGGAGCATACCTCATCTGGTCATCTACCTCTAGTGTCAGCAGGGTATCCCTCCCCACCATAGGCATAATACTTGCCACCAATCCTCCCCTGGGACCCTATGCTTTAGGGTTTCCTCATAGGTTGCCTGGCTGCCCGGCCCAGCTTTTATCTCCTCTGTAGCCAATTTCAATTTGGCCAGCTGCAGCTGAAGTGCCCGTGAGGCCCTTCTTTGCTCCAGTTCCTCAGGGAACAGGATGTGGGAGGACACAATAAGTATATGTTAGAATTGGGGTCTCTAGTTTGCAGAGGTACTTACCTTTGTCCAAGTAGGGACCCTTCTTCCTAGTCAGGGTAAGGGGGATACACTTCTAAAAGAACCCCTGCTCCCCCCCTTGGTAGCTTGGCATGAGCAGACAGGCTTATCTAAGAGGCAGTGTGTAAAGCATTTGTGAACACATGCAGTAATACAGTGAAAACACTACAAATGGACACCACACCAGTTTAGAAAAATAAGTAATCTTTATCTAAACCAAAACAAGACCAAAACAACAAAAATCCACAATACAGTAATAAAAATATGACTTTCAAATGGTAGAAATAGTTCAGTTCAAAGCAAATTGCAGATGCAACACTTTTCACACAAAGTACCTTGGATGCGTCGCGCACACAAACAAAATGGGTTGCAGGGAAGGTGATGCGTTGGTTCCTTACACTCAGGGAAGGTGATGTGTCGGTCCTTGCTCGGGGGGAGGTGATGCGTTGGTTTCTTACTGCTGCGCAGGGGAGGTGATGCATCGGTTCCTTACCGGAGAGGTGGTGATGCGTGGGGGGGGTGATGCATCGCTTTCTTACTGCGTCCCCCAAGGATGCAACAGACCTGGCACCTCTATGCAACGCAATGATCCAGAACGATGCATGGATTCTTGCAGCCGCACAGCAGGGCTTGCGTCGGAATCGGTGGAGTGATCTCAGACTTCGGAGACCGGTGCATTCGATGCGGCGTGCAGCGATTTCTCGAGCCACGGGCTGGAGCTGCGTCGGTTTCTTCGGTGATGCATCGGAAACAAGTACAGATGTGTCACTCTTCTCGTCGTTGCATTGCTTTTCCAGCTCCCACAGCCAGAACAACTTTCCGAGGCCCAGAACAGCTACAGGTACCTCTTGGCAGGTCGGAACTCCCAGCAAGGGGGTTCTGGGGAGCTGGGGGTGAAGTCTTTGTGTCTCTGAAACTTCAGAACAGGAAGCAAGCTCTTCTTCAAGCCCTTGGAGATCTTCCTCAAGCAGGGGACACAGCAAACAGCAAAGTCCTTTTCCCTTTCCTTGGCAGAAAGTAGCCACTGCAGGCCAACCCCAGATAGCAAACAGCACAGGGGCCAGTATTCTTCCTCAGTTTCTCCAGCTCTTCTCCTTGGCAAAGGTTCCTTCTGATTTCCCAGAAGTGATCTAAAAGTCTGGGGTCAGGGCCCCTCTTTTTATAGTGCAAAATCCTTTGTTCTCTGTGGCAGAGAAGCTCTTTGCCCAGCCAAAACTAGTTCTGTCCTCTCTGGTGCAGCTTCCTGGCAGGAGGTGGAGACAGCGTTGTCCTTGGCAGACTAGGCCCATTCAGGTGTGAAATAAACCTCCTCCCCCTACTCTGAATGCAGCCCAGGTCTATTCAGCCCAGCCCTGACTCACCCTGGAAAGGCAAGACACACCTCAACCCCCCAAGTGGCTATCTGAACAGAATGCACATCCCCAGCCCCTGTCACTTCAAAGTCAGACAGTCAATACACAACCCTAGCAGAGGCACACTGGATGGTTAGGCAAGAAAATACCTACTTTCTAAAAGTGGTATTTTCAAACCCAGAATGTAAAAATCACCCTCACTAAAAGATGCATCTTAACATTCTGAGTTCAGGCATATCAAACTTTATTTTCCCATCTTGTTCCCATGGGCAGTAATACTCATAAAATGTTATGAGTAAACTCCCCATTCTATCCTATAGGGACAGATAGCCTTACAATAGTGAAAAACTAAATTGGCAGTATTTCACTATCAGGACATGGGACACACATCAGGTCATGCCCTACCTTTCACATACACTGCACCCTGCCCAAAGGGGTACCTTGGGCCTACCTTAGTGGTGACTAACGTGTAAGAAAATGTAAGGTTAGGGCCTGGCAAGTGAGTGCACTTGCCAGGTCGACCTGGCAGTACTAGACTACACAGAGGCACCGCAATGGCAGGCCTGAGACCGTGTTGCAAGGCTGCGTGTGTAGGTGGCACAATCAGTGCTGCAAGCCTACTAGCAGCATTTGGTTTACAGGCCCTGGGCACACACAGTGCACTGTACTAGGGACTTAACAGTAAACCAAATAAACCAATCATGGAAACACCAATCTATAACAACAATTGACAAAGGGAGCACTTGCACTTTGGCACTGAACAGCAGTGGCAAAGTGCCCAAAGCATCTAGACCAGCAAAACAAAGTCCAACACACAGCAAAAACACAGGAGGCAAAGGCAAAAATACAGGGGAAACCCACGCCAATGATGCCAGGTCTAACAGTATAGAAAACAGTGATGGGTGGAATGCCTGAATTAATCTCAGCCACTGGTAATCACTCAGGCCGCATCCCAATCCATCTTTATTTTGCACACCATGCCACCTCAGTTTGGACGCAGCTATATGCAAATCAGTCTTGATCCTGCTCCAATATGAACATTCCAGGCTGAACTGCCAAGGCCAGGTCCTCCATGATCCGAAACACAGGCAAACCAGGGCCGGTTTTGCTTTAGTTAGGGGCTCATCAGCCAGGTACAGCTTGGTTCCAGTGACACAGTGTGCATGGGACCCATGTCTTGGCATACCAGTCTGACTTAGGGCAACACAATAAGTATACATAACAGTGACGGATGGAATGCTTGAATTAATCTCAGCCACTGGTAATCACTCAGAGCTGCATCCCAATCCATCGTTATTTTGCACACCATGCCACTTCAGTTTGGAGCAAGCTATATTCAATTCAGCCTTGATCGAGTCCAATAGGAACAGTCCAGCCCAAACTGCTGAGCCAGGTACCCCCTGAACCAGAGCACAAGCATCCCAGGACCGGGTTCTCCCTAGTTATGGGCTCATCAGCCGAGTAGAGCTTGGTTCCAGTGACACTGTGCAGGGAACCTATGTCTGGGCTCTGTGCCAAGCTATCAGAAGGTAAACACAGGTTAATTCAGGGTTAGCCTGCTTCTTACCCTGACTAGGATTGTGTTTGCTGCTTGACTGGGGCTGATCCCCTAGACAACCAACAACCCAATTTCTAATAAACACCAGCCTTTAAACAATTCAACCTTTGGACCACTGCAGATGAAGGTCCTTGAAAGCACCTGGCTTATGGGTCTTTTAGTATTAATCTTGACAAACACTTGTCTTAATTGGCTCTCACACCTTTCAATCAGCTGCCATCTCAACATTCCGGTATTCACTGACTTCATCTGTCAAACACTACGTGATTATGTGGGACTAAACTTTCAACACCTGGAAAGTCGCCTTCAGAAATAATGTTTGGAGGAATAATTCAGACCTGTTTGTAGCGAGGATTTTAAGGGACTGCCAGTAGCAAGCAGCCCTCGCGAGCTAAAAGAAACTGAAATATGTTCTTCAGAGAATGATGCTGTTGCGTCTGAAATGATCCTGAAGCTATGCAGGAACATATGAGTGGTCAGAGCTCAGTGAGCGGTGAATTGTCTTCACGAGAGCATTTTGGACCACTTGGAAAATCTCTGAGAGCTGTAAAGAGACCCCAAGGACTACTTTAACAAATGTAGGTAAGAAAAAATGTATATTACTTTATGTTGGTATTTATTTATTGATATTTTGTGCATTGATGCTAGTTTTTTTGTTCTTTTTATTTAATTATTTCTATGCGGTGTCCATATCGTTATTTAAAAGGGGAAGATGTAATGTTGTTGTATCTTTAACAGGAATCTTGTGATTGTCATGATTATGACTATGATTAGTGTTTTATTGTCCCTAGGTTTCTGGAATATTTGTGTTTAGTTTTCCTTAGTAAGTGGTTGTGTTGAGTAGGTAGGTTCCTCCACCTCAGCTCTGCTTTGTTAACAAATAAATTAATTTTCAGCAAGTCTCCTATCCCCTTTTTTAGTACTTGACAATCCTGGAATATTCTTATTAGGGAAAACACATAGAGACTCACACTCAGCCTCACTGCAACACCAAGGCAAGGCTATCTGATTTAAAGGGCTGCTTACTGTCAAGCAAAATCAGGGCACAGACTCCACTTCGGTAAGTTTCTAAATGTCGAAACTATATTTTTTTTTTTACAGAGTTTTATATAGCGCGAACTTGACCCAAAGGTATCAGAACGCTTACATGAACACCAGGGGCCGTATTACATAAGGTGCCCCGGGGGCGAAACTGGCGTTTGTGCCCGCTTTGCATGCCCCCGGGGCACATTGGTATTATAGAAAGGGGTGCAGACGCTTGTGCGTCCCCTTTTATAATACCGATAGTGCTGGCGCAATTATTGCTCCAGCGCTACCTTCAGAGGGTGTTCCCTCATTTGCATAGGGGCGTGCCCAAATGAGGGAATTCCTTTGACTCTGCGCCCACGCCATATTACAGACGCGGGCGCAGAGTCAAAGAAGCCCTCAGGAGGTGCACTGACAATGCGCCATTTAAAAGGTGGCGCACTGACAGTGCGCCTCCTGACAGCAGCCCTCTGCATGGGGTAAAAGGGGTCCTAAGGACCCCCCAGACATCCCCTTGCAGGCGGGTGCAGTCACTGACTGCACCCGCCTGCAAAGCCATCTCTAATCCCCTTTGAAAGTGCAGGTGGGTGCGGCCTGCACAGTGCAAACACAGAGCAGCTGCTCCGTGTTTTCACCTGAATGCGCTGCCCCCAAGGCCGCGGGAGTTCGCGGCTGCCCCCAGGGCAGCACATTCACCATAATGGGGCGCATTGGCATTGTTTGCACCCGGCGCATCTTTTGAAAGGTGGGCCAGGCGCAAACAATGCCAATGGGTAATACGGCCCAAGTTGAATTACAGACTGGAACATTCATTTCACGGGGAGATTAATTGATTTGCCCGGAATCACAGCATGTTGAGTTTCCCTTGCCGAGACTCGAACCCGGTTCCCCAGCTTTGAGGTCGACCACTCTAGACGTTAGGCTACATCCTCTGCCCGCGGAAACGCTACTGCTAATAAGCACATGCACGATGTCATGTTTCTTTTTGGCCCTTGGAAAAGCAGTGCCATCTACCAACGGAGGGCTTCTGAATGGTCCTTTCTGCATGAAGCAGCTCTGTTCCATTATTGTGAATCAATAGCAATATGCTAGCCCTGGTCTATCTCCTGACCTAAACTCTAACTTGCTGTAGGTTGTTGCTGCCACCTGATCCTCAACCACTGGGCTTCCTTGACTTGTCTGCTGCTCATACGTCAATCATATCGTGTAACAGACTTCTCTTTGGAGCCTCCTTTGTTATGACGTCTCCTGATTTTGCTCTCAATGTCTCCATTTTAGAGCCAATCTCTTTGAACTTCATTTTTTATCAGACCAAGACATCATGAGAGTCTTTTTCTCTGTCAGTAGGAATATGTATCCTCTGTGTTGTTTTATGTGCAACACCTTTTCACCTGCATCTGTGTGATACTTTCTTTTTCCTCTTCCTGTGCGAGACTCACTTATCCTTTGCCTATGCAAGATTTTGCTTGTCTAAGCCCTTTTGCTTGTGCTGTCTCTTTGTAAGGCTTTGCAGATCCAGCATGTCACACTGTGTTTTCAATGTAGTTCTTGAGTCTGTCAGATTTCAAATATTTTGTAATTTTAATATTATAGCATTTTTAGTTTTTCACAACCTGGTCCTAATAAGCATATTCTGTCCTTCCAGACACAGTGCAAGTGGTAAGAATGCTCCTACACCTTCAACCATAGGAAGACAGAGCCATGTGGGCATTCAACATGCACGCTTAGGTTCCTCACTGACTTCCATAGTGTCTGCTAGGAGCTACTATAAAGCCTTTCTTGTGTAAGTTTGATAACATCCATTCCTAACACGGCACCTTCCTGACACCATTTCCAATGGCACACTGCACTCCAAAATTCAACTAATGATTCTGGTAATAAAGATGTGAAGTTTTGTAGACCACAGTGCTTTTTGTGCTCGTAGCAACACTTAGGTATGCAGAAACCTTTGCGAAATCAGATCTTATTATTTGGCCACTAAAGTTATTAGTGTTGCCTTGAACTATCTGTAGTTTCTCTTCCAATTCACATCCTGAAAATGCAGTTAATATGCTTTTCATATGTGTGTTTTTTCCCTGTGGAAGCTACATACAAAATATTTGTGAATACCAATCAGTGTACACCTTTGTCGATACTGAAATAATCTTTCAGGAGACTACTCCTCACAAACGTTCTGGGCCTGTTTTACTGATTGGGTGCACTGCCCTGATCTGCACCATGGGGCATCTTTATCTGGGTGCACCATGTGCAAATGGTGTCTGTGCAACTTATCAGAATGAATGTGTTGTGCCTAGTACAGCTGCAAACTTGTGCGTGCTCTGGGACAGCACACTTGTGAAAGACGGATCCGGCTATTTGAAGCCACTGGCCCAATCTTCATTGTGCAGGTGTGTTAGAAAAGGGATTCCTGGTTGGCTGAGGTATGCATGCAGACCAGACAGGAACCAACATCCTAATCAGGTAAGCTAAATACACACTAAAAGATAACCTGTGCTCACCCTCTGGTAGCTTGGCACAGACGAGTCAATTTTATCTAAAGAGGCAATGTGTAAAGTTTTTGTGCAACACATACACACTGTAACACAATGAATACACCACAAAAAGACTCAACATAGGTTTGAAAAATAGAGAGTATTTATCTGAGTAAAACAAGATCAAAACAACAAAAATCCAATTAGTAGAAGTCGAGATATTAATTTTTCAAGATTAAATGCAAAAACACTACTTAGAAGTCACTAGCGGTCAAAAGGTTACTTGCAGTCATGAAGGACCAGTGCAACTTGGAATCTATACGGCTGTTTCAACAAGTCACAGGACCGACCCACTCAACCTATCTCTCAGTTGATGCTTGACGATGATCAGTTCGAGTGATTGAGGACGATGATGGTGAGCTATAGAATGTAGTTCTCCATATCAGTGACTTTAGTAACACTATGAGGTGTTAGAAACAGGTAAAATGTTCAATGACACATCCACTGGATCTAATGCAATCATTAAATATATTGTCACTTTAGAGGAGGCAGCACTGATTCTGCTATTAACCTGACGCCATATTCTTTCGAAAGAAATGGGCAAACCAAAAGGTGTTTGCATTTAAGTACTTTTTCTGATTCTTGATCCACAGTGAAAGATGTTCCATACTGTTTTGCATTGAATGTTAATGCAGGGAAGCAATGAACACTGATAACAGCAATGTAGCACAAAATGACATGTCTGTAGCACGTATTCTCTATGCGCAGCCGTCAAATCCCCCTCCTGTTCTCATTATTCTTCATCTTCTGCAAGGAAGCAGACACGGTTAGGAATGAGAACTCCAAAAATATTTACCCAAGTGCAAAAAATTGGCCGGTCTGCCGGTAAAATACTAGTGGCAGCTCTGTTATAAAGCTGAGCAAAAGCAGATGATAAGTAACACCTTACAACCCAGAGAACTTCATTTTGCAGGAAGAAAAAAAAGACACAACACAAGCGCATAGAAAGCTAGTTACATTTTAAAATTCGACATCATTATTTGCAGAATCAGGTTTACTGGAACTTTCTAATTACAGCCTGAACTTATCTTACAAATAAAGAAAATGTATAGGTATGGTGGATTGTCCACCAATGGAAGTTCAGGCTTTAGGCTTATCTTGGGAAAGGGGCGTCTCAAGGGGCGTAGGGGGGGTGAGTGGGTGAACCGGTATAATTCAGTGAATACCTTCAAACCTGGTACTGTATTATACTAATTGTCCCAGGGCACAACAGGCATGTGCGATCACTTTCTGTTTCCATGGGGCACTTTGATATTAAAAAGGGGTCGCGGATGCTTTCCCCCTGCAGAGGGCTGCTGTCAGGAGGCGCACTGACGTGCATCACCTTTTAAGTGGCGCACTGTCAGTGCACCTCCGAGGGCTTCTTTGACTCTGCGCCCATCTCTGTAATATGGCTCGGGCGCAGAGTCAAAGGAATTCCCTCATTTGCATAGGGCACACCCTTTTGCAAATGAGGGAACACCCTCTGTTGATAGCGCTGGCAATTTAAGTGCGCCAGCTCTATCGGTATTATAGAAGGGGACGCACAAGCGTCTGCGCCCCCTTCTATAATACCAAAGTGCCCCGGGGTGCGCAAAGCGGGCGCAAACGCCCGTTGCGCCCCCGGGGCACCTTATGTAATACGCCCCCTGGACTTCAAGGCCTTTGTGACGTGGTGGAGGCCCCAAATATAAGGGAGTGGGGAGAGAGTTCCAGAGTGGGAAGAAGAGCAATATAAGAAAGTTTATTTCAATAACATTGTGACTGCCTCCCATCTCAGTTTCACTGTCGACATGGGACTGAACATCCATTGTTGGTTCCTGGGATGAACATAAAATGCAAGCAGTTGCAAATGGAGCATCCACACCCATTCTGCTAAACTTACTTCAGGATTTGACATGGTGCATCATGCACTCTCCTCATCTGCAATATGTGCAATAAGGCATTACGGTGGGTCTCTTTGGTCACTTTTGGGATTCCACAGGACTTCACCATTGCTCCTGTAAGTTCCCTTTTTTGACTGATACAGGAATTGACCTTACCTGCTACAAACATGCACATACAGTCAGCTTATGCCTCAATCATTAATAGGACTCAGCACATGTACACCTGATCCTTTTCCCAGTAACCACCAACAACTAAATACCAGCAGGACTGAAGTCCAGACTTGGAACTGAGCCTCTAACCTACCAGTCCTTCATTGGTATATGGAATGGTTCCCTTTACCTGCATGTTAAAGGTCTGTGAATAATCTTCAAGCACCCTTTGGTGCTGACCCCAACTTCACACCGTAGGTAAATATAGCAGACAAATTTAAATTTTCCAACACTCAAACTCCCTAAGAGGGCTTTCCAATTCATTTGAGGTAATACACTCAAAAGAAACGCCGTGTATATTTCCAAATAAGCCTATATTTATTTACTTGTATCCACTGAACAATTGTTTTTGCTTGTTTTTAAACAGCACACTCTAATACCCAACTATAGAATTCCATAATTCTAAAGCCAATGATAATACACCGATATGGGACCCACACATAAAGTAAAATTATAGATAGGAAGCTGAGAATAACAGGAACGTTTTGCTCCTCGGAGTTCACCATAGACAACTCAAGCTTCGCCCTCATTCTCTATTATATGTCACTGAGAAACCCTTGGTATAACTGTGTCCAGTGTTTACAGTCATCTACCTATCATTCTTGATGTTAAATCCCCCTTTCTGCATTGATCGAAATTGTGATGTTGACTGTTTGTGTTCATATTAAAACATATTTCTAGGGATCAGTTGGGACAATTCTTTTTGCCTTTGATTGAATGAAATTGAACATCGCTGTGTGAACATTGCTTTCTGTGCATCTCATTACAGAGGATTGTACTCAATTAGATAGAATCAGGCCAACTTCAGCATTACTTAGTACATGTGAACAAGAAGGAGTCCAGTCCCATAGCTATGTGTGCCTAAAGCAATTGAAATAAGCCAGTAGTGCATATAAATGCACAAACATGTACCTGATGAATTGGAATGTAATACTGCATGGCCCTCCAGCCCTCCAGGCACTCAAGCCAGATTCTCTCCAGTTTTCAGAGCTGCCCAATAACTCATCTTTGCTTATCTCTGATTCCGTGTTCAAGGGAGAGAATAACATCCATAGCCTCGCTGAGAGCTTTAGAACCTGTCCTACACATGGCAGGGAGTTAAGCCTGAACAGTGCTCTCTACCTTTTCCCTATGCAAGGGCAACAGGCCCGATGTACTAATATACGGGTTGCAAAAGGTGGCTGCAGACTGTGCACTGACTTTTTGCGACCAGTATCTGGTTTTGCATACTGACCTAGGTAATGACCCGCCTAATTAATATTAATTAGACAGCTCACAATTTGCAACCCCCTGAAAATGGCTAGAAACAGAGGGATGGTAGTCTGCAAGGGACAGCAGACCACCATCCCTCTGATTGCATTTCCAAACAGAATTTCTTTTAAACGGCCTGTGTTCTCTAAAGAAACCAGTGCTACTTAAAAAAAGGTAAAAGGGTTCCATTTTCCCTGAGGCTGGCGCCATGTTTCTCAAAGGGGAAGGCTTCACAATGGGACCCCTTCCACTGTGCAAATCAGTTACCACCTCCTTTGAGGTGTCAGTGACTGTACAATAGTTTAGGACCACACCTGCGGTTGCAAACCATTGCATTACGAATCACAGTTTGGAAGAAACACGCTTTTTATGTCCATCAGAATTCCAATTCGATATGGGTCACAAAGCCCATTGTACAAGTCGTAAAAAAATTCTGAATCATAAAATGCGGTTTGTACATTAGAAAAGGAATTTTGCCTTCTCAAACCCAGCGATTTTGCAAATCACATGATTTGTCCATCTGGCCCGAGGTTTCCTATAGATTAATAGACCTATGTTAGTCAGTTTGTTACTGTGAGAAACATCGGTATTCATAACATTAGATGAAGTATGGTCAACAGTTTAATGGAAACAATGGAGACCACTCCATTGAACTACTGCATGGTGGCCATTGATCCTCCTTTTCCTGATCCATGCTGTGAATGACAGGATGTGCTGTTTACTTTGAATGCCGATAATACGCTCCTATTTTCTTAAGCTGTGATTTTGCCAGTTGGTTGCTCCCATTGAGTGGTGACTTCTGCTGGCAGCTTCTTCTTCTCGTCCTCATGATGACACTGACATAAATTGGACATTAGCAGAGCTTAATTTGAGCCGGGGCTTTCCGGTGCTAAGCATCGGCACTTAATTGGTTTCTGGTGCTCGGCACCGGCACCTAATTGTCAACACCATACATAGAACAGTCTACCACATGGTGGCGCTGCTCATCTAATTTAGAGATGAGCAGAACAACGGTTGTTTAGGAATACAATATACATTAAAATTGCAAATACCTGCCTCCCCAGCCATTCCTTTAGCTTTGGGGACCTGGAATAATCTGAACTGTCGCATTTACATGCAAGAGAGATGATTAATAGTTGTTTTGGCAGTGATGACAAGGGCGATGGGTGGTGCAAGCTGCAGCGGCCTTCCAGTCAGAGCCCTGGCACTTAATATTTTACAAATTAAGCACTGGACATTAGAGGTCGAAATGTCAGTGCTTTCTCTACCAGACAGACTATACACATTACTTTGCATTTGCTCATAAATTAACTGTTGTTTCTTAACAAACATCTTGGGGTGTTTTTAATGTATTGTGTATTGTTTCTCCACACCTCTTTTTCTGCAGTACTCACTGTACAGTTTTGTGCACTCTTTATGTTTGAATATTTTGAATATCACCATTCTGTTTTTCTGCTACTTTTCAAAGGATACTAGGATCAATAAACCAGCTTTCTTTATTTACATTTCAGGCCTCCGAAGAAAGTGGATTATTATTTGGGGTAGATGGCTGCCCCCCTCAATGAATAATAAAACTTCTTGCCAAGGTTAACCCTCATGGGTCACTAAATTAACCCGAGGTCAAGTTAAACCCCCGGTAGCTATGTCACAGAGCAGACAGGCTAACATTAGGGCAATGTATAAAGTATCTATGCAGTTCCAAAACAGTACTAACGTCCTAACACCAAGCAATAAATTCCCGAACCATATTTGAATAATAGAGTAAAATGTAATAAACAAAATGACAAAAATCCAATAGGGGTTACCGAAGGTAGGAATTTTAAAAGTTTTAGGAAAAATAGCAACAAAAAGTAATAAGCTCAATTATAGTCTATGATCACCGGAGACTGGGACCTAGGTGAGATTTCTGGCCGCCGCGATGGAGCGTGGATCGCTTACACCAACTAGGTTTGCCCTGGGCCAAAATTTTCCTTTTGACTTAGGGGTCAACTATGATGCTGTCCGGAAAGGCTCCGAACAGCGTTCGATTAGTCCGAATCCGATTTGGAAACCGCCTTTCCGAATCACTTGGACATGTTTCCCAACGACTGATTAGGATGGCTGGAAAGCGTTTGGCCTGTCCGACTCTGTTCCGAAAGGCATTGGGAGTAACCGAGTCGTTCGGATCCGAATCGTAGCGGTCTACGGACCGCGTTTCCAGCCGAGTGATTAGGATGTCAGATTCAGACAGCCTTTTCGAATTGGTTGTACTAACACGGGTCAGCTGTCAGAATGTGACTTTGGGGGCCCGTAGCAGGCCCCCCCTTCACCCAGGGCCCTCCGAATCGGGCTGTGGGGGTACTTATGGGTCCCCCTTCCCATGCATGCACAGTGTGGCAGGCACCATGGGGTGCCTGCCACAGGGTGCAAGGTTTTCCCCAACCACCCCTTTTGTCAATGGGAGCCTGTGTTCTCGTTCAGAACACAGGCTCCCATTGAAGTCAATGCGAGTCCGACCAAACGATGTCCGGAAGCATCGTAATCGTTTAGTAGGACTCGCAGAACCCAATTCAATCAGAAAGGATTCTGAAACCGATTCGGTCGGAAGAGTTTTCAGATGACATCGTAAACGGCCCCTTAGTGTTTTAAGTCCCATCTTTTCAGGGCTTCTGGAGCAGCTCTTCTGGGTCAGCCCTAAGGCTCCCAGGACCCAGGGGCAGCTCTTACGGTCCAAGTAATCTCCAGCAGAGACTATCAGCAAGATCTAATACAGGCCCAGTTGCTACTGGTCTGCTGGGAACTCCAGAGAAAAAGTCTCTTGCGTCCCTGTAGTCACGCATGAGGCCAGCTAACTGACCTTTATAGTCCATTTCTTTTTCCTGGCTTCAAGAGGTTGAAGGTCCAGTCCTTCTGGGCTTCTCGCAGGCCACAGACCGCAAGTCAAGTCTTCATCTGATTTTTTGCAGGTCGAGTAATGTTCTGAAGATGTTTGCTTTCGGGGTGCTACATTTATGGTTTGAACTGGCTAGTGAGTGGGGGTGACTCCAGGGCAGTTCCGAACCAATGAGGTAAATGTTCACAGGCCTTGGCCGACCTATTTTTCAGTAGTTCTGGTTCACCTTACAGCAAACAGGCCAAAAATGCATTGTGTCAGTGCAATTCTAGGATGGCCAAAGTCTTCAGTCACACTAAACTTGGGCTGGGAGAGCTGGATGTGTGCAAATGAGTGTATTATGGAAATTGCTTGTGTCCTCCAAAGCTATAAAGGTACCCTGGTCCTAAGAAGACGACTATGAGCCTTATGTAGAGTTTGGCGGATGGGAAACTACATTAAAACCTGACAGATATTCCTTCTGCTGTATTGCAAGTGCCATAGGCTAAAATGTGCTTGTAAGTATGGCAGATGCGGCATCCGCCTCCTTCATGGCAGAGTATCCTCCCAGCCATACTGTAAATAAGACTCTATGTCACACTTTCAAATGTGCTATGTTGTCTATTTAAGCATGTAGTTCCCAATACAAAACAGCTGTACTATTGTATGAATGATAGGTTTCTCCTAAAGAGGACACTGAACTCTCACCCAATCAATGTGGTGAGCTTCATCATCAAATCGCTTCTACAGGAGGGGTAATAATTGAAGGCTCACGCTGAGTTTTTATGAGCTCGGTGACTTTGTTATTGCTGCAGGACTGCCTTACAACATACTGCATTTACCTACAGAGTAGTCTATGGGTGAAAAATGAATAATGGGCATGTAATGCTCATCTATGATTTACTAGTATCATGCATAGGCACACTTTGTCTAGACCTAGGTAGTTACATATCCAGGACTCTACAAAACCAGAGGACAAGAACTTGTTAACCTTTATAAGCTTTGAGAGCTATCCCCCGAAGCACGATAGGTGAATCCCCCCTTAACATCAATACACGAGAATTAGGTTACATTGTTGTGAAGGAACCACTTTTGATGACCAGTTTGAGATATTGTTTTCCAAACAGAGAACAGACTAAAATGTGTGTCAAAAACAACAATGGAAAGGCACTATTAAAGACATACTAACGACAGTCTAACTTGCAATATGCATTTTTCCTCCTTGTCTATTGGAGCAAAATCAATAATCTGCAAACATCGGAGAATCCCCCAAGTTGGATCCAGAAACTGTGAAAAAACACTATTCTTATATAAAATAGGTAGAAGTGTTTGAGACCACAGAGTACACATATAAGCACGAGGAAACACATGAATTCTAATACCCTGGACACTTTAGTGGGTTTATCTCCTACTGGCCTTGTCCCGTGTGGGGATGTTAATGTTTGTAAGCATTCAGAACTACATAGCACTGTAGAGTTAACCCTAAGGTCACCACTGGAACTCACCACTTGTAATGTCCTGTTATGTTATGTTATGTCGAATTGTATAGCACACTAATCCCACGAGAGGGTAGGTGTGTGCTCCTAAAGTTCTTCATCTTTTTTCGGAATTGAAGAAGAGAGGAGGAGGCAATATTACAAATGAGATCTGTATCCACCCATACCCATGTGACATGCAGTGCATTGGAATAATCTCAAGGAAAGCCAAGACAAGTTTTCAGAACAAAAACACACTACAAGGAGGACACCCCAACAATGACCATTCATGGGCAACTACAGGCAAAATAGCACCATGGCACAGCAGCCAAACTTCTGTTTAAAAAAGAACTATATCTATGTTTTAAATTATCCACCAATATATCTGGATTGAACAATGGCATAGAATAGAACCGACTGGTAACTATACACTCTCTACCCACTCCCAATGTAAACTGCTCTCTCAAGTAGATTTAAACATTCACAGCACATCCAAATAACCTTTTTAGGCTTTCATTCAGTCTTAGAGTCTGGCTACATCTCTTTTCCCTGTTCAAGACAAAACTACATTTCCCAATTTCACATCAAGCTGAATGGCTCAGTGAAGCCATCACTGCTCCTAGATTACCCACATCACTCAAGATTGCACTTTGTAAGTCCTTGCCCCATTAATGCCAGACACAAGCTTCTTTCTATAATATTAACACAGAAGCTGCTTACCTCCTAGCACCATTCAGATTGGGGAGATGCAGCAAGGCACTTTTGAAGCAGTGACAAGACAAAAAGGAGTTGCAGGCAGTGTATGTTACCAGTACAGAAGGGCCACTGGAGTTATGCGATTCTGCGGATGCAGCTTTTTTCCACCTAATTACGGTTTTGCCGCATTTGCCACAAAATCCACCATCTACTACATAATCTGCACATTGGAAAAAAATGTTTCTAGATCGAACGGGTCAAAAGTTACTAAAGATGTAGCAACATGTGTTCAAACACAGTGGAAGGCCTTTCGTAACAGTTAATAGGTCATCTTACATTTGCTTATTTCTGCATTTAGTAGTTAAACTAATAGTAACGAGAGGCCAGCCGCTGTCCGTGCAGGTAACAGCAATGGGGCGGTGGGGCCGGGTAAGAGGGGATTTCGAGGGACGATGCCGAGGGAAAATTAATTATTTATTTAATTTTCCCTCAGCATCATCCCTCGAAATACCCCCTAACCCGGCCCCACCGCCCCACCGCTGTTACCTGCACAGACCGCGGCTTCGAGAGGCAGTATTACCATGTGTAAACATGACAAAATAATGAATCAATACTATAAAAAAATGTGCCTCATTATGCCACATAATTTGCGTGTTGTTGCTGCACAATTTAGTCAACCCTGCACCATAGTTTGATGCTCCCTGCCATATAATTCTAGTGGCCCTGCCAGTACAGTTACATACCCTCTCAAAGACGGTTCCTCATTTGTTGTCTTTATTGGAATGGATTCCCAAGTTCTTAAGGAGTACATTTAATGCCTATCTTTAGTGAGAGTTTCATGTAAAGGGTGTCACAATCTGAGGCTAGTCGAGAAATTCATGATCCTTTTTTGTCTGGTGGACTGTCCTCTAGAAGGACTGAGGAAGGAGGCCACTGCCTCGACCACCGTGGCAGAGGTCTATCCACCTTATGAAGACAATGTTGCTCTCTACAATGTGATGCACAGAGATCCCCACCATGCACCACATAATAGAATGCGATGCATTCTTCATCTCAGGACCAGGGTAGCTTTTTGGAATCAGTACTCCTTTGGACCTGCCTGTCCTGGTGTTTGAACGATAATTGAACTGTCTGTATTTGTAATCAGAAAGACAGCACACCAAATTGGAATCAATCTGAAAAGATGGGTATTACCCATGTAGAGTAACTCTTAACCAGAGTTAGACACTCATAACTAGGACCTGCTTTCTCTTTTGACACAAGTTTACGACAGTCCATCTTGGGAAATCCACATAGTTCCTTCTGCCTCTCAGGAATGTACCCATCGGTTCCATACAGAGTAATGTGCCCAGGGGTTGCATGTATAGGTCGAATAAGGCATTGAAGATAGTGAGGACGTGTGTTAGGGTATCCCCATGAAAAGTTTAATTATGGATCTTTGCAGAATGTCATCTTTGAGAAGGGGCCTTGGGAACGTTGAGAATATCGGTGACTTTGGTACAGTCTGTGTGCCTTTGAGCCTGGTTGGGTTATACACTAAGGAGGCAATGCCACTCAGAAATCAATTCCTGGATAGATCATGTTATTCCCACCATTAGGATGAGATGAAAGGCATCTTATACTCCACATGTATACACGGACATTTGCACATAGTATGCGCACAACGGGACATTCCCTCCTCCCCAAATTCCTTCCCCTTACCGCCCGCTACGCCCAAAAACTCTCGGAATCAGGACATGTTGTCTACGGCGTAGCCTTTTATTCACATCAATCCAAGTGAATCATCATAGTCCATTACCAAATAAAAGTATCCTTCTTGGATATATAAGAACTATTCACAGCATCACACTTTATCTGCATCAACAAGTCAACGGCAGTAAGGAAATTAGGTACGACATTACACTTTAACATTTATCTCGGCCGTACACTAGAACAACTTGGCCGTACATTTCGAACTTACACTTTAACTTTTAATTCGGCCGTACACAAGAACTTGGCCGTACATTTGAACTTGGCCGTCTAGGCTGCCAATCTCCCACTTGGCTGCACACATTGCGCCGGCAGGCCCCAACGGGCTACAGCCAACAGTTACATTACTTGACATTCAGGGCACCGCATACCACACCGGCCCACTGGGGTACCTGAACACAGGCATTCTCCCCACAATCCCCAACTCGGCTGCGCACATTGCGCCAGCAGGCCTTAACGCGCTACAGCCAACAGTTACATTACTTGACATCCAGGGCACCGCATACCGCACCGGCCCCACCTGAACACAGGCATCCTCCCCAAGATTCTACTCAGTCCGTACGTGGTGCGTTAGGGCAGTAGAGTCCAGGACTACCGGCAGGCCAGTCTGTCCTCCCCGCCTACCCACTGCACTCGTGGAATCTACCCCTTCCAGGGGTCCATCGAATGGCTGCACCTCCATTGTTGTGCATCCCCCTTTGTTGTAAACTGTTAGCGCTCCACCTTCATGACGCCTTGGCCTTCTGCCGGGTGGGTGGGGGGTCGATGACGCTCCTGTAACCAGGCTGTAATCCGAGGGGACAAAGAGAACGAAACCCCTGGAGCACAGCCTTAAATACCTCTGCTAAGTTTCGTTTCTGTTAAGTTTCGTTTTCCACACCGCCAGCCCTTCATTATCCAGCCATCCCCACCTCCTTCTCTGATCCACGGAGGAGGCTCAGCCCCACGGCGCAACTAAGGGCACCCCTCCTCTAGTCGCGGGGGGCGCCTGTTCATAGTATGCGCACAACGGGACATTCCCTCCTCCCCAAATTCCTTCCCCTTACCGCCCGCTACGCCCAAAAACTCTCGGAATCAGGACATGTTGTCTATGGCGTAGCCTTTTATTCACATCAATCCAAGTGAATCATCATAGTCCATTACCAAATAAAAGTATCCTTCTTGGATATATAAGAACTATTCACAGCATGACACTTTATCTGCATCAACATGTCAACGGCAGTAAGGAAATTAGGTACGACATTACACTTTAACATTTATCTCGGCCGTACACTAGAACAACTTGGCCGTACATTTTGAACTTACACTTTAACTTTTAATTCGGCCGTACACAAGAACTTGGCCGTACATTTGAACTTGGCCGTCTAGGCCGCCAATCTCCCACTCGGCTGCGCACATTGCGCCGGCAGGCCCCAACGCACTACAGCCAACAGTTACATTACTTGACATTCAGGGCACCGCATACCGCACCGGCCCACCGGGGTACCTGAACACAGGCATTCTCCCCACAATCCCCAACTCGGCTGCGCACATTGCGCCGGCAGGCCCCAACGTGCTACAGCCAACAGTTACATTACTTGACATCCAGGGCACCGCATACCGCACTGGCCCCACCTGAACACAGGCATCCTCCCCAAGATTCTACTCAGTCCGTACGTGGTGGGTTAGGGCAGTAGAGTCCAGGACTACCGGCAGGCCAGTCTGTCCTCCCCGCCTACCCACTGCACTCGTGGAATCTACCCCTTCCAGGGGTCCATTGAATGGCTGCACCTCCATTGTTGTGCATCCCCCTTTGTTGTAAACTGTCAGTGCTCCGCCACAAGGTGAGAAGCTCCCCGGCGCACTCGCCCTCCCCCTCCCTGACGCTGACACTGCTCCATAACACCTGCCCTTTGTCTACCGCTGAACCGTATCCTTACAGAAGCACACCGAAGTCCTGATCGGCAAGAGATGAGCCAATAGTGAATTGTTATGATTAGTTTGTTATTTGAGCATCTTGGACTGCGGGCCCCCCAGACTATAACGCCGAAGTAATTGACTCACAGGCTATAAGCTGAATACCCAAGTGAACCATGACTTTTCCCATTTCCAGAACCTCCCGCACATATTAATGTGACATCCGTAGTGTCACCCAAGTGAACCATCACTTTTCCATTTCCAGAACCTCTCGCACATATTAATGCCACATCCGCAGTGTCCTACCCGGACACGTTTGCCCATTCATACACGGCATTTACTGGAACATACACGGGATAACTACACCACATGTCCATGTCCTCCTACATCCAAGGAAAACACACTTGCCACAGCCTTTCCCAGGACCATTAATGGAGAACATAGTTGCAAGACCCGCGATTAATCCGCCCCGCCCCAAAGGGAGTTTGGTGAGAAATAAGTCTGCACCACCTATCCAACTCCTCTACCATAAGGAAGGAGGGGATCACTGCAATACCGCATACGCGGGATAACTCCACCACATGTCCATGTCCTCCTACATCCAAGGAGGACACACTTTGTAAGACGTCCGCTGTGCGCAGCGTGCCGACAGGCCCTGCCTTGCCCCAGCCTTTCCCAGGACCATTAATGGAGAACATAGTTGCAAGACCCGCGATTAATCCGCCCCGCCCCCAAGGGAGTTTGCCGAGAAATAAGTCTGCACCACCTATCCAACTCCTCCACCATCAGGAAGGAGGGGGGCACTACATACTGCATTGGCCCCCTGGGCAGCCGTTAAATGGCACCATAGCAAGCCCGTATTGTGCACTAAGTTGTTTACATGGACCGGCATTTATGTTTGACTAATGGGCTTCGGATCAGAGGAAGTATGGGCACCTACCCTCACTGTTTACAAGGAACGCAACGCCGCCGGTATACCTGATCACAGGAGACTCTTTTCCACCATCAGGAAGGAGGGAGCACAGAACACCGCCTTGTCCCACTGAGTAGCGCTTACACGGCACCAGAGCAAGCCAGTACTGTGCACTAAGTTATTACCTAGACCAGCACTTATGTTTGACGAAAGGGCTTTGGAGCAGACAAAATTTGTGTACCTGCCCTCACTGTTTGCAAGGAAAGCACCGATACCAGCATACCTGATCACAGGAGACTCCTGCACATACCTAAGAGGGTCCCCTCCCCACCGGCCCTCCGGGGTACCAGAACACAGGCAATCTCCCACTTGAAATCCAGGGCACCGCGTAGCGCACTGGCCCTCTGGGATACCTGAACACAGGCAACCTCCCACTTGAAAACCGGGGCACCACAGTCCATAAGTGGCAATGGAAAATATACTATGCCACAGCAGCAAATTGAAAACCAATCTTGAAATCCAGGGCACCGCATAACGCACCGGCCCTCCGGGGTCCCTGAACACAGGCCACCTCCCCAAGAATCACCTCAGTCCCTAAGTGGCAAAGGAAAAATATACTATGCCACAGCCTGTCCCCTAGGATCCACCCACAAATTATCTGCCCGGTCCCCAGTACTGTGAGTAAATTATTTACATGGACCGGCACTTATGTTTGATGATATTTGTGCACGCTACCGGGATACCTGATCACAGGAGACTCCTGCAAATAACTATGGAGCCCCCCCCAAACTGTTATAGTTGGCCACTTTATGGATAGTGCCATCCCGCTACAACGCGATGTACTGTGATAACAATGCCTGCTAAACAAGTGACACCTTCCAGGTGTTTTAAACTACCCGCCATTGATATATATACCCTTGCACCACTGTGTGCGAAATTGACCTGAACCACACCGGACCACTGTATTGAGCTTTCCGCCCACTGTACCCATACCTGCCCTTAGCTTGCAATTGGTACAGAATAAAACTAATGAGGCCTGCTGGACAGAGCACCTAGCCTATTCCACATCACGCGCCAATATGCGCCATGAAATACAGCAAAGCTGAACCATTACCGCTGCGGTATAGATAATGCCCTTGACTGCTTAAACCGTAAAGAAAGTGCAGATGATGTGCTAGTAGTACTGGTACCTGCTACATCCATGGTAAATCCCAACACCAAAACACCGGGCTAGCTGTGCGTGCTCCGTTCACCGGGCCCCCCAGGATGATTCCCCATACGGTATAGCCACAACAGAACAGTTAATGCGTGCTCCGTTCACCGGGCCCCCCAGGATGATTCCCCATATGGTATAGCCACAACAGAACCGTTAATGTGTTAGCGCCAAGGGGGAAGCCTCCAGGTGTTGTCACGTCTCCATACCAATTATACCTATATGCTGCTACATCCATGGTAAATCCCAAAACAAAAAACACCGGGCTAGTTGAGCGTGCTCCGTTCACCGGGCCCCCCAGGATGACCTATATGCGGCTATGCCCCGAGTTGTTACCTTGCAGCACTCCTACTCCACTCAACGGTAAGCACTAACCTCTGTAATTTTGTTCCCTTATGATGTTGAGCCCACACCAAGACCCAAACTCTCTTCCCTTCCTCCAAGTATGCCGGTCTATCGATTACTCCACCACAATGGCCTATCCCATGGCATGACACATACCCACTGTTAAACTGCTACCACACAGAATCTGGACTCCTCCACCCATGTGTGCTGGTACTGATATGTTGGCCATCCTGAAGGTCCTGTTAGATTCCGTCCGGAGATCATGTTACCGCCATATTAGCGCAGAGCGCCTCTCACCAGCAATAAAGAAAAAAGAAAACAAGCAGTCAGTGTTTGGTGGTGTACCACATTGAAATTGTGTTTCAAGAACTGCTAGTGGCCCAAAATCTACTCTGCCGGCCTGCTAGCCATTTAAAGTCAGTGCCCCATCTGGTATTGGGAGTGAAAACAAGGGTTTGGAAAACTGTTACACGCGTATGTATCCATAGCCAAACCGGTGATTGTCAAGAAAATAAAATATGACTGAACCTTTCAGCTCCCTCCTGGCATACAAGGGACATTTTCTCGCATTTCAGCTCCCCTCGCTCAATTGAGACTAAAGTAGAATAAACTCTATGAATGTGCTTCTTTCTTGCGCTGACTTGGTGAAAGAAGCCAGTGAAAGAATACCTACCCATGCTCAAAACCTAAAGAGCCAAAGAAGTCCAAGCCATTTTATGGCGCACAAGGTATATGAACAGTGACCGTTTCGCAAATACCTTACGCCTTCCTATACGCTGAATCCCATCAACCGTGGAGTAACATGGATTACATAGCTACTCCGCTAACAAAGACTGACACGTGTAACATGGAATGTACTTCTGCTGTTCATAGCCTCGATATTTCGCCCACCAGGTGGGAAGATTAAGTGAATTGCCCAGAATCACAGTGTGTTGCGCATGATTACCGAGCCAAAGGTGTTTCGCCTCGGTCAAGGTCAACCAACGTAGCCCCTTAGAACCTAACCCTTTCCAACCTGGGTGTCAATTGCACTGAAAGACACACAAGCAAACATTAAAGCGGGCCTGGTGACTCAGTGGACCAATGCATCCACTGCAAGGACCTGTGTTTGACCTCATGGTCACAGGTTCAAAACCCAGCGGGTCCCCTCAGCCCCCCATCCATCTGAGGTCAATAAAATGAGTACCCTTGAGTTGGGTAACAAATAAACATCTGTTATGCATCGCCAAGTTACCTACGGGTAAACGTGCGCTTTATAAATACACATGTTATGTTATTAACATACTGGTCAAACTCCCTGCGGCACCCAATGACGCGCCTCACCTCGCGAACCACTGCATGTTGAATTATGTTATTGAGCTATCGATTGTTGTGATACAATAGTGTGATATTGTACAGTGGTATTGGGTTGCTATTATGTTAGAACAACTCAACTCAAGGTGTCTGCATAAACATGCAGCCACATTCTTGTCACCTATTAACAGCACCACAAATCCGTTTTCCAAGATCAGCGATAAAAAGTGTTTTCAACAAAAACTACTATCTTCAATCAAGGAGTTTTAATAACACCATGCAAAACATGTGTGTGCTGCTGCCCCTTAACTTTAAGTTAGCGCCCCTGGTGAATGGTGAAATGATCGTATTTTCGCCCCCATAAAATGCCCCTGGCCATATTCAGGAAATCACATCCAATGTTCACTTTAAGAAACTTTAAGTGGTATCATGCTATCACGGAATGACTTCAAAACAAATTCATTGAGACCACTGAAGCTTAACATTAGCTATGCCCACTAACCTACATTAACCGCAGTGGAAAAGTGCAGCAGATTCATAGGGCATCTGCAATATGGAGCCACTTACAATTATTGCACTACCGAACCTGCTGATGTGTGCATAACTATGCATCCCCAAACCTTACATTGCTACCCATCCCTTTTGAACTGATATTTATTTTCTCAGACTCTACATTAAATGTGAAATTGTCTGCCATCATATTTCGACTGCAACAAACAAGCCACCTTTAAACTCGTTTACAACAGGTGGACACCTGTTGCAAAGTCTGAAGCTCTGGCCGTTAAACAACATGCTCTCCACATAGCAATGTCCGATCCCTCTCAGTCGCAGGAGAAATCTGAGAAGTCTCTCCCCCACTACCCCATCGCGTGTCATACTACCAGCCCGAAAGCCTATTTCGGCCACGCCCTGAAGCCCTGTTCTTTTGCACAACGGCTACTATAAGCGAGCAGACCAACGCCCTGCTCACCATTCTCATAATCGTAGTATGTAAAATAGCTTCGAAGAAGCTGCTGATTAATGGAATTAAACCCATGACAAAACATTTTATAAAAAAGCGGCCCAGTGAAAAGCTTTGCTTTTCAAAATCGGAAACCATATTACTTGCATAATCAATTTCTGTTTGTAAACTAGGAGCTCTTTGCTGTAGCCCAGCTAAGATTTAAACCTGTAACAAAGCACTTTTATGTAAACAATGTGTTGCGCGATGCACACTAACAACCCTATCAGTTGCAGTGGGAGAGACTCTTCTTTGAAATCCCTGACGCCTTGCTCACTATTCTCACTGTGCTGGCTCTTCTTTTCACCACCAGTTACGATACCAGGACAAGAGGAAACCCGAATCCCCTATAAGAGACGGTGAATTGGGAATTTATAATAGTCCATGGGCTGTATTTAAGCCTGAGTAACACTCGTCCGAGGGCGGGACCTTCCCTCATTCCGTCAGACTCCACATACCGGTTTTACGGGGCTGGATGGGCGCACGGTAAAACCAAATTGTTTAGCAGATTTCTAGAATATCCTGACAGATTTCGAAGCGCTCTACGCACATGTTACACCGTCTGTAGCACTGTCTTGCCCCGGACGACATCAATCATCATTTACGTACAGTACACTTTCTACCCCCGTATCTCGCACTGCTTTAAACAACAGGGTACAGGGTAGGCATTACAGAGTGCTTTCTTCTCTTATACCGCACAACGCGTTACATACAAATTACACAGTGGCTTTCACCACCGTACATCACAGCTTTTCACAAACGGACGTGGGCTGGACCGGGAATACTCACAAAACCCGCCCGCCACCAGCGATCTACAAAGAAAGCATTCCAAACTATTTATGCATGCAAGCACTCCAAAACAAACTCAAGCGTGCACGACATTCGAACCGGGAACGGGAATACTCACAACTCCCGCCCGCCGCTAGCGGAGTACATAACATTTGCAACATTAACGTAAGCATGCAAAACTACCTGCAGCATTAACTTAAGCAGGCAAACTACATGCAAAGTCCCAAGCCGCGCAGCAGGGATACTCACAGCCCTGCCGGCCGCCTACGCTCTAACAGCATAGCACCATGCAACTCTCTATAGTTTATAAAATGTATATCACGCAAAACTTAATATAATAAACCTTTTTTCACTACGCCACGGCCCCCTCTGACTCAGCCCACCACACCACGTCAGCCGCCGCCAGGACTCCGCATCGACGACACTCCTGTAACCAGGCTGTGGTCCGAGGAGACAAAGAGAACGAAACCCCTGGAGCACAGCCTTAAATACCTCTGCTAAGTTTCGTTTCTGTTAAGTTTCGTTTTCCACACCGCCAGCCCTTCATTATCCAGCCAGCCCCACCTCCTTCTCTGATCCACGGAGGAGGCTCAGCCCCGCGGCCCAACTAAGGGCGCCCCTCCCTTAGTCGCGGGGGGGGCACCTGTTCAGTTACACAGTTATAAAGCAGTGGAGCATAGATGTTGGCTGGCAGTGAACTGAGCGCAAAGGGATCGATGGAAGGACGTTTTGTTTCTGGAAACAAATAAGAAATAGCTTCAAGTTGTTGCCTATCAAACAGATCACTGTCTGTGACAAGGGTCAAAAAATCTAAATATTTCTGAAGTTTCAGGTTTTTTTTCTCAGGACCTATAACCAGTGCTTAATTTGTTAAATAAATAAATAAGTGCCAGGGCTCTCTTCAGGGGTCCGCTCCTGCCATGCTGCCAATGATAGTAACGACACAACCACTAACCCTCACACTCCTACAAGTGTGACACTTCAGACTATTTCAGGCCCCCAAAGCTATAAGAATGGCTTGGGTGGCAGGTAGTAGTCATTTTTAATGCATATTGAATTAAAAATTAACTGTTGTTGTGGTAATCTTTAAATTAGCCAGACATTAAGTGCCATGCCGAGCACCGGAAACCACCGGCTCAAATTAAGCACTGCTATAACAACCTTGAAATAAATCTCGGGCAATTAATCCACCTATTGGTATCTTTGAGTCCTATTAATATTAATGACTTTTCTGTTGTTACATACCATCTTGTTCAGGAAATTCAGATTCATTTCTTTGATAGTCTGTTGTATTTTATTTACAGGAGACCCCTACATCAATCTTGCTTTTAGCCGAATAATTTTCCTTCATATTTTACCTACTGCTTGCTATTACACTATACATATTACACTATACGTATTTTTCGACACATCATTTTATGTTCCGTTCTACCTAAGCCTATGTTTTTCCCTATTCCTAAATGTTTTCCTAAACTGCAACCTTGCCCATTTTTATACCCGCATCTTTTCTGTTATCTTAATCATTTTTTTAAATTTAAATAATGTTTCATATTTTTTTTTTTAATGAATAGCAACATCCATACACGGATAAGAAATACAGATGACTATTAACCATTAAAATGTCACAATTTAGAGCAAGGTATCATAAGCACATAGAGTATACAAATAAGATTTTAATATTACAATAATAATAAGATATAGTGCAGTATGTTCTGCCATCGGTGTAACTGCTGTATACATAAATGAATAAAATGTAACTCTAAAAGATAAGATAATACAAAAACTGAAAAAAGTACAATTAAGGAACGTTATACGGATTAAAACAATAAGAAAATTCAAAAAGGGAAGATAGTGAAAAATAAAAGAGCAAGATCAAATCACCAAATCTAACACTGTAGATTAATAAGTACGATCATCATATCTTAAAAATTAATAATAAATAATGGTGGCTCATGGTGGTTTATGACCATCATCATATGCCATGGAGAAGTGATTTAGTCTAGCTTTACGGGAGAAGACATTTGTGATATTTTGTTTTATCGGGACTCCATTGAAACTCAGTGGCAAAAACATATGACCAACAGGTATGTTTATGAATTTATTATTATATTGTTTCTGATCAGAGCCATCATATGCCTAACAAAAGAAATCGCAGAGCAAATCCCCGAATTGCATAAAGTTGGCTCTAGCAACCTTCAAGAAGTAACTAGAATGTCATGTCAACATTTGTCAGGAATAAGGGTTTAATGCATAAAAAGTCAGATGGCAACCACCCCTACCTCCTTAAAAGGTGCAGATCGCCTAAAGACGTCTGTAATCGTCAAAGTTAAAAAGGAAAATTAGATACTAATTCTCACGTTAGTTTCACTTACATATTTTAAGAACAGGCGCAAAAGAATTACTCAAGTTGCAGAGCTGGAATTAGTCACATGTCCAGAATTTGAATGTTTGTAGTCAGTGCAAATATGGTGGAATGGAAAGATTCTGGCCACGTATAGCATCACGAAGGTGGCACACAAATTGATGCATGTAATGCTTGAATGAATATCTGCCACTGGTAATCAGGCTTGGCCACCCTCCACCTGGGACGCCCCTTGGTAGGCTCCATGTGACCACCCCCTGAGCCACACACAGCAGGTCCTGGCCCTTCCCAGGCAGATTTTGTCTATTAGATGCTCCAACCTCTAAATGTTGCAATTTCTGTAAACTTGAATGGACTTGCACTCCAGGTCCCCTCCAAACCCACCTAGTGCTATCTCAGAAACCACAGCGGGAGGGCCACAATTCTCGGGGAACCCAGATGGGGCAGCTGCACACAAGTGGCTGCTTTAAATTAAGTTATCTCAGTACCTGGCGTAAGGATTTGTACTGAGTTTTCTGCCTTATTCTTCTGGTGACACACACCAGTCCCTAGACATGGTCTTGACCCCCAATCCTTAGCTGGTGTTAACTGGTGCCTCTTGCAGCCTCTGCCACTACTCTTTCCTTCCCCTGCCCAGCACTTTTGCTGTTGGTGCCTAGGCCTGCAATCCAGTTCAGCAATAGGGTTTCCTGACCTTTGGTCTTCCTGGCAGCAGCACCCCACAGTGCTCAGGTAGTCCACTCTAACTGCCAAGACTCCCCAGTGTGTCCACCAAACAGGGGCAGTCCACAGATGTTTAAAGGAACACCCTTACTTCCCAGCATGCTCACACTCTACTTCCCTGAGATGGAGACAGAGAGCTAGTGCCACTAGCCCTGGAGTCCACAAATGTCACAAGAGATTCCAAATTTAGAGAAGGTCCTTCAAACTCTAGATAGGCTAGTTGGCATACTAGTTCATCCTTCTCTTCTTGTCTGCTTCTTCTCAGCCTTTTGTCCCTGTGAAGAGGTTTAGAAATGGAGGTGGAGGTTCTAGAAACTGGGAGTCACCTATCTAATCTAGTGATGCCACATCACCTCTCCACCCCTAACTTTCACATCTAGTTACTCAACCACTGATTTGTCTGCCCCTTTCACAACACACTGGGAAGAAAGTAATGCAGCATTTGATACCACAATTAGAGCACTTTACTCCTCTGAGCCAAGCTCTGCCCATTCTTGTCCAGTTTCTTTATTCTAAGGTTGAAAGAAACACTATTGTTCAGACGTCAGGGGCTCCCTAGTCCTCCTTCTGCTGCACATGGGAACATGCTGCACGTGTTTGACAGGGAGGTGTTGCTAATCATCCTATGGAGATATCACAGTTACCCTTCTTCTGACAGGAAAGGCCTGTTTTTTCAGGGTGAGATTTGAACTGCCAGCTGCTTGTGCACAGCAGCCTACGAGTCAGACAACCTTCTTCCTCGCTGAGCCTGAACATGTGTGTTCAAGCATGTACAGTCTGAGTTGAACAGTAGCCTTTCTCACTCAGCCTGTACTTGTATGTACATGCACGTACACATGTTCCATCCATAACCTGCTCAGAGCCTCTTATTGAATCACTGATAGCTGGCAAAGCAGTGCCTCGAAGGCCATGCAAAAATTCAACGTGAGATTGGCTAATATGAACTGTTTAGAAGAAGAATTTCTGGTGTGTTTTAGGAATATTTAATCTCCACAGATCTATGTTCCATAGTCTGCAAAGAACGTTGTAACACATTTTGCTACAGGTGAATGTGGATGGAGGAAATGACATGTCAAAAAGATTGGGTCTCCTACCCAGATTCTGTTTGTCACTTCAGAAAGAAGTATTGTCTCCTTTAGTACCATAAATATTCAAAAACACTTCATGGAGTATATCCTGCCTACCAATAAGACACAATAAACTAATAGGTCACTGTGTTCGGAGTCTGCACTGAATTGGATAACATTATGTATTATAATTCAAACTCTTTTAGAGCAAAATGTAATGGGGCAGTGGAAAAGCATTACCAGCTAAACGCCTAGTGAGCTTGCAGCACCCATACTGAATAAGGTGTGTATTCTGCTGGAACACTCCTTCTTTGTGTTGTTAAAGAAAGCATAAAATAAGATAATCGAGGAGTTAGTACCCATAATATTCCAAAGTCAAGAAAGTGAGAGGTTATGACAAGGCATTGGAAGAATACATGTAGAAGGATAGAATTGACTGCCCAGAAAACCTATGCTGTAGAACATCACCAGTCTTACATTCCTCACTGTGCATGGTGCTAAAAACTCTTAAAAGCATCCCTGCACCCAGCGCCTATTTAGTACTTGCACCCCGCTTGTAAGTAGAAGGACCTAACACAACTTAAAAGCATGGTAATAAAGTCAAAAAAGCCCTGACAAAACCTATAGTTGTGGATTTAAGTGACAACACAGGTAAACAGACATGCAGAAATAATTTTACCATGCCTGAGAACATTAGCGCCAGACCTGTCAGCTTTGCCAACACTTGAAAGTGGTGCTGGTGGTAATGGTGATGACGTTGGTTTGGCGGTGGTGATATAGCTGCAAGTTATGATAGTGTTGGTTTTGCAAGTTATGCTAATGATGGTTTATGTGGTGGTATTGGTAGTATAGTGATGGTGTTGTATTGGTGGTGGGATTGTTATTGTACTGGTTTTATTGGAGTTGGTGGTTCATGGCATTCCGGGTGGTATTGCTGATGGTGATAGATTAAGTGTTATGGTGAAGGTGTCCGGGTATTGGTGCCGGTAACTGCAGTATTGGTAGTACTAGTGGTATCTATATTAATGTAGGTGAGATTGGTGGTTTTATTGATGATGATGTAGTAGTGTTGGTGATGTTTGTATTGTTGGTGTGGTTTTGATGGTGGTATTGGTGATTGTCTTGGTGGCAGTATTTGTGGCAGTGATGAGTTATTGGTGGTGGTGGTGATGTATTTTGGTGGTGGATTTATTGGTGGTAGTGGTATTGATATTCATCAGGTAATGGTGACAGTATAGTTAGTAATGGTTGTTTTGATAGTGGTGGGGTGGTACAGTAGTAGTAGCAGTATTGGCATTGTGGTGGATATATTGTTGGTGGTGGTGTTGATGATGGTGGCATAAGTGGGATTGATTATGACGTGGTGCTGCTGTTATTTTGTTACTGGCATTGGTGGTGATGTAGCATTGTTGTTACTGATCACATGCCCACATATTAACGGGTAATTCTAATACATGTTACACCTGTAATGACTCATCCCTATCACCTGAACTGTTGATCAAATATGCGTCCCATGTCACCGGGTACCAGGAAGTAACGTGACTCATTGGGAAGACACCTTCTCCGGCCCCAAAAAAAGAGAATAAGGGTTGCACTCCAGTCCCTGTGGAAAGGGTTAATTCCCGGAGTGGTGATAATTGACCAGAACATCTTCCTGTCAACACAGCATTAACCCGCATTGCCATGCTACGGCTGCTAAGCAACATTTTGGGAGAAACATGCAGTAGTGGTGTTTTCATTTGTTCTATCAGAGATTACTGTAGGAGTCTAAATATTTTTCTTCCAGTGTACTCACGAGCATTGCTGCCCCCATGGGTTCAGAACTTGCAGCAGTAAGAGTGCTCTACAATCGTGAAAAGTATGAGCGTGGGTCAGAGGCTTATGTAGTATTCCACGGGCACCCAATTAAAAAATACATCCAGTTTGTGTCTGTCTAAAGCCCCAGAGACCTTCTATGACATTGAAAAATCATAGCTTTTTAAGATGATACACATGTATGCACCTATATGTAATTTGCATGCTGATTCCTGCTTAGAGGGCACTGTTTTACCTATCTGACTCAAAACTGTTGCTTAGGCTGCCTGAAAGCATTCAGAAACCGGAATGCTACCTTCTATTGTGCAAGGCCTTTAGGACTTTTCTTTTCTGTTAATTCACAATATTCTCTGTAGATTTTCCTCTGTTAAACCTACATGCTTTTAGAGCCTGGATGCTTGGTAGCAGTATGCTTTATCAATTAAAATAATAAATAAGTAAATAGTACACAAACCTCATAATTGTTTTATGTTTATCATTTCGGACTGACCCCAAAATGGCTCTCCAATGTGATAAATGCACTGCAATTCAGAAACCACGTTAGAGTCAGACGTACTCAAGTAAAAAAAAAAAAAGCCTTAAAAAATACCTGTTGCATTAAAATAAGATAGATTTCGCTGTACAATAATTGTGTGATGCAAAGGATTGAATGTAACAAAAAGTATCGTGAGTAGTAAAACAGGATACCATTGCTCATCAAGCTTGTGTCCCCAAAAGTGACAGGTGCCACGCCCCCACCTTGCACCAAACGCGTGTCCCCAAAAGTGGCAGGTGCCACGCCCCCTTGCACCAAGCTCGTGTCCCCAAAAGTGACAGGTGCCACGCCCGCACCTTGCACCAAACGCGTGTCCCCAAAAGTGGCAGGTGCCACGCCCCCTTGCACCAAGCTTGTGTCCCCAAAAGTGACAGGTGCCACGCCCCCCTTGCACCAAAAGTGACAGGTCCCAAACCCTTATGATGGATGTAGGTGACCATTTGACCCAAGGGGCGGTCTGCCATGGGGCGGGGCTGCTTTTGGAGACAACAGCGAACCAGAGCCCTATGACGGCGGCTGGCCATGTTGTTGTGTAGAGGTGCACGCCCCTTTGAGGGGTTGTTTAGGATACATATAAGGCCTCCTTAAGAGCCATGTACAGCAAGCAGACGCCTGAACACGAAAAGGTTCCCATAGCAAAATGAAGAAATACACCCCGCTCGTGAAAAGGCCCATGTTGGGTGGCGGTCAGGCCACTATCGATAGATATTACCGCAGCTTAACACCCCTGGTAATGGACGAGAATGCTCAACAAGAAACACCTAAGGATATGGGCTGCGACGTTACTGGTTTTGGCGATGACCGTTGTCGGCGTATGGAAGCACGCAGTCTCAAGGATTGGCCGCGAAGGGTGTCCCCAATTAAGGTCGATAGCAGTTGGAGTTTGGACTCTTGTAATGACAGCGAGTATGAGGGATTCGGCTTCGTGGAGCTGGACGATTTGGAAGATACGATAGTTCCACCTAACTCCACCGTCTATGAAGACCTGGGCATTGAGGAGGATACGCCGCCTGAGAAGGTAGTTGTGCAACAGCCCGGTACAAGCCCCGTAGATGATGGGGTATCGCAGGATATTAGCGATTCTCAAGATTTCAGAGCCGCCGCAGAGGGCGGTGAAAATGCTGAGGTTTGTAAAAATGTTATGAGCAGGCCGCTACATAATGATGTATTTTATTTCTTCAACTAACGGACTGTTAATCTTTCTTCTTTTGACCCTAGAGAGCAACCCCAGCTGGATGCACCTACTTCATAATGCACTATGGGAAAGAAGCTGTAGCAACTCCTAACACACGCATCTATGAAGACATGGTTTTTCAGGAGGAAGCGGCTCCTGAGAAGGTAGTTGTGCAACAGCCGGGTACAAGCGTCGAAGATGATGGGGCAAAGCAGGACATTAGCGACTCTCAAGATTTCAGAGCCGCCGCCGAGGGTGGTGAAAATGCTGAGGTTAGTAAAAATTTTATGAGCAGGCTGCTACATAATGATGTATTTTATTTCTTCAACTAACGGACTGTCAATCTTTCTTCTTTTCACCCTAGGGAGCAACCCCAAAAAGAACTGAAGCCGGGGGCATCCTACAAAACCGGACAGCGTAAATTTTTACTGTCTATGTTGTGCAAAACAGACTGAAAGTTCCACAAGACAAAGTACTGATGTTCCCATGAATTGTGACTATGTCTCTAAGAGCGACGCTGGTGTAAAAGAAATTCAAGTAGTACCCCACGATGACCTGATGGCTGTTAAAGGTTTCGCAGCGGCTGTGGTACTAGCTTGTGTCAAACATGACTATTACGGCCTTTGTTCCGGACACAGAATGGGGGATCCTCAGCAGGACGCGCACGAGTGTCTGGGCGAAGCATACAGAGCACGAGTAATCCGTTATATATGTAGTTTGTTAGACCCGTACAAGATGTATAAACTGGTAAGGGTGGTGTACGGACTGTCCTCTGAAAAGAAAGATGTCCACCCAAATATACTGAAGCTCCTGACAGCGGCACTCGAGGAGACCCGACATGCCCATGATCCAAGCTTAAAACTGCAGGGTATGCAAGGGATGTGCACGGCTTTTGATAGAAAGATGGTAGAAAGACTCGTAGAAAGGCGTATGTGTAAGCTGTATATAAAAAATAGAAGTATAGGGTATTTACCCCCACAAAGACTATTTTAAATAAATAAGGTCTTATTTAGCGTAACAGGATAGCGTGTATTTAGAACAAAGTAGTAGAATGTTACACCGTCAGGGGGCTATGTGTTAATCCGTCCTTACGACGCTTACTATGAAAATGTAAAGTACCTTTAGTTTATGTTTTGTTAATATTCTTTATTTTTAATAAAATGTCCTTACGCAAAACAAGCGTCATTCATTGCCTGTGGTGTAGCGGATGATAACATGCCGGGGGCCAAGCTAAGAAAACTTTATTATGATACAGGGGGAGTTGGCAGCTTGGGAAGCACCAAAGCTCTGTATAGAAGGGCTGTAGATGAAAATGAACCTGTAAGCAGAGACCTGGTGAAGACTTGGTTATCAGGAGAGGAGGCGTATTCACTCCATAAACCAGCCAGAAGACGGTTTAAGAGGCGCCCTACAATCGTTAATGCGCAAATAGATTATCAATGGCAGGCGGATATCATCAGCCTTCAAGATATAGCAAAACATAACAGCGACACTTGTTATTTATTAACCGTCATAGACGTCTTGTCCAAGTATGCCTACGCAGAAGCGCTACGCGATAAAAGTGGGGCTAGCATCACGCCCGCTTTTAAAGCCATCTTCGAGAAGGGCCGAATTCCTCAAAAACTACAAACAGACGCCGGTAAAGAATTCTTAAACAAGGCATTTCAAAAATTATTAAAGCACCATGGGGTTCAACATTTTGTAACACACACAGAGGTAAAAGCAGCTGTTGTAGAACGGTTTAACAGAACTTTAAAGTCTAAGATGTGGAGGTATTTTACGGCCCACAACACCTACAGATACGTTGATGTTCTACAAGCTTTTTTAGCTGTATATAATGCCAGTTATCACAGGACCATCAAAACAGCGCCCGTAGAGGTAACTCCTAGTAATTCTTTATCTGTTTGGAGAACGGTGTACGGGCGTAATGTCGCTACAAAGGTGAAGAAGCCTATTTTTAAAAAAGGTGATCACGTAAGGATTTCAAAATTGAAAGGGGTCTTCACGAAGGTCTACCAACAGACTTTTAGTGACGAAATATTTATAGTGGAAAGTGTGGAGCTTTAAGAAGGGATGTATATTTACAGGCTAAAGGACTACGATGGGGAAGCGGTGTCGGGGGTATTTTACAAGGAAGAGTTACAAAGGATACCCGATGATCCGCACAGGGTGTACAGGGTTGAAAAGATTCTGAAAAGGAAAGGTAGAGGCGCTAATAGTCAGGCATATGTCAAATGGCGGGGATGGCCGGAGAAATTTAACAGTTGGGTGTTGGCCAGCACCCTGAAGGGTGTGTGAACTGAGGACCGTCTAAAAGCTGCTGTTAAGATGGAGACAACACCCTTTTATATCACCCTGCCGTCCAACGCTTCTAAAGACATGTTCCCCGACAACCAGATTTCTAATTATACCGTAAATATTGGCTAAGCCTGTGGACCTGAAAGGGGATTGGGAGGTAGCCCTAACCGAGATCCAATACCCTAGAACCTGGAATACATTTACACAGAGCGAGGCCAAGTTTTACATAAAGCGTGAGCAGGACCTGTGAGCATGCACGAGAGCATCTCATACGGCTACTACCCAACCTTTTCAAGTGTTGTCGACGCCATCAACAAAGCTATAGGCAGCATCGAAACATATACGAATACTCATCTTTCGCTAGATAACATCAGAAGGAAGGTGTTTCTTAAAACCCCTAATCGCACCACGGTGTTTAACTGCTCAGGTAAATTAAGAAGAGTTTTAGGCACAGTACAGAATGCGAAAAGCCCAATTGAACAGGATCACACGTGCCCCGATATTAACGGGGGGTTCTACACGCTCTATGTGTATAGCGATATTGTAGAGGCCCAGAGGATCGGCGATAGTTACTCGCCGCTGTTAAGATGGGTTCATGTACAGGGCGAAAATAATACGATGGTCAATAATCAATTCAACAAACCCGACTACGTCGCAGTTTCTAAAAACCATTTTGACACTATTTCAATTATGATCTTCGATGACCAGTCCGCCCCTGTGTCCTTTAAATACGGGAAAGTTATTGTTAAGCTTCATTTAAGGCCGAGACGCGACAGAGGCTATTAAGCAGGCATCATGGTGGTTGTGAAAACATATGGGGACCCGTCTATGTACAGGGACTATTACCGAAATCAGGCCGGATATGGAGGACCTCCGTACTTTCAAGGGTCCCCGGTTATGTACGGGGCTGGTCTAGGAGGTTTCTTCCGCAGTCTGTTTAGAAGAGCTATGCCCTTCTTGAGAAGAAGCTATGAAATTGCAAAACCGCATGTTAAAGCGGCGGCTACGAACATTGCCCAGGACGTAGTAGGGTCTGTTACTTCGGCGGTTGCCGAGGGCATGAACAAACATCCGCAAGAAGGTGCTGGTCTGGTGTATAGGCCTCACGCCATTGTTAAAAGGAAGCGGCGCGCTTCGAGACGCAGAGGACCACCTACCCCCTATAAAAAAAAGGAGGAGTTCTTCAAAGCGGGCTCAGAAAAGAAAAACACCAAGACGGAAGAAATCTTCCAAGAAGAAGAGATCCGCCTCTAAAGTAAATATTATTTAAAGCGGCGGAAACTAAAGCATGGCCTTTGTACATTGTGCATCGGGCGAGTGCGCCAAATCCGAGTTAGACTTGTTTACTCTAAAGCCCACTCAGACAAGCATCGAAAACAGTTTTTTCATGGAGGTATCACCTTTAGCCGCTTTGACGCCTCTGGCCCCTATAGAGTTTTATGTATCAGGGTCTACGGATATGTATTTGGATCTCAATAACACGCTACTCCATCTTATGTGTAAAATCGTAAAAGCGGATGGTTCCGACATAGCAGCAGACGCTAAAGTGGCAACGATCGCATACCCCCTAGCAACTGTGTTTAATCAGGTGGACATCACCCTGGGCGATCGCCTCATCACACAGAGCGATAACAAGTACGCCTACAGAGCCTACCTCGAGAGCATTCTAAATTACAGTACCGATGCCCTCGACACGCAGCTTTCAGCGGGGCTCTTCGACAAGGACACATACGGACACTTTGAAGTCAAGGAGCTGGACGGTGACAATCAGGGTTTTGTAAAAAGAGCAAGTTTTGCGACGGGCAGTCGTCACTTTGACCTCCTGGGCCGCATACATTCAGACCTCTTCTTCCAAGATAAACTGCTCATCAACGGAATTGATCTTAAGATCAAACTCACTCGCAACAAGGACTCATTCTGTCTCATCAGCGGGGATGCGGACCAGTACAAGCTGGACATACTGTCAGCGAGTCTGTTTGTAAAGAGGGTGAAAGTGTCCCTGAGCGTCAGATTAGCTCACGCCGATGCTTTGCAAATATCAAACGCCAAGTACGCTGTGGAAAGAGTAGCTCTAAAGGTATTCAGCATCCCTGCCGGTACCCGATTAACTCAGCAGCAGAATTTATTTCTGGGACAACTACCCAAGCTTATCATCATCGGATTTGTGGACAATACAGCTTTTAGCGGCGTCTACGCCTCAAATCCCTTCAATTTTAAGCACTACGGCATCAACTACGCTGCGCTGGTCCACGAGGGCACTGTGATTCCTGCAAAACCCTACACACCCAGTTTTATAACCTCCAACTACATCAGGGAATATCAGGGGCTGGTTTCGATAACAGGGAAGCACCTACGGGACTGTGGGGTAGCCGTGTCAAGAGAAGGCTATGGGGCTGGATACACACTGTTCGCATTTGACCTGACTCCCGACATGGAAGACGGCGATCACTACAACCTGGTCAAAAACGGCAATCTAAAAGCTGAAATACGATTTAGTAATCCGCTACCTGCGAATGTGAACATGGTCGTATTCTCGGTATTTGACAGCATCATTCAGATCAACCACGCCAGACAGATTTTGTTTGACTATCTTTAAAACGTTTGTGAAATGGGCACTGTGCAGATACGGGACTTCTTAAGCAGACATAAATACGCTAGGAAATACTTTTTAGGTGTTTTCCCTAGCGATGGGTTACCAGGCGAAATAGGGCCGGAAAGACCACGCACCCTAGTCTTTAACACAGATCCCCATTACAAGGGTGGAACACACTGGGCGGCCGTGTTTATAGATAATGACAAGGTTACAGTGTTTGACAGTACAGCCGAGTTCCCCGATCACAGTATCTATACACAGGCCATATTCAAGTTTGTGAAAAAAGCAGCCGGGAGGGTTGAGTATAACAAGCTAAGGGTCCAGGATTCGTTAGCCATCACATGCGGGGAACACTGTATTTATTTTATCAGTAAAATGTCGGAGGGTGTGGCATTTAGAAATTTCTTAAATCTATTTTCGTGTGACCTTGTTAACAATGACAGTATAGTTGTGAAATATGTAAAAGAAAACACAAGGGCCACGGTCAGACCTGTGAAAACAGAATATAGCGTTTGTCAAAATTGTAAGGGCATGTAACGTGTGTATGTTTAATGATGAACGTTTAAAATAAAGACATTTTTAAAACAAGCATTCAGACTCTGCATTTCTATGCTTACACATGCACCATAATTAAAATGTTTTAAAAGACGAGTGAGATGGGTTGAAAAGTTATAAAAGTGTTTATTACAAAAAGTTATGTAGGGTGCGCATTACAATGACAGCCATTACTAGAGAAATATATGAAGAAAAATCAGACACGGTTATACACGTAATAGGCACAGTTATTCAAAAAGTCTGTAGAAACATTAAGGATTAATCCACGTATGGGCTGTGGGCAGTGTCCTTTTTCTCAGTACAGCCGTCGCAGGCGGGGTGCTCCAAGAGGGGGATAGCGATGGAGGGAAGGGTGCCTTCAAACTTTCAAGCATACGGCGGTGATCGTTATTACCCACGAGTGTGGAAGAGATGTTGAGTTCAGCGGCGGCGCGCAGAAACTGATCCCAACCTCTAGGAGCATTTTGCTGCGTTAGGGTTTTGGGGTGCGTGAGACCTTTGACTAGATTGTACATGTGTGAGCCAACAACCGGCTGCCCCTTGTAGAGAAATTCACCGCGTTCATTCCACGCTGTTAGGTCTTTAGAAGAGGTGAGTTTACTCATCAACATTTGCGCTGCCCCCCTGTGCCTCTGACTTATATTTTTTAGGAGGTCGTCAACAAAGATATCCGTGGTCGGGGCATGGGCTGGCTGCGGCGGTAGGGGTTGCGGAGCAGGCGCTGGCGTTGCTGGCTGCTCAGATTCCGGGGCATATAGAGTTAGCTTATTTTTTTCAGTATCCCACTGCTTGTAGTAGGTTAGAAATTTTTTAAGGGTGTTGGTGTAAAGGTTAGCTATGTCGTACGGGTTTAGATCCTTACGGTTCAAAATGTCTTTAATTTCAGCATCCAATCGTAGAGTCTCATTTCGTCGTATATCCCAGGCATTGTCTGCAGAAGAGCCCAGCTGCTCCAACTGCTGTCTAGGAACCAAATACATCTTTGCGGCATGCTCCATCACCGTCCCGAGAGGAGGCTTGTAATTATGGGTATAGCTATGCCCAACAATGAGCCTATGAAACCCCCAGACTGTTTCACCAGTTTCTTCTTGGTAATAAGCGAGGCCCTTTTATTACTGAGCTTCTTGATAAGATGTCGCTTCTTCTTCAACACCTGTAACTGGCTCTTTGATATAGGGACGTTACCTTTTAGGGTGTTTAGGGCTATTTCTGAAATGGCCGCCACTAAATCATCAGAAGCAGCGGAGAGGATGGCCTTTCTGTGCTGGGGACTGGCATTAACCAGCATTTTCAGGAGAGCTAAATTGCGGCGTAGGCGGTCAGACATGGTCAACACAGGGCAGGACTACAAATGTCTCTAAAGGTCTTCAGCACGGCTTTTTATAGGCTCGGGACTTGGTCTTTGGTGTGTAAGCGACTGGGAGATCAGGGGGAAAAATATCAGCCCTCAGTCTGTAGTCTTCTAGAGTGTTATTTTTTAAGTCGACCAACAGGTAGCCGTGGGGTTTTGCTGTAGCGTCGTTAAAGGCCTCCATGAAGAAGTGTGTGTTTCCCGGGTACATCTGTTTAGCTATGACGGATATTTTCTGTTTGTCACGGGGATTTTTAAATAAAACAAGGTATGAGGCGTTGAGTGCTATAGAGCGGCTGTTCTTACCCTTGTAAAACAAGTTCTGCACAATGTAGCATATGCTTAGATTGCGATGGTGTGAATATTCAGTAAAAGCTCGCTCTAACTCAGGATGATCCCCACCTTCACGCATAAGGTCATTGACAATTACCATGTTTACAAGGGTCGGTGGCAGCAGCTCATCGTCGTTGAGGTTATCAGGTATACCTTCTATAAATCTGATATGCGGGAAGTTGCGGGACAGTTCGTTATAAAGATCTTGCCAGCACGAATAAAGCCACACATTGTTATTAGGTGTTTGGGATAAAGCCCCGGCAGCATTTTCTAAGAGCTTTTTTATAAAGTAGCTTTTACCGCAGTTTGAGGGCCCTGCTAACACGCAGGAGAATGGGTGCGGTAATCTGGTGTCCATAGTGCGGTGGTGACCTCTCTAATGCGCCTAATAACCGTACGGCAGTGTTTTATAGTCCGTAGTCAGGACCCTTTTGTCAAAAACAACGCGTAAGGTTTTATGTAGGGGAGGGTTGTAATTTCCCACTTCTTTTTGGATCTGACTATGCAGGGCTGATTCACAACTATGGTTTTATCATTTTCACGATCGGCCGATTCAGAGTATTCGTGCACCAGATCCTTCAGACTGTCAAAATTGATTTTTTGGGTGTTGTTGACATTTAATGTTATACCTTTGACCTTCATGCACACCTTGTTGTTGTTTGTTTTGTACGCATACGTCTTAGGTCCGGAGGACGTAAATTCTGTTATATGCTCATCTTTATCGAGTTCGCTGGTCAAATTACCTAGGTAATCCCCAAGAGGAGGGTCTTCATCCCCCGGTTTACTCAGAAAAATCACAGAGTCGGTATCGTGATACAAACAGCGGTCCTGGAGTTTATCCATAACCCCGTAAAGCTCTAGACGGGCGTGGGCTGTCGTGAAGCAGGCTATGAAGATGTTTATGTTGTTACACGTTGTGGGGTACTCTTTTGTGTATTTCCAATACACAGCCGCAGTATCGTCATCGATAAACTCGCAGCTGGACACCTCGTAACAAGGGGCAAAAAGGTACTTAAACAGTTCGTCAGGATCTGTTATTAAGGTTGTATTCGACATGTTTGTACGCTGTGCGAATTTTCCCCATAATGAGTTGAGGCAGAGTTTGGCTAACTGGCGGCGGGCTGGGTTGACCTCTATCAAATGGGGTCGTAAACGTATACCCTCGTGAGCGTGGTAGTCATCGATGTATTTTTGCTTTGCATCTTGACTAGTACAACATTCGGGATATCCTGAGGCCTCCTGTTTGTCTCTGAGAAACAAATTAATGTAGCGTGAAAAGAGGCGTTTCGTGGTCCTCTTAAAATGCCACACCTCGTGTACTCTCCCGAGTCTGTAGCCTTTCTCTAAGGCAGCTTGGACCTCGATGCTACACCAGGTCCCGGTGAGCATCCTTTGTTCTTCAGTGTGTCTACAACCACCAACCTCTTTAAACACTGCGCATGTTCAACAGAGGGGGAACATCAGCTTACCATCGACTCTGTATGGTAACACAGGGAAGTAAAGATGCCATGGCGGATGGATTTCGCATTTGACTAGCCCAAAGTATTCGGAAAGGGGCTTAAAGTCTCTACATATGATGGTGGGGGTGCCCTAAGGGGTATACCTTCATTTTGTTCACAAATGGGTACAGACTGGTGCAATCATAGTAGTGTATTTTTTCACCCTCAGCAGCGGCCCTGTACAGTTGTATGGCATTTGTACGACCCCCGAATAAGGCATCGCGGGGCTCCAGAGGTTGTGGTAAATCACGACTCTGAAGGAAAGAGCAGAGCTCGGTGTCGGTTGTTAGCATATCTAACCACGCATGCTCCCAAAGGACCCTCAGAGCAAAGCCACATTTTTCAACATACTGGGCCTTCATCAGAGTACGTCTGTGTAAGTGTTCAAATTTGGCACCCAGCAATTTGTTAAACTCGTGGGGCTTGTAACAATGGGGGCAGCCGTGGTAAAAGCAGCTGTTGTATACAAAGGCCGTCGGCACTCCCTTAATTACGGCGTACCCATCCAGGTAATAGGGGCCCAGGCGGTATTCGCCCCCCTGTAAGGCGTGTTGAATATGTATGTCTTCCTTCTCAGACACGTACATAAGCCATTGGATAGAGGGGGTTGAATAACGTTTCTGTTTACCGTTATAGAGGTCTGGCAGCACTAGAGCGATACTTTTTGGTCTTAAAAACATGTGTTTGTAGATAGACATACACATGAAGGCCAAAGTGATGTTTTGAAAAGGGTCTATGTATTCGACCGTCTTTGTCATTTCAGGGGTCTTGGGTTTCAAAGCCCTGACTTTCTTAGTCATCTCCACCACAACGTCTCTGAAGAGGTTGCAGGCTTGTCATAGGATCATTACATCCGCCTGACAATAAGCCTTCAACTCGGTTTGAAAATGAAACTCCTTTTCAATGTTTTCAGAGTACCATTGCAGAAAGCTCTCTTTCTCGGCAGGCATCATATATTGAACCCCGTAGCTGTCCGGAGGCGGCATGGGCCCCACATAATCCTGGTTCGCCCAGGTGTTAAAAAAGTGTGTAAAATAACCTTTACACCCTGGGGAAACCAAAGGCTTTTGGCAGCTTACTCAATTCCATGGGTAGGAAATTCAGGGTGTCTATGAATCTTATTTGTAACTGCCCAGCCGTTAGCAACATCAGCTTGGAACCCTGAGTGATGAGCTTTACTTGTACCTTTTCACGAATCAGATTTTGTAAAATAAAGAATGAGTCATATGCTTTTGAGTTATGGGCCAGCATGGTATACCCTTTGAATTTGGTTTGAATGAAAGTGTTAAGGAAATCACCAACGCACGTTCGCCCTTCAAACTCCCAGCTGTCGTCGGAAGTTAGATGGTGTGCGTAAATATAGTTAGGTTGGTGTACCCCCGTCTCTTGTGTGCACTCTATATCGAACACTATGTAGGCTTTGGTTTTGGTCTGAGGTCTGCCTTTAACCATGTAACAACAGTGATTTGTTCCTGCCCTAAAAGGCGTGTGACACCTTGGGCATTTCATGCCTTTGCATTTGTGGTCTTGAGCCACGTAGCGACCACACTCAAAGCAATCCATTATAGGGACGCATTTAACAGCTTTGTTATGTATGCTCAAGCATTCTTGCGAGCGACAAAACATCTTACAGGTGCGACAACTAACCTTCAGGGCGGCATCTACGACGCAACCGTCCCTCTGACACATCTTACAGCGCATTTCACACTGATGATGTGCCTTAGTGTTGTATATGTGGTCGCACATACTTGATTCCCAGAAAACCTTTAAGGTTCAAGATACCGTAAAAGTGGTTTTCGTGGTGAAGGACATATACAATCTTGTTTCTCACACGTTCCCCGGTTGTAAAGTACTTCCAAGAACCGTTGTGATAAAGAACTTTCACCGTAACGGCGAAATAGTTCTCAAAAAGACCTATGTCGCCAAAGCCGACCATGCGGTCTGGAGGTATTTCAAGAACCTCATGGGCTTCAGCCGCTCTAGACATGATGACAGCGTCGGTGGTGTTGCGCCCCATCAGCAACCCCACGATACTGGCCGCCAGACACGTGTTGGCTGCGTCATTGTTAAAGTTGAGCAGCCAATGTTGTTTCTTACCAATTATCTTGCTGTATAGCACGCTCTTTAAAGGCCTGGAAACACCCCCCTCACAACCCCGTACAATGAGGGCTATGACTCTGAAAGTGCCATAGGCGACTAGTTCAGCCTTACTCTGTAAAAGCCTCGTGAGGTTTTCTAAAAATTCCACGGCATCAAACACAGCGCGGGACTTTCGCTTGGTGAACAAAGGGCTGTCAAAACCCTGCCCCTGGAAGCGTAGTTGAAAAAAATCATTAGGACCCACATTGCGTAACAACCTTTCTATGAGTGTTTGCACAGCCTGATGTATGACTAAAATTCCGTGATCGGAGGACCTTATCTGGTGAAGGTTAGCAAACCTAAACTCCTCGTAGTGTTCTGTAGCGTTAAATCTCTCTACAGTACGTCTGTAGCTTCTAACGCTCTCTAAAAAGACTGCCTCTGAATCCTCATCTTGAGGAATTTGACTTGCTGGGGTGGTCGCTGCTGTATCATTTTGGGGGTCCTGGCTTAGCACGGTCTCGGGGTGTCTTTTAAACCGCCGTGTAGCGCATATTCTGGCTTTCTTGAGCTTACTTATTAAAAGCCTGCGCTGCTTAGCGCTATTAGCCCACTTTTGATTTTTACGGGACCATTCTTTTCGAGGCAACCTCCCCCCGCCTATCTGAACAGTATGGTTTGTACATGTGTGCGATGTACTCATGGATGCCTCCTATACAGACCCACCCCCCGGTCCTTCTATGTGTTCCTGGTGTTGGAGTATCGCCTCTCTACCACCGAGCCCTTCAAATGCCCTCCCCTTGGGGTGTTCTCTCCTGAACTTGTGTGTTGGATGGTGGCTGGTACTGTTGTATGTGCTTCAGGCGCCGTTCGTGAAACTGTATGACTCTGTTTGAGGGGGTCTATGTACTTTTTACGCCTGAGCAAGCATAAGAAGCGCAGGGACTTGGTCAGTATAGTATGGACCTTACAGCTATATTTTGATTTATGTGTGTTTTTAGTAATACCAGGGGCACGTGGGGTCTTTAGGGGACGACGTAGGCCTAGTCACGCAGGTATACCCCATATGTCTGACACAGTTGTTTGACACGTTTGGAGGATCACCCTTTTACACCTGTCAACCATTTGCAGTATCTTTCGCTGCGCCTCGATCTTGACCATGTCCTCGCTACCACCAAGCCCCAGTTTTAAGGCTGCAGCGTTCGCTTGGCGTTTTAGCTTTCTGACCGCCAGCTGTATATCTTTAACATGCCCCCCTAGTACATCTTTTGGGTTTACAGAATCGTATTGCGGCGGATTAGGAATGAACACCCCTTTGGGTTGTATAACGCCCTCTCTCACACCAACCGTCGCAACACCGCTCTGTAAAGGAGGGCCCGGGGGGATCATAGAAACAGGGTCCCAGTGCGAACACCCTGGGGCTGTAGGGGAAGGGGCCTCACTAAATGACACCTCCAAACTCCCATCTGGAATATCGCTCCCTGCCGTGCTGTTATCGGCGTATAATGATGGCGGGGGGATAGGGGACATGGGGCAAGGGGAGTGTAAATGACGGTCAAAATAATCGAGGGTCATAGCTGTGAAGGAATTGCCGGTGATGGGGTCGGGTGAATGTGTAACAGGCGTGAGCAAATCCCCTTTGCGCGTGTTAGAAGGCCCATCGTGCGCTGCTTCTGAGGGTCTATCAAGGCTGTCTACCAACCCTGTCAGTGCCTTGAGACACCCATGCCGGTGATATAAGGTGCTCATAAGGGTTGAGCATTTTCAAGCGTTGGGTTCCTAAACCCACCAGGAATGATTATAGAAGGTTTTTGGGGCTGATCTAGGGGGAGCTCCTCTACCGTTGCCGCTAGTTTATTTGAAACTACAGAGGGCTTTAGAGAATGGGAAGGGTCCTGCGGTGTAATGGGGTTGATTAAGAACCCATCCGTTGTTTCTACTTGCAGCGTAGGGGGCCCCTGCTTCTTCTTAAGATACTTTCTCGAGAGGCGGTTGACTTTAGGGGTTTGGGGCTGTAACAGCGCTTCTGCAACCGGCGTCACAGCCTTTGACCCCTTAGAGAGCGTGGGGGTAGAGGATTCATTCCCGGCTTAGCAACATTTTTTAATGATAGATCTAAAGGAGTAGTTTGGGGCTCCGGGATTACCTGTTTCTTCTTGAGGCCTAAAGGGGCTGCTTGGGACTCAGGGACCCCCTGTTTCTTCTTGAGGTCTAAAGGGGGTGTTTGGGACTCAGGGACCCCCTGTTTCTTCTTGGGGTCTAAAGGGGCTGCTTGGGACTCCGAGTCCATCTGCTTCTTCTTAAGGGCGGGTTTGTTCGAGATGAGATTCCCTTTTGAGGCCTGGTGATGGTTCATCATTTTAGCGGATGGCTTGAGACAGCATTTCATCTCTGTACGGGTTCTCTGTTGGATGTGTGAATAATAAGAGCACAATTGGTCCTGGCGTACACGCCTACTCACACCTTTTGCTGTAGGCACTGTGTTCTGGACTGTCTCTGTGATGTCGCTTAATGGTGTCGTAGACCTTTTAGCCTTACACGAATCTTCTCCAGAGAGCTTATGTGCAGCGCCTAGAATGTAAACATAAAAATATATATATATTAGAAAAAAAAATAAGGAACCACAGACACCCCACCTCCACTTCATACATCTGGTACTACATGTCGCAGGCCCTTTCTGCTTAAGAGAATAAAACCCAGAGAGTTCTTTTTTTTTTTTTTGGCACCCTTTTGTAAAAAACACACCTGTTAGAGGTCTTTTCCCCGCAACTTTCTTTGTCACTGATCCCTTTCTAGATGTTGAAGCGTTCTTTCTTGTGTTTGCGACTCGGTAGCCTCTTGCACATCCCCGCCGACCGTGCATTACACCGCGGATCCTGTAAAGAAAACGATAATCACAATTGTAGTAGTATAAACCATGCCTTAGCAGGCCCCTCTGAGGAGCTCTCCTATAGTTCACATCTGTGGTTTTTGGGCCTAGGTCCTCCCAAGTCTTAGACAGTTTAAAGAACACGGGCATTTTTTTATTTACCTGTAAGAACTGTGTTATCCTGCACACTCAAAGACGCGCCTTGAACCTTCGTGTACCATTCAAAGCTGTCAATATCTAGTTGCTGTCCGGCGTCATAACCTATAAAATCGCACATACATGAGAGCACCATTAGAAAAGCAGTTTCTGAGACACCATTGTACAAAAACTACCCAGAACTATACAACTCTAAATACATATACCTGGCTGCAGGCCGCTCATTTCTTCATCGGTGATAGTTAATTCCGGGAGGTCCTGTGCTAGGGTTAAATAAAAAAAAAAACAACGGTTTTAAAACTAGAGCTCATAAACAAGGCATTACCGTTTTGTTACATTCACCTTAGAAAACGTGAATACATATTACATAGAGACACGCATCCTTACACCAGGTATACGTAAAACAACGTCTAGGAAAATGTTACATAGACCCTAGGCCCTCAGACTGTAGACACCACCTGTCAGACGCCATGCTAAACATCCTAGTTAAAGTTTTGGGAAAGCACATACTCTGAAGTGAAAACAACACCCTGTATTGACGTTTACTTTTTAATAAGAAACCATGATTCCTACCCACAAGCCCCACCGTATGTACAACCCATAACCCTTGTGCATATCAATAGTATACAGTCCGCAAGCTGTTCTATGTAACCCCTTTAATAACCACAACACCAGGTTAGGATTTTAACTTATAAACTGCAAGTAACAAAAGGATATCTCCTAGGAAAAAAAGCAGTCACAATCTGAACCCAAATACGTTAATGCGCCTCGCTGTCTACATGGTACACATTCTTTACAGCATACATATTAAACCTCAGGGATAATTGATGCACCCTCGAAGCAGCCCATAGACAAAATCACATATCCCTCTCCAGAAACAGCATTAATCACATGTGTTTACAATTATTAATTTATTTACTTATTGCCAGGAATTGCATGAGACAATGAACGCTGTATGAGGGGCTTTTAAGCATCTCTATACATTATACACAGGCTCCTCATTTCAGGACTACAGCATTTTAAATATGCTATATAAACCACACCGTATTAGTTGCTTATTTATATTAGGCAATTAACATTCATTGACAAAAAAAAAAGCCCCCAACCTTTACTTGTTGTAGGTGAGTTGCTTGTTGTGTTATTCGTCTGGGGAATGTTCAGATGCAGCACAATACCCTCAGGGCAGCACACTCTGTTAAATTATTAATATTTATTTTAAAACATACCCCATTCATAGCGTAGAGGCCCCGCAATTAATTTACAACCAGGGGTCTCTGCTAACAAGGCTCCTGCCTGTAAACGTTATAAAAAAGCCATACGAGGGAACCCCTACAGGGAGTTCCCTCATGCTGCCGTGGAAACGCTTGTATTACTGGCTCTAAGGCCGGTCTTGCCTGTGCTCGTCGAAGACAGGCCCAAACACACCCTCGCCGTCACTATGGGTGGGTCCTCCCTTGGGAGAGGATGCAGCAGCTCAGTCCCCGGCCGCGCCATTTTGATCCTCCCTGCTGCATGCACGGGCCCCAGAGTCCCACACTATGGAAGCGGGCCCTGGGTCGGCTCCTGCAGTTTCGGGCCTCTGGACACAACGATGCCCACACCGCACAACAGGACGGCCACAGAGCGCCGTCACGGGTAGGCGGGCTCTGGGGACGACCCTCGAAGTCTCCCTAAGCGGGCCCCAACTGTCGCCATGCAGGGACACGGGCCCAGAGCCCCGGCATTGTGGAATAGGGCTCTGGGTGTCTACGCTGCAGTTTTGGACCCCGGCCCCACACCTACAAAGATCGCCCATCCGAACGCCGCATGGAGCCCCACGGCCTCCGAGGGCTTAATTAATGCCGTCGGGCCCGCGAGCCCCAACGCTAGCCCTGCAAATCCCCAGAGACCGCAGCGTGGAGGTGAGCTCTGGGGGCCTCATTGGGTTTCGGGCAATGGACCCCACCGCTACACCCACAAATTCCCAGAGCCGCGCAGTATGGCAGCGGGCTCTGGGACGCCCACAACAGGTTTTGGGCCGTGGGCCCACACCTGACCCTGCCACACATAGCCCCGGAGCCCTCATGGCCCTCAGAGGTCTCTGGGGCAGTCTCAGATGTCCCGCATCGGCCCGCCACCATCAGGACCCACGCGTGTTCCATGGACTAGCCTACAAGGGGCCCACAACCCCAGAGCAGTGCCCTCGGTAAGCAGGCTCTGGGGGTTTATTTAATACTTGTGGGGGTCTCAGCCCCATGCCGTACATAGCCCCAGAACCCTCCCGGCCCGCAGAGGGCTGTGGGGCCATCTTAAGAAAGATTGGGACAGATGGGCCGAACACGACCCAGACCGCCGCACGGAACGCCTCGGCCTCTGGGGTTTAACTAAATTCATTTTGATCTCGGGCCTACGTTAGGACCATGCCACTTTTTGGGACACAAACCACCGAGCCCCTGCGTGTTGGGAGTGGGCTCTGGGGTGAAAACAAACCAAGAACAACCCCCACAGAACTGCTTTAAAATCCTCGGGACCCACCAGCTGCCTTAGGGGATCCATCCACAGCCTGGAGCAGCGTAGGCCACTCACAACAACCCTTGAACTCATCAGAGCCCTAGGACCTACCATTGAGAGTAAGTACAAACCAACATTTTATTTTAATTTAATTTATTTTATTTTGTACAAACGCTTAGTATATTTGAATGCTCTGACACCCTTACAGGGCCATGCACATACACATACAACTTGGAAAACTGTTTGTAAGGGCATAATGCATTGTCTCAAACTGCTAAAACATGTGCCAGCCTGCTGCATGCTTATTCAATTTAAATACTCCGACACAATGCTTTAAGAACATTTAAAAAAAAAAAACTTTACACCCCCAGCTCATTCTCCAAAACCCATCAGCTTTAGACATATTATATACGTGCATATATTGCGTAAAATGTCCTTTAAAAGCCTTTAGAAAGCGGCTATATAGCATCCCTAAACTGTCCAATATTATTGACATTAATACAACACTTCAATTCATTATATACTCTTTAATAACTTCTGTTTGCAGACCGGTGCACCCTCAAAAGCCCCCCATTATTCACGTTAAATACACTTGATGCTAAGCGTCGTTTAAAAACTTAAAATGACACCCACATTTCACCTCAAACCTTATTCACATTAGGTACCAGCCCACAGCACTTTAAACATTTATTTAAAACATTATGAACACATTCCTACATGGCGCTAAACCCCTTTTAAATGCAAGCTTGTTCACCTTAAATACATTCCCCTTGCACTTTAAATAACCCCCATAAGCCTGTCACAATGTACACCCTTATTTATTTACCTCCATTAACGTGTAGCAGGCAGCGTCAATCTGTGAGAAGTTGCTCTGATCCATTGTGGCCTTAAGTTTCTGATGCAGGTCTGTGCAGCAGTCAGTCCAAACAAGGCGCTCCAAAAGGGTTTTTAAATGTCTGTTTCTGCTGACCCTTAAAGTACCCTTTTTATACTTGGCCTGGCATGCTAATTAGAAGACCCCACACTTTACAGGGGGGTGGGCGGGCTTAGAACCAGGTAATGGTGGTCTTTGGAGGGAACAATTTCAGACCGTTGCATTGTCTATTTGGTACACTGATATCATTTACCGTCTGCTAATCAAGCCTGAGCACTGTCCTGAGCAGCTAGGCCCAAGAAATGTGTTTGTAGATCTTGCTGAGTCACCACCACCCTGCCTGCTGAGACTGATAGCTTTATCTCAGGCCTCGTGTTTTCCCATCAGTGTATTTTTCCTGCCACGTGTTATCCTGTTTCACATTCTCCTGGGGAAGTTTGGGACCCCCGTGTGTTGTCCCTTTATCACAACTGCTAATCATGACCGAGCCCTGCCTGAAAAGCTAAAGCAGCTTCTCTGTTTGAAGTTTTTGCCTTCGTAGCACTGGCTTGCCACACATCCATCATGTCCCCAAACTTTTGTGCACCAACTGTCACTTTTAAGGACAGACACACCTTTTAACTTTTAAGGACAAGCATTTCATGAGCCTCACACTGCCATCCCATGGGGGTGGGGGGATTTGATGTCGGCCTGTACATTCACAGCTCAGCATGCCCAAGCACCATCTGTCACAACCCTGATGTCACAGTTTTAAAACACTTTTGCGCACACCCACAGGCACACATTTATTTTTCCTTACATAACCCTGCTAACCTAACACCGCCTTCAGCCCCTGCTCACCCTCTGACAGAAACCCAGTGCCACACCCCCCAGCGCAGCTCCTGGTAGGGCTGCCACACATCCATCATGTCCACAAACTTTTTGCACACAAACTGTCACTTTTGGTGACACACAGACACGTCACTTTTAAGGACAGACCTGCCACTTTTAAGGACACAAACCTGTCACTTTTGGGGACACGAGCTTGATGAGCAATGGTATCCTGTTTTACTACTATCGTGGTTGTGTGTACTTTTACGGAAAAACAGCCAATAGAATAGGATAAGAGAGAGAGCTGAGCTAAAATGTGATTGACAATGTCTCAAGCCAATGGATGAAGAAGGTGAATCCACATAAATAATCTTATGAAGGCGGCTAAATCAAAGCCCATTCAGTGTTTATTGTAAGCAGTAGGTCCTGCAGACAGATGCGTTGTCTATCAAGACCCAAAAAGAAGTAGCAGAAAAACGTGTGATTGTAAATGCAGCATGAGAGGACCATGTGCATGCGCCATGGTTAGGTGGGACCATGTTGAAATAGATCTTTAATACACAATGATAAATAACCATTAGGATGAAGTAAGATGAATGATTGGCTTGAAGGTGCTCTCAGGGATCAGCAAAGTATTCAAAAAATAAGTGAGCTCCAGTAATATCATAGAAAAAGTATAGTGTCGAGCTAGACCTTCAAGATATCTGTAAAAAGTATAGTATATTTAAGGTCATCTCCACTGAATTCTATTTATCGATGTCGGAAAATGCACCATTCTTTCTATGTATCCTGATCAAACTCGGAAAAAAGATGATCTAAATGAGTTATAGATGAAATCTATCTGAAAGTGGGTTATTCATTTGGGAATGAGGAACACTTACCAACTTAAAAAACATACCCTGGTTAGGGCGCAACACAATTCTCAGTTAGACTCTGTTCAACACCCTTAAAGCTATAACATAAGCCATAGGTGAATTTTTCAGAGAAACATCTGCTAAGTTCAAGTAGTGCCATCTATTTTAAAATCAGGTAAACAACACAATAAAATCCTCAAACAATATAGACACATAGTAGGGGTCCGAAAATCAAATTTTTTAAAAATTTAAAGCAAAAAGCACTTTAAAAAAGTAATTTCCATTGAAACATGTTGATTTGGGATTAACCAGAATGTACAAGTGATTTCAGGACCACCCTGTTAGAGGTGAGGTGTAAGATATAAACAAAGTTCAAAACCTGAGCTTCCACAAACTCATATATTTGTCCCACGAACATGCCATCATGCAGTTGGGTCCTGACCTTTTGCTTTTATGCATGCACAGGACAAATTGTTAATGGCATCCTCCTGGGTTTCCATCAGCCTGCATGGGTGATGATGACTGATTGAAAACGCTGTTCTCCTGATGTTCACTTAAACAACGCATGTGCATAGGAAAACAAACTTTATCTTGTGCATGCACAGCTCCTCTAGTACGTCTGCTCAAAACAACACGCAGCTGTACATAAGGAGTACTGCACACACTTGAAAACATTTCACAACTGCTTATCATTGTTTCAAAGCACAAAAAAATCTTCTGTTCTGGTCGCCAGTAGGTAGTTATAGTTAGGATGCAGTTTCCATAGGAAGAGCGTTTTTTGATTTGCCAATAACTTTGGCGGCGTTTGACGAATCCTCATGAAATTTTCAAAATTATTGGGGCAGTCACTTCAGCTGCTGTTTTAAAAGGTTTGGGGTCATCCGTCAAGTGGGGGCCGAGAAAAAGAGGGTGTCCCAAAACGCTTTTCTCCTTCTTAATTTCCATAGGAAACTTTAGACACGGCTACAACCCGAACTGCTGAAAGGAATTACACCAAATTTGGCAGAAAGGTAGCTGTTGGCTCTTTTTGTTAAATGGTGTAATCTGTTCAGTAGTTGCTGAGAAATTTACAGATTTCTGAGATATACAACTGAGGTTGCAGTGGATCCGTGACCCATCCCGATCTCGTGCCTGAGATCTGATTGGCTGCCAACACTTCAAACCAGGAAGTGTTGGTAGTCATGTTGTGACTCGGTTGAACTGAGTCACAAGCAAAAACGTTAAAAAAAAGGATAAGGGGGCAGGGTAGAAACACCCTGACCCCACAAAGACCCTGAGGGCCAAAAAAGCATTAAAAAAAAAACAAATCAGCGGGAGTCGTGTTGGATTCACGACTCCTGCCAAAAAAAATAAAAATGAAGTGTGGGGATCCCACACTTTGTTTACTATAGGGACATTATTAAACTATAGGAAGGGGCGCACGGCCCCCTCCTCGGGCTGTTGAAAGTCCTGGGGACCACCACCTCCCCGGGGCAGTGATCTAATTATATGCGGGGAACCTTCTGGCTCCCCGCTTCCCCAGGGACCGCCACCTCCCGTGGCACAAATGCAATTTAAAAATAATGCGGGGGAGGCCCTACAGCCTCCCCTGCAGCCCCAGGGACCGCCACCTCCCCGGGGAAGTAACTTAATTATTATATGCAGGGAAACATCACGGCTCTCCCGCTACCCCGGGGACCGCCACCTCCCTGGGGCCGGCTCTAGCAATGTCCCGGGGTGCCTACCCCCAGGACATTGCAGTTTGCTATGGCATGGCGAGAGCACCCCTCCCACAATACCATAGAGTACCAGAAAGCAAGAGAATTTTACTCTCTCTTGCTGAAAGCGGAGCACTTAGCTTTTTACACACTGGGAGCTGCATGGTGTTTGACATAAATGCATCAATGACTTTTTTTGCCCCTGCAGTATCGTCTAGGCGGATCTCAAAAGCATTGCTCTGTCTAGCAATTAACTGTTCTAAAAATTTCTTGGGATTTACCATGGACCATCGCAGAGCATATCGGTTTAGACAGGAACTTTCAATGTTCTCAACTATTGGTGAGCTTTGATTTACCCCCTGTTCATTGATGAGATTAATATTCAGATCTACACTCTGGGGAAAATGATCGCTTATTAAGATGTCGTGTGTAACAAAATTAGTAACCAGAGCAGAATAACGATTTGGGAGCATCAGGTAGTCAATTACGTTGTTCTCCCCTCTCCCATTATATGTACAGTTAAATGTAATTGGAGGGCTGCATAATTCATTGCGAAAAGCCAAATCATGTTTAAAAAGTAGCTTGTTAAGTTGGTCTCCATAGCCTGTATGTGAGAAATGTGTCAGTATCTAGTTGTCGTAAAGCAGATGTTATTTCCAGTTTACAGGCATTGCTATCAAAATTTATTATCACTAGCATAAATGACAATGAGATTTGAATGGAAATGATTTGATAATATACTTTAGTTGGGGCCACAACAATATTAGTGGAGATCATCTCGTTTGATACATAAGTACATATACCCCCTTTAGGCCTACCACAATTGGAGGGGACAGCTGGAGTATGAAACTTTTTAAAACCTTTAAGATGTATCGGTTCAACACTCCAGGTCTCTTGTAAGCACATGATTTGAAATCTGGACACAAAATCTAGCCACTCTGTAATATTACACTTACATCGTAACCCAGCCACATTCCAGAATACAACAGACGTGGAAGTAGGGATTGAACTAACCTGGGTATAATCTTCTAGATTGAGGGTAGAGGCAGGGTTAAGACTATTCTTTGGAGGTAATGAGTATCAATCAACAGTTGTGCCTTCCAGAGCACATGTACTATGATTAGGGGTTTTGTATAAGCCATCGCGATTGCCCTCTCTATTCCAGGTGACAGCTCTCAGTCCGTCCACTCCATTAAGTGAAGATAGTCCATCAAACCGATTCTAAGTCGCAATGGTATATAACAAGGGACAAGGTTGCACCAGATTTGAGTATGCTAACTGGGTATGTACCTGGCTCAGAGTGGGGGGTTGATAGAAAAACCTAAACAGTAAGACTGCAATTTGGTATGGATTCATAGGTAAAGAACTAGCTCTACTTAAAATAGTTTCAACCAAATCTGGGGTTTTAAAAGATAACACCACACAATCTCCCTGAAATGATTTACATCCCCTTATGACCCATTTTACTCTCCTTACCATCTTAATATCTGCAAAGAGAGTTGCCCCTAACCCCACCCTGGTATTTAACCAATTTAGAGATTTGTTTCTAAGTGAGCACCAAGTTTCTTGTTCTGGCATAGAGAGGATAGGAACATTCGCCAGAATAACCACGTAGGGTGTCACTGCTGGGGGTAGGTCTAAAAAATCAATTTTATTTACTACAAGATTAAAAACAGATTCTTGGGTAGGGATTGTAGCTAAAGACAGAAGTGAGGAGGGTTCGCAGGTCTTAGGGGTCTTTTTGTCAATGGGCGCACGGGCCTGTAGAGACATTAAGGTGGGAATATCCCCAAAGCTAGTCAGTGGGATGTTGAGCGGTGGGACATTAGATAGTCCAGCTACTAATGGTGGTGGTTGAGGTCGGTCACAATGCCCTATGCAGGGTCTGGTGATGTCAGTGGTTTGCTGGGGCATTTCCGTATCGACCCCCATCGAGGGGCGTCTGTCAGGTTGCGAGTATACCTTCCCCAGTAAATCTGCCCATGTTGATACACTTGATATGTTTTAATCTATCAGTAAGTGCACTAAAGGCAATCTTTACCATGTCTTCCAGTGCTTGCATTGAAGTCACCAGGGTTTTATAATCCTGCATGGGTATGGGCATTTTTTTGTTTGGTGCTCTAGTTGTTGTCTTTTTTGTAACTGCAGGGTTCTGTGTACTTATTTTCCTATTAATCCTTTCAGCCTCTCCTTGTGATTCTAAAATTGTTCTGAAAAGAACAACATGAATACTTGGGGGCCGATTCCGATCTCGGCCGGTAGGGCTCCGAATCGGATTCGGCTTTACCGGATCCGATTCGGAGCCCTGTTTCCCGACCGAACCGTACGCGGGTCCGGCCGAGCGAGTACGATGCGAAATCGCCGACCGACTCGTCCGGGCGTCCCGACCGCTCCGACCGACTCGCTCCCGGCTCGAACCGCTCCGACCGACTCGCTCGGACTCGACTCGCACCGCGCAATGGAGACGTTTCCCGGCCGGGTAAGTACGATGCGCGCCGCGAGCAGTCCGACCGAGCCGCGCACTCCGGCTCGTAAGAGCTGTCGGAGCCGTACTTTGGGGGTCCGTGTCGGACCCCCTGTACGCGTAGCCGCGCGAGTCGCACACAGGGGGACCCATGGGTCCCCCTACCTGTGCGTGTACGGCGCGAATCGCTTCGCCGCGTACCCGCTGTAGGGGGCGCCCTTGTCCGACTTCGCACCCATTGAGTCAATGGGAGCCCGCGTACGCGTTGTACGACCGGCTCCCATTGACTTCAATGGGAGTCCGACCGACTCGAGTCCGATAACATACGGACGCATCGTACTCGTTCGGTCGGACTGCACGGGTCCGATTCGGTCAGAAATCTCTCCGGGTCCGGCTCGGTCGGAGAAATTTCCGGCCCGAATCGGAATCGACCCCTTGGTGTTTTTAAACGTTTCATTGGGGGTTGTGGGTCTGGAATACACGGTGAAGTGGAATTGAAAGTGCTTTCGTCCCTTTCAGCTACACTTAGCTTCTCCCTACTAGGCGATTTGCTTAGGGCAGAAGTTAGTATTGCCACCTCGCTCAATATTTCAGGCCCAGAGGCCCCCTCAGTACAGGTAGTTAGTGATTCCTTCACACTCATAATCTGCTTTTATTGCCCTCATTACACCTGTGATATAATTAATAAAAGAGGATCGAGTTTTATTTGGGGATTTAGTCATCGGTGTTCCAAGATGTTTCCTTTTTCTCATATTCGATACATGACTGTTAATTGGCTATTACATCATGATCAAATTACAACCCCATTTATTTGATATATTTTACAAATAGGAAAAAGAAAAGTGCATCAATCAAAAACCAATTGAGTCTTAATTAGATCGGTCAATATATCATTCCCCTATGGCTCAAGTCAATCCCCAATACGGGGCCAAGGTCCAAAGTCAAGAGATATAAATACCAGTAGTAGCAAGTCAAAACAATGTAGTACGACAGACCTCAGGGTGCACCCTGTAATCACTAGGCTGTAAACTCCGGAAGATCTGTTTCACCAAGCCAAGATGGATGGCCTAGCCCTGCCTCTTCCTGTCGCTGACGGGCGCTGACCGGCCCGCCCTTGGTCTGGGCTTTGCCCGGGCGTGACCCGTGCGCGTCCCGTGCAGCGGTTCTCTGAAGCCCTTAAACAGGGCTGATTCCAGTCAGCTGTTGAAGCATGCAGGGGATTGTGGGTGATGTAGTGCCCCAGCGGCTGCACCTCGCAGTGACTCACCCCCTGCAGTGACCAAAGCTCCCAATTTGATGGAGCACTTGAGAAGCAGGCATCTGGTGGCAAGCTCTTGTAGCGCTCTCCCATCAAGATGCAGGCAGGTCCCAGAAACAACAAATGAATGCACTCACTGGCTTCAATACGACAACTGAACTCACTGCTACTCACACAGAGACCTAACCAGATCCCGGCACTGGCACCTGCATGGGCACTTGTAAAAAAACAATTATTATTTTATAGACAAACTTGTTGAAGTTTTTTTCTTACTATGCGATTTTGGGTAACAAATAATTTGTGCATACTAATGATTTTTATGATGAATATTGACGTAACCGATGAATTAATGATGTTGCACTTAAAACAATTCAATTATGATGTTTAGATATGTGATTAATAATGTAGTTTAGTTATGCCACATTTTCATAGACACCATTTTAATAAGAGGGATGCAGTTTCTAGTGTTTTGTTCAATCTGCTCCTGCTCACTCCCCCTCCCAATCAATGTCCCCCTGTGAGTATTCTCTCCCCACAATTTTCGCACAGCACACTGTGACAAAATAATTTCTTTTCCTTAAAGAGCATGTATCGTAAACAAAACTTTTCATTGTGTCCTCAAAATATAATTTTGAAGGACACTTCCTCTGGAAGTTGTGATGAAGGCTTGCTGGCATACTAGTTTATGAATCTTTGGTTAAGAATGTTTCAATTTGCATTTTACATCTCACTACTGCTGTTGCTGTGGAAGTTAATGGAAGATTTCCTTTACCTTAGAAATGGGTTAGTTTTGTAAGAATTTTAATGACGATCTTAATTCTGATTTCTATAATATGTGTTACCACTAGTCATAATATGCTGAATTTGCAGTTCTTGCTCATTGTTTATTTGTAAAATGTGCATAAAAACCCCTGGTTTTGGGGGCGAGCCAGAGATGATTTCCCTTTTCTGCCACGGATTCTGTACTGTTTATTTTTGATTTCCCCTGGAGATGCTGTCAGTGTTCCTTGTGAACCTGACATTTAGATTTTAGAGTGACTTTTTGGCTTATTGTTATTTAGAATAATTTCTGAATATTTACTCTGTATTTGAGCCTTCATAGCATTTACTGCATGTCTCTGTGTTGCCTAATTTGAGATTTATGTAAAAAGCTCTTTAACTTTTTATCACTCTAGAACTCAGTTATTGAGTGATCTTAGTCACTATTTGATTTACTCTGCTAATTGTGTTGGACCTGATGTTGTGGAGGCTGGTGAGTGTTGTTGCTAGATCAAGGGTACTGGAGCCAAACTGCAGAAGTACATTTTGGGGTGATGGCAGTGTTGGGGTTCAATGAAATGTTGGTGTTTGGGCTCCCACAAACTCACACAGACAAAAAGGCACTAAGATGAAGACAGGAAAATGTGGGCAGTGGAACATGGAAATACAGGTAGGGGGACACAGGCACAAGGCCAGAGAGACATGAAGCCTGGAACAGGGAGAAACTGACTTGGGAATACAAATGCAACAGGGAGACACAGGAACGCAGACTTGGGCATAGGAAAGACAAACATGTGAACGAGGAGACTAGGAAAGCATAGCTTAGAACTTGTATTTGGATGGAGGACACAAAAAAGGGAAAGAGAGACATGGAAATTTGGACATTGAGACATGGGCATTGATGCAGAGAGGCAAGATAAGATGAAGACAATGAGCGAGGGAACACAGTGGAACAGTGTGGTATAAGGTTTAAGATGAGGTTATTGGGATACTGCTCCCTCTACTGTCAAATCAGAGTGATACCCACATTAGGGAAAATATTATGAAGTCTGCCAGTTGGAGAGTTCTGATCTGCTTGGGATATGAGAGAGTAAACAAATGTTAGCTATGCTATGAAGTTTTGACTCTGCAAAGCTACTCTTCAGGTCAAAGGAGCTGGCTCCTTCTTGGCCCACAAATAGAAGAGGGCCCAAAATATTTTCACAAAATGCTTGCCTGCTGTAAATCGAATTTTCTTAGAAGACTATTGGAAAAAAACTAACAAACAGAGTCAGCTGCAACATCGGAGGGAAAAAAGCTTAACCAGGAGAAAAATAACTTTGCCCGTGGTCCAGGCTGGGAGTTGGGAAAAGATTATTCACCACTTGAACCTGTGGAGGTCTGTCCAAGGGCGAATCAGTTAATATTTTGAAACATTCAAACCACCAAAACAGAGGATATAAAAATATTTTCTGTAAGTTCTAAAAGTATGAGCAATTGTTTTCGCCTTAACTTCTGAATGTGAATATTTTCTGCATTTGTGTGTAACTGCGTTAAATGACATCTGTCATGGGCTAGTCTTAAAGTTATTATCTATGTTTTCTAAGGTGAAGCTAGAGCCTGCTGTTTCCTTCCATCATCTTCAATTCCTATTGGTAATACAGTTAAATTCAGGGTGAGAGATGAAACAAGTAATGGCTAAGATTCTGGTTCTTCCTAAGAATAAAACCTGGAAGCCAGAAAAAAAAAACTTTGAGTGACAAGGTGTCTGATGATAGAATATAAGAACAAAGAGCAAGATGGAGCAATGCAGGAAAACTGGAGTCAGAATAGGCTGTGGACCAAAGGTATTCAGAGCAAGCAATGAATTGAAGACTCTTAGGTGAAGGTGCAATGTGCTGAATGCCCAGGCCTAGATCATTTGATAGCCATAGCAAAAACTGGCCTGAAAGTAAATAAAGCCTTTCCTAAAGCAGAATCTTTAAATGGCATAGTAATTGAAAGACATAGTGCAGCTATTCCTCTCTGGATTTCAATATGGTTGATGTGAGAAAGGCTAGGGGATAACCTACAGTGTATGTACTAATATAGAGAAAACACATCGGAGGCTATTCACAAAGGTAAGTTACACTTAAGAGTAATTTATATGTGCAAATGTACACTCACTCTTTGAATACCTTTACTACTTTTGGCTGTTCACAAAATCTGAGTGCAAAGTTTCTCAAAAGTGTAGACTTACATGTCTCCAACCCCTGAAAAAGGGGAGTAGTTTAACTTACAAGTTTAATGTACTACTAAAAAGCAGTTGTAAGTCTAGCACCACACATGTCCAACCCTTCATACTGCAACACCGGCCCATAGAAAATAATGGATGCCGGGATTTAAATGTAAACACCACACAAAATAATGTTAATTGAATTTAAATTATTAAAAATAGTTAAACATATAAATAATTATAATTCAATATTAAATAAATCATTAAAGTACATATTTTTTTATTAATTGATAAAATATGTTAATAAAAATGTTTGCATTTTAAAATTGATATAACAATAATATTTATTCAACTATTACATTCTTTTTAATGAAATCTATTAATCACTTTTAATATTTATTGATGCATAATAATAAATATTTAGCTGGGAATTTATTTTTTAACTTAAATTTGGGAAAAATATTTTTAATGTAACTAAAATATTTACATTAATAATTTTTAAAAAGTTATTAGGGGTGTAGCATTTTTCTTAGTTTTACACTTAAAATATATAAATAACATTATTTACTTTACTGTTTAACATTAAAATACTTTTACAAGCTTTTTCTAACCTTAAGAAACTTTTTACTTCTCCCTATACTTTACCATGCGCAGATCTCAGGCCAAATGTTTAATTAAAAATGTAATTATTTGAAATACATTAAAATACTTTAAAATTATTTTTCTCATGTTTAAATTAAAAATAACTTCTCATCTAAAGCAAAACAAATATTTTTTATTATGCATGAATAATTATTACACATCAAGCATAGGCTTAATAAAACTAATGTATTTATATTTAACTAAATGCATTTTTACATTGTTTTTTAAATGTGAAAAAGGTATTAAAATATATTACAATTAAACTAAATCTATGTTCTACTTTTATATACATTTTAATATTAAGTTATAGTTATTTATATTTATATCTATTTAAATCAGTTTAATTTGATTTAGCATAATTTCGCATAGGGTTTTAAGTCCCTAACTCCTTTGAGTTCTATGGGAGCATGTTACAGAAACAGGGGTTGACCAGGTGTGGTACTGGACTTACTTCAGATCTGAGCTGTAGTATTTTACTACTGTTTTGAGTCCCTTTTTGGCTGCAGTTTGTGAATAGGAATAGGCTTACTGATGTGTGGGTGGGTAGACATCCCTCCCTAAACACCTCCCTGTCCCTCTCTTTTAAAAAAAAAATAAAACCTCTATTAATTAGTTTTCAGGTTGCATATAAAAAGAACAACAATAGAAATAATTTTGCTGCGCCAAACCCAAAACCCCACAATGCCCAGCAGGAGGGTTAACAAAAGTGTGCTGCTTAAGATCTAGATCTCAGAGGATACAAACTCCGAGTATGCCAATGACCTGTCCCTCTCATGACCCCTTCTTAATCCTCCCTATTCCCCTCCCCTTTAGTAGTAAATATTCCAGATTTTACAGTCACTCCCACATTTACTTCTAAAACTTATACTTGCACGTGCAGATTCACCACACTCAGGGTGGAAATCTCTGCATAGAAAAAGATAGCAGAGGCATAAACTCTGCACATAGGTTTATGATTAACATTTTGAGTGATGTTTTGTTGTGGCATGCTTCGTCCTCGAGCCCGCTCCTCACCCATGATTCCTGTTTTATGGAATCGGCTCTAAAACAGATGGTGCACTTTTTGTAGAGGGTTGTGTGTGTGTATTGCTACTACACACCCCAGGGACTCCTACATTTGGCAGCAGAGATCTTGTACTGCGAATAGACTTTACAATTTTAAATTGCATAAGGTATAAAAACTATGTTTTATTATTGTTTCCTGCGCCAGTGCTAAAAAACAAAAGGGTGAGTTACAACCTTTACTGTCAACGAGTCAACATGTTTCATGCATATTCCAGTCCCATGTGGGTCTGTGGCACACAATGAAATGGAGCAGCGAGGGTAAGTGTGTCCACCATACTTCATGGCCTTAAGGGATATACAAAGCCCCAGGCATAGCAAGCATCTGCCAACTCACAGTAGCCAGGCAGGCAGGGTCAATCAGCACATCCAGTAATGGTTAGTAAGGCCCGCTTTCATGATCATTTCCAAAAGGGTTAAGAGATTGGACCTAGATTCAATTCTCTACTCACTTGCCACTCCACATTAATTTGACAAACAACAACAGAGGAAGCCAAAGTAGGCAGCTTTTTAGAGAACCCCAGTTATGTTGAAATGCCGCAGACCCACCTGAGGGTGGTATTGGCATGGCAAATGTCAATTCATTGACGCTAAGACGAGTGTCCGACCGCCATCGCTGTGGGATGGAGGCTGCCCCACATGCAGTCGGCGGCTCCACCAACCGCGGTCGGACACATGCAGTTTACTATTGCGGCTTGTGCAGCGCCCCAGAAAAGAGCTGCAGCACAAGCCGCAATAGTGAAATGCATGTCTACAAACATCCATTCACTGTGTGCCAGGCACCCCGTGGTGCCTGGCACACGGTGCATGGATGTTTGGGGGGGCACCACATATGCCCCCCTGGCCCTATAGTAGAGGCCCACAGGGGACGGGGCCCTGCTAAGGGCCCCCAAAGTCCCTTTGTGTCTGCCTTTACATGGCGATGGGACCGCCATGTGAAGGCTGAGAGAAAGGGACATGCTAATCCCTACTGCTGTGCCTCCACAGGGACTTCCTCCATTGTAGGGATTAGGCTACTACCGCTGCCCTGATGTGCTCCTTGAGCCTGTCGGAGCGGCAAACTTTCCACTCCGACCACCAGTATCTTAATCCGGCGGTCGGACCAATACACTGGATGTTGGGTGGACTGCCACGGACGGCCTGTCGATGGTGCTCCGCCCGACATCCTAATAAGGCACTAAGGGTCTCATTTAGAGTTTGGGGGTAAGATATTCTGTCACAAATGTAGCAAATATCCCATCTGCCTTTTTGCAAATGTCATAGGCTATGATGCACCTTGTAATACGATGGGTCGGATAGCCACCACGTTAGTGACAGAGCATTCTGTTCCCCAAACTCTAAATTTGGGCTGGCTGGTCAGAACAATTTTAGAAAAAAACAGCTGGAACAATGTTTCTCTCTCACTGTGAAAGAAAACTTCTCAAACATTACTGGTGTCCCACAGAAAAGCAGTGACACCAAACAGACACTATATATAGCTTGAAAATAAATAATTGCCTTGCATGTAGAAGTCCACACATCCTGGACCCTGGTTCATGGAGGTGTGTAGAGGACTAAACCTAGGTCCAATATCTTAACCTTTAGAGATATGATCATGAAGGTGGGGCTTTCTAACCATTACTGGATGTGTTGATTGGCCCTGCCTGTCTGGCTGTTGTGAGTGGATAGCTGCCTACTTTGCCGAGTGACTTGTATAACCCGTAAGCCCCTCAAGCAGGGTTAGACACACTTACCCTCATCAGTAAGCGATGTAACTCATCCTTTTGGTTTTAGCATTGTCACAGGAGACAAAAATAATACAATCATAAAACACAGGTTTATTCTACGTTAGGCAGTTTTAATTTTTAAAGTTAGTTAGCAGTACAAGATGACTGCTGCTTGTATGACGTGCATATATAGCAGTTCTCCCTGAGATGTGTAATAGAAATACACACTTTTCCATCTACAAAAGTGTTCAATCTGTTTTGGCCCCTTTCCATAAAAAAAGAAATAGTTTTTGGGGTGAGGAGTGAGTGGACCAGAGGATAAAGCATACAACCTTGTGTGTTTTGAGGGCCCTGCATCCTTTTAAGGAAATAGCCTTGTCCACAAGATTCATGTGGTAGTTTCCTTACTAATCACTTGTGACTGCCTTTGCTTCTGTAGCACACACTGTTTTGATCTTTCTGTTTTACTCCCAATAGACCCAGATTTGTTCTGAAGTGAGATCATGTTAGCATTTTGAATTTGTGGATAACTGGAACGGAGTACATTTCTGTATGTTGGCTTGTTTCATCTCTCAACGACTGGTCACCCCTTTGCGGATACTATGCTGCTGTACTCTCTCTTTTGGGTGATTGTGAAGTTCTGTCTTTTAGGGATGATTTATGTATTTCTACTTACTGATTTTCTGTTGATCGTACAGCTACTCAAAATTTTAGGACCAAAGCGTGTTCTCTTATTTGAGCAGTACCTTGTCTCCTCTCCTGTGGTCCTGTTTTCTGGCTGTTATCTGTGTGCTTGTGCCTCTGTGGTAAATTAGTCAGATTTTCGTTTTTGGTGGCTCTGTTTCTGTTGTACTTCTCATTGTTGATATGATATGGGTAACTTTGGTTGATCACATTGCATAAGGGATTTTCTTTTCTATTTTTGTCTCATTACATAGTTGCTGTGCTTGGCAAAGGATGGCGTGTCAAGAATTTGCCCTAATTTAGTGGTGTTGATCATGTCCGTGACCTTGCTGTTCCTTTGCTCCATGATACTGGTTCCCTTCCACAGATGGGTACTTATGAAAAGGTGGACAAATTACTTAAAGACATAGAGCAGCTCCAAAGCCCTCCAGAATTTCTGACAAAAGCTGCAAACTTTTCAAAAGATATTCCAGGTAATGCCTCTGAACCAAAGATTTTCTTCTTTTCTTCTATTCTCACCACAGGTTAACATGACTGATCTAACATATTTAGATGTTCCAGACATCCTTACAATTCCTAGGAGGCTACTGGAACCCAAACAAAACTACAAGTGTGCTATCATCCCTTTGCCATCAGTGGTCAAATGTAGCTAAAGGGCTAGGAGAAGAGAGTGGTTGGGGCAGACATGGTCACAGCATAATTATTTCACCTGTTATATACATCTCCTGCAGAGTATATTGGGGTGGAGCATGATCCATGTTTAGTACTTCCACTTGACTAATTATTCTAGATTAAATAAATTTCCAAATTGTTAGTTTAACACTGATTTCATCAACTCATGTATGACTCACCTGTTTCATCATTTGGAAAATTCTGCACCTTTGCATTTATTTGCAAACATACCCTTATTCGTGGGTTGTTTAGATCTACTATTTGGAACAGTAGAACCTTTTCCCAAATCAGTACATGGTTAATAGACGATGGAGTCTTGTAGGGACTATTGGTGTCTTATGCTATATTGTAAAAACAGCTTTAAGTGGCTTTGTGCTTGACCTTCAAGTTGACTACTAAACGGCCAAAGTTCTGTTAATTCATAAATGGGGAGGAAATAGGAAAATAGAGTCAAAGTACCTACTATGCAAGAGGAATGCAAAGTGAAAATAAAGAAAGTTTTGTAAATATTGAATCTCTTACTCCTTAAAGTAGCATAGTGGAACAGACTAGGGACCTCCATAATTCTCATCCTTGGCACTAAATGCTGGTTGATGGAAGAAAATTAATGATCATAATGAACTGATTCTGAATGACCTTCAATGGCTTCATTGACTACCTATGTTGGCTAGGATGCATTTCAAACTTTGAGCTGTTATCCACCAGGCATTAAACAACTATAACCCCCAATACCTCACGAGACTCCTCTTCTTCTCTGGTGGTACAAGAGGCTTTTGAAGCACAGACTTTCACCTTCTGGAAGTACAGAAATTCGAGACATCCATTGCAAACAAATAATCCTTCTTGGGTGCTGCTGATACATCATGTTGCGTCCTTCCAGCATTCATGAGGAAAATATTGCCTCTCATAGCCATCAGGAAATAACTCAATCCCCACTTGTTCAATACATTCTTAACACTCTGATTACTTTGCCCATTTCCTCCCCTACCTAATCTCTTCCTACCTAATTACAAGGGTGTCAATAATCTTTCCCGAATATTCTGACTTTGCATACCTGCATAACTGTCTTCTAACATGTTGATAATCTACCATGTAAACTATTCCCGTTATTACTAACAATTAGCCTAGATACCTGTTAGTATTTGATGAACTTTAAAAATGTTCACATAAATAATGGTGACTAACAAGACTGGATTTAAAGAAGTTGGGGGATGGGTAATCAAGAGGTAGCTCTTCCAATCTTCCCAAACCACAAAGCATGATTCCAAATAGAAAGAGTAAATCTACGCAATGGGATGGTATGGTATGTTGCAGGTAGGTTGTGTGGACACAAGTCAGCAACAAGCAGGAGGAAGTAAATAAAAGGAGGACCCAAGGATGAGAATTGGAAGACTGCTCCAAAAGCACATCCTCAACGTTCACCTCTCCGGATCTCAAAGACTTTGGGGCCGATTCCGATTCGGGCCGGAAATCTCTCCGACCGAGCCGGACCCGGAGAGATTTCCGACCGAATCGGACCCTAGCAGTCCGACCGAACGAGTACGATGCGCACGCATGCTATCGGACTCGATTCGGTCGGACTCCCATTGAAGTCAATGGGAGCCGGTCGTACAACGCGTACGCGGGCTCCCATTGACTCAATGGGTGCGAGGCGAACAAGGGCGCCCCCTACAGTGGGTACGCGTCAAAGCGGGTCGCGCCATACATGCACAGGTAGGGGGGACCCATGGGTCCCCCCTGTGTGCGACTCACGTGGCTACGCGTACAGGGGGGTCCGACACGGACCCCCAAAGTGCGGCTCCGACTGCTCTTTTGAGCCGGACGGCGCGAGTCGGTCGGACTGCTCGAGGCGCGCATCGTACTTACCCGGCCGGGGAACGTCTCCATCGCGCGGTGCGAGTCGTGTCCGTGCGAGTCGGTCGGAGCGGTCGGCTTTCGCGAACGAGTCGGTCGGTGCGGTTGGGTCTCGCGAACGAGTCGGTCGGAGATTTCGCATCGTACTCGCTCGCCCCGGACGCACGTACGAATCGGTCGGGAAACAGGGCTCCGAATCGGATCCGGTAAAGCCGAATCCGATTCGGAGCCCTACCAGCCGAGATCGGAATCGGCCCCTAAGTCTTATCACTCAGAAAATATCTTCTGTCTAACCCTGAATTGCAATTTGGGTTGTTAGCAGACACTGGTCTTAATTTTAAGGCCTGATCATGAGTGAGGTGGATGGGTGTGAAGTGTTTACCAGGTGCAGTATTTACCATCTATTCCACCTTTCACCTGGAAAATGGGGCATTACCTGGGGAATTTGGTGCTTGCAGCACAGAAATCCACTTGTATCAAAAAATCAAATATCAAAATCAAGTTTTATTATGCATAAGTTATTAAAATCATTGCATATACAAATCAAAGTGCAAAATTTAAAAATATCAAGTTTTACACTTTTTTATAACACAAATCAAAGGGTTAAAATACATAACTGTGTTAGGTCATAGAGTCCAAGACTATGTAGTATTTTAAGGTTAATAGAGGACATTATGACTGATTGCTTACTTAATCCTTGAGTTGATCTTGTAGCAAAATGCGTATGAAGCATAGGATTCTGCACTCAGATCTTTCCTGAAACTTAATAGGTAAGTTGAGGAAAAATTATGGACGGCAATTCAGGACTGGCTAGGAATTCGTACCTTGATGTTCATGTTAGATTCTTTATCCCTTGTCCTCAGTTGTTAAAAAGAAGTTTATAAATCGACAGTTAAGAATTGCTACTAACTGATCAAAACATTCTATTAATGTGCGCCTACATGTTCGAATATTATGTTGAATAAAGGTGCAGCATATTAGCTCCCTCCTGTCCTTCATAACAGTTGTACATTTTCAAACAAAGTTGATCAAGTCTTCCGTTGTCAACCCACATAATCTGCAGGTCATGGTTGAGTATGATTAAGTGATGGAAGGTGACCAAATCGAAAATTCATAAATTTGTGTTTCAGAAAAAATTATTTTTCTATTCCAAAGAATGATTTAGCTCTTGTTATAACTATACAGCAGGATCCATGTGTGCGTTTGTTTTGTTTGTGCCACTTTTTCAGCATTTAGGGCCTGATTACAGGTTTGGCGGTGCAGCTCAAGGTCCACCCCGCCACTGCACCGCCAAACCCGTGGTTGGGCCGCCCATCAGATTACGATTATTTCTCATTACTGGCAGGCTTTTTTTGATGTTTCAATGCGGGTGCCCTGAAAATTGGCACCGCAATGGGAATGCCAAAAACACTGTAAAGTCCATGCCATGCAGGAACTGAGGTTCATGCACCCCTGCATGCACCCCATGGCGCAGTGGTACAAGGGGGCCCTGTAGGACCCCCTTTGTTTTCTTTCTGCCTCGATTTTCATGGAGGAGGAACCGCTGTGAAAACCATGGCAGAGAGAAAACTTGTAATATGCTTGGTGGGACCGCGGTGGTCCCGCCAAGCATATTGCGGCCTCCTGACTGCCTTAACACTGCCAAGGAATGGCAATTCCCTGGCAGCTGTAGCTGGGCAATAGCGATCCGACCACTTTAATTGTAATAGAGTGTCGGAAGACTGCCACCACCACGTAATTAGGCCCTTAGTGATAGCTTTTTTATCACACTATTCAGGGATTTTTTAAAGGTTGTAAATACGACTGGCATTTCCCAAAGAGACTGTATCTGGACTGAATGCAGAGACATTTCTAATTATGTCCTTGCAGGTGAGTGTTCCGGGCCTTTTGGTATTTTCGACCAAAGCCCTTTGTTAAGCAATTTTTGTGTTGCTCTTAATATGTGGCAGCATTGAATGCCCCTGTCTAGCTATCGTGTGTTTGAGTATATTATGCTCTAAACATATCTGCGCAGGTGATGAGTTTGTTGGCAAGGCAAAAAGGTGCCTATACGTTTTGGAGAGCATATTGTCCAGCAAAGTTGAGTCCGACCACGCAGTGCTTCACTTTCATATGTTAGCACTGGTAGCAATTTTGCAGATACTGTTTCACCATTGGTATCAGTGAAGGCCCCTTAACTGTATTATGTAAAGTTTGAAATGATGCCATAAGTGTGCATCCTTTGGCTCTAAGCTGCCGCTTTTGAAGGCAGAACAAAACGTTCTCTTCTTTATTGTGCTTCAGAACACTGGAAATATTCCACAGAACTTTAGAAAACTCATCACTCAGACTGCAATCTCCTCCAATTGGGAGTACAGGAATGTAATTTACGTCGGTCTCCCTAAATATGTTCTCAACCAATGTAAAGGCATCCAAAATATGGTGGCAGCCTGGTCCGTAGTCATCTTCGATTTGCTCACATTTCAGGGGACCTTTGCTAACTGCACTGGCTCTGTGTACAAGATGATTATCTTTACATGTCTTTGTATTTAACGTAAAGGCTTTAAGCTTACGTAGCCTGATCTTTTGCAATCAGGTGCCCTTCCAGAATTCTTCCTTCATCATCTGTTTCACAACTGTAGGTAGCAGTCACAAGAAGGAGAAAAAAGAGGTTAGAAGAAAGACCCAAGCCTGCCTCTGAATAAAAACTCAAAACACAAAAATGGCGTGATGCCCTCTTGAACTGCATAGGAACTTATATCTCTAGCATTAGTTAAGTACTCCTACCTACCTACTGCTACTAGTGTCCCGAAGGAAAGAAATGGCAATTCCAAGAATTGAACAACGTTGGCTCACTCACCTAATGTGACATGCTTCATCATAGGCCACCTCGTCTCACTCTGGTGAGATAGTACTACCAAGGTGGACTCAACCTCAGGGGGGCTGGCCTGAGGGAGTCCTTAAAAGTACATTTTTTCTTTGGAAAAATTACTTGGATCCAGTTGGTGTTTAAACTTTAGGGTAAACCACGAAGTATCCTTTATTCAGGTGGTACCCTAGGCTTAGAAAAAAATACCGTAAGATAGTCTCAGAGGGCATTTGTGGATACTATGACACTTACGTACCTCTGAGGTGCCATGCCAACATGTTTCTGCCCTTTCAACAAAGCCTAAAGAGGTCTCTGGCATTTGTGAGGGATGAGAATATGTAACCCTAAAACGTATTATTTCTAGTGAGGGAATCAAGGGTAAATGTTTAGAGGACCTACCTCTCTTCAAGCAGTCACCAGGTCATAGTACCTGATTAGGGAAGGTAAGACAAACAAATTGCAGTAGTGGTAGGGATAAAGGGTGTACCTAGTTTTTGTTACACACAACTATATCCACTTATGTTGCATTGTGATACAGTACTATGTATATTAACACATTACGCACATTAAAAAAACATTAAAACCAACCGTGGCACATGTGACATGAAACTTACTCAACAACTGTAGGTAGACCATTCCCCAACCTGGTGCATAAAATCTGAAACAAACTTCATGTGTCCATTCGCTCCAGTCATCTTTTCTGTATTTTATGAGCCGACCACACCAATAGAAGTGAGAGCTATGCATAATTTCAGTGCAATGAAAATAATGGAGGAGACAATGTGGAAGGTAAACTGAATAACATTAAATATTACAACAAGTTAGTCAGATGGAATATCAACCAGTGGTCTCATGTAGGGAATATTATGAAAGGCCAGTAACTCAGTGTTATATATATTGTGGAGAGGTGATGGTTATGTGATGATGATAGTAACAAATCACCTCAGGCAAAACTGGGCGAGAAAAGGTGTTGACTTTCCCATCACCCATCAAGCACAGGAAGTGACATCACTGGATCTACCATCATCCTCCTACACGGGAAGTGACATCACTGAATTTCCCATCATCCATCTGGACCAGAAGTGATATTACTGGTTTTCCCACCAAAACCGTTTTTAAAAGAAGTAGCCAGGCAAGAGGACTACATATCCCAGCACACATCGGCACAGACAGTAACATCACTGACCTCCCATCTTCCACCTACACCGGAAGTGGCATCACTGAATTTCCCATCGCCATCTGGACAGGAAGTGACATTACTGGTTTTCCAGCCAAAAACATCTTTAAAAGAAGCCCAGCAAGAAGGCTTCATATCCCATCACCCATCAACACAAGAAGTGGCATCACTGGGTCAACCATCATCCACCTATACAGGAAGTGACATCACTGAATTTCCCATCATCCCTCTGGACAGTAAGTGGCATTGCTGGTTTTCCCGACACAGCCATCTTTAAAAGAAGAAGCCAAGCAAGAGGACTTCATTTCTCACCACCTATCAGTACAGAAAATGACATCACGGCTCCCTGCACTCCTACCCCCTTTCAGGACCTAGTTAATGGCAGCTACAACACAGAATTGCAGTGACTGGGTGCAGTGGGAGCTTCACTGTTGCGCCAAAGGCAATCACTTCTGCACCTGTCCGCACCTGGTCCCCACCCAGCACCAGTAACCCTGGTCCGCTCACCGCTCACTGATACTCTGCAGCACTCCTTAGGATTCTAAACCCCAGACGCCATTCCTCCAACTGCTGTCATGCCACACCTCATACCATATTAGGAGCTTTCACATGCACCCACTGACGGTTCTCTAACAGTCTACAACACATGCCACAGCAAACCCGCACATCAACACCCACTCACCTGCATGCTTCTCAACACACGATCACTCAGCAAACACACAACATAAATATGGGCCCTGCTGAGTAGCGACGCACCTGCCATTTTCTTCATCACAGAGCCCTAGCTCAACCCCTCATCGGCTCCCGACATCGCCACGGCAATCTCAGTAGGCTACAAGATCGCTTGGCAGGACCGCCTTCACAAGCCAGGAGTAGGACTTGTTATCATCTACAAGAAATCCATCAAATGCACAGCATCCACTGAGAACGTCACCCCATTCATGGAACACCTGAGCTTCAAGCTGCAAATCTCTGAAAACTTCAACCTGAATGGAACCCTCGCCTACCGACATCCGGGACCACGGGCCACCTTTACCAACCTCATCACCAACTTCGTCATTCTGCTCACCATCGACTCCAGAGCCGACATTCTCCTCTGTGATGCCAACTTTCATCTGGAAGACTGAAACGACCCCTGCTCCACAGCACTCCTCAAAAGCTTGTGCAACATCAGACTCACCCAGTTCATCCCAAAAACAACAAACACCGCAAAACACATACTGAACCCCATCTTCACCACAAGCGACAGCGTCAAATACAACTCCACCACACCACTAAAATGGACCAACCACTCCATCATCCACTTCCAAATCAACACACCTCAAGTCAACACCCCTACCAGGTTCCACATTCCAAGCCTCAGCTAAGGGCAAAATCACAGAAGCATACTGGCTCAGCGCCCTCAGCACAGATCAAACTAACCCCACAGACAGCCTCAACAAGGACATTAACAACTTCAACAACTGGATCAAGAACTATGCAGACTCCCTCACACCCATCAAATCCAACAAGAATAGTAGATCAAACAAGCAGGCCAGCTGGTACTGTTGCGGGGATTCTGCACCTACACAGAACTATGCGTAGGAAACCAGGACCTTGGTGTATAGGGGTGTACCAACCTACCACCTTAGTGCCCAAAATCCCAAAACCGACTAGCTATAGTGTCTCATTCGTTCTCCTCCAAATATCACAGAGCTACAAATGATTAGACAACCCAGAACACAACACTCCCGAGTCTCTCAGGAATCGCGGTAGCAAGACATACTCTTTCGCTCACTGACTCGTACTTGTCCACAATAAGAATTTGGCAGAGTCACTGTAATAGTTCAAAATGTTTATTTTAACTATCGTGCTCTACAATACAGTATACGAGCCACTACCAGCAGAAAAATGCATAAACTCAAAACAATTAACATTGTTACAATTCCATAGAGTACAAACGGGGAAGTCATTTATAAAGACAGTGGAAAAAGGACTATAAGGCCTAACCACCCTCCCCTTGACTGGAAGAAGTTTATTTATATAAAGGAAGATCTCTGGGCTTTGACAGCAGACCCCATACCTTAAAGCCTACATGCAAGGTTTACATCATAGGAACAGCGTAGCTCTTCTCCATGGAAAGGCTCTCTCCAAGTGTGTGTTAAACCAACATGCATCCCTGTAATATCAAAGCACGAGTCTCCAGCATTGCAGCTGTGTTTAGCATGTTATGTCTAGGTACTAGGGACTGACCAGAACAGAATAACAAGGGGCATTGTTTATCGACCTTGCACATTGTGTTCAGACTAAACTCCAGGAACTTCAGCAAAGAACGTGAAAAGCAGACAGTTCTCATGTGAAAGGCACAAACAGCGTCTTGCAAAAATAAAGTCATATAGTAACGTGCACAAAAGCAGCATCATGGCAGCAAAGCTCATGCTAACTTAGCAATGTCGACAATGTCCCTAAGAGCCATATAACAGTACACAGAAGCCCTCTGAGACACCAAACAACACTGTAAACAGTTAGAAAGAAAATGGAGAGCCAGCCTCAGCACCACAGACAGAACTACCTACAAGGCTGCACTCAGATACTATCACCAGCAAATAAGAGACAACAAGAAAAAAGTGACAGTAGACCACATCGAAGGAAGCTCCAACAGCTGCAATGAGATTTTCTCAATCGTTAAGGATTTCCCCTTTGCCCTTAGCCACAGACAACATCATCGCTGACTCCCAACAACTATGCAACAACCAATCCAACTTCTTCCACAGAAAATAGCAGTTATCTACAGCAACTTCACACACCAACCCAACCACAGAGACCTCATTGCTAATCTACCTACCACCAACCAAGATGGTCACCTGACCAAATGGATAGCCCTCACTAGAAACGACACAACGGAAATCATGCAGATCATCCACTCAGTGGCCCCAAAAGACCCATGCCCCCACCACATCTACAACCTGAGCACATCACCAATCAGCGCCACTCTGACCCACATCATCAACACCTCCATCACGTCTGCCACTTTCCCAGATGAATGGATAGTTTCAGAAATCAACGCCCTCCTCAAGGAGCCCACAGCTAACCCTAATCAACTGAGCAACTTCCGACCCATCTCCCTGCTCCCCTATCCAGTTAAAGTGATTGAAATGGCCATTAACAAGCAACTCACAACCCACCTGCAACGTCATCATTTTCTAGACAACACCCAATCAGGATTCAAAAAGAACTACAGCACCGAAACAGCACTCATCGGGCCACCAACGATGTTCAAATCATCCTGGACTGAGGAAAAACAGTGGCCCTCATCCTGCTTGACCTCTCTGAAGTTTTCAACACTATCTTCCATAACACCCTCATCATAAGACTCCGAGAGATTGGCATACAAATATGTGGACGTGGCCGGACCGCGGACCAAGATGGGCGCGTAGTCTCGGAGCTCCGCTGAACTCCCCGGAGACGATGACCATCCCGGAGCCCATAAACTGCTACACGGCAGGGCATGGTGCCAACAGCATTCTCCGGGCCGGCCTGAATGCAGTGGTGTCCCTTTTATGATGATTGGAGGCCCGGGGCCGCTTCCCCTGGAATGTGCGTGTAGGGGCCTGCCCTCCGGGGTTGAGCCGCGGCCTCGATTGCTGCTGGTTCGCCGTGCCGTGCTACTGGCGCCACCCCCTCTGTGCCGGCAGGTGCCCCCGGCGGACTGCAGCGAGGGACTGCGGGGCTCGCGCGTGGGCCGTATGGGGCTCCCGGCGGCTGTGAACTCCTACCGATGCTCCACCTTGGCGCGGGCACCCCGAATGGCAGTGGATAAGCCTGCGTTTGATTTTTGCAAGGCCGGCGGTGCACTGACACCCTCATTGGAGCCGCGGTGGCAGCCGGTGGCCCATTTGAATAGCGCTTCTCTCTCCGGCGGTCTTGGGTCGTTCACCCACTTCTTGGCACACCACAGCGCCCTCCAGTGAGTGCATTGCGGGCAAAGCAATTCAGAGGTGCTGGGTAGAACCGTGATTGCGGTGGGCCTAGCTGCACTTCTGGAGGAGCGTGAGTTTGGACAGGCCTCTTCCCCACACGTTACCCTGACAGCGGCGGCTCTTGTTGGAACAGTGGGAGCAGCCTGGAGAACCTAGTGCACGCCGGCCGGTGGGCCTCGTGGGGGCCACGTTTGAGATCGGCGGGGGTGCATCGGGGAGCCTAGATTACTTTTTCTTCTTCACCCTCCCAGTCGGCAACCTGATTAGTCAAATGTGAGCCGTCCAGATCGCTTTGCGCCACGCTGCGGTGACGCTCCCTCCGGCGGCCCCACTCCAAGGCCATGGGCAAGGGGGATCCGAAGCAACGGAAACTCACCTTTGAAAAGACAGGTGGGGGTGCGGACTCAACACACACTACGATGGCTGAAGGTGGTGATCAGGCTGTTCCCCCGCCTCAGGCTGCTGTACAGGGAAGTGAGGTGCTCATGGCAGAACTCAAGGCGGCCTTCCGTGCACTGGACTCCCGCTTCGACACCCTTGACAAACACCTTGACAAAATGGGGGCCCGATTGGACCAGCATGATAAACGACTGGATACGGTGGAGGGCAGGGTCTCTGACCTGGAAGATGGCGTGGCCCAAGCGACAAAACGGCTGGAGCGGATGGAAGGTCTCCTAAAGAATGTTGCCATGAAGAACGAAGACCTTGAAGCCAGGGGAAGACGCAACAATGTCCGCATCATGGGCGTGCCAGAGTCAACGAACACGGGTCGGTTCGATGCATTCGTCGAGGGGCTTCTAGCTGACTTGTTTGTATGGGAGTCCTTCACTGCCACCTTTGTTGTTGAAAGGGCGCACAGAACCCTTGGTCCACGGCCCAACCCTGGATATCCACCTCGCCCCATCTTGGCACGGCTCCTAAATTTTAGAGACAGAGACACTGCGCTGCGACTGGCACAAGAGCGTGGATTGCTGGACTGGCAGGGCTCTTCCATTTCTTTGTATCCGGACTTCACGGCGGTGGTTGAGGAGGCCCGTCGAAAGTTTGCAATGGTTAAAGTCACGTTACGAAAGGCCGGCCTCAAATAAGGAATGCTATATCCAGCATGTCTGAAAGTTGATGTCGATGGCAGGTCCAAGATTTTTGACACTTCAGCAAAGGCCCAAGAATTTCTTCGACTCCGCTCCAGGGTTGGCCCGCCGAGGAATTCGCCCACGCCGGAGCGATTGCCACAGATGCCGAACTCTGGCTCCAGCGAGTTGAAGGACTTCGACGGAGTGACGTTGATAAGTATCAAAGTGTATTTGGCTTTATGTTTTATCCTTCCAGGTTTTCCTATTCATGATGGTTCATGATTGTGTACTCTGGGCTCTGGCCTTACTGTACTCTATTTACGATACATGTTTTAAGGTTTCCGGGGACAAGGCGAGGCGTTGCCTCTCCCCCTGTGCGATTGCACACTTTATGTGATGTTTTCATTTGGTAAAATTGAGGTTTGCTTGATACCATTATGGGATTGTGGGTTTTCCCCTTATTTTCGATGGAGGGGATGGGTGGGGGGTAGGGTTCTATTTGAGTCAGTGGTCTCACTTGCTCCTGTCTTGACTGTTCTGTTATGATGTTCCACGTGCACTTGTCGACACATTCATGCCCTTTATAGCTATGGCTACTTGTGATGATGGCGGGTAGGCTTTCCACCATTTCTGATGTCAATTTTGTTACGTGGAATGTGCGGGGTTTGAACAACACTAGGAAAGGTAAACATGTATTGAATTATTTGCAGCGCCATAAAGCGGATGTGGTTTTTCTGCTGGAAATGCATTTGTCCCCTGCCTCTCCTACATCATTTGCCTGTGGTTGGGGTGTGCACTGCTACTTTGCGAACTATAGCACGTACTCCAGGGGAACTGCCATACTTATACACAAACGTCTACCCTTCCAAATGTATAAAGTGATCACTGATAGAGCGGGTCGATACACATTGGTGACGGGGAGGTTGATGGGGTACAACCTTGCTTTAATGTGCATTTATGCGCCGAATGTTGATGACCCTAGTCTGCATGCATATCCGGATCCCCAGGCCAGAGGGAGTTGAGCGACAGTGGAGGTTCCCGGGGCAGGCCGTAAACGATGCGGTATTCTCGGCCGAAATCCGAGAATCCATAATGACTTACTTTGATCTCAATGTGGGCTCTGTCAGCACATGGGCGACTGTTTGGGAGGCATTTAAAGCGTACATAAGGGGGAATGTATTGCGAAGCATTCTGGGGTTTTGAAGTCATTGAGGGGCACACTGGCTCGCTTAGAGGACCAGCTGAAAGCATTAGACGTGGACCTACTGGTACCTGCAGACCCGATTAAGCAGGCTAGTCACCTGTTGCTGCTGGCAGAATTCCGGGAGACGGCGGAGAGCGAAACGAACTTCCTGGGGAAATATGCAACTGCTAGGCGATATGGTGAGGGGGACAGGCCGGGTCGTACGCTTGCTCAGTTGTTGCGGCCTAGTGTGGGGAAGACTTACATTGCAACCATTCGTTCGGAGGACGGACAGCTTCACACAGACAGACCAGCGATCAGGGATGAGTTTTGTTGATATTATACAACTTTATAGACTACGCGCGTGCAGCAGGACGAGGGCGACTGCAGGGCCTATTTAGATGAGATTGCTATGGTATGGCTTGAGGATTATATGCAAAAGTTCTTAGCGGAGCCATTCTCTAAGGAGGAAATTATCAGCGCCATTGATGCCTTAAATGGCATTACAGTGCCTGGACTAGATGGCTTTACCGGCGTTTTTTATAAACATTATAAAGATATACTGGCACCTTATCTTCTCGAGGTATACAGCAAAGCCCTGGAAAATAAATCATTGCCCCCAACACTGCGCGAAGCCGTAATTGTTTTACTACCTAAGCCTGGCAAAGATCCATTGAGCTGCGGTTCTTATAGGCCGCTATCGCTTCTAAATTTGGACTACAAATTCCTGGCCAAAATGATTGCATTGAGGCTTGTGTTACTCTTGGATCGCATCATATCGCCAGTGCAGTTTCGTTTCGTTCCCCATAGGTCCACCGCGCTCAATTTGCATACATTGTTTGCAGTACTACATAGACTCACTCCAGAGCTCCCGGCTGCGGCGGTCCTGTTGGAGTCCGAAAAGGCGTTTGACTTGCTGGAATGGGCTTTTATATGGGCTGTAATGAGGAAACTAGGCATTCCCAAGGGTTTCATAGACCTTACGGCGTTGCTGTATGCCTCTCCCACTGCAAGACTCCGCATGAATGGTACTTTATCTCCCCCTTTTACACTCACACGTGGCACCAGGCAAGCATTCCCCTTTGTCTCCTTTACTTTTTATATTGGCATTAGACCCCTTAGTCCGCCACTTTCAGGAGAAGCATCTCCACAGAGGTATACAGTTCAAAACGGGCCCCCTCCTCCTGTCACTCTATGCTAACGACATTGTTTTGTATGTCCGCTGCCCCCAAACCAATCTAGATCCACTGATCCGAGAGATTCTTCGTTTTGGTGGACACTCTGGACTGGGTGTTAACTGGAGTAAGTCGGTCCTGTTCCCTTTGACCACTGGCACCATTGAATGGGAATGCAAATTCCCGCTGACATGGTGTCACGACTCGGCCAGGTATTTAGGTCTACAAATACATAGAGAAACGGATCAGATGCTACGGCTAAATTACGGCTCAGCTATACATAACCTTGAGACGCAGATAGAACGCTGGTTAAAACTTCCACTCTCTATGTCCGGCAGAATTGCACTCATGAAGATGGTAGTTCTCCCGAAGTTTTTATACATGTTTCACAATATTCCCATCTTGCTCCCGGACAGCTTCTTCAAGACCCTCCGATCACACCTCATCCGGCTCGCTTGGGGGGGGCAAGCGACCCAGGATCCGCTGGGACACCATGATTCTGCCATATGAAAGGGGGGGACTGGGGGCCCCGGACTTCAGATTGTATTATCTGGTTGCGCAGGCCAGCTTTGCCTACTCTTGGTACCACCCAGATGCGCGCATTCCCTATGGAAGACCTGAGTCTGATTTGGCACTTCTGACTTCGCTTTCCGCCCTTCTGCCACATGGCTTTCCTCGTGACCCTAGGGATATCCAGACTGTATCTACCACGAGCTGGGCGTGGCGCAAACTCTTGCGGATCACAGGACATGGCTCCCTGTATTCCTCTGACATCCCTATAGCACAAAACCCATGGCTCTCTATCAAAGAAGAGAACCTGGTTCTGCGAGTACTTAAATCCCATTCCATGGTAAGGTTTGGCGACTTGTTCCCGGATGGGCATGTCTTTGACAATGCTGGTAGAGACGGGGTGTATGGCCTGACCTTTATGGACCAGTTTATTTTTACCAGGGTACGCAGGGCTCTACGTGCCAAGATATCGGAATACCCGCTCGAGCCGCAGTCCTTTGGACCACTGTCTCTTGTCATTACAAACACTGATGGGACTCGATTGATATCGAAATTATATAAGGCTTGCATAAATCTGATCCCGTGCCACGACACTAGGATCTGGGCAGCCTGGGAGACGGACTTAGGGCATCCTATCCTTGACGACCAATGGGTTACTGCTGTGCACAAACCAGAGGCATCTCCCTTAACAGCAGGCATAAGTTGACACACTTCAAATACTTATGGAGGACATACATGACCCCTGCTAAACTTCACGCGATTGACCCCTCCAGGCCGCATAACTGTAGAAAATGCAACAGCCCCTACGCCGACTTCCCCCATTTAACATGGTCCTGCCCCAAGATTGCGGAGTTTTGGGTAGCCGTCTTTGAAACAATATCGAAATGACACAGCTGGAAATAGCCCCCTCCCCGGAGGTTGTGCTTTTAGGATATGTCCATAACATGCCCAAGAAATTACGGAAATTCATTGCTCTCGCGCTGCTGTTGGCTAAACGAGAGATAGCTCTTTGATGGGGCAACACATTAACTCCTACAAAGAGTGCATGGCTTGCCAGTCTTACTTTTTTCAACACGAATTGTGAATTATATGCCACATTGCTTCCACCCAAGGCCCGACCAAAAGATATCTGGAGCCCGCTCAAGACATATTTGCAGAACTTGGGCCCTGGTGCCCCTTCCCAAACGCCTGCTGGTATAGTACCGACCGGCGTGGGTTGAACAGCCTGCACGGGGGGTCAGTATTATTTTCACGATGTCATGTAAATCGGATGGTGGGAGATTGCTTGTTATGGGATGATGTGTCAAGAGATAATTTAACTCGTGTTGGTCGTATATTGTAACCTTGTGGATTTCCCTTTTATTTTTGTGTGACATGGTTTATGACAGCACTATGTGTGTGGGACTGTTAATATATTTCATCAGGAACAACTGCTAAGATAACATTTACTGTATATGTTGGAATAATGATAAATAAAGTTTTTTTTTTAAAAAGATTGGCATACAAATATTGGCTCGCAAATGGATCTGCCCCTTCCTCACGGGGAGAATCCAAAGGGTCAGGCTACCTCACTTTACATCACAGACCAAGATATTGATATGCGTAGTCCCACAAGGATCGTCCTCAGCCCCACACTTTGAAACATATACATGACACCGCTCACCAACATCATCTGATCACAAGACATCACTGTCGTCTCCTACGATGATGACACCCAACTCATCCTCTCCCTGATGGTCAAGACAACCACCACCAGGACCAACTTCACCAATAGCATGACCATGGTAGCATACTGGATGCTTACCAACTTCCTGCAGCTCAACTCCAACAAGATGCACATACTTGTCTTTGGCATCAAGACCTCCCTATGGGACTCCACCTGGTGGCCATCGGAGCTAGGACCAACACCCACATCAACACACCACGCAAGAAATCTAGGGATCATCCTAAACGACAAGCTCAACCTGATGGATCAAGACAATGCAGTGTGCATCTCCTGCTTCCACATTCGATGTATTCTCCGAGAGATCTTCAAATGGTTGCCTCAGCACACCAAATGGACCATCCCACAAGCACTCATCACCAGCAGGCTTGACTACAGCAATACTTTCTGTGCCGGAATTTCCAAACAACTTCTACACAGTCTCCAGACCATCCAGAAAATCACAGCAAGACTCATACTCAACCCCCCACTGCACCCACGTCACACCCCACCTCTAGAAACTTCAATTTCTCCCCATTCACAAGTGCAGCCAATTCAAACTTCTTACACACACATACAAAGCCCTACACAACACAGGACCAGAATACCTGAACAGCTGCATACACGTTTATCAACCCACTAGACACCTACTCTCTGCCTCGCTCTCACTCGCACACATTCCCAGCATCCGCAAAAACAAAACTGGAGGTCGCTCATTCTCCTACATTGCACCCAAGAGATGGAATGACCTCCATCAACACATCGGAGTCTCATCCATGTCATGGGCACTCAGGTTCTGGCTAGAACGTTCCATGATGGGAACCACACTATCCCACCCAAGGCACTCACTTGGGCTGACTGTACTCGGTGCTGGCAGAGTTACATTGCAATACTGACCCGGAGGAACCACTCCATGAAGAAGGGTGGGCTGAGATAGAGAACACATTAGAGGGGAGTATGATCGCTGTGCGATACAAAACATTGCCCAAGTGCGAGATTCCTCGGGATGCTATGGCAGGTTAATAGCGCTCTCAACGCCCCAAAAGCATTGTGAGTAAAACAGTGTACATAGTTGTCTGTTAGAAGTCAGGAAACACATTCAATGTATATAGTAGCAGTGATACAAAACATGTCTTATAAGGTACCTTATTGCATTTGGAGTGGAGTGTGAATGAACGCAGTGCTATGGTGAGAGTATAGCACCGAATGGTAATAAGGACTTCATATCCCATGAAGGCTTAGGATGTCTCACATTGTGCGTTTGCTCCTGTGATGCTTGGGAACTCCTGGCAGCCATATTGAAGTTGATGGAGGGTATTTAAACCACTCTCACTGACCGCGTCCTTGCTAGGCAATCCACCTAACTAGAAGGATGGTCCTGTGTATCCTGAGCCCGCAACGTGGCCCGCCCGATCCAAGAACGTGAACTGTCACCACAGTCAGCCACCAAGTGACATCGCTTCTTCAGGCCCACTCATCTCAACCCTGGCCATATAGCCCACAGCACCTGACAGTGGCATCCGAACTTCATGTTGCTAACCTTGTTGATTTTGAGCATGTTAACCTCTGAGGTGCTTCTAACCCGGGTGGTGCTCCCGCTTACAGCTGGCACATGATCCTATTAACCCCTGAGGTGCAAATAACCCTTGAGTTACTTACAGCTGGGACACGATCCTATTAACCCCTGTGGTGCAACTAACCCTTGAGGTGCTGACATCTGGCTCATGAGGTTATGAACCTTGCAATATTAACCCAGAAAGCTTCAGTAACCACATTGTTAGCTTGAAAGAGCTGAGAACTTTTAATAAAGGTCATCTGAATCAAGGACCTCTATGGACTTAAGTTGGAAGGAGCTTCAAGCTGTATATCGATTTCCTCCTATGCATCAAACACTATATAGCCTCTGCTTTTAAGTGAGTGTTGTGTGTGTGAGTCTTAAACCTATGTGAGTACGAGTAAAAGTGAGTGTAAGAGGGGGCTAAACATGCTGATAAAGTGTTCCTTATTTCCATACATAGGTGTGACATCTCCGGGATCAAGCCTTACACCTACACCTAACGTGCTCAGAGAAGAATCCAGGAACAGCCGGAGAGGGAGAACTACTACACACCGTAGGCTGTCTTTGTTATTTTGTCCCAACCCACATTCCCTTTGGCGCACTCCCTGGGGAACATTTTAGCTGTTCACCTTGGAGAGCGTAATTGGGAGTGGTCGGGCTGTCCTTGGCATTGCTCCTGCTGGGCTCAGATTTACCAGGTTAGTGCATGTGTGTTTTTGGCTTCAGTCGTGGTCCTTGCAGGTAGCACAGTGGGGCAGGAAGGGGCCGGGGCAGGGGTGGAGGGGGGTGGAAGTCAACATAGGATGGGCTAGTGAACATAAAACAAATAAATAAATATAACCACTTATCTTGCGCTCGCAGAATCGCCGACTCGGCGATGAGGGGAGTGCAAGGTAAGTGGGGTTATTTATTTGTTTATTTTATGCTCACTATCCCGTCGTATGTCGACTTTCACCCTCCCCACCCCCGCCCCACCACACTTACCTGCACGAACCACCACTGTTTGGCTTCTGACAACCTCACCTCTTGAGTTCTGTAAGAAGCTGAAGTTCTGGCTCTTCATATAAGCACCTTGGGGACTACACACCTGCCCAAGCGCCTGGATAACCTGTTGGGTGATTAGTATGTTATACAAATCAATATAACATAATATAACATAACATAACAATAGGGAAGTGGGATAATGAGTTTGTAAGTCCGCAATCTGATGAGAGAATGGGGATACTGAGGAGCAGCCAATAAGATACGCAGTGGGTGCGAGCCTAGATGGGCAAAAGTTAACAGTTGGTGATGATGAGATTGATAGAGCAGAAAGGAGGTCTGCTGGTTGCACAGAAAGAAAGAGTTTGAGAAGAGAGGTCGATACAGTGAGAGGGTAACTCAGTGACACAGGGAAAGGACATTAGTGCAGTTGAAATTTACAGATGGAGCTGCAGGTATAGAAGAGAGCAACAGAGCAGAGAAGGCCTTGGAAATGGAGTTAGAGTTAGATTATCATCCATAGATTGTATCATGACCTTCTATTTTTTAATTAATTAATTTATATAAGGTTCTTATTTAGCACTTCTCTACCCACCGGGTGCTAGAGCACTTTATAGATAAGAATTCTACCTGAATCCAGGTGTGCAACTCACCTTTTTGAGTGAAGATACAGATCATCTCAACTACAAGGTGTTTGAGCAAGGGGAACTAATAGAGGGTGATATAGGTATGTAAGAGCGAAGGGAGGGGGTGAATTATAGAAGTGGTACAGTTTAAGGGCAACATTAAAGATTGAATTTAAACGTTGAGATGTTGCTTTGTAAGAAAGGGTTTTCGTTTTTTTCCAGATACAGCAAAGTCTTCCTCACGTCTAACCTGGTCAGGGAGATAGTTTCTGAGTGTGGGCACCGCACCAGAGTATGATTTGTGTGAGATTTGGAAGAATGCAAATCTCCTGGTATCAAAAAGGAGAGCTTCTCCGCTCCTCAGCATTCTTTCAACACCGGAGATATGCAACATGGCGTGAAGGCCAGTGAGTGAGGTGGCCTGGTAGCAAGGCTGCAAAGGTCAGACTGGCGAGGCTAACTGTAATTCCTACCTCTAGAGAGAACCATTGGGGAAAGACTGCGAGAACCATTTAAGTAAGGGGAGTGAGACACTCAGTTTGTGGCCAGACGGAATATTTGAGACACAAGTATGTTGAATTCCCTTGTAAATGTGACTGAACAGGGTGCAGTGTTGTGGGGAAAAAAGATCACATCGCTTTTGAGTAGTCCTTTGCGACCACAGTGGTCATGTTCAGCAATGATTGTTTCAGAGAACCCTCTACTGATTCCTATGTTTAACGTTTTTGATAAGGATTTAGAAAGATGAGGCGGAAAAGTATTTTGAAAGAGTTAGGACGCGCCTTAGCCAGACATTGCAATAAAGCCGTAGGTTCGAAGAGTGAGGGGAAGAGTACACCAGACAGGTAAAAGGATCAGAAAGGTGAGAAAGATGTACCCTGCCTGAAAGATCAGCACTTAGCCATAGACGTCGATGTCAGCAAGGGAGAGGTAGTAAAATAAATCAACTTCAACACACCAGTATCATTAATGAAGCAATGATAAAGCACGAGTGCTGTACAAATGAGACACAAAAAAACAGAGATCATACGAGGTTGACTACAATGGGATAAGACAAAAAATCGTGTGGCCCCAAGCCTCTAAAAATCCCGGCAAAAGGAAAGGATGGAAATCAATCACTTGTAGTTTTCCCAAAATTCAGAATTCCTCTACAATGAAATAAATTCTTCTAAATCATGGAGTGACATAACCAAACTTGAATAGTGCATAAAACAAAAGGAATCATTCTGTAAAGTACTAAGGCCTGGCGTTTTACCTTTACCATTCCGCGCCATCTGTCCTCCTAACCATTCTTTTCCTAAGGCACTTTTGTGTTTTTTGAGCTGCTTTCTGTACCTCGTCGTCTTTCATTAATTCATTAAGTGGTTGCCCAACCTATAAGAATTAATTGATATAAATGTTCGGCAGCTTCATGTAGCGAACAATCAATCTCCGACTAAACTATCCCTTTTTACACAGCAGAGTACATCATCACCCACTGATAACCTTGTTACTTTAAGATTATTCATTTCAAAACTGTGCAATTGAAAAATATGTGAAAGTCAAATTAAGGCAGGGGGAGAAGAAGGGGTATCTGAAAGGAGGGAGGATTAAAACCCAACAAATACAGCGGGTTCTGCTTAATCCCTAGCACATATGCACCCAATGATTCTTATGTGAATAGGTCTGCCTTACTCTTGTATTACTATGTGCTTACTCCTGCAATTCAGTAGATAAGCAGGAGTATTATAAGAGTGAATCACAACAACATTTTTGTATTTAGTAAAAATGATGAACGTTTACATATAGAGTCCATCCTGCAGGCGGTGCATGTATTCATTATTCACGTTGAGCCACGTTGAAACTGGGCGCTTTGGATGAAAAATGTAGATTTCTCATAACACAAAATGCAGACTGAACAGCCTTGATGTGCCACTTGTGCCAGTGATTTATTCACTGGGTATTCAGTTGGAACATTTTCCCGGGGAATTTTCCATCATAACTAAATTGGAGGCAATTCGTGAGGCTCTTTTGTCATTGGTCGGGCCTACAGAGTAACAAGAATACATTTATGCCACACTCCAGCTTAATTTAAAGGTTTGTCTGCACAAGTGAATTAAAAGCTTAATCAAATTAAGATTAAATTGCAAAATAAATTGTGGGGCACAGATAATGAGGCGGAGTCGTTAATCACAAACAATGCTGAGACAGCTGTTCAAACAAAGTAGCCGGCCTCACAGAGTGGAATTAATGAGTTTACAGCATGTAATATATTGTCGAATGGTCCTTCACTTATTGAAAATGAGACTGGTTTCCTTCAATGAAAAAGCTTTTCTCAATATAACATGAATAATGCACATGTCGAGAACAGTGAGCTGGGGAATGCTCCGGAAACATCTGAAATTACCCTCACACAAGGGATTGTTAAACCACTCATGTAGTAGTTGTCCGGGTTATCAGTGCAAATAATTTTTTCTATTGCCCAAAAAGCCCCTTTCTGTCTTATTTTTTTAACAAAACATCAGTACCTAGTAGCCACTCCAGGCGTGTAAGATGTTGAACATAATTTTCCCATCATGTGCTTTATTCCATTTAGCTGAACAATGCTGCCTCTCTCGCCATTTTACTTCCCGAAAGCCGGTGTGCTTCTGCATGCATGTGTGCTGAGGGCATAAGTGTATACTGTGGTGGTGCCCCTCCCACTTACTCAATCCACATTGTAAATTTTACGATACCATGTGAAACATTTTTCTGTATTTATATTTTAGTGCATCATTAACAACGTGCAGAATACAGGTTCACACTTGATTATACATATGCGCACTGATATAGTACTATTGTCTTTTAAACACATTTTCTCTGATGGTTAGACGTGTGTTTTCCTAAAACTTTTTAACTTGGCCTTCTTTTGGGACTAGAAGCCTTGTTTTAAAAATGGATGTCACCCTTCTCCTCCCCCTGCACACCTCACTGTCTGCCATTTCAGCAGCATGTAGTCAAGTAGAATATTATTTGTTTATTCCCATTGTCATTGTTTATGCTATTCTCCCTAAATCTTCCCCTCGGTTACAAAACTGCAACTATTTCTTCAAGGTTTTTCCATTAGTTCACTGTACACTAATCAGTCATAATTGTATGCTGTTGTTCATGAATCTAGTGTGTCCCACCATCTCCAGGTGACACTAGCATTAGCATAGAGGCGCAAAATTATAATTGTGTAGTAGGATAGTGCTTAGGTGCTAAGGCAATATGACGTTTCATGAGACTGTGCTTGTATCTGCTATGAATGTAACATTTTCAATCATACCGCAATGATTCTGCAGTTCTGTTAATTTCATGAGCGCAAATAATGTATAAAAACCAATTAATGTGGAGTAAGCCAGAGACTTTCCTGTTCTACTAGGAAGTCTGTCTGTCTCTCTCGATTTTGCTACTCACTTGGGACTTAGACATTTTCTTTTGATTTTGCATCTTTCTATAATGCTTTATTTGTAAAGAACCTTTATGTCAATTAACCTGTTCCATACTTTTACATTTTTCTAATAAATCTTTAAACTATTCTGCTGATATAGAACTCCATTATTGAGTGGGCCTTTTCACTTAATCAATTGGATTTCTAAAATTTTGATATGTTATGAGGTGCATTACCTCGGGGAAACATTGCCTCATGAAACTGAACCTTAACACCGTGTGAGATTCATTGAAATCATGGACATTCTGTTGAGGTAAAATGTTGGAGTATTAAAAATTTCAGGGTTCACAGCACCCCCAAGTTGTGGTAGCAAAGGATGGTTTTGAGTTAAGAGCACCTTCCTGCTTTTAGAAATTTCCTGTTTGCCTTGAGCTTAGATTTAATGGAATTTATGGTGTGGATCTTCCTGGTGGATTTTGCCGAGAACCTGACTTTCAGTGCTATTCCTGAACAATCCACATTGCAAGTATAAATAGGACAGAATGATTCTGGTGTTTGAAAGCGCTTCTGTGTGTTATTGATTTGTTGAGACCCGTGCAGCTTGATGAATTGTATTTCTGTGGGTGAGGCTTTTGGTTATGCGATGTTGATTTTGGGTTAATGCAGTGGTTTGATAACTGTGATTTAGATGTATTATTCTTATTTGTGATTTGGATGATGAAGTTTTACATTTTATTATTGTTTGGTTTGGCTAATGGATTCATTAAAATCCAAGATCTGGAGATGTTGTTTCACTTGTCTACACAAAGCAGTGTGATTTGCGAGGCGCCATACACATACAGATAGTGTTTTCTGAATTAACAAATTTCCAGGAGTTTGCGTGTCTAATTTAGTTTGGTGTTCTTTTCTTCTTGGTCCACAGGAGTGAATACACAGACTAGAGGTGAGTTGCTGCTGGTATAGTCTGCTTTGGTATGAATTGAGATTGACAAGAGCAAGGACGGTGCTAGTCTTTTTTCTGTGGTTTGTGAGACTTATTTTATTCTAACTTACTGATTTCCTGCTATTTAGGTTGAGCAGACAAGATGTATTTTGGTTTAATAAGTGCGTGTTCATTGGGAAAGGCTGTGGAATTGTTTTCTCATTCAAAGAAGAGCTGTGCTGATATTGGTTGTCAGCCAAGGAGTCGCACTGAAATTGATGAGGCGTCACCACAGAGTTGTGCTGTCATTGGTTGGTTTCTGTCAAAGCCATGCTGAGATTGGTTGACATTTGGCATAGCTGCACTGGGATTGGGTATTGTTCAGTAGCTTGTTTTGTGTAATTTTCAGATTATTTTGAGTGAAAATAACAGGTGCTGTTTTGAAAATGCATAAAGCTCCTAGTGTACCTTATATGAGAGGGACAGAAATGAGCTGTAGATGGTATTCCTGCATAAGAAATGGGCATTGGGTTTTTACATGTACCTAGATTTCTGAATGGCATGAATATACCCCTTCTGACAAGGACTTGTAGTTTCCCTTAGAGGGTGCCTTTAACATTAGAAACCTAGATTTTCTGAGACAAACTGTGAATGATAGAAAATCGTTGACTAGGCCTACACAATTTGAGGCATTGAACAAATAGAGCCTGAGGGCTTCAGCGAAGGAGAGAAAGAAATTGAAGAAGCAGGTGAAGGGTTCATTTAGACAATGGCTTAAAAGCATGTGAAATCATCAGGAGAAATGTTGGCGGATGAATATGATAGAAGGAGTGAGTTTTCCCTGCAATAGTCAAAGAAACAAGAAAAAAAGAAAGCTGATGATGGAGAGGGAAACAAAGAGTACAAGATTCAGATGAGTAGGATAACTTTTTAAATGATCTTCTGAATTCCAGACCTCCTCCATACACTGATGCGGTACAGAGACAGTGGCAGAGTTCTATGGTACCTGATGTGGGTGTAGTGGGAGATGGTGCAAGTGTATCAGCACAGGGAGTGAGTGCACTTGCATTTTTGGGTGCATCAGCAAGTGCTCCACCTGAGAATACAGTGACTGTTTTACCGAGCAGTAGCAGAAATACTACTGTTGGCTCTTCAGTTTCAAGTGACATGCCTGCTGCTACTGTTACCATTAAATCTTCAAAAGAAAGGGATATTAATGTTGGACTTTTAAAAATTTAATTTGGAGAAATTTTGTAGGGCACCATTGACACAAGCAGATTCTTTTATTTTGTGGATGAAATGAGATACTTGATCAAAGGAGCAAGATGAGCAAATGAAACACGATAGACTTAAAGAATTAGCTGATTAGTGTGAGCTAGACGTCAGTAGAATGAGAAATGCACAGAGAAATTGCAAAATGAATTTGACTAATGAAGAAATAAAAGATTTAGGTTTAATAATCCTATGAGTTCACATTAAGGATCTGGTTAAGAAGTCAAAGAATTGGAGGGATTTGAGAAAATACAGAGAAAGGTGGAAGAAGAGGGTAACTAATAAAAAGAAAGCTCCAGAAGTGGAGTCTGCTAGTGTTTCAAGTTTATTTTGTCATGCATAGATAATTAAAACCATTGCGTGTACATTTAAAACACTTTCAAAGACTGGCCAGGACATTACAATATGTCCATTAAAATACCTTAAAAAACAGTGTCTATAATCAAGTTGCTCTCTGTGTAGCTGGCAAGAAAGATAATGTAATTTCGCCATTGACTAGACAGAATCATCAAATCAAACAAGATATTAGCTTAAAAAAATCAATTGAAATGTTACACTCAAAGTGTTAAAAATCGACCAAAGCCTACTTCGATAGGAAGCCCCTAAAACTTTGTCTCCTAAGTGATGTGAGTCTTTCGTCAAGTAAAAGTGCTAATCGTGCTGTGCAATCCTCTTTGCACTGCTATTGTGGAATGCTGAATAAAGTGCTACTTTCTTTATGGCTAAATCTAGGGGAATGAGGTGCGTAGTATTTGAAGGTTATTATACTGTTGCCGACCTGATCAGGTAGCAGTGGGAACCTATGAAAGTAATGGGGGAACCCGGAGTATAAACTGTTCTATGCCTACTGCTTCCTAAGGATGACCTTTGTTCAGCCTTCTGCTGGGAGCACAGATCGGAGAAGAGATCAGTCAGGTACTAGATTTTTCCAGCTCCTTGGTGGTGAGGTTACAGAATCTCACATCCTTGCATGATATTTGCACCGAGTCCCCTCCCAGTAAGGTGATTACAGCTGGTCGGCATGATCTGATTTCCAAAGTTCTTACAGATGGATGTAAGAGGTTTTGTCTGTGTGTTAGCAAGGCTGGGCATATGCACAATAGATGAGCAGTGTTTCCTTGATGTGTCCACAAAGCCGGCACTTGGTGGTGGAGCAGGGCTGCTGCCAGGAGGGCACCTGGTATTTCAATGAAAAATTGCCAAGATGTATTAGCATTAGATCATGTTTCTTGGCCTCACAGAAATGGGAAGACAGATGTGGCTGGGGACCCCAAGCTGTGTATGATGACTTGACCACTCACTCGTGCCGTTTGCTGTCTAAAGTGGCTGTGTCTGTGACAAATGATCAAAGCTTGGCTGATTTGTTGGCAAGTCATTTTAAAATGGCGTATTACATGGGGGTATGCCAGGTATCTTCTAATTGCAGTGCTGCGACTGAGTGCTGTAATGTGGGGAGCACAGAATTATTTTCATGGGCATGCTTTTCTATTTCCAGCCAGCACTGATGTGCTAGCGAATTCACTTCAGCTGCCCTCGTCCTCTAGCAGAAATTCACTATGGCCCCCTGCCAAGATGGGCCCTGGTGATGCACACAAAACTCAAGCCGGATTTGGGCTTGCGAGACGTACTGCAGAATCGCAAAGAGTTTTTCGAAGAGGCTTGATTGTAAGGTGTTTAAGGTTGCAACGTCTTTTCCTTTAAGCAGTTCAGAGCCATGTGATATTGAGGAAATGAGTTTGGCTCCAATGATCTTGAGGAGATGATGAGACGATGTGTTTAATGTCTTGTGTTTCAAGATTTTGAATGCAAACAGCAGATTATTGGCAATGGCTCATCTTGATTATAAGTGCAGTTTGTAGGTTAAGTGGGAATCTAGATGGCCTCCAAAGTACCTATGGGTGTTAACTAATTCTAAGACATTGCCATTTGCCCACCAGGAACATTTGGGTTGCCTGCTGTTGCCTAGGCTTGTAAAGCAAAGAACCTTGGTTTTACTGTAGTTAAGGCCCAGTCTCAAATTGTTGGTAAACCTGAATAACTGGTCTATTGACCACTGCAGCCCAATTGGAGTTTTGCTCAGTGTATTGCAGGCTTCTGATTTGTTCCTTGCCCAGCCTGGGAGACTCTCACTGTGATTGGACCTGGTGGCTGTAGAGATCGGCTGTGTAGATGTTGAATAAATGGTGCAAGAATGCACCCCTGTTTTAACCCGATGTTGGTGTAAATGTTTTTGGTGCTTCTTCGGTCGTGTCCTAGTGCCAGAACTCCACAGATACCTGGCAAAACAGGAAGAAGATCAGGATACTTACCAAAATTGAGGCATAAGAACTTCAGTATTGCTTAAGAAAGAAGATTAGAAGTTCCAAGATGGCCGCCAGGAAGCCACAACATTTTCAACACTCTAGTTTTGCAACCCCGAAGGCAGGAAAGGAATGTCTAGTGCACACTGCCTCAGAACAATGCATTTCACAAAAGCAGTTTCTCAAGTAGGTTGGGAACCTCGTTGCTCCGAGAATGATTTTAGTCAGGGTAGCTGCGTCACTAGTAAAACAACATTGCAGTCCATCGCATTGTTTATTTACCCCAATTCCATTTGTGAGGTGAGATGCATCTCTTTCCTGAGTTTGCCTGCCGAGCACAGAAAACCCTTATAGGCTCTGGGCAGGGCTCAAGAGAGATGTAGTGTCTCGTTTCAAAGTCTGTAAGCAGTCACAGAAAACTCCCAAGTCCTGACGGAAGTCGTGCTGAGAAAGAAAAATGAATCTCGAAGTCCTCTCATTGGTACTAAATGAGAGTGCTGCTTCATTCCTTCTCTCCCAAAACCATAATAAATTGTTAAAATAATCAAGGTTCCAGAAAAGAGAGCACAGCAGCGAAGAATCGAGGTAGAGAAAGATTAGCACTTACCTGAAGACGGAAAAGCCTTCCGATTATTTCCTCCTTCTTTGAGTTTCTGAAGACACGCAGGTACCCTGAAAACAAGAGAAAGATAAGATTAGAAAATTACCACAGATGAACTTAATGTGTTTTGATATGAAAAGATTACCAGTAATTTAAGAAAGACAATATAGCTGAATATCACTATGCTAAGAGAAAATCTAGAAGAGAAGTGATAAGACAATATATTAAGTCATAGAAGAGAGGCATCAGTAACAGGCATATTCGGTAATATAGCGGTAATAGAGAGTTAAATTGCTGCTAGAGTAGTAGTAGGAGATAACATTACATGTGTGTTTGCTTATATATATCTGTGCAGTTTCCTCTCCAGAGAAGAACCGCTGAGTCGCACATGAAGAAATTTGAAAATTGGCGGATATGAGTTCTGGGAAGAAAGACAATCAGACATGACTGTCTCTTCTCTCTCCCATTACCCTTCCCCCCCCCTTTTTAGCTGTTCTGTCAGTCTAGACAGTTTTTAGATTGGCAGGGAAGTTTGGAGAGGGGCATTGGGAAACATTTGCCATACTGCTACCGTGTGGACACAGGTGAGAAGCCTCCTGACTTGATTTGTACCAATGTGTTGAAATAGATTTTGATGATTGCCTCCAGCAGTTTCGCCAGCACCGCCCTCTGTGCCATTTTATTCCACAGCTGCGCCCAAGGGACTTGGTCAAAAATTGCTCTTAGGTCAATGAAGCAGGCATAGCGCTTGCTGGATTTGACGATTGCTTGCTGAGTCAGAAGGATAACCGCCAGCAGGTTGGTTAGAGTGCTCATTCCTGCTCTGTAGCATGTCTGGGGTTCAGGAACTATGTTTGAGTGATTGACCCAGTCCTCTAAATAAATGAGCATGTTTGAGGCATAGATCTTGGCTTCTACATCTATTAGGGCGATTAATTTATAGATGGTAGGGTTTGAGTGCTCGTCCGATTTATATATTGGCTGGAAATTGCTGCCTCGCCAGGATTCTGGGATACTATGTGTTGCCATGACATAATTGAATAGGGGGTTAAGTGCGGAGACTAAAGGCAGGAATCCTTTTTAAATAGTGTGTTTTGGAGTTCGTTGGACACTGGAGCCCCCTCAGACCTGAACCTTTTTAGCGTTTGGGCAACCAGCTTGTGACTGATCAGAGAGTAGTCTGCCTATGACGGTTAGGAACTTTGCTGCTCCTCCTGGCCAGCCTCTGAATGTGTTAGTGGGGGGGGGGTATCCTGGTCCACCTGGCTATAGATGGTGGTGATGTGTGTTGACCAGGCCACTTCCGTGAAGCCACTTTGTTTATTTTGGCCCAGAAGGATTTAGAATTCTTTTGCTTGCTTGAATGGAGTAATTTGGTACAGAGACCCATGCTGAATTTGTATTTCACAGCCCAGATCGCTTTTTTATAAGTTTGTTTCCTTTTGGCTATTTTGGAAATTAAATTCTGGCTGAGTTGACCACCCCGCACACTGGCACGCCTGAGCTCTCTGTTAAGTTGCTTTTTCATGATTTGTAGTTGTGGGGTGAACCATTTTGCCCCACTCTGGCCAATGCTATGAGTCTGTTAGATTCTGAGTTAGAGGCAGTTTCATTATGTACCTTGAGAGAAGTGCATGGAGGGAAGTATGTGTATGTGCCTTGGACAAGAGGTGATCTTAATGCTTTTACGGTGAATTAAAAAAAATTACGAAAGGAACCATACAAGTGGTACAAGGCTCATATATTGACAATTTTGAAAATGCTTTCGACTGATTTGGATGCATTGTTCGAAATTGTTGTTCCTAATGATTTGTGGTCAGAGTGTAAGGTTGCTGTTGCCAGCTAGAGTTCTGCCTAATAATGCTCCGCCTAAGGTAGTTACTGAGAAGTATAGAGCAGTAATAGAGCATTTGAAAAAGAAGGTGCCAGAGAAGGAAATTAACTGGTCAAATTTTTTTAGATCTAGACATGAGCCAAACTGTGCATGTCTCTTATGAGGGAGTCATGCAGGTTATTAAGAAGCACAGTGCATTTGATGATCCAGAGAAAGATGATGCTTGCAGTTTTGTATCTGCTTTTGTTACGGGTTTGTGCCCAGAGCTCAGTTCTCATAGCCAACAAAGTTTGATGTGCTGGCAACTTAAGAGTAAAGATGAGATCCTGAAGTATGCCATACACAGTCATGATTGGTTTAATGCGAAGCAGAAAAAGATTAAGGAGAAGTTGATTGTTGCTCAGAAGGGACAATTTCAAAGAAATTACAGAAATCAGTTGATGTGTTCTGATTTGAGTTTTCTGCGATCTGAAAATGCTGTAATGATTTAGATGTCCTCAATGCAAGGTGTGTAAATGGGAAATGAGGTGGTACAAATGCAAAGTTGTGGAAGAGTAGTTATGAGTATTTTGTGAGTGAATGCAAATATTGATATGCTAAAGAGGAGCACTGCTTGTCATTTCTGCAGTAAAATCGGAAACTGGAAGCGGGAATGCAGACAGAATCCAGATCGAATTCAGAACAATTTTGTTCCCCAGATATAGTGTAATGTGAATCATATGCAAACACAATCATAAACCCCAGCCTAACCAGCTTCTGTGCATAGTATGTAATATCAAGGACAGGTTCTCATGAATATGCCATTACCCCAGTGTTGCAGCAAAATATGAAAAACATGTCATACAATCCAGGAGACCAACAGAATCCATTGATTCTGAATAATGATTTTTCCCAGTTTTTATCAGTAAATAATTCCCCATGACTGTGCCTAAGGTAGGGGAAGGATCAGTGGCGGCCGCTCCATTAGGGCCCCACTGCTTTCTCACAGTGCGAGAAGCAGAAAATAAAATGGTATTTTAAATACCATTTTATTTTCTGCTTCTCGCGCTGCGAGAAAGCAGAAGGCAGGGGTATGCCTGGTTGGGGGCGGGCGGGAGGGTATGCCTGGTTGGGGGGGCGGGTGGGCAGGTCGGGGAGGAGTGGCTTGCACCACTCTGAGTGCCCTGACTGTTTGGTCGGCCCTGGGGCCGACCAAAGCAGTCATGCGCACTCTACATTTTCTCTATGTAGGCTGCACGCAGCCTACATAGAGAAAATGGCCTCCCAATAGGCGCCGTCCAGGACTCCGCACCAATCACAACGCTGCCATGGCAGCGTTGTGATTGGCTTACGGGAGGGGAGGGAGCATGCCTGTTCCTGTCCAGGAGCAGAGGCAGCGCAGGACCCGATCACCCCCGGTCAGGTAAGTTTTATTTATTTTTTGTTTACCCCCCCCCGTGTATTACGAGCCGCGACTGTCAGAGAGTGGCAGTGTTGCTCTGCTGCTCTTGCGCGGCGACGGCACTGTAAATACCTTCTATGCTGAGGGGAAGCTTGAACGCACGCACCAGTGGCGTAGCCGTGGTGCCACAGACCATCATTACCTAGGGAAAGGCCCCTGTGTGCTCGTGTTGCATAGTAAAAGCCGTGGTTTGAATGAAGCGAGCCCCTTATGTCACGGGGCCTCGGTACCATGCACCTGTTGCACTAACTACGACTACTCCAATCAATGGCACTCGCTGCAAGTGACTCGCCCCTACAAATCACCCATCTACCACGTAAGACGATGGAGTTACTCTTAGCTGGCTGGCACCATTTGTATTTACGCAAATCACAAACACTCGAGCCCCCGGTTGCGTATAGGATGGGAATGTTGGGGGGAGGGGAAATAAAGATGTCAATTTGTAGAAATAGCCTAAGAAGCTATGGAGCTAGAATGGAGGGAGTGCCAACGGCTCGGCTTCGCAGCGCTTGTGGGGTGACAAGCATGGTGTGTGGGCTTGAGGTTAGAAGTTCTGGGTCAGTTTTTCAAAAGTGCACCAACGTGCATCGTGCTCGAGAGAAAGTGAACCCCGATACACAAATGCTCAATAGCACCATTGTGCACATTTTGACTGGGTGAAGATTGGGACAGAGATCATTGCCCAGGGCTGTCCATGGCAGGTGACTCAATGCAGGCTGAGGGCACCATACGTGTGATGCTGCTGTGCACCGCCTAGGGCCGACATCACTTCAAAGTGCGGGCCATTTCCTTCCAACCTCGGCTATTAACTTTATTTTGGCCGGAATGTTATCTCAGCCATTTATCGGCTTCTCCGCTGCTGCGGAGCAGCCTGTCCCCAGAACACCAAGTTTGCAGGCAACGTGAAGTCAGCCGGAGGTAGTTGCTTTGAAATTTGTGTTTTTCAGGAACGCCACTCGACTCTCCAGTTGCGGTGCACGTGCAAGAGTTGTGTTTTGGGTGCAAACCTTTTGCCACATTCTCACCAGTTTGCTCCGCATCCCTCGGATTCGTCACTGCGAGTATCGCGGATGTTTTTTCATTTGAACCGATTATCAAAGTTACAGTTTATTCCCATGTGTGTAGCGCATAGTGTTATTGTTAATTAGCATCGTGGCACCTTTTGATGGTATGACTTTCCAAAGGTTTCCACTGCAGACCAGTTTTTATAGACACGTGCGGTCTGTAGGCTAGTGCTTAATTTTGGCCGGTGTTTGCAGGTGGTGGCACCAGACCTAAGTTTTCAGGACTGGAATTTATTTTTCATCATCTGACTTTGTTCCAGAGCAAGAGAGAGAATGGCAGAAAGGGTTTAAGAAGTAGGAGAAAGATTGGAAAGCACCGACATATAGCAAACAAAATGGAGCAAGCAGGAATGAAAAGAGGCAAGAGGCAGAAAGTGCGGGGGGAGGGGGAAGAAGCATAAGGTGGAATCAAGAACCAATCTCTCCTAATGTGTGATATTGTCAGAGGTTAAGCGGCGTATCTTGGTGGCAGTACAGTTGTGAACATGGAGATGCCCACCCAGGTGGCATTGGTGTGCTGTTTTGGGCATGTTTGTGATGGTCTGTCTAATGTGTGCTGTTTGGTGGTGTGCATATGCAACTCAGATTCTAATTGGCACGCATGTGTTGTTAACATGTTACCCAAATATATGGCATATCTATGCAGTGCTGGGTGAGTGCACAGTGTTCTGTTTATCGTGTTGTGCATTTCATTATTCAAAATATATTTCCCCTGATGATGTCATATATGAAATCATCAGCAATTTCTCTAGTGATAGTTAACACAAGATAACATCTAAAAAGTTGGAGAAAGTTCTGAAATCAGGAGTGAACTGTAGATACAGACGCCTTGTGGCCGGGCATCCTTTACTATATATGTATACACACACGCACACACCCACACCCACACACACCACTCACTCCTCAGTTTAAATGATTTATGAATTGGAGGGTCGACTTAAACTAATTTTCAAAATGCAAATACAAAGAACTGTTTTATCTCTGCACTATAAATTAAGTTAATTATCTGATATCTGTTTTACCACGACATTCTCTCTGCATGATGCCTGTTTTGTGTGTACGTTTCACTGCACAGTCAATGAATGCATTTATTGTATAGTTAAAACCATTACAAGTGTATCAGTGTGTTCAAAAGTTAATATGGGCAAATGATAACATCAGCATACGCAAAGATTGTCCTCTATAGCTCATAAATATTGGCAATTTCTTAAATGATAAATAATTCAATCGTATTGCTTTATTAACCTTCCTACTTCCTCAAATTTGCTTGAAAATGCTCCATTTATCCACTCTTTTTTCAAACTTTTCTCGGGGGGATACCCCCCCGGAACCCCCTGTAGGTTGTTCGGGCTCGCTCACTACGCTCGCTCGCCGCAGTGCAGTACAGCAATAATTTCACGCCTCACCACTTTCAAAATTCACCAGCCGCCACTGGGAAGGATTGCTTACTTGTAGAAGTCCTGGAAACTCACTCAACGCAGCGCATCGCAGCAGGCAAAAAAGCTGAAATTAGCTGCTGTGCGCCACGCATACACCTTTGCACAATAGGGCAAGAGTGTCTGTGTGAGTCTAGCATAGGTTTTGTACTGGAAGGATAGCCTTCCAGTATAAAATACTATGCTCAGACTAACTTTAAATATTTCCCACTTTGTATGTGTGCTGTACAGTGCAGCACACATACAAAGTCAGAAAAGGAAGGAGAAATGAAAAAATTTCTCCTTCATAGCATCTGTTTGAAATGGGCACTCTTTTCTCACGCTAAACACTGTAAAAGTTTTTAAGTAAATAGGGTTTAATGCTGGAAAGTAAATTAGTAAAAAAAAGATTTAGCATTGCTTACAGCGTAACATTTTAGTAAATAGTCCCCTCAGTGTTTAAAATTAAATCACAAGACTCAAGGATTCAGCTGTTTCCAGTCTTTACTAAAGTTGTTGCGCTTCTGGATTTAAGTGACAAAGGGTCAGACGTACGACCCTAAATTGCATGCGCAAACGGGTTTGCGACCCGTTTGCGCATGCAAAAGTACACAGGGCCATGCACAATTCCTAAATAGCGAGTCACAATTTATTTGCGACTCACTATTTAGGAATTGGGAGTCGCTATTAGGAAGAGGCGTTCCCTTCCTAATAGCGACCGCAAAGCCATGTATGAATGTTTTGCAACCGCAATTGCGGTTGCAAAACACTCGCAAATTACCACCCTCCTCAAGAGGGTGGTAATGGAGTCGCAAATGGGAAGGGGTCCCCAGGGGACCCCTTCCGCTTTGTGACTGGCCCCCAAAATATTTTTTAAGGGCGGGCAGTGGTCCCAGGGACCACTACCTGTCCTTAAAAAATGAAATGAAAACGTTTCATTTTATTTTTTTTCAAATGCATTGGGCTGCATTTAAAAAAAAAGCTGCTTTATTTAAAAGCAGTCCCAGACATGGAGGTCTGCTGAGCCCAGCAGGCCACCATCCCTGTGAGTGCATGCCATTTCCATTGGGGTCGCAAATTGCGAGTGGCTCATGAATATTCACGAGCCCCGCAATTAGCGACCTCATTGGGAATTGCAAACAGTGTCTCGGACACTGTTGTGCATACCAATTTGCAAGTCGCAAATTGCGAGTCACAAATGCGACGCAATTTGCGACTCGCAAATTGGCGGGTCGTACATCTGGCCAGAGTCATAGAAGAATTATGGGATTTCATGGGTAAAGAGATAGACTTAATAAAAAGTGCCAATCCTGTCAGGATAAATGTGAAACCGAATGCATTGTTCCCTAGAATTAAAGAGTACAATCTTTCCAAAGAGTCAGAAGAAGGAATGAAGCCCGTCATTGATGAAATGATGGAACAGTGAATTCTTAGGAAGTGCTTGGTAGTCCTTGCAGTCTTCCCATGATGGGCATGAAAAAATGAATGGTGAATGGAGAATCGTGAAGGACCTGCGATAAATAAATTAAATAGTGACTCCATGTTGTCCAGTGGGACCGAATCCTGCAGTAATATTGTTCCAAATCCCAGCATATGAATAATGGTATACAGTGACTGACTTTTGGCAAGTGTTCTCCATTTCTCTGCATGAGGACAGCCAATATCTCATTGCATTCCAAGGCCAAAATAAAGTTCTCATTTGGTGCTGAACTCCACAGGGGTATACTGCAAGTCCTTCAATTTTTCATCAGATCCTGAAGTAAGATTTGGAAATTTTACAGTTAAACCTATAACTCAGCCCTGGTGAAATTTATAGATGACCTATTGTTGACATCTAAGACAAACGAGGATTGTAAACTTGACACAATTACACTGTTCAATCATTTAACTGACAATGAATGGTGACAAGGTTTCCCCTTCGAAGGTGCAGTATTGTAAAGAAAAAGTGATTTATCTTGGTCACATTGAAAAATGAGCAAGAAAAGTCTAATAAGAACCTGTTTCGTCAATTCTGAAAATGAGACCCCCAACCAAGAAGGAGGTGAGGATGTTCCTACTGTCGTCAGTGGATACCAAACTTTTCCTTGACTGCAAAGCCTTTAGTAAGGTTAATACCCAGTGATATCAAAGTTCTGGAACCATTTGATGAATAATGTTTAGAGGTCTTACAAATGTTGGGGGAATATTTGTGTAATGTACCCATCCTTATGCATGACTACAATACACAGTGTTACCTTAACAGTCAAAATACTCTTTCTGTACTCACACAGAAAGATGGAGGAGACATGAGACCAGTAGCCTAGCTGCCAGCTGTTTTAGATACAGTAGCTGTAGGTCTTCCTGGTTATGTGAAAGGGGTTGCAGCTGTTTGTGTTGCAATTGAGAAAAGGGAAGGAATTGTAATGGGACATACATCAATTGTTTTTGTTCCACATTCTGTTTAGATTTTGCTGACCATATTCAGCACATGAGACATCTGACCAGATATGAGCAAGTCATACTGGCATCTGAGAATATCTAAATCAAAACGTAATTTTCTAGATCCTGCAATGCTGCTTCCTGTTCTAAACAATAGTGAAGAAAAAGCAGTAGTGATGATGATGATGAAGAGCTCGAACACGATTGTATCAGTGTCACAGCAGCATGTGACAAACCAAGACGAGACATTAAAGAAATTCCCCAAGAAATCGCATCGCTGATCTGATTCTGTTTGTTGATGGTTCTTGTTTAAGAGACCATCATGGAGCACTGAAGGTTGCATATACAGTATGATTCATTTTTGATATTCTTGAAGCATTAGACCTGCCAAATGTAACTTCAGCACAAGTGGCAGACTTGATCACACTTACAAGATGGTGCTGCTTGTCAGGAAATTTGAATGTGACAATTTGTACATGTAGGAAAGTGTATTATTAGTAGGTGGAGGTATTCATCCTCAGCTAGTAATAATACCACAATCAATAATAGGCCCTTTCTCAACCCTTGGTAACTTGGTAAACAAGCTGTCAGGCTTAACTAAAGAGTTTTGCATGTGTAAAGCATTTAACACCACCAAAAGAGCAAATAAGTAAAAGACACAACACAAAGCAAATCTAACACCAATTTATAAAAATAGGAAATATTTGTATCTTAAAATGACACCAGAATGACAAAAATTCAATGTAGGGAACTGGAGAGATACATTTCTGAAGATTTAGGTAAAAATAGCGCTGAAAGGCGCAAAGTGCCAAGTGAGGGTATCTGGTTGCTCTGGACTGGTACAAAGTTACAAGTTCAGGCTCACTGTGATGGAGCAAAGGCCAGGCCGAGGACCAAGTTGAGCCTGCTGAGTATTGTTGCTTGTGCCTTTGGTGTGCGGGCTGCACAGCATTGCTTATCGAGTCTTCGCATCATCGGTTACAAGGAGCAATGCACACTGTTTTGCGCGTTCACCTTCAGTTTACCAGTATTCTTGTGGTGTTGCAAGAAGAGCACTTGCATCCTGTGATTAAAAGAAACAGCTAAAGCTATTCACTTCACCAATATTTTTTACAAACTCTCAGTCAGAAAGCATTAAGACGTCTAAGAAAGAGTTGAGGTAAATTCAGAGTTTCATTCGAGACAACGTATTTTGTTCATGTGGAGATCTTTACCTTCTTTTGCCAACAAGTAGTTTGGCAGGGGTAATGCGCTTACTGAGGACAGGTAATGTGATAGGATCTAATGTTCCATCATGTTCTTTTCCCACCCTACTCGTTCTGTGGCTGATGCCTATCAGAAGGGTTTTGTGTTTCTTATTTGTGTCAGAATGGAAGTGTAGGCCCCTCTCTAAGCAGCATGTTTAGTATTCTCTTAGATTATTTTCACTGTATTGAAAATGTGCACACCATTTAAATAGGGAGTGGAATGGAGGAAAGCCACCAAATATTGTATGATTTGATTCCCTAATTCGCCGTCCTTGAAGTTCCGTCACCTCTTTTAGAGGAGAGGGAACCGCTTTGTTTCCACAGCAAAGATGAGTTCGCTCCAGTGTCAGGGGGGACAGGGCATCTGCTACAGGGATGGCACAATGATATCAGTGTCCGCCATATTTAGGCTGGTCTTATGACGCCTTTTATTTCCGGTTTGAGACCATCATAGAAAGTTTGTCAGTTCTGAACATGAATAATAAAAATAAAACAATATCGCCCCACCCTCCTTCTCAGGCACTCGGAGAAAACGCCAATCGCACCAGGGACATTACTCTTTTTTTGCAAGTAGAAGCTCCCACTGTTACCAAACGGCATGGCACTCTACCCGACAGTGCATTTTGACTTGGAGGGTGCACCGACACTGTGGGGAAATTGAAATATTTTGGGTTGGCCTTTGCTGGATCGGTCAAGGTGGGGCCTCTGTTGCAATGGTGCCAGATTTGATCTGAATTTTTGCTTTCCTGCAGGTTCTTGAGGCTCTTGGAGCATAATCCAGGGAGACATTTTTGGTCTCTGCAGGTTCGCGGCCCTGGATATGTTTTGTTTGTGAGCTACACCACGGTGTAGATGCATACACCACAGTTTCTAAAAGGAAGCAAAACAACTCTCAATGAGCTGGTGTTTTATTATGGTATTGCCAAGTCTTTAGTGTTTGTTATCGTGTTCTTACAGTTTTGGCTTTGAATTATTTTCTAAATAGCCATGGTTAGTGTGTTAAATACTGTTATGAATCCCCAATGAGGCTAAATATATTCCCAGAGTATTTATATAAGCCTAACATCAACAATTGTGCGCCCATGCCCCCATACCACGAACAGCTGCCTTCTGTCCTTATCACAGAAATGTTACACTTAAGAAAACATTTTTTTAAACTTTTTAACACACTAAATAATATATCAATTTAAATGTAAATATTTTGGGACGGATCATAAACAGAAACAAAAAAAGCATTTGAAATTGTCAGTTACCAAAATGGGGTCAGAATTATGCAGCAAAGTTTTTGTATGTCAGAATATTATGCACAGAAATATCACGTGACACAAATATAGTGCCCTAAATAACATTAGAAAAATATCACCATTTGGGTATAATTTTATTTTATAATAACTCCAATGCAGCAACTTGTTTGTAAACGATATTTAGGACACTGTATGTCAGATGATATTTTGACACAATATTGTAGTACCACACCTAAGTAGAAACAACTATTTACATTTTCCTAAAACTTGTGACATATATTTTAAATAAAAATAACTAATTTACTGAGAAAAACAAAAAGGTGATGGATGATATGCTTGAACTAACCTCAGTCACTAGTAATTATTCTGGGATGCATTCTAGTTGATTATTATTTTACTAATTATGCCACTACATACAAGGACTGATCACACGCTAAGAGCTTCAGCGACGAACTGGCGCAGAGCAAAATAAGGGACTTGTAAAAGCTTTGAAAACTCCATCTTTTCATGGTTGTTTCTGGAGGTCTGTCCAAGATTCCTATGGGGTTCCCAAAGACCTGTGATATTACTCATGGGATTCCCAATACACCACCTAGCCAGTGTGTGCATACGTCTCAGTTAATACCTGTGAATCAGGCTTGAGGAGTTTCTGGCCAGGCAATCTTGAGATCAGGCAGGCTTAAGTTTTTTAAAAGATACCTCCGTAGTCCTTGTATGTTCTTCAGTTCTTCAGTTCTCCAAGACTCTGCAACTAAAAGCATTTCATACTCTTCCATCCCCCGGATGAATGATCTTAGCCAGGCAGACAAATTAGCCAGTCAAGATGCTGGCTTTCTCTGCTCTGGCTGGCTGGCACGCTCTGTATAGATTGGGCTCTATGCAGTTAAAAACGAATTCCCTTCTGTACCAGAAATCTAGAAATATAGTCTTGATTCAAAACTGATACAAAGATTTGAGGGCGCAGATTGCCATATTTTTAGGCTTTCATCATATTGGTGCAAGCTGCAAGCCCATAACTCACCGAATCTGGAATGTGTCTAAGTTGACATACACCACTTTTCTGCCATAGTGGCATCTCCACAATTCTGAGGTCGTGGGTTGGTGCTGCCAATTTTACCCACCACACTGCTTCTTCTTTTCAAGATGCCCTGATTGTCACTTTTACCTTCTGCATAATAGAATGATAGCCCTGCCAGCTTTTTAATATTATTTATAATATAACAGGTGTGCTGTTAGTGCTCACCTCTAAATAGGGCTCACAGTACTTTGCAGGGGTTCCTGCCCTCATGCACAGGACGCCCCTCCTCCTTGGGTTAATTATAGCAGCATTCCTGTGAACATACCAGCAGTCTAACCTGTACCGGGCAACTTTACTGTTATAAGTGTGGTTGTACCAGCGTGAAGTGTTTGCCTACTTAGACAGAAGTCCTTTCGTCCTGCATGTAAAAGCAAGAGCCCAGAACAGCAGAAATGTTTGGGGGGGCATACTATGATTTATTTCTTAACTTTTATTTAGTTGCCTTAAACCAGCCACCTAACTCGCAATATCCATGTCGCACACTAGTATTAGGAGTTGAAGAGAAAGGCTACAAAGAAGCGTATTGCATTTATTCAGCTCACATATCATATACTCAAAGATGTGCTTTTTAAAAGCCATCAAAGAGTTATGTGATGGGAGATAATCTAATGCAAGGCTTATCTACCTTTATTTATATGGCACATCTAGCTGCTTATCAAAGAGACAACCTCGTTTTACCACTGCAGCCTCTCTAGACTTCATGATTTCTCATGGTTAATTTTTAATGATTTGTAGGGCAATGTATCCTAATCTGAGCAACAAAAGCTGAAACCTATTGAAGAGTGACACACTAAGGCCATACTTTCTGCATAATACAACACTCAAATGTGGTTAGATCCAACTTTAGGAGGGAATCTCTTAACATTATTCAATTCCTAGTGTAAATTGGCAATGAGTAAGGCAAGTATAGAGAGGGAAGGAGGCATTCCTGCTTTAACGCCATACATGTCATGATCAGGCCTGGGCGTAGTTCGAGGAGTTTTGCTACGCGGAACTTTGCGAAGTGAAAAAAGAATTCTGCGGAGTTCCACATGTGGCAGAGTGCAGTGCGAACTGCCATTCGTGCTGGTCTTCCTGCCGCTCGGGTAGAAATTCTACCCGAGCAGCAGCTCGCGCTTGCGAACTTACCGTTTGCGCGCTCGAGCAGAGAAAAAACTCCGCTGCCGACACGGAGCGGAGTTTTCTGCACTCCGCGAGCCCCGCGGAGTGCAGAAAACTCTGCAAACTCCGCAAATGGAGCAGAGTTCACCGCCCAGGCCTAGTCATGATAAGGAAAGATGATGGGTCAGGTGCAGCATGCGACATTTCACAACAGAAAATTGCGTCCACTACTTCGAATTACCACAACATTGCAAGAAGTCCAAGAACAGTATATAATTACTGTTAATACCACTTATACTTATCTTCCACACTATGTATAGGTGGAGAATAGTAATGATATACTTGGAAGGTGATGCTGTGGATGTAATAAATATTTTGCAGGCCGATATTGTCGACTTTGCTACAATTACATTGCACCTATGGGAATTTTAATTGCTTCCTTCTCCGTATGCAGAATGGTGCAAGTGTTGCTGTATGATAGCAAGGTGCACGTGCCCCACAAGAGATCAGTGGGAGCAACCAGTTGTTTAAGGATTGTCCATGAACAGCCAGTTGTTTAAGGATTGTTCATAACAGGGATTAATCTGTAGTAACGGAGACGGAGTCCAGGTTTGTATAATGGTAAAGTAGAAATATTTTATTTAATGCTTATTCGTCCACATTAGCAAGTAAATAGTCAAGTTAAGTCAGTGATCACTTTATTCGTTCTAAAAAAAAAGATCATAAAAGTAGATATTACATACATCATAAAAACAAGACTCATCATAATACCAAAATATTTACTAGAATATATTAAGAAAAAACAATTAATCTTTTCATAAAATTTAATGACTAAAGGTCATTCAAAAATTTTAACATAAAACACGTAAGTGAATAAAAGTTTATTTAGGATTTTTTTTTTTTAATGAAATCTGGTTTACGTAATGGGAAATATGTACTTGTCCCCACCCAGTCTTTGAGCTTTATTATGAGCATTTTATTGGAAATCTGTCTGGAAGGAATCGCCATATAGAAAAGTCTGTAATTAGCTAGAAGATCAGGCTTCCTTTTTAAAAAAAAAATCGGCAACCTGCAAATGATGATTTGGATGCAAACTTGAGTGAGAACCTTAATTAGCATTACCAGATGTGCGGTGTTTCTCTGCAAAAGTTTTGCTGGGTGAGACCTATGTCAGACCTAATGGGCCTTGCGCCTTGGGGTTTTCTTACTTCTTGGGCAGTATTACCACACAGGAATACAAATATGTCTAGAACAGTAGTCCATTTAAGTTACATTAGTTTTACAAGGACAAAATTAAATGGTATGCAGAAAAAATGAGCATTAATTTGTTGCCCCACACACACATTTCACTGAGATATCTTTCTAAAACACGGGCAGCCAGTAAAGGTTTTACTCTGCTGCTCGCTCCTGCTGGTTGGCAGCTATCAGTAAATGATCTCCCTGTTTCTCTACCTATGTGATTGAAGCTATCTCACACTTTACACGTGGCTCCACAGTTTTGATTCAAGAACCCGTTCTCTACTAAGGGGGCTACTTCTCAGTATTTGACACTATCTTTAGGATGACCCATCACAAATGACTCCATGTGTAGCAATGTCGACAGTATTTGCAATTGACCAGTTTTTAGAGACTCGCCTTGGACTTAAAACCCAACGTATTAAGTTTCCTAGCCATTTGTTCCCTTTAATCACCCCTTATAGACCTATTAGGAATCTTAGGTCTAAGGGCACTGCTAGGCTGATTATTCCTAAAGTACAGAGAGCCCGGTTGGAAGGTAGATCATTCGGCTTTTTAGCAGCAAAAATATGGAACTAATTGCTGCTCAATCTAAGGATGCGGCCTTCAGAAGTGCTGTTCCGTAGGAATTTAAAAACGTGTTTTTTTAGGGCATCCCAGGCTGATTGGTGTTGAGGCAGTGGACTTGGTGTTTCCCCGCTGACAGGGAGGAAGAATTTTTAGGTCGGGGACTCTCTGTTTGGAGTAACCAGGCACTCTATAAACTGCTAATCTAATCTAATCTAACGTATTACAGTCTCTTGAGACAAAAAAAATTGCTGGCAGTCTGTTGCTTTACTGTTTCTCACGCTCTACTGTTTCTCACGCTCTACTTGCACTTACTCACCTTTGTACGTTTGACTCAGTAGAGCACCACAAAATGCATGACCTGTTTTTTCTATATGTAACACCTTGTTATGGCCCATATTTTAATGAACTAATATATCAGATGTGCATAGATTACTCTTTATGGACCCTTGTTTTAGCTTCTTTTCATTTGATTCATGCTCGTTTTTTTAGGTACAATTTAATTGTGTCTTTGTAAAGACTAATGTAACACACACGAGCCCAAAGGAACTACTCTCTACTCATTCACGGAACATTTACCCAGATTGCTAGTGACATTGGGTATCCCATCTCTCTTCTTCCCATGGACACGAGGCAATTCACAATGATGGCCTTTGTAGTTTTCTATTCAGGGTAAAAAAAAGTCGAAAATGACCCACACGTTTCTCCATGAGAATCTCTAAATCACCAAATATGAGCTATCCCGGCTCTCATGCAATGGGCTCTCAGAATGCCATTACATCCTTATCTCTTACTTATTTATACATAATACTCCTGGATCAGTTTTCTAACTCTGACACTGCATCTGAATATTGACAACAGCACCTCAGCACTTCATTCTTCTGAAGTGAATAAAGAAAGGACAGTCAAACTCGTGACCTTAAAATGTGGAGATAGACAGCCCTGTATGAAATTCTAGAGACATCTCTACATGTTAGTACCAATGCCTCAGAGGCAACTGACTCTCCCCATCCCTCCCAATTGTTCCAAATGAGCAATTAGCACATGTGAAGAACTGTTCCAGTTTTCCTCCACACCAGTCTGCCTCTGATGTTCTCAATGCCATTAAAAGGAAGATAGTACTGGGGTACTGTCACTCACAAGTGAGCCATGACTGCCTTCTTCTTAGATTGATTTAATGAGATCTATCACACAGCTAACTTTTCCCAAGACCTAATGAAATTTCAAGGCCCTATCACATTATGTGATCTCTTTATTTCCCAAAAGTTCAATGTCTATGAAAGTTAGAGAGGTCGGTGATAAATTTAGACAGTTGCCTGCTTCTTCCGTTTTTGTTGAAAATAGTGCTGATTGTGACACTGTGGGTCCTGGAGAGACCTTTCTGTAATCTGCTGGCCACACATTCTAATCTCAGTGCGTTGGCACCATGGATTTAGATTTAAGAGAAGAGATGTTTGGTAGGCTGTAAATTACAGGTTCTGTTTCGTGCACGATACTAAAGTGGGCTAAGGTCACCAGCAATAGAGTATGTATGCATGGATGTATGGATGTATGGATGTATGGATGTTTTCGTATTTCTAAAGAGGAATCCAAGTTGGTTAGCATTGGAGCATTGTACACAATAGTGTTTGTAATAGACAGGACACAGGTTTGAATGTCAGAAAGATATCTCCATGAAACATGTGTGTGGGGCAACAAATCAAACATTGCAATCCAGATAAGATAGTCAGTGGCATGATGCTTCTACCCCAGATATGTGTGCAGCCTGTAGGTCAGAATATTGAATACATATGCTGCAAATACAAACTTTCAGCCTTCTCAAGATGAAGGAATGAGCGGCTGTAACAGTCAGAATTAGTGAATGAGTGCTTGAAAAAGGCTCCGGGGTGCTGCAACACACTTTAGCCCAGCCCTTGGACTACTCCAAAAATACACCCTTTCTCTGGGATTAAGCAGCTGGACATTGACTAGTTTTATGTACCATAGCTCAGTTGGGTAATGATGTGGTCTTGCATTCCAATCCAAGATGTGTGCCTAGTACGTCCTGTGAGATAATTTCTTCTCTTCTTGTACTTTCCAGACCCTTCAAGGTCATGTGACTTTAGCAAGCTGGGATCGCTGTGTAATTCACTGCAATTCTGCAATTCATCTCATTGCTTCCTCTACGCTCTACAAAGGGTTCTCCTGCTTTTTTGTTTCCCACCCTTGGATGTAGTCCTGGTTCTCTGCTCCTGGAAGTTGTTCTTCGAAGGTTTTTCTGATTCCCAGTATTTCGTTTCGAAGGATTCTGGGATTTCCCAGGATGTTCCTGGTTCATCCCTTCACCCACTGACCATTCTGAAGTCTGAAATAGGGAGAGGGGAGGTGGCTCCACTCGTGTCACCCTTCTGAGAAACCTAGAGGACATGGGTAGTTGCAGGGGAGAGCGCGACCTAGTTGAGATTGGTAGGATGATCGCTAAGCAAGACATTACACGATCCTGTAAATCCCCTTAGCCCCCCATTTATTGCCGAATGGCATGCAGCGATTGATTGGTGTGCCAAACTGTAGGAACCTTTTTACAAGGCTAGGGATTGCCTGGGTAAACCTGATTATTGATTTATGTATTCTTAAATGCAATATTCTTGGATGTCTGCATTACTCGTGTGATAGCACTGTGCTTTGTTTCTTTGTCATGATTAATTGAAAACAAAAGGTTTTTCTTATAAAAAAATTTACATTCTTACCCTAAAAATTGTTTGATGTCCCTGCTAAACAAAATTATTAAATTGCACAGATTTGATGGCAGACTAGCGTAAAATGAAGATGGCAAAGAATATAGAAAGAATACATGTCTGCCTGTGCTCTTCCTTTTGATCAGTTGATTGGATGCGGATCTTTAAGGGAACTTTCATGCACAAAGTTTCAATTGTGCCAGAAAAGAAAAATATAATGTCTCAGTGTGGTAGAGTCGTTTCTCTGCATTTTACTGAAAATCTAGCTTCGAGTATACAGTGATTTGAATATAAAAAAATTAACTCAAATATAGTTCTCACAAAGCAATACGCACTGCAGGCTATACATGTTTAAGATATATAAAGCCAACATATTGTTATAGGTTAGAAATTAATGGCAGCGCTTGTTTCGTGTAAAACCTTTGTCTATTGTCCTTAATCGCCGTGCAGACAATGGATAATTAGACTGGGGGACTCATCGGTTCTATTGTTTTTATTGACGGGCTCTGGCGAAAGTCAGAGCTTAGATAAAATTTTAGTTACTTAAGAATTACTGTTTCTAATATATCTGAGTTATTTATAGTGAGAGCGCATATTAAAGTGTCGACATTTAAATAATGGAGAAATCAAGTAAAAGCTAAATCCATTTTACGGGAGTTATTAATATGTAGAAAGTGATTTTCCTTCAGCGTTCAGGCAATAATGCATATTACGGTTAACATAGCTCTGTTTAAAGTGTAGGTCTTCAAATTATTTTTCGCATTTTAATATCGCATGCCACAAACCGCATTGCAATTCATAATTTCTATAATAATTTGCCAGCTCCCAACAACATGAAAATATCTTGATAAAAGATCCTGCGTCAAAATCTACATTTTGTATTGGCAGTGTTCTATAAAGGGGAAATTAATTCCTGAGATCGTGGTATAAAATAACAGGGGTATGATTTGCAACAAACCCACTGTCGCAGAAAGAACATGTTCTATTGTTCCCAATGGTCTCACATGCTACACCATAATGCATACCACAGTGAAAGGTTTGTGGAGATCTGGATATCTCTCACACAAGATTTGTAGAATCCAATGTCTAATTTCTAAATCACGGCTCCGATGCCTGATTGGTCACGGCCATCCTGGACCAACAAGTACCTAGCTACATTGCACCCAAAGAATTGAATCAGTAAATGGCTAAGAAGGTCCACATAGTGAGTAACAGCTGCATGAGGGATTATAATTACATGACCATCACAGTGCAAGGGAGAACGTTCTGTAAAACACACAGTCAGGAATACAATGGCTAGAGAAGTCTGACATTTTCCACCATCACCATCCACCATGAATCATGATTGCTAATGCAACATTTTGGTGGAAAAGCAATGTGATTGAGCACTTGCCACATGCTTGTATCTTAAATGTTGGCTTTGCATCACACTACAATCAATCAATATTCAACATCATCTGTTTAGTTACGTCTAGCAACGTGAAGGTAAGTGCTTTGCTCAAATACTGCATGCCTCAGTCATTCCTAACTTGTCTGTAAATCCTTGTAAGAATGAGATCTGCACCTGAAATTCCTGAATCCATCCTTCACTAGCACTCATGCATCCATTTATCATCAACATACAGGCATGCATTACTCATGCACTTGAGTACGCATGTGTACCTGTATACATGTAGTTGGTGATTATGTGTGTGCCTGTATTGGTGTTGTCTGTGTAGCTGTCTATCCCTTTATGGCCCTTAGTAGGAGTCAGCGGAACAATATCCCCAGGCAAAATACCTCTCCTCCTGACCACAATTAGCCCCCTGTTCTCCCACCCATTTTTCCAAGTGGGAAACAACGGATGCGATTTTACCGGACCCAAAATCCTGGCAGTACAATGGCATGTGGCTTTGGCTCCAGCAGCAGCTAAGCCTCATCCCCAGGTCCCTGTTGTCCTTTTTCTCTGGCAAGGGGGGGCATGCAATGCTCCCTCTGTCATGACCATTCCTTTCCCTCCCCTTCTTTCTTAACCTTCCTCCTGCCACAATCCACATGGAACTGAGAACACCATGAAGAATTTCACCCGTAAAACGGAGTACCCGCATCAATTCCCCATTCCGTGGGGCTTAACTCATAATATCAGGAATTCAATGAGAAAATTAAAGCCGGTAATGATAATTCCGGCTCCCCAAAATTGCCTTATGGAATTTTTCCTTACTGGTAAGCCGTTCCTATGTGTGTTGCATGTACGTAAAAAGGTTTCTCTATTTGAGTTGATCTCTGTTGACCTCTGATTGCTTGAATGTGTGTTCCTGTGGTGCCTGTATACACAAATATGCTTTTATGTCTATTGGTCTGTGTGCAAAGCTGCCTTTAGGCAGGAATAAACAGGATAGGCAGAGACTGGGACGTCTTGTAGGAAGAAGATGCAACAGAAGCTGCACTAGATGTGCCGTGGATTGTGGCAGACAGCCAGTGTGGCTGGGGCGCTGGGATTGCTAACTTAGAAGGCCAAAGGTATGGGGCAGTGGCAGCACTGCTTTATAAGCAGTTCTCTTCACTTGGGAAGATGCCTGCCAACTTCTCATGTTGTACTGGTTTCATCATTGTTACTATAATTCGTTCACTGATGTGTTCCATACTAATATTGTTTAAAAAATATCGTGGGTCACAAAATAATGTCTAAACTATCATGATGTAAAGAATATTGTGGGATATAATATCAGATGCAAGAAGATCGTTTTTTAAAGTTTTTTTAATTTTCGTAAAATATTATTGTGTTTAATATTGTTATAATGTGTACTATTTCTTTATGTGTACCTAGCATATGTTTTTTATTTTTTTACATTTATTTTAAATGTTTGAAATACATGCATATTTTGCATTTAAATGTTAAGAGCAGGATATTGGGTTTGTAGCGGGGAGTATTTTTAGTTTTTTTCTTGATTTCTAATATTTCTTTAGATATAAATAGGATATTTTTAGCCATATATTAACAAATTTGCATGCATATTTTCAATTGTTTACATTTTATAATGTTATCTTTGGGGTCTATTTTAAAAAATCTAGGCATGTTGTTTATATTATGATGTTATATTGCTATGTGTTTTAGCTATATATTTTATTTGGTTAATTTATTTAGGTTAATTTATTTAGGTTTTAGGTTCTAGTCTTTTTAATTTTTGTTTTAATTAATGTCACATAATGATTAATTTTGAGATAATATAATTTTGTTTAATTTGTTTGATACTATCTAATGTTGTGTATTATGTTTTTTAATGTACTAATACTTATTTATGACCATTAAAATATTTGGAAATAGAATTCTGATTTCAAAATTAAATTATCACTTTTATAATGTTCTAATGATTTGTAAGTATGTGTATATGTGTTTACACTCCACTTATTTAATTTAAATATAGTTTTTGGGAACAGTTCATTATTTTTTATTCTGCATCTAATTTTTTTCTATTTTATTGTACTCACTTTGTTTACATTATAAATATTTTTTGTTTATTTTATTGTCAGTTTTAGTTATTTAATTTTAACATTTTGCTTTGTTTTAGGTTGCTTAATTTGAAGTGAGGATATTAAATGTGACCCCTCCGAGGTCCAACACTTTACTCAATGTGGCTACATTTGGACATTTGGAGTGGGAAAAGTAAATCTGACCTCCCCCCATCCAAAGTTTAACACTTCTCCCCAATGTAGCTATGTTTGAAGTGGGAATATTAAATTCAACATTCCTCCAGTGTGTTAAAGTTTGGAGTGGCAACTGTAAATCTGACTGCCCCCTCATCCCAAAGTTCAGAACGTTCTCAAATGTGGTTACGTTTGGATTGGGAATAGTAAATTTCACCTCTCAAAGTCAGATACTTTCCCCAGTGTGGCTGATTGTGGAGTGTGAATATTAAATCAATGTTCCCCAAATTCCAAAACTTTACCTAATGAGGCTAAGTTTGGAGTGAATCTGACTTCCCCAAAGTGCAAACACGTCCCGTAATGTGGCTAGTTTTGAAGTGTGTAAGTCGGATCTTCCCAAAATCCAACAGTTTTCCCACTATGACTTTGTTTGGAGTGTGAATAGTAAATTTGCTAATATTGTTGTAATTTTGTGGTTTGCATACTTTTTGCAGTAAAGTATTTTTTATAGATTATATTTTTTAACTATTTAGTTATATGCATTTGCTAAATACTATGGGGCCGATTACGATGCGGCCCGGAAAGGCCAACAGTCTTAGCCTTCCTGGAAGCATCGTAATCGGCCCCTCTGTTTACTTTATGACCACCGCATTACAATGCTGCAGTCTGAAAGTAAACCGGCCGGTCATTCCGCCTGGCTTCCGACGGGCTCATGGAGCCCGTCAGAGCAGGCTCGTAATCCCAAAGGTCGGGCCTTTCCCCATTTGGGATTACAATGCACGGTTTCCGACATGTTTTCCATGTCGGCCTGTGAAATCGTGTTTGGGGGCACCCAGCAGGGCCTCTTTGTATGTGCAGCCTCCAGTTGGGGCCCAAGGGGGGACCTATGGTGCAGGGATGAACAACACCTCTCATTTCTCAATGGGAGCTTGTGCTATAACACGAGCTCCCATTGAGAAATGTGAGTATGTGACTGAACAATGTTCGGTCACAATGTAATTAGCCAGTCGGGACGCCGACCGGAGGTCGGTCGGTCCCAGGACAAAGACGGTGTCGGGCGGACGAAATCGTAATCAGGCCCTCAATATATACATTTAGTAGGCTTCTATGGCTCTATTCACAAAGGGCCTCCACACTCGTGGCAGAGGCATCACAGTCATGGTAGGGGCCCCTCACTGATGGTGAGACCTCTTCATTGCAGTTTCTCATTGTGAAGGCACTGCCATGAGTGCGGGCTCCCCCACAACTGTGGGACCTTTTTCCACAAGTGCTGAGGCCCGTTGTGAATCGGCCCCTTATTGTACATTCAGTTACACATGTTATTATAGAATTTATTAAAACATACTTTACGTGATTTGTTTTAAACAAATTTCATTTTTTCACATTTGTTTAATTATTCATTTTTATACATTAAAAAGCACTGTAAAAAAGTATTACATATAGGTATTTTATGTTTTGTACATTCTTTTCAACAAGAAATACAATGTTAAATTTTTACCATATTTTCTATTAAATTACAAGGACACAGCAGAACTTCTGACTGTAGGCGGTGCTGCTAGCTGTGTGTCAGAACTTTAGACAAACCTTTTAAACTTTTAAAACTGTCAATACTTGAAAACCGATGATAGTTTGTTTTTAATATGTTATATTAGAAACCTTGCATTTTGCACATACTTGCAACTTACCTAGCGCCTGTAACCGGGGAATTCACGTGCCTGTCCACTAACTGCCTCACCCACGCCTCGGTCCGACGCGGCAAGTGCCGTTGAGCGGAAGGCGATACTGGGACGGGGGCATTGAGGACGGAGACACTTCCGGCGGGCAGCGGTTAGCGGGCTAGTTTTCCCCGCGAAACCTCTATTTAAACTAATGGTAGAGTGCACGCCCAGCGGACGCGGCAGAACTGCTGACTGTAGGCGGTGCTGCTAGCTGTGTGTCAGTACTTGTTAGAACTTTAGACAAACCTTTTAAACTTTTGAAACTGTCAATACTTGAAAACCGATGATAGTTTGTTTTTAATATGTTTTATTAGATACCTTGCATTTTGCACATACTTGCAACTCACCTAGCGCCTGTAACCGGGGAATTCACGTGCCTGTCCACTAACTGCCTCACCCACGCCTCGGTCCGACGCGGCAAGTGCCGTTGAGCGGAAGGCGTTACTGGGACGGGGGCATTGAGGACGGAGACACTTCCGGCGGGCAGCGGTTATCGGGCTAGTTTTTCCCGCGAAACCTCTATTTAAACTAATGGTAGAGCGCACGCGCGCAGCGGGCGCGCCAAAGGCAAGCCCGTCTGCGCTCGTCCGCGACTTGACTGGGCCCAGGGCCATACTCCCTGGCTCTTCCTCATCAGCTCTGCCTGGTATGATGTTAAACTATTCCAGTAAACAACTGAAAGACATCTGTTCTGAAACTAACGCATACAATTGTCCCTACTTAGATACAGGTTCTCTAACCACGCTCTCTCCTCTCAGTTGTCCCAATTGTTCGTTTAAACTGGAATTCCACACCAATTCTGCCCCCTCCCAGATGCAAGCTCCTACACAAATCAGGAACATATTCGCCTAGCTCTTATAAATGCACGTTCCCTCTCCAAGCATAAATATGAAATATCGGATTTCCTAAGAGATCATGATCTTGATATACTATTTATAACTGAAACCTGGGCGGACCCTTCGTCTGGACCCAATTTTTGCACTGCAACACCTGATGGCTACCTTGCTTATAGACAAGATAGATCTATTAAAAAGGGAGGTGGACTGGCGATTATTTATCGTGATAAATACCCAGTTAGGGTGGAGACTATCCCATCCTTGGTTTGTGAAGCTTTTATTTTTTCAATTATGCTCACCCATTCACAACCCTTTAAAGGAATCCCTCTCTATCGCCCACCGGGCTCGCGGGCAGAATTTCTTTCTGCCTTGGGCAACTTGCTGGAACCCGTAGCAGGAGAATCCAATTTCACCATCATGGGTGATTTTAACTTTCATTTAGAGACCCATGATGACAAGGACACTTCCTCTCTTATCACAGAATTAGAAGCAGTGGGCCTTACTCACTTGGTGACAAGCCCCACACACTCAGCGGGCCATACCCTTGATGGTCTGTTCTCTAGCAATCAGCTAATCTCCCTGAAGAACATCTTGCCTTTAGTCTGGACTGACCACTGCGCAGTTTTATTTAATATTCATATAGATAGGAAAGATGCTCTATACTCTAAGCCAAATCCATCCACATTGTTCAAAGCCTGGAACAGCGTTGATCAACATCTTCTTAAAACTCAACTGCTCTCCACGCAACCTGACCTTATACTCGACCCTGATCTTGCCTCATCTAACTATTCAGAATGGCTCCATAATGCCTTCAATTCCCTGGTACCACTTAAAAAAGTCTCTAAAAACCGACATGCCCCTTCTGCCCCTTGGTTCTCAGAGGTCCTCAGACTTGAAAAACAACGATGTAGAAACCTCGAGAGGCACTGGCGGAAAGACTATAACAACAATGTAAAAATGTGCTACAAGGTAGCATTAGCTAAATACAAACATCTTATTATCCAGGAGAAAAGTAAGTACTACCTTAGGCAGATAGAATCCGCTCAAGACTCTAATAAACAATTGTATCAGGTAGTGGGCAAGTTATCAGGACAGTCGACGAATTTCACCATAGCCCCCTCACAATACCTATGTAACTCACTTGCTAGTTACTTCCATGAAAAGGTCAACCAAATATATGTCAACTTCTCATCACAACCCAAGACAGACTACCAGATCTCGGCTCATGACATGGTAGAAACTTCCCCCTCGTTTTCAGAATTTAGTCAAGTCTCGCCGCAACAGATTGCAGACTTAATCTCCCTCATTAAATTGGGATCCTCCACTGACCCCTGTCCACCTTCAGTTTTGAAACTGATCTCCGATCTTATAGCCCCCAACCTTTCAAACATCTGCAATGCGATGTTCAGAACAGGCAATTATCCGCCCATATGGAAAAAGGCCATTATCAAGCCTCTGCTTAAGAAGCACAATCTTGACCCTACAGATACAAAAAACTATAGGCCTATCACTAGCCTTCCATTCCCAGCAAAAATCTTCGAAAAAATCATGAACTCACAGTTGTCTAAAGATATTGAAGAAAATAATTTACTGGATGACACGCAATTCGGCTTTCGTAAAGGCCATGGAACCGAGACAGCCCTCATAAAGGCATCAAAAGCAATCAGGACGATACTAGATCAAGGTGGTGCCGCTGTCCTGGTGCTGCTGGACCTGTCAGCAGCATTTGACACGGTCGATCACGCTACTTTGATCGATCGTGTCTCAACCATCGGTATTAGACACAAGGCTAAAGCCCTCTTAGCCTCCTTCCTTTCTAACTGCACCCAACTAGTGAGTTTTGGCGCTTTCAACTTCCCATCATTCACCCTCCCGTGTGGTGTGCCACAAGGATCATCTCTGAGTCCGACATTATTTAACATCTATGTGTCGGACTTGGCCAGAGTCATCAAAGCACACTGGATGGGTCTCACATCTTACGCTGACGACACACAATTGGTGCTTGCAGTACATAATGATGGAGGAGCAGTCACGGCCAATTTTCAGGATGGAATGGTGGCCATCAGTATGTGGATGGCTAACAACTACCTAAAGTTAAACTCTGAAAAAACAGAGGTGATGATTTTTGGCAATCTCTCCCCGGGTTGGTCCCCCATCTGGTGGCCTACAAAACTGGGACCACCTCCACCCCCTGTATCAAAGGTCAGAAATTTGGGTGTCACATTTGACGACAAATTGTCCTTTGCACCTCATGTCAACACTGTTGTCTCATCGTCTTTTTACATACTGAGGATGATAAAAAAACTCTTACCATTCCTCCCACTTAGTGCTGGAAAAACCCTTGTCAGTACTTTAGTAATGTCAAAAATTGACTATTGCAACGGTCTCTTCATGAATGCACAAGGTAAGGTCCTCAACAAATTACAGCTGGTGCAGAACTCAGCTGCCAGGATTCTATCAGGCACCCCTAAGTATAAATCAATCTCAAAGGTGTTGCGACAGTTCCACTGGCTACCTATAAGAAGTCGAATCAAATTCAAGGCCCTCTGCATCGCCTATAAGGCCATGCACAATACTGGACCTATGTTCTTGAAGGAAGCCCTTGGTGCCTACACCCCCAATAGATCCCTACGTTCATCAACAGCGAACCTGCTGAGGGTCCCCCGCACTAAAAAAAGCTTCATGGGGTGACAGACGATTCACTGTCGCCACCGCCAAATTGTGGAATACACTCCCTCTCCAAATCAAGACTAGCCCGACCTTGCTCACCTTCAGGAAAATGATAAAAACATGGCTTTTTAGCCAATAGTCAACAGATCTTGGTTCATGCTTGCTGTCCGTAGCGCCGAGACACCCATGGGTATTTGCGCACTTTATAAATTGTATAATAATAATAATAATAATAATATGTTTATTTTGACAATTTAAATAGCCATGTATCTAAAGTTACAGGACTTAGCATCCTTACAGTTGACTCAAAAAGTTGTTGACCCTACCCATGAGAAAGGACACCTAATTGGCCAGTCTTTATCAATTTTCCTAATTGGCAGATAATAAAACTCCTGCCAGTTATACAGTAAGATTATTATCTAATATCAATTACTCTGCTTGGCCACACAATGAATAATCATCCACCACAGACTACAAGGATAGATCGTAGCTGAACTAAATTAAATCTTTAGAAATGGAAAGGCATCCTCAGCAATTCCATACCTGAATTAGGTGACAGCATCCCCTCTGCAATTCACAAATATACTGAGTCGATCAATAACTCCTTGGACCAGACCATTCCACTTAAGTTACACAAAGGTGCTCGGCAGGGCAGATGGTCTCTATGGTTCAATATCCACCTACTGTTGCTTAAAAAGCATTGTAAAATATTAGAGAGGAAATGGAGAAAGTCTTATGAATCTAGGAATAAAAAAACATTTAAAAAATACCTTTCAGAGATTAGAAATGCCCAATCCTCCTATTATGCATCTATGATAGATAAGGCCTCCAACATGACTAGAAAAATGTTTCAAATAGTTACCTCACTCACTGAGCCTAGACCGGTGATCACTCTACCTGAACCCATGGTAGCACGTTGCAATGACCTAGCCAATTGTTTCCTGAAAAAAAGGTCACAGATATTTGCTCATCATTCTCTGATAGGACATGTGCACCAGAACATATTTCCACTCATTGGCAGCCCGACACCCCTGGAGAATTTCTATCGGCCTTCCCTGCTGTTAGTGCAGAAGATCTTTCGCCATTATTTAGCTCGGTTAAACCTGGATCAACTCTTGATCCTGGCCCACCTTATATTTTGGAGCAGGGGGCAGAGCACATATTCCCAGACCTGTAGGAACTGCTAAATCTGTCTTTAAAGAGGGGGGTTGTCCCCTCCTCGGGGGAACATGCAGTAGTGAAACCTCTGCTAAAATAAGCCTACCTTGGGTACGCTACTTCCCGAAAACTACTGACCTATTTCCCTACTATTAGGAGTAGCAAAGCTACTGGAGAAGTATATGAACCAACATCTTTCGCTGTTTCTAGTATCTAATAAGATCCTCCACCCTACTCAAACTGGCTTTAGGCCACAACACAGAACTGAAACGTCACTATTGGTGGTAATAGAAGAACTTAAGATGCTCCTGGACCAAGGTGGCTCTGCAGCAGTTATACTTTTAGACCTAAGCACTGCATTCCACACTTTAGCCCACCCAGTCCTTACACAGAGGCTGGGTTATGTAATTTCTTAAGGATAGGACTTTCCAAATGCTGTACAAAACATGCTACTGAAATTCATACTCCTTGAATTGTGGAGTACGTCAGGACTCTTCACTGAGCCCGACTCTTTTCATTCCCCATATGCGGCCTCTGGTGGAGATTATACAAGCATTTGGCCTTTCATTAGTCACATATGCAGACGATACCCCAGTAGTATTGTCCATCTCTCCAGAAAACTGCTTGAAAATACAACAACTTGCATCTTGCCTGAAGGAAGTTGTAGAATGGATGGCTAATTGCTGTCTGTTAGAATTGGGTGTCTCTAGTTGGCAGAGGTAGCTACCTTTGTCCAAATAGGGACCCTTGCTTCTAGTCAGGGTAAGGGGGATACACACTTTAGATAACCCCTGCTCACCCCCAGGGTAGCTTGGCACGAGCAGACAGACTTATCCCACAGGCAATGTGTGAAGTATTTGTACTCAAAACACACAGTAATACAGTGATAACTACACAAATGGACACCACACCAGTTTAGAAAAATAAAGTATCTTTATCTAAACTCAACAAGACCAAAACGACAAAAATCCAACATACATGTAATAAGGATTTGACTTTAAAAAGGTTTCAAACAACTTGGCCCATAAAAAACTATGGATGCGTGATTTCTCTTAAAGAACCTGTAATTGCTTCAAAATTCACAAGGTCAAACAGCCGCAGTGATGGGAAGTGTCGAAAAACAAAGAGATGCGTCAGTTCCTGAGACCATGGGGAGGCGATGCGACAGTTCTGCTGCAAACAGGAAAAGTGATGCGTCGAATCTGGTCTCTAGGGGGAAGTGATGCATCGATTCCGAGACGGTTCTGATCCGCGGGTGATGCGTTGGGAAAATTTGCCACACAGGTACGATGCATACAAATCCGGGATGCGTCATCGAGCGATGCAGCGTCGTCGACCGGCGATGCGTCGGTTTCTTCAGCCGCTATCTCTCGATGTGTCGGTTCTTGCAGCAGCAACAGGTGCTGCGTCGGTTTCTGCAGCGGTGTGGTGATGCGTGAAGATTCTTCTTGCACAGCTGTGCTGCTTCGGAAAAACAGCCGCAAGAAGAGCGCTGCGTCGATTTTCTTGTAGTTGCGTTGTTTTTCCAGCTCCCAACAGCAGGAACAACCTCCAGAGGCCCAACACAGTCATAGGCACCCCTTGGCAGGTAAGAACTCCCAGCAAGGAAGTTCAGGGGAGCTGGAGGTGAAGTCTTTGTGTCCCTGACACTTCAGAATAGGAGGCAAGCTCTACTCAAGCCCTTGGAGATCTTCCTCAAGCAGGGGGACACAGCACACAGCAAAGTCCTTCTCCTTTCCTTGGCAGAAACAGCTACTGCAGGCCAACCCCAGACAGCACACAGCAAAGGGGCAGTACTCCTCCTGCAGTTTCTCCAGCTCTTCTCCTTGGCAAAGGTTCATCTTGATTCCAGAAGTAGTTTAAAGTTCTGGGGTTTTAGGTCTAATACTTATACCCCAAAATGTCTTTCTTCTCTTTGTGCAGGTGTCTCTGAGCCCAGAAAGCATTGTGCAAGGGAGACAGGCCCTATTCAGGTGCAAGGGAATCTCCTCCCACTACTCTAAATTCAGCCAGGGTCTATTCAGCCCAGCTCTGAGTCATCCAGGAGGGCCAGAAAATGCCTACTTTCTAAAAGTGGCATTTTCAAACACACAATTTAAAAACCATCTTAACTAAAAGTTGTGGTATTAAATTCTGAGTTCAGAGAGCCTAAACTTTATTTCTCTATCTTGTCCCAATGGGAATTTATGCTTGTAAGTTGTTACAAAGCATTTCCCATTCTATCCTATGGGCAAGATAGCCTTTCAATAGTGAAAAACGAAATTGGCAGTATTTCATTATCGGGACATGTAACACAGAGCAGTACATGTCCTACATTTCACATACACTTCACCCTGCCCGGGGATACCTTGGGCCTACCATAGGGGTGCCTTACATGTAAGAAAAGGGAAGGTTAGGGCCTGGCAAGTGGGTGCACTTGCCAAGTAGACATGGCAGTTAGAAAACTGCGCACAGACACTGCAGTGGCAGGTCTGAGTTACCTTTTCAGGGCTACTCATGTGGGTGACACAATCAGTGCTGCAAGCCCACTAGTAGCATTTGATTTACAGGCCCTGGCACACTTCAGTGCACTTTGCTAGGGACTTACCAGTAAATAAAATATGCCAATCAGGGAGAACCAATTGTAACATCAATTTACACAGGGAGCACTTGCACTTTGACACTGATCAGCAGTGGCAAAGTGCCCAAAGCATCTAAGCCAGGGAAAACAAAATCCAGCACAGCATCAAAAATACAGGAGGTAGAGGCAAAAAGTCAGGGGAAACCACGCCAAAGATGCCAAGTCTAACACTGTCTAAAACTTAATAGTGACTAAACTGAAAGTATGATGGTGGGTAATAACCACAACAACCAGCCTTTGTTTGTCTGGCCATATTGCTTAGGAAATTCTCCTATTCCTAAAACACCTATAAAAAACCTTGGTGACTGGCTAGACAACACACTCACCATGGAATGTTAAGCTAGGAACTCACACCTAGTTGCTACTGGTTACTTAGAATGCTTAGGAAAGCATTACCCTTCCCCTCTAGAAGGCTTATTGTAAAGGCGTTGGTGTTGTCACGCCTTGATTATGGCAGCTCTCTCTACCTAAGCTCCCCTCTCTTCGTGGTCAAGAGGCTACAGGTAGTACAAATGCAGCGGACCATCATTTATTGAACATTCCAAGACATCAGCCAGTACGGAGCTTGCTAGCAGTGCCACATTGGCTCCCAATCGAACAACAGATACAGTTTAAGGCTCTGTGCATTGCTCATAGGGCTTATCACAAAAAAGGCCTTCAACTGTTACAATCTCTAGTGCAGCCTTACACAACCGGTAGGGCTTTGAGGTCGGAAAACTCTTGACTAATGATCATCACAAAAATTCATAGGATGAGATGTGGAGGCTGCTCCTTCTCTTATTTGGCACCTAAGCTATGGACTCCTCTTCCGATTAGGTTGTGTAAAATTAACAATGAACCTACTTTTAGGAAGATATTAAAAGCATGACTGTTCATCAGTTAGATTGACCCTTGGGATTTAAGTTCTCAGACTCAGTGTTGGATTAGTGCTGGTTGGTCTTTCAGCGCTGAGAGGCCCATTGGGTAGCCATGTGCTTTACAAATTGAATAGAATAGAATAAAATTGAATAGAATAGAATACAGCACAATACAATACAATTAATTCCATTGTTTCCTTTGAGATGTACATATTTTTTCATGACCATTTTTTCTGTCCTTTTAAAAAAATATTTTAATCAATTCTAGGAACAAGGTGCGATTTCAGATTGTCCATGCTTAATTGGAGTCCAAGCTGGTCATGCTGTTCAAAGTTTTTACCTCCAGATTCAGTCTCTAAGGTGGAAGTCAGAATCTTTCAATGACGTAAATGTGAGACTGTGGCTGTGACAATCACTCAAAGCCAGATATGTTGCCATCCAGCTCCTGCTCAAGCCATTGGGTTTGACTCCAAAATTTCTGAATGGGGCAAAGCTCAATTTCATAGGTTGCTTCAAGGCTGCTTCTCATGGTAGACAAAGTTGCCGCCTTGCCTTTGCACTTAGTCACCTTTTCGGAAGTCGGAAGACAGAATCCTCCATCAGGGCAGTGCTGGCAACCATATCTGGAGAAGCCTCCACAAGGCCAGATACCTTTGCAGCGAGGTCCTGCTGAATCAGTTTACAGCAAAGCAAAAACCTGATTTTCTTGCCTGCAGAGGGCACCTATGGCCTCGCCAAGCCTTAGCACCTTTTCCCGATCCTCCACATTTTACTAAGGGCCTGATTTAGAGTTTGGCAAATGAGTACTGTATCACAAAATTGACAGATAACCCATCTGCCTTATTACACACTTCTAATGAGACACTGCTATCTGCCAAACTTTAAATCAAACCCCATGTCCTACTTTTCCCCAACTCCTTCTGGGCAGTCCTGTAGTTGCTACCTCCTCAGGGCAGGCTGCTAGGCACCAAGTGACTCTCCAGCCAGGTCTCTTTCAATGACAAATCATCTGTGGTTAGCTGGGATCTCTTGGAACCAGGAGAAGTTCTTTTTTCTGTGTCCCTAGAGGCAAACCATTTGCCCCTTCAAGTACATTTTTATTCCCTAGGTGCCAGCAAGAATGTTATGTTATGTCGATTTGTATGGTACAGCTTTTCACTCATGAGGGCATCCAGGCAGATTCAAAAGTTCTTAAGAAAGTGCTCTTCTTCCAGCATTAGTCAAGAACCTTCTTCAAGCAGGACCTTTTTTTCAGGGCAACTCTTCCTGGGTTCTAAAATATTCTGAGGAGGTGGTGATTGAGGTATATGATTTACGCAAAAAAAGGCCAGTTTTGGCTCAATGAGTACAACATACATTTCTCAAGAATGACCTTCCCACCTAGGTTACAAAAATCTGATTTAATCATTGAATCACATTTCGAAAATTCAGTAAGCTTTTTTCTAGTATTTTCCCGAGCAGAGATAGCAAATAAAGATTTTAATCCCACCCAGGCCTGTTCAGTGAAAGGTCTAGCAAAGACTCCACATGTGAAAAAGAGTTGGGGTTTTATTTCACTGTAAAAAGCACACAAACCCCAATTGTTAGTATAACTTATTTTCAGAAGTACGTTTATAGAAGGAAATTTAAAATAACAATACAAAATACAATAAGATAATAAACAGTCACGTGAGTCAGATTAAAAACAGGTAAGCAGAATAATTGGATGTATAAATCAAGTTAACATGACTTAAAGAAAAAAGTAAAAGAAGGTAAATTAAGTTGGTGTATACATAAAAAGATTACATTTCATACAAGGAATACATTAATAAAATTGTAATGAATGAATTAATATATTACTAATGAAAGGAAGGTCACGGAGGTTGAGAAACTTCTTGTTGAATAGGAGTTAGGGAAAAGGAACGTCCAGCGCTAGCATCTATAAACAGTGTAACAGGTAACCATAATTTCAGCCTCTACTATTTACAATTATTTACACACCTGATACAATGTAAGAGGAAAACCCAAATTTGAGCTTTCCTGGGAGCAGGACTTTGAGGTATCATGGTCAACATCTTTATGGAACAAAATATGGTCCAAAATCAGGAAATCCTCCAGGGCAGCGAACACAACGCAAACACTCTTTTTTATATACAATAGACTTCTACTATGCCCGGTTACTTTAAACAAAAGGCACTCTCATCTTCCGGACACTTGTTGGACATGTTCTTCCCCTTGTGCAGATTTATGTAATCTATTCTTCACTTGCCCGCTGGTTCATAACTTCTGGAACAGTGTTTGGTCTCAAATTAATTTAATCTTTGATTCTAGATTTCCCTTCTCTATTACTCATGTGTTTTTGGGAAGTCTATCTCCTGTTTGTACCAATTGCAGTTCTAACACAAAGATTATAGACCTATTGTTAGCGGTTGGCTTCCAAGAAATAACCAAAACCTGGAAAGATTTTACAAAACTATCTTATCAAGCATGTTGGTACGGCGTTTGTCATAATCTCAGACTAGATACAGCCTTTGTGCAGTATAACGTATTTGCAAATAGTAACACACTGCCATGTGGGTGTTTTAGGCACACTTTAGGGGTGGCTTCTAAATATACAATAGTAGGCTTTGCCTACATAGCAAACACTTTTTTCCTTGCCATGTGTTGCTACAGGGCATTTAAACAGCAGTCAGCATAAACACAGTGGTGCTCCTGGAAGAGTACACTTTTGACATATATGTGGGAAGTGTAAAGACACACTGCAGCCTACATATAGCATTTAACCTTCGGGGCCAGTGGTGCATTTTAGGCACCATTAATGGTGGGCTTATAGAAAGGTCAAATAGACCAAATAGGAATTTCCAATGTACAACATATTTTATAGGGAGAACTACTTGTGCTTTACTGCTGTTCAGCAGGGGGAAATGGGGAACCATAACAAAAAAGGGGTCGTTTTTCACAGTATCCAAAGTGCTTTATTCTGAAATGGTAAGACCTGCTGAAAGTGTCACATAGGACATGGACCATTTGACAGCCGTGAGGTATGTCTCATTAATACGATGCACAACCCAGTGTCAATCTAGTGGCCTTACTTCATGTCTGTGGTGTCCTACAGTAGGAGTGGCTGCACCATGACGGAAAGGAATGGAAGTGCTATTATACACAGAACATACAGCAGCAGGCTTCAGCCCCTAGGTTACTGAGCTCCAAAATCCAGGGGTCCAAAAACAAAAAAGTGGGTAAATCATGGGCAGAAGGACATAAATAGTTATGCTATCCAATAAACAGAGGTAAATATCTATGCAACTTCACTGGTGATTTTTGCATACAGATGATAAATCAAAGATAACTCGTCATCAGCAGTATGAGGCTTTGACAGTCTTGAACTCCTACAAAAATTGCTATCAATTAACTCACCCATGCCTAATTCTTACCGTTGTGGAAACCTTGCCCTATTCAGGAAACTGCATTGTGAGTGTGGTGTCTCCTACTTGTACACTGGTGCTTCTAGAGAGCTACTACTGCCTCAATGAGTAACCAAGATTTGTGCTTCATTTTTATTCCTTTCTCTCCTTCTTCCTCACACACAGAAGTGAAGTCTGAAGACTGGGCACTTTTATAGAAAAAAAAGCCCAATTTTGCAGGTCTGCAGAGTTGTTAAGCCTGACCTCCAGCAGTGCAGACAACAGCCACATTGCCCATACTTCCTCTGGCAAACATTCAATGCCAGTCACATGGTTGGAACAGTTTCGGCCAAGAGGCAGGTAGCGTTGCTAATGGAGCTAGTCCAATCATTTTTAATGTCCTTTAGGTTCACTTGGCATTGTTGAATTGCACTTGTCAGAACCATTATATCAGTTATATGGATAAGTATATTACGTGAGCTTGACCGTCTCCTATCTCTACTGTCTTTATAAATGCTTCCTGTAGCATTACTGAACACCGTCATTCTCAACGTTCATATGAAAAAGACTGGCCATTGTCCATCTCTAAGATGTGATCAAAGTACCTCAGAGGCACAGTCTAAGGCCAGTCCCTGTGCCTGGAAATCTCTACCAGAAGTACCAAATATGGAGTCACTGTACTCCATAGTCACAGTCTCAGGAGTGTCTCAGTGCAACAGACTCGTCATCAGTTCACACCAGAAACTGGCCTTTCTGGAAAGTCAGAGTAGACATTAAATTACCTGAGACCAGAGATAAGCTGAGAACAGAGATGTTAATTAATATAAAATGATTAATTGGAATTGCAACCTTATTCCTTTGAATATTATTGACAAATGTGTTCAAGAGTTACTGGTTTTCATTGAGTCTCATCAACTTTAGTTTCTAATCCAGGTTCTGTAAAATGATGATTCTATTCAATTACACATATTCATGGAACTTGGTCCTACAAGATTTAGAGTTAAGCTTTGATCTATCAGAGGAACTGAAATGCCATGTCAGATGTTTGAAAGTGATTTATGACATTACCTGCCATCTTCATATTGTCTAACTTGTGTTTAGGCTTTTGATAAACTTGGATACCCAGTGTCAGTTGAATAGAATCACAATGGTACTGGCGATCTCTGACCTTACAGAAAGCAGTTAGTTCAGTGAAGCTAAATCCAATCACTTCTTACCACCCTGGGAGACATACAGTGTCCCCATGAGATAATGTCTACATTAGTTATATATTAAAACGCAGTAGTTTATAAGTACTTTGTGTGACATTCAAACATCTCTGGTATCATCTCTAAGTAGGTTACATAAACACCATAGGTAAAGGAACAAGACACAAAAGGTTGCCTACTTGTTTATAGGTTTTTGTTTGGATGCTTCATCCAGTGGCTGACTGTCATTTTGACAAATGCAGAAAGATAGGTTTGTATAAAAAATGTTGAATGCTAAAGTTACAGTGAAAATCCATAGTATCCACAAATAGGGCAGCAAGGATGAATTAAAATAACCAAGAAGTGCCCTTCTCTTCAAAATGCATCTTGAACTAGTGTCTAAAACATGGCAACACATTCCACAGATATCACTATGGACAGAAAACAGACTTGATTGGGACTATTTAAAATGCATTGGAAGGAACATTTTGCAACGTTGTATTTGTGGAATGTTTTTATTGATTTGTTAGGTCTCTCAACAAACAGCTATGTCTAGCTGTGAGTCATAATGTTACAAATACTTTTAAAAGAGAATTGGCTTTGGGTCAGAACACATCAGCCACTGGCTGTCACTGGTTTTTCATGTTTTTCCATTACTTGGGTTGGCTTTTCATCAATTTTTGGGACGGTAAACTGCCCACATCAAGGATTAATAATATTACTTCTTGTCAGGTTGAACCCTCAAAGTCATTAAATTAGCCTGAGCTCAACCCCTGATAGCTATGTGACATTGCAGACAGGCTGATCTTAGGGCGATATGTAAAGTATTTATGATGTAGCAAATCAATAATAAATCTAAAACACCAATCAATTAAAATCCCAAACCAAATTAGAAAAGTAGAGAAAAGTGTAATAAACAAAATTACACTGAAATGACAACAATTCCAATAAGGGGACATGGAGGTATGAATATTTCAAGTTTTAAGTAAAAATAGCACTAAAAAATCACAAGGCGCAAATCATAGTCTTTTCAAGTGGTAGTCTGGGACCTAGGCGTGACTTCAGGTTGACCACAATGAAGTCCTTGTCAGATACAAGAAGCGATTGGTCCCGGCGAAAGTCTGGAAGTCAAAAAGTTCAATTTCAGAAAGTGACTATTTTTATTTTTATGAAGAAAAACAATGAGATTTCATCTAAGTCCCAGCGCAGAATAGAACTTGATGATATGAGAAGAATAACCCTGCCTGTGTGGGCCACTACTGAAATTGTAGCAGCCACTGTCAAACCAAAGGCCAGATACCTGAAGCATGTTGGTCCAGTTAGAGCACTGGAGCTTTGGAGATTTCTTGCAAACAAATTCTAAGTCCCAATGCCAAATGCAGATTGGGGCTCAGTCGTTTTTTCAGAGACGAGTATGAGGCAGAAGCCAACATGGGTGTAAGAGGGAGCAGGTCTAGTCCTTCAGGGCTCCTCTTCGGTCACACACAGCAGGTCCATTCCTATTCTGTTGTTCTGCAGGTCCAGTAAGTGTTCTGAAGAGGGTATCAGGGGATGCCTGGCACCAGCTATTTAGTTGAGGTGACTCTGGGGCATTCCCTAACCAATGGAGTAAATGTTCCAGTGGATAACACTACCCACTTCTCAGTAGTTACTATTTGCCTTACCGCTAACAATCCCACAGTGCCCCTAACACTCAACATTCAAGATGGGGAAACCCTTCTTCTCTTGTGCAGAGCTTGTGTGCCAACCCAAAGGTGTTGCCAAGGTATGAGCAGTACCTTTCTCTGTGGTCACTCAAAACTGATTTAGGGGTAGCTTTCCTCCCACTGGGTTTGGTGCCAACCTGACTTTACCATTAGATCAGATGTGTATAATATATCAAAATAAGTCTTTGAAAGGAGTCGGTAGCTGTACAGGTCAAAAGGTACAGACTGAAGTGTATGATCTGTACTTTGACTTTTTTATGAGCCAGTTTCACACATGTTCCACATTTAAATGTTATGTACCCGTCCTTGTGGCCAGCAACGTGTGCTTAGTGTCTCATTTAATATTTAAAAAAATTTATATTTAAAATCAGGTCTTTGTACCTGTGAAAAGGGTGACTTTGTCAGGTCTGGGCAGCAGAGTTCAAGCTGCAACTGTCAGACTACACAGGGTAGGCTTGAAGCCATGTTTTCACTGTCCGCTCTTTGATTGGCACAATAAGGGGTCGATTCCGATTCGGGCCGGAAAAAGCACCGACCGACTCGGAGCCGGAAAAATTACCGACCGACACGTACCAGTGGCGCCCGACACGCCAAGTACGATGCAAGCCGCGATAAATCCGACCGACACGTCAGGAAACCAAGCCGACCGACCGAGCCGCTCGGAAAATAGCAATCCGGCCGGAAAAACACGCGAATCCAACCGACCGACACGCACCCGGAACAAATCCGACCGATTCGTACCCGCCAACTCCAACCCGCAAAGTACGATGCAAGGCGCGAAAAACACGACCGAGTCGGACGGAGGACAAGCCGTACGACCGACACGCATACAAAACCGAGCCGAAGCAACACAATACACCGCGACCGACGCGTACGCAGCATACAAAACTGCACAAACACAGCGTGAACTAAACGGAAAACACCGTACGAGACCAATGCAGGGTCCGACTCGGTCACAAGAACGTTTCCAACATACACAAACAGCACAAAGGAAAAATCAACCAAAAAAAGGCCAAACAAGCAATTACCAAGCCAATAAATACTGGGGGGTGGGGACAGAGAACAAAGACACACCCACAACTCCACCTATATAAAGGACACAAATCACTACCATGAGCCTTTGCAAATGCCATTCCACTGCCAGCACCCAAGAGAAAGCAACCACACACCCACAGCTCATCCCTCACACAAGCCACACACCAGCAGCACACCAACAAATACCTACCTCACATACACCCAGCACAACACACACCCACACACCCTCACCTGCACACCAACACACACATCACCCACCATCACCACCCATCACCATGCCCCCAAGAAGAATCACAAGTTCCTAGATTGTGAATTGGAAGTCCTGGTAGACGAGATCCTCAGGGTAGAGCCACAGCTGTTTGGCACATTGGTCCAACAGACCCCCATGTCGCAGAAAACCAAGATGTGGGAGAGGATCATCAACAGGGTGAACGCCCAATCACCATGTCGGCGCACAAAGGCCGACATCCAGAACAGGTGGTATGACGTGCGCAGGAGGGTACGGAAACTGCTGAAGCAAGACTACATCAACAGCCAACACACCGGCAGTGGCCCTCCTGCCAAGCCAATATACCTCAGGCCCTGGGAGGAGAAGGTGCGGGCCATCCTACCGCCAGTGAGCATATATGGACTAGAGGACATCCCAGAGCCTGGTGAGTACACAACAAATGTACACAATATACTGCCACAAAACACACACATCACTGTCAAGGGGAGAGTCAAACCATGCACTCATAGCAATTACACAGCAACTAGAACAGAATCATCCCAAAATGTGTATGTCAGTCAGAGAAACACAACACATGCCATCAAAAAAGTCACATCTAACTGTGCCAACACATGTACAAATACAACCACAACTACAGCTAGGCAGTGGCACAAATAGAACTAACACACACATCCACACATGTAGCCACCACAACAACACCAACACACAGTGAAGACCACTCAAAGGAAGGAATTCTGTGTATGCTGGCCAAGTCAGTGTAGCCAATAGCATCATGGGAGTCGCAGTCACACATATTGCCCCCCCACAACTGTCCCATCAACACCACCATGAACCATGCGCACATCACAGGGAGTGGAGAAGGACTCACAAGATGGCTGACACTGGCTACTGCTGTGAGGAGCACAAGGCCCTGCTGGCAACTGTGCACCAACAAACAGCAGGACACCACTGACTGACATCCTGAGAGACAACTTACACTCCCTGCAATGCAAGCACGTTCCATGGTGGGATATCTGGCTGGCTGGGTGGGAAGGGGACTTGCAGCACTGACCATAGTCACCAGCACCTCCCCTCACACCCCCCAACACAAACTCCACAGTACCCACCTGGTAGAATGCAATGCCCTCCATCCTAACACAAGATCCCACAAAGCACCACCACCCTGGGTTATGTTGTGTGAAGCACAGGGACACTCTTGGGACTCTTAGCCAAACAACTGCCAGGACAACACTCCCAGCCATCCTGTCAGCACAGCCAGCCCACCCCACAGGGAAGCAGAGTCAAAAGGAAGGAAGCATGGGCATGCTGGGAAGGGGGTGGAGGCAATAGCATGATGGGAGTCGTAGTCACAGACATTGCTCAGCCTCACAACTGGCCCATCAACACCACCCTGAACCATGCTCACATCACAGGGAGTGGAGAAGGACTCACAAGATGGCTGACACTGGCTACTGCTGTGGGGAGCACAAGGCCCTGCTGACAACTGTGCACCAACAAACAGCAGGACACCACTGACTGACATCCTGAGAGACAACTTACACTCCCTGCAATGCAAGCACGTTCCATGGTGGGATATCTGGCTGGCTGGGTGGGAAGGGGGACTTGCAGCACTGACCATAGTCACCAGCACCTCCCCTCACACCCCCCCAACACAAACTCCACAGTACCCACCTGGTAGAATGCAATGCCCTCCATCCTAACACAAGATCCCACAAAGCACCACCACCCTGGGTTATGTTGTGTGAAGCACAGGGACACTCTTGGGACTCTTAGCCAAACAACTGCCAGGACAACACTCCCAGCCATCCTGTCAGCACAGCCAGCCCACCCCACAGGGAAGCAGAGTCAAAAGGAAGGAAGCATGGGCATGCTGGGAAGGGGGTGGAGGCAATAGCATGATGGGAGTCGTAGTCACAGACATTGCTCAGCCTCACAACTGGCCCATCAACACCACCCTGAACCATGCTCACATCACAGGGAGTGGAGAAGGACTCACAAGATGGCTGACACTGGCTACTGCTGTGGGGAGCACAAGGCCCTGCTGCCAACTGTGCACCAACAAACAGCAGGACACCACTGACTGACATCCTGAGAGACAACTTACACTCCCTGCAATGCAAGCACGTTCCATGGTGGGATATCTGGCTGGCTGGGTGGGAAGGGGACTTGCAGCACTGACCATAGTCACCAGCACCTCCCCTCACACCCCCCCAACACAAACTCCACAGTACCCACCTGGTAGAATGCAATGCCCTCCATCCTAACACAAGATCCCACAAAGCACCACCACCCTGGGTTATGTTGTGTGAAGCACAGGGACACTCTTGGGACTCTTAGCCAAACAACTGCCAGGACAACACTCCCAGCCATCCTGTCAGCACAGCCAGCCCACCCCACAGGGAAGCAGAGTCAAAAGGAAGGAAGCATGGGCATGCTGGGAAGGGGGTGGAGGCAATAGCATGATGGGAGTCGTAGTCACAGACATTGCTCAGCCTCACAACTGGCCCATCAACACCACCCTGAACCATGCTCACATCACAGGGAGTGGAGAAGGACTCACAAGATGGCTGACACTGGCTACTGCTGTGGGGAGCACAAGGCCCTGCTGCCAACTGTGCACCAACAAACAGCAGGACACCACTGACTGACATCCTGAGAGACAACTTACACTCCCTGCAATGCAAGCACGTTCCATGGTGGGATAACTGGCTGGCTGGGTGGGTGGGTGGGAAGGAGGTCTGGCTGTCAACCAAACACAATCAATGCAGACCATGTTCACACCCCAGAGAATACATAGAAATGCCCAAATAATGCAGGACAATGTGCCACACCAATATCAACCCCTGACTGTGACGACTTAGGACAATACAATGTACAGGCCCGCACCCCGAGGCACAGTCACAACTGTCAGGTGTGTCAACCACTGATGCCTGCAGAAACATGACATACATTGTTTGTGTCTCCCAAAAACAGGTGATGATAGGGACACAGCAGCAGACGCTGAGGAGTCCCAGTCCCAGGCTCAAGAGGATGCCGAGCTCACTGGCGTCGTACAGCCTCTGTCCTCCTCGGACGATGAAGAACAACCTGGCACATCCGGTGCAAGTCAACATGCTGCACCAGCAGGACCACCAGCTGCAGCACCAGCAGGTCCACCAGCTGCACCCCCTGCACCCACCCCTCCAACGACTGTCACCACGAATACCATCCCTGCCGACATGGACAGAATAAGGAACAACACCAGCGCAGTGACCCTGGACCAACCTGGGGCCATGGACACCACCACCACCACCAACCCCCAAGGTGGACCAGGGTTATCTGTGCGTGCAACTGCACACACTGCACATGTTAGCAGGGGTGGTGGGAGGGGTGGGAGACAGAGGTCGCTGCTTGCAGACGTTGCTGGTGTGCATGAAGACCCACAACTGGTACGCATAGCTGATGCGTACCAGTCCAGCACCGGAGAGCTCAGCCAGGTAGTGGGGCTCCTCAGAGACATCAAACAGCAGCAGGCTGCCCATCATGCCCGCTTGGACTCCCACATGTCCCACGTGGAGTCACACATGTCACGTGTGGACTCCCACATGTCACGTGTGGACTCCCACATGACCCGCGTGGAGTCCAAGTGGGATGTACTACATGAGATGACGGCGGTGCACAGGGACATTTTACAATGCCTCCGCCAGATGAACAGCAACCAGTCCACACCTCCCTGTGTGCCAACAACATCTGGTACCGAACAAACTGCAACTGCCACAGGGAGGGAGGAGGACTCTGGCGGAGAGTCCCCTGCACCGCAGCAGCCTGCACTTGAGGGCCCCCCCCAAGAAGAGGGGTCGTCCGAGGAGGGGAAAGTGAGAGGCTGATGGCCAAGCGCAACTCCCAGGAAGCCTGAACCTGTTCTGGATTTTCGCCTTTGTGCACAGACTGTTCACCCTGTTGATGGCAACACTACTCCCACACATTGCATGGGGAGTACAAGTTGGAACAATGTGTCAGACAACTGTGGCCCCGATACTGGGGATCCTGTCTACCTGGACTTTCTATTCATCTAGGAACTTGGGATTGCAAGATTCATGTACAGCACAATCCATCCTATGCACTATTATCACAATAAACACACTAATACACCATACTTGCCTCTGTCGTGATTCCAACGTGGGTGCTGTTATGGGGATGATGAACTGCAAAATTACACAGTGTATGCGAACTGCAACAGCAAGGACAACACAGGCATGTGAGTACAGGCAACGTGACACATATGAGGGAGACACACCACCAGGGCTACACAACACATACACACCTAGGCCATCTGACTCATTGCCTACACTGATGTTGCCAGGGAAGACGGTGCAATGCACAGACACCACACCCATTCCCAGTTGTAGTCAAGTAGCCCACAGGTGCAGTAAGCAAATGGCAGTCAAATGTGTGACCACAGACAACGCACATCACTAAGTGTAGCACAGGTTTATTACACAGTAGCAACATGCCGTAACCACTACAGATGCAAGGTAACCCCACCTGGTAGCGGGCACACAGTCAACAACTGTAGACAGAAGGAAGTCCATGGGTGTGGCGCACATCACCTGTAGGGACACAACAGCTACCAGCCTGGATGTGCAATCACGTCGTCGGTGGACACAGTTGACCAAACGAATCTGAAAGTACCCTGTGAAGGACAGAAATGACACACAGTCAAAAGCAATGCAGTACAGGACAGAACAGCAAAACTCATGCACAATACATGTTACAAGATACCCACCCAGAACCAAGTTAGCATGTCAACACTGTTGGGGAGTACAGCCCACCTGTCACCACACATCGCAACACACATCCTGTCAAGTAGCCCATGGACACACTCCAACAGCACCAGAGCACCACCCACACATCATGCCAACTCACATCATTCACATGACACCTCAGGATACTCACATTCAGCTAAAGAAGTTGGTGATGAGCTGTGTGCGGACATCACCATCACCATCATCATCATCATCGTCACTGGCATCGTGGTCCAGGCCAGGATCCTCCACAGGTGGCGGATGTTGGTCATCGTCATCCTGGATGAGAGGCAACTCCTTCCGCACTGCCAGGTTGTGGAGCATGCAGCAGACGATGATAATCTTGCACACTTTCGCAGGGGCATATGGGAGGGACCCTCCGGTCTTGTCCAGGCAGCGGAAGCGGCTCTTCAGGAGACCAAAGGTCCGCTCAATCACTCTCCTGGTCCGACCATGTGCCTCATTGTAGCGCATCTGGGCAGGTGTCACAGGGTTCCTGAGGGGTGTCAGCAACCACGGCATGTTGGGGTATCCCGAGTCACCTACGGACAGACAAGTGCACATCAGCTGACTTGGAAAAGTGGGCGGAATACTACAGATCAGATCACACACAATGGCACAAAGTCAGTACACACCGACAAGCCAGGCACGCTGGTTCTGCATCTGTGCCATCAACCTGGGGATGCGACTACTCCTCATCACAAAGGCATCGTGTGCTGAACCAGGGAAACGGGCACACACGTGTGTGATGGTCATGTCTGCAAGACACACCACCAGTGCATTGACCGAGTGGTAGTGCTTGCGGTTCCTGTAGGCCTGCTCCTGGGCCTGTGGTGGTACCAAAGCCACATGTGTCCCATCAATGGAGCCAATGACATGCGGCATCCTCCCCAGGGCATAAAAGTCACTCTTCACGTCAGTGAGTCGTCGCAGTCTAGGGAAATAGATGTACCGGTTCAGGAAGAGCAACATTGCCGCCAAAACATCGCGGAGCACACGGCTGAACATGGTCTGTGACATCCCACCAGCAGACGCCACAGTATGTTGGAAGGTACCGGTGGCAAAGAAGTGTAGGGCTGCCATCACCTTCACCTTGGGGGTCAGCGCTGTAGGATACGGCCGGCCAGGCTGCAAATGTGGGGACAACTGCACTGCCAAATCCTCAATCAGCTGCCTGGTGAAGCGGTACCGTCGGATGCTGTCCCGTTCCACCATCGTTGCCAGGTCTGGGAATGGCCGATGGACAGCAGGAGCCCTGCAGTGCAGAGGAGAAGTAAGCAAGATCGTCAGTCACCCCACATATGCGGCATTGAACACACTCAAGATCCCAACATACATCATCATGAGGCACAACTACATGAAGTGTGCAGTACCGGAACGACATGTATGGTACATACATGGCCAACATCTGTCAACACGGTCCTACAGGTGGCATCAATTTGTCCCAGGTTGGCCCATTGGATATCATGATGCTGTGTCACAGTCACCCCCAGTGACATGTGAGGACAGATGTGCCCCAGGCACCACAGCTCAACGACAGGCACATTCCCAGGGACCCTGTAATGCCACATGGACACTGGCATCACCTGGAGTATCATGTGTACACCACAACAAAACAAACATGACCCCCACAGGTAGTGGCCACACTTGCCATGGCAGGAGAGCCATGGACGTCTGTGACACACACGCACAACATCAGAGTCCATGCACACACAACGTGGATGTGGAGACTGTCTCCCATTGTGCACATGAAATCAGAGACATTGTAAACACTACATGCACAAAGACTGTGGAGGGCCATCACTATTGTGCCACTGGGACACCCTGGCTCAAACATACCGTCCCACATGGGACTCACGGGGTATGTGACATGACATACACAAACACCACTGTGAAATGTGACCATGGAACATGCACAGATATGAACAGTTGCACATCACAGTGGTCACGTACACGTAACACCCAGGATCCTGTCCCCATTAACACGTGCACAGCCTGGGGGTGGCTGCCCACAGGTGACACCCACAGGACAACATGTACACCAACATACACACAATAGGAAATGCAGCCTTACATGCCTTATGATAAGGTTTGGACAGGCTGTCGTGATGTAGGTGTGCCCCTCACTCCCTGGGAGCTATCTGTGGCTGGCATATGTCCATCTGAGACAGGCATGCTGACATATGCCAGTCACATGTACAGTGATGCGTTGTACTGCAATGGACCGATCGGTGCCTCCGGCCGGCCCATTGCTTTCAATGTGTGCGGGTACGCGTTGTACCCCTGTGCGCGTTGTACTGCAATGGACCGATCGGTGCCTCCGGCCGGCCCATTGCTTTCAATGTGTGCGGGTACGCGTTGTACCCCTGTGCGCGTTGAACAGCAATGGACCGATGGGTGCCTCCGGCCGGCCCATTGCTTTCAATGTGTGCGGTACTGCGTTGTACCCCTGTGCGCGTTGTACTGCAATGGACCGATCGGTGCCTCCGGCCGGCCCATTGCTTTCAATGTGTGCGGGTACGCGTTGTACCCCTGTGCGCGTTGAACAGCAATGGACCGATCGGTGCCTCCGGCCGGCCCATTGCTTTCAATGTGTGCGGGTACGCGTTGTACCCCTGTGCGCGTTGTACTGCAATGGACCGATCGGTGCCTCCGGCGGCCCATTGCTTTCAATGTGTGCGGGTACGCGTTGTACCCCTGTGCGCGTTGAACAGCAATGGACCGATCGGTGCCTCCGGCCGGCCCATTGCTTTCAATGTGTGCGGTGCACGCGTTGTACCCCTGTGCGCGTTGTACTGCAATGGACCGATCGGTGCCTCCGGCCGGCCCATTGCTTTCAATGTGTGCGGGTACGCGTTGTACCCCTGTGCGCGTTGAACAGCAATGGACCGATCGGTGCCTCCGGCCGGCCCATTGCTTTCAATGTGTCGCGAGTGCGCGTTGTACCCCTGTGCGCGTTGAACAGCAATGGACCGATCGGTGCCTCCGGCCGGCCCATTGCTTTCAATGTGTGCGGTGCACGCGTTGTACCCCTGTGCGCGTTGTACTGCAATGGACCGATCGGTGCCTCCGGCCGGCCCATTGCTTTCAATGTGTGCGGGTACAGCGTTGTACCCCTGTGCGCGTTGAACAGCAATGGACCGATCGGTGCCTCCGGCCGGCCCATTGCTTTCAATGTGTGCGGGTACGCGTTGTACCCCTGTGCGCGTTGTACTGCAATGGACCGATCGGTGCCTCCGGCCGGCCCATTGCTTTCAATGTGTGCTGGTGCAGCGTTGTACCCCTGTGCGCGTTGAACAGCAATGGACCGATCGGTGCCTCCGGCCGGCCCATTGCTTTCAATGTGTGCGGGTGCAGCGTTGTACCCCTGTGCGCGTTGTACTGCAATGGACCGATCGGTGCCTCCGGCCGGCCCATTGCTTTCAATGTGTGCGGGTGCGCGTTATACCCCTGTGCGCGTTGAACAGCAATGGACCGATCGGTGCCTCCGGCCGGCCCATTGCTTTCAATGTGTGCGGGTACGCGTTGTACCCCTGTGCGCGTTGTACTGCAATGGACCGATCGGTGCCTCCGGCCGGCCCATTGCTTTCAATGTGTGCGGGTACGCGTTGTACCCCTGTGCGCGTTGAACAGCAATGGACCGATCGGTGCCTCCGGCCGGCCCATTGCATTCAATGTGTGCGGGTACGCGTTGTACCCCTGTGCGCGTTGTACCTCAATGGACCGATCGGTGCGCACCCATTGACAATGGGCTTGCCTGGCAACGGACGCGTTTTCGAATATTCGAGCGAGTCGGTTGCTGGAAAATCAGTTGGTCACCCACAACAATGTTGCAAAATCATGTATGTCATGAAGTTGAAATTTTGAAGGATGCTGTGGGCGTGTTTTGGTGCTGCTATTCCATGGATTGGCCAGATTCAGAAGATGCAAACGACTTGGACCTATCACTTTGGACACAAGGGACAGTATCTGCCTCTCCAGCACATATATATTGCTGCATGTTCCCCTGAGAGCCCACTTGCCTGCACTACATGCTCCAGGACGACATCTGCCACTGCACTGCTGCTGTCTCTGCCCCTCTGGACCCTGCAATGGCACGTACTGTGGAGAGAGCCCCAGCCTTCAGCCTTGAAGAGAACCAGGCCCTGCTGGACAGCTTACTTCCACAGTACAGCAAGCTGTATGGTACACCAGGGGAGCAGGTGAGTGTTCTGTGCACTGCCTTTCTGAATGTGCATTTTGTCTGACTAGCAAGGCTGAGAGTCAGCACACCACTGGCTAGCAGGCTCACTGAGTAGTTGTCACCCCCATAGTGTGTAGTGACTTGCACTGGACAGGTATGGTGCAGTGACAGTGCTTCTGAACAGGGTTTTACTCCCCATGCAATGATACCATGTAGTGACTTCTGGAAAACTGTCCATGGGCAGCCGTGCACTGCCTGGGTACACCATGTGCCCCTGTGATTGCGACATGTATATGCAACTGTGTCATGCACGGATATGTTGCATGTGTAGTAATGGCCTTATCACTTTGTCATCCTGACAGGCTTCTGCCCATCGGAAGCATGAGATCTGGAAGGACATCGTCCGGGCTGTCCGGTCCGTGGGGGTCTACAAGCGCCGGATCCGCAACTGCCAAAAGAGGTGGCAGGACCTTCGGGGCTGGACCCGGAGGATTGCACGGGTCCAGCTGAAGCTGTCGCCTCCTCGCAGGAGGGGCGGAACACGGACCCTGACCCCCACATGCTCAGGATCCTGGCGGTGGTCTTTCCAGACCTGGATGGGCAGCTGAAGGCCAGAGAGCAGCAAGGAGGGGTGAGTCAAAGACTGCACTGTGTACTCTGTCTAACATGCTATGTGCCCTCCTCGGGCCAGGTTGAACTGCCACAGTACAGCAGTCATGTTGTCCAGGAGCCATGTCCCTCTATTGTGCACTGCCCACTCCTCATCTGATACCCAGGTGTGGCCCTTACATGCAGGGAATTCTGTCACTTGGGACTGTGTCCTTGCAGTTTGCTTGACTAAAGGTGGGAGACAGCATCTGTTTCCCTGACTCTGTGGTGGGCATCATGGGTGGGTCCATTGCTTACACAATGCCTGTATTCTGACATGTATTCAGCGTGTTACTTTGATCTGTGGTCCAATTGCTGAGCTGATCCACCACATGTGGCTGGGGTACCTGGCACACACCCATGCTGCGGGTGGGAACAATGTTTGGGCCCCAGGAGTATGTATATGACGTGTGTCACACATACTTAGCCAGCTGCCTACAGTCCAGGGCTCATCCCTCATTCATGTGGGGCTGGACAGTCATGCCTACTCCAGGCCATACAATACACTCTGTACTCCCACTCCCGTGTATCAGAGGACACATTGTGCACAGTGATTTGACCCCTCAGGTGTCTGCCTCTGTGTCAGTGTGCTGTGGATTAGTCGCCAGGACTGCTGTGGAGTTTCTTGGTAGGGGCTCAGCATGCCACTGGAGATGTGACCATAGGAGACGATACTTGTGTGACACATAGGTGTCTGATCAGCTGCCCATGCAGACTGGGGCATGTAAATGTGAAGTTCAGGCAGCTGTTCCCCATGCACAGCAGAGTGTGAGGGGCTCAGGTTCAGAGGGTAGTGTCACAGGTCTCCCATATGTCCAATAGGTATGACCTGGACAGATGAGGGTTAAGAGGATGTGTTGTGGGGGGATGTACATGTGCACTTGTGCAGCTCCAGGACTTGCATTCCCCATGACCTACTATTGTGACACAGTGCAGAGTGTTGTTGTCTGGCTGCAAAGTCATACATCACTGAGACAGTGATGTATGACTTAGCAGTCATGCCTCCGCCATGGCATGTGTCTACTGATTGGTGATCCTGCAGGGGAGTGACATGTGCTACATGCACACCATAGTGGCGCTGGCTATCAGGACATGGGTGCATCATGGTGTCTGTCGCTGGTATGCATCACATGCATTTCCTATTTGACTCTGGGCATCCCTTACATCCGTAAACCTGTACTGACTCAGTGGCAAGAGCTGTGATGTGTCCACACCGTGTCCTCTGCACTGTCCAACTACTGTGTACTTGGTGCATGTGTCAACACTGGGGTGTTGCAATCCAACAGACACCAGACAGATGGGTGCAAGGCCATGTGGGATGTGAGTGCCATGCTTGGCATCAGACTGACAATTGACTTCTCCTGTTCAATTAGTGCACTTTTAGCAATGTACAACTAATGATGCCAGGGCTTGCTCTGTGATGTGCTGTGCTCACAGTGGTGTGTGCGTTATGTGCAGGTGACTGATGTCTGTCTGTTTCCCCATTGTTTGCAGATACATCCACGGCCACGGAAGGGGACAGCTCCACGGACCAGGAGGAGCCGGAGAGCCAGACTGGGTCAGCAGCCGAGGAGTGGTCGGAGGGACCCAGTGGCACGGAGGGCGAGGGGAGCCACACCGAGGAGTCCTCAGCAGCATCCACCTCAGCTGAGGACCAGAGCAACTCAGAGGATGACTCCCTTGTGGAGGCGGGTGTCAGCAGCCACCACACCCCAGCTAGTGTTGCTGTCCCCGCCACCACCAGCACCACCACCGCCCTCCCATCGGCTCCCATTCCCCAGGTCCGTGGAGGCTCCCATGTCCGGGAGCGTGTCTCCTTTGGGCCAGGCACCGCACCCCCTGCCCCTGTGTCCCCTGCTGCCCTGAGTGAGGAGTCTGTGTACCTCCTTCGCCAGCTCCATGTAGGGCAGACAGCCATGCTGAGTGTCCTCCATGCGCACACCGCGCTGTTGACTCAGCTGGTGTCGTTCATGGAGGGCATCTCATCGGGCATGTCTGACCTACAGAGGGGCAATAGGTCCATGGACTCCTCCCTGACGGCAGCAGTGTCCCTCCTCAAACGGTCCCTCACCCCTCCTGCCTCTGCTCCATCCACACTCCCCAGCACCTTACCCATCCCAGGCACACACACACTGGCACAGGCACACACCAGCACACACACATCCAGCACACTGACACACACGCCAATGACAAAACGCACACGCACGCACATTCAGGGGACTGAAGCCAGACTCACAGGGGATGGGGCCCTGGAACACACACACGCATCCACATGCACTGCGCAGTCCTCAGTTCCCTCTCCCTCCAAAGCACCCTCCCTTGCCTCACCTGCAACCCCAAAGTCACAGCAGCTCTTCCTCTGTGACCTCGGCCTCTTCCCCACCGATGAAGCTGCTCCAGCATCCCGGGGAAGAGGAAGCCCACCCACACGGAGCAGAGTGCCCCTCGCCCCCGGACACCCTCCCCCAGGCGCAGACGGACTGAGGCCCCCACCCGCAAGTCCCCCGGAGTGCTAAGAGCAAGACCCCGCCACCGCCCTGCAGCTCAGGCACAAGGTCTCCGTCCTCCATCCCTCAGGCCCCCACTGCACAGGTGCCCCCACCACACCCTGCCCCAGGTTCCCCCACCCACAGATATACCATCCCCAAGATGCTCCGGCCTTCTCCCCTGCCACTTGCTCTCCCAGCACCACACCCCCCGCTGCGCTTGTCTGTGCCACTGATGTGGTGAGGGTGTCCTCCCCCTCTGTCCAACCCACCTTGCCTGTTCCCCATTCTCCTCCCCTGGAGGTAGGCACTGCAGTGGAGTCCACTACCGCCCTGTCTGACTTGGGCACTGCAGTGGCGGACCTGTCCACCCCATCTGCAGGGTCCACTGCAGTTGTGCCGGCACCCACGACATCTGTGTCATGCCCCCAGTTGTGCCGGCACACACCATGTTAGACACCTCCACTGCAGTTGTCAGTGGCTCTCCAGCACCCACCACCCCTTCCCTGACTCCCCCTGGTGAGCCCTGATCCTGTCCCTGCGGTGCCTGGCCTGCCCCCCGGTTGCCCCTCCTAGTGGATTGTCCCTGGTATTGTGCAGGCATGCGTAGGGTGACATCTGCCAGTGTCACCCTGTTTGAACTTTGACAATGGACTGGCCATTGGCCTTTGCTCTAATTTCTTCTGGACGTCGTTATCAGACAACACATATGCTGAATAAAGCAACTTTCTTTTCTCTAGTGCTCATGCTTCAGATGTACATGTTGTTGGTGCAGCTAACCATGCCCTTGCTGCAGTGATGGTGATATCTGGTCTCATGATTATGAAGTGTTACTGTGCAGGAACCCATGTGGTCCAGGGGAATGTGTCCTATCATGTGGTGTATCCATGTCATCAATAGCAGCATCTGAGGGTGTCATGTGTTCAGTATTTGGCAATGGGTTTCCTACTTACATTGGCAATTTCATATCTGTGGCTTCCACCCCTGCACATCTGTTGTGCCTGCCATCGTTGCATTTGTCTACTTCCCTGACCGTGTTGCCATCTCCAGTGGACATGCAGGTTTGGGCATCAATGGGGAGGGACTCATTCGTGTAGTCAGTGCAACATTGCTATACAAGTGTGTTGGATCTGTGCTGATGATTCCGTTGGCACATCCATGACCAGGCTGATGTGATGGGAGCCCTCATTTGGTGCTAATTGTTGATTGTGTGACCAAGTGCTCAGCTGACATGATGGGGCCCTACTGAGGCAACATATGGCACAGCTTTCCTCACACAGGAGTGGAGTCCCCTCATGGCAGTGTGTACACGTGTGACATTGCCTGCGCCCAAGGTGTGTGTTGTATGTGCATGTCTGTGTGTTCACTTTCATTCATCTGCGCATGCTGTGATCCCTAGTGTTGTACCTGTTTGTGATGCTTGCTGACTTGAGCTATGTTCCCCCAAAGTCTTCTCCCTGTGTTCTCTGTGATGTGGGTGCATGGCACATTACTGGTCATCAGGGTGTCACCCATAGGTGTGTTTGCTGTCAGGGCAGAGTTTGTGTGCTGACGCAGATGGGTCACAGTCAGGTTTCCCTTTGGCACTTGTTGTTTGCCCCTGTCATGTGATTTCCAGTTTGTGTTATCTTTCAGTGATTGTGACACGTTGTGTGTGTGACTGCTGGCACTCCTTAGGGTCCGGGCTGCAATGTTGGTTGTTGTCTATGTGTGTTCTTTGTGGGTGACCTTGGCTTCTTCATTGGTGTGTGACTGTGGCTGGGATCCCATTGGTCGGTGTGGTATTGCCGTCATGTCCATGTACAGCGTAGTGTGCAGTGTGTCAGACATTCAGGAGTCTTGTTGAGTGTCCATGTGTGATGTGTTTCTACACCTTGGTTCCCACCCACCACCCTGGAATAGTCATGGGTGCATGTGCAATGTCACCAGTGCATGTGTACTTCACTGCTGCACATTGTTGGTGGTCGAGGGGTGTGGTGTTGAGTGTGTGCAGATGAGAGTTGTTGCCCGGCTAGTCCCCTGCCTCCATGTTGGCCTTGGCTTACTGGCCATGCTGATTGATTTGTGCTTGTGTAGGTGTGATGGTAGTTAGTTGCTCAGGACACCTGACTGTGGTTCACAGTGTGAACGACATTTAGCTTTGTCATCACAGTGGTATTTTTATTCAGCCCAGGGTCACCACATTGTGGGGGCCCTGGGGGTGGTGCTGTGGTGTGTCTGTGACTTGCTGTGTCAGTTGTTGTTCCTACGTGCCTGTGTGACATGTGTGTTTTGTGCTCCCTCTCACCTGTCAATGCCTGCTTGCCCACATAGGGGATTTGGATCCATGAGTTAGCTTAGTGTGGCAGTGTATGCACATCTGTATGATTGGTATTCAGCTCTCCTCATGTGTTGTGTTGTTGCCTGGGGACACTGGCACCCCCACCCCTCACCTGCTGTGTATGATGACAGTGTTGGTCTGCCTGTTTGTGTTTGTGCATCTGCACCACTGCATTGGCATATCTTGGGTGTGCCATTGGCTGTATGTTGTTTGGTGTGTTTCCCCTGCTGTCCCTGGGACTCCTAGGTCATCGGTCAGCACAGTGATCATGGTTTGTGTGTCCCATTGCTGCCATGGTATGGTATCTGTTCACCTCACATCTGCTGTCTCCACAGGGTATCTGCATTTGTGTGCCCATTGGTGCAAATATGTGGTTCTGCATTCTGATGGTCACTTCTGTCATTGTGTCATTGATGACTGTTGACGGTCTCAGCCCCCATGGGTGTTGTTTGTCTGCACATGGCCAAAGGAATGTTTCTTTTGCACTGCAGTATTTGGCTCCCCCAATTTATGTTGCAATGGGACACATACACTACTTTGCCACAGATGAGTTTTTGGTTCTGTGACCAGGAATGATCCATGCAGTTTGGCAGTTGCAGCTCTTTCTTTGTCAACAATTACCTTTTGGTCACTGTGATGATGAGGGTGTAGACCCCATTGCCACAATGGTCAAAATGTGCTTCAGCTATGGACCCCACACTTGCCTTTTGGTCACTGTGATGATGGGGGTTTAGACCCCATTGCCACAATGGTCAAAATGTGCTTCAGCTATGGACCCCACACTTGCCTTTTGGTCACTGTGATGATGGGGGTTTAGACCCCATTGCCACAATGGTCAAAATGTGCTTCAGCTATGGACCCCACACTTGCCTTTTGGTCACTGTGATGATGGGGGTTTAGGCCCCATTGCCACAATGGTCATGGGCTGCTTGCATTGTGGGTGCCACACACATATATGTGTGGCACATGTGCTAGGGGGTCACATTGTATGTTCAAAGTCATGTTCGGTGTTGTAGGCATTTGACACAGCCTGCTCACACGCTTGTCATGGTGGTGGGGGATGTCTTAATCTTGCATTCCCTAGGTTGTGGAGTGCTTGTTGTGTCATGCATTGTCCATCCTATGAGTGGGGGTGGTAGTAGTGGTAGGCATCCAGCCCCCTGGCTAAGGGTGGTAGTAGTGGTGGGCATCCTGCCCCCTGGGTGAGGGTGGTAGTAGTGGTAGGCATCCTGCCCCCTGGCTAAGGGTGGTAGTAGTGGTAGGCATCCAGCCCCCTGGCTAAGGGTGGTAGTAGTGGTGGGCATCCTGCCCCCTGGGTGAGGGTGGTAGTAGTGGTAGGCATCCTGCCCCCCTGGGTGAGGGTGGTAGTAGTGGTGGGCATCCTGCCCCCTGGCTAAGGGTGGTAGTAGTGGTAGGCATCCTGCCCCCCGTGGGTGAGGGTGGTAGTAGTGGTAGGCATCCTGCCCCCTGGCTAAGGGTGGTAGTAGTGGTAGGCATCCAGCCCCCTGGCTAAGGGTGGTAGTAGTGGTGGGCATCCTGCCCCCCTGGGTGAGGGTGGTAGTAGTGGTGGGCATCCTGCCCCCTGGCTAAGGGTGGTAGTAGTGGTGGGCATCCAGCCCCCTGGCTAAGGGTGGTAGTAGTGGTGGGCATCCTGCCCCCCTGGGTGAGGGTGGTAGTAGTGGTAGGCATCCTGCCCCCTGGGTGAGGGTGGTAGTAGTGGTGGGCATCCTGCCCCCTGGCTAAGGGTGGTAGTAGTGGTAGGCATCCTGCCCCCGTGGGTGAGGGTGGTAGTAGTGGTAGGCATCCTGCCCCCCTGGCTAAGGGTGGTAGTAGTGGTAGGCATCCAGCCCCCTGGCTAAGGGTGGTAGTAGTGGTGGGCATCCTGCCCCCTGGGTGAGGGTGGTAGTAGTGGTGGGCATCCTGCCCCCTGGCTAAGGGTGGTAGTAGTGGTGGGCATCCAGCCCCCTGGCTAAGGGTGGTAGTATGGTGGGCATCCTGCCCCCTGGCTAAGGGTGGTAGTAGTGGTGGGCATCCTGCCCCCCTGGGTGAGGGTGGTAGTAGTGGTGGGCATCCTGCCCCCTGGCTAAGGGTGGTAGTAGTGGTGGGCATCCTGCCCCCTGGCTAAGGGTGGTAGTAGTGGTGGGCATCCTGCCCCCCTGGGTGAGGGTGGTAGTAGTGGTAGGCATCCTGCCCCCGTGGGTGAGGGTGGTAGTAGTGGTAGGCATCCTGCCCCCCTGGGTGAGGGTGGTAGTAGTGGTGGGCATCCTGCCCCCTGGCTAAGGGTGGTAGTAGTGGTGGGCATCCTGCCCCCTGGGTGAGGGTGGTAGTAGTGGTAGGCATCCTGCCCCCCTGGGTGAGGGTGGTAGTAGTGGTGGGCATCCTGCCCCCTGGCTAAGGGTGGTAGTAGTGGTAGGCATCCAGCCCCCTGGGTTGGGGTGGTGGCGCGCATTCAGGCCCCTGTGTGCATATGTGGCATTGGTGATGGGCAGCCCGCCCCTATGGTGCTGCTGTTGCTGTTGCAAGTATATTCAGATTCCCAGTGTATGTGTGTGATGTGTCGTGTACGTGTTGTATGTGTTTTGTGGTTGGTGTCTGACTTACCTTCTGCGCCGTACGCGTCCGTGCCTGTTCCGGTAGTAGATGTAGAATATTGGTATGATCGGGACGAAGGGATTCATGGTTGGTTCGTGTCGTTCGTCCTTCTCGTTGCTTCGCGTTGTCCTCGTCGCTTGGCTTCGTCCTCGTCGCTTCGCTTCGTCCTCGTCGCTTCGCGTCGTCCTCGTCTGTGCTGTGTTCGTCTCGTAGCCGTGGATCGTGTTGTGGCGCGATTCGGAGCTTATGTGCGCCTCTCCCGGATGCTTTGACGTGCCGTGCGTAGCGACGGGTTCGGCGCGTACGGAAAGCGCATCGTACTAGTCCGGCCGGACGGGGCTGCATTTTCCCTTCCGTGCGACTCGATTCGGCGTTTCCGGATTCGCCTCGGTCGGAGAACAGGACCTGGTTTGGGTGAGTACGGCTCGGCCGGAATTTTTGCTGTTGTGCGCATCGTACTTGCTCGTTCGGTGTGCTGTACGGATCGGTCGGGAAACTGGCTTTCGCATGGCTTTTTTCCCGACCGAATAGTATTGGGTGCGCCTCCGACCGAGATCGGAATCGGCCCCTAAGTGTTACAGTCCACAGGTGGGACATGAGGGGGGCATTATAATTTTTCTTTTCTGTTTCGAGATTTTCTTTCTGAAAAGAAAAAATAATACTGTTTGCCACAGGACTGTGGCCTTTTAATGCAACTCCAGAGGAAACAGTAAAATGCATTGACAGGAACCTCCGTGATGGCGATTCCTGCCAATGCCTTTATAAATTACCACCTGCTTGGCGGTCATTTATGCATTAGGTGTGTGGCCTCTCCACCATGGGGAAGGAGTAATTTACTCCGTCCTGATGGCAGACCCACGTGCCCAGGGTTCTTAGTCCAGCAAAAAAATGTTCCAGAAAACGTTACAAATCTGGGATTAACTACAAAGAAATGCAGATTCCCTACAGTTACATTGCCCCAGTTGTGTTCCCTTTGGTGATGGTGTCAGCAATCTATTTGTTAGACTCAAGAAGAAAAGTGACATGTGGTTTGTAATTTAGAATGAGGATCTGTTTTTTGATATATTTACTTTACTGGCATGATGACATTTTGACTGCAGGTTTATGACTGCTTTGAATAGGGTGTGTGTTCTGTGTGACTTTATGGCAGGTTAAAACTATTCAATAATCACCCTTGCAAGTTTATTTGTTCTACTTTCCTGTCTTGGTAAGATATTTTTAGATTCATTTTGAAAAGTATCTTCTATCCAATATTTTGCTGGTTATACCTTTTAATTTCACCGCTTGCAATGCAAACATCATTCTATGACTCCTTTTGTGTGTGTACAGTTTACCCTTCTAATGTAGTCTGTTCAAAAAATGGGAACTACCCACATCTTCCATATTGTTGCAGCCTATGAGGTTGCTTGGTTATATTTTCTTTCTCGGACAGCTGGGGGCAACTCACACAAAGTCACCCAACCACTATCAAATACTTCCCCTGACAAAAGCCAAACTTATTAACTTTGCTATTGCCTGTTTAAGAAATGTGAAACATATTGTGTTTGCCAATGCTTGATTTATTCTGCTTCTTTAGAAAATGCTTTACATTACCTGTCATAAAAAATACACATCATTACAGTGCTTTTGAAAGTTGATACTCTTTAGTGCTTTTTAGCTGGGGCAATTTAGGGAGGGCACTAGTCTAACCTTTACTCAGCCTCAGCATATCTGTTCATCAGGTGGACACATTTGCTAGCATGCATTTGTCTGTGTCGAATATAGCATGTTACATCGCATGCTATTACATCGCGTTCTATTACAATGCGGTCATTACAACGACTGCGTTGTTAGAACGCGATACCTTTTCATCGCAAGTCATTAGATCGACTTGCTGTAGGGGGCACGCTGGACTTAGGAATTGTATAATTTACTATTCCAACTCCAGCATGCGCAACAGTAGGGAAGGTGTTGGAATAGTAAATTATACTATTCCTTAGGTTAGAGCGCCCCCTACAGCAAGTCGATCTAATGACTTGCGATCTAAAGGCATTGCGTTCTAACAACGCGGTCGTTGTAACGACCGCATTGTAGAAGGAACGCGATGTAATGGCAGCGTTTTGAACGCTGTTTCCCGTCTGTGTCATAAAGTGTTAGGGACCAGCTAAAATGTTCTGGATTTTGTTTCTTTTGTCTGCACTGTCTGCACGGACGTTTATGGCACTGGACCAAGACAAGCTGAAGAATTAAGTGCTTTCTCTCTCACTTCAGGAAATATGGAGCTGGAGAGGAAGTTCTACAGTTTGCTCATGGCTTGGGGATTTTGAAATGCACTCTAAGGAACTAGGAAGGATGAGCATTAAGATGGTCGTAAAGCAACAGTTATTTTGAAAGAGAGTATTCATATTGAATTACAAATTTAATATATGTGGTTTACTACTTTACTATCACTTGTCACACATAACTAAGTACTTATTTTTTACAAAATTTTTCTGTGTAAGTCAATATTACTGCAAGTTGAATACACGATTTACATTAGCACGAAAATAGAAACAATGCAGAATGTATAGAAAAAATGACCGCTTATCCATGAGTCTAGTCTGTCTCTAGCACTTGCTTTTTTTTTTTTTACATTTGTTGGAGTCAGTTTAATTTTCTAGTTGAAAGGATTGATGTTTGGACCATCAAAGGATTCTGTTAGAAGATGCACGCAAGTTGTACACACACTTTCTCTGCAGTCCATTGTTCAGTATTTCCGGGAGTCCTTCGGGTTATTTCCAATACATCTCCTGTTTCAGTGAAATTGCTTTGCCCGAATGTAACAAAAACTCAAATGTGCTGACTTGTGCTTAGCAGAGGAATAATAACACACTAACCTGCCCCTTAAAAAGCAGCACCAGAAAGATGCCCCAAATCGTGAATTTTCTTATGCCTTAAGAGTAAGTTCAAGGATGGCCGTTGTGGATGGATTTCCTTAAAGCATAAGGAAGCCATTCAAACATGCACTATGCCGGTGCTTAATTAGAGCCACTGGCACTCATTTTTGGTGACAGGCACATATTTACTAGACTTATCAGACTTTGACCCAGTGCAAAGAGAGAGAAAGGCGTAACATAGAGTAAGAATGAGGAAGAGAAAGATGGAAAAACAGTGACAAGAGGAGAAAGCAGGGATGAAAGAGAACCTACAAAAATGAGATAAAGGGGTAGGATGTGTCTGGTGCTGGGTTATTAAAGAGGCATGAGACTATGAAGCCTTTGCATTTGGCATTCAATAGTTGCTTCTAAGCTAAATTTTGGTCCCAGCACTTAATCGTTTACACAGGGCCGGCTTTGGGCAGTGCAACTGGGCTCTGACCTGTGGAGGGGGCGCAGGTCTCATGGCGGGTGGGGGCGCTGTGTTTAGCAATAACTTGTGATTTGAAAAATGAGGGGCACTATTGCCCAGTGGTAGTAAGGGAATCTGAGGAGGCGGTCATAGGGTTTGGGGGCACCAAAAACAAATATCGCAACAGGCGCCACCAGCTCTAAATCCGGCACTGTAATTAAATACTGCATGATCCCCACTCTTGCACATGCATGCCCACAGGCAGCCATTTTGGGGACAAAACGATTTCAAGATTGCCACCCACCAATACACAAGGGGCTAGGGTCAAGAAGGTGCTGGGGAGCGTGAGAGAAAACAGACATTTTGGAAAACTCATAATCTAAATATTCTAGACTTTTTCTACTACAGTAATGAAGTCTCCATCACAGCTTGAAACTCATGTGCCCTCATGTGTGAATGCTCACTTGCACGTCACCTCATTGGGCTCCATCCACCAGATGTCCCACTGGTGCTGCCCTATTTTCCCCCATTCCTCCACACAGCTCTTTGCATGGAGAGGATTAGGAAGGAAATGAAAGTAGGGTAAGGGGTTCCTCAGTTATTTCTCTAACTGACATCATGGAGAGAGCAGGGAAAGGTATTGAACACTCATAATCAAAGATTCCCTTTCGTTCGGCCTTTCATCAGTTCTGTGCCTTGAAAGGCTAATTAAGGGGCCAGTGCAGCTGGATCAAAAGAACTCTTTCTCGCACACATTTATCCTTCAGGTGGTCTATGTGCTGGGTCTTGGTGCTCCTGCCTATCTTCTCCATTCCTACATACTTTATCTAGAGCCCGCTTGGTGTATTTTGTGGATTACACATACATATCTTTGCTACAGGTCTCCTTCCAATCATACCTACCCAATCAGTGTATTGTTCCATCGTCTCCTACCCGGATGATACTTCTGTACACTTTTAGCACATCACAGGACAATACATGCAAATGTGCAATAATTCTAAGGCTCTAGTAGTGCTTCAAAAAACAAAAGAGATGCCCATGCTGCTTATTCACTCCAATCAATAATCATTGAACATTGAAACAAAACAATGCCGAGGCAAGATGGCGGCCGTGAGTGCGGTCGTGTGAGCTCGAGCTCCCGGAGCTCCCCCCCTGTTCCACTTACCGCAGTATCGGTTGGTGAATTCCTGACCATGGTTGTGAGCATGCGGGTGTAGGAGAAGAACCAAGACTGGATGGTGTAGGGGCCTGAGTCGGTGATGTTGTGGAGCGTTTGCCGAGCTTCCCATCTGGATCTGTGGCGGCTTCTGGCACTTGCAAGGCGGGCTTCCGGGTATGCGTGCGTCGGACTCTGCAGTCATAGAGTGTTGACGGAAGGGAACACTGATGCCGACCCAGAGAAGAAACACAGCGCCACTATGCCCCCGAAGGCAGGACGGGGAAGAGGGAGAAATACAATGGAGTTGTCTGATAACGGAGCAATACGTGAAGCAGAGAGGAAGAAACCCGATTTAAACACGGAGAAAACGCGCATGGAGGGCGGTAAGAAATTGGTGCCTGCATTGTTTCTAAGTGGGAAATCAAAGAAACAGCTACCCCCACATTAATGGCAACTATTGACATACAGAACAGGGGAGATGGTACGTTGGGGGAGAACTCTTCCTCTGACCTGTCTGCAGATAAGGAGAGTACAGCGGGGGATAATCCCAGAGATATATCTAAAGACGGGGAGAAAGGTGTAAAGAGTGTTGAACACCCCTCGGAGAGTGTGGATATGGGGATCAGTGGAAAAAAGATTTGCAATCAGGACCCTACAAAGGAGAGTGACTCGGGGGACATTCTTTTTTTCTCGCTGTCAGACCCCTCTGACACTTCTGGGGACGAGACCGATGCAGAAAATCAGGCTAAAAGGAGGGGTCGCAAGGAGTTCAACAGTATCAATAGTAGGCAGATAAAGGAGGTTGCAGACTGGGGGATCGAGTCGTCTGGTACCCCGGAAAACAGCCCTAAAACAGTGCGTAAGAGGGGTGACGCAGGTGCGGGCATAGGTCATCAGATGGTGGAGAGTACAGATGCCTTCCAGTGGGATTATTCATTCATGGGTGAGGCTGGGACTAATGGAGCGGCTGGTGGGATGCAATCTAACTTTAATGTTATGGAGAAATCTGAAGACATCTCTCTGGCAGTTATCTATCAGAGTATTATGGCCCACAGGGAGGAGACCCGCACCGAGAGCCAGCGCACACAGGGAGCCTGCAGGAAACTACAGAACTCAGTGCGGAGGATTGCGAAAACATGCTCCGAGTTTGTTGATAGGTTTAATGAGGCAGAGACACGTATTTCGAACTTAGAGGACGAGCTCGCCATGCAAAAAGCAACAACGGAGGCTTTTCGCACTGCAAAGGATGATACCCTCTGGAAGATCACTGATCTGGAGAATCGCCTGCGGCATAATAATCTCCGTGTATTAGACATTCCTGAGGGGGCGGAGGGGCAGGATGCACGGAAATTTATTATTGAACTGTTTGCTGAAGCTTTTCCTGGGTTAACCCAATGGGACTGGGAACGGGAGATCCAGCGAGTGCACAGGTTCCCCTTCACACAGCGTAATAGATCAGGCCAGAATACTAGCAGACCAAGGGCAATTTTGATATCAGTTAACAACTATTTGGCGAGAGAGGCTGTGTATGATTTGGCGCGTCCGGATCGTAAGAAGAGCGGGAAGGGGATAGAGTTTTTGTGCGCCCTGACTACTGTCCCCTTACTGTGGAAAAGAGATGGCAATTGCGTCAGCTCATTACTCCATTTAGAGATAAAAATGCACAAGCCTTTTTGCTGAACCCAGCCAAGCTTAAGGTCATTTATAACGAGCATGTGCGGTTCTTCACAGCAGAGACAGCGGCTAAGGAATACCTGCACTCTCTGTGAAGGCTATAAGGGGAGGAACTCAAATGTAAAGGGGTGCGGGGTTTGGAGCATTTATACTAATGAATTGTGTTAGAACTGGGTTAGATGTACTGGGATGGGGACTAAAAAAAAAAAAAAAATCTTTTTTTTTAGATTAAGTGGTGAATGGTCTTATGGTGTGGTGTTTGTCACTTAGGGGTTCGTTTGTAAAGCATGGTTCATATATTGGCGGTAGGGCAGGGGGGTCCGGTGGGGTAGTAGCTCGTTCCATCTCAGAGGCCCTGTGTCTCCAAGCCTCTAATTGGGGGAAGGGTGGGGGGGGTGCATGGCTTCGGCCGAAGTCATGGTGGGTAGGGTGGTTCGGGGTGGGTGGTGGGGGTCAGTAGTAGTAAAAATAATCCATGATGGTACAGGAAGATTGAGTAAAAAATTCGATGGTTTTAGACATATGGTCTTTATGCTTAAATATATGGGGAAAATAGATGGGGGATAGACGTATAAATAATGGCATACGGCTTTGTTCCCTGAATGTCTGCGGGTTGAACAACTATAATAAAAGACAACGGGTCTTGGCTGAATTACGCTCGCTCCAATTAGATCTGGTATGTGTACAAGAAACTCACATCCAATGGAGCAAAAGAAAATTATTGGCGGAACTCGGATTTAAGGTGCTAGTATGTACAGAGCAATCTACTACTGTGCGGGGGGTAGCGATACTGGCAAAAAACCATATACAAGGGACTGGAAGAGTATTGGCGGATAAAGCAGGGAGATGGGCCATTGCGGAATGTATGATTGGTAGCTCAAAATATACTATTTGCTCTATTTATGGCTCTAATTTAGATGAGGCCTTAGTATTAGAAGGGTTAAATGTGGAACTAGCACTATGGCCCACGCCGTTGATCATGTGTGGTGATTTAAATATACATCTTGAGCCAGGGGTGTTACAGGATGACAGCAAATTGTATAGAGGGAGGAAGCCCAAAGTTTTTAAGGCACTTCAGTCTTTACTGGGGGATCATGGTTTGGTTGACGTATGGGCAGCATTGAGGGGTACTGACCCCGGGTATACCTTTTATTCATATCCGCACCAGAAATTGGTAAGACTAGATTATTTTTTCTCATCCGGTCGCTTGCTTTCGGGTGCTAATATTCAGGTGCACCCGCGGATTTCTTCGGATCATGGACCCCTAGTACTGAATCTTGGTATGCCCAGGACTGGAATTAGGCCACGAACATTTTCTTTTGATAGAAAGTTGCTTCTTGATAGTGAATATGTGACACATATGAAGGTCTGGATAGTGGAATTTTTGGACATAAATCGTAACACGGCACGAATTGGTTCTATATGGGACGCTTTAAAAGCAGGTTTTAGAGGGGAGACCTTGAGTTTGGGGCTGCATAGGCAAAAACAGATGCAAGCAGATTTGCAGGAATTATGTGGCAGCCTATCAATAGCGGAAGTAAAACTTATGCAGGGGATTCAGGCGGGACTTGAGATCTCTGAGTTGCAGACGCAGGTAGCGCGGTGTAAGGCTAAAATAAACTTGCACTGGAGTAAAGAAATATCCAGGAAACACTCTATTAATAGGAACCAAAGCTATGAATATGGAGAAGCAACTGGGCGCTGTTTGGCGCAAAAGGTGCGATCAAGGGAGGCGGCGCAAAGAATTGGATCAGTAGCTGATGTTAGGGGGAATATGGTAGATACAGATATAGGGATTTTAAAGGTTTTTCATGATTATTATGAGGCACTATATACTGAGGAGTGCTCTGATATACAGGTTGGGGAAGCCCTGCTGCAGAGTCTTAATTGTAAAAGAGTGGATTTGTTAGCTGCAGAAAGATTAGAGGAGCCCATTACCATGGAAGAGTTGGAAGGAGCTATTAATAGTTTAGCTTCCGGTAAAGCAGCAGGGCCTGACAAACTCCCATTGGAAATTTATAAAACCTTTTTAATGAGCTTAAAGCTGATATGCTTACCACTTTCCTCCAAGCCCAAGTAGGAGCTGCCCCTTCGACTTGGGATGAGGCTAGTATAATAGTTTTTAAAAAGAAAGATAAACCTGCCAATCAGCCAGGTTCCTATCGGCCTATATCATTATTAAACGCAGATGGTAAAATCTATGCCAAAATCCTCGCGACCCGGTTAGCTGATGTGATAGCCCCGTTGGTATCAAGTCGACAGCATGGATTTATACCTAAGAGGGACACGACTAATCATATAAATAGAGTGATAACCCTGTTGGATATAGTTAATACTATAGGGAGTAAATTCAGCTTGATCTTATTAGACGCTGAAAAAGCGTTTGACCGGGTCGCGTGGGAATTTTTATGGGCGGTATTACGACAGGCAGGTTTTAAACAAAACTTCATCTCTGCTATTCAAGTTTTATATAGACGCCCAACAGCTAAAATTTGTATAATGGGTCTTGAATCTGACTCTGTATGTATAACGCGGGGTACAAGGCAGGGGTGTCCCTGCTCGCCTTTGTTGTTTTCTTTATACATTAACCCCTTTTTAATGATGTTGGAACAAAATGTTGGGATAGAGCCGGTAATCTGGAAACAAGAGCACTATCGAGTGTTTGCATACGCAGACGATGTGGCAGTGGTTACTCCAAACCCTATGGGGGCTATTTCTAAGATAGAGCAACTAGCGCTGGAGTTTGGAGCCACTTCAGGGTATAAGTTAAATGTTTCCAAGACACAAATATTGTGCTTAAATCAAGATGGTTTGAATGATCAACGGGTCCTGAGAGAGGTATCTTACTTAGGGGTTACAATAATGACATGTTTAAAATCATTGGTGGAGGTCAATTGGGGCAATATTTTAATCTCGGTGCGGAAGCAGCTAGACCGATGTGAATGTTTACATCTCTCACTTGTTGGACGGTGCAGCGTCCTTAAAATGTTAATTTTGCCTAAAGTTTTATATTTTTTTAGATCCGTTCCATTAGAAATCTCTTGCGTCCAGCTGGCAGCATTGCAGTCAATATGTGCTAGGTTCTTATGGGCGCAAGGGAAACCTCGAAGAGCTATGCGATACATGATTCTACCTCGTGAGAAAGGTGGGTGGGTAGTTCCTGATTTTACACTATATTACCTGGTGTGTATGTTGCAGCGTATGAATATTTTACTGACGGGGTTAGAACCGTTTAGTATTGCCGAAGCCCCCTCTATATACCAGATGCTGTTGGGTAGTGATGCAAAGAATCGGTTGTTTTTGACCCTGGAGCTTAGTTATTATAAAAAACCAGGTTTAAGGTTTTAAATGCTGCTTATAAGGTATGGAAAGTGGTGCGAAAGTGGTACGGCTTTGAGAGGGTCTCCCAATATACCCCGTTTACAGCCACCACCCTCTTACCCCCTATATTCTGGGATAGGATTGCAGATAGATGGCAGACAAGGGGTATTCAATGTATTGGGGATTTATATGTTAATGAGGGGTTGATGTCTTTTGAGATGCTAGTCGGGAAGTATCATCTTCCTAGAACGGAATTTTTTAAATATTTACAAATCCGTGATTATTTGAGCAAAAGTCGATGGAAGGTTGATTTAAATCCTATAGTTGAAGCTGTAAGGAAAAATGCCCGCATTGGTTTGCTATATAATTTGTTATTAGAGACTAAGGGTAATGATGTAGACAGACATAACATTAAGTGGGAAAATAGGCTTGGGTGTCAAGGTATACGGGTGGAAGATTCTATTGAATTAGCGGGGAGGTTATTGATCTCTGCTAACCTTCGCGCACAACACTATAAAACTGTGTTCAATCTCTATTATACCCCAGCCAGGTTATTAAAGTGGGGTGGATGAAATGATGGTAAATGTTTCCGCTGTGGCACTGATGATGCGGATATTGTGCACATTTTTTATTCATGTAGATATTTGAGTAATTTTTGGCTGCAATTAGAGAATTTTTTAGCGGAATTGTTGGGGGGTCCTATAAAACTAGATATAATCCAGGTGATGTTAGGGGTAGTGGAGAGTGATGGATCTAACCAGTTGGCTTATAGGCATCGATATTTGATCTTTATGGTTACAGCCATAGCTAGGTTATGTATTGCCTCAATGTGGCTCCATAAAGATGCCCCGACATTTGAACTATGGAGGGCAAGATTTTTTACTATTTTTAATTTAGAGCATAGTTTATATGCATTAAAAGGGGTTAGAAAGAGGAAATTAGGTAGGGAAATATGGGGGCCGGTGCTTTCTTATATGGATGAGTGATGTGTCGTTTAGTAGATATGAGCATTAACACTTTAATGTACAGATTTATATTTAGTATGTTACACTGTGCACTTTAGAGCTTAAATAATATTGTAGGTACTGTAAAGGATGAATGTATTAGCACTTTAATGTACAGTTATATATTTTGTATGTTGCATTGTGCACTTTAGAGCTTAAATAATATCGTATGTACTGTAAAGGATGAATTTGTCAACCACTATGTTTGCCTTACCTAGAGTATTTGGATGTGTATCGATAATGTAGTTGATGTTTATTTTTATACCATTGATTATATAAAAGTAATGTACTGTGACTGTCATGGATTAATAAAATAAAAAAAATAAAAAAAAGAAACAAAACAATGCCCACAATAACCACTTTTTCCGTTAGATTTAATCAAAACACTTTTTCTTTTCTCTTTTTATCAAAAATTTCACCACCAACATAGTACAAAAATTCTACAATTTATGAAGAAGCATTTACAAAGCAAAAATTCAATATACAAAAACATTTACATATATGTACAAATCAACATCACATATACCACTTCTTACACCCCATTCACTCAACCTCTCACATACCCTTTTTCCCATTCAAACAAACATACAAAACCGCGTATTATTTTTCAATGTTGACACAGACATTTTTAAGAAAAAACGTTAAACAAAAAGGCCATCAGTCGAACGAACTGAATAAATAAAAAAATGAATTATGATTCTATCTATGATTGGCCTTAAATTATCGGTCTCACGCGTTTCGAACCCCTGCCAGTTCGGGAGTTCTCATCAGGACCAGAATAGCTGAAAAAGACAAAAAATATCTTTGTCTTAATTATTGACCAAAAAATGACCCTTAACTCTAAATACCTCCATGGTGCACCACTTCTTACCTTAATCACTATAAATATTCAGCTGGTATTAGACCATTTCAACTTTCTCCAAACTGTTCAATCTGGAATAACATAGATACAGTCTTAGTCTTGTTATTTGAATGGACGGAGCATTGCAATATCAGTCAAAAGATGACAAATGGATGAGTATTCTTACTTTTTGCTGACTGGGGTGTATTGGGGCCACACGTAATGTTCAATGGCTGCTACATATCTGTGGAATGAACAAATGAGGAATACATTGGCCATTTTGTTGTATTCATGGCTTATATCTCAAAATTACTTGGGGCCAGGGTAATGCATTACCTTGGTTGGTATAAATCATATGTTTGATTTCAACGAGTTGGCGGTGGACTGCAAACGAACGATTCCTTCGTTTCTCTAAAAGAAAGATTGAAACACTAACTCAGTTGCGGGTTGTTATGAAGTTAATCTTCGTTTCAAAAACGATGTCCCGGTATGTACCGATCCTGTGTGCCTGTAGTTCGTCTTACCTTTACTCGTGTTTAGCAGGCAGCTCAGTTGTTCTCCGTGTTCACAGCAGGTCGTTTGCCGGATTCCGGAAGCAATTTTTACTTAACGCGCAAGGGTGATGATGTCCTACCCCAGGGATTTGTGGGATTTGTAGTTCCTCAAACCTCGTTATTTTAACTCCCGGTGTTTTTGCCAGATTAAACCTCGATTTTTGTTTAAAATGTATGAACGTCTAATACTATTCAATATTGTTTTATGCAAAAGCACACTAGTCACATTTTCGGAACCTCAAAAGGGTCAAGACTGATTTGCATATGGCTGGGTCCAAACTGGAATGGCATGGTGAGCAAAAAAACGATGGATTAAGGCCCAGATCTCTGTACTGGGGTGAATGTACGACATTGTTCTGCATTCTGTCCATCAATTGTTGTTTTTGCATTTGTCACCCCGAGTGGGACGGGTATGCCCAGACGTGGGTCCCGTGCTCTCCATGCCACTGGAGTCAAGCTATCCTGGCTGATGAGGGCTGAAAGCCCGAAACCGGTCCTAGGATGCTTGCTTCCAGTCCAGGGAGGACCTGGCCTGGCAGTTCGGGCTGGACTGTTCCCATTGGGTGCAGGGTCAAGACTGATTTGCATATGGCTGGGTCCAACTGGAATGGCATGGTGAGCAAAAAAACGATGGATTAAGGCCCAGATCTCTGTACTGGGGTGAATGTACTACATTGTTCTGCATTCTGTCCATCAATTGTTGTTTTTGCATTTGTCACCCCGAGTGGGACGGGTATGCCCAGACGTGGGTCCCGTGCTCTCCATGCCACTGGAGTCAAGCTATCCTGGCTGATGAGGGCTGAAAGCCTGAAACCGGTCCTAGGATGCTTGTTTCCAGTCCAGGGAGGACCTGGCCTGGCAGTTCGGGCTGGACTGTTCCCATTGTACGCAGTGTCAAGACTGATTTGCATATGGCTGGGTCCAAACTGAAATGGCATGGTGAGCAAAAAAACGATGGATTAAGGCCCAGATCTCTGTACTGGGGTGAATGTACGACATTGTTCTGCATTCTGTCCATCAATTGTTGTTTTTGCATTTGTCACCCTGAGTGGGACGGGTATGCCCAGACGTGGGTCCTGTGCTCTCCATGCCACTGGAGTCAAGCAATCCTGGCTGATGAGGGCTGAAAGCCCGAAATCGGTCCTAGGATGCTTGTTTCCAGTCCAGGGAGGACCTGGCCAGGCAGTTCGGGCTGGACTGTTCCCATTGGGCGCAGGGTCATGACCGATTTGCATATGGCTGGGTCCAAACTGGAATGGCATGGTGAGCAAAAAAACGATGGATTAAGGCCCAGATCTCTGTACTGGGGTGAATGTATGACATTGTTCTGCATTCTGTTCATCAATTGTTGTTTTTGCATTTGTCACCACGAGTGGGACGGGTATGCCCAGACGTGGGTCCCGTGCTCTCCATGCCACTGGAGTCAAGCTATCCTGGCTGATGAGGGCTGAAAGCCCGAAACCGGTCCTAGGATGCTTGTTTCCAGTCCAGGGAGGACCTGGCCTGGCAGTTCGGGCTGGACTGTTCCCATTGGGCGCAGGGTCAAGACTGATTTGCATATGGCTGGGTCCAAACTGTAATGGCATGGTGAGCAAAAAAACGATGGATTAAGGCCCAGATCTCTGTACTGGGGTGAATGTACGACATTGTTCTGCATTCTGTCCATCAATTGTTGTTTTTTCATATTTACAGCACGGCAGATGGGCAATGGCCCAGTCTGTGAGGCACAGTCCTCAGTGCCCGGTGGCCCCTGCTGTCATACGAGGTTGCCTAACTTCACAACGCAGCACAAGGACAATGACCTGATCGGTGTGGCACAGTTCCTCACACTTCACAAAGGAGCTCCACACGTCTGGGCTCCCCTCTGTATCTCGCTTCCTCCAACATGCTTCTCTCCCTCATGGGCACACTGGTCTTGGATAGCAGGCAGGCACTGGTGCACCAGACTCCAGGGCAGGAGATCTTGGTTTCCCTGGGTGACGGTCCCCTGACCTAGCAGGGAGGCTATCAGGCTAGGCCCCTAGTCCTGGTCACAGGCAGAAGTCTTGCAGAGCTTCCCCTCCTCATGCAACCCAGCTGGGTGCTAGGCAGATGACAAAGTATGGGGATTCAGACTCCCCTGTCTATATTTCTTTCCCTGTCACCAAATCTGATTTAGGGTCTGGACCTTTGGCGTTTTATGTTGTGGTTCTTTGATATGGACATCTCTCCCCTTCATCCTTACTTCTGAAAGATGTCTGTCACAGCGGGAAAGACTCTGAAGCTGATTAACCCACAACAAGATTCATGGTAGTGACCACTGTTCACACCTGGATGTCAGCCAAAGTGATCTGTGCATCAAAGGTTAATCCTGGGCCCTCAGTCCTATCCTTTATGAGCCTCATCTCCCTCTTCCTGAGATGTGCCCAGTCCCTTTCCTTATGATCTGTCACTTAATCAAAGAGCTCTTTGAAATGCACATCACCCAGTGCTTGTCCCAACCATCTCACAGTAGTGCAGCAATATACAATTTGTCTGGGGGAGATTACTCTACTCCTCATGTTTTCAGCAGGTAGTCCAGGGCTTCCCAAAGTCAAACCCAAGGTCCTCCTTGCAATGTACCAGTGCAGGCATGTCTGCACTCGGCTTACATCCCCAGCACACTCCACTGTCTTGTATTGCTGTGCCCATGTACCATGCTACTACCAGCATTTTCATATGCAGCACATGCACTCAGTCTCTGCACAGTGTTCAATACTTCAGTCTTTCTGTACTGCGCCAGAGTGTGTCACTTTAAATGCCAATGCACACACATTTACCATGTGCACAGTGTTCCACTCTGCACCCTCTTTGTAGTGTATACACTCTGCACGTTTTCACTAACCATGCACTTCTACATCAACCCAATGGAGGCCAAGGGTGAGTAAAACACACAGCAGCAGAACCTTTAAAGAGGTGAGTGAGCCTGTAGGCCTCACTCCAATGACTCAGGGTAAAAAGGATCTGGTCACTACTATTGATCATCAAACGGTATGCTGCCACCACCGTGCTTGTGCTGTTTTACTCCTGGTGAAGACAGTACCCTTCCACCACTATGAGGGTAGCACTTTGGGCGTCCTTCCCAGTTCAACAAGAGCGCAGTCCACGAGAAAGGCCTATGCCATGGCACACACGCATGATCCGCGTTCCCCAATGACAGAAAGAAATCAGCATTAGGGATCCACACAGCGATACAGTTGGGCACTCAGAGAAGGGGTACATATTTATCATGCAGTTGACTTTTCCGTCCCAACAGAACTATTTTACAACATCCAAATCAGTGAAAATTGTACAAACAAAGGATGAACAATTGTCTATCTACAAATTACTCCAAATCTAAAATAGTCTAAATAACCTCACCAAATATGAAATTCATACATAGATTATACCAGAAATCTGATCTCATTTTGTGAAAGCTAAAATCATTCACAGTTGTATTTGACTATCAGCTGACAGTTGTCCCTCGAGGTAAAGCGGAACCAATCAGCATATCAGTCTATTGAGGCATACAGACCATTTTAGTGAAAGAAGTTCAGTGCCAAGATTAGAATAGCCTTAATAGGAAGGGAGCCAGATTACTACAAAGTCTTCAGGGTTTTGGAATATATTGCAGCTAGGCTGGTTAGTGATACCTCTGGAAAGCCCATATTTATCCCTTTCCTTTGATTACAAGCCAAGTTTGGGTGATGTAGTTTACTATCACCTATCACAAGTACTGCTTTCTAAATTGCCTTTAAGAAAAGGTGCCTTTATTATGGGCTTCACTCTACTTGAGGATTGCTCCTTGTTATGCTCAAAAGTGATGAGTCACTGTGGGAGGCAGATCTTTGAATTCAACAAACAACCTGGAATTACTTTTTGGACTCAATAAGAATACAAGAGAAAAATGTTATCGTTCTGACAGATACTTAACCATACTTTCTGGTGTATCAGATTCTCTTTTCCTTACCTTTGTTTGCTCTGATGCTTTCTTACATTTTAATGCTATGTACATTTTCTATGATGATGATGAGGGTGTTGGTGTCAGCAGAGATGACTTCTTGGCAAATCAGACCAGACAGAATACCCCTTTGGGCACACTCACCTGAGATGATATCCCCTGGGACACTTTCCTGCAGCTGCTCTGAATCATCATGGTGAGTGTCTCAGAGGTTGGTAGCAAACTTGAGTCACTGGAAGTCTCTGCTAGGGATTATTTAGGCAACTTCATTATGGTCTTCTAACCAGAAAAACATCTCTGACCCAAAGGTGAGAGTAAATGAAAATCATTGAGACCTCACACGCCTCCTAGTGATTTAAGGATGATGGTTCTCTGCCTCATGATGCCGACGTGTTTCTTCCACCCTCGACTCCACTACCTCATTGGTCAAAATTTGAGGCTGGTCCTTGAAGTGAAGCCGCACACAAAACTGATGAAGTGCAAGTACTCTTATTGTAATTCAGTAGGAAACATGAAACGTCCCAGCCACTACATCATCATTCAGCTTCCAACTGCCAATTCCTGTTCAGTCCACAACTCCATTCTACATTCTCAGAATTTTTACATATAACATTTCTGCATTCTAAATTAGAAATAGCTTGAGTTTAAGGATGCCATAGGCCTCTATTTGAAGAAGGGAATATTTTTGATCTATGGAATATTGATGTATCAAAATGTGATTTTCTTTGTCTCAGCCCTGAGCATGTCAAATCATTGGTTTCTTCTATAGAATAACACTCATAACAGTGTCACAATAGTGAGAAGTCAAAAGCCAACATTAAAATGTTTATATAAATTTGTCACCCTACAGATCCTGTTATTGTACTCCCAGCAGACATCTTTTTATTGTACAGCCTGTACACTGCAACCACAAAAACATATTTAAAAATATGTATTTAGCAGTGACTAGTTGAAGCAAAAAAAGAAAATGAAGACATGCTAAAGTGCCCAGGCCAAACTGTAAATATAGAGTCCTGGTTGCAGGGGGCCCCAGCCAGTCTTTTCCTAATGAGAATGAAACTGTAAATGAGCAAATTAAGGCAGATTTTCGATTCTCCTTATATTAGGGATGTCTTTGAGGGCATCTCTGTAGGTTTTGAATTCTTCTATTGACCAAATTTGGTTCATGAAAAGGATAAGCTTTAAACATATATTACTGTTGACTATTCATACTTCTTGATCTATGGGGTGACCAAGCAGCCAAGTAAGATGATTGACCTTCTAAGTGCCTTCCATCTGTTTAAGAAGCATACTCCTCCTTTACCTTCTATCTTCAATAATGGATATAAAGAACCAATTACAGAGTATCTTATGGGCTTTGTTTGTTTTCCTGATGGATGCAAATTCACAAAGAAACTGATCCTCGAGCTACTCTGTTGTGAACTGCCAGACTTGTGGTGTAAATGAGCCTACCAGAGGCCCTATTGAGTTAACCTATTTTATCTTAAGTGAGCATTCTTCATTTAACAAATAGGCTCATATATATGCTCCATGCCCAGCTGGATTACTGCATATGCAGTGAGTCCCTCTGTCCTGTGTGTCTCATCCAGTGTGCATTACACCTCACAGATCCCCTTTCCCACAGAATTCCCTTCTCCTATGAAGTGGTGGCTTAAACTTTAACTAGGGAGGGGGCAGGGGTCCACACACGCACACTTTCACTCACACTCATGCATTCACACATGCACACACACACCCATTCACAAAATTCACTCCCAAATATTCATGCATGCAAGCGCCAAACATTAAAAATGAACTCAGATTTACCTGCACAGCTCTGCCTCGGAGATCCCAGGAAGGTTGGGACTGCTGCCTTCCCTCATTAGCTGACCTAAGTGGCCAGGGTATGCCCAGACGTGGGTCCCTTGATCAATTTATCACTGGATTTAAGATAGCCTAACTGATGAGGGGTAATGCCCCAAACCCAGTCCCAGGATGCTTGTTTGTAGTCCAGGGAGGACCTGGCCTGGCAGTTCGGGCTGGAATGTTCTCATGAGGAATAGGGTCAAGACTGATTTGCATTTGGCTGGGCCCAAACTGGTGTGGTTAGTGAGCAGAAGAATGATGATGGATTCAACCCAGATCTGTGACTGGGGGTGAGTGTCTGAAAAGTTTCAGCACTCTGTCCGTTATCTTATTGTGTTTGCTATGTTCACCCTAAGTGCCCAGGGTATGCCTAGACGTGGGTCCCTTGCACGCTTTGCCACTGGATTCATGCTAGCCTGGCAGATGAGGGGTGTTACCCCGAAACCGGTCCCAGGATGCTTGTTTCCGATCCAAGGAAGACCCGGCTTGGCAGTTCGGGCTGGACTATTCCCATGAGTAATAGGGTCAAGACTGATTTGCATATGGCTGGGTCTGAACTGGGTTGGTAAAGTGAGCTAAAGAACGATTATGGATTAAACCCAGATCTCTGACTGGGGGTGAGCTTCTGAAAAGATTCAGCACTCCGTCCGTTATCTTATTGTTTTTGCCATGATTAGATTTAGCATGGAACTATACTCTTATTCAAACTCCTAACACCAATAGGCTACATGCATAAAAAGTGGCAGCCAAGGAAAGAGCTGGCCAAATGAGACTACTCTGCTACTTATCTTTAATGTAGATGTTCAGTATATGGGTAAACTAAGTTTTGTCAGGAATCACTCAACTCGTCAGACTCCTACATTGTCATTCCATATATGATTGACAATTGTGCACAACAAAAACAGCACATCATCTGCTATCGGTGGTCTAGACACCCCTTTTGAAAAGAACAACTGTGTGACTAGTACCCAAGAAGTGGGTCTTTCAGAATTTAAAACATAGACAGAATTGTGGTATTACTTAATATCAGGACGTTTTGGCTTTTGAGATGACATTTGTAGAGATTTGAATGGGGTATTATTACAGGCATATTAATACAAGACTGCAAAACTGGAAATTGTAAAAACATTCACACAGACTGTGGTAACACTCATACAAAGCCGCAAAGAATTTATCATAGATTTCATTATTTTTTTCAGACTTCATTCAAGCAGTATATACTGACCCATTTTATTGAAGTAATCTTTCCTTTGGACAGACAGTACAGTTCTATTTGTGTTGAGGTAACCTCCTCACATCACCACATTTCACTTTTATTAGTGCTTTTCAGAGAAACTAAGGTTGGTGAGGTGTTCTTTACTTTGAAAGCTGTAGAAGATTTCATATTATAAAATACCCAAGTATCTGTACTGTTCATCAATGGAAACAACACAGTTGTGCAGACCACCGGCACTAGAAGCCACAACTTTCAGACATCAACACAGAATGCAGTAGCACCGAGACCTAACAAAACAAAAACCTATAGCTGATGCATTTCTTTAGTAAGTCTCAAAAGCATTATGGTAGATTTGGTCCATACATTTTTAGACACTATTCATTTTAGCAGTACATGCTGAATACCTTTTGGGTTGTGGTACTGTCCTTTTAGCTAAACTGTTAGTACAGCCCCATTTTCACAGACGTAATCACCTGACATCAGGGTATTTCCTTTTCCCTATAGAGGCCTCCCAGGAATAAAAAAAGAGTTCGCTTCACTCAGTCCCACATCACTTATAATCACCATCAACACACATTCTATAATGTTTGCTTGGGCTTTGAGGCATGTTGTGACATCTATCACCAGATTGTCCCATTAAAGCTCTTCAGAAGAGCTGTATCTCATTATCTGATGCTGAGTTAAAAAGCTGCATGGCGATTCAAATAGTAGAATAACGAATTACCTGGTCCAGCAAGGTAGCAACCCCGGAATACAACCCCAAATCCCCACTGTAAATGTAGTGCTTCACAGGGATACCGTGGTGTGCAAAGGAGACTGTTCAGTGGCGTCTTTGCCTTGCAGTCTCTCCACTTGGCAATGGGCACCACAGCTCAAACTGTTTGCATAGGTCAAAGGCTTGTGACAGAGATTGTTTAGTTTAGGGATAAAATAACTTCTTCCAAGCGTAATGCATAGTGGCCTTGCTGTTTAAATTAACAGCAGCGACGCCATGTAAATGGGTCTCTCATACTTTTTGATGAAGGAAGATCTTTGCAAGCATAATTTATATTGCTTTTGCAATGCTGGTTTTGAACTTTGGAACACATGTAGACAGAAGGTCTTGAATAACTGAAAGTAATGAAAAAATCTGCGGTTAGGGCATTACTTAATGTGGCCAAGATCACCCACATTTTCCCAACTTTAAAGAAGGTTCACTAACTTGGGATGTCTACTAGAAGCTTTCATGTAGCACTGATGCTGACAGAAGGTTATGGGGGGAGCACAATGTCACTTGAAACAGTAGCAGCATGCCTGATCTTTTACGTCAGACACCAAGAAGCTGTACGCAGATGGTAGGAATTTAATCTATATGGTATGAGTCTGGTGCAATGGCCTCCCTGATGATTGTAGACTGACAGACCACCTTCTCCTTTTTAGAAAGATGGTAAAGACAGATCTCTTCTTTTTGTGGATACTACTTATTGTGTGGTTGGTGCTGGCACCTAGTTGCCTTTTAAGGTCTAAAATGATATGTATATAAATAAGTAATACAATAAATTAATTAATTAACTGGAAGGCTACTCACTCCTAAGTTGTACATACCCTTGATTTGTCCTCATCCAGCTATTTTACATAGTGGTCAGTTTCTAGCCATCTATGTTTGTGTTTTTTAAGTTCCAAAGCATACATATATACTTACTAAGGCATACAGCAAGGTAATGGGTGGAATGCTTTAATTAATCACAGGCTCTGGCAATCACTTAATCCGCATTCTTTTCCTTTTTTCACCCACCATGCCACTCTAGACAAAGACCTGCCTCAGTACTTACCCTGCTCTTCATGAGAACATTGTATGTTCCCATTAATGTTGCAGTTCCATCACTTTGTTCTTGTTACACACATCTTCAGCACAGCAACAATGTAGCACATCATCCTTGACAAAGGACCTTGAAAAGGATGAAGAATGAGGGGGATGTGTGCTTTGTGAGAAAGCTTTGGTCTACTGAAACCAACTTGCTGAGGCCTTGATTACAGGTGGCTTGTTAAGTAGTGATCCCTGCGCAAATATTTATAAGTGGCAAAATGTTTATAATGACCAAGTGCAATACATTTCGGCAGGTCGAATCAGACAGAATTTATCAGGCAGAAAATGGCCAATATTATTGCCACATGTAGATGTTGGTGCAATGTGTACCTATGTTCATATGCTATTGCCCAAAAATCAGAAAATTCCAAACACCTTGATGTCCCACTTTATCAGTGCAACCATGGTCACATACTACACTGACCACTCATAATCAGACTCTAAAAATCATACAGCAAGGACTGAGATAAAGGGGATAGAAATAATGGAGATTCATCAGCCTAAATGCCTGATAACACCTTGATAATCTGATTTATTTTCAAATGCATACATTCAAAACTGTATTTTAGACAGCGTTAGTCAGGTTTAAACAAAGTAAAGTAGTCCAGGCAGGGCTGGTTATGCAATATATGCAGGGACACAAAGTTTTAGTATGAACTCACATTTATTAACAGCATAAACGGAGTGTCAGAGTATAAATCTAGTAATAGTTCAGGTGCTCACACAACAAGTGAAAGCGTGAAGTGAGGGGTGTTCGTGACATTAAAAATTACATCGCAGTGACAACAACAATATGCAAAACTCCAAGTTAATTAGTGGCAGTAATAGAGTTTTGTTGTAGTGATCGATGGCGTTGATCTCATGAGTGTGAGATCATCATCAGGGACGGGATAAGTGTGAGCAGATAGAATCTATTAGGGGAAAAACCAAAAATCAAACAATGGTCCCAGGAAGAACAACAGTTTTTGTTTTTTTCCCCTAATAGATTCTATCTGCTCACACTTGTCCCGTCCTGATGATGATCTCACACTCATGAGATCGAAACGCCATCGACCCTTACAACCAAAACTCTATTACTGCCACTAATTAACTTGGAGTTTTGCATATTGTTGTTGTCAATGTGATGTAATGTTTAATGTCACGAACACCCCTCACTTCACGCACTTTTCACTTGTTGTGTGAGCACCTGAACTATTACTAGATTTATACTATGACACTCCGTTTATGCTGTTAATAAATGTGAGTTCATACTAAAACTTTGTGTCCCTGCATATATTGCATAACCAGCCCTGCCTGGACTACTTTACTTTGTTTAAACCTGACTAAAGCTGTCTAAAATACTTAAGTGGCCTAGGCCACACGAGGACTTTAGTGGCCTCATCGTGACCTTTGTTTTTCAAAATACTTAACCACCCCGGGTCATAATACTGGGGTCCCCTTGTTCTTTGAAACATACATTCAAAACTGAGCCTGGGCACAATGGAAGAACCTAAAATAATTCAGAAAATGTATCCATATATGACCATTACAACAATAATATGAGGAATGCGTAATTGGTAACAACATTCTAATCAACTGATGCCTACCAGTGAACCAGTTAACATGCTGCTGGTCTAGAACATGAGCCCCTAATATAACAAGCATTGCCAAAGCCAATATGTCTGGCATTGTCTGCCATTCTTGTTTTGTTTTTTCCATGGCTTTTGCCAAACTGTATTGTTTGTGAAGCTGTCTGCCAATGTTTTAGGTGGGTTGACGCGTTGCCCCTTGATACATGCTCAAGTGGGTTGGAGAAAAATGTGAATGTCACAACCACAGAAAAATGGATGAAGTGTGGCTGAAAATCCCTTTAGGTAACTATGTAATGCACGTAATGTTAGTGAAATCAAAAGGTCTTGGTTATAACAGACCTAAATAGAGCCAATCATTGTGCCTTTGGCTGCCAGCATCTTGCTTTTGATTAAGAAATAAGAAAAAAGAAGGAAACAAGTCAGGAAAGATAGAAGGAAAGAAAAAAAGGCAAGAAAAAAGGCAAGAAAGAAAGAAGACCAGAAATAAGGAAGGCAAAAAAGATGGAAAAAATAAGGCAAGGAGGAAAAAAGGTAGGCTAGAAAGAAGGAAAGACAGAAGACAAGAAGTAAGGAAACAAAGAAAGAACGAAGAAGTAAACAAAGATTGAAAAGGGAATGAAAGAATGAAAGAAAGAAAGACCGAAAGAAGGATGGTAAAAAAGAAAGAAGGAAAGAACGGAAAGAAGACAATAACACCAAACATTCACAATGCCAATAGGTCTGGATGTAATGGAATGTTAATAGCATATCTATTTGTGTGGAAGTAAGGAACTGTAGAATAATATTGGTGTAAAAGGTCATCTGACAGTTGCACAGTCAAGCTAGATCTAAAAATCCATGTAGGTTAATGGCTGCCCTCCTCCCATCTGTGCTGCTGCCAGAGAAAGACAAACACCATAAAATGTATCTAGTTATCTAATACACTCTTACAGCATTTCAGTGTCTTGTGTGTGCCCCTTAAAGTTCAAGCACACCCAGATGGATAAATAAACAAAATGGTCACAGTTGGTGGAGGGCAAGCATTTTTCTGTGGAACCACGCAACTTCTGCCCAGTCAAAACATCTACTCCTGGCTCCCAACATGTGGGTGGAGCTAAAGACCCTCTCTAGTGGTACTCACATATTTGTCTGGTGACAGCTGCGCTGTCAAGCCAGACCATAAAAAGTGGTACTAGTGCAGCAAATTAAATACAATATAGGCTGGTTTTCTTCTTGAGCAAAGTTTATTGAAGTACCGTTGGTGAAATTGAGTCCAGAAGCAGCGTGTTCTGAAGAATTGTCTGCTTATGAATTCACATTTATAATATTGAAGCTTTCAATAACCTAATAAAGAACAGTTTCAAACAGATGCAATCTGTTAAGCTGTAAAGTACCAGCAGTCAAACATTAAACAAAGTACACTCCAGAAGGAATTTACAACAGCATTGTCAGGAGACAGGAACGGATAAAGCATGAAATGCCGCCTTTGTGCCGTCCAGCTGTCACATCAGACTCTAAAAACAAAGGCAACATCAAGTAATACATTTAAAAAAACATTGGCACAGAAGGGAACTAGCTTGTGTGCAAATGTGTTCCTTTTGAAAGAGCAAAATGCAGTCACTTAAAGTGAAGTTATACAGTGCCGGAAGTGGGCTGACCCTCTGCCCCATGATGTATGCTGTAGTGAGCTGAAGCAATATGTGAATGACAGACCAATGGAAAAAGAAAGCTGTCTGAACAAATCAAAAGGTCTTGGATAGTGCAGACCTAAAAATGTATGCTAAAAACAGGATGAAAATCAGAGGGTATTTCATTAGCTGACAGAATTCGTACAGTGAAAATGACCTAAAATATCATTCACTGTACAACTTTATTGTAAGAGATGGATTAAAACATTTAAATGTATTGTTCTGGGGACATAGGACTTGAAATCAAGCCGAACACACCGGCTTTATAGAACAGAAAATCACTGTTCCTGCCATCATATTCCAAACAACATGTCAGAAAGTCACTAATAAATCCTAGGTAATCAGGGTTGTTTTTGATCAATTATACTTGCTTTTTGTGTAGATGTACAGTTTGCAGTGTTTATTGATGCTGATAATCTGTTCCTCAGTCCAATAATGTATTCTGTTGCTTTTGAAAACTGGCGCATCTGATCAGTCACATTGTTTATCATTGTGGTACAGAAGTAGACTGGTGCCCTAGGTTAATTTGCAACAACCACTCACATTGATTTTGACAATGGCTGCTGGCAAGCCAAAGTAGTAGACTTGCGAGCATTAGCATGCAGAACGAGGTTCTGTTTGAATATTCATTGTTTAATGAAAAACATAATAATCCTGTAAAAGAAAAGAAAGGCATGGAACAACTGCACTCCGTTTATAGAGATCCAGATATGACAGAAATTATGTGTCATTTTAACAATATTTTTCAGTGTTTGAGAATGTTCTAGTGTTAATAGTCTGTATAGATTTGCAGTAGTACTTATGCATTAAAATATATTTTTATTTCAGTTTATTTCTTTATGTTGAAACACCGACCTAATGAAGGTGCGTTGGAAGGAGTAATTCAAGGAAAATGGGTGAAAGAGAATTTTCTTTGCAATCAAAAGGTTAACACTTGGCGCAAATACATGCATAGCCCATTTCATGTTTGGAATGCCAAAATCCTTCTCTACTTATGAAAGGCTCATGATTTCAAGCAACATCCCGTCACAGTATAATCTCCTGATGACAGCTGTCTGAGGAACCCCCAAATCCACTCTCAGTCCCTCAACCTCCATCTCAGCTTATAATTATTTTCATCTTCTGTGCAGTGCTCCGCTGCTATGTAACTAGGTTCACACTTTAAAAGTATGTATTACCTAGATTTTGTACAGCGCATTAGCAGGCTGGCTGTATTACATAAAGTGCCTCTTGTGCCTTGGGGCACTTTGAACTTATAGATAAAGTCACATACGCCTGTGTGGATCATTCTGTAATATAGATAGTGCTGGTGCAGATGTAGCACAAGCTCTATCTTAAAGAAGCTACTAGAAAAGTGTGTTCCCTCATTTGCATGGGGCCTGGCCCCGTGCAAGTGAGAGAATCACTCTGCCTCTGTGCGTGTACTATATGATAGAGGCATCAAGAGGTGCACTAAATGTTTTCCACAAAAAGGCGGCAACCAGTTAGTGCTTCCCAGACGATTTCTAATTTGGACCCCCCCCCACAAAATGTCCTGCAGGTGAGTGTACTCACAGACTGCACCCTCCTGCAGGGGAATCTCTGTCCCCCTTGAAAGTGCGGGCCAGGTGGCACCTACACTTTGAAAGGTGGACCAGCTACTTCAATCAGCTGGCCTGTATTTCACAAATGTGGGGCTGCTAGGGCAACATAAGTTTGCGGCTGCTGTCAGGCCAGTGCATTATTTGTAGTACAGAGTACTATCCTTGTTTGCACCTTGCACACCTAATTAGGTGTGCATCATAGCACCAACATGGACAGTGCACTTTTCATATGCCCTAGATGCTTTTTTCGATCACTAACCTTTTAGGTACAGTCAAAGATTTCAATAATAATTTAAACTTAAGCTCAACCCCAGGGACGTATGACACAGAGCAGACAGACCTAACTTAGAGAAAAGCATTTAAAAGCATTAAAGTTGGTAAAAAGTCAAAAACACAACAGAAGACAAATCCCTCTCCATGTAAAAATGTAATTAGCACATTGACACCAAAATGACAAAAAAACTAAATGGGAATGAAATATATAATTTTTAAAAGATTAAAGTGGAAAAAGCACCATGAAAAAGTAAATTGACATTGATAGTCAATACTTACATATCATGTATGCAAGTTATATATTATTTTATTTGTTTTGTAAATATATTTATTAACTCTATTGAGTTCAAATCCTAGAAGGCATAGTTTGCAGATGAGAGCTGTCATTTGAAGCCAATACAGTACACACAGCTGATTGTTATGAAAATTACTGTCACTGAGTTTAAACTGAACATGGTTATGATGTATCAAAAGTAAACTCAGTGGATTAATGTTTGGAGAAATCGAAAACGTTTTGCCCTGAAGAAGCTCTGCATATAGAACAAAATGGGTTAGCAATTGGATTTTGAGATTATTTTACAAGATTAATTAATCAATAACCTTGTTGGATTTCTACACAATTTGTGTACAAGATTTCTGAGAATAAACTTTCTTCATTGGAACCACACTTTTCGCTTGGACATTATCATACTTCAACTTTTTTGAAGGACTTAATAATGTTGATGCAATTTTATGGGGAGTGCCCCCCTAGTTGCGTAATAATTATAAGATGGTACGCAGCACGAGGTCTAACTGATCTCAGGTTTTGAAGGAATTACACATTAGAAGACATACTCAATGCAAGTTGGATGCAGATTATTAACAGCTGTGCAAAATTGAAATATCAAACAACCTGGTAAACATATAAGTTAGTACGAAAGGGATGTAAACATTGATTGGTCCAGTACAGTCTGTGGCCTGCACAAGTATCAGTTGTCTGTTATAGTTAAGTAAACAGAAGACTATTTTGAGCCCAGTACAGATGGTGCAGGCAGTGGTTTACTATGCTTATGTTTGCAAAATAATATTTAAGCAACAATCCTGAGTTAAACTAGGTGGTTTGTTACTTTCAACTATTTTTATAATAGTTCATGGAGATCTTCTAAATAGTTCAGGTTGAATATCCTCCCACATTCCTAAGAGAGGGTTACCCCATTTCCATCTGTACACCTCATGGTGCCAAGTCAGTAAATCGGAGTGGCCCTGACACATTCCTCTTATAACTAGAATCACACCTAACGGCAGATTGGAAAATAATGGAATGTGTGCTGCATTAAGAGTTAACATTAGAGTATATCTAGTAGCAGGAATGCTTTCAATTTTAGTACATTTTTTTATCTCTTTAGAATAGAACTACAACAAGGATGCTATGTTGTCTTTGATCATGCCCAAAATAATTATGCCCAAATGAACCAGGCCACTGATATTTTACAGGTTCTCTGATTTCAGTCAGGGCACTCTGGTTCCCGGATGCATTTTTTTACGGGTGCATACTCTTCCATGTATTGGGTTTATTTATACAAGATTATGCATGAAGGCAATATCAAAAATTCTCTGGGAGCTGTTACAAATGTATTGTCTTTCAGTCCCAGTATTCTGTTTGGGCAATATAGAGCATGTGCAAGATAAGCAACAGCCAAAAGAGCAACAGATAGATAAGTTAGCACTGGTATATAACTATATGACATGATTTTTCTCGGAATTCTTTATGATTTCTGTTTACTGAGAGGTGCCCCCCACGCCTAGGGGGCGGGCGCCTTTAGTGGCATTTTCGTGTGAGAGGCAAGCATGGGGAGTAGGAGGGGTCGCCAGGAAATTTGAGGACTCAGGGAGGCACCTAGCGCGTCATTAGGATGCGCAAGCCGGCCCCTACAGAAAAAGAGATAAAAACACTGGACACGAGGGTGAAGCCCTCTTTGTCCTCTCGCCTCGGGTTCCCAGCGTGTAGCAGCCGGTAACGAGTTGTGCAGCTGGGCTATCCAGGTGAGGGGGCCTCACGCGTAGTTTGGAGTGGAGGAAGCTCAGTTCATGGGTAATTTTCGGCGTTTTCAATCGTTTTAAACTAATTACTTATCGTCTTTCAGCTTCATAGAGGGGATTTAGAGCGGGTAAAGGCGCGAAGCATCCGCTCTTAAGAGAGAAGGTGGGGCCCGCAGCGCTACAGCGCTGCGAGCTCCGTCGAATAACAAAGGTTTTGTACATCAAAGGTGACAGATGGTGAAGCATATTGGTAAACGCATGTTTGCTAAAAATGCGGGCAGTCTTGCTGAAAAAAGAAATAAGATTAACATTGAGGCCGCTGCAGGCTTTTCTGAGCTAGCATCGCGCCCAGAATTGCAGTAATGAAATGCGGTGGGCGTGGCGGTAGAGTAGATAGATATGGAGGCCGCTGCGATATGCGGGGGCGCGCCCTCTTTTTCGGAGTGGCGGTATGGTGGCGTGCAACAGTTTGCAAAAATTTAAGGTGGAACTCTATCAGTTTAAGAGGCCGCCCCCGTATGCTAGGGGCATGGGCAATACTATTAAATACATTTGCGGGAGAACGAGGCCGCTGCAAGAGGCGGGGCCGCGCCCGTAGGTGGGTGGCGGAGGTAATGGCGGCTCGCGCACCAGCCAGTATACCTTTGAAAAATGCCCCGGGGGGGGGGGGGAGTACCATTGACGTAGCCTGCTGCAAGAGGCGGGGCCGCGCCCGTAGGTGGGTTGCTGAGGTAATGGCGGCTCGCGCACTAGCCAGTATACCTTTGAAACATGCCCCGGGGGGGGGAGTACCATTGACGTAGCCGGCGACAAGGCTGCAGTAATGCAACAATGGTGCAGTAAATAATTTATTTGGGGGTTTACAATACAATGGCGTAGGGTATCATATATTCATGGCTGGTTTTTTCTTTTTACTTTCATGTCGGCGATACCGGGGAGGTGCACCACGCTCGGAGGGTGGCAGCATGGTATCCAGACGTCAACCTGTTTGGCCAGCCTACAGCTGTGGCGCGAAGCAGGGTGAGAACTTTCGTAACACCATCAAGGTGCCAGCTGCCATGGTGGAAGGCTCCGGGGTCAAGGATTCAGTTGCGGTTTGTATCGCAATAGGCAGGCGGTAGGTTACCTGTATGGTAGCAGGATTGTAAAGCTGGTTTAGCTGCATTTTCCGAGGTGGGGGTTGAACGGGCCAACCGGGGTGGAAAAGGGTTTTGTAATGAGGTCCGCATTCCTTTGTCATTAAGACGGGCCGTGGTTTTCCACCCTTCCTTTTAATCAACTCATTAGAGCGGGTGAAAACCAGGTAAGGCCTGTCATGGTTGGCCAGCACTGGGTAAGTTGCCAAAAAAATTGATGCATTGCTTTGCGAACGAAACAGGATCAAACTTGCCGACCGTAATAGGACATCTAGGTAGGCCAGCACTGGAGTTTTTCAACTGTGTTTTCCCCAGTTAGCCTCATTCAAATGAACCGAGATTACAGCTCCCAGAGGGCACTAGGCCCTTAAAGGAAATCCCAGGAGTGGACAGTGGTGTCCCTAAAGACTGTCCCTAATGTCATTAATTGTTGCTCTCCATAATGGTTGGAGGGCTGACACTGGAAACGGATGTAATCAGCTTATGGGGTAAACCATGTTTGGCTGATCTGCCCGTGCAACAATACGGAGGGCAGGCGAGGGGAACAATACCAGTGAAGGCATGCAGGGCAGGGCCTGGCTCACTGCATAGAGGGGCACAGCCTGGGGAGAAGGAGCAGTGCGCCAGGGGAGGCAGGGGGAGTCCTCGAGGAGCCGTGCTTCGGAGCCAAAGAGGGGAACCTCGAGGGGCTCGGCACCAGCGCGAAGGCATGGTCCATTGCTGTTGCACAACCAACGTGAATGTTTTCCATTTCTTGACCAGTTTATTCTATTTCTTCAAACTTCGTAGGGGTTTCTGCTGCGGGTTCAGCAGCTGGAAGTGTTTTCATAGTTTTGTTTTGCTCCCGTTGGCCATGAGAAATATATCTTTTCACTTTGCTTAGTAAAACGGGAAAAGGATGCTTTGGTAAATGTCTCAGGTATAAAATCTATACCGGCCATTTAAGCTTATGAATACGTACAATTTCAATATCACCTAGTTCGAAAATGAATAAATCCAGTAGAGGGAACCAAAGTACCAAAAACAATATTGCCTTGTCATGAAGGGGCATGTTCAGACTGTTAAAGACTGCGGAAGGGTGGTCTGCTGGGGCAGCAGGCAGGTACCTCCTGATGCCCCTTTTTGGCCTCGCCTTTTGAACTAGGATTACGGGCATGTACGTTTACTGTTTAAGACTCGCAACATAAAGGGCACAATACCTGTTGCGAGGGTAGTAAGAGGCTCCTGACATTAGTGTTGGGCAAATGAAGCCAGGTTAGAGGCGGGCGAGTGTACGGCTAACAGGGAGCCCCATAACACGTCATGGTCTGTCGTGGCTCTAAGAGCATGGACAGGAGCAGAAATATATTTAGGAGGTATATCATAAAACAGGCATCAGACTTATAATTATAGGGTTATAGGTCTTTAACGAGCCGGGACTTGCACCTTTTTATTAGGCATGTTCAGCGTGGTCACTAAATCAAGGTCTCCCTATATACCAGCTGTTACGTGATTATTGACCTAACCCCGATGTACGTCAGTACAGCATTTGGTTTTGCGTTACAGCGAGTTACATTAGCCTGCAAGGGAGGAGTAACTTGCCACAAGAATGGCACATTGAGACGGTCCTGGATCATTCCGAGATGCGATACATTTTCCGTATGTGTAATCCCGGCTTGTCTTTGGATGGAACAGAAAATAATTTACCCCCTTTGCCATTTGATGCTTTTGAAGAAGCGTTATGGCCTCAGGATTCTGCCAATCGGTGCGTTTTGTGTTCCCGCTTTGCTGCTTGGTCAGGGCAGTAAGTTGGTGGTTGGTGTGGTCTGTAGCGCACCGGGTATCCTGTTTCACCCACGTCCGGCTAACAGTCGTGTGGTTAAGCAAAAGATGGCAATTAACCACAGCCCTTATGTCGAAGGGTTGCTACGATCATTGGGAACATTCTTTCGTAAAAATGGACATGTGTACATAGGTGCCTTTAGAAGATAGGGGCCCTGTCTTTAATTTGAGTATGCCTTAATGGAGGGTGTCGTTAACCAGCACCTCCATTGGAATACAGCATCACAGTGGGCATGTAGCAGCAGTGAGTGCACAGCGGGGCGCAGATACTTGAAACCATTGTGCTGCTGCATGGGGAGCCCAGCTTGGAGGTGTTTGCTCCATCTCCCCCTCACAGACAACGGAACATAATGGAAATCTTGTGAAATAAACTCTCCGCTTCATAGGGCCACGAGCCAGTTGCCCTTGCCAGCGGGGCACATCTATGGTGGAAAGCAAGCAAGCAGCTGACATTGGTGAGCTGTTTGGTAAAGATTAGTTGGAGTCTTGGAATAAGGGAACCAAATTAGTTAAGATCTATATAATGGATAATTAGGAGAAAGGGACTAAGGTGTTCCGCAAGATGCTGCGCATCCTGACTCTCCATCGGGCGCATTGATTATTCACGCTGGTATCACAGCGGCTGTGGGTATAGTTAATTCTGGCCAAGCCAGTTAAGCATCGCGCAAACGTCATGCTGACCTAGACCTAGCTAGCGTCCAGCCCCTGCTCCCTTCAGCCCCCATATCTAGTGCACTACATGGTATGCATTACAACGGTGAAGTGCCCCACAGACCCCTGGGGGATGCATGTATTCCTGCATCATGACAAGGGTGAGTGGGACCCCCAACATCCACTAACCTATCCAGAACAGCCAGCGCAGGAGGTGAGGAGGCTTCGGGCAAGCGGCATATAAGTAATGACTGCATTTGCTGGTGATGGGCCTTCATCGGTGTTGGTCACCCCAGAAAAGGAGGCACAGAACTCTAGGGCCAGGGAGAACCCAGATTGAGTGGGGACGCCGTCTGCTGCTCTGCTTCCAGGTTGGGTTGGTAGCCTGTTTTAGATGTAAATGGCATAGCTGGAAAGGTCATGGGGGTACACAAGCGTCCAGCATGCGAGTGGGACAATTGGAGGGGCACACCCTTCAGAAGGAGAAACACAGGTCATACTTAATTTGGGCCAGTGCTTACAGGGGAGGTCCACTAGCACTCATTCGAGGGGTCCAACATATACTTTGCTGGGCAGCCTGCTGAATTGGGGCGATACTGGGGCGCCAGGATTCTTCAATGGTTGTGCACTCATGTAGTACCCTCTGGCCAGGGTGCTCCCCTTCCCCCCCCAGAGCGAGGCTGTGGCCGTAGCAATCGTCTTCAAAGATTCGGCCTGGTAAGGCCAAGACTAGAAGCTAGTCTGTTGAACGACAGTAAAGTAGGGCAGGTGTCAGTTATTTTAACAGGCATAGGTATCAAAAGCACATGGCTTGGAAGCGAGATAGCATTCCACGAGGGAGTGGCCTACAATAACAGGGCAGGGAGTTTCAGCCTCAATGGTCCATTACCAGGAGTCTCAGGAGTTGGCTGAGAAGTGGGTCGAAACCCTGGAGTAAGTGAGGGGTGCGTTGGGCACTCACAGCACGCAAGCTGGCCTGGCGTAGACAAGGGTTGGTCTACAAGCACTAGGCATATTTACAACTGAGAATTGGTCTTCGGGGGGCGGCAGCACAGAGTCCACGGCAGTACGGACGGTGTGTTATGCAGCTTCGGGGAGGCACTGGTAAGGGGGCCGATTGGCTGCCATCAGCCGTTAAATAGCTGGTGGGACACCTGGCTGGTGGGAGAGTGGGCTGACCTGCTGGTGGTCCCAGACTTTCCGGCCATCCTTTAGAAGGGAGGATCTTTTGTCGGGCCAATCTTTTGTTGGAGGTACTGGATTGGTAGTTGCCTGAGGGAGGATAATGGAAGTACAACTGGGCACTGGGTCTTATCGGGCAGGCATGGATTCCTTGGGTGGAAAAATGGAGATGGGGTGTACGGGGGCTTTCCCTACTCAATGGGCACTGAGATGGGCCTCGGGGCAAGATGCTGCTCCTGAGGTTTGAGGCCAAGAATTATTTAGGATGGGGTGCATCTGTCAGAGAAAGGGCAGGAGCTCTTTATACAGACTATACTGGGGGCTATTGTGGAGCAATAGTCATGCTATCAATTCAGCCATATAAGCTGTCCTACCTCAACGCAAAGGAGGAAGGGAATTGACCATCATTGGATAGGCAGTTGTGAGCACCACTTGGGGGATCTCGCAGCCCATTTACAGGGAGCAATTGTTAGGGTCATGCCCATTCCGGACGTGCTGGTGATTCATGCAGGCGGCGATAACATGATTCCGGCAGGCAGGAGGGGGGTAAAGGAGGCCATCCTCTCTACACTCTCAAGGGTAAGGAGCTCTCTGTCGGGTACCACCATATTTCGTCAGAAGTGATCCCCCGGCAAGTTTGGGGGGACAATGCTCCATCAAGAGAGGTGAACAAGTCTGTGAGAAGACTGAATCGGGAGGTGGCAAATCTGTCGGCGGGTTCTTCCATACGCTCCTTTAGGCATTCCTTGATACAAGTATCAAAATCGGAATGGTATCTGGCGGATGGGGTGCACCTGTCCAATGCAGGGTTGGAGTTATTCGTCCAAATGTTTTTGGGGGCCATGGTTTTCCATTTGGGAGGTGAAGCAGCTTTTGGGGGAGGGCGAGAGCGCCAGTAGGCTCCTCGCCCTGTGGCGGGTCCCGGGCAAGAAAATGGCGGGGACTCCTTTTGGCGGGATTGTCTGATCCTGGAGCAGGGAGGGCAGTCAATGGGGCTCCGGGCTGGCGGGAGAGGGGGCTGGCCTGCTGGTGGTCCTGGACTCTCCGGCCCTACCCGAGATGCCAGTGCTTGGTAGGAAGCAAATTGGTGAGAACCGGTGCGCAAGAAAGGCGCAAAGCAGTGCCCTGGTGGCCGTTGCTAGAGGTAAACGACGGGTAGTTACCTCACATTGGAAGCAGTGGAGATGGGTTGTGGCCTGCTGGTACAACCCGCATCAAGTGTGGCGTTGTGGCCTGCTGGTACAACCCGCATCAAGTGTGGCTCTGGAGATCCAGATTTGTAAATACAATGGTAAAATGAATACTGCACAACCCTATGTTTATCAATGTGAGTTGGTTGGGTTGTAATAAAAGTTGGTCTAATGATGTCTGTTTATCAGCATAAAGGATGGCGTTATCTGAGAATTAATAAAGACTACGCAGTGAAGACCAGCTACTTGTATGGTGCTTTTGTGGTGGGAAAAAGGGGGTGGGGGCAAAGTGTTGGGGCCGAATAGCATGTGATATGCCTACTATTACTATTTATACGATCCTGAAAATGTTCTGTTTTGTTATGGTCAAACTGAAATATACTTTTAAAATCACATCTAGGTCCAACGTTTCAACCTGTGCTATTCTGTACATCTTGCATTGAAGCGATCACATCGATCCTGAGACAAGGGTTTTATAGTAGGAAGACAGAAGATACTGTGAAAGAAACATAATTTGAGCAGCATTCCTTGGTTAAAACCAGTGGTTCATTACCTTCCACAATCAATACATGCGGTTATGGAATTTTTCCAAAGAGTTTGGGTCAATTTAGTCTCAGACATATTTCAGAGTGCGAAATTATAGATTTAAAATGAACAGGACATATTGAAAAAAGCACATTCAGTCATTCTGATACAGAGCATGTAGAAAATGAGACTGCGAACTGAACTCTCTGGGCAGTTGATGCAAGACAACTCCTGTTGAAAAATAGACATATACATTTTAACAGAGGCAATAAAGTCAACAAACTAGCAGCTTGCACATTACATTGAAGACACTAAAGGAAATGATAAACACAAGGCTAGACGCCTACTGGTAATGGTGTCTTGATAGAGGCACAATCTATCTTATGGTTGAGTCTGTGATTGTGAGTATGTGACATAAAGAAGAGAAACTGTGAATCTGAAAGGAGGAAAGGTTCTCTAGTTCATATGAGATGGGTTAACATCCAACTCAGAGGAGTAGTAGAGAATTCTTACACTTGAGTTCACTGCAGTCTTCAAAAGGAGATAACAAGTTCCAAAATGTCACTGTAGGAACACAATGTTAAATGTCCAGTGCTAGAATTTATCACCAAATTAAAAGTAGATTTGACAAAATCCAAAGACACTTAACTAAAACAAGTGGCCCTGTTCAATTTTCCCTAGCTAAACACGTATTGCAGAAGATGAACAGAATCTAAAAATTCCAGGAGCTGTCTGTGCAAGTAAGTCCCCCCACCCTGCCTCACCGCCCCACCGCACTTACCTGCATGGGCTGCTCCTGAAAAATTCAACAACTTCAGACAGTATTGAGCTCAAGATTGCAGAAATTTCCAATGACTATGGTCTGATAGTGCTCTCAAGGAGGAGATGTTCACTGATCACATTGATTAGCAATCTGTGTAGATTGGCATCTTCCTAATAAGAAGTCCACTGAATGTGCAGAGCATGATGTCACTACACTCTGCTCGCAGGTCTATGTTGAAGGAAGTGGCCCTCTAGGGCCACTCGGGTTTTCTCATAACCACCTACTATGCCTTCCCAAGAATGAAGAGTCGGTCAGACAGTAGAGAAAGCAAACTTACATGTTTATTAGAAATGCTCTGCAGAGGAGTCCATCATGACCTGCACCCTAAGATGTCTGCCGAGGGACTGACTCCCCAACAGCCTACAGTGAGTAATCATTCTTCCCCAAGAGCCTCCAACCCCGCCCACCATGGAAAACTATCGGCCTGGGCCGAACATGAACAAAGGAGGCACAGGCAGATGAGCTACCACCTGCCAGATGGGTACATGTTATCGGAAACCCAAGGCCACTGCGCTGTGTCTCAGCGTCTCCTAACGTGGGAGCAGAACTACACACTTGGATAGGTATGTGAGAGCAGAATGGTCTCCTCATTAGCAAGTCGGGAAACAGCCTTGGACAGAAAGAAAAAATAATAACGAAATACAGTGTTCTGCTGAGGCAAGCATTACGAGCCGTGAGGCCCAACTCAGGCACAGTCTAAGCAGCCTAATAAGGATTACGAAAAACAAAATGGAGTCACACTCCCTAACTGAAATCTGCACATTACGGGGATAACTCAGTGGGATGCATAACGTGAATACAAATGTCATCTATTTAGCCACACATTGCTAACCTAATATTGCGTGAAAAGAGTGCGTTGCAGGGATGGGAATTTGAAACCTAACAATGTCACAGCATGTTGAATAGGATTTTTGGGTGCTGCAGTTTTTCTGTCTGTTCCATTGTGGCGCTCATTGTCACTAGATACTGCTAGTATGGCTTTTCCAATGTGTGTAAAGCATAGTACCTAAGGGAGTTCCTGACATAGCTATTGCTTGAAGACAGGTCTTCGGCTCCTTGCAGAATGGAGAATGGATAGAGCTGAGCGGAATTCGGTGGGATGGGAACAGGGTTTCCCTTAAGAAAGAGCATTATCAGCTAGAAGTGTCATAAAATAATGATTACGTGAGCAGTCTAGTTGCCTAGCTGAAGAAATGGACAAAGGATTGTTTGTCTATATATTTGGTTAGGGAGAATGTCAAAATCATGGTCCAGTGAAAGACGTCAGCTGAAAAGCATCGGCCATGCTTGTTCGATAGTTTTTAACACACATGAGGTCTCAATAAAAGAAGAACTGCATTGTGAGTGTGCCATTTACCTTGGAGTACTGCTGTGAGTACTGTCCTGATACGTGTTGGGAAGAGTGTATCATTTTTCTCCATGTTAATTTCCATAAGGAACTGTTGACACAGCTACAGCCCAAACTGCTGAACTGAATTACACAAAATTTGGCAGAAAGGTAGCTCTTGCTCCAGAGTGCACTCTTTATGTTAAATGGTTTAAATCTGTTCAGTAGTTCCTGAGAAATGTAAAGATTTCTCAGATATACAACTGTGATCGCTGTGGATCAGTGAACCCTCCCGATCTCGTGCCTGAGATCTGATTGGCTGCCAACACTTCAATCCAGGAAGTTTTGGCAGCCATCTTGTGACTTGGTTGAACGGAGTCAGAAGAAAAAAGGTTAATAAAAAGGAAATGGGGCAGGGTAGAAACATCCTGACCCCCTAGGCCTGCTCAGTCCCACAGGGAACACCAGGGCCAAACAAAAGCATTTAAAAAAAATATTTTGACGGGATTCGGGCTGGATCCGCAAATCTGGCTGAATTTTTTTTTAAAAACCGAAGCGCAGGCTCCTGCGCTTTGTTTACTTTAGGCCCCAGGTAGGCCAGGTCCAGGGGACAATTAGACATTAAAATGTGGGGGCCCGCGCGAGCCCCTAAAGCCCCGGGGACCGCCACCTCCCCGGGGCTTATAGTTTCGCCACCCTGGGGCTATTTTTTTTAAATGCGGGGGCCCCGGGGACCACCACCTCCCCAGGGCTCTTATACAAAAATGCTGGGGAGCCATGCGCCCCCCCACTGCCCTGGGGACCACCACCTCCCCGGGGCTATTTTAAAAAGTGGGAGGGGGGCAGCGCAGCCCCCCTCCTGGAGCCCTAAATGGCCCTGAGGACCGCCACCCCCAGGGCCGGTTCCAGGAATGTCCCAGGTGCCCACCCCTGGTACATTGCAGCCATCCCATAGCAAACAAGTGTGCTCGCTTTGAACAAGCGAGAGCAAAAAATGCTCTCGCTTGTTCGATGCGAGCACACATGGCTTTTTACCCCCCCGTCAACAAACAACTGACCCGCTACCTCGAGGAGAACAACATCCTGGACCCTTCCCAGTCCGGCTTCCGCAGCAACCACAGCACCGAAACCGCCCTCATCGCCGCCACCGATGACATCCGGACCCTGCTAGACAACGGAGAAACAGCAGCCCTCATCCTCCTGGACCTATCAGCCGCCTTCGACACGGTCTGCCACCACACACTACGAACACGCCTTCACGACGCCGGGATCCAAGAGAAGGCCCTGGACTGGACCACATCCTTCCTTTCCGGCAGAACACAAAGCGTCCGCCTCGCCCCCTTCCGATCCAAGGCCACCAAGATCATCTGCGGCGTACCCCAAGGCTCCTCCCTCAGCCCAACGCTGTTCAACATCTACATGGCACCCTCGCCCACGTCGCCCGACAGCACAACCTCAACATCATCTCCTACGCCGACGTCACCCAGCTGATCCTCTCCCTCACCAAAGACCCTCACACCGCCAAAGCCCACCTCCACGAAGGAATGAAGGCCGTCGCCGAATGGATGAGGACCAGCCGCCTGAAGCTGAACTCGGACAAGACGGAGGTCCTCATCCTTGGTTCCAACCCTTCAGCCTGGGACGACTCCTGGTGGCCAACATCACTGGGAACAGCCCCACCACCCACCGACCACGTACGCAACCTAGGGGTCATCCTCGACCCCACCCTCTCCATGACTAAGCAGGTCAACGCCGTTTCCTCATCCTGCTTCAACATCCTCCGAATGCTCCGCAGGATCTTCAAGTGGATCCCCACCGAAACAAGAAAAACAGTCACCCAGGCCCTCGTCACCAGCAGGCTGGACTACGGAAACGCCCTCTACGCAGGAACGACGGCTAAGCTCCTGAGACGGCTGCAACGCATCCAGAACGCCTCTGCACGTCTTATCCTCGACATCCCCGACGCAGCCACATCACACCCCACCTGAGAGACCTGCACTGGCTCCCTGTCAACAAGAGGATAACCTTCAAGCTCCTCACCCACGCACACAAAGCACTCCACAACTCCGGACCAGCCTACCTCAACAGACGACTCAGCTTCTACACCCCCACCCGCCAGCTCCGCTCGACCAGCCTCGCCTTCGCCACAGTCCCCCGCATCCGGAAAACGACCGCCGGCGGCAGATCCTTCTCCCACCTCGCCGCCAAGACCTGGAACACCCTCCCCCACCAACCTCCGACAGACCCAAGACCTACTGGCCTTCAGAAGACTCCTCAAGACCTGGCTCTTCGATCAGTAGCAGCACCACCCCCCTCTTCCCCCAGAGCCTTGAGACCCTCGCGGGTATGTAGTGCGCTTTATAAGTGACATGATTGATTGATTGATAGGGAGCTGCATCTTAGCAGCTCCCTGGGTGTAAAAAGCAATGCCGGCTCCCGCAGGAGGCTGGAGCCGGCCGGGACCGCGGGGACCTTCAGACTCCCCCCGCGGTCCCCAACCAGCTGGCCATGCCCTGGGGGATGGGGTACCCGGGGCCGAAAATGGCCCGGGAGGGTGTTCAGACTGCCTCCCTCCCTTTTTTTATTTTAAAACATGGCCGGGCCCAGGGGATCGAGTCCCTGGGGCCTAAATCAGCCTGGGGAGGGGGGCCAGGTGGTCCCCTCCCCAGAAAGGGAAATTAATAAAAAAAAAGAAATGGCCTGGCCCCGGGGACGGGGTCCCCGGGGACGAAATTGGCCTGGGGAGGGCCCAGAAAAGAAAATGTATCTTTAAAAAATGGCCTGGCCCTGGGGATGGGGTTCCTGGGGCAGAAAATGGCCTGGGAGGGGGCCCCCTCCCTTTTTAATTTAAAAATAAATAGAAATGGGGCAGGCCCCGGGGATGGGGTTCCCAGGGCCCAAAAGGATCACTGGAAGGGGGGGCCTACAGTCCCCCTTCCTAAAATAAAAAAAATCGAAAGCCGGCAACTCGCCAGAGGCCCCACCCCCTTTCTCCACTACTCTGCAAATGCACCTCCTGTCGCGCTCTTGGTAGGGGGGATGAAGTCCCCTTTGCTCCTGAGGGTCCTTAGGGACCAACTAGCCCACCTGTTACTTCCGGTAAGCCCTACACAGTGGAATTGCTGAGAGGTGGTCAGAGGCCGCTCCCCTTTTTCCACCACTATGCAAACGCACCTCTCGGTGCACTGCTGGTGGGGCAATGAGGTCCCCTTGCATCCTGAGGGCTTCAGGACTAAAGTGGACTTCATCCCCCATGCAGCAGTGTGCCAGGAGGCGCATTTGCAGAGTGGTGGAGGAGGGGGGTGTGGCCTCTGACCTCCTCTCAGTAATCCAGCTGTGTGGGGCTTACTGGAGGTGACAGGAGGGCTAGTTGGCCTCCAGGGACCCTCAAGAGCCAAAGGGAATACATCCCCCAAATAGTAGTGTGCCAGGAGGCGCGTTTACAGAGTGGTGGAGAAAGGGGCATGGCCTGCAGCTACCTCTCAGCAATACCACTGTGTGGGGCTTACTGCAGGCAACAGGTGGGCTAGTTGGCCCCTAAGGACCCTCAGCAGTGAAGGGGACTTCATCCCCTAACCAAGAGCGCACCAGGAGGTGCGTTTGCAGAGTGGTGAAGAAAGGGTGCGTGGCCTGCTATCAGAACTCAGCAATACTGCTGTATGGGACTTACTGGAGGTAATAGGAGGGGTAGTTGGCCCACAAGGAGGTCCTTGGGGGCCAACTACCCCTCCTTTGACCTCCAGTAAGTTCCACACCGCAGGATTGATGAGAAGTTGTCAGAGGCCACACCCCCTTTCTCCACCACTCTGCAAATGTGTCTTTGGGCGCACTACTAGTTGGGGAATAAAGTCCCCTTGGCTCCAGAGGGACCTTGAGGGCCAAGAAGCCCTCCTGGTACCTCCTGTAAGTCCTACGCAGCAGAATTCCTGAGAGCTGGTTGGAGGTCCAGCCCCCTTTCTCCATCACTCTGCAAAAGTGACTGCTAGTTGAAAAAACCTTAGAAATTCACTAAAAAAACAAAGCTTACTGGGACATTATAGTTAGCAAATAGAATTTAAAAAAAATGTAGAAATTCACTAAAAAAACTAAGGTTACAGGGACCTTATAGTTAGCAAATAGAATTTAAAAAAGCATAGAAATTCACTAAGTAAACCAAAGGTTACAGGGACATTATAGTTTGCAAATAGAATTTAAAAACCTTAGAAATTCACTAAAAAACCCAAAGGTTACAGGGAAGTTATAGTTAGCAAATAGAATTTAAAAAACCTTAGAAAGTCACTAAAAAAAAAACAAAGGTTGCAAGGTCGTTATAGTTAGCAAATAACATTTAAAAAACTTTAGAAATTCACTAAAAAACAAAGTTTACAGGGACGTTATAGTTAGGGTCAAATGTTACTCATATAAAACCAGAGAAATTCAGCCATTATAGTTAGCTGAGTGAACTATAACTCACACCCCCGCAGTGCACTGCTTATGATCTCACATATTACATCCCTCATGACATGGTCGGTGACATCACTTATGGTTGTCTGGGTGTCTGTGTGTGTGGGTGAGGAGGTGTGTGACTGCCTTATGACAGCAGTGGCTGCCCTGTAAGGGCTAAGGGGCTCCATCCCCTTTATTTTTCTACCTCAAATAATAAGGAATAATAAAAATGCACATGCACACTTAGAGCACAACTCTTGTCCAAGTCACCCCCACGCCTCAAATACTTATCTTTGCACTGCACCTCTAGTAATGTGCCGATGCGCATAAGCTCCACCCCTTGATGACCCTGGACTAAAGTAAGCCTTTGGGCACCTCTGGCTCAAGCCCTGCTGCCGCAGAGGTTACATGTCAATCAAGGACTCGAGCTATGTCACCCAACCCTTCCCCAACTCGTCCCAGAACGGGGAGAGGACATTAGGTTTCACTGACCCCACCCCCCCCTGTGATGAGTTCAGGAAGGTTGGGCTTAGGTGCTCCATACAGTAAGATCAGCACTGGATTCTGCGCAGTGTATCAGCTCGAGTTTCGATGACCCACTGTGCAGAATCCAGTTCCTAGCTTCCCGCTTTGAATTGATTGTGCTGCCGAAGAGAGTCTGAACATGCGCTGAAAAACAGCAAGTGCTGCAAAGCTTAGGTAAACTCTTTTGTGGCATAATTTACTGTCTTTCTGGTGAACTTCTTTTCCATTACTTTTAATAAAAAGAGCCACCTCCACTAGATAATTGGTTCCTCAGTCTGGGCACCATTGCCACTTATTTGTGATGACTGGGACTTCTGTAAGTTCCATAGAAGGCAGTCCCAATGTTTGCAGAAAATTTGAAATGGTCCTGATTGTCTGTTCTGGACTGGGATAAGGTGGCCCATCACTTCACTCCTTGCTTATCTCAGCGCTGCATAGTCAGGGAGGTGAGGTGATAGTGGCTATCTTTGCCTGCTGAGGCTGGTGTTGTCATATCTGGCATGAACAAGTAATGACATGGGGGTGTTGAGCGCTGCGTAGCCCCTGGGCATTTACTAATACGTCCAAGATCACACATGGTGATATTACATTAAGGGCACTATTGCGAGAGATCGCCACACTGAGAATGGAATGTCCTCGAACCTGGGGAACAGCCCAGACTAATTAGCTGTTTAAGCAAAAAAAAAAGTCTACTAATGAGGTAATTTTTACCTTCTGCCTTATAACAAGATATGACTCAGCTGTGTGACCTACCCAACATGCATGCAGTTTCAAAGGTCATATTTTGCTTTTGGAAATTTCTTCAATGACTATCTAAATATGCAAAGGCTCGAATCCACCTGTAAATAAACTTTCATTCAAGCCCAATCCCAGAGGGCAGACCTTGAGCCTGCTGATGTATTAACTCTTTCTACAATGTCTCAGACATCTGCCTAAGCACATGCTTGTACCAGCGTTGCTGAAAATTTGCATTTGCAGTATTAAATCTGATTGTTAAAGCCGACTTCCTCAACATTAATTTTAGATAGCAGGGGCAAAATAATTTGCCACTAAGCCATTTTGCCGAGTTATGTGAACGAAGCTACTAAATTAATTGTGTCCGGTACAATAGCTTTGTGTTCATAGCGTACCCACCAAAGTCACAAATCATGGCCTGCTGTGAAGAATTACCTACTCTTTCGCCAGATTTGCAAACCTCAGTGTACTTTTTGCTTTAGGTGCCAGTGAGTGGTGGAGTAGAGGGCAGGGTTTACATAGCATAGTATGCGCCTCCTGCTTTCTTGATCTCACACTCACACATCCCAATATGCAATTTGTGCCTCTGAATGGGCACAGAACCCACGTCTTCTATTTTCATATTTGGTCATTTGTAACTGATGGAGCAGAGTTTTGTGAAAATAAAACCTGCTCGGATTGAACCCTCAGTAACATTCATTAACAGTGTGCTGTGAAATTTTTATTAGAGAATGCTAAAATAAGGGGAAATGCTTTTGCGCATGCATGTACTAATGCATGGAACTAGGCCACAAATGCCTTTAGCTAAAGTAGATAAAAAAGACTAATGCTGCTTCTGTGCACGTTAGTAATATTTTGCTAGGAATAACACGGGTTGTGCATGGGATAGTGCAATGATGGGATGGTGTGAAATGAAATTACACTACATGAAAATAATAAATGTTTGTTTGTTTTCTGTAGAAAAGCAAGCATGGGCCTACTTTCCTGCATGCTAGTCTGGGGTTAATATTTGATAGAAAAATTAAAATGACCAAAAGAAGGTTCCGTGAGAGAAGAGAGAACGCAGGCTGTACATGACCTTCATAGTGTACCGTGTGACTGCCAAGCTACGGAAAATAAATTTTGATAATCAGTGGAAGCGAGCAACTTCCTCATGAGATGCCAGAGGCAAACAATGGAAGCGTAAAGACTTGTTACGTGAAAATGAGCTGCAGGAAATATGCACTATGATTGTGTTCGAAGTTGTTTCCTGGGAAGAATCTGTCGTAATGCTGAAAGTTTAAGACAAAAGAACATTGAATAAAATGGTCATGCTGAGAGTGGTGTGACAGTACACCCCCATCCTTAACCAATGAGAGACGGAGTTTGTTCTCATATTGAAACAAATGTGGGTTGGACATTTGGATTGTTAGGGTTTAATTGAGGTGCATGGTGGGCGGGGGTTGTAGGTGTTGGTCAGCTAGCAGGAGATCGTCGCTGTTGTTGTTTTGCTGTTTCCAGATAGAGGCCTACCTGTTTCCAGATTCCTGACTTAATCTTTGCCGCTCAACTCTCCTTGAGGGGCCTTACTGCCCTTTTGGCCTGAGGGTAGATTTCCCTGTTCTTATTTGGGTTAGTAAAGATAAAATCCTGAATTTGCATATTCATTTGCAAATGTATTTTGTCTCTGAAACTTTTCTCTCTTCGCCTATCCACTCCTTCAATGCATTGCTTTTTTGATATGAGTTTGTTTCTATACATTGCTAATACTTTTTCTCCATGATAATCTATGTTTTGCATTGTATGATGGTACTTGATGAGCATTTATTTCACATTATTTACGATAAACATTATAAATTACACATTAAGTCTGTTATTATTTAGTAGTATTGATGAGTGCATATTATTGCCTTCAACTATTCAACTTCCCAAGGTTCATCGCCACATTTATATTGTAAGGAGAAATGCAGGTTCTAATGTGTATTTAGTGAGATAGGTATAAATCTTGCATCACACTGAACCCAGCGTGAAGGGATTAGTTGGGTAAAGTAAATGGGACTGTGTTTGTGTACAATTATTGATCCCTGATTGCTGGATCAGTTTTGGTAGCAGAGGATGGTTACTTATTGATTAGTTTGGCAATAACTATTGATTATTGATTTATTGGTTATTAATATGAAAAGTTAGTGTCTTTGTTTAATGTTGTCTGGAAGTACGGGTACGGAGTTACCTAAGATCCCGGGATGATGTTATTTTACCCTAAGTGGCAGAGGAATAGTGTGGAAAAGGTATCACGCTGCGAAGTACTTTGTCTGTTGTCATAATATCAAACAGCGAAAGGCTGTTGACGTTATTTAGGGACTTCTTCGAGTGAAAGAAAATTGCATGAAATAGTGAAAGGTATGCTTCAGAAACTCTGGCCTTACATCCCCAAAGGAGAATCAAGACCTCTTTCTGAAAGGAAAGTCCTCTTCCGAAACTTTGGCTAGTATCCCCAGAGGAGTACCAAGACCTCCTTTAACTTGATTGAGAGTGGAGTAGTGCTGGTCGTTATTCTACTAGAAGTGAAAGATTCTTTTTGAATAATGAAAATATCTTTTTTACTAGTGGAGCAGACAAATTAGCATTGTTTTGTGTTGTTTCTAACAAGAATTTGGTTAAGAAAACTTAGAAATACATTGCCGTATTATTTTGTAAAGGGAGGGTCAGTAGCAGGAGTAATACTGACATCACAAAAAGCCGCGCTGGCATTGGTCAGGCAGTGGGCGCGTAGTGAGTCGTGATTAGTTGATTGCTGTGAGCCGTGCTGGTATTGGCTAGAATAGTGGATACGTAGTGAGCCATGATTGGTTGGTTGGGGTGAGTCGTGCTGGTATTGGACGAGCGTTAGCAAATAGAATAAGCAGAATTACGGAAGGATTTTGTCTTTGTTTGCTGAGATATTTAGCGTAAAAAAGTTTAAAAATGAAGATGGTAAAAAGAATAAAACATTTCTTTAAAAAGGACAAGTCGATAGTTACTAGAGAGGGACTTCCTGTACCTCCTCCAAGATCGCCTGCTTCTTTTATGATGTTGGAACGTGGGTACCATACGTCTACATGGTTAGAGAATTGGATGAGATATACGGAAGATGATGAAGTTTTAGCTTTTCCAGAGCATGATACATTTAACGTAAGGATTTTGGAGAACTTGAGGGAACAAATGAATTTATTGAAACCAAATCCTAGACCTATGCAATATGAAGTGCTTGAGGAATGAGAACATGAGGCATATAAACAGGAGAGAGACAGAAATGGAATAACATACAGGAATATAATATCAAGGTATTCTGAGGCTAGATGGGATGATCAAATGAAAAGATGGAGGAGAAATGTAACTGCAGATGGATTATATCTAGTAATAGTTGCTGAAGATCAGGCTGGAGGCAAAAGTAAAGAGAAAAAGAATAATCTAGAGACGTCAGAACTAGATATAGATCCAAATGAGATTGATGATGAGTTAATGGATGAAATACTATTAAAGAGACCTCCACCATATCAGGAAAGTTCAGGGGAAACAATTCCAAATGCACCACTAATTGAAATACAAGTTCCTCAGGTTCAACAAGCTCCACAAACTCCACAAGTTTCACAGGTTACACAAGTTCCGGTAGCCTCACAAGTTTCATTAGGTACTCGAGTGTTACAGGAGAGTGAGATTGATATGTTGAATAAAACAAGAGAGGAGTTAACTCACAGAATTAGTCAGATGAGTCTGAATGCAGAAGCATTATCGGTACCAGTAACAATTGGTCCTATAGTTCCATTGTATGGGGAGAGTCAAAATATATCGAGAGTACATGCATTGACAATTCCCATGAATAATGCCAGGAATGTTAGTGGATCGGAACAAGTTGAGATGAGTACTTCATTGACTGATCTTCCAGTAAGTGAAAACGTGTCTGAAACACCAAAGAGGAGTGTACAGATGGATCCTAGAAAAATAGTGCAGAATGTCAGAGGAACAACTCCAGTATCAGGGAGTTCAGTGGGTCCTTCGCCAGAGGAGTTAGATGACTGGATAAGAGGAATGGAAAAGAAGAAGTCTCAATCGAGTATAGATGTAGGTAGATTGAGAGTGGATCTGGAAGAAATGATTATTGGTACAAAAAGTCCAGAGATATTGAGTAAGTACCGAGATGAAGTGTTGTTATTTTTGTGTAAAAATATTACATGGAAAGCAAGGAATCTACATGAGAGGTTGGCAGAAGCTGCACAAGAATATGGAATTAACATAGAGAAATCTAAAGTTTTACAAAAAACGTATAGACTGGATTTTACTGATAAAGATTTGGAGAGTTTGAATACATCTGGCAAACGATTGCTAATAAAAGAGTAAATGAATACTTTGAAGAAATGGGGTGATTTAGAACGGTGGAAAGGTAGATGGGCGAAAAAGAAGGAAGATATGCTTGCAAGTAAAAATGCATCTTTATTTCCATTAAGGGAAACAGAACAGGCTGAAATGGTATGTCCGATGAGAGAAGTTCCAGGTGGTGGATATGTTCACGTTCCCTGGTCAAGACAGGATATATTATCTTTTACAAATGATTTTCCCAGGTTGAGGGAGAAACCGGTCGAGTGGTACAAACAGGTAGAGAGGTTTGTAAAAGTTTCAAAAGTTTTTTTTGAAAGAATTAGATGGCTTGTTTGAAATTGTAGTTCCAGCTGATTTATGGACTGTTGATTGGCCAAAAGAAGAATATCCTAAGGATGTGAAAACAGGAGCACCTTCAGAAGAAGTGATGAAAAAATATAATCAACTAATTACTTACCTGAAAAGTAAAATTTCTCCAAAAGAAATAGATTGGGTTAAAATTGACAGGACAATGCAGGAACCCAAAGAATCGGTACATGCTTATTATGAGAGGTTGTTACAGGTGTTTAAACAGTATAGTGGTTTTGAGAGTATAGGTGACAAAGATATGGGACATTTTGTTTATAGGTTTGTTTTTGGATTAAAACCCGAAATTTGTGACATGATTCAACAACATTTGATTTGTTAGCAGAGTAAAACAGTCGATAAGATTCTGAGATATGCCAAATATTGTAGTGATGATATTGAATCAAGGCATAAAAAGCTGAAAGAGAAAATGATGTGGGCACAGGTGAAAGTGGCAGAACAGAAAGATGGAAATAATGGTTCTCAAACAGGTTTTCAGATGAAAGGACAAAATCAAAACTCCCAGAATGATCAGGTATCAAATGGAGGTAGAGGTAGAGATAGGATGAATAAAGAAGAATTGAAAAAGAAATTTCCTTGTCATGCGTGCGGAAAGTTTGGACATTGGAGGAATGAGTGTAAATCCTTGTTAAGAAATAATGGAATGAATCAAAATTTCAATTTACAGATGCAGAATGAGGTGGTTATGAATCAACAACAGCAGCAGGTAGTTACATCACAGGTACAACAAGTACAGGTGCCACAAGCTCCTATGCCAAATAATGTGAATGCTCAAGTGCAGAGATACAGTGCGAATGCTGGATTTCACACAGGTGAACAAGTTGGTAAGAATCAAAATGTACAAGTGGTTTCACAATATTTGTTGCAATGTTCAGAGAGTGATTCAGACTCATCTCAATGACGGTGCCTGAGGGGGGAGGAAGAGTGTGTGCTTGGCGCATCTCTAGAGGTAGGTCAATCAGATCCTTTTGTTGATGGAAAGGTGGAAGGTAATGATGTTACATTCCTTGTGGACACTGGTGCTACCCGTTCTACTGTGAGAGCAGCAGAAATTCCAAACCTACCCCTCTCTGGAGAAACTATCCAAGTTGTAGGAGTCTCAAATAAATATATTAAGACTCCAATAACAAAACCAATAGAAGTTCATATTGGAAAATTCAGAGACATGCATCAGTTTGTGGTATGTGATACAAGTCCGGTGAACCTTTTAGGCAGGGATTTGTTATGCAAGATGAATTGTACCATTTATTGTACGCCAGATGGTATTGCTTTTCAAACACCAGATGAGGATGTTGCTTTTAAAATGATGTTAGCGAAGCAAGGGACAGAAGTGAATGACGTGTATTCATTGCTCACAGAAGGGGATTTACCTACAGAGTTGAGAAATGCAGTAAGATCTGATGTATGGGATTTTACAGGAAAGGACATTGGTTTGATGAAAGGTGTGGATCCTATTCAGGTTACAGTTAAACCAGGTGCAGTCTATCCAAACACACCACAGTACAGGATGAGTACTGAGATCACAGCAGGAGTGATTCCTGTAATTGATCAAATGATTGAGCAAGGTATTATAAAAGAAATACTAAGTAATCCTTGTAATTCACCTATTATGGAAATTAAGAAACCAAGTGGAAAATACAGAATAGTACAAGATTTGAGAAAGATTAATAAAATTGTGGTACCTTGCTGTCCAATAGTGCCGAACCCAGCAGTGATTCTTTATCAAATTCCTTGTGATGCAGAATGGTAAACAGTGATTGATTTGTGTCAAGCATTTTTCTCGATACCTTTACATCCCGATAGCCATATCTTTTTGCTTTCCGGTTCGGAGACCGTGTTTTGGCATGGTGCAGAGTTCCTCAAGGGTATACAGAGAATCCTTTAATTTTTAATCTGATTTTGAAATTTTTGGGGGAGTTATTGGTTTTGCCAGAAAATTCAGTGTTAGTGCAATACATTGATGACCTGCTAGTGGCATCAAAAACACAAGAGGCCTGTGTGACAGATACAATAGCCATACTGAATCATTTGGCAGAAGGTGGGCTGTTAGAACTGGGGGTCTCTAGTTGGCAGAGGTAGGTACCTTTGTCCAAATAGGGACCCTTGCTTCTAGTCAGGGTAAGGGGGATACACACTTTAGATAACCCCATCTCACCCCCTTGGTAGCTTGGCACGAGCAGACAGGCTTATCCCAAAGGCAATGTGTAAAGTATTTGTGCCAACACTCACAGTAACACAGTGAAAACACCACAAATGGACACCACACCGGTTTAGAAAAATAAAGTATCTTTACTAAACTTAAACAAGACCAAAACGACAAAAATCCAACATACAAAACTCAGTAGAATGTATTTAAAAAGGGTTGTTGCAAAAATAAACTTGGAGATCTTGTTGATCTCAAATGCGACACTTTCAGTCTCAAAGTACCTGTAGATGCCGTGCGTCAAACTCGGTGATCTTTGGAGACGCGACAGGCCCTGCGACACGCTTCTCCGATGTTGCGACAACACCCTTGGTGATGGCGACACGCTTCTCCGGTGATGCGGCGGTGCGCTTCCTCAGCGATGCGACGGCCCTGTGACAGGCTTCTCCGGTGATGCGACGACACCCTCAGTGACGGCGACACGCTTCTCTGGTGTTGCGGCGGTGAACAGCGGCAGCGGTGACACGCTTCTCGATGATGCGACAGCGGCTGCTGCGGCAGCGTCACGCTACTCTCGTTGCCTCGCGCTTCCAGCTCCCAACAGCAAGAGAGGCCTCACACACAGTTACAGGCCCTCCTGGCAGACTGTAACTCCCAGCAAGGAAGTTCAGGGAGGCTGGGGGTGAAGTCCTTTTGTGCCTGGGACTTCAGAAACAGGAGGCCAGCTCTTCTCAGGCCCTTGGAGACTTTTCTTCAGATGGACACAGCACTCAGCAAAGTCCTTTTTCAAGCAGGGGGACACAGCACACAGCAAAGTCCTTTAGATCTCTCCTCAGTAGAAACAGCAAACTGCAGGCCAGCCCTAGACACACTTGGGCAGTACTTCTCCTTCAGTCTCTTCAGCTGATCTTCTTTGGCAGGGATTCTTCTTGATTCCAAAATTAGTCTAAAATTCAGGGGTTTCAGCTCTAGTATTTATACCCCAAAAGTCTTTGTTCTCCATGTGTGAGGGGTCCTGCACCCAGTCCAAACCAGTTCAGGGTGCATTCTGCCAGGGCACCTCTCCTTCCTTTGTGAGTGTGGACCAGGGTCATCAGACACACCGAAGGAGGTGGAGGCAGCATTGTGGAAGGCAGGCACAGCCCTATTCAGACCGAGGTGCTACTCCTCCCACCACTCTACATGCAGATAGGTCTATTCAGCCTAGTGCTGACTCACCCAGCCTCCTGCAGCCACCCACAGCCCCTGTCACTCACAAACCAGACAGTCAATTCACAAACAGGCAGAGGCACACAGAAAGGTTGAATAAGAAAATAGCCACTTTCTAAAAGTGCTATTTCCAAACTTAGAATTTAAAAACCATCTTCACTAAAAGATGTGTAATTAAATTCTGAGTTCAGGGGTACCAGATTCCAACTTTCTATGTTGCTGCTATGGGAATATATGCAGGTAACCATGTTACACAGCATTCCCCATGTTATCCTAGGGGCAAGATAGCCTTTCAATAGTGAAAAACGAAATTGGCAGTATTTCACTATCAGGACATGTTACCCACACTAGTACATGTCCTACCTCTCACATACACTGCACCCTGCCCAGGGGGGGTACCTTGGGCCTACCATAGGGGTGTCCATTGTGTAAGAAAAGGAAGGGTTAGGCCTGGCCAGTGTGTACACTGGCCAGGACAACATGGCAGTTCACAAACTGCGCACAGGCACTGCAGTGGCAGGCCTGAGACACCATCTTAGGGCAACTCCTGTGGGTGGCACAATAAGTGCTGCAGGCCCACTAGTAGCATTTGAATCACCAGCCCTGGCACACTCAGTGCACTTTACTAGGGACTTACTGGTAAAGCAAATATACCAATCATGGATAGCCAATCATAATAACAATTTAACCAGGGAGCACTTGCACTTTGGCACTGATCAGCAGTGGCAAAGTGCCCAAAGCATCTAAACCAGCAAAAACGAATTCCAGCACAGTGTCAAAAATACAGGAGGTAGAGGCAAAAAAGTCAGGGGAAACCACGCCAAGGATGCCAGGTCTAACACGTGTCCCCTCCAGCTGAAAAGTGGGGAGAACTACCCATCCCCTGGGGAGTTCTCATCACTAAGGCGGAAGAACCTGGACAGACCATCAGCATTGGCGTGTTCTGTACCAGGGCGGTGTTCCACCGTAAAGTCCATTCCCTGTAGGGAGATGGACCACCTCAACAGTTTTGAGTTCTCACCCCTCATCTGCATTAACCATCTGAGGGGCCTGTGGTCTGTCTGAACCCGGAAGTGAGTCCCAAACAAGTAGGGCCTTAGCTTCTTCAGTGCCCAGACCACAGCAAAAGCTTCCTTTCAATTGCACTCAACCTCTGTTCCCTGGGAAGAAGCCTCCTGCTAATGAAAGCTACGGGTTGGTCCAAGCCCTCGTCGTTCAGTTGTGAGAGTACTGCTCCCACTGCATGCTCTGAAGCATCTGTCTGCACCACAAACTCTTTGGAGAAATCAGGCGCCTTGAGCATGGGTGCCGTGCACATGGCAGCTTTCAGGGCATCAAACGCAGTCTGGCAGGCATTGGTCCAGATCACCTTCCTGGGCTGCTTCCTTGAAGTCAGCTCTGTCAAGGGGGCAACAATGGTGCCATACCCCTTGACAAATCGGCGATAATACCCGGTGAGTCCTAAAAAGGCTCTCACCTCTGTCTGGGTCTTGGGGGGCTCCCAAGCCAGAATGGTATCAATCTTTGCTTGGAGGGGCACCACCTGGCCGCTCCCTACCTGGTGTCCCAAATACACCACAGATCCCTGCCCTATCTGGCACTTGCTGGCCTTGATAGTGAGGCCTGCACTTTGCAGAGCCTTCGACACTTCGCAGAGGTGTTGCAAATGTTCTTCCCAACTGGAGCTGAACACAGCAATGTCATCCAGGTATGCGGCGCTGAATTCCTCCAGCCCGGACAGTACCTGGTTGACCAGTCTCTGGAACGTGGCAGGGGCGTTCTTCAACCCAAAGGACATGACACAGAACTGAAAATGCCCCTCTGGCATTGAAAACGCTGACCTCTCCTTGGCCCCCTCAGTTAAGGCAATCTGCCAGTACCCAGAAGTTAAATCAAACGTACTGAGGTACTGGGCAGCGCCTAACCGATCCACGAGCTCATCAGCTCTGGGGATGGGGTGTGCGTCAGTCTTGGTGACCGCATTGAGCCCACGGTAGTCCACACAAAACCTGGAGTTCTGGAGTGGCACCGGGTGCAGCAGCTTTTGGTACTAAGACCACTGGGCTAGCCCACGGGCTGCTTGATGGCTCAATCACCCCTAGCGCCAACATCTTGGAAACTTCTTCCTTGATGCTGGCCCTGACCTTGTCAGCTACCCTGTAACATTTCTGCTTCACAGGTAGGCTGTCCCCAGTGTCCACATAATGGACGCACCAATTGGAGACTCCTGGTGTCAGGGAGAACAGGGAGGCGAACTGACCCAACACATGGCGACAGTCCCTCTGCTGTTCTGGGGTCAGTGTGCGAGAGAGGTTTACCCCATCCACTGACCCATCTTGTTCCTCTGCTGACAGGAGGTCAGGAAGAGGGTCACTTTCCTCCTCCATCCCATCATCTGTGGCAAGGAGCATTGTCACATCAGACCTCTCAAAGTGTGGCTTGTGGCGGTTCACATGTAGGACCCTCAAAGGGTTCCTGGGAGACTGCAAGTCAACCAGATAGGTTACATCGCTCTTGCACTCCACCACCTCATATGGCCCAGTCCACTTGTCTTGGAGCGCACAAGGCTCTACTGGCGCCATCACCCACACCTTCTGCCCAGGTTGAAATTCGACCAGAGTGGCATTCTGGTCATACCATCTTTTCATTTCTTCCTGGCTAGCTTCCAGGTTCGCCTGAGCGAGTTACCTGAAGCGTTGCGTCTGGTTGCGGAAGGCCAGCACATAGCTGAACACATCCTGGGGGGTCTTACCTGGGGATTTCTCCCAACCCTCCTTCACCAGACTGAGAGGTCCTCTAACAGGGTGGCCATACAGGAGTTCAAAGGGACTGAACCCTAAGGACTTCTGAGGCACCTCCCTGTAGGCAAACAACAGGCATGGTAAGAAGACGCCCACTTCCGTCTCATGGGCTCTGCTAGGCCCATTATCATGCCCTTCAGGGTTCGGTTGAATCTCTCAACCAACCCATTCCCTTGAGGATGGTAAGGAGTGGTAAACTTGTAAGTTACCCCACACTCCTCCCACAAAGACTTCATGTATTTCGAGATGAAGTTGGTACCCCGGTCGGAGACCTCTCTGGGGAACCCTACACGGGAAAAAATCCCCATCAATGCACGGCCCACCACGGGGGCAGTGATTGTCCGGAGAGGGACAGCTTCCGGGTACCGGGTGGCATGGTCCACCAAGACCGAGATAAACTTGTTGCCTAAGGCTGTCTTGGGTTCCAGAGGCCCCACAATGTTGATGCCCACCCGCTCGAAAGGGGTGCTCACCACTGGAAAGGGTTGGAGGGGAGCCTTACACTTCCCTCCACTCTTGCCACTTGCCTGGCAAGTCTGGCAAGTCCTACAGTGTGTACCGACGTGCGTCTTCATTTGGGGCCAGTAAAAGTGGGTGACAAGCCTCTGGTAGGTCTTGTCATGCCCCAAATGTCCTGCGAGAGGCACGTCATGAGCCGGACCCATTAGGAAGGCCCTGAAGCCCTCGGGTACCACCAGCACACGGGCTGCACCGGGCTCAGCGACCTTAGGCTCACTATAGAGTAACCCATCCTCCCAGTAAACGAGATGATTCTTGGACTCGCCACCTGCTGCCTGGTCTGCGGCCTGTTTCCGCATACCAATGAGAGAAGGGCATTCTCTCTGCGCCCTGCAGAACTCCTCCCTGGAGGGACCTCCTTTGTGCTGCCAATGGGTCAGCTCAGGCAGATCTCCCAGTTCGGCTATCTGTTCCCCTGTAGGTTCCAGGGCATCCTCCTGGACCGTGGGAATTGTGGGGGCTGGTTTCCCACGCCCCCTGCCCTTCCTCTTCCTGGCAGATACCTGGGCCACTGTTTCGGGCTCCAGGTCCGCTTGGTTACCCCTACTGGCTGCCATTGACCGAGTGGTCACACAAACCCACTCAGGCAGACCCAACATCTCCAAATGAGCCTGGCGTTCCACCTCCCTCCATGGGGAACTCTCCAGGTCATTTCCTAGCAGACAGTCTACAGGCATGGATGGACTAACAACGACCTTCAAGGAACCTGAGACTCCCCCCCACTCAAAGGGAACCTGCGCCACTTTGCAGAGGTGCACTGAGTTGTCCGCTGAAACTACAGGGTGAAGTGCATCAGGAATGACCTGCTCCTCAGACACCCACTGACACCTCACGGATGTCACGCTGTCTCCTGTGTCTCTCAGAGCCTCCACCCTCCTCCCATTGATGGTCACCCACTGCCTGTACTTTCTAGTGTTCTCAGGCAAGTAGGACTCCTGGACCATCTCTCTGTCTCCTAGCAAGACAAGGGTCATGACTGCTGGCTCCTCCCCCTCACCGGAAACTAATTCCTCTCCCAAAGCTACACTCACTAAACCCGGTGACGGAGCACCAGTGGGTGCTTGGGACTTCTTGGGGTACTTAGGGGCTATGTGGCCTCTCTCACCACAGTGGTAACACCTGGGGGGCCCTGTAAGTTACGCCCGCCCTTAGGGGGCTGCGACGTCTTAGGTTGGGGGCTGGGACTCCTTTCCTTCTGCATTATTTTGGGGCCCTTTAGAGAACTCCTTTGATTACCTTTGTCCCCCCACTCTTCTGCTGGGGACCCTGCCCACCTTTGGCTGTGGTACCCACAATCCCCTTGTGGACCCTGGTGCTGGTCCAGCGGTCCGCCTCCTTAGCAAGCTCACTAGGATTAGTTAACTTACTATCCAAAAGATGCTGGCGCAGCTCTGGAACACATAGACTGTTCAAGTGCTCCCAACTAATTAGATGGCACAACCCCTCATAATCAGTAACTTTGCTGCCCTTCATCCAACCTTCCAGTGCGCGGGTGTACACTCTCACACATTCAACCCAAGTGTCTGAATCATTCTTCTTTGAGTTCCTGAACCTCACTCTATACTGTTCTGGGGTGAGCCCATACTTGAGGCATAAAGCCTCCTTCATTTTGGCATAAGTCAGGGCACCCTCCTTCTCTAAAGGTGTCAAAACTGCGGTCCCTGACGCCTCAAAATGCTTCCTACAGGCCCGCCCCAGCTCTTTTCAGGCACCTCATACATCCTCAAAGACATCTCATATGACTCAAACCATGCAAAAATATCCTGTCCCTTCTGGAAATTCTGCACTATATCCTTGGGTATGTATACTTTACCCCCTTGCACTGGCTGTGCGCTGCCACCATTTGAGCTGGACTCCAATTGTTTGGCCTTCAGGTCCAGCTACCTCATGCTCAACTCATGAGCCAAAAGCAATTTCTTTTCCTCCAAGGCACGAGCCCTCTCCTCTGCCTTGTGCTGGATTTCTTTTTCCATTTCCAATTGCTTCATCTTGAGCCTCATGACTTCCAGCTCCTGTTCTCTGATCTTTTGGTTCTCTTCCCGCTCTTCCCGGGAGAGACTTCCTGCGGAATGGATGCTGACAGCCCTGGGGGCTGCTCCTGGCACAGGCAAATCCTGTGGCCCAAACCCATTCCCCTGGTCACCCACCTCCTCATTTGCATCATCTTCTCCTGCAGCTCCTTTGGCCTCCCACCAGGCTTTTAAGGCCTTTTGTAGCTCATCATTCTTAGCGCTACTCCTTGTGGGACATCCCAAATCTTTGCAGAATTGTTTAAGCTGGTCTACCTTGTAGGAATACAAATCCTCAATGTGGGACTCCAATTCTGCCTCTTCACTTGCTGCATTCCCCTTCTGAGACATGATGCTTTCTTTAAGAGTTACTCAAAAATAGAACCAAAAACCAAAAAGAACACAGTATGTGGTTGCGTAGTTGCCTGCACTAATCTAGTGATGTACACCAATCACTGTGGGTCAAGTACAAATACAAGTTCAAATCCTCACAGCTGACCACCAATGTTAGAACTGGGGGTCTCTAGTTGGCAGAGGTAGTTACCTTTGTCCAAATAGGGACCCTTGCTTCTAGTCAGGGTAAGGGGGATACACACTTTAGAGAACCCCTGCTCACCCCCTTGGTAGCTTGGCACGAGCAGACAGGCTTATCCCAAAGGCAATGTGTAAAGTATTTGTATCAACACTCACAGTAACACAGTGAAAACACCACAAATGGACACCACACCAGTTTAGAAAAATAAAGTATCTTTACTAAACTCAAACAAGACCAAAACGACAAACATCCAACATACAAAACTCAGTAGAATGTCTTTAAAAAGGGTTGTTGCAAAAATAAACTTGTAGATCTCAAATGCGACACTTTCAGTCTCAAAGTACCTGGGATGCGTAACGCAAGACAAGCAAAAGTGGCGCAGAGAAGGCGATGCGTCGGTTCTTCCTGCGCTCCGGTGCGACAAAATGGTGCCTTGATGCGTTGCGCTGATCCGGTGCGATGAAATGGCGTCTTTGTTGCGATGCGACACTGTAGATGCGATTCATGCACGCCCAACGGCCGTGCGGCAAACTCGGTGATCTTTGGAGCCGCGACAGGCCCTGCGACACGCTTCTACGGTGACGGCGACACGCTTCTCCGGTGATGCGGCGGCGATGTGGCGGTGCGCTTCCTCAGCGATGCGGCGACCCTGCGACACGCTTCTACGGTGATGCGACGACACCCTCGGTGATGGCGACACGCTTCTCCAGTGTTGCGGCGGCGAACAGCGGCAGCAGCGACACGCTTCTCGATGATGCAACAGCGGCTGCTGCGGCAGCGTCACGCTTCTCTCGTTGCATCGCGCTTCCAGCTCCCAACAGCAAGAGAGGCCTCACACACAGTTACAGGCCCTCCTGGCAGACTGGAACTCCCAGCAAGGAAGTTCAGGGAGACTGGGGGTGAAGTCTTTTTGTGCCTGGGACTTCAGAAACAAGAGGCCAGCTCTTCTCAGGCCCTTGGAGACTTTTCTTCAGATGGACACAGCACTCAGCAAAGTCCTTTTTCAAGCAGGGGACACAGCACACAGCAAAGTCCTTTAGATCTCTCCTCAGTAGAAACAGCAAACTGCAGGCCAGCCCTAGACACACTTGGGCAGTACTTCTCCTTCAGTCTCTTCAGCTGATCTTATTTGGCAGGGATTCTTCTTGATTCCAAAAGTAGTCTAAAATTCAGGGGTTTCAGCTCTAGTATTTATACCCCAAAAGTATTTGTTCTCCATGTGTGAGGGGTCCTGGACCCAGTCCAAACCAGTTCAGGATGCATTCTGCCAGGGCACCTCTCCTTCCTTTGTGAGTGTGGGCCAGGGTCATCAGACACACCGCAGGAGGTGGAGCCAGCTTTGTGGAAGGCAGGCACAGCCCTATTCAGACCCAGGTGCTACTCCTCCCACCCCTCTACATGCAGGTAGGTCTATTCAGCCTAGTGCTGACTCACCCAGCCTCCTGCAGCCACCCCCAGCCCCTGTCACTCACAAACCAGACAGTCAATTCACAAACAGGCAGAGGCACACAGAAAGGGTGAACAAGAAAATAGCCACTTTCTAAAAGTGCTATTTCCAAAGTTAGAATTTAAAAACCATCTTCACTAAAAGATGTGTAATTAAATTCTGAGTTCAGGGGTACCAGATTCCAACTTTCTATGTTGCTGCTATGGGAAGATATGCAGGTAACCATTTTACACACCATTCCCCATGTTATCCTATGGGCAAGATAGCCTTTCAATAGTGAAAAACGAAATTGGCAGTATTTCACTATCAGGACATGTTACCCACACTAGTACATGTCCTACCTCTCACATACACTGCACCCTGCCCAGGGGGGTACCTTGGGCCTACCATAGGGGTGTCCAATGTGTAAGAAAAGGGAAGGGTTAGGCCTGGCAAGTGTGTACACTGGCCAGGACAACATGGCAGTTCACAAACTGCGCACAGGCACTGCAGTGGCAGGCCTGAGACACCATCTTAGGGCTACTCCTGTGGAGGGCACAGTCAGTGCTGCAGGCCCACTAGTAGCATTTGAATCACCAGCCCTGGCACACTCAGTGCACTATACTAGGGACTTACTGGTAAAGCAAATATACCATGGATAGCCAATCATAATAACAAATTAACCAGGGAGCACTTGCACTTTGGTACTGATCAGCAGTGGCAAAGTGCCCAAAGCATCTAAACCAGCAAAAACGAATTCCAGCACAGTGTCAAAAATACAGGAGGTAGAGGCAAAAAGTCAGGGGAAACCACGCCAAGGATGCCAGGTCTAACATGGGCATAAAGTGTCACCAGCAAAATTACAGTTTTGTCAAAAAGAAGTTCAATATTTGTGACACAAAATTGAGAAAGGAGTTAGAAAAGTAAAGCAAGACCGAATATATGTGATTTTTCAAATGGGTCCTCCTAAGACTCAAAAGGAAGTTCGAATGTTTTTAGGAAGGGTTGGATACTGTAGACAGTGGATCAGTGGGTTTTCACTGATTGCAAAACCTTTACAGAGGTTGACTCATAAAGATGTGGTGATCCGATTGAGTTGGATGAAGAGTGTATGAAAGCTTTTATTGAATTGCGAGATAGTCTTTGTCTAGCACCTGCATTGGGAATGCCAGATTATACAAAAGACTTTGCATTGTTCTGTTGTGAGAGAGATGGATGTGCACTTTCCCGTCCTAACACAAAAACATGGAATGGTACGTCGCCCAGTGGCATATTTTTCTACTACTTTGGATTCAGTGGCTGCAGCATTACCAGGCTGTTTAAAAGCAGTGGCTGCTACTTGTGTGAGTCTAGAGCAGAGTAAAGCAATTGTTATGGGACATCCAGTGAAAGTATATGTGCCACATTCTGTTGAGATTTTATTAACAAGGACTCAGACTCAGCATATGACGTATAGTCGGCTGACTAGATATGAAAGAGTGATTTTGGGAGCTGAAAATATGTCAGTAATGAGATGCACAACATTGAATCCAGCAACTTTATTGCCGAGTCCAAGTTGTGAAGAAGTAAATGATGAAGCAGACCATGATTGTTTGGATGTGACAGAATTGTGCACAAAACAAAGACCTGACATAAAAGATACACCACTAGAAGAGTCAGATAGTGTAATGTTTGTGGATGGATCTTGCCTGAGAGATGAAAAGGGTGCATTGAGTGCTGCTTATGCAGTATGTACAGTGGCTATGGTTCTTGAAGCATCCTGTCTGATGGGGATAAATTCTGCTCAAATTTCTGAGCTAATTGCTCTGAATAGAGCATGTATAATTGGCAAAAATCTGAGAGTAACCATATTCACTGATAGTCAATATGGTTTTGGGGTGGTGCATGATTTTGGTCAGTTGTGGATGCAACGAGGATTTTTGACTTCTTCAGGATCCCCAATCCAGAACAGTAAAAATGTGAAGGATTTATTGAATGCATTACAATTGCCCAAAAGGATTGCTGTGGTTAAATGTTCAGCACATAAATCAGGAAATGATTATGTGACAAATGGAAACATATACGCAGACCAAGTGGCTCTTTTCTGTGCACAAAATTCAATTTCAATCAACAGAGGGATGGAGAAAAAAGATACAAATTGACACTTGATGTTTTCTTCTTTGGAAACATGGGAAGAAATTAGACAGTTGCAGGAAGAAGCAAATGAGGAAGAGAAAAAGTTTTAGATAAAGTCAGGATGTAAAAAGAGAGCAGAAAATGAAGTGTGGGTGTATGTTGATGGAAGACCTGTTATGCCGGATAGTTTACTTTCACAGATGGCAAGGATGTACCATGGAATTGCACATGTGGGAAGAGATGCTATGATCAGACTCTTCAAGCAGTCATGGTATAATCCAAAGTTTAGGGTCATTGCAGAGAGTCTATGCCAGAGGTGTATAGTCTGCCAGCAGCAAAATTCAGGTAGAAAGACAGTTGTTAGTTGGGGTCGAATTGGAAAAGCAGCAGGACCACTTACCAGATTACAGTTAGACTTCATTGAACTTCCCCCTTGTAATGGACTGAAATATGTGTTGGTGGTTGTTTGTTTGTTTTGTCGCTGATTAGAAGCATATCCAACAAGAAGGAATGATAGCTTGACTGTTGCAAAATTGCTTTTAAGGGAGATTATCCCCAGATTTGGATTTCCAGTCTCTTTAGAAACAGATAGAGGAACTCATTTAGATAATGAAATAATTCGAATGATTTTTGCAGCATTACAAATTGAGCAAAAACTGCATTGTGCCTATCGACCTGAATCATCAGGAGTGGTCAAACAAATTAATGGCACTTTTAAGTCCAGACTATCAAAAGTGTGTGCGTCTACAACACTGAAATGGCCAGACGCTTTACCCCTGGTATTGATGAGTCTTAGAAGCATTCCTGATAAAAAGACTGGATTAAGTCCTTATGAAATTTTAATGGGGAGAGCAATGAGACAAGCAATTGTGCCAGCAAACAAACTGATGAATATTACTGATGATCTAGTGCTTGATTATTGCAAAGGATTGGCTGATCTGGTGCGTTCTGTGTCTCATCAGGTTGGAGAAATTGCAACCACAACACAGCCGGATCAAGCACATGATTTGAGTCCAGGAGAGTGGGTTCTGGTGAAGAAATATGTGAGGAAGTCGTGTTTAGAACCCAGATGGAATGGACCTTACCAAATAATATTGGTAACAATGACCGCAGTAAGATGTGGTTGCTTGCCAAATTGGATTCATGCAAGTCATACAAGAAGAGTGCCAAGTCCAGAAGAAGAGCAGCAAGTGGTAAAGCAAAGAAAAGAACCAGAAGCTGAAGAACATGAAGCCATAGAATCTAATACTACAGATTCGGAAAATGCTGTAGAAGAAGAAGAACCAAGCACAAGTCGAATAAAGTGTACACCAGCTACTGTGTCTCAAGAGACTGCTGTTGAGAAAGAAAAAGAGAAAGTGATTAATGAAAATCAAGAGCAAGTGCAACAAAGAAAAGAACTGAATAAAAGAACTTGACAACAAAGGTGAAGAAGCAGTTCAAGTTAAGAAAGTGAGAAAAGGTGATGTGTGGCCAAAGGGAGTGAAAAGACTGAAATACACTCTAGAAAAGAAAGAGCCAGATCAAATAAATGAAATATCAAGTCAAACTGAACAAAGTGACACAGAAGAAAATTTAGTACGGAAAATAAAAAGAATAAGAATTCCAAATAAGAAATACACAGCTCCAGAATGGACATATGTGGTATTGGAAGAAATTGAAAATATAAATGAAAATGAAGAAGAAGCTGGTACTGATCAAAGTGATCAAAGCAGACTGAAACCACCTTAAAAGGAACAGTGAAAATTAAGATGCAACAGTTTTCAATGAAGAAAATTTATGAAGTTCCAAAAGATTTGAAGATATTAAAAAAAAAAAAAAGAAAAAGAGGGGGTAAAGAAGAAAGGCATAAAGTGTAAAGATACACTACTCTAGATGGTTTTTGGATTCGTTTTTCAAGTTTAGATCAAGTTTTGAAAATTTGAGGGTTTTTTCTTAAATTTTGATTTTTTTTATATTGTGTCTAAAATGGCAAAGGTAACAGAGACTGGATATCAAAATCATAGTTTTAAACGTAGATGTATTAATGCTCACTTATGTAGTGTTTTATTATTAATGTTGGTGTGGTTAACACTGATTGTTATTGTGCCAGTTCTAATGGTGACTAACCACAAAAATAATTCTAATGATGAGGAAAGTGAGAGAATGGATTTTATTCCTAAATAAAATTCAAACACTAATATAGAAAAGATAGAAGATGATAGTATTTATCATCATGATAAATCAATTAATGATTTTTCGTTAAATGTTTTTACTAAACTGTTGTATGAATATGTTAACACAATGAATGCAAGAGATTGTTATGTGTGTATGCAATTACCATCGTCTGTCTTGGAGGGGGTGACATACCATCACCTACCTTTAACTTATGGTGTGACTTGTAGTGTTTTAACCAGTTTATTTTATGAGAGGGAAGGATTAGAGTATCATTACTCTAATTTTGATTTAATATTTTCCAAAATTCCTGTTAGGAGAGATTTAAATATTGTTTATGGTCCTGTTTATGCAATATACATGGGAGATTTCTTCATCAGTAACAAACCGATAAATACAATAGATGCACATAGAAATAACTTAACCTGTAAACTACAACATGAAGAAATAGAATTTATGAATATGGTAGAAGATAGAAGACAAGATTTCAAAAAGAAAGCTGCTAAGCAAAAGTCTCATGCACCTCCATGGGCTTTCAGAGAGGGTGATTATAAAAAGGGTGAGACATATGCTGCCATGACCCTAGATTTTCAACATGAAGGAAAGCTTTGTGTGTTTAGAGAAAAGACTGAACTTAATAGTTACTTCATTGGATCCAGTGAATGTGAGCATACTTTCTTGATTAGAGGAAGTTGGGGACTGAAAGGAGGAACTGATCTTGTTTTCCTGGGAATTTATTATGTGTGTGGTAAGAATGCTTATTATAGGTTACCTGCAGTAACAAGATAGGAGCAAGTTATTGTGAAATAATGGGAGATATTTTTGGAGCATTAATACCTTCAGTTGGAGTCATTTTGAATTCACAAAAAATTTGAAAATTGTCCACAGTGGTTGATCGTTTATCAACAGATACTGCTGGTGGGTTTTTGATGATTGATACTGAAATGGTTGCAATCAGATCAATCGTTTTGCAAAATTGACTTGCCCTTGATATATTGTTGGCAAAAGAGGGTGGCGTCTGTAGCATGTTGAAAATACAACAATGTTGTACTTATGTCCCTGATAAGAGTAAAATTCTTGAGGGGTATATCAAAAATATTACAGGACTTCATGAAGATTTCACTGAATTGAAGGTTGATGGTGCTCGGGAGAAACTTGGTTAGAGTTTTTCCTCAGTGGGAATTTGGTTTTCTACCTTAGGGAGTAGCTTGTTAGGAACATTTTTAATACATATTACTTTAGTAGTTGCAGTGATATTAATAATTATCATGATTTATAAATGTTGCAAATACAAATGTAGAAAGAAAGAAACATCAGATCTTAAACTTAGAGCTAGAAAGAGAAAGAGAGAAGAGATTGAATTAGAGGATATGAGAGGACATTATTATGAGGTCATGAAGGACTTAGATAGAAGAATGATAAAACGAGAAAGAAGTACAGTATTCTAAATAAGTGGTAACTTGTATTTGTTGGGTATTTTGATGATGGCTCAAAAATGCCATCAAAGGGGGGATTGATGGAGCAGGGTTTTGTGAAAATGAAACCTGCTCGGATTGAACCCTCAGTAACATTCATTAACAGTGTGCTGTGAAAATTTTATTAAAGAATGCTAAAATGAGGGGAAATGCTTTTGCGCATGCGTGTACTAATGAATGGAACTAGGCCGCAAATGCCTTTAGCTAAAGTAGATAAAAAAGACTAATGCTGCTTCTGTGCATGTTAGTAATATTTTGCTGGGCATAACACGGTTGTGCATGGGATAGTGCAATGATGGGATGGTGTGCAATGAAATTACACTACATGAAAATAATAAATGTTTGTGTTTGTTTTCTGTATAAAAGCAAGCATGGGCCTACTTTCCTGCATGCTAGTCTGGGGTTAATATTTGATAGAAAAATTAAAATGACCAAAAGAAGGTTCCGAGAGAGAAGAGAGAACGCAGGCTGTACATGACCTTCATAGTGTACTGTGTGACTGCTAAGCTACGGAAAAGAAATTTTGATAATCAGTGGAAGCGAGCAAATTCCTCATGAGATGGCAGAGGCAAACAATGGAAGCGTAAAGACTTGTTACATGAAAATGAGCTGTAGGAAGTATGTACTATGATTGTGTTCAAAGTTGTTTCCTGGAAAGAATCTGTCATAATGCTGAAAGTTTAAGACAAAAGAACATTGAATAAAATGGTCATGCTGAGAGTGGTGTCACAGTACACTCCCATCCTTAACCAATGAGAGACAGAGTTTGTTCTCATATTGAAATAAATGTGGGTTGGACATTTGGATTGTTAGGGTATCATTGAGGTGCCTTGTGGGCGGGGGTTGTAGGTGTTGGTCAGCTAGCGGGAGATCGTTGCTGTTGTTGTTTTGCTGTTTCTAGATAGAGGCCTACCTGTTTCCAGATTCCTGACTTAATCTTTGCCGCTCAACTCTCCTTGAGGGGCCTTACTGCCCTTTTGGACATAGGGTAGATTTCCCTGATTCTTATTTGGGTTAGTAGAGATAAATTCCTGAATTTGCATATTCATTCGCAAATGTATTTTGTCTCTGAAACCTTTCTCTCTTCGCCTATCCACTCCTTCAATGCATTGTTTTTTTTATATGAGTTTGGTTCTATACATTGCTAATACTTTTTCTCTGTGATAATCTATGTTTTGCATTGTATGACGGTACTTGATGAGCATTTATTTCACATTATTTACGATAAATATTATAAATTACACATTAAATCTGTTATTATTTAGTAGTATTGATGAGCAAATATTATTGCCATCAACTATTCAACTTCCCAAGGTTCATCGCCACATTTATATTGTAAGGAGAAATGTAGGTTCTAATGTGTATTTAGTGAGATAGGTATAAATCTTGCATCACACTGAACCCAGCGTGAAGGGATTAGTTGGGTAAAGTAACTGGGCTTGTGTTTGTGTAAACTTATTGATCCCTGATCGCTGGATCATAACTATTATGCATAATAGTAGTCCATAGTTTATAGACCTTAGAAGGATGAAAGTCCTTCTAGACAAGGTTTAAGCAATTAATGAACTGCATGAAAACAATGCTGCTGCCTGCTCAAAAGTGTTATAAGTGCACATGGAGTTCCTCTGCTGAAATATCAGTAAGGGGGGCAGTACCATAAAACAAATGCTCAGAGAAATGAGCAATGTTATGAAGGTGGAATAGCAAGCAAGGAAACAGGCTGCAAAACGTAACCAACAGTATACTGGTGAACAGAAGTCTTAGTGAAGCGAGCAAAAAGGCAGCAGAGCAGCAGACAATTGAGGGGGGCTGACCAGCAGAGGAGTAGAAACCCCTCAATGACGGGCTCCTAGGATGAACAGGGAGATGAGGATGCTGTTACTTAATTTATTATTTTAGTTTGCTCTTTCGAAGAGATACAAACTGAGGTAAGGCAGACTCAGAATGCTTAAAATACTGTGTGGGAACCACTGCACAACTTTATATCTTTAGAACATAGCAGAATATCCCTTTCAGTTCACTCACTTCAACACCATTCCACTCGGCAGGACTATACCCATCATCATGGCAGTGCTAGTCAGAAGTCATTCACTAGATTTGCATGTATGCTCAAACTCTGCCACAATACTAAAAAGCCTTAACTCTGTGGCTTCCAGGAAGCCCTTCTATCCACCACTCTCTCTCTAGCCTAGACAAACTCTGGCTTTGAAGGTGTAACTCACAGGTGGTACTCTATATTCAATTGTAGCGTTAGTCAAGACTATTTAATTTTACTTCTTCCAAATGCACTGAAGTATTTCTATCTACTTCAAAGCCACTGGCCCCTTGATCTGGAATGAAGCCCCCCAAACTCTCCTCATGACAATCTTGCTTGCTAGGCAAATTAGTAATTTTTTCTTTTACGCCGCCCATCACTTTTAAAGTTTACCAGCCGCCACTACTGTATGGATGAGTGAGTGGGTGAGTCAGTACCTGTATGGGGTAGTGACTTGCATGTAGAAAAGCTGTAGGGGTGAGTGAGTGTCTATATGGCTGTGTCGGTGATTGAGTGCTTGTGTCAGTATGGGTCAGTAACTGTGTATGTGAAAGGCAGTATAGGTGAGTGACTGGGTATTTGAGTGATTATATGCATGAGTGAGTGAATGTGAGAGTGGCTATATGGATGAGTACATGCTTCTGTCAGTGACTGTATAGGTGAATGAGTATGTGTTACTATTTGTATGAGCAAGTAAGTGTATGTAACTGTTTGGGTTAGTACGTAACTGTATGATTGACTGTATGGGTGAGTGTGTAGGTGTGTGAGTAGTTCTATGGGTGACTCACTCAGTGTGTGAATGCCTTTATGGATATATGAGTGGATATATCAATGGCTGTATTAGTGACTGAGCAGGTGTATAAGTGGCAGTATGAGTGAGCAAGTGAATATGTGTGTAGATCTAGGAATTAGTGAGTGGCTGTGTAAGTGCTGGTATGGCTCTGTCAATGGGTTTGTGAATGGTTGTATGGGAGTGCCAGTGTGTGTTTAAAAGGGTCTATAGGGGTCTGAGTGGGAGCATCAGAGATGATGTGGATGATCCCTCAGTGGGATCCAGGTGAGTGGAGTAATACCTTTCAAAAACACTTTAAACCATATGTGATCAGTCAATGGAATTTATTATTTCTTCTTCATAAATCCTTTTTTCAATGTTGTACAAGTGGACTTTATGTTCGTTCCACAAAACAGAAAAACTTTGCATTGGTTAACAAAAGGTCCCAATTGGTCAGTCCCAATGCATTTCGGACTGACCAATTGGGACCCCAACTATTGTTAACCAATGCAAAGTGTTCTGTTTTGTGGAACGAACATAAAGTCCACTTGTAGCACTAACTATGGAGCTTTTGGGAATCCGCAGGCACTTTCTTTAAGATTTCAAATTTTCCCCTGACGAAGGGCCCATAGAGCCCGAAATGCATTGGGACTGACCAATTGGGACCCCAACAATTGGGACCCCAACTTTTGTTAATCAATGCAAAGTTTTCTGTTTTGTGGAACAAACATAAAGTTCACTTGTAAAAGCTGTGCACTGAGGGAACGTCTCCCCTGGGGGACACTTTTATGATATATTAAGACGCTCGTGGACCAGTGAGTGATACCCGACCTGCACGCAGAACATTTGAAGTCATTAAACTTAATCATTTTTGGAATATTGGTGTGCATGTACCACCTTTGATAATAATGATGTGGATGATGTCATCACTGATGTCATTTGAGATGTCATCAGTGATGTCACTGATCATGTCATGAGTAAATTAATACATGAGATCATAAGCCGTGCATTGCGGGGCGCAAGTTATAGTTAACTCAGCTAGCTATAACGGCTGAAATTGTCTGGTTTCGTATGAGTAAAATCTGACCCTAACAATAATGTCAAATCCACTCAAAAAGGGGGGAGAGGAAAACTTCCTACCCCAACCTCCCCAAACTATCACTGTCCACACAAAAGAGAGGTAGGAGTGGAGGATGTAACTGTATAATCTTGTGCAAGTGGCATGTGCTCAGTGCGAAAAAACTGCCTTCACTCACAAATTGTGACATGCTTCATCATTGGGCTTGCTAACTAATACCCCCATGCAGACCAACGCCTGGGGTGGAACAAAGGGTAGGGGAAGACAATACAAAATTTCAAATAATAACGGGATCGAAAAATAATAAATGTGCAGTTAGTGATCATTACAACTAGCTCGGGTGTATCCGCTGCTACACTTTATTCCTGGATTACCTGGCCAGGGTTAAAAGAGAATAGGATGGTGGTGAAAAAGATTGTTAGTAACTGTTCACCCCTCCTTACTGCATTTTCTTCTAACTATAACGTCCCTGTGACCTTTGTTTTTTTTTAGTGAATTTCCAAGATTTTTAAAATTCTATTTGCTAACTATAATTTCCCTGTAACCTTTGTTTTTTTTAGTGAATTTCTACAGTTTTTTCATCTAGCAGTCACGTTTGCAGAGTGATGGAGAAAGGGGGCTGGGCCTCTAACCAGCTCTCAGGAATTCCGCTGCTTAGGACGTACAGGAGGGAACAGGAGGGCTTCTTGGCCCCCAAGGTCCCTCTGGAGCCAAGGGGACTTTATCCCGCAACTAGTAGTGCACCCGAAGGCACGTTTGCAGAGTGGTGGAGAAAGGGGGAGTGGCCTCTGACAACCTCTCAGCAATCCTGCTGTGTGGAACTTATTGGAGGTAACAGGAGGGGTAGTTAGCCCCCAAGGACCTCCTTGGGGCCCAACTACTCCTCTAATACCTCCAGTAAGTCCCACACAGCAGGATTGCTGAGTTCTGATAGTAGGCCATATATATTACCTACTGGCGGTCACCAGTAGGTAGTTCTAGTTAGGACCTGATTTCTATTACAAAGCTGTTTTTGATTTGCCAATAACTTTGGCGTTGTTTGACGAGTCTTCACGAATTTTTCAAAACTAATTTGAGCTCACTTCAGCTCCTGTCTTAAAAGTTTCAGGGTGATCTGTCAAGCGGGGGCTGAGAAAAAGGGGGGTCCCTAAATGCTTTTTCTCCATGTTAATTTCCATAGGAAATTTTAGACACGGCTACAGCCCGAACTGCTGAACGTAATTACAACAAATTTGGCAAAAAGGTAGCTCTTGGTCCAGAAAGCACTCTTTTTGTTGAATGGTGTAAATCCATTCAGTAGTTCCTGATAAATGTAAAGATTTCTCAGATATACAACAGTGGCCGCAGTGGATCCGTGACTCCTCCCGATCTCATGCCAGAGATCTGATTGGCTGCTGACACTTCAAACCAGGAAGTGTTGGCAGCCATCTTGTGACTCGGTTGAACCGAGTCACAAGAAAAATATTTTTTTAAAAGATAAGGGGGCAGGGTAGAAACACCATGACCCTGTAGGCCTGTTCAGGGGGGGAACCCCAGGGCCAAAAAAGCATTTTTTTAAATTTGCGGCAGGAGTCACGGTGGATCCGCAAATCTGGCCAAAACGTTTTAAAAATACAAAGCACGGGCTCCCGCGCTTCATTTAATTGGGCCCCCCGGGTGGGCCAGGTCCAGGGGGCATTATTAAACTAATGATGGGGGGCCTGTGTGGGTTCCCCAAAGCTCTAGGGGCTGCCACCTCCCCAGGGCACATATTTTTAATTAAAAAGTGTGGGGGAGTCCCTACAGCCTCCCACACAGCCCGGGGACTGTCACCTCCTCATGGCACATATATTTGTAATAGGAAAGTGTGAGGGAGGCCCTACGGCCTCCCCCACAGCCCCGGGAACAGCCACCTCCCTGGGGCTTACTTAGAAGGGAGGGGGGCCATGCACCCCCCTCATGGAGCCTTACATGGCCCTGGGGACCGCCACCCTCCAGGGCCAGCTCCTGCAGTGTCCCAGGGTGCCCCTTCCGGGACATTGCAGCCATCCCATAGCAAACAGTGTGCACTGGTTTCAGAAAGTGAGAGCAAGTTGGTCTTGCTTGCAGAAAGCGGAGCCCACATTGTTTTTTATACCCAGGGAGTTGCATGTCAGCAGCTCCCTGGGTGTAGAAAGCAATGCCAGCTCCTGAGGGAGGTGGGAGCCGGCAGGGACCGCGGGGGCCTTCAGGCCCCACCACGATCCACAACAAGATGGCCATGCCTCCTCCCTTTAAGTAAAATTAAATTTAAAAAAAAGAAAAGGCCTCGCCTTGGGGGATGGGGTATCTGGGCCAAAATAGGCCTGGGGAATGGGATTGCAGAGATGTCATGAGTGATGTCATCAGTGATATCACTGACCATTTCATGAGTGATATAATATGTGAGGTCATGAGCAGTGCATTGGAGGGGCGCGAGTTATAGTTAATTCAGCTAACTATAACGGCTGAATGTCTGTGAAATCTGACCCTACCTATAACGTCCCTGTAAGCTCTGTTTTTTTTTCAGTGAATCTCTAAGGTTTTTAAATGCTAATTTGTTAAATATAATGTCCCTGTAACCTTTGTTTTTTTCAGTGAATATATATATATATATATATAATTATATATATATAATTATATATATATACATTTATTATGACATGGTTAGTGACAACACTGACGACATCTCAAATGACATTACTGATGACATCATCCAGTGATTCCGAGTGTTATCTAAAAGTAAAGGGGGGTTAAGCATATATCCTAAGGTAAGTGGCTGTGGGAGTGCCTGTATGGTTGAGTGAGTGGGTGGGTAAGTGGTGTATAAAAGAGTGAGTGGGTTTGTGAGAGACTGTATAAATGAGTGAGTGTGTGTGTGTGTTTGTATGGGTGAGTGAGTGCCACCAGGGTGGACTCAACCTCCTTGAAGACTTAGAGAAAGGAGGGAGTTTTTAGATAAGCAGGGATTAAGTAATTGTGTAAGCACATGGCAGCAGCAACAACAGACAGGGAACCCAGCACAACAGGGACTACAACCCCAGCAAGGAGTGGTGACAGTGTGGGGAGATAGCACATTTGCGCCATTATAGAGCCAAAATCCATAATAAAATAGATCCCCCCAGTAGATGAAGACAGGTAGTAATAACCCCAGTGACTTATCAGGGTTGCTGTGGGCTGTGCCGATCAGGTATCCACACTAAGGGGCTCATTACAATGACGGACGGACTGGAGTCCATCCGCCATCGTGGTGGTGACCGGGACCATCCGCAATACATGCGGCGGTTCCACACACCACATTAGGATGCGACACTCACCATGGCGGTCACATCTTGCATATTTAACATTGCGGCGGGTGCTGCTGACAGCAGCACCCGGCGCAATGTTAAAAATCGCAATGTTAAAAATCGATAGGGACATACTGACCTTAGTCCTATGTCAAACCTATAGGATATATTATTCCAATGCGCAGAGCCTATTAGGGAAATAGGAGCTACACTACATGGCGCCCAACGGTTTGGTAAGGCAGTTTTCGTGATAGAGGCACACGAATCCTTTCAGACAGAGGTATTCTATTCATGGGTAATATTTCCTGAATCCAATTCAGTAACACACATGTTTCACTTCTACAAAGAAGATGAACAACCAGAGGAATACATTCCTTTCGAGGATATAGAAATTCCATTAACATACCAGGAGCATCAGCTCTGGTTTAAAGGCGCCTAAAACATCACAGAAACATTACCAGGCTCGGTCCACTAGGTAGACCAGGAGCAACATGGCCGATTCTAGCCGGCTACACACCTCATCCTGAACTGGATATAATGTCAGATGAGGACTTACTTGTTCAAATACAAGAATTAATAAAAATCTACAGACAATTGGTCCAATATGTCATGCGGACTTTCACAGTCCAACCACCATTAACCATTCCAAATCAAACCCCTCAACAGGGGAATACACTAAAAATTACACCACAGACTCTATACGCAGTCATGGGTAAAATGCCCACAAAACGTGAGCAAATTCCATTTTGGATAGCTCAAAAAATTACTCAAATCGAAGCAGTATTTCCAAATACTAGCCCGTATGAGAAACACAGAATACTGACAATCAGTTTACCGATGGGGATCACACCACAACTGGAAGACTGCACCACTTGGGGCTCAGTCTTTGCTGCCATCTACACTAAAACACACGGCATTCCATCAATCGCGGTAATACCTGATGTCCTGAAACAAATTCAAAATGAATACGGGGCAGAGCCTGCTCTGAATTTAGGTATGAAATTACTGAAAAATTTCGACCAGGTCTCAACAATAATATTATCTAATATTAAAGGGAGGCAGCAGCAGTGGTGATCCGCCAAAAATTAAGGGAATTTGATGTTACAGAACATCAAACAGAGCTACCCAGAATTATAGAACAATCTTATGCAGAATTAGGCAGAGATAGTTTGGGTGGAAGACCAGTGAAGCCGAAGCTATCTGAAAGTCCTGAGAAGGACTCAATTAAACAAACTCCTACATCTTCTAAAAAGAAGTGGGAGTCTACTAAACAAAAATCAAACGAGAAACGTTCTCAATGCCGAGGTAGGTCTCCTCAAAAGGAGCCCTCTGAAAGGAGATATAACCTCAGGAATAGGGATAATTTGAGAAAACCTGACAGATATCAAGATACTGATACACGTTCCTCTCGTCCCTTTCAGATCTCATCACAGACTTCAGAAAGAAGAGGACGATCAGAACATAGAGAAGAACGCGTGAAATCGAAAGACGACAAACACGCTCCACAAACTAAAGCAAAACCTCAATTCTCCAAAAAGAAAGTAGCAGGTCTAAAGATCAGACATGCCGAGAATACTGAGAACACAACTCAAAAATGGAGAATGGGCTCAGACAATGCTGGACAGTGCAGCAGAAGTCACAATAGTTCGCCAGAACCTGAAGGAACTTCTGGAGATAGTGGACTTGAATGAGTACATCACAGTAGAGACTGTAGACACCAGGGTTAGTACTCCACAAAAGTTATATGACATAACACTCCGGATGGAGGGAGACAAACCTAGACAGGTGAAAGCACTTTTTTGGGAAAGACTATCAAAAGGCTATGACATACTTCTAGCAGAAAAGGACTGGCCACCACAATTTGTCAGGGAGTGCCCACATGGCGAGGACATAATTATGCCTGCCTTCTCCAACCATATACCAATGCATCTAAGATATACATATGCCAGGAAATGGGCAGTGGCCCAGGCCCCAGCATTATATAAAAATCATGTAGGATGGGATGAGGACTCACCTCACCATAAAATACATCTGAAACATGAACCAACTGCACAAAGGCAGTATCCAATAAAGAAAGAAGCTAAAAAACAGGTCAGGGAGATCTTAGATCAACTTGAATATCAAGGGGTGATTGAAACATGCACCTCCTCAATGAACAATCCTTTGTTTCCTGTCTCCTAACCAGACAATACATATCGTCTAGTTTTGGACTACAGACACTTAAACACTTGTTCAAAAACTTTTGCAGTGCAAAATGCACATAGCACAGCATTAATGAATAACATTGTGCATAAAAAATATAAAACAACATTAGACATCTCAAATGGTTTCTTTTGGCAAAATAGCACCTGAAAGCAGGTACTTAACAGCATTCTCCATAATGGGGACCCAGCGTCACTTTTGTCGACTCCCACAAGGGTTCAAGAACAGCCCAGGTTTATTCTCAGCGAGGGTAACGGAGTTACTACAAATTTATGACAATGAGGCATTGTCCTATGTCGATGACATCTATCTGACGGACGATGACTTGGAAAAACACTTGAACAGGGTGAGCACCATTATACTGGGATTCGCCTCTGAGGGCTACAAGTTTAAATTTAAAAAGTCCCGAATTGCCCATCTCAATGTCCTATTTTTGGGATATGAGCTTTCAAGTGAAGGCAAGAGCTTGGCAGCTAACTTTCTAGAGAAATGTGGGCTGCTCCAACCTCCAAAAACGCTAAAAAACTTACAATCCATCCTGGGTTTCCTAAATTTTGGAAGAACATACATTCTAAATTACGCAGAAAGGGTTAAACCTCTCTACGCATTAATCAAACCAGATTTTTCAATCAAAAATTGGACAAACGAACACACAGAAATCTTGCGTTCACTCCAGGCTAACATGTTAGCAACAAATCACTTACAAACGTGCGTAAGTCAACGCGATTTGGTGATCCGAATAATTTCGGGTCAATGTGGATTCACCTACTTAACCTTCAATGAGGGTGAGAAAATACCAATCGCATACAAATCCCATTTGTACACATTTTTTCAACTGAAAAAATTCTGACAGCAGTTCAAACCGCTGTAGCAAAAGAAAGAGCCTTAGCTCAAGGGAAACGCATTATTGTCATAACCCCGGTACCAGCTTTAGAAGCGGTCACAAAAGCGAGCATTCCAGACATCCAAGATGGATACAATGGGTTAATTCTCTTGCTGCAACAGATGTTGAATATGTTTTTGATCCAGATTTGAAAACACAAGCATTCCTGCAATATGAACAAGAATGTCCTCTGCCCACTGAGATTCTGCCTCTCGATCAGTACGAATTCATAATTTACACTGACGGATCCGCACAGCCCGCAATAGGGAGTAAGCAAGCTTACAGTGCAGCGTGTGCAATTGTTAAAGGTCGCATGCGAAATGGCATCTTCAGACCTATGGTCACAAAAACTCATCTCTAGGAGATTGCACAGCTCAGCGAGCTGAACTACAAGCATTCAAACTGGCACTTGAAAGTACAGATCGAGAATTCCCCACACTAATAGTGTGCGATTCCTTTTACTGTGTTCAGTCGTATAATGACTACATACGAAACTGGCTTGAAAATGGTTTCAAAGATGCGAAAGGTGGCACAATAAAGCACAAAATGCTTTGGGAACAAGTAGTTTAGTTGAAAAACGATTCACACACTGAGTCATCAACGTGATGGCGTTCACGTTGCAGGGAATTCATTGGCTGACGAAGCCGCAAAGGGGGCTGTGCAGACGGCTTCCGTAGCTGCGATCACTCGTTCAAAAACAAAAATAGACGGTGAGATAATGATGGCTGTCAATGCATCAAGCAAAGGCAGCAGTGCAGCATTACCAAAAAAGTTTCCACTCAAGTACTCTTATGTAATTGATGCGAACAACGTTGCTTTTGCTCGAATCCCTGCAGTGGGGATAGGGTAATTCCAAACAAGGAACGCAGATTAGGACTAATCCTAGCAGCACACGAAGGGATAGCTTCTGCCCATGCAGGTGTTTCTGCAACAGTATCTTTACTCAAGCAAAGATATTGGTGGCCTGGCATTCGGAAACAAACTAAAAACTATGTCTTAGAATGTGATATTTGCCAACAGATGAAAGTCTCAACAGTGAAACGTCCTGCGCAGACACCCCTGTTAATTTCAGACAAACCATTAGCTTGTGTTTACCTGGACCACTGTGGTCCCTTGCAAAGGGACGGTAACTATAAATACATCATGGTTGCAGTGGATTCCTGCTCTAGGTTCCTATGGTTATGGCCTCAGTGCTCGGCTGACGCTCGAACTGTTATAAAAGATTTGCGAGTCTTTATCGGCACATACGCAATAGGCACGCTACATTCTGACCAAGGTCCTGCGTTTAGCTCTCGGGCTTACAAAGAAGCCATGGCCAGTCTGGGCGTTGCATTGCGGTACTCCTCTTCATTCCATCCTGAGGGAAATTTGGTTGTGGAAAGGAAAAACCGGGACATAAAGCAGTCTATAACAGCTAGGGTATTAGGTTCGGGTGATGGGTGGGTCAAACACCTTAGTGGGGCTCAGCGCTCATTGAACAACCTGCCAAGAAGTTCTCTAGGGGGGGTCACTCCATATGAGGTCCTATTTGGGACAAGAATGTGGGTACCAGACCTTGAACACATAGGCACAGTGGTGGAAAATAAACCCTTTGATATCAAAGATCGTTTGGCTGTTTTACAGGAACTAAACAAGTTAAGAACGAAACAAAGCAACGTATTCCTACAGCCCACCACCACTGGGGATCAACCGGCTGTCCCAGCAAGGCCTGTCTGGATTCCAAAAGTTGGGGATCTAGTCAGAGAAAAGATTGCGGACAAGAAGGAATTTGGACCTTCTTACAGACAACCAGTACCTGTCCTAGCAGTTCAAGGAACAAGAACAGTACTTCTGCCGCCCCTTGCTGGAAGAAAGGAGAAAAGATTTGTGTCCATCGACCTCATCAAACCACAGTATGTGGCCAATACTAAATAGTAGGCCTCGTGGACTCCGACCCAGTAGCAGACGCACTCCTCTCGCTACTATCCAAGAGGTTCAGACTGAAAGACTGATAACCATCGAGAACTCAGCTGTAACTGATGGAGGACTATGCAACAACGCTATGGAACTCATCCCTCTTGACAACCAAGTAACAGTTCGTCCAAATACACCTGTCTACACCAACGTGGCAGGTGATGAACTGGTTCCAGTGATTTCTACAAATCCTGATGCAATTCCAACAATTGACAGAACTGCTTCTGGCTATTTCATTAACTTTGATACGTTCTCAGAAGATCCAAGTGAACCTGAAACGACGCCAGCATCATTCAAATTGAAGCAGCAAGTACAAGACTTTATTCACTTTCTGAAAAAGACTTATCTGGTTTCTCCATGGATTGAACTCTGGATTACATCTGGACTTTTTGTTTTCCTGCTCTGGCTAGCTTTGGTAACAACTGTGAGCGTGCTTATAAGTGGCAGATACATCCATGTGAACACTGAAGGAAAAGACGTGAACGTACTTTTGAAACCTCATAAATCTTCCCATCGTGAAGCAAGAGACTTGTCATCAGTGAACATCACAGCCGTTCCTATACAGGATGGTATAGTGTGGGACAAAACGGATTATGATATTTTCGGCCCGATGGAACAATTGAACATTCCACATTTGTTTAAAATTTCACTAAGTGATCTAATTACGTCCAGTACCTATTCAGATGATTGGCACTTTGAGACTGTGAATGACATAATGTTTGACCTAGAAAAATCTGCTGCATTTTCTAAACATGAATATTTAGAGGGTTCATCAGACTATGAACAAATGTATTGTTTTAACCACTATGGTCATCATTATTTGCATAAATCTGCATATCCAAGAAATGTGTTTATGTTTAACCAATGGGAACATTGTCCTACACCACCTAAACGGTAGTTCAAAAACATTTGCTAGCAAATTTCCATATTTTTCAGGTTACAATACATCTGATCCAGAATCGTTTTACTACAAAAATGTAAACAAGACAGGACTGAAAATTATGTTAACAAATACAAAACAGATTTACTCTGCATTATTTAATGCCCAACTGTCTAGACAGGGTTTCAACTTTTGGAAAGACACAATAGACACAAAAACAGTCTGGGGTACTAAAGATTGGCAAGTGCAGGGGATAGAAGCTTTATTTAGAGCCTGCATCATCCCTGAACAAATAATGTTTTTGAATGAAACTGTCCAACAAACATCTTGTCTTGGATTAGCCAAGATCAAAGAGATGAAAACACCTTCTGTACCAACTCCTGCCAGTGATAATGATACAAAGGCAGTGGTGACAGTTGACAATATACTACAACTCAACAGATCTAATCCTGATTGGAAAAAATGGTTGATCTGGCCCACAGACACGAATAACTGTCAGGAAAGATTCCTGAATAAAACTCAGGGCTTTACTATTCATAGGCCAGACCCAAGATATGTCCAAAGACAACATCCGGGGTAGTAACAACATACAGTGTAGGAAAATTATGCCTCAATTGGCTGCATAAGTCTACACTACAGGATGTGAAACAACACTTATCCTTACTTAAAGAGGACGCAGACCTTAGGGAATTCTTGCTTGGACCAAGAAAACCGCGTCAAAAACGTTTCATATATGCCGGCATTTATGCTATGTATAATGAAGCATGGAAAGTATCACAGATAGAGGCTGCAGAACGAATACGTGAACTTGATCGTATTAATTTAGAGAAAACACTCTCTGTGGTCGACAATGGGTTAACAACTTTGTCCTCCAGAATATATTCATTGGATGGAATTGTATCCTCTGCTATCGACATTCTAGAACAAGATTTGGCGATGTTACATCAAGGCCAGTCTCAATTACGTTCTATTATGTTATTAAGCTGGACGCTGCAATCTTTGCGAGCGGGCTATGTGCCTTGGCGTTTCATCAACACAACGGCTCTGTTTGCAGAATATAATCTAACTGATAAACAGATCGAACTAGCACAAAGAGGAGCAAGGTATACAGTGCTGAGCATTGAAAAACTGGAAAAGTTACCATTCACAGTGGCAGAAAAACCAGCTACAGAATGGCTTATTCATGGCAAAATAACATTACCTGTGACTACTTTTCAGTTTCAGTATTGCCTCAGACAAATGCAAGCAGGCAAATATGAAAGGTTGGGCAAGGAATACATTAAGACATCTTGGGATTTACCGTATACATATAGATGTTGGAGTGGGGATCGTGAAGTGTTTTTGAGTGGTACACACTGTAAACGTGCACTGAGCGGTTCACTTATATGTCAGGACATTTCTTTACACGGGGCTTGTAATGGTTCTGTGGCAAATTTGTCTTGCCATCAGCAGGGTACACCAGCTGCTGTGATTAATCCAACGTTTGGACAACTTTCTAATGGGAGTTACCTCATGTTGAATGATCAGAGTTGCTGCGGCATGTTGCCAGGCATCCCATATCTAGTAACGGTCAACTCCAGGGTCACTTGCTGTATGCAAGTATTGTTTCCCCAATAGACACAGTCAGGAGTCGCCTCTATGGCCTTCGCTGAACGTCTCTTTTATATGATTTGATACTTTGAGCAGAATGAAAGCCATGCTTTTACAGCAAACAGTGCCTTTGACCTCGGCCAAAGAAACCTATGATCTACAAGTAGCAAGGACTTCGGCTGAGATACAGACTTTAATACGTACAAACTGCCCTATACATTTTGTAGAAATGATAACACGTAACTTCAACATGTCTGATACAAGTGGAATTGTACATGTATTTAAGAGCATCTGTACCGGTCTGTTAGCACCTTTCCAGGCAATACTCGGAATCATCCCGAACTTTGCACATTCGGTGTTTGGTGGCATACCATTAATTCTAGCACTTGTTGCCGGAATTCTATTTCTCTTCCTGCTATTGCGCTATGGCCAGCCTATTCGCAGACATCACTCCGAGCGAAATGGAGAAAGCTCTCCTTGAACGAAAGTGCCGTGAGCGAATAGTACAGCTATTGGGCATGACTCGTCTACGGGACCTTAATACAACTTGGTTCCTGTCATTCAGACCAATCTGGCAAGATTGCATCTTACCTGTTCTACGATGCCTGCTATGCGGTGAAGAATGCGTGTTGGACACCTGTCTAACATTTCCATCAGCTACGCCAACGGATGTCGATGCTTTGCTGGTCCCGATAACGGCCCATGCTCTGTGTTGTCCCCAGAGGCTACCAATCCTGATGTCAGCATTCATTGAGATCTCACAGACGCTTCCGGCTGCTGCTGAGGTACGAGAAAGATCTACAGGCACACAGGTAACAACGGACGCGAACATTGCTGCGGCGACCTATGCTGAGAGCGATGCTTCCCATCTCTGTGCAATTAATCTGCTACACCAGGTGTTCCAACTGACGCCAACTACAGTGGACGATGTTTTGTCTATAGAGATAGATGATCTCATGTTTACACCAGACCCATAAACTGACTCTGATTCAGCGTACTGTGTTCCAAGGATGCAGTAACAATTTGGCCTTCATTTTTAAAACAACTTGGAACTCTACCAATATTGAACTTTTGTCCCATTTTTTCGAACGAAAATGGCACTTCAATCTGCTTAAAGTAGAACTAGCCTTATAATACAGACTTCAAGGTACTTCCACGGACACTTAGTCATCTTGTGTGTCTAAAAACAGTTCATTTATTTTCATGACATGAAATGACTTTGATTTTTGAACAACTTATCGATCGTTTTCTGTCACATGTAAATATTACTGCTTATTTCATTTATATTGCATTTTATTTGAAATGTATGCCTAAAATGAAAAGCAATGCTTAATATGTACAGTACCTTTTGCATTTTTAAATATGTTTTTTAATGCTTTTAGGAAATATTTTTTAATATGCAGTACTCCATTTTAATGTTTAGCATTTTAATATGTTTAGCATTTTAGTATTATCGTACACACGAAAGTGGAGTGGGTGTTGTATTCCTCTTAGGGTGTCCATAAACGGGCTTTCCAGTATCATGTCCTTATATAGGCACAATTCGCCCTGCCCTTATATAGGCATAAAATCCCAGCCCTTATTTAGGCATTAAACCGTGCACTCCAAATACAGGCATGGTCTCCGACATCCGTCCACCCTAACGTCACAACGAGTTCATGAAGAACAGACCCTTAGGCTGCGGGACTTTCCCTAGCCCAGGACTATTGATTTCTTCAAGGTCTCATATATTCTGCATGAACCATTATTCCTTAGGGGTTCATTAATAACGTCTTCCGCTGTCCGACTCACGTCAATGCTAACATTCTGAGGTAATTCTCAGGTATAAATATACCTTCCCTAGCCCCTGTAAATCAGAGGAGACCTCGACTTCAGAGGAGCCCGTTTCCCGGCCTGACGCACTGAGAAGACGCTGTCATCCCTGCACGCAGAGAGTCCAGCTTCCAGTGATCTAACTTCCCTTGCGGGGTGTTGGAGTTCGAGTCTGGCAAGAGATTCCTACCTCTCTCATTCTTCAGGTATGGAGCAGACTAGAACCTAGAGGGACTCTTGGCATACTAGGCATACTAGGCTTAACATACTCTTAGTATACCATAGTAAGGAATACTTCACCTACTTCATACCTCGTCCTACACCTAGGTTAGGTTAGGTACATTGGGGTAGAACTAGATTAGAAATGCATCGTATGAGTACTCGCATTTTTAGTCTGTGTTATTTATGTAACAGCATATGTACTAAAAGATAATGCTCTCGCAGTATTATTTATTTCTACTGCTCACACTGTACATTATTTATCTCACATACTGTCTTGTGATCGTAACAGCACATTTTACTTACACCAGAAACAAGACTGTTCAATAAATCTTTTATTGAAACGCCCGTCTATTTCTTTCTGTGTAACTTGGAGAAAACTAAGCATGCACGACTGAGCTGAGTGAAATAGTTATCTATTGTTTATTGTTTCCACAACTCTGGGACACGTTCTGATTCTAAAGGGAAACACAGTGGTCATGTTTTGCGGCTGCCAGAAACTACTCCCTTCTTGTTGTCAAGGAGTTTCTAGTGGCCTCTGAGCTAGCTGGCACAAGTAATTAAGTTTAATATACTCGATAGGGACATACTGACCTTAGTCCTATGTCAAACCTATAGGATATATTATTCCAATGCGCAGAGCCTATTAGGGAAATAGGAGCTACACTACACCCCCCCAACCCTTTTGCCGACCCCTCAGGCAATATAGGGAAGGGAGGGGGTACAACAGAGCAGCCTCTGACACTCTCCCCATGGGGCAAGGGAAACAATGAAGTGTGCGATGCAGGGAAACACCGAAACTAAAAGAACAACCACCAAAACATTAGCCCAAAAAGAATATCCCAGCTAAAAAGGCATGGTCAGGATCAGCCAAAGCCTGGTATCTGAGGCCATGAGGGAGGGCCACATTGTACACCACGTGCTGGGAATGCACAAAGCACCAAAACATGTTCACGGGCCACGTGGCAAACACCTGCAACACCATACACCAACACGCCCCTCTTCTCACATTTCCAGGCACACATAGTGATCACATAAGGACTTAGCTACACAACTCTTAGCAAGAGCAACTGGGGGTAATATGAAAACCAGGTAGCAACCAGCAGGAAAACAGCCTTAGGAAAGGACTGCACAGCAACCACCCTCGTGCCTTTGGCAAAACTAGCATCACCCGTAGGACTCCTCCTAAAAAAACACAATTCTATCCCTCCCTGTACTCATGAGGCCATCTCACAACCATACCTAACACCAATCTGATCACTGAAAATCAAACTGTCGAAGGTCTGAAAACACCGAAGTAGGATTGGGGGCTCAACGCCAAAGAAAAATAAGATCTGTCCATAGCTGGGGTCACAATGAGTAGCTCGGGAGCTACTGATAGTGCATCAGCACCCTCAAACTAGCTCTCAGGGGTGTAGCCAAGCATCTCATTCAGAGAATCTGTGCATATTAAAGAAGGCAATACTGCTAATCTCGAGAACTTTAGTGTGACAGCCAAACAAACCAATGACACGCCTCATGATAATCAGATACATACTCTGCCAGCCTCTGGGGTCTGCAAAATCTCCATCTGTCTCTAGTCTCAATCCAGCTAAGTACCAGAGAGGTTGCACATGTTGTAGGCCCTGCTCTATCAGTCACGTATTGTGTGTGAAGTATGGGCCATGAAAGAAGAGTGACAGCAGTAGCCTGAGCAGCAACCGGTGCTGACCCATGGAAGTTTCGAATGACAGGAGCCAGAGTTAAAAAAAAATGTTATTTAGGTTCATGATTAGTCAAAGAGCAGAGAAGAACAGGGTGTGGATAAGATGATGAGACAATTTAGAGCCCAATCTGGGTGTATGTATGCATGTGTGCACATTTATGTGTGTCTGCGTGTGTGTGACATTGTATCCCTCGATAATAAACAGTATTGCTCCTTGAAAGCTTTGCCTGGTGTCAAGGACAGCAGAGGTATAAGCTACCCCCAATTATAATGGGTTAATCTTTAGCACAATTGTGTTCTTTCATGTCATAATAGTGCTTATGGCACAATAGTGGTTATCCTTAACCATTCTGGGCATCCTTGGTCTAGCTGTGGCATTCTGGAAGCCATCACTGACCCATTATGAACATGACTGGCCAATTTGTAGCCATCCATAACAATGATGGCTGTCCTTTGCATAACAATGCCATTGCCTGATAGTTAAAAGACAATTCAAGCTGAGTTAGGGTGACCCATTGATGTGGTTATGTCCTTTGTGCTGGAGGGCATGTGATAATTTGGCTGATATTTCATTAATGAGGGCAAGGCATTTAATGCTGATAACATTTATCCTGGTGTTTCTCGTGGTACCCTCACCTCTATTGCTTGGGTGGTCACTACTGATAATTTTGCCTAGGCTGTGTCACATCTGGTCACTATTTTACAGTGATAAAATATGCTAGTAGCTCGTGAGGACTTTCCTTGAGCAGAAGTAGCTCTCACTACAGAAAATGTTGGAGACCCCTGGTCTAGACAATAATATTCACCCTCACTCCCAAAATCACTGAAAGACATTTCTAATAGGGGTTTCCTTCCAATACCTCACTAAATTGCGTCTAGTAGGTTGACGGGATCACACCCCTATGGTAAAATACAGGGTCTCCAAAATCCTTAATAGCAGAGCATATGTGACTAGCTAAATTAACAAGCAACCAAGTTCTTTCAAAACAGGTAATCACAAAAACAACAAGTGCATCAACGCTGATTTTTCGTCAGCCCCCATGACCCAAAGGGAAAAAGGAAATTTCTGAACTTATGTCAATGGAAGGAGGAAAATCCCACGGGCTGTCAGCGAGGGATCTGCTCAACTATCCCTTGTATGTGCATCCCAAATCCACTGCACAGCGCAATTTTAACATAACAAATGGTATCAGCACATGACCCCAGTTGGCTCCCAAGCATCAGCCAGGTCATGTTATGTCTGCTCATTGATCCCATACATGGTAGGTGCAGATAGGCTTTTCTTGTCCCAAGAAGTAGCCCCTGTGAAAGTAAAATGTCTTATACACCTCTACTTATGCAGCATAAGGTCAAAATTCAACCTAACAAGATAGAACCACACGTGGTAGTTGTAAACATAATCCAATATGACACCAACCCAACAGCACTATACATCTTCACTGAACCCACGGATATCCATACTGAGCTGGACAGGATGCTTAGGAAGACTACCATAGGGGAAGCTATCACTTAGCCTCGAGATTTTCTGGAAAAGAGATTTTTGGAGATAGCAAAGCACCCAACTCAGTGCACAAACACTTCCGCTCCAGCATCCACCTGTGGACTGAGAGTGGCTCTTAGTGTATCTGGGGCTGTCTTTGTAAATAATAAGTGGTCTCTGACATGGAATTCCTGTATAGGGCCATCCAACTCGGGGATAAAAAGGTGAATGGGTCACATGTTATGTTATGGTAAATGGCTTTCTTAAGTGCTCGTATACCCGAGGGTGACTTTGCGCTAACTCAACTGAAAAATAAACACTTACAGCTCTAGGACATTTAATGGGGGAGGGTATAAAGAAAGTATGTCTAACCCATGTCAGGAAATCTGGGACACTGAGGTGAGTGGATGCATTTGGCTAGAAGGGAAAGATCAACCCCTGATTGTACGGAAACTTACACTGTATTCCTTACTTTTCAGAGGAAAAGCAACGCTTCCGATGGGTACAAATGGTAACTGTGGAGTGTTACTACATATTCTGGATATGCAATGGGGCACCTCCATGCTTATGGATTATTAATGGCAGTATGGCGAGCATCCCTATACTGAGCTTGTTCCTGGATGGAGAAGACTGTGTTCCCTGGTCACACTGCACACCCCGACCCTGGTCATTCCTGGAAAAGAGCTAACAGACTTGTACCAGCACCCTTAGAAAAAAAGATCACCTTGCTGCACCAAGCTTGTGAAAGGAGAGCGGCGGACTGTTTTGGCTGGGCTCAGTTTAAAGACATTCCAGACGAAATTAGGCTGTTCACGGAAGTAAAGATAGGGGGTTGATACCCTTCTGTACCCTGCAGACAAAAGCAAACACCCACTGGCTGTAAATTTCCCAGTGGGAAATGCTCAAAATAATGAACATCACTGAGCTCAGCCTCAATTTGATCAAGGGAGAAATGTGAGTCATCCGTCTCATGGTAATGCAACTCAATTATATACTGGACATAATGACCACAATGGAGGGAGGGGTCTGTGCCAAGATCAATGCCGCCTGCTGCACGTTCATCCCAGGGAACAACATGGACAATGGAACACTGATGCTTGCCATTCAAGCACCTCATAATCTACAGAGAAGCATGAGTGAAGAGGGAGGTTCCCCTGAGCAGTGGATTTCGAATAGGTGCTCCGGGCTCCCACAATGGATATCCAGTTTATGTAAATCACTGTTGCCAGTTATCATTGTGTTTCTATTGGTATGTGGGATTATAAAATTGGGGATCACCTGTTGTAACAGCACAGTACTCAAACTGGGTAGAATGCAAGTAAATAGGGAGGTAGTGGTTGTCAACAGCGAAGTTAAAGAACAACAGGCCCCAAGGACAGTAATTGTCGAAATGCATGAGTCAGGTAGTGTAGATGAAAAATCAACTAGAGGGGGAATGTTAATTTGGAAATCGGTGCGTTCACTGATAAAAATGAAATATCGTCTTTATTAACGGAATTGCCCGCTGTGAACTCTACATCAACCTTGACTCACAAATATGTAGTTAGGAAGGCCCTGCGACGTAGGCCCAGGTATTGTTGATTAGTAGGTCACAGGTGGGAGGGTGCATAGCTAGCAGGCAAACACTCAATCAGGAAACTCTTGATCAATCCCACAGATAGGTGCAGTGACACCCACTAAGGACTCATATCTAGCTACTGAGGGACATAATATCCCACTAGCAGCACCACACACCTTTTACTAATGACAGAGGGACCACTTTAATAAATAATAGCCACTCTCCCTCCAGTCATTTTTTAACACACTAGTTGAGACCTCACTTCCACTCACACGCACGCACCTAACGGCTTGTTTCATCAAAAGATCTCTGAAAAAGAGACCCTTCGGGGGACCCGTAGGGCATTGCAGCGCCGGCCCGACGAGGAGCAAAAAGCCCAATGATGAAGCATGACATCCTTCGGGGTGTGTGAGGGCATCATGATGAGGACACACTGTCCCCACACATAGAGTAGCACAGAACACCTTTTCGTTTTTCTTTCTCCACTTTGACCTCTCCTCTTAAGGAACAGTGACCCCCCTTTGTATACCAGTGACATTACAATGGTCATGGGAGATTGCCTCAGTAAAGCACACACGGCAGGAGGGGGTATGTGCTCTCCGAAAAACACCATAAAGTCAGATGCCACATGAGTTAGGAATAAATAGCAAATCAGGACCTAGCGCACGTAGTGATCACGTGCTCCCCATGCCTGACATCTGGACACGTTCACCACTGGCCACACTGTGTCTACGCAAGGACGAGACCCACCTATAGTAACCATTTGACCATTAATTTATTACCCCAAAGGCTGCAACCAACATTTCTCGCCATATATGGTACGCCGGAAACTTTTATAACATGTTGTATTTTGTATATAATAAGGACATAAACCAAAAGTAAATTGAGACAGTCCTCAGACCTAGTGCATGTAACTGTTCTGCCAGCTGCTATGTTTAATTAAACAAACTGTTCCTGTTTTGCCAAACGCCTCTTGTTTTCAGTTTTTTCTAAGGATTTCGAACTCAAGCAACACAACAATAACACTCAATAAATGAAAGTTCAGTCAGTGCTTTTTCTTTAGAAAAATGAAATGTACATTTATTACACACACACACTACTAAATACTATGCAGTAATTGACAAATATGTGTATTGGTTGATGGAAAATACCATTCATCACATGGTGCCTGGCACACGGTGCATGGATGTTTAAAAACATCCCTTTTTCTGTTGCGGCTTGTGCTGCAGCCCTTCTCTGGGCCGCAGCACAAGCCGCAATGGAAAAAGGGATGTTTCCAACCACCTTCATAGCAGTTTCATCCAAATCTGGTGGGTGGGATCTCTGACTACTTGCGATGGCGGTCGGACGCTCGTCCGAATGCTATCGCTATCGTAATAAGCCCATAGTTTGTACATTTTTAGTTGTTTTTACATTTAATAGTTTATTTGTATTTTTAGTGCTGTAGAAGGTTGTGGAGTTTATTGGGGTACAGGGTGGGAAGTAAATTAATAATAATTAATAATACATTTGTATTTAATATTCAATATTTAATTGTTTAATTAATTATGCATATTGTGTAATTAATTACATTTGTTATTAATATTGTTGGTGTGGGTTGTGGTTTTTGTAGGGTTAAAGGGTGTGAAGGAAATTTATAATCAGAATTATTAATTAATGCTAATTATTAATAATTATTTAATTGATAATTAATTAATAATTAATTATGTAAATTGTGTAATTAAGACTTTTTTATGTTATATATTAGGTGTGGGTTGTTTTGTTTGTAGGGGTAAAGGTTGGGAAGTTAATTAAATATAATTCATTTATTATTCGTTAATTGTTATTAATTGTTTAATTGATAAATAATTATGTAAATTATGTAGTTAAGATATTCTTTTAATTATATATTAGGTACGTGTTATTGGGTTTTTAGGGATAAAAGGTGGGAAGTTAATTACATTTGTATTATTAATAGTTAATTGCTATTAATTGTTTAATTGATAATTAATTATGTAACATTTGTAATTATTATAATTGTAAGATATTTTAGGTGTGTGTTGTTTACTTTGTAGAGGTTTAGGGTAAGAAGTATATTAAGTAATAATAAATGTAAAATGTGTTACTTATTATTTTTAAATGTTTTATTTTTTAATGTTGTTTATTAATTGTGTTAAGTATTTTATTTGTAAATAACAATATATTCGTTGGTTGTAATGATTGTGAAAATATAGTGTGGTATGTTATTTATATTATTATTTTTTGTTTCAATTTAAAATATGAATTAAACATTGTGATAATTATGTAATTTTTTTCATTTTAAAATATTTTTATATAGATTTTATATTTAAATATTTATATTTTGTTGCTTTTTAATCTAGTTGTTAAAATATTTTATTTGTTTGAAGTGAAATACTCTCTCTCTACTGTTGCACAGACTAGGAGGGGTAATAGTAAATTTTATCCCTCCGCTATCCAACGCTCTCTTTGCTGTTGCACAGACTAGAGTGGGAATAGTAAATGTTACCCCTCCTGAGTCCAACCCTTTCCCTACTGTTGCACAGACTGGAGTGAGAATAGTAAATTTTACCACACGCAATCCAACACTTTCCCTACTGTTGCATAGACTGCAGTGTGAATAGTAAATGTTACCCTCTGCAATCCAACTCTTTGCCTACTGTTGCACATACTGGTTGGAGTGGGAATAATCAATTTTACCCCTCCTGAGTCCAATTCTTTCCCCACTGTTGTAAAGACTGGAGTGAGAATAGTACATTTTGCCCCTCCGCAATCCAACACTTTCCCTACTGTTGCGCAGAGTGGAGTGGAAATAGTAACTTTTACTCCTCCTTAGTCCAATGCTTTCCCTACTGTTGCACTGACTGGAGTGGGAACAGTGAATCTTTCCCCACCACAATCCAGCACTTTCCCTACTGTTGCAGTGAATGGAGTGGGAATAGTAATGTGTACCCCTCCTGAGTCCAACGCTTTCCCTACTGCTGCAGAGATTGGACTTGGAATAGTATAAGTATTATTCCTACAATTGTATAGTTTTGTTTATATTGTTTAAATGTATATTATTATGATATTTAATATTATATTATTTTTATTTATTAATGCTTGTAATATGTATTATATATTTTTAGTAAAATGTAGTTTATATATATATAACATGTGTGAACAAGGGCACAATGTGCTCGAAACGCGTCACGGGGTGAGAGGAGAATAAAACATACCTGCCAACACTATCCGGGTCTGTTTCTCTCTGTTCGCCGGTGTGGAGGTTCGGAGAGTGGTCTTGGAGGATATATATATATATATATATATATATATATATGAAGAATCCTCGCTCACATCTGCTACTCCAAACAAACGAGAGTGGACCCAGGTATTGTGCAGATTGTGTTTATTCACGCACAAACAGTCTCGCCATATATTTATATATATTGTTTAATTTTTTATGTTTAATTAAAATGGTATGTTTTTTTTAATTTTTCCAGTTTATTTGTTACAGTTTTAAGTGTATTGTGTATATATATATATCTTTGTTACAGTTTTAAGTGTATTGTGTATATAGATATCTATATCTATATATATCAATACACATATAGATATCTATAGCTATATATATCTATATTATCTACTGGCCGTCGCCAGTAGATAGTTATAGTTACAACCTATTATCCATAGGAAATCCGCGACATTCTATTTGAAATAACTCTCTTGCTGGTTGACGTATCTTCGCAAAATGTTCAAACTTTATGGCCCGCTCCGGTCCGCTCCTACCCTGAAAGTCTCGGGGGGATTCGTCAAGCGGGGGCCGAGAAAAAAGGGGGTCCCAAAACGCGTTTTCCCATGCAATTTTCCATAGGAAACTTTAGACACGGCTACAGCCCGAACTGCTGAACGGAATTACACCAAATTTGGCAAAGAGGTAGTTCTTGGTTCAGAAAGAACCCTTTTGTTAAATGGTGTAAATCCGTTCAGTAGTTGCTGAGAAAATCAAAAGTAAAAAGATAGTGATATCTATGGCCGAGTAGGGTCCGCGTACCCTCAGCGCACCCTGCGCGCACCGTCCCGATCACGAGCTGCATGTTAATTGGCTGTCAGCTGGCTGTCAACATTCCGATTCAGGAAATGTTGGCAGCCATTTTGTCCCTCGGTAGAACCGAGGGACAGAAACAAGTGCGCAAAGCGCACAAAGGGGGCAGGGTAGAAACACCCTGACCCCCTAGGTTTGCTCAGGGGGTCCCACAAGGACCCCCTGGGCCCCAAAAATTATTATTTTATTTTTTTTTAAATCGGCAGGATGCGCTCAGGGTGCGCGAATCCTGCCGAAATGTTACGCGTTTGCACAGTGGTGAAGGGAGGGGGCGCGGCTTCAGGTGACATGTGTGCAAACAGGCCCCGTGGCGCGTTTTAAGATGGGGAATTAAATCCCCTTCAATCCTGAGGGTCCCTGGGGGCCAACTAGCCCAACAGGTACGTCCAGAAAGCGCCACAGAGCTGCGTTGCAGAGAGGTGTAAAAAGGGTGTGGCCTCTGTACATGTCTCTGCAACGCAGCCCCTGGCGCATACTGGAGGTTCCTGGTGGGCTAGTTGGCCCGTAGGGACCCTCATGATTCAAGGGGACTTAATCCCCCTACTTAAAACGCGCCACGGGCGCGTTTGCACAGATGTCACCTCAGGCCCCGCCCCTCCCTTCACCATTGTGCAAATATTCCTCTAAAATCAGCCGAAATACGAATTCTGATTTACTCACCTGTTATCAGGAGAGACCTCAGTGCTGCATCTTTCAGCCCAGTACTAATCCTGAAAAGTAATTTTAACCGTACTTACCAGTAACTTGAATTTCCTTCCATAGGCTAACATTGACTGGTTTCACTTGGAAATTCTTCTAAGTGTGGAGTTTTGGAACTTTAAAATATTCCTCTAAAATCAGCCGAAATACGAATTCCGATTTACTCACCTGTTATCAGGAGAGACCTCAGTGCTGTATCTTTCAGCCCAGTACTGGTCCTGAAAAGTAATTTTAACCGTACTTACCAGTAACTTGAATTTCCTTCCATAGGCTAACATTGACTGGTTTCACTTGGAAATTCTTCTAAGTGTGCAGTTTTGGAACTTTAAAATATTCCTCTAAAATCAGCCGAAATACGAATTCCGATTTACTCACCTGTTATCAGGAGAGACCTCAGTGCTGCATCTTTCAGCCCAGTACTGATCCTCAAAAGTAATTTTAACCGTACTTACCAGTAACTTGAATTTCCTTCCATAGTATATAATTGCCTGCTTTTGCTGAAAAAGTTTCTAAGTGTTGATTTTGAAACATACAAATATTCCTCTAAAATCAGCCGAAATACGAATTCCGATTTACTCACCTGTTATAAGGAGAGACCTCAGTGCTGTATCTTTCAGCCCAGTACTGGTCCTGAAAAGTAATTTTAACCGTACTTACCAGTAACTTGAATTTCCTTCCTTAGGCTAACATTGACTGGTTTCACTTGGAAATTCTTCTGTGTGGAGTTTTGGAACTTCAAAATATTCCCCTAAAATCAGCCGAAATACGAATTCCGATTTACTCACCTGTTATCAGGAGAGACCTCAGTGCTGCATCTTTCAGCCCAGTACTGATCCTCAAAAGTAATTTTAACCGTACTTACCAGTAACTTGAATTTCCTTCCATAGGATATCATTGCCTGCTTTTTGCTGAAAAGTCTTCTAAGTGTTGATTTTTGAAACATTACAAATATTCCTCTAAAATCAGCCGAAATACGAATTCCGATTTACTCACCTGTTATCAGGAGAGACCTCAGTGCTGTATCTTTCAGCCCAGTACTGGTCCTGAAAAGTAATTTTAACCGTACTTACCAGTAACTTGAATTTCCTTCCATAGGCTAACATTGACTGGTTTCACTTGGAAATTCTTCTAAGTGTGGAGTTTTGGAACTTTAAAATATTCCTCTAAAATCAGCCGAAATACGAATTCCGATTTACTCACCTGTTATCAGGAGAGACCTCAGTGCTGCATCTTTCAGCCCAGTACTGATCCTCAAAAGTAATTTTAACCGTACTTACCAGTAACTTGAATTTTCTTCCATAGGATATCATTGCCTGCTTTTTGCTGAAAAAGTTTCTAAGTGTTGATTTTTGAAACATACAAATATTCCTCTAAAATCAGCCGAAATACGAATTCCGATTTACTCACCTGTTATCAGGAGAGAACCCAGTGCTGCATCTTTTAGCCCAGCACTGACCCTGAAAAGTAATTTTAACCGTACTTACCAGTTACTTATCTTTTCTTCCATAGGAATCCATTGTCTGGTTTTCAGCAGAAAAGTTTCAAAGTGTCGATTTTCACAAACTACAAATATTCCTTAAAAATCGCCTGTATGACTTAAACGCATTTTTTCAACTGTTTACAGGAGATGCACCAGTGCTGGATCCAGGATCCAACACTGAGTAAGAAAAAGTAACGATAACAGTTTTTACCTGCTAAGTGAATTTCCTTCCGTAGGATAACATTGGTGATTCTATGAGGAAAAGTTTCTAAGTGTCAACTTTTAAAATACAATAATATTCCTTAAAAATCACGACTGTAACCAAAACGCTTTTACTCAACTGTTTACAGGAGATGTCCCAGGACTGAATCTAGGATCCAGTCCTGTGGTTAGAAAAAGTAATCCATAAAGTAACTAATTGCATTTAACTAGAAATTCACATTGAGCTGAATGTTGCATTGTGTTTGAAAATGTGTTGCCCATTGCAACAACTGTAACTATTGTACTTAAAAGTATATTGCCTATGTGCTAAGTATTTAAACTAATGTAATTCATTCTGAGAAAGTATTTTTTGTAATGTAATGTATAATGTAATTACAATGTAATTTAAAAAATAAAATATGTAAAAGAAATTGTTTCTAAAAATGTAGTAAATCAGTATGAAAAAAAATAATATAAAAATTAATACATTTAAAAAACCTTTGAAATTCACTGAAAAAACCGTAGGTTTCAGGCACGTTATAGTTACAAATTAGCATTTAAAAAACCTTTGAAATTCACTGAAAAAACCATAGGTTTCAGACACGTTATAGTTAGAAATTAGCATTTAAAAAACCTTTGAAATTCACTGAAAAAACCATAGGTTTTAGGGACAGTTATAGTTACAAATTAGCATTTAAAAACCTTTGAAATTCACTGAAAAAACCATAGGTTTCAGATATGTTATAGTTACAAATTAGCATTTAAAAAACCTTTGAAATTCACTGAAAAAACCATAGGTTTTAGGGACAGTTATAGTTAGTTGGACATTTCACTCGTACAAAACCCGTGAAATTCCCCCGTTATAGTTAGTTCAGCTAACTATAACTCGCGCCCCGCAATGCACTGCTGATGACGTCACATATTACATCACTCATGACATGGTCAGTGACATCACTGATGACATCACTGATGACATCTCAAATGACATCACTGATGACATCATCCACGTGATAATCTGATGCAGCTCCTCACACCCTAATATAACCTTTGATACACCCAATCTAAATTACAGACTGCCATTCGCAAAACTATAGACACTCCAACACCAATAACTACATACCCACTCACTGATTCTTAGGTCTACACACACACATCCACTCACTCACCCGTACTGTCACTCATACTTATGGTCACTCAGTACAGGACTATCATATGCACTCTTACTCCTATATAGACACTCAAACACCGCCACTCATCCATAGAGGTACTCACACACCTAGTCAGTCATGCAAATAATTAAACACACTGCCATTTACTCACCTATACAGTTATACACACACCAGCTCACTTAATCATACAAATACTAGCACATTGTTACGCTCTTATACAATCACTGATACAAGCACACACTCATCCATACAGCCACTATCACAATCACTCACTCTCGCTTATAGCTATTTATATACTCCAACACACATATATACTGGCTTTCACATATGTAGTTACTCACACATGTACCACTGGGACATACATTCACTCACTAACACACTCTTACACACACTTACCCACCCATACAGTCTATCACAGATGCACTCTTGAAACCATCCACCCAGTGAATCACCCACTCACACATCTATGCACAGAGTCGCACACACCCCACCCACACAAACACTCAGGCACCCATACAGATACTCAGACAACCAATCAATAACTCATATAGACACTCATGTAGCTATTCACAAACCCATGCAGCCACTTACACAGCAACAGACAGACGTATACAGACATTCACCCAGTTTAGTCACTAACCCATGCATTCAGTAAGATACGTTAAATCACTCACTTATAGAGTCAGTCACGCACCTACTAAATCATCCATACAGACACTTACACACCCACTCATTCTTCAATACGTCTTTTCCTATATATATTAAAAATATTTAAACTTTACAGAAACACACAGTCACTGGATGATGTCATCAGTGATGTCATTTGAGATGTCATCAGTGATGTCATCAGTGATGTCACTGACCATGTCATGAGTGATGTAATATGTGACGTCATCAGCAGTGCATTGCGGGGCGCGAGTTATAGTTAGCTGAACTAACTATAACGGGGAATTTCACGGGTTTTGTACGAGTGAAATGTCCAACTAACTATAACTGTCCCTAAAACCTATGTTTTTTTCAGTGAATATATATATATATCAATATATATAGCTATAGATATCTGTATCTATATACATATAGATATCTATATCTATATTCACTGAAAAAACCATAGGTTTCAGGGGCGTTATAGTTAGTTGGACATTTCACTCATGCAAAACCATAGAAATTCCCCCGTTATAGTTAGTTCAGCTAACTATAACTCGCGTGCCCGCAATGCACTGCTGATGACGTCACATATTACATCACTCATGACATGGTCAGTGACATCACTCATGACATCACTGATGACATCTCAAATGACATCACTGATGACATCACTGATGACATCATCCTTGTGATAGAGTGGCAGACCTCCTCTCACCCTAATATAACCTTTGATACACACACTCAAAAATACAAACTAACATTTTCAAAACAATGGACATACCAATACCAGTTACAACACACCTATTCAGTAATTCCAAGATCTACACACACATCCACTCATTCACCAACAGTCCCTATACAGTCACTCATACATGTACTCACTCATCATATGTACTCATACACCTATACATCCTGTTACACACCGCCACTCATCCATAGAGTTACTCACACACATAGTCACACATGCAAACAAAGTATCAAACATCCATTTACTTGCATATACAGTTATACACACACTACCACACTTACTTCTACAGAAACTTACACATACTTACTCTCTTAAACAATCACTTATAGAAACACCTACTTATTTGTACAGGAACTCTTCCAATCTCTCACTCTCACATATACTCACTTATATACACCAATACTCACATATACTAGTTTAAAACATATGTAGTTACTCATAAAGACACTATTGAGACAGTCATTCACTCACTAACACACCCATACACATACTCATCCACCTATACAGTCCTGCACACATGCTGTCTTCAACACATACAAACAGTGAGTCACTCATTCATGCATCTATGCACTAAGTAATACCCCCACCGAACCATACAGACACTCAGACACTCATACTGATACTCAAAAAACCAACTAATAACCCATATAGACACTCATGTAGCTACTCACCAACCCATGCAGCCACTTATACACAAAGTGAGAGACTGATACAGATATTTTCATATTTAAACATTACTCACTAACCCATGTATTCACTAAGATACACTTAGTCAGTTATACAATCAATTTTACAAAAAAAATCATCCATTTAGACACTTATATACCCATTTATTCTTCCATCGACCTTGAGATATACATATATAAAACATATTTAATTTTCAGAAAAACACACATTCACTGGATGATGTCATCAGTGATGTCATCAGTGATGTCATTTGAGATGTCATCAGTGATGTCATGAGTGATGTCACTGACCATGTCATGAGTGATGTAATATGTGACGTCATCAGCAGTGCATTGCGGGCGCGCGAGTTATAGTTAGCTGAACTAACTATAACGGGGAATTTCTATGGTTTTGTACGAGTGAAATGTCCAACTAACTATAACGCCCCTGAAACCTATGGTTTTTTCAGTGAATTTCTAAGGTTTTTTAAATGCTAATTTCTAACTATAACGTGCCTGAAACCTATGGTTTTTTCAGTGAATATATATATATTTATTATACTATGTATACATGTGAAAATGTCTCGGTCCCCTGTTTGCCTCGGTGGCACGGAAAAATGGGTGGAACTGACGTCAGCACGCCGACGAGGTCCTCTTATGGCTCCGATGACGTCATACGGTGTCGCGAGCGGAGCCGTGCTCATTGACGTGGGAGAGCTAGGAAAGAATTTCCGTGGAATGCTGGTGCAGGGGATATTCACCTAAGTGTTCAGGCTAGTCCTTTGGGAGCAACTGTTTATGTTGCCACTCCAGAAACCGAAACCAGTGATCCGAGGGCAGAGGCCCTGCAGATGGCACACGAGGTGGGGTGCCCAGTCGTGTGCACCGGCGGGGCAGCGAAGTGACAAGCACCACAACCCACAAAAAAGGTAACGAGGGCACTGAATAACACAGGATCTTCTCTTTGTATCTGGCAGGAACAACGAAGTTAAAATGCCCTAGTACCAAAATGTAGAATTAGTGCTACAACGGTCTTCAAGAGGACCTGCGATGCCGCTTCTGCCTCCCGTACCCTGGAGGCGGCACATGGGTCACGCGGTACGGTCATACTGCGGTGGGACGCACACTCGTTGACCTCTCATGGCACTGCTCCACACTTCAGGGAGGACGCTTTCCATTAGCTATGTTTTCTGATGACATGTCGCGCCGGCCCCGTCCAACAACAGAACTCCTTTAGATCCAAACAGACTCTTCCACTCTCTCACCGGAAGTGAAACCAGGCCACGCGGACACTTTCACAATACAACAGCCGGGAATGCACTTTTCGGTAAAAAAACCACATTCCTTCCTCCTAATTAATCAAATAAACGTCTCACTGAAGAACAGGGGCCAGCTTCGATCGGTAAACAGCCGTTACAATGACTTTTTACTTTGCGATACCATTACAACGCATGCATTACCACGCATGCGTTGTACATCACGAAGTCATTACTACGCATTTTTTAGAACGCATGGTCATTTACCACGCATGCCTTTACAACAAATTTTGTTGTAAAGGTATGTATGGTAAATGACCATGCGTTCTAAAAACATGTAGACGATCCATGTCGTTGTAAGGAAACAGAGGCTGTTCCGTTTCCTCACAACGACGTGCACCGCCCCTCAGAGATGACGTGAAGCAGGAACCACGAGGAGAGAGGAACCATGAGGAGTGAGAGGTAAGGGGATTGGGCATGGGGTGGGGGTTTCTTTTCTAGGGTTTAGGGTAGTGCAGTGGTGTTTGGGTGGTGTAGGGGGTCGTGCTGGGGGTAGTGTTTTAGGGTTTAGGGTAGTGCAGTGGTGTTTGGGTAGTGTAGGGGGTCGTGCTGGGGGTAGTGTTTTAGGGTTTAGGGTAGTGCAGTAGTGTAGGGGGTCGTGCTGGGGGTAGTGTTTTAGGGTTTAGGGTAGTGCAGTGGTGTCTGGGTAGTATAGGGGGTCATGCTGGGGTAGTGTTTTAGGGTTTAGGGTAGTACAGTAGTGTTTGAGTAGTGTAGGGGGTCATGCTGGTGGTAGTGTTTTAGGGTTTAGGGTAGTGCAGTGGTGTTTGTGTAGTGTAGGGGGTCGTGCTGGGGGTAGATTTAGGGTTTAGGGTAGTGCAGTGGTGTTTGGGGAGTGTAGGGAGTCGTGCTGGGGTAGTGTTTTAGGGTTTATGTTAGTGCAGTGGTGTTTGGGTAGTGTAGGGGGTAGTGCTGGGGTAGTGTTTTAGGGTTTAGGGCAGTGCAGTGGTGTTTGTGTAGTGAAGGGGGTCATGCTGTGGGTAGTGTTTTAGGGTTTAGGGTAGTGCAGTCATGTTTGTGTAGTGTAGGGGGTCGTGTTTTAGGGTATAGGGTAGTGCAGTGGTGTTTGGGTAGTGTAGGGGGTCGTGCTGTGGTTAGTGTTTTAGGGTTTAGGGTAGTGCAGTGGTGTTTGTGTAGTGTGGGAGGTCATGCTGGGGGTATATTTAGGGTTTAGTGTAGTGCAGTGGTGTTTGGGTAGTGTAGGGAGTTGTGCTGGGGGTAGTGTTTTAGGGTTTAGGGTAGTGCAGTGGTGTTTGGGTAGTGTAGGGAGTCGTGCTGGTGGTAGTGTTTTAGGGTTTAGGGTAGTGCAGTTATGTTTGGGTAGTGTAGGGTGTCGTGCTGGGGGTAGTGTTTTAGGGTTTAGGGTAGTGCAGTGGTGTTTGGGTAGTGGAGGGGGTAGTGTTTTAGGGTTTAGGGTAGTGCACCCAACCAGCCACAATATCCGTGGACAAAGGGGATCCTGACTCTTTGGAACGCTCCGTCAATTGAATAATTTGGGTCAAGGGCCCTACCACGTCCAAGACCTATCAATTCCTTTCTTGGGATCCCTCATATACTTGGAGAAAAAGGTACATAGTTTCTCATCAATTTCAGGCGTGTGTGCCACCTTCCCCTTCAGTGAGGGCCTGGGGCATTCTCCCCTCATCCTATTCCTGACCTCCCTTTCAAGGGGTTGATGGATTTTCCCCACCACATACTCTGCCACTTTGGCGTCAGGTGTCCACTCTGCCGACCTAGGATGGTAAATTTGGGTAGGCTCGAACATGTCCGAGTGGACCCCGTCCCCAACCGGGGACTGAGAGGAGTGGGACTCTGGATGCCAGGGACGCCCGAGTCCTTATCCTCATCGGAGGAGAAATCGTCCTCCGATACACCTTCTCCCTCTAAGGGAAACCCGCCGTCGGGGTCTACAATAGTGGTGACAGTGTCGCAATTTTCTCCGGGCCCCTCCTCCTCCCGGCAGGGTGCATGTTTTAGCGTTCGCGCACTCTTGAGGAAGGTCTCCGTAAGTTTATCAAATCCTTCCAAGTGCCCCGCGTTATGCTTAACGGCCCTTTTATTCCCCATCTGGGAGCTACTTGGACCCGCCACCACCAGATCTGGGTCACTGAACACCCCAGGGATGCTTTTCGCCAGCTTATCAACCTGATCCCTAAGAGGAGCCAGCGCCCTAGAAATAGCCAGAGAGAGGGCTTGGTCCACTGCTGGAGGGAGAAGTTGGGGGCCATTCCTCCTCCACTTCCTGGTAGGAGGAGTAAAAATGGTCTTCTGTAGAAGACATGATAGCAGAGGGTGTGAGCACAGAACAAATGCCCTTAAAATCCTTAAGACAGCCCCCTCGCCGGTGCTCCAACAGCTGGGCTTTCCCCGAAGCTGTTATAAGAATAGACTGAGGCTCAATACCAATTACCACCACCAGTTGGCGCTGGTCACTAACGTGGCCGTGTGGGGAAATCACCGCGTAGCAGTATCAAAATTAGGCAAGGGTTGGTCGGGAATCAAGCGGACAGTAAAGGAGTGACCGGATTCCCAAATGCGCGTAAAGACCAGCGGGAGCGCTCGACGGAGCTGCCTCGCTCGGACCAGACGCGCCTGACAGGATCTCACCGCGCGCAGAGCACACAGCGGGAGAAACTGCGAGGGGGAGAACGCGCTCGGGCAAGAGCCTGCTGCGCAGGGAATATGAAACAATACCAAGGCAATAATGCTAATAACGTGCACAAGAAACCGCTATACAAACAGCAACAACGTCAGATTAAGCCAAGAATGTAAGGAATGCACTTAACTGACGAGCAGTGAAGAAAGAGGAAGCGGAAGGGACGTCACGATATTATATACGATGGACTGTGATATGATTGGACTATAGTTGCCTTGGAGACTACCCCCTAATGGTTCATGGGTTGTGTAGTCTTTTGTTTAATGATTGTTGTGTTACGTTTTCTTTGAACTGCTATGCAAATAAAGTGAGGAAAGATATGCATAATCCTCGCCTCCGTCCTGCCATAGAATTCATTCAACTTTATTTGATCTGATTTAGAAACATAGATCATAAAAGTGTACATAAAAACAGTAAATCCTCTTTCCTAATACAATACAGTGAGAATTAATTAAAACCAGTAGATAAAAATGGGTGTTACAAAGCCCGGTTCAGAGCAACTTCAGGTTAACAGAATCGTAAAGTTCAATGTTTCGCAAGATCAATCTCATGTACTTCGTGCAAAATACGCAATAAGGGGTCCAAGTAAGATGTAACGCTCCAATTGCCTGACCAGTTTGCACTATATAAAACTGCAGAAAAACTAAAAATAAAAAGTGTTTTGCACACTTCTGTCATTGGGCTATATGTGGGCTACATCTGGGTGATATTTGTGCTACATTTGGGCTCTTTTTTCTCTGGTGGCCATCTTGGGAGACTTATTTGTTATGAAGTTTCCTAATTTCGTCATTTACTGCAGTCTCCTCAGTAGGAAATGCTTTCAGTTTTTTACTTTGATTCCATCAAGAAGGCATTCAGATGTGTCACACATTTGCCATAAATTCAGAATGTTAGCACTGTAGTTGTTCATTAGATCACTGTAGTAAAGCTACTGCTCACCAGGGAGTTAACTGGAAGTCTACTGCTGGTATTGAAAGTGATTGTTTCAGTCTGCATGTCAGAATTTTCTAATGAAATAGAAGAGGATTTGAGATCTCACTTAAAACATGCCCTAAATTTTCTTTCTGCAGCACTAACCATAATTTATATGGCAAAATGAACCCCCTCATTTTGTTCCTTTTTAAATTAAATGTTTTAAGTGTTACCAGTTTATTCCAATCAAGATGGCTTCAGGTGTGCCATACTTTTGTCATAAGTAAGACTGTTAGTGCTCTAGTTGTTCTTTAGAACACTCTGGGAAGCTGCAGTAGAACACAAAGGCATCAACTGACAGGCTGCTCCTGTTGAAATATAACAGGAAGATATTTGAGATCTCACTTAAAACATGTCCTAATTTTTCTTTCTACAGCACTAACCATAATTTCTATGACAAAATGAACCCCCTCATTTTGTTCCTTTTTAAATTAAATGTTTTAAGAGTTACCAGTTTATTCCAATCAAGATGGCTTCAGGTGTGCCATAATTTTGTCATAAGTAAGACTGTTAGCGCTCTAGTTGTTCTTTAGAACACTCTGGGAAGCTGCAGTAGAACACAAAGGCATCAACTGACAGGCTGCTCCTGTTGAAATATAACAGGAAGATATTTGAGATCACACTTGAAACATGTCCTAATTTTTCTTTCTACAGCACTAACCATAATTTCTATGACAAAATGAACCCGATCATTTTGTTCCTTTTTAAATTAAATGTTTTAAGTGTTACCAGTTTATTCCAATCAAGATGGCTTCAGGTGTGCCATACTTTTGTCATAAGTAAGGCTGTTAGCACTCTAGTTGTTCTTTAGAACACTCTGGGAAGCTGCAGTAGAACACAAAGGCATCAACTGACAGGCTGCTCCTGTTGAAATATAACAGGAAGATATTTGAGATCTCACTTAAAACGTCCTAATTTTTCTTTCTATAGCACTAACCATAATTTCTATGGCAAAATGAACCCCCTCATTTTGTTCCTTTTTAAATTAAATGTTTTAAGTGTTACCAGTTTATTCCAATCAAGATGGCTTCAGGTGTGCCATACTTTTGTCATAAGTAAGACTGTTAGCTCTCTAGTTGTACTTTAGAACACTCTGGGAAGCTGCAGTAGAACACAAAGGCATCAACTGACAGGCTGCTCCTGTTGAAATATAACAGGAAGATATTTGAGATCTCACTTAAAACATGTCCTAATTTTTCTTTCTACAACACTAACCATAAATTCTATGACAAAATGAACCCCCTCATTTTGTTCCTTTTTAAATTAAATGTTTTAAGAGTTACCAGTTTATTCCAATCAAGATTGCTTCGGGTGTGCCATAATTTTGTCATAAGTAAGACTGTTAGCGCTCTAGTTGTTCTTTAGAACACTCTGGGAAGCTGCAGTAGAACACAAAGGCATCAACTGACAGGCTGCTCCTGTTGAAATATAACAGGAAGATATTTGAGATCACACTTGAAACATGTCCTAATTTTTCTTTCTACAGCACTAACCATAATTTCTATGACAAAATGAACCCCATCATTTTGTTCCTTTTTAAATTAAATGTTTTAAGTGTTACCAGTTTATTCCAATCAAGATGGCTTCAGGTGTGCCATACTTTTGTCATAAGTAAGGCTGTTAGCACTCTAGTTGTTCTTTAGAACACTCTGGGAAGCTGCAGTAGAACACAAAGGAATCAACTGACAGTCTCTGCCCTTGTTGGATGTACATGTTTTACTGAGAATGTCAGACTTCATTCTCACATGACTGAGAAAGATAATGTGAATTTACAGAAAATATGCTCTCATTTTAGCTTCTGGAGCACCTTCCAAAACTGTATGGGACAAGCATGTGAAAATAGTTTTCTCTCAAACATGATTCATGATATCCCAGCAGAAGGTTTTTCACAGGGTAAAATCACCTTAGAACACTCCACAATTCCTGAAATTAGTATGGTACCATCAACAAATGAATTCTAAAGTCTGTTATCACCCGTTATAGTTCTCCTTTTGGTAACCCTCAAAATCTTCGATTCACTACAATGCATTTCAATGGGGTACTATCATTTATATTGGTCCCAAGATGGATGCCAGCAATTCCAGGATGAAGTGCTGACAGCCAATCAGATCTCACGATGACATGTGTGGTTAGGCTCCGCCCAGATATATATGTGTTTTATTTTTCAAATTTCTCAGGAACTACTGAACGGATTTACACCATTTAACCAAAAGGCACGACTCTGAACCAAGGGCTACCTTTTTGCCAAATTTGGTGTAATTCCGTTCAGCAGTTCGGGCTGTAGCTGCGATGAAAGGTTCCTATGGACCCCCTTTTTTTCTCAGCCCCCACTTGACGAATCATCCCGAGACTTTCAGGATAGGAGCGGACCGGAGCGCCCCACAAGTTTTGAAAATTTCGCGAAGATTCGTCAACCGGCGCCAAAGTTATTTCAAATAGAATGTTGCGGATTTCCTATGGAAAATAGGTCCTAACTATAACTATCTACTGGCGACCGCCAGTAGATAATATATATATATATATATATATATATATATATATATATATATATATCTATATATATTTATTTGTTATATTTTTAAAGTTTACAAATTAGTAACTAGTTTTATAAATAATAATAATGTTAATAATATTTTTAAATTATATATGTTTAAATATACATACACACATATATGAGTTTATTTTTTAAAATAAGTATAACATTTATATAGAATTTTAAATTATTTAAACTTATTTAATTTACATTATATTACTGTTTAATAGTAATATATTTAATGTTTACTATGTTTAACTATGTTTATATCAAAAACAATATTTTTTCTTCTATTTTTAGTGTATAACGATATTTTTTTCGATATTTTTGTTATTTACATTATAAGTATAGGATAACAATATTTTTGTGTTCGATATTTTTGACACAATATGTATGTCCCATGATATTTGTCGTTTCTAAATTTTGTCAGTGAAACATTCAGTTGCAAGGGGGCTGTGCTAAGCTTCTCCCCCATCCTGCCAGCTGATGGCCCATTCAGGCCCACCTCTTCCCACTATTGTGTGACTGTCAGGGAGGTCAACTTTCAGTTGCACCCAGTCATGTGTCTCAAGACAGGCTACCCACATCTAATGGCTATGGCAAATAAATGTCAACTTTCTAAAAAGTGGTATTTTCAGAATTACAATTTAAAGTCTATTGTCACCGTAAGTTAGGATTTACATTTTTTATTCCATAGACACAAAACGTGATCTGAGCATCTCTTCCCATTTGGAAATTACTTATAAAATGTAATAAGGCAACTACAGTGTTTTACCTGCGGGAGAGATAGGCCTTGCAGTAGTAAAAAATGAACGTAAGAGTTTTTTTACTACCAAGACATGTACAGCTTAAAGTACATGTCCAGCTTTTTAAATGCATTGCACCCTGCCCCACGGGCTGTCCAGGGTCCACCCTAGGGGTGACTTATATGTGTTAAAAAGAAAAGTTTGAGCTTGGCAAAGGGCTTAACTTGCCAGGACGACATGGCAGTTTAAAACTGCTCACACAGACTCTGCAATGGCCGGCCTTAGACATGTTTAAAGTGCTACTTAATTGGGTGGCACAATCAGGGTTGCAGGTCCACTAGTAGCATTTAATTTAGAGGCCCTGGGCACATGTAGTACCACTTTACTAAGTAAATTAAATATGCCAAGTGAGTATAAGCCAATTCTACCATGTTTGTTTCAAGGAGAGAGCACAAGCTCTTTAGCACTGGTTAGCAGTGGTAAAGTGCACAGAGGTCTAAGGCCAACAAAAACAAATTCAGAAAAAGTGGAGGGTGAAAGCAAAATGTCTGGGGATGACCCTGCAGAAAGGGCCAAGACCAACCGTCAGCGTAAGTAACTCATCTCTCTTATTGACAAGATTCAACATCAAACACTTGTAAGTCTCTAATCAAGCAGGATAATGTAAATCTTCTGTTTTGGTCTTCACAAGTGCCAGAATGCCAGCCTGCAATAAGTGCATTAATTTGCTGCCCATTTTAAGCCTGAAGATTAGAAATTTGACAGCATCATATCGGGGCTTGAGACCTTTTACTGACTGCAGATATCTAAACAGGTTACATTTAAAATGATATGCCCGGTATATTTTCATCTTTAAGGAAATTCTCCAGTATATTTACAGAATGAACCCACTAGGAACTCAGCATATCACGCTCAATTGTGCAACAATCAAGTGCTACTAAGTGCTCCAAGAGCTCGGCTTTGATGGAAATGGAAATGCCGGCTCACATTGTTGGCTGCAATCTCTGGGACTCTGCCACATGATATTCGAAGGACATCAGTGTGATTATGTTCAGGAAACTTATGAGAAGGGAAGGCATTTGTAGAAAAGCTGCCTTTTCTACCTGGTCACCCGGATGTTTCACCTGTTTCTCGACACTATTTTTGCTGGACTTGGAACTCTGTTAACTGTTTCCCCTGCTAAACACAAGTAAATGGCATGTGCTGCCCCTTTAAGCATGCTTAAATTGGCTTATCCCTAATTGACTTATTTAAGTTACCTATAAATCCTTAGTATATGTTAAGGAAAATGTACCCAGGGCCTGGAAGTTAAATGCCACCTGTGGACTGGAGCACCTATCGGTTTAAACAATTTTTATTGGGGTATTTTTTAAGCTGAAGACATTAGCAGTTGTAGTAGGATAAGAACCAGAACAGGTAGCAATCATCAAATACATTACAATTTTAGTACATAAAGGACAAGGAATCAAGCTTCAGTACCTGCACAATCAATAAGAAAGGAAAATAACAATTATCGGCAGCATGTCAGTTTTAGTTTGTGTGTCGCTGTGTAGGCTAAGTGAGATATGTTAAAATCCTTCAGCTACGTGCTGACGCATTAAGCATTATTATGTCTCCATATCTCCCTACATGTTCCAGCAGGATGAAGAGGACCCGATTAATGATAACATACAAAACTTCAAACTGCAAAGAAGGAACCAGTGGAGCACGAGCGGAAAGAAGAAATTTTGGAAACTTTTAAAAACTTTTCCTTCACAGCTCCAGAGCTTCAGCATGACCTGATGGAAAAAGTTCATCAGAATTGGACTGGATTTCCACTTTGTCTCTGTCAAAGATCCCCTCAACTCGGAAAAAACAGCTAAATCCCATTTTGCTTTAGAAAACTTTCAGCAAGAATTTTCCAAAATGCAATGCAGGCAGTTTTTTTCTTCTCTAAAATTCACAAAGTCCGATTTTGCATTGGTACTTGGAAAACATTTCAACGTTTTTCTTCAAAAAGTGTCAAAGCCTTTGTTGAAATTGGATTCAGATTGGTTTTTGAATTTTTTGACTACCAGACTTTAACCAGGGCCAATCCACTTAGCTTATCCGACCAGGGCTCCTTTGTGGTCAGCCTTAAATCGCACCTAGGTCCTGGTCCACCGCTTCCTTGGAATACCTTGATGCTTAGTGCTCTTTGGTGCTAGTTCTACTTAAAAAACTTTAAAGATTAATATATCCAGTTCTCCTTATTGGATTTTTGTTGTTTTTGTGCCAGTTTGTTTGTTGACTTTTTCTTATTCCAATTTGGGATTTTTACTGCTTGCTGTTTTGATTTTATCGCTATCTTAGCACTGGATACATACTGTACATATCACCCTAAATTATGCCCCTCTGCTCTGTGCCATAGCTACCAGTGGCTATTTTAATCACTTTGAGGGTTCACACTGACAAGAACTGTTATTATTCCTTGAGGTGGGCATTCACCCACCCCAAATAATAATCTACTTTTACAGCATTCCAATTTGACTGGGTTGTATCTTTCGGTCACTTTGTCAATCACATCATATTTTGATTCATCATTTTTGGTTGACAAATGTCTGGATATAATTTAGTATGTGGTGTACACTGAAAAAATAAATAAAAATAAAACAGCATGCAGCTGTGCAGAATTACTTCGCAGCTCACTTATTCAAAGTGTTAATTCTGGCTTATTAATTCAAAAACAGATTTCCTTTTTAGGGCAGGCTTAAGCTTATCAAACCACATTGGCTGGGTCTAAGCCCATTTTACTTCGTGTTTCAGATTAATGGGTAGGAAATATCTCTTTCAGGCTTACATCTGAAATGTGATCTTTCAACAGCCAGCATGCAGTGCAGCTGACCTATCAAAGTATCCTACTTGCCATGTCAATTACAAACTCAGTTTTTATTTTTCTGCCTCATAGCAGCATTACAGGAGCTGGCATTTAACATCCAGGCCAGCGTAATTACAAGCTCAAGCCAATGATTCTAGGGAGGAGATCCGACCCTGGTCCAGAACATTTGTAATCATTGAGGGTTTTTGTTTGAAACAAAAACCACTTGATCCAGCATGCTATTAAGTGAAGCCTGGCCATTTCAAGTGCCTTTCTTAAACTCTAAAGTGCCACTCAGTAATAATCTATTTGAAATAAAATGAGCTTATATAAAATATGTATGAGCGAATCTATTACACTAATGGCCTGACTACGAGTTTCATCTGTCAGATGTGAGAAATATCGCACCCAAAACAATACGACACAGAGGTTGTAATAATTATTGGCCAGTCTGACTTTTTGAGGATTTACCGTGCGGATTTCGGTGCTGTCTGCACCAACATCTGAATATCCCACTATATACGGTGCCTTTTCCCGTTTTTAAATTCTGTCAGGTTTTACCTGCCGAAATGAAAGATGGGTGCAACCGGTTTTGAAAGTGTTAATGATGGGGTGCCATAAACATTGCACCACTTATAATTGCGATCCTTGTGCAAACGTGCATGCGCAGGGGCCGCAATTGTTTAACAAATCCACGGAATCAAGCCCTTATAGTCAGCTATTTTTTAGTTATTTTTGAACTAAACCTTTTCTCAGAGTTGCTCATGTAGCGCATACATCAGACCACACATTGCACGGGATTAAGAAGGTTGCTCAGTGAAAAAGGCTGAATAATAGAAACCACATTTCTCAGTGTCTGGCAGGACCAGCGTGGCATTGTGTTCTGCTAGGGATGGACTTTAGGGGGCTTGCCCTTTCAATCCTGAAGGTCCAAACTAATGCCATCGACATAAAGTCTTCCTTTGTTGAAGTTCTTCTGGGCAGGTGGTGACACGGTGTTCGGAAGGCCCAATACATTTAGATAAGTTTCCTTTTAGATACATTTCTGTCTGTTCGCTACAAGCCTGGAGCTTAGAAACACTTGCAATATCTTGACATATATGGTCAATGTCTCGGGAAATATGTCAGTGCGGCTGCTGCTTTTACTGCTCGAAGACAGAGACTTTTAATGCATGGGCAAAGTGGGCTCTGGCCCAGGGCCCTCGCCTTTCAGGGGGCCACCTGATAGAGCCAGCTCTGTTCTGCAGAGTCTTGCCCTAAAGACCTTGAATATTTCTTAAACAGATTGTTTTAAATACTGTTTTCCTTTAATTTACTTTTAATGTGGGTGATGTGTGATAGACCAGTACAGATATTTTGAAGATAAATGTTGTGTTTATGTTTCATGCAACATCCATAAAAAGTTTCTTTTAGATCAAAATAGGGCCTCACCTATGAGAGATGGGAGGGGGTCATAGAGATTATTTATATTATTATGGGTGAGCTGTTACAATTTTGAAAACACGCATCACTATCCCTGAAAATGACATGGAAACGCATTTAGAATTTGGACGAGTGCGCATGTGCACTGTCAGGGACCTAGCCAAAATGGGCATGAAAGAGCTGAAATGAGATCATAAATTCAAAGCTGTTTCGAACAGGGGCCCCCAAAATACGTTTAGCCCAGGGCACTGGCGTAGCAAGGGGGGGCGGAGAGGGCGGTGCGCCCCGGGCGGCACGAGTTTTAGGGGCGACGGCGGCCGCAAAAACTATCGCAGGCAGCCCCCCCCCGCGCGGCGGCAAAAGACAGGGACCGCCACGGGCGGCAGAGTGCCTAGCTACGCCACTGGCCCAGGGCCCCCAAAATCCTTAAGATGTCCCTGCGCGAAGAGCTCTACTACTATGCGTTGTGTTCTCGTCCCGCTGATGAAACCGCGCGGATATTCATTTGCAAATGATGTTACAGTCTCAGGAAAAATGCACATCTGTGTTTTTTCACCCAAATCTGCGTAGTAATTCAGCCACAGAGTTTGCATTCTTTATTTTTTATATGTTTTAATTTAAGTGACTGTTTCTTTGTTGGAGACAATTCTAATGAACTCGATGGATATTAAATCGGGCACATTCATTGTTTAGCAAATTCATTATAATTCCACTTTGGAAAATAAAATGTGAAAGCAAATGTGAAAACCGAATCGAGACATACAACGAGAGGACGTGCACTAAGGAGAGCTAGGGAAGGGTGGCGGAGAGATCTGTATAGTTTTTTTTTTTTTTTGTAAAATAACGAGCTGCCACGAGTTCCTGCAGTGTTAGGGGAGCCTAGCTGTCAATAGTCAGAGTCCGAGCCCCTGTTATATAGTCCATACCACCATTAGTAAATAAAGATACACACAACTTAAGTGAAACTGCTTGCATCTCACACAGATTTGGGCTAGTATAAAAATAGTTCCCAGTACTGCTTTTGGTTCCTTTTCCAGCCTTCCCTGACATCTGTGCTGGGCTGTGATTCTAATGGCAGTTAAATGTTGTTATTGAAAGAGGATGTACATTGGAATTTCAAAATATAGGTGCTCGTTTTTGCAATGAACTTCAAACCTCTGTGTTGATTCGTGAAAAGACAAGTGTTGGAATGTAGATCATTAGTAGAGGCAGATATGCATTTACCACTTGGAAAAATACCACTAACACAATATACGGCTCAGAATAGGTCTTAAAAATTATTTCCATTCTCAACCCTTAGTAGCTTGCCTGCAAGCAGGCAGGCTTAACTTCAAAGACAGATATGTAAAGCATTTAAAACACCAATTCAGTAAATAATTAAGCCACAACACACTATGAAAATCCAGCACCAATTTATAAAAATAGGAAAGTTTTATCTTTAAAATGACACCAAAACAAAATATATTAACTGTATAGAACAAGAGATATGATTTTTTTAAGATTAAACACTTTCTAGTGCTTAGAAACCAAATAGTGCCACTTTTGGACATTTGATTGCCTCTGACCAGGGCCAAGTCAAAGTTTGAAGCCGACTGCGATGGAGCCCTGGTTTGATACACTAAGCTGGAGGCTCTGGTCAAGATTTTACCTTCACACTTAGAAAGTTTTCTGGAGGATTTTTCACCAGTCGTCGTGCAACCTCCTCTAGCAACCCGGATTCAGTGAGGGTTCAAAGGATTGCCTTTCTTTGGGAGTCCAGTCACCCTCTAGAGCTTTTTCCAAAAATTCACCAAACTTTCCCAAACTTCTGGAATTTCTTCCTGAAGTTTCTCTTGAGGTTCCAAAGTGTCCAAAACTCAATCCAAGGGTCTGGAATCTCCAAGATGGTCCTTGGTTGGGACCACAATTCCCACATTGCACCTGGACAACACCCTTAAAAGTCCACTAGATACACTCCAGGCAGGGGACTCTTGGTGCAGTTGATGCAGGTGAGCGCTGTTAACCTGTAGCTTGCAGTGAGTCCTCTCTTTAGTCCTTTTGAGGCAGGTTTGACCCACAGGGCTGTAATTCCAGATTGTGCAGCAGGCGCAGTCAGTCACAGTGCAGGGCCTGGTTGGTACAAATCAAACTTCCAGCATGAACCAGTCTTTTTCCTTAAGTTTCAAGCAGCAGGTCTGAGAGGCACTGCCCCTCTCAGATACTTATTCAGTGTTCTCTGGGGTCAAGAAAGAGGGCACTCCTGTCCAATGAGGTGGAGGGCAACAGCCCAGAGCATGACCACTTCCTCCGAAGTGTGGCACAATGGTCTCCCAAAAAGCACTATTTTCCAAAATTCAATATATCAGAATTTTCAGCAGAGATTCAAGAGCTAGTTAAACACACCTTTATGATGGTTAATCTCCATAGTCTCTCACCCTGTCATCTGCTCATTCCTTCCTTAATCCTAACATCTGGCTGGGTTCAAAGAGTAGGGGTGTAAATGAAACTAGACTCTCCTGCCTGTCTCCTCCTTCTATTGAAGAATATTGTTTATGACCCCTCCCCCTGGCTCTGGCATTCCTATGCCCAGCACCTTCTCCTCCCACAAGGGTTCCCAAACCCTAGGGGTCATTTATTACCTCTTCAAAGTAGCTCTGGCCAATCAGGTCAGAGCACTAGAAGGCTGAATTTTGGCTTACAAACAAGAAAGTCTTATAATTTCTTGCCAATACATTTTTAGGATAAATTTAATAAAAGCATATTGTTGGATTTATCAATACATTCTACTGAGTCCTTGAATGATATTTTTATGACAGCTCTTCCTTTAGTTCTTAATCAATGCATTCTTGCCATGTTAACCTATGTGGCTGGGGATTTGCAATGGGGAAATTGAACTGGGCAATTTCTCCACCACCAGGGCTTATAAAACATCTTTTATAAGGACCCTGCCTGTATTTACAGGACCCCCAACCCCTGGAACACCATGAGGAGACTTTAGTGGTTCCGAATATGTACAAATATTGCAGATCCTCACTCTACAGTGCTCCGAGCACAAAATTCGATTTTAGGAAGCACTTTACCACAATGTGGGGAGTGAAATGTGCAATTTCACTAAACCCACGGCACATAAAACTCATTTTATAAGGGTTCTCCTTATAAATACCTGACCCTCCACCACTGGGACACCTAGGGGAGACCCTGGGGGTACCTAATATGCCCAACCATTGTAATTTATTAATTTTTAAGTGCCGCAAACACCAAAGTCAAGTTTGGGCACAATTTGCTTTTTAAAAGCAGTCCTGCAACACAGGGCTGCTTTTAAACTGACCTCAGGCTCCAGCAGTGCACACATGCAAGTGCAGAAAAGCTGCTGGCCTTTAAACTGCCATGCCCTATTAAATGCCAGGGTCTTAAAGGTAGTTTTAATCCCCATGCCCTATTATGTACTAGGGTCTTATTGGGGAGGTCATGCCAGTCATAGGGGTACCCTAATCCATAGTGTACCCTATTGTATGTAGGTGTGCACTGTATTCTAAGTGTCTTTTCATCATTGTACTGGCCTTGGGCCTAGTTAGGCAGAGCCCAGGGTCAGTCAGAGTCAGTTACCACCAATACCTGTCAGCAGAAAGTCAGGGGTGCCCACGGCACTGGATGACTTTGCAACAACAAGACATGATTTATGTGCCAGCTGAGTTAGAATTATCAAGTAGGCCATGGGCCCAATTCTTGCATGAGGTACAATTCTGGTATGTTGTCTAGGGCATATGACTGATACCAATTTTGGTGCAGGGGAAGCATTTATTATGTAAATGTATGACCATGAAGAATAACTATGCAGGCCCATAAGGACATTTTCGGGCACTGCAGTATCTGTGCAAGGTGTTATGATGTGATAAATAATTTGCATATATTTTTACATTTCCATCTTTACTGATTGTTTTATGTGAATTTTTAGCATTGGACCCTTAGCACTGCTAACCCCATTACCTTAGAGCCTTGTCATAGGAATCTTGGTGGGATCCATGATCCACGTTTCTGTCTGTTCATTCTTCATGTGCCAATACCTTCTATATAGGGAAAACTATGGCAAAAAGCATAAATATGTTTAGAATAAGTGTCTTTGTTGACTTGCAAACCCTTCTGCCACAAGTATGAAGCTTGTTACCATACTGCGTAAAAAGCTCATATTCTGGAGGTTAAGTCCATACAGATATATTTTATTGTGGTAAGTGAGGTTTGAAGAGGATAGTACAATGCATATCAGTCACATCACATCTTACAGGAAATGCCACCATTTGAGATCCCTGCACGGTGTCATGGCATGGGTGAGTATCTGCTTCACAAACTGCCTCAAATGGAGCTTAGGAAGTTAAAAGGCACTTTTTGGCATTTCAGTTTTCAAACAAGACTTTGTAGTTTTCACAGAGTTTGGTGAATGTGCATTTGCTTTGTAAATTGTTGCATGCCTTCAGCACACGTAACCTTGGCTGCGGCTCACAAACACCCATAACTGCCAAAAACAGAGGAATATAATTAGATGAAACATTGCATTTGGGTAAAGGAACCTTGAGGTAATTGGCATCTGGGACAACTCCATCATTCACTAGTTGTACGAAATCCAGGGTGGAGGGTCCCAAGGTTGTCAGAATGTACTGGGCCCCAGTCGTAACAACCGAGCTCTTTTGCCTCTAATGAACTTGCGCTCAAGCATGGCAGACCCTCAAACTGGGAACCAGGCAGTACTTTTTAACTCTTGACTCTCAGGGTAGCAAGGCAGAGCTGTCCAAGACTTAGGAGAGGTACCTTGGGCTAGAGACTGGGAATCCAGCAACACAGAAACACTCAATCAAACACTATCCAGTCAGTGCCTGTTCCTAGAAAAAGGAAAATGCTTTAATAGAAACCAGTAGCGGCTCCTGGTGGGAGTGCTGCCGGGCGGTGACGCAGGGCGGGGGAGGGGCAGGGTGGGGGGTAGAAAACCCTGGAATAAGGCCCAACAGAGGTAAGTAAACAAATAAATAAATAAAATGAAATTAGTTCGCGCGCTGCATCGCATTTGGCGATGCAGCGCGCGCAATGAAATTCGTTTTATTTATTTATTTGTTCACTTACCTCTGTTGGGCCGTATTCCAGAGTTTACTACCTCCCACCCTGCCCCTCCCCCACCCCGCGTCACCGCCCGGCAGCACTCCCACCAGGAGCCGCTACTGATAGAAACAAAACTAAATACTAAACCCAAATTAACAACTATTTACAGAATGATAGTTGAAAAAAATCTATGGGAACACCCTTTAAATAGCTCACAAGCTACAATGAATGCTCAACAAAGAAAGGTCACTTTGGTTAAGTAACCCCCTAATTATACCTTCGCTCCCCCATACTGGAAACACCTGTAAACCTCTGTGCTGAAGCAGGCAGTAACCCATAAAACATTAAGGGGCACATGCATCAACCTAAGTACCGGTCGCAAACGGGCCGATTCACAGAATCAGCCCCTTTGCAACCGGTATTTAGGCAATTGGGATGCATCAACCCACAACCCATTCGCAATATAGGTAATCGCAAATTATGCGATTACCTAAATTGCGAATACTTTTAGGGAATCGCAAATTGCGATTCCCTATTTGGGATGCATCAAGCCTTTCCTAAATGTGACTTGGCATTTAGGAAATGCTAATTACTATCAACTGCAAGTTGATGGTAACCTGCAAAAAACTTTGAAAACTGCACAAAACTGCATTTTTCAAAGTGCCATGTGGCGGCATATGTGTGCGCCACATGGGCACACATGCCAAATTTGGGGGTGCAGCAAGGTGGCCTTTAAGGCCCCCTAGTACCCTTCAAATTGCATTCGCAATTTGCGAGTAGCTATTTGGCACTCGCGAAATTGCGAATGACTTCCCATTCATTCCTATGGGCCTCTAGGCCCATAGGAATGAATGGGAAGACACTCCTTAATAGCAAGTCAATTTCTTAAGAATCGCTATTTAGGAATCGCAATTCCTTACTTTGATGCATGTGGACCTATACCTCCTATGCACCTCACACAACATGAGAACATTAATTAAAAAGGCAGGCCTACTGACTTTGTCAGGTTGTTACCATAATCCTCAAATGCACAAAAAATAGCCCTTCGTATAATGAACTTCAATCAGGAAATTATTTCAGGCGTTACAAAAAAATATTCAGTAAAGCAAATGGCCATTGGTTTAAAAAATATGCAATTCTTTTGACTTTCAGTTGCACCTATCTTAAAGTGAAGCAACTGAAATTTCAGTGTCAGGGTTGTATACGCTGCCTAGCAACCTCAGAGGACAAATCCACAAAAGCCCATATACCACAAAGCTTATTATCAAAAGCTCCTTTTCAAATACTGCTTGAAAATTGAACTATACATTCCTGGGGGTCACACTTTCTGACCCAAAAGACCTAGAGGGTTGCAGTTCACAATGATTGTTGGGCTCCTGTGGGTGCCTGAAACTCTTCTCACTTCCATCAGCACTCAACAAACACTGTGCGTGGTGCCCCTGATCATCCTAGGGCACCTCCAGTGGAATAATCTCGTTGGTATTTTGACCCACAAGGCCTAATGGTGTGCTCCTCTGACCTGCAGTCGCTTTTTGATATTTTCAAAGAATGGGTGTTCCGGCCTCCTGTCGGGTACCCACAAACGCTGTCTGCATGGATCCCGTAGGAACACAAGCCTCTGCAGTCATGTGGGCTCCCTGCCTCTGCATCACACTCACCTCCTGTTCTGACAGGAGCTGACTCCTTCCTCTATGCCACCTGTTCGTTCCTTCAGCTCCCGTGGAGATGTTCAGCACAGTTGCAAAGTGGGAGGCTCCTTAAGCCAGGGAAGCCATTGCCTCCTGGGCCAGTCAGGGTGGTGTTGGAGGAAATGCCAGAATATGAGATTTCTAAACGAGCTGGTTCTCCTGGGGCTCTGGCCCTCCCTGAGTGTGTTGTAATCCTAGCACTATGGTGTGTTCTCCTTGGCTGATCCCCCAGAGGCAGTGGCCCTCCTCTTGGTGTACTCTGCGAACTGTTTGATGAAGTAACTAATTTTGCAGTCTGGTCATCTTGGGGACCTGCCATCCAAGAATGTACATCTGGACTGAGCAAACAGTTTTTCATCATGCCTATTTGGTCCTTTTTAGATAGTGTTTTTGGTTTGTACTCTTGAGGATTGCTTCTGTATGATCTTATGGCCTGTACATGTTTTGGGGAATTTCTTGATGGAGCTTTATTATTTTGACTGTTCTCTTTTCACTGAGGAAGAACTCGGAGATCATGGTAGGCTGGTCCAGATCCCTCAGCAGCAGCATCCAATGGCTCTCAAAGAAGACTACACCACCTGCCTGCATTTTCCAGGTCTGTGGCCTCCTTGCCACTTGAATTGGCACTTATGTGCATTGCAGGAGTCTGGGGTACCCTTTCTCAAAGCACCTCCAGCCAGGACCAGTCCATAGAAGTCCAAGGGAATCCTCTCCTTTAGGGTCTCCAGCATGTCCATCTCTTCTGCCCTCTGTATTAGGAGTCCAGTGCAACTGGCCCTGGAGACAGAATCCACAGAATTCCAAGACATACAACACTAAAATATTCTACAGGTGGGGGCTTTTACATATGGGGAGCCCTTCCTCTTCTATAGTTCCCTCTTCTTTCAAAGTCGTTCCTTTATATAGGGGTTTAAAGTGGAGAAAGAGTATTCAAGAAGGTGGGTTTCTTTGCCCAATCCTAAAATGCCACATCACCCCACCACCACTGAGAGACAATCCACAGGTTGGTCCACCGCCATGCAGAGCACTTTAGGTACTTTCAATATGGCACTCTTAACCAATTCTGCAAAACAGCAAAGTACTTTGCATACTTTCAAAATGGCACCCCTAAATGACAAAGCAAAACAGGTTGCTTTCCTCCTAGACTTCAAAGTGAACCCATGATGTGAATGGTGACAGAATTTTGCCTATTCCCTCATTATCCCTTTGAGATGGAAGTAGATCACCTGTGTTTTCCCATAATGGTCACAGTTGTCTTCTAGAATTCAGCCTCAGCTATGAAATGTTGGTTTTTAAAATGAATTCAGTTGAAATCTGAGCTTGAAGTGAAAGTTATGTGCTGCGTGATGCTCACTAAACTATTGAAATTTTACCTTTGTCTTCTGGTGATCTTTTCAGGATTACGATGCCCTGGATTATGATGCTTTTCTTTCAAGTAGGTGTCACCTAATCACTACATGGAGAACACTTCTCCCTCCTCTTTCTCTAAAAGGAGAAGACTAATCCCATCAAAATGGGTCTACCGTTCAGGGGTGACTTTGAACTGCAAGCTGCCCATAAGAGTAGTTAACATGGGCAGCAGGGCAATTGAAACCTGAATCTCATTATGGGCTGGATCAGGAAATATAAATGCCAAAGCGAATGATGGAGCATAAATATGCTCAAAGAATATATTTTTTATTTGTGCTCAGGGCCTTTTATTACATTGGAACAGTCACATTAGGTTTTTCTCTATTGTGAATCAATGAAAAATGTGCATTTGACAGTGTTCACCGAATTGTAAAGTCAGTAAACCACTAACAACTTACATTTTAGTCAAAAAGAAAGGAGGGCATACTTTTTGGATGCCAAATTAAAGTGGCCTGCACAAACCTTAACTAGTTTATACATGGTTCCATCAGCAACAGGCTGCCTGTGCAGAGATACCAGAATGGTTTAGAGATCAGTATTCTTTGCTCATCCCACACAGATGTGCATATGTATGTGCACAGTGTTAACACCTTGGGGCTACTTACCTGAGCTGCACAGGTGCAGGCCATATTGTAAAAGGTGGACACTGAGGGTAATTACTCAAATTCATTTGTATGATTGACTAAGTAAATGCAAGAGGGTTTTTCTCCATTAGTCACTTGGATTCACCTGGGACACCAACCTCACCCTCAGGTAACACATTGCCAAAAAACTAAAGACGGTCTGTTACTAGATATCTGTTCTAAGAAATGGTGAAACTGTTTCTCTCAGAACTCCTGTCCAAGACCTCACATTCTCACATCTGAATGGTGGTAATGTCCTGCCCCATGGCTTCCCAGACTCCACACTAGCACCCTTTAAGGGCATCCTACATGCCGCAGCATGTCCCATTCAGGTCTTGAAGAAATTGGTTCACATCACCCCCATCCTTTTGGAACTCTATTGGCTACCCTTGCTGACCCACATTATCTTCAAAACCAGCTGCATGTACAGAGCCTTCACAACCAGCACCTCCATTTTTCATGAGACCACTGGTGACACCCACAGCCAGAACTCCATTAGACTGTAGACTAGTATGTGTAAAAAAGGAAAAATAAGGCAGCAGGCCTTTTTTATCTATGCACCAAGGATCGGGAACATCATGCCCGTATCCAACGGACCTTCCCTCCCTAATGCTGCTCCAGTTTAGGAAAGAAATGAAGATGCAACTCTGCTTAAAAATGCATTAAAAGTCCACATACCAGTTACCTCCCCTATCACTTATTGACTTTATGCTTGTTTTTGACCGTGTCTCTGCTGCCTTTTAGAAATACCACCAACATGCACACATACATAGAGCAAACTTTGCTGTATGGATGAGAGTATAAGTAAGTGTGGTCAGTTGTTGACTAGGAATAAATATCAGCTGAACCCTGTGGATATCATTAACTATGGTCATACTCATATACATTACAGTTACATTTCAGCAAGGAAATAGGTAAGTAGGACGTGCACAACACAGTAAAATTATCAACCATATTAGACAAACAGAAACAAAGTAATGAGTCAAAAGTCAGTGTGATTATTAAAACAGGATAAGGGGAACCAGAGATAGGATTTTCAAATTTTTAAGGCAAAAGGCATCTAGAAAGAGTGAAATGCCAGTGAAAAGCAACAATTTGCAGTTGAATGGGACCTTAATGTGATTTCAGTCCCACTGAGATGGAGCAAAGGCCAAATACATCAAGTGGATCACCCGGAAAAAGTTTATCTTGCGACTTTTATGTCTGAAATGGAAGTCAAAATATTCCATTGGTTCATAGTCCAAGGCTGTGGCCAGTACGGGTCCCTTGAAGCCGGACATGTTGTTGTCGAGTCCCAGTGTGGAGCCAATGCTTTTGTCACCAAAAGCTAGCCTCCAAGGTCACTTCGCTGGTTGGATAAATTTGCTGCCTTTTCCTTGTCCAAAAGATTACCTTCTGACTTTTTTTAAATCCAGCAAGGCAAGACTACTAAGACAGGAAGGTTAAATAGACTGATTGCCTGAAACCAATTTTGCCACTAATTGTAAGGCCAGAGCACACACACTGTGCCACTGAATAGCAACGTCACAGTGCATAATCCTAATACCAGGAAACGTAGAATCAAGAAAGAGGTAAAAAGTCTGGAGTGACGATGTAGAAAAGATGAATTTGTTACATTTAATATATGTTGAGCAATGTTGAAAAGGTCAGTTGTGGTGGTGTTAAGACCAGTTTAAGGTGCATTGTAGAAAACAGCACATGCAAAGGAGGTGGGAGGCTTATAATAGCCTTGATTAGTAGGCATTTGAATGTGTCTTGTATCTCCTTGAGAGAGCACAAACATGTGATATCAGTTACCAACCATTCTGCAGCAAAAAATGATGAAAAAATACAAGAGAAAGGGTTATTTTACATTAAAGGAGAGGATGCCCATTACATGGCCATTTTTCTTTAGGATGCAATATAGGTCGCAAAATTCATCTTGTGAGTTTCAAAGATGATTTCCAAATTTTACAACTTACAATGTGCCCTTTGGACATTGCGACCTGGATTTTTGCAGTTGAAAGCCTATGAGATCATAAGATTGATAAGATCAAGCGTTCTGTACCTGTCCACAATGCTGCCATTCACAAAATAAAGTCTAATAGCTGTGTCCAAGGGCAAGAAAACTAGGTTGTGTCAGTCTATGCAGTTCAGACAGCAGTGGCATGGAATGGACTGCCCCTGGAATTGAGAGATAAACAGAAGATCATGGTGTAAAAAAAAACTCCCATCCTATCTCTTTCAAGTTAAACAATCTTTGTCTTCAAATCCCAGCTCTAAAGAGCCCCTGAAGGAGTATTATGTGTGGTATATAAGCTTAGCACATCAGTACAATACATTATGTGAGAGGAACCTGAATCTAAAGTCACTATGTAAGCTATACAGCATTTTAATCTATACCATATGAACAGTTGAAACTGTTGCAGAAATAGCTATAACATTGCCAACATCCTTTTAGAAGTATAGTTGGCAAATTACATCAGAGTTCACATTTTATCTCTTCTATACATTTCAGTAGCAACCTAGATTACTTTTTTTTGATTTGTGAAAATTACAATTTGTCAACTCTTGTAGTTGGTTACACTTTATATGTTAGGAGAGCAACAGAGAGTGCTATGTGACAATTATGAAGAAAGTGTATTGAGAGCACATTACCAATTCTGTAAACCAGATCCAGTCATGCCCTTTTAGTAGCTGCTGTCCAAAATACATAAAGACCCCACTCAGTTGAACCATCATCACAGCAATAAGAGTTTTAGAAATTGGGTCTCTAGTTGGCAGAGGTTTGCACTCTATCCAAGTAGGGACCACAATCCTAGTCAGGGTAAACTAGAAACACACTTTAAATTAACCTGTGCTCACCCTCTGGTAGCTTGGCAAAGAGCAGGCAGGCATAACTTAAGAGGCAATGTGTAAGGTATTCGTGCAAAACATACACAGCAACACAATGAATACACTGCAAAAAGACTCAAGACAGGTTTAGAAAAATAGAGAATATTTATCTGAGTAAAACAAGAACAAAACAATGAAAATCCAACCAGTAGAAGTCGAGATATGAATTTTTAAAGAATAAACGCAAAAACAGTGCATAGAAATCAATATCGATAAAAGGTTACTTGAGGCCGCAAGGGACCGGGGTAAATCCAAAGTTCAGGCCAACCGTATTGGAGGGCAGGCCGCTATGAGACTCATCAAGGTCCCGCTAAAAAAAGTACCTTGGATGGAGCAAAGTGTTGATGCTGATGGCATGATATGTCTGTCTTTTTAAGACAGTCGGGTCACTGCATCGTCATCGAGCTCCGTTGAAATACAGGCAATGCTTCATCGTTGAGCCGCGCAGAGCGTCGTCATTGGGCCGTTCAGGCTGTAGAACCACTGTAGTTAAGCAGCCTCCCTGTTGGCGTCAAGGCGAGGCATCGATTCCATCTAGCGCAGTGGTGACGATGCATCGGTTTCGTAGAAAATCAGCTTCAGGGCCCACTTCTGAGGCCCAGGACTGGAGAGAGCACCTCAGTCAAGGGTAGGATTCACAGATGGCAGAGTCCAGCTGCACCAGCAGGTTTGTAGGAAGTCCTTTGTGACCATGAGAAAACAGGAAGCAAGCCAGCAAGCCCCTGGAGTCACTCTAGGTTCAAGTGAGATGGGTCCTGTCCTTGTTCTCAGCAGGGCAGAGATCAGCTGGCAGCAGGGCAGCTCAGCAAAGCAGAGAAGCAGTTCCTCAGAACAGTCAGTCAAGACAAAGTGGCAATCCTTACAGCACATCAGTCTTTACTCCAGCAGAGTTCTTCCCAGGTCCAGTAGTGTACTGATTTGTTGGGGTCAGAGCATCAGTACCTATTATTAATGTGCCTGGATTAAAACTCATCATCATTTACTTACACTTTTAGTTACTGGATAGACAGAGTTTTGGGCACCTGTGAATATCGTGATTTGGGCCATGTTACATCGCTCAAACGTCACACCACTGGAATGATAATATGCATACTTAATGACAATGGGCCCTATTTTCAAAATTAACTTATAGCCTATGTAACATCCGGGTCTCAACTCCCTCCATGTCTCTACTGGCACCTTCAAAATGAGAATTTGCTCTGGCAAAGGTATTTTCTCAAATGCAATATGGAGTTTGTGGTTATTCTAAATCCATTTTGGATTTTGAGGCCATCCTCTATACTGTTGGAAATGTACTCTTGTGAAGTGTAGGAGTAAATATTTATTCTGGAAAGGAATGGTGATGAAAAGCTCCCATATGAGTGAGTTAAAGGAGAAGGAGTTTGTCGATAGGGAATCATTTTAATGTGTAAATGTACTTTTGCAAAGTATTTGCCCTTGCATAATATGCAATGTAAGAAGGAAATTAATTTTTGTGGTTCCCCTGATTTTTCCTGTTGATTTTGCTGGCATTCAGGACTGTGTGCACTATGACAGTGTTAAACATTGCCACGTAATGCATGCTTTCCCCTCAAACACTACCTGACCTATAGCAGATGGTGCAGAAATTGTAGCAGTTTGAGCAAGGCAGGGAAGATGCTGCTATTGCTTTTTGGCAGTGTTGGACCTGGCTTTTTAAGCGGGTTTATCCCCAGACTTTTTGCTTTTGGCCTCCTGTTTTTTACCCTGTTTTTGTTGGTTTTAGGATGACTCTGGGCACTTTACCACTGCGGATCAGTGCTAAAGTGCATATGCTCTCTGTGTAAATTATTATTATGGATTGGTGTTTCCATGATTGGATTATTTAATTTACTACTAAGTCTCTAGTACAGTGCACTGTGTGTGCCCAGGACCTGAAAATCAAATGCTGCTAGTGGGCCTACAGCATGGATTGTGCCACCCACACAAGCAGCCTTGCAAAAGGTTCTCAGACCTGCCACTGCAGTGTCTGTGAGCAGTTTTTACTGCCATGTTGACCTGGCAAGTGCACCCACTTGCCAGACCCTAACCTTCCCTTTTCTTACATGTGAGTCACCCCTAAGGTAGGCCCAAGGTACTCCTGTGGGCAGGGTACAGTGTATGGGGAAATGTAGGACATATCCTGATGTGTGTAACATGTCCTGATAGTGAACTACAGTGAATTTCATTGTTCACTAATGAAAGGCTATCTGTCCCATAGGATAGAAAGGGAATTTGTTTATAACATCTTATAAGTATAGCTTCCCATTGGGACAAGATAGAAAGATGGAGTTTGGTATGCCTGAATTCAGAATATAAAAAATCATCTTTTAGCAAAGATAATTTTTATATTGTGTGTTTGCAATACCACTTTTAGAAAGTGGGAATTTTCTTGCTTAGCCATCCTGTGTGCCTCTGCTGGTTTGTGGATTGACTGACTGGTTTTGGAGTGACAGGGGCTGGGGATGTGTATTCTCTCAGACAGCAACTGGGGGGGGGCGTGATGTGTGTCCTGCCTTTCCTCAATGAGTCAGGGCTGGGCTGAATAGACCTGGGTTGCATTTAGAGTAGGGGAGGAGATTTCCTTTTCACCTGAATGGGCCTGGTCTGCCTTACACAATGCTGTCTCCACCTCCTGCCAGGAAGCTGCGCCAGAGAGGACAACACTGGTTTTGACTGAGCACAGGGCTTCTCTGCCACCAGAGAACAAAGAAAATTGCTATATAAATATTGGGGCCCAGACCCCAGATCTTTAGAGGACTTCTGGAATTCAAGAGGAACCTCTGCCAAGGAGAAGCTGGGAAAACTGAAGGAGAAGTACTGCCCCTTTGCTGTGTGCTGTCTGGGGTTGGCCTACAGTGGCTGTTTCTGCCAAGGAGAGGATAAAGACTTTGCTGTGTGCTGTGTCTCCTGCTTGAGGAAGATCTCCAAGGGCTTGAAGTAGAGCTTGTCTCTTGTTTTGAAGTCTCAGGGATACAAAGACTTCACCACCAGCTCCCCTGAACTTCCTTGCAGGGAGTTCTGACCTGCCAAGAGGTGCCTGTGACTGTGTTGGGCCTCTGGAGGTTGTTCCTTCTGTTGAGAGCTGGACGAGTAACGCAACTACGAGAAGCGCGACGCATCCGCACCCGTTTCTGATGCATCGCCGAAAGAAACCAATGCAGCGCCTGCCAGCAGCTGGAGAAATCGTTGCACACCGAATCCCGTGCTCGATCTCCGAAGTCCGGGATCACCTCACCGATTCCGACGCAGGCCCTGCTGTGCGGCTGAAAGAACCAACGCATTGTGGGACTGTGGCTGGAGAAACCAACGCAGCGCCGTTGCCGAATAGAGAACCGACGCATCCCCGATCCTCACGCATCGCACCAGGGTGCCAAGTCTACAAGTATGCCGGGCCGCAGTAGGAAACCGACGCATCACCTCCCCTTAAGTAAGAAACCGATGCATCACTTCCCCTGTGTGGCAGTAAGGAACTGACACATCGCCTCCCCTCAAGTAAGGAACCGATGCATCACATTCCCTGGGCGTAAGGAACCGACGCGTCACCTTACCTGTGTTTTTTTTTGTTTGTGATTGTGACGCATCCAAGGTGCTTTGTGTTGAAAGTGTCGCAACTTTAGTTTGCTATGGACAGAACTACGTTTTAAAAGTCATATTTTGATTACTGTATTGTGGTTTTTGTTGTTTTGGTCTTGTTTGGTTTAGATAAAGATTACGTATTTTTCTAAACTGGTGTTGTGTCCATTTGTAGTGTTTTCACTGTATTACTGTATGTGTACACAAATGCTTTACACACTATCTCTGAGATAAGTCTGTCTGCTCGTGCCAAGCTACCAAGGGGGTGAGCAGGGGTTATTTTAGAAGTTTATCCCCCTTACCCTGACTAGGAAGAAGGGTCCCTAATTGGACAAAGGTGCAAGGCATTGCCAACTAAGAGACCCCCATTTCTAACAGGCAGACATTTGCTATCTGTTAGGGGGACAGGAACAGTTGCAACACAAAGAGAGGCTTTCTTACTCTTTCTTTGAAGTGGAAATACCAAGTGAGGCTATTAGAGTCTGAAACCATTCATGTCCAGAATTTCCCTAGACTTTCTGTCTGTTCACCCAGTTGGGCGGAAAAAACAGTTTTAGCATTGGCAGAGTGGAAAAAACCTCTTCCCTATAGGTGAGTGACCTGATGTAGGACTAAGACCCCAGCAGCTGGAGGAAGGCTAGGCCATTTTGGTTGATGGACACTAGGGAGGTTTGCAGTATATTGGTGAAATAAGTGCTGCAATAGCAAGCTCTGCTAGAAAATTGCTCAAACTCCCAGGTGAGGCCCATGTAGCGAAGCAGCTTATTCCTTACATTGTCCTCACGAATAACATTTCCAAGCTGGGACCTTTTGCATACATTTGCACGCACCACAATGTTGGAAACTAAACTAGTTTTACATCTAGCTTCGCACAACATTATCACAATGCCCTGAACATCATGTATAAGGTCTTGTTCCTTACTACGTACAAATGTTGTCACTGTCTTCATCGGGGGTGACAGGGCTATCTACATATCCACAACATCACAAATTGAAAGCGTACATCGCAAGGTGGCTTTCTATTATAAAAGATGAGCATCCCAATAGATTAGTAGAGGAGGTACTTCCGCTGACACTGAGGGTCTTTGCATGCTGAGAAATCACCACGCAGCAACCTGACATCTCCTGAGGGGTGTCCAATTTGTGACCAAGATGGGGTCCTTCAGTCTATCCCATCAGGTAATGGGGTTGGATCATCCCTTGGAGGGACTTTTGGCTCTACACCTACACACACTCTAGTTGCACTTAGAGAAGGGTCTGCATAGTAGGAGTACGCTAGATTACTGCCTTGTTTATATGCCTGCACATATACAATTGTTTAGCACCATGGTAGAACTATATCTACTATTTACGTTGTTGGTGCTTGTAATGACGTTTATCTGCTTCTGCCTGCTAATCATTGCAGCACACGTATTTATGCAAGAATAGCGTTAGTTCAATAAATATTATTGAAAACGTACCACTGTGTATTCTCTGTATATTTCTCTGAGAATAAGTAAGCACGAGTGACTGAGCAAAAGGTTCTATACTGTTTCCATGATCCCTGAGGGGTCATGGTTGTCATGTTCAGTGGTAGCCAGAAACTATTTGCTCCCTGGTAAGGTTCATGGGGGCTTACGCTTACTGTGAGCTAGCTGGTCTATAGGCCAACATATCCTGTGGGGGTGTCTAGAATCAGTCTTGACACCAAGCCCTTACTCTATGTTGTCCGACCAATGTGCAGGTCCTATGGATTGGTAGGAACTACACGACAGGAAATTCTCCAATCACTGGCTAGTTCACTGGATAAGATTTACACAAGAAAGAGGATTTGTCTGAAGGCTGCAAGAAATAATGCTCAATGAGTCCTGACAGGTTTTGGCACCCCAGGAATGCAACTGCTGTTCAAGGAGCAAGAGGTAGCCTCATGTGGCTGCTACAGGGGTGCAAAATACAGAAGATCCAGCTTTCAACTGTGGACTAGACCCTGCAGGAGCCCTATGTGTAGAAAGACCTGATGCCCCCTGGTATCCTCACGGATCTTTTCAGACATGGGTGCATTTAGATTTAAGTGGAGGGAAGTTAATGCCATTAATTAGCAATCCCCCCCACCTAGCCTGTGCTTCTTCCACTCTGTTTAGACTTGAGCAGATGCTGGGTGTCCGACAGTGGAGCCGCTGGTGGCTCCTTCATCAGAAATCTCTAATCTGATTGCGCATCTGCTTAAGTGCCATCAAGTCATGGATGAAGAATTTGACTTTGAGGGACCACCACTGGTTTCAGCCTCCTACCTGCCAATGCTGAAATGCTTGAAGCTCCATACAAACCTATACATCTGAGAGTAATAGCTTTGAATGATGTGATTGGCCTGAAATCATTCTTAGGTCCCAGATCATTGCAAACTATGCCTTAAAATTAATGATTTGTGTTTTCCTAACCCTCTTTGTTTGGCTTAAAATGTAAAAACCATATCTTCACTTCTTCTTAATCATTTTGGTGTCTATTAGCTAATTACATTTTTCTTGAAGCTCCTAAACTGGTTTAGGGAGTGTATTGTGTTGTTTTTATGTCTTTAAAATTGTTTGGTCCTGCTTGAACTTAACACACATTTCTATGGGGAATTGCCCGCTGATTGTGTCATTCCTATCGTGGGTTAAGCAGAGTCTCTTAGAAGTGTACTGTCACCTAACAAGATTATATTTATTCAGATAGTAGGGGTAACCACTCCCAAACTAACAACCCAATTTTTGACATGTGCCAAGTACAATTAATAAGTGAAAATGCTGTCACATGTGAGAAACTTGGAATTCACAATATAATTCAAAACCTAATAGGGGGAAGCTGTGACTGCCCCAACCTGAAAGCAAAAGAAAGATGGATTTAACCCAGATCTATTGACTGGGGGTGAATGTTTGATTTGCTCTGCATTCTGTCCATCATCTGTGTGTCTTTTGCTTTCTCGCCCTAAGTGTGCCGGGTATGCCCAGACGTGGGTCCCGGGCTCACTGTGTCACTGGATTCAAGCTAGTCTTGCTCATGAGGGGTGATGCCTCAAAACCGGTCCCAGGAAGCTTGTTTAACGGTCCAGGGAGGACCTGGCTTGGCAGTTTGGGCTGGACTGTTCCCATGAGGCACAGGGTCAAGACTGATTTGCATATGGCTGGGTCTAAACTGGGGTTGCATGGTAAGCAAAAGAAAGATGGATTCAACCCAGATCTATTGACTGGGGGTGAATGTTTGATTTGCTCTGCATTCTGTCAATCATCTGTGTGTCTTTTGCAAACTGTAAATCAGGCTTTTAGTCTAAATTCAGACATCTGCAAGAAACCTGTTTATTGTTTTCCCTGCTGTAGTGCCAGGCTGCAATGGCCAGGCATCACAGCTTCTTTGAGCATAAATAATCCCTGATTTACAGCAGGAAACTCATAGCTGCATGTCTCCATGAAGATATCTGGAGTTTTCTTGAGTTATGATTTATCCCTTAAAGGACTCATACCCGGGTGACGGAAATACGCCAATAAACTCCTTTGTGATCTACAATGGGCGCTTCTTTAGAGTGGTTCATTGACCCAATTATGCAAACGCCTGTGTCAACTGGGATTCCCTGGATTTTCTGATATGTATGGTACCGGAAAATGTAGCTTTAAGTATTGTACAATGAAAATATTGTATGATAAATATCATTGAGTGAAATATTGACAAGGTAAGTATATATCGCTAAGTATAGGGTTACTATACTGAACTCCACATATATGAAGCTAAACTCTATGTGTGTGTGTGTGTTAGTTATATATATTTAAGGTATGTAGATATGTACTTACCTGCACACAATATTTAGTTTGTTGATATTTATATAATCAATTTTCTGAAATACAACTTGTGGAGCAGTTTCCAAAGAAAATCAAGACCAGCATGTCTGTGAATGCTTTTCAAAAAACAATCTTTTTTTAAAAAATGCAGCCCGTTTTCCTAATTAGAAAACAGAATGCATTAATAAAGAAAAATGAAATGTTTTATAAATATGTTTTACTACTAACCAGTGGTCACGGCCACTGCCTACCCCCCAAAAAATCTCTTTTTTAAACATTCACAAAGGAAAAAGTATCCCTTGGGGAACCCTTCTCATTCTGCAAATGTGTTACCGCCATCTTTGATGGTGGTAAAATATTAATATTTTGCCACAGGATTTTGGCCACAAAACATTAATACATACCTTGAGGAGTCGGTATTCAGAGGGGGTGCCTTTGACCATCCCCTTCAAAATACCGATTCTTAATGGTTTGCTTAACACATTTGACTATATAGAAAACCTCCTTCAAATCGTTAAACTGGCTTTGTACATTCTAAAAATGGCTTTAGCATTCGCAAACCCTCTCTCTGATTTACCGAATCAGAGGGTTTGTGTATGCTAAAACCGTTTGCACACGAGGCCCTTGGACCCCGGCACCGGCGTTAAAATAATTACAATATACATTTATTTTCTGTTTTACATGCTTACAATTGAGAAACCGTAATGCGATCTTAAAATCGGTAATCAGTATAAAGACGTGTTGTTTTATAAATTATGAAACAAAAAATAATAAGTAAATCTGATCATGGTAAAGCCATTTGCTTTTGTGTGCATTATTTAATAATTAGAAAAAGCAGATCATAACACAAATGAGTGAGTAGGTTAATGATAGGAAAGTATTTTCTTACTGTGTACCTGACACAATCCCACATATCTATTCTTTTATGTTAGCTAAAAAGAGAAAACATGCCTAAAATAGTTTAATATAGCACCCGACAAGGCAGCGTGAAGTCTAGATAAACAGAAACAAAGTATGCATTTCTACATTAGCCCTGATAAGAAGATGATCCCAAACTGCCTCTGTTGTGGTTTTTGCAATGTTATTTGTCACCAACTTTGAACTGTTGGTACAAAATATATATTTTTGAGATGAAAATATTGTGGTGATTCCACATGCAAATTGAGCGCGAAAACATTGTGGTGAGGTTTTATGCAAATCGAGCATAAAAACATTTGCACACGTTACTTCACATTTTCATCACTCTTGTGTAAATAGGGTGCAAAAACTCACCTGACTTGAGCCTCATTTTTTTGTACATGAATGTAAACTACCTAACACACGCAGTAACCTTTTGCCTCACAGTTCTGTGTGTTGAGGCTCATGGTTGGTAGTCAACTTACTTGGAGATGACACAATAGCAGAGCTTACTCAAATCCAAAATGCAGACAGATAATCCTTGCTTAGCAGTCAGGTTTATTGGTTATTGTTTATTTGTCAGTTGGGTGAAAAACAGTTGCTGGGGTATGGAAAATATCCTATTTAACACCAGAACATTTATTTGCAAAGTTTTATATAGCGCTGGCTAGACCCGGAGGTATCAGAGCGCTTTACATGAGGATCAGCGAGTTACAGGTTACATAGTTGCATAGCGAGTTACAGGTTACATAGTTACAAAGCCAAGTATAGACATAGGAGAAAAAAACATGAGATTACACAATAATGTGAGTTATTAGCGCTTACACATGTCTTATGTGGAGGGAAAAGGTAGAGTGGGAATGGTGAACAGGGGTAAGGGAAGCAGGTAGGAAACACAACGGGGAGACGAGGAAAACAATGTCCGGCTGGGTAGGTGACGGCCGATGGGTGAACCAGAGCCAAACTCCTCTATAGCTGCATAGGATAGCTCCACTGGGCATCGGTCAAGGTTGCTCGGGCACCGCGGTAAGTACAGACAGTTAGGTTTCCGCCCAGGGGGCATCGTCAAAGTTCCATCGAGAACACCGGTCACGGTGTTGCTGGGAAGCTCCCGCCTCATCCTCCTGCTCGCCCCCAGGTCAAGGGCCAAATAGTGATGTCGCTACCCAGACAGAGGTCAGCTGCCCTTAAAGCCTCCTTGCCTCCACCACGAACCGGGGTATTAGAGCTCCCAGAGGACAGAGCTGGAGATCGCTGGCGGCGGCATAGGAGAAATACCCTGGTGGTGACTGGTAAGGGGTCATCTCGCTCAGAGGGGTGTTTTGTATACAGAGGGACGGTGCGCAGCTGCTGCAAATGTCTAACGTACCTCCCAGTCACGGACTCCGTTCCCAATGAAAGGCCTGGTCTCGGGGGACTGTTTTGGGTCTGAGTCACGGGCACCATTTTGGGGACAGTCACTGCTCAAATAAAGATCGCCGTGGTGATGAAGTCGGCCTTATACTGAAGCGCTCCTTATTATCAACAGGCACCGCATCAGCAATAATCAGTGCCAAGCAACAAATAGTTGCAGACGGTCATATCACTCGTTAAATGCACCAAGTTCTAAAACACGGGCGCCATCTTAAGGTCAGGCTCTGCACTCATAAGAATCACTGTGTTGATAATATCGGCTTTGCAAGGAATGGAGCCCCAGGCCACTATGAGGCAGTTCAAATGATCCTGCTCTGTGGGGTGGATGCTTGCGGATGAAGATCTAACCTCCGAGTGCCTTTGCCTATATAAGGCACACTGTCTGAGGGGTTCCGGGGATTATTAGGCATAAGCAGCCTACCTGGTCTGTGTGTGGGCTCGATCCCGGAGTAACGCAGGAGGACCGATGCGGTGCCTATGCGGCAGCGTGGCGCTCGGCCGAGCCGCGCCCTCTTCGTCGTGCTTCTGTTGCACCCCCGATCCTGTGGGCTTGATGTGAGGATGGAGGGAGCTGCTCACAGCTGGACCGGTGCCCTCGGCCAGGCACGCCCACAGCAGAGATCCGATGGGGGAAGGGCCGCAACCCGGGGCCCGGGTCTCAGCCGCACTGTCTCGCATTCCTGTGAATGCGGTTTTCTCCAGAGGGCACCAAAGGTTTGCTGGGCTCCCGGGGCTTGTCCCGCAAAACTTTCATGGGCCGCAGGCAGGTTTTTCGGTGGCTAGAGGCAGGATATTTGGTGCTTGTGGCGGAGCCGAGCTGGAGAAGCGCCCGCTCACGTCGCCATCTTGACCGGAACATTTATTCGAGCTAATTGACACCAAAGGTACGATAAATGATATCCAAGACCCTTTGCATACACTTGGCTGAACTTTCATTTGTCATTTTATACTTAACTCACCCCAATCCACATAGTCACATCCCAGTGACTATAGTGATATATATTTGGAGGCATAGTTATCATTATGTGATGCAGCGCAGCGAGCCACCTTGCTGCGTGGCAGAGAAAGGGCAGGAATGTGCCCTATTTAACATAATAACACACATTCCTGCCTTTTCCCAGCACTGGCACTGGCGCACAATGTGCTGCGTAGCGTCAACGCAGGCACACTTGCGCTATGGTGTAAGGGTGCCTGCATCAAGCAGGATTGTTTTTGTGCAAGCAGGAACACCTTCCTTCACAAAAACAATCCCCTGAGGCACTTTGTCTCTTTTCATGTGTGCTGCAGCACAAATAGAAAGAGGAAAAAAAGAGGAGAAATAAGCATATTCCTCCTTGTTACGCCTCCCCTGGGAAGGCGTAACATTTTGGCACATTCCCAGGTCTGACAGTAATGGGAAATCTGAGAATGTGTCAAAATCGAGGAGTGTTGCATGGGAACACTGATGCACCACCCATGGAATGCCTCCCTGGGGCAGAGTAGCGCAACACAGTGATTTGCACTGCATTGCATTACTCCAGTTTGGTCAAGCCACTCAGGGCCAAGCACGCTGGCCTTGCGTGACTTGATAAATCACACTTAAGGGTTGCGTCGCCCTTGCATCCCCTTGCGTGATGCAACTCTTTGATAAATATGGCCCTAAATATCATATAAGGTCCTGTAAACTCTGACTTCTTGACCATTGCAATAAGCAGACATTTCATGGTCTTTACGCTTCTTTCCATTTTGCCCTCATCATGTTACAGCAATTAAAGGGTGCCTGCTTTTGATTTATGAGAATAATGGGCCTATTGCCCCTTCATTTCACAGGGATTACACAAGAAGTAAACGGAACAAGCTTGTTCGGTATAATTTATTTCGTGACTTGTGCTGCCATTGTCTCTATGAATAAATGCTAATCTGTGGTTTACAAATAACTCCGAAAGATGGTGAAGCGGACCAAGTAATTATGCATTAGTTAGAGGCTGCATGTGTATTCATGAAATTGGATTCCATAAGTTATGAAAGCAGCATTATAAATGATGACTTCTTAACCTCGCACGCTGTAACAAACAGCTTCTGCTAACACATTTTCTTTGCTTGTTCTTGTTATCTGAAATATTTTCAAAATCATTTTCAGAACCATTCCAAAATGAGTAGGTAGTGCTGAGGCAAACTTAAACATTGACATAAGCTGTATTTCGCAGAATTCAGTTGCACACATGAGGGAAATTTCAGATGTTAAACATTAAAAACAAATGAAGTTAGCACAATCACTGTGGACCGGTGTCACTGAGCCCCATTTGTGTATTCAGCATGATCCATCAAGTCTTGGCAAGCTGTTGAGGTAGTTCATTTTTAAAGTTTTATTGGAAGCATGTGCCACGAATATAAGAAGAAGGGGGACGTGGCCAGGAATGGAATAAGACACAAGGAGCCGAAGCTCTGCTCCAGCCCTGCCAAATCAACAGCTAAGAGTGCCCACCAGTCCATCTGGATGCCCCAAATGCTGGGGGCGGGGGCAGTGAAGAAAGGCTCAAATCCCACAAGTGGTGTAGTTTTGTGATAGGGAAGGAAATCCTGCTGCCTCGTACCATGTTTATCCCATGAGCGTAGCAGCCTGGCCATTTGTTATTGACCAGGGGATGCTGTCCACTGACAGAGAGAAGCATGAGTGAGAGACCTGTCAGAGGTTACCTGGCGAAAGGGAGAAGAACCCGAAGACTCAGGATGGGGAAGATGGCACTGACCCGCACACACTCCCATGGGGACTGGCCTACCGGTAATATAACAAACTTTAGACTGTGTTTGCAAGATAGGGCTGGCCATATGGAGAAAGGCCTTCATGACCCAATCCAAGTTGTGGGTCAGTGGGGACCCGGGAGAGCTAGGCAGGCCCTTTCCAAAGAAAGCAAACTTATCTCCATCTGCTAAAATAGACAGGGAGGCCTGCTCCAATCAGTGGCAGCAAGAGCCGCAAGTCCTGAAGAGAAGTCCTGACGGTTGGAGTAGAGAAGCCCAGAGCCCGCTACCGGGAAGCTAGGTAGTAGTCAGCTAGTGGGGAGATCCTGTTGATTGATTTGGGCCTCACATCCCAAGAAAGATGAAGTTAGGACGTGGGAGCCACCTCCTAGCAGCAGCATTAAAGAACAATTTGGCTCTGTGGAGACTGGTGTGGCCCAGTAATAGACACATTCTGGAGAACTGCCCACTTCATCCGGCCAAAGACAGTGGGAAAACCTTTCAACAGGAAAATCCTAGATGGGGAACCTGCAATAACCGGCAATTGTACAATAGTGCCTTAGGAGCTTCAGAATGGTGCAACAAGGGACCCACAAGGAATATTCAATTCCAGAAATGTGTCCCATGCAGACCCCTCAGGATCCTTAAGCAAAGCTACAGGAGTCATCTGAGGAGAGAAAACTGGCTGCCCTCAACAAAGGAAATGAATAGCATTACCGCCAAATAACCCATTACTTTTCAGCCTACTTCTTGTCTGAAATATGCTCAGAGGTTCACTAAATTAAAATGGACCTCAATGTTTGTGTCCAGGAGCTGACAAGAGAAGTGAGTGACCTGGAGCTGAGGACCACAATAATATGCGGGACAGAATATGCCAACTCGTAGATCAAAACATTGAACTACAGGCAAAACAAGAAGACTTGAAATATCTCAGTTGCACAGACAACATCCATAGCAGGGTGTCCCCAGGGAAATATAAGAGGGCAATCAGAATTTTGTGTGTAAGCTCCTACAGGACACCAGGGACGTCCTGGAGGGTCTCGACTGCACTCATATAGTCTTCATAAATCAGGATCACAAAGATTCCCCCTTAGACAGGGAAATCCTAGAAGCGGAACCTTCAAGATTCAATAACAGCAATTGTACACTAGTGCCCTGGCAGCTTCAGAATGATTCAAAGATGGACCTTCAAGGAATACTCGATCCAGACATGTGTCCCCTGCAGAACCCTCAGGATCCTTAAGCAAAACTACAGGAGGTACAGGAGGAGAGCCAACTGGCGCACCACAAAAAGGAGATGATTATCATTACCGCCAAATAAACTATTACTATTTAGCCCATTTTTTGTCTGAAATATGCTGAGATGTTGGCTCAATCCAACTGGACCTCAAGATGTGCGTGCAGTAGTTCAAAAGAGTAATATCATAACTTGGAGACAGGGTGAGGGACCTGGAGCTGAAGAACACAATCATATTTGGGACAGAATACGTCTACTCATAGAGCAAAACAACAAACAGACAATATCCATATATGGGGGGGGGGGTCCCCAGGGAAGTAGAAGAAGAGGACAATAAATATTTTATGCATAAGCTCCTGCAGGACACCTGGGAGCTCCTGGAGGGTCTCGACTGCACCATAGAGCCTTCACAAACCAGGATCACAAAGATTAACCCCTAGAGATTCTCACCAGGATTCACTAATTTGGGGAGAAAGCACTAATTATGAGAAAGATGAGGTAGAATGGAACCCTAGATTTCAAAGCACAACAACTTCACTTCTAACAAGACCACACCATCATTACGCTACAAAACAAAAAGACTTCTCCCCAGTTATCTCATTCCTTACGAAAAAAAGGCATCCCATACATGTGGGGTCATCCATTCTTCTTATAGTCTACTTGGAAGGCAAGAAAAAAGTGGTGAACTCATTGACTGAAGCAAAAAAAAATCTGGATATCAACAAAGGAGAGCCTACAGGGGCTAACACTAAGGGGTAAGTCAGAAGGAAAGAATTGTGACTAGAGTGGCAGATGGTCTGTAGCAAGTGAAGAACTAGAAGAGCCCTAAACCTAAGTAGTAAAAAAGTAAAGGCAGAAGTAATCCAACATCTGAGAACAAATGGGGGAGCGAAAAGGAGGAATGCCACACCTTGACTCTGCGCAACAAAGCATTGATGATGAGCATTTAATGGACAAAAAGTGATTAGTGTCTGTAATGCTAATGGGAGTTGGCTAGGAGACACGGAGGGCCTGGGACAGAAGGTAGTGGGATTTGGGACCTCTTGCATCCACTCGTATTTTCCAGCACTGGATTAGTGGCCCTTACCCCAATACCACATGTCAGGAATGTCCGAACACAGGCTCACGGGTGTGAGATCCCTTTAAGAGGTGGAGCACATAGCCTATAAGACTACGCGCCACAGCTCTGAAGCCGCTCGGCATATAGATATATTTCCTGTTTTGTGGCAACTTACCTGTTTTCTGCGTCCTACCGGTAGCCTCAGATTCTCCGGAAGCATCCTGTTGACTCGCTTTGTGTTTGTCCGTTTCACCACAGCGGGTCACCTCAGGTTTCACTATTCTTCCTAAAACTTCCTCGGAGGACTGAACAAAAAAGCACAAGAAGACAAAAGTTCAATAAGCATGCTACTATTCTACACAGGGTAACGTGCTGCGTGCGCTCTAGTATATATATGTACTTTTGTACTTATCTGACTGTGTTTTGCTCCTCATAGTTATGTACCTGGAACTTGGAACCTAAAAAGTATTTTGGCACTTGTTCTACTTGGGATAACATATATATATTGTACTTATCTGACTTTTATTGGCTTCTCATGCTTATGTGCCTGGAATCTGGGACTCGAACATAGAAAATCACCAGAAAAGTGGGTTTATTATTTATAAATGTTATTTTGGCTTTTGACCTTTCAGTTGTTCTATCTATATTATGAATTGTTTATGAAATTGGGACTTAAAATATTTAATGCAGCCTGAATGTGTAAAAGGCTACTATGAAAATGTAATACTTCTTAAGGCATAAAATATATAATCGCATCTACAGAAAGCGGATAAATTCATGTTATATGGCAATCAGCAAGTTCCAGAGGTTGGTCATGCCCTGGCATATTTAAATTATCGATAGAGTGGATATCTCATTCCCCTCTTCCTGTTGGGTCACAGTGAGGTTTGACATAGTTTGGGCATTCGTCTCCTGTTTGGGCAGTTGGGAACTTGTCATCGTGTCCTTTTTCGCTCCCACAAAACGTTTTGCAGGTGAGAGCCTGACAACACACCCTCCTTCTCAATGTCCCTATTGGTAGAGAGCTTAATCATTACTCTGACTAAAATATTTACAGGTCAACTAAGGGTAGGTACAGGCTTCAGTTATGCCATGTGCACCTTCTTGTGTTTTTTACTGGTTTTAGGATTGAGGGGGAAGGGATAAGAGAGTGACCAGAGGGGCAGTCAGAGAAGGACAGAAAAGAATGGATGTCAGATATACGATCAACTCTACACTCTACCAACATCATTCAAATGAATATCCCTAAATGTTAAGAGCTTGAATTCCCCAACAGATGCCTACAAGTATGGAATTACAATTTCAGACTACCTCCTGATATAGTCTTCCTCAAGGTGACTCATCTCAACCCCTGGACCACTTTCGCATGAAACATAATCATATCCTAATCAATATTGGGCTTCTGTGACTATGAAATCAGCAAGAGTGGGAATCCTTTGCAAAGTCCATCGAGCGAAGAGGGAAGTGAAGGACAAAAAAGATAAGGAGGGACAATATGCTAAACTACAGGTACTTCCAAGGGTGTCACTTGCACTTTCCTTAACATCTAATCAACTAACACAGGACAGGATCCCTTTCTTAGACAAGTGCTTAAGATCCCTAGAGCAGCAGGATAAATTGCACTCAACTTGTGATCTAGTTCAGGGAGGTCCTGGCCCTGAAGTTCAGGTTGGACTTTTCCTCTTGGAGCAGGGTCAAGCGTGAGTTGCATATGGCTGGATCCAAACTTGGATTGCATGTTGTGCAAAATAACAACGGATTAGGCTTCAGCCTGAGTAACTACAAGTGGCTGAGATTAATTCAAGTATCCATTCATCACTTTTTTTAATAGTACAGTGTGCCAACTAGGAGAACACCTCATCAGTTAGCGATCTTGAGAGGTCAATCGAGAGCCCTCAGAACAAATCCTTCAGAAAAAGCACTACTTAAAGCAAAATAAATGGAGACACAAATTAGCCAGTGGGAAAGACCCCAGGGCAAGACATGTCGATAGCCAGTGGGAAAGTCCCCAGGGCAAGATGCTTTTTCAGTCATATTTTAGAAGAATTTATTTCCACAACTTGACACACACTTAACAGCCCTATTCCAATTGTTCTCAGAGTCTTCAAGGTTTACTCACGCTATGTGCAAAGCCAAAATGACCCTTATCCATAAAGTAGGCAACACCTGCATAGTGGGTCATATTCACCAATTCCTTTATTGAATACTGTTGTGAAACTCTTCACCAACGTTTTAGGGAACTGCCTAGAGTCTATGATGTCCTAATTGGTAAACCCTGATGAACTGAGATTCATCAAACAAAGACAGGAACGTGATAATGTCAGAGGGCTAGCACATTTAACAGAGAAAACCAAAAAGAAAAAAATCCTGTCTCTCTTGCTTCCTCTCGATGCAGGGAAGGCATTTGACTGGGTCAGTTGGAGCTTTCTGATTGCGGTTGTGGACAAGTTAGACTTGAGGGGGGGAATGAAAAGCTGGATTAAGGCTGGACTCAGATCCCCGGTGGCCTCAGTTCATGTTAACAACTCCTGTTTGACCCTATTTACAATACACAGACACACGAGGCAAGGTTCCCTCTCTCACTCCTCCTATTTGCACTGGCGGCTGAACCCATACACATTAACATAGATATTGCACAGAGATAAAAGACATCTGTTCAGAGGCATTGAATATAAAATTTGCCTATTTGCTGATAATGTCATTCTTACGCTCATGGATCCCGATAGCTCACTCCTGATGGTATTTGACAATTAGAACTCTTTGATAAGAATTCAGGTTTTAAAGTAAACAATCGAAAGTCCATTATTTTGAACACCCCAGTACCCCAAGTGGATGTCCACAACCACCGTTACCTGGGCAGATCACTAGCTAAATTATCTGGGACTCAATTTGACCAACCGCAGCAAAACATTGTAAAAGCAAGCTGACCTCACCTCAGACAGTCCATCTAGGAAGACCTCCAAAGGTGGCATTCACTGTACATTTTTTGACTGGTTTGCATAAACATAATGAAAAATAATGTCCTCCTGAAAAGTATGTATATAGTTCCAACACTCACTATATACATTCCCTTGGATGAAATAAAGGCAATGAAAAAGAAAGTGATGGATTTCTTCTGGAGGGGAAGGAGACTGTAAGTGTTTGCTAAATTAGTAAAAGCCCCAAGAGAGAGTAGTAAATAATATTAAGGGATACAATGTGTATGTTTGACACATTTTGCACAATGTCGTGAAGCACAATGATGTGCCAAGTCTTAAACAAATACAATAAGCATCCCCCCCAACACATGCAAACAACAACATTGACTTTGTAGTTGCCCAAAGGTCCTGTCAGTGGTATTGTTGGTTTTATGTGAGCTCCCCTCCACTTTTTGTAGATAAAACATAGAAATATGAACCAATGGCTTCAATGGTCATGCTCCAGCTCCTGCATGAGAAACACATCATTAAGATTTGCCTGCATAGTGCTTGACCTGTGCTCTTGAAATCTATTGGTTTTAATATAAATTTTAAAAAGGACTTACATCCCGCCCCCTCGATTTCCTGGCTTTTCATTGGCTCCTGTGCTTGTCACTTAAGTTTCCTCCCTTTCTATTGGCTGAAGCATATTTTCCTGCATTTACCTATGATTGTTCCTCCTCTGCTTCTCTTATCAGTTTCTCCTTGTAGAAATACTGTTAACATCCACTTTGATAGAACTATATTTTCCATAAAGTTTTGCCTCTTTCTGTTTTTTCCTCTTGCAGCACATTTAAATAGCGTATTTAAAGAGACTAAGGGGCTCATTATGATGGCGGGCGGAAATTAGTCCGCCCGCCATCATAACGGTGGTGGGACCGACCGCCAGACGTGCGGCGGTCCCACCAGTGCAATTAGGATGCGCCCGCCATAGTGGCAGGCACATCCTGGACTTTTACCATTGCGGACGGTGCTGCTGGCTGCAGCACCGTCCGCAATGGTAAAAGAGCATGCACAGCATTTCCCTGCATGGAACTGCAGGGGGTACCATGAGTACCCCCCAGTGCACCCCCCCACACACAGAGGGGGCCCGCAACGGGCCCCCAAAGCCAATCCCCACAAGCCTTTCCATGGCGGCATCGCCGCCATGGAAAGGCCTCTCCAACACCCACATCCTAATATGGCGGCGGTGCATGCTAGGCACCGCCACCATATTAGTGGCCCAGCTCCGCCCGGCAGGCAATCGTAACGAATGCCACCAGCGGAAAAGCGGCGGACAGACTTTGCGTCCGCCGCGATACCCACCGCCATCCTAATATGGCGGTGGGTAAATCTCCTTACGATGGCGGAACGATTGCCACCGCCGGCCCGGTGGTGGCGATCGTTCCGCCATTGTAATGAGCCCCTAAGTCATTTGCCCAGAATCACAGGATGTTGGGCCCACGAGACTCCAACTGGGTTCCTTAGCTCTCTAGTCAGCAGCTCTGGTCGCTGTGCCACATCCTCTCGACTACCATGATGCTTCTCAGGGAGCTCTTTCCTTTGTCCCAGACGGTGATTTATAAAAAAAGTTTATCATTAGAGTAACTCGAGCCACGGAGACGATGTCTGCGTGTATCACACTGGACATTAAAAGGCATGTGAGATACTGTAAGTAATTGCATGCAGTATACCTTGGTTTCTTATAACGTCTAGTGTTCACTACCCGGGTTTGTCATTGGGCAGAGCTGTAAATAAGCATCTCTGAAAAGTATAAGCTTAGCGGCATCCGAGTAGCTGCCTCAGAACAGACTGCAGCCCATTCTTATTTACGCTTGTTTTCTAAAATCATGCACTGCAAGAATAGCTTGATTTAAAAATGTGTTGACTAGAAGCTCTTGTTCCTTCTCTACTGCTGGATGAGTTAAAAGACTGCGTTTTTATTTGTGAATCCGCATGAAGTGATAGCGCTGTACGCAGCCCTATATTATTAGCTTCCACTGTGGAATTTTAAGGTTTTGTACCATTTGAGCCATGTTCTCTGTGGAAGATGGGTTGTGCTTTGAGCTTCCTGTGATCATTTGCGAGAGGTGGTTTCACTAGGGCTGGGAAGGGGGCGTAGCTTGTGGGGCCTGTTCAACATACATAAAATCTGGCTCAGATGTACTAGGTCAAACTAATCACCATTTGCATAACATACAAGATTGGCTCCTGTTCTAAGTTCAATTGATTAGTGTCCACTGCTGGAACTGGAAATCTTTACTCCGGGAACCCTTATTATTGGGGATAAAGATGTGGCAACAAAAGGGGGTGGAGTCACTAGAGGTAGATTCATGAAAAGAAGTCTGCCAGTCAACTTACACATTTACATTTTTAAAAACTCTGACACAAAGAAATTGGAAACAAGCAGAAATGTGACAGTAAATCTTTCCTGGTTTAATTGGTTGCAAAGATTGCAGTTGACACTATCTTATAGTGTTGAGGCACCTGCTGCAGAGAGCTTTAGTCACCTGCTGCAGTGAGCTTTAGTCACTTGCTGCAGTGAGCTTTAGTCACCTGCTGCAGTGAGCTTTAGTCACCTGCTGCAGGGAGCTTTAGTCACTTGCTGCAGGGAGCTTTAGTCACTTGCTGCAGTGAGCTTTAGTCACCTGCTGCAGAGAGCTTTAGTCACTTGCTGCAGGGAGCTTTAGTCACTTCTTGCAGGGAGCTTTGTGTGACCAGTAAATCTCTCAGAATATTAATAATAGTAAGGTAACATAGGTGGTTATTGCTCTGTGTTTTGTCTAGACATGGTTTTAACTCATAAAGTAGCATAGAGGGTTAATGTGTCTACTGCAAAGCACATTGCGATGACTTTTTTTATGTAGGTAGGTAAGTGAATTACTGATTTTGACACAGAGATACTTTTATTACTTGCACTTTATAAATTGAAATCCTTCTAATATAACACAGTGAGCTATGAACCAGCATCAAGGCGCTGCTTGCAAACTGCAAGGCATGGGTTTAGAACTTTATTGTTTTTTCTCATTCAGTTGTTAATTCAAGTCTACTAAAAGTGAATTTTTGTTATTATAATGGTACTAAAAATGTAGTAATAAAATCTTATTAGTACAGACAGCCTCAGGCACTGTGTTACATTTTAAATCCTGGCTTTGTGTTGCTCCCGGCCGTGCACTCTCAACACGGAGCTGAAGGAGGAACTTTGCACTGTGTGCCAACAGTGCCCGAATATGTGACTGACTTTGCACTTTGTCTATTTGATAGGATGATAAGTAAGAAGACTTTGCACAGATTTTACAAGTGTCTTTAAAAATGTGACAGACTTTCTACTTACCATCTGCTAGGTAACAGGACCTTAGCACTATCTCCGAAGGGGGCTTACAAATGTGAAGAATTTGTTTTTACTTCCTACCTTATAACTAAGATAGTCTTTACACTGTTTAACAAGTGGCCTGAAAGATTTTGTGAAGGACTTTGTACTTTCTATCTGCGAGGGTCTTTGCGCTATTTCCGAAGTAGCCTTAAAATGTGAAGGACTTTGTGTTTTCTATCTATGTGCGTGTTAAGTAACTAAAATGTTTCAGCATTTCAGTTCGAACAGCTGCTAAACATGGACATTTAAAATGTCTTCCTGGCTGCGCTCCAGACACAGCCTTTCTGTAGTGATGTCCGTCACAGCAGGGCTGTCTCCATCCTGGAGCACCCGCAGGGGAGGCACAAAAAGGTGTGAGGACTCTGCACTGAAGTGTGATTATGGTATACAAATGCTTGGCCTCACCTAAAGGGTCCCATTCAATCTGTAACTCCACCCCTACTCACCCATAGCATCTACAAAAAGGGCAGTGCTTCAGGAAAGTCTAATCAGCAACCTCTTGCTAACAAAAGGGTTCATTGATCTTGTAAAGGGATCCCTTTCACCATCCCCAAACTGCTTTTTGTTTGTTTTGTCTTTCTACATTCTTGTATGCTGTCTCAAAAATATTCACCACATTCCTTAAATCCAGCATTAAAAAAACTGTCCTTTAATTAAAACTTCTGTTTGTCTCCTATCCTTTTTTTATCTCTCTTCAAATGTCCCTTTCCTTCCCTTCTATCATTTGCATGCCTCGTCTCTCTGAGCACAACGTACTCCGACATATACACATTTGACTATTCTCTATTTCAGCAAATTTCCCACAACTCATTTACAAGTTTGCAATCTCTCCTCCTTCCACTGAAAGTCATACCTATACAACCTAACAATACCTAATCTCCTCTAACTCCTGTATTAATCCCACCAACCATGTGTTTGAGCTCAGCCCCCACTCCACTAATGAACAGAACCAAACACTGTTACTTTAATCCACCCCAAAAATTAAAATGACTGCATGGAACGGTTTGCTTTGAGCACACACGACTAATCCCAATAACTAACAGTAACCAATAACACTGAACTAACCTTTAAGCTTGGGGTCGGGAGCAGCATGCTACCCGGCATAAGGCACTTCGATGCCTCATCAGGGGTAGTAAGCACTATATAAATGCAATTACGATTACAATTACATTGGCGAAACCGATGCATTACCAATGCTTGTTTTTAACTTGGTGTTCGTACAATGGAGAACAACAAAAATGATACTCTGGAAGCAGGAGATGCACCCTGATTCTTTCACCTGAGACATAACTGTACATCACTTGTACTTCAAAGCCAACAGAGCTTATGTGACAGATCCGGCCACACTAATTTTCAAGCCTCAACATTCCACAAAGGAAAAACTGGCAGGTGCATATGATCATCACCCAGTCACCCATTGCTCTAACACTTTTCCAGCGGACAAATGAGTCAAGTTAGGACACATGAAAATTGGCTTTGTAGTCTGTGATATTTGAATCTACATAACAAATGATTTGAATATTCAAGTGGTAATTAATTTTCTGGTTTCAGAAATGTTTTTCTTTTGCTTTTGGATGGTGTGTCAGTATGTGAATGCAATCAATATTACCAACCACATGGGAAAATTAACATAGAAACCTGTTTTACCTGAGGCCAAGGGTGCATGTATTTTGGAAATCTAATGTGGCATGCATGTCATTCAACATGGCTTCCAGTAGTTGTTTAAATATCCCAAGGAAGATGCGTTTCAGAATCAGTAGCTCATACAGCAGCAGTTCCTTAGAGTGATGGATTTTCACAAAAATGAAACACAGACAAAAACTTCACCAATAGTGACACAGTCGTCTGGATGCATATGATCCAATTTTACTTGATTGAATCTAGACTACCTAGTGTGGGCTACTTAACCAGTTACCTTCTTACAGCTCGTGATAAACAAACCCACTGTGCTTCTAAAACAATGCTTCTCCCTCCTCATTTATGGGACTATTTGTGCAGTCTGCTGTGGCATAGTAGCAGGGTGCAGAGCCATGCCTCTTCTCATGTGGTAAACACTTCTGCCGAAAGTTCTGGGAAAATGAGTCATTTACCTTTCTGGCCCAACAGACTTGTGTTAATCTGTGCCTGAAACAAACCCATTTGCTGCTTGCCAAGACTAGGAGCTTTAGTCGAGTGCTTGCTGCAACACAATGGTAACAACAATGTCCTCTATACTTTTTAGTGCCAGAGTAAGTGGTCATGGTGAAGGACCTTGGAACGGAGGGCAGGGAATCGGTCAGAGTAGGTGACTGTCTCCTTTCTGACCTAGGGTAGCGAAGTGAGCTAAAGAACGATGATGGATTCAACCCAGATCTAATAGTGATTGGGGGTTAGTGTCTGAAAAGTTTTAGTGCTCCGTCCATCATCTCCTTGTGTTTGCTCTTTTCTGGCCTTACAGTTTAACTGGAAAAGTGTGGAACTCTCGTCTTACTGCAGCAACCCTCAGTTTTCACACTGTTGCTTCACATTTACGTACACTTGTTTTGCATGAAAACTGCATTTCAGATTTGTCTGCTGCGATGTTTATTTTTGCTGTTGTCTCATACTGTCATTGTAAAGGAGTTTTTTTTGTTGAATATCTTCAGACAAGTACATAGAATGTAAGCCGTGCCAAACAAGTTGTGTTACAATTACTTAAATGGAAGGGAATGTTTCTTAATATGTGGATCATTGTGTGGTGTTAATTCTGCATAGCCTTTTCAGTATTCTTTTTTGGAGCCACATTGTTGAAATAGCATTGAAATTCCTATTCATAGACACAAACTGTCTAGTATAGGGTAGGTAATACCTACAAAAACAAATGCAGCAAGGATTGAGGTGATATATCAGAAGAGGAGTACTGCCCTAACGGAAAACATAACAGCCAACGAATCGTACCCAGCCTAAATCTAGTCATCTAGTCAGCATTGTTCATTCATGACCATTCTGTACAAAATGTAAACACAGCAGTGTCCCTTCTTTCATCTGAATTACACAATAATCTCCCACAGCTGGTTTTAACACTTCAGCCTCCTCCCTGGAGGACTGTCTGCACTTTAGAAAGCAATCCTGAATCCAGATTGTATCTTTTTTTACTATTACATCTGGATTCTCAAACATATGTTCACAGCCGAGGGACATAAAAGTGTCCCTAATATACTTGGCCACAGAATTTTCATTACATGTTGACAGGAAAGGCAGTCTCTTATGATTGCCTGGTTAAGCTCAGCTTCACTATTCAACCATATTGAAAACCAGAGAATCAGGGGGGGCTAGATTAATAAGATCTGGTACATACCAGAACCCTAATTCCTGGTGCATGGAGAAGTATGGAGTCTATAAGGGAACCCCCAACAGGCGACAACAGAACCTGTTCTCCTCAACCTGGATCACCCCAACCTCTCTGTAGCCCTGGATCCCCATGCCATATGTTACAGATGGAATACACTTCTTTTTATTAACTTCCAGAATTAGTGCAAGTGGTTTTCTGCAAACATGCGGCAATGGAAAAAGTAATACCAACTGCACAGGAAAAACAAGCTATCCTGCTTTTAAAGCAGGGGGACCATGAGCAGGTCTCATCAAAATTAAGGCCAAGGAATGGAAAGGAGCTCACCCTTCTCAGTTTCCTTCCTTAAATACATAGTGTGCAGGTTTTAGTGTTTCTGGAACCACACGTCATTGTAAAAGTCTTTATAAAATTTGTATCTAAGCCAAGCCCCTTCATAGAGGTCACAAAGCTTGGAATTAAAATCTTGAGCCCATTGGCCATCCTGGCAAGAAGTACCACATCATCCGCATATAATAATGTGGACATGGTCTTTTCCCCAACCCGGGGTACGTTTGCTCCAGCTGCAACCATTACTCTTTCCAGGTCATTGATACAAAGCAAAAAGAGAATGGGGACAAGTACACATCCTTGGCGTACTTCTTGTTTAACTTTAAATGGTGGTGTACACTTGCCAGAATTTCCAAACCTAACCAAGGGTGAGAGATCCTAGTGAAGGAGTGTTAGAAGAGAGACTAAACCCTCCTCGAGGACCAGGGATACCAGGGCATAATTAGGACCTGTAGACATAATCAAATGGTCTCAACAGGTCCAGAAATGCCAGATGGATAGGGGCCCCCTTTACTATTTTTGTATTTAGCCACAATAAGGTGTAAATTGAGGCACTGTTCAATCGTCCTGAGGCCCTTCCTAAAACCATATTGTAATTGGGAAAGAACATTATTCTCATTTATCCAGAGAAGAAGACGATCCAGGATTACTCTGCCAATTATCTTAGTTGTGGAGTCGAGCAGGGATATTGGTCATGGGCATTACCTCATTTGAAGATAGGAACAACATAGACGTGCGCCAAGATGACGGTACCTCCACCCAACAGACTTAGTTAAAGACATAAGTAAGCATGGGAGCCCAGAGCCCGGGATCTTCTTTAAACAAGTCAAGAGGGACTCCGCCTGGACCTGGAGCCTTCTTGCAGGGGCTGTTATGGTTAGCTTTAACAACCTCATCAAAACAAAAATGGAGGTTACGACTGAATGTATAATCACACTGTCCCCCACATCATCAGCAATAGAATAAACAAAAGAAAAATTATCTGTCCAGGCTTTGGCAGCAATATGGACAGGCAATTTATCTGGGGATGACACAGGGGATATACCAGCTCACACTGCATTCCAAAAACCCTGGGGATCTTTTTCCTGGCAAGCAACAACAATAGCCTCTCATCCTTAATAACTTCCTTCTTCTTTTTTAACGCCAAAGCATAAACCTTTCTACAAGCTGCAATTGTGCATGGATTTCTTGGGACCTGCTTTAAAGCTTGATGCAGACTATTATTAGCTACCCTACAATCTTTGTCAAACCAGGATTTATCTTGGGGGGAGGCGCTACCCACTGGTCTAGTCAAAATACCATTAATGCAGGTTAAAAGTTTCACAAAACTATCTATTACAATTGAGGGACCTTGTGATTCCATAATACAAGAGTTCACTAGATCCTTACTACATACCTGATTCATAACCAGTTTCATGTCGGCTGATTGCCAGACCAACCTGCGCCCCGCATCCTTGGTAGATAACAACTGGCTACTCACTGTGGCTACCTGTTGTTGCTTAAAGGGATCCACAATCTGTGTGGCTAGCGGGTTGTGATCACTATATGCCAGCACAAGGACCTCACCCCCCATAATCAAAGGAGACAGACTCTGAGAACTAAAAATATAATCTTTTATGGACCCATTACCCTTCCCTGTATAAGTCAGGATTAATGAAGGAGAGAAATTGATGAACACATTTTCTAGATCATGGTCCGCCAGTAGTGAGTATAATAAATGCCCCCTGGAACCATGACATTCAGATTGACTTCCGTTGATGAAGAGTCAAAAATAGATTGTGACAAGGGAAATAAAAGTTGCAGTTTGGCATTTAAGTGGCCTGCCAGCAGTAAATTAAAAGGTCTGTCGGCCTCTATTGCCATTCAAGGAGGACAAACCCAGAAAGTATTGGTTCCTCCTATTTGTAAAATCATCATTATAAAAATTCAACATGTGCACTCTAAATGTATTTCCCCAACTGTCAAACTCTTACCGAAGTTTTCTGCCTGAACAACATGCAAGATGGGAAGATCCCAACTTCCCCTAATTACCTATTGTACCCAATAATGTCAAAGCAATAATGGTAAATCAGGGAAAGAGAGGAAGGGAGAATGAGAGAAACATATGTCCCACGATGTCTCCCAGTCCAATGGCAGTTCAGGTAGGCAGGAGGACTCCTACTGAAGACAACAAGGAATAGGATAAGATATGCGCAATCAGGTATTAAAGTGTTAAATAGATGGTAAAGTGACTGTGATGTAAATACCTGAGTAATTCCCCTCTTCCACTAGATAACCCATTTATCAGAGTATTATGTGGTGGTATTTATCTATAGGGAGAAACATATATCGGCGTCATATCCCCTAATACCAACACTAAGCATAGTAAAAAAAAAACGCAGGAGTAAATAGCACCCACCTGATCCGTATGAGAGCTGGCTTTAGTGAAAAAAGAGAAAGAGAACTGAAGAAATTTAATCGCACTAGCTAATTGCTAGCATGTGCCTAAAATTTGCCTTGTGCTTCCTTACTTCAGGAACTAATAACTAAAATATATTTTTTTATACTCAGGATCAGAATAAATAAAACCTGTTAAAGGCAGATCCCCAAGGACGGAGGAAATTGCTCATGCGTATGTTTATATTCACATATTCTGCTAAGCTAATAGTCAAGAATAATGTGCAGAGAACAATTTTACGATAGTGAAGAGTTTTCTGTTTCTTTTACAGGTTCACCGAAACGAGAAGCGTGGTCAAGGAAGAACCGCAGAACTGTGACTGTCGAGGAGAGCAGGAAACCTGGGAAGCATTGACCGCGAGAGAACAGGAACCAGGCAACGGGAAGGAACCCCACGGAGGTGTGCCCAGAGCAATGGAACAATGCAGAGGAGTACGACACAGCTGCTCTGACTGGAAACACAAGGTAAGTGACCCGGAAGCGTTAGGAACACTAGAACGCGAAGCGTTTCTGGAGCGGAGTCAAGGGAGATTTATACTCCCCTGCCGTGACACGCTATGGGCCACGGCAAGCATGACACCAACAGTTTATAAGCCTGTACCACATTCATGTGAGACTCAATAGGAGAAATTGTACAGCCAATATTGACCTTAAACCAGGCTGCCGAACCCCCCTTGGCACGACCCGCTGGGGAGGGTAAGGCTGGGAGGCACATATACCCATTCAAAAGCAGCCTCTCTAACATCCCTGGTTTCCTGCATAAATATGGTGTCATGATTTTTAATGATAGATTGCCAACCCTTGTTATGTATTTTCGAAGCCAGGTCAGCTACGTTCCAACTAAGAAAGCTAACAGTACTCTCGTCCACACATTCTACTTGTGCACTCACCCTTGGGGTTGTTTAAGATAATAATGGAATTGTAGATGTTCCAGGGACATATTCCAAATGCATCCTAGTCTGTGGTTGTGACATTGAGATAGTGGCTGTGTAAATAATCCCTCCGGAGTCACTGGGAGCCCCTGCTACTGCCACTCTCCTGAGCAGGATGTCAAACATTGTCTTCCAACCCTGTCAGGGTTGCAAACCTATTTTGGAGGCGCAGTGGCCTATACTAGTGCAGACTGCTATTAGATTGGAGGAGGGCCTGAGGCCCATGAGATCGAGATAAAACCAGGGCCAAATGCCTATAAAAGAAACCCAAGGGCAGAATCCTAATCGAGCTAGGTTTGACCAAGCCAGCTCTTGCTTGTGCCAGGACTTCACCCACAACAAAAGGGCTACGTACTATAATGAGTATTAAATCACCATTAAACTGCTTTCCCAAACATCGAATCCCACTCACCCGCTAGGAAAATCTCTTTGCGAAAGTCCCACTGTCCATGCACATTGAAATTCAGCCTTTGTTTCGCATCCAGCAATTCACTTAAATGTGCACTCATACAGTCCCAAGGGTTAACAATTGGAACAGGCTCTTTCGCATGATCATCTGATGTGGCTGATGCCAATTTCTGCAGTATGACCTGGCATCTTGGGTTTAGAGCCTTTTTCCTGCATTTTACTGAAGGGCCTGGGTTTAGATTCAAGCCTGGGACTGAAATTGGGATTTTATCCAGGGAACAGAGATTTGACACAGTCCCATTCTCCACACCTGGCCACTCATCCACAGCCAACAGGCCTACCTTAGCAACCCCCTTGGCCCCAGAGCAAACGCCAGGGCTATCCCTGACAGATAAGCTTGATGGAATAGCCGATTGCCCAAAGGGGGCGGAGGGATCATCGCTGTGCAGGGTAATGGTACCCACTGGTGTGGGTGGTGGTTGTGAGTCTAGGTCATCAGCTGGTAGCAAAAGTCGGCACTCAGTATGTTTAATCTCATTGAACACCAAGTCCACTGCCCTCAACAAAAAAACTATCAATTGTGGTACAATGGCGCAGTGATGGTTGTTGTAGAGTTGCAGAGCACCCAGGTACGTTTTTCTTGCCCATAATCACCACAAACCGAGCCCAACACACATAAATGACCCCCGCGTTAAAAAAGCAATACTCACAGAATGTCTCAATCTTTCTTCATCATAAACTGAGAAAGAGGTGAACTCATTAGTTCCATTCTGACTCTAAAGTAAGAAAACCCCAAGCGCAAAAAAAATGTTTAACTTTTTTTCTTCTACAGGCATGGATATTAGTGATGCATGCAATATTTTAGGAGATGTCCACATTTTATTTTTGGCTTTTCACCTCTGAAAACACCAACAAATCATACCTTGGATTATGGTTTGCTGTTCTGCATTTTAAGAGCTAGATTTTCTTAAGAGTTAGGGATGCTTACTCATGCTCCTATTAAACGGGGGTGTGGAGCTCTTTCTTTTTTTTAAAGAAAATCCTTTAATCAGAAAGCTGCAGTGAGAAAATCTGATTTCTTTCTTGTGTATTTTAAGAAAGTTTAGGAATTTCACAATGAAAGTATAGGGGGTGCTCAGTAAAGGTGCCTAAACATAATGACACACGTGTTTGAGTTGAATAGTTTTACATTAAGTTAAACTCTGCAGAAATTGTATACATAAACATTCTACGATCTGACTATGTAATTTGGCTGTGTAGGCGAGACGTAAGTGAAGTGTGCATTGTGCAGTCTCCCAAAACCTTACCTAGAGTAATATGACATAACACAGCTGTTAGATTTTTATTAAAGTTCATATTTTTGTGTGACAAATAATATGAAGTATTATTAATTTTTATGTTGGTTCTATGTTGTAAATTCTGAATTAATATGATTGCAGTTAAAGTGAGTTTATTATGAGGTATAGAAATGTGTTTATTAACATGGTTTAGTCGTGACACATTTTGTAAAAAAACCTCAATTTTTGATAAAATGTATGCTGCTGTCATCTCTGTTTTCACTCCTACATTGCTCCCTCCCATCAGGTTCCCTTGCATATCTTCTTTTCTTTTTGCAGAAGAAAGACAAGTTGATGGAATTATCCTGTTGTGCTCTGAATGACATTTCTGATGTTCCTAATTGTAATCTAATCCCAAGGTCCTTCCGCTGTGCTTCTGTAGCTCAGCCCAGTCGTATTCATTCATGACGTGGAATGTAGGATGCTTTCTTAGAAAATGTGATGGTGCTAATGTGTATTGTTTTTGACGTGGATTTTTCTGATTTGCCAAAAAATTGATACATGGGATCATGCCATGCTGAATCTGTGGTTTTAGCTACTTTTCATGCAAACATTGTTTATACGATCCCCTTGATTCTGTGTGTGAGACATATTTTTAGAAATTTTTCTTTCGTCTATTGGGAATGCTGTCTTAACTTTTCTTGATTGTGTTGCTCATTTGAGACAAAGAATTATTTCTGATTTTGACAACTATTTGTATACCTCTACATTTGAGCCTTCATGGCATAATTTATTCTGGGATTTCTGTAATAAACCCCTTCAACTCTTCCCCTGACCTAGAACTTAATTATAGAATGGTCTCACTTATTTATGACACTCTGCTAAGCTGTTGTTTAGTAAGGTGCTTTTTTATGCAAGATTAACCTGAAGTGGAACTTCCTGAGGTAAATTGTGTGTTATGATTATTGTGGTACAGTATTAATTATTGGGCTAAAGGGTTATACTTTGACAGATTGGTAGCAGAGGATGGTTGCATAAAGACACCTCCTCTTTTCAAGGGGTCTCCCAAAAGATGTCCTATTCCTTAATACTATCCTGAGAGAATAGCGGATTCTTTACTAGTGCCATTTTGATGAATTCCAAGTTTCTGGAGATTTCCATGGAAAGCAGACTTGCAGTGCAATCTTGAGTGATTTGGAGTGTTGGTATGAAGAGGGCAAATGGATTGTTATATGGCATGTATTTGTGAGGTATGTTGAAGTTTGAGGTTGCAAGATGGATTGTTGTGTGCTTTGCGAGATGTTTTGAAATGCAAAGCTAATTGTTGATTGAATTGATGGATTAATCAGTGTATTGTTGATGAATTATTCATACATAGAAATTTCGATTATTGGTTAGTTTGGCTATCAGATTTGTTGAGATTCAAGATCTTGAGATATTGTGGTTATACTTGTCTGCATAAGCTAGTGTGTAGAGCGAGGTGCTGCATGCACACAGCTAAGGTTTCTGAAACTAATGAGATTTATTTTCTAGGGTTTTGAGCCTAATTTAAGTTGGTGAATCTTTGTTTCTGGGGTGCACGGGAGTGGGTACATTGACCAGGGTAGCTTGTCTCTGGGAAGGATTCTGCCTAGTGTGAGTTGTGGTTTTAGAACAGTACCAAGAACAGGTACGGTTTCTTTCATCCTGTGGTTATTAATTGTGAGAATTGACTTGCCTTACTGTAATCTGTTGACTTCCTCACTATTTAGGTTGAGCAGACAAGAGTTTATTTAGATTAAATTTGTTTAGAATGGTTCTGCAATTGTTTTCTGTGTTCATGAAGAAGTTGTGATGTGATTGGTTAGTCAGTCGGGGAGCCATGCTAGGATTGGAGAGACATCGCCAAAAAGACATGCTGTCTTTGGTTGGTTGCTGACAAACCTGCGCTGTGATAGGTTGATCTTTGACAGAGTCACGCTGGGATTGGATGTTGTGCACGGGTTCATTTATTGTGATTATTTAGTTAGTTTTCAGTGAAAAATAATAGGGAATGCATTGAAAAAGCCTAATGTTTGTGTTGTACCTGCTATTTAGGGTAAGAAAATGCCAGATGAGGGAATGCCTGCATGTGAAATGATGATGGACATTGTACCTTGATTTCTGAATGGTATGCTTATAACGCTTCTAATAAAGCCTTGCAGTTGTAGGTTGAGGGTACATTTTACATTAAAAAGATGTGTTTCCTCAGACAGAATATGAGCATCATGAAGCTGATGCCCAGACCTACACAGTTTGCGGCATTAAATAGATTGGATCGAATGGCAACAGAGAAAGATAGAAAGAGATTGTCAAAACAGGGGACAGGATTATTTAAGCAGTGATTGGGTAATAAAATGGGATCATAGAGAAAAATGCTGGAGGGACGATACAGCGTAAGGAGTGAGAGCTTAAACTACTATATTTAAAGAAACAAATGACCAAGACGAAAAAGGGAAGCAAACAGAACTATAATTATGATGAGGATGATAATTTCTTTAATGGTCTCTGAATTCTTTACCTCCTCTGTAAACAGTTAGGGCAGCAGGGAGAGATGGTTCTGGGTCAGGGCCTGGCATGGGAGCTGGAGGAGATGGAACTACTGTGCAAGCTCCTACAGCTGTGGAACCAAGTGCACCAACAGAGGTGGCAACAATGATGCCCAGTACAAACAGGGATGCCCAACCTGTCACTCATGTTAAAGTTCACAAACCTGAAAGAATGATAGTGGTTGAAAAGCTTCATAAAGCTATTAATTTAAGCATTTTGAAAATCAAATTTGGAGAAATATTACATCAAAATATTGATTTGAACAGGCCGATGACATATAATGCTGATGAAATGCAATATTTGATTAAAGAAGCAGCCAGATGTGCAAACAAAGCACACAAGAAGCTAGAGGTGCTAGCTGATGAATGCAAAGTTGACATTAACAAAATGAAAAATGTGAAACAAAATAAAAAAATGGATTTGACTCATGATGACTTCAAAGAAATGGGCTTGATTTGTGTAAGAGCTCTTATTAAAGATTTGATTGAGAAAACAAGGGACTTTAGTGATATGAAGACATCTAAAGAGAGATGGAAGAAAGGGACAGCGAGTAAAAAGAAAGCAAAGTTGGAACAGGAGCAATTTTGGAATTTCCTTTGTGAGAGGTACCTGTAAGGAATTTTGTGTGTGTGCCATAGACAAGGACTGATCTTTATGCTTTCACTACAAACTTCCAGAACTTGTGAGAGGAATCAGAGAGATGGTACAAAGAGGTACATGGGTTGACAAACATAACAGGTGTTGTGTACTGATTCTAAATCATTATTCACAACTGTGGTTCCTAGTGACGTGTGTGGACAGAGTGCAAGGTAGCGATTGCTTGACCAAATGCAGTACCTGCTGGGGTTGCTCTTAATAATGCTTCTTCTGAGGAAGTAGCTAATAAATACAGGCAGGTGATTGAGCACTTGAAAAATAGAGTGCCTGAAAAAGATATCAATTGGGCAAAGTACTTGAGAACTTTACAGGAGCTGATAGAGTGAGTGCATGCCTTTTATAAGATGCAAATTTTAAAGAAACACAGTGGAGTTGACAATCCAGAGACAGATAGTATCAGCGGTTTTGTGTTGGCTTTTATCATGGGTATGCGACTGGAGCTTACTAAACATATACAACGGAGTGTACTGTTCTGGCAAACAAAGGGTAATGATGACATTTTGAAGCTGGCTAAGTATAGTAGTGATTACTGTGATGCCAAGCAGAAAAAGATCAAGGAGATGCTAATGACTGCTCAGATGAAGCAATTTGAGAAAGGATCTCTGAACCAGATGGGTTTGAATGTGAATTTTGATCAGTCAGAATGAATGGAATGAGTCAAATGCAAGGTGCAATGGGAGAGGAATGGAGACTAATTATGGGATGAAAGTGAGTGTTGAAATGATGAAAAGTGACACTGCTTTGTCAATCCTGTGGGGAAATCGTACCCTGGAAATGCAGGTGCCGTCAGAATAGAATTCAGGATGATGGTGTTACCTGAATGCAGATGCAGAGAATTATGATAGTCCCTACTGTTTAAAATTCTGAGCAGGGTGTGCAGAATCAGAAATCATTTACAATGCTGATGTCTTCAGCTCCAATGATGCAGCAACACATCAAGAATAAAATGTCATATAGAACAGGGCACTAACAGAATCTATTGATTCTGAATGATGATTCAGCAGGGGTTCATTCAGAGTGAAGGTGTCTAAGGGGGGAGGAGGATTGTTTACTTGGAGCAGTGTTAGAGGTAGACCAAAGTGGACCATATGTTAACAGAGAAGTCAGTGGCCATCCTGTTTCACTTTTAATTGATAGGCGGGTTGCCATTCTACATTTCGTTTTGTGGAAGTTCCAAACCTACCCCTCTCAGGAAAAGATGTCCAAGTTGTAGGGATCAGTAATAAACAAATTGTTAATCAGGTTACAGCAGATGTCCCAGTTCACACTGGTCAAACGGAAAATAAACACCAGTTCATTTTGTTTGATTTGAGTCCAGTGAATCTGTTGGGAAGGGACTTGTTATGCAAAATAAACTGTGTGTTTTATTGCATACCAGATTGTGTTGTGACTGAAACACAAGATGAAGACTCGGTGTTTAAAATAAAGTCACAAGAGACTAAAGTTCAGTTATTTTGGGCTTTAACAAAAGAGGACGTGTCTCTTAATTTAAGACACACTGTCTCTGTGGAAAGGAAATTGGTCTAAAAAAATTGCTGAGCCAGAAATAAAAGTAAGGCCAGATACATTTTTTTCAAGAACAAACAGTATAGAATTTCAAAAGAAGTAGAGGAAAGAATGAAGCCAGTGATCTAAAAAATGATTGATCAGGGAATCCTCCAGGACTTACTTGCTGGTCCTTGTAACTCTCTGGTGATGGGAATAAAGAAGCCTGTAAGTGCAGGATAGCAAAGGATTTGAGAAAGATTATTAAGATTGTCTTAACATGTTGGCCTGTGGTCCCCAATCCAGCAGGAATATTGTTCCAGATTCCATCAGATGCAGAATGATATACAGTCATTGAATTATGCCAAGCGCTGTTTTCAATTCCTCAGCATGAGGACAGTCAATTCCTTTTTGTGTTTCATTTCCAGAATAAAGTTATTGCATTGTGTAGAATACCGCAAGGGTAAACTGAAAATCCTTAAATTTTTAGTCAGATACTGAAAAAGATCGAGGAAATTTGAGGCTACCTTACAATTCAACCTTAATTTACTATATAGATGATCTCTTACTTGCATCTAAAACAAAGGAGGACTGTAGACTTGAAACAATTGCTTTGTTAAATCATTTAGCTGACAATGGTCATAAGGTCTCCTCAACAAAAATCCAGTACCTTAAAAGGAAAGTGATCTATCTTCGACAGCATATTGAAAAAGGTGGAAGGATAGTCTGAACAGAACGCATTACTTCAATTCTGAGAATGAGCCCATGTTTCTTGGAATTGTTGGCTACTGTTGTTAGTGGATTCCAAACTTTTCCTTGCCTTACAAAGGCAGTGACATACAAGTTTCTGTACCATTTGACAAAGAATGACCTGAAGCATTTACGACTTGAAATAGAGTCCATGCAGTCCAGCAGCACTTGGAATACCAGACTATAATTTTAAAAGAAATTCTGTACTGTCATGAGAGGAATAGGTGTTCATTGTTGATTCTGGCCCAGAAAAATGGTAGATTGATGTGTCCAATTGTTTCTCTTTTGGCTATATTGCATCCAGTAGCTGTTAATCTTCCAGGATGGTTGCAATCAGTTGCATCTGTTTGTGTTGCCAGTGAACAAAGTGAATGATTAGTGATGGGACATACATTAATTGTCTATGTTCCTTACACAGTTGTGATTTTGTTAACAAGAACACAGCATCTATCAAATAGCAGACTGACTCGTTATGAGCAAGTCTTTCTTGCAGCTGAGAATATTTCAAACGGAAGGTGCAATTCATTGAATCCAGCAACACTTCTTCATATTTCGGACAGGCACTGGAAAGGCAGAGAGGCTGATGAAATTGATAATACATTTGACTGTAAATCAGTTACTGGGTTATGCATTAACGAAAGACCATACATTAAAGAAACTCTCTTGAAAGTGGCTGATCTGACATTGCTTGTTGATAATTCTAGTTTGAGAGACCAATATGGAATATTAAGAGCTGCCTATGCAGTATTTTCCATTAATGAGACCCTTGAAGCATCCCATCTATTGAATGTATCTTAAGAACAAGTGGCATAATTAGTGCATTGGCAAGAGCTTGCTGAATCTCAGTTAATTTGCAGGTGATGATTTATACAGACAGCCAGTATTGTTTTGTAGTCGTGCATGATTATAGTTTACTGTGCTCACAGAGGGGCTTTATGATATCTCCTGGAGCTCCTATTAAGAATAATGCTTACATGCTGGATTTGTTGGAAGCATTATATCAGCCAGAAGAAATTGCAGTGGTCAGATGTTTTGCCCATAAGACTGGGATAGATGTTGTTTCTCTTGGAAATAGATATACGGATCAGGTTGCAAAATACTGTGCACTACAAGAGGAGATGGTGGGACAAGTAAATGAGGATGATGAATCAAGCATAAATTCTGTACAAAATGCGGAAAATGTAAATTGTTTCTTCATGAATACAATTCAGACTTCTTAAAATGAGTTTAGAGATTTTCAGGAAAATTTTCAAAAGAAGAAGGAAATGAGAAAAGTTAGGTTACAAGAAAACCAGCATTTGTATGTTAATATAAATCCTCCCTGATGAGATGCTATATCCAATAGGTAAATACTCTCATAATCAAAGCCATGCAGGTAGGGATAATACGTTGCAGACATTTAGAAAATACTGGGACAAAACTGACGTTAGAAGTGTAGATGATCACACATTTACTAGGTATTTGATATGCCAGAGAAATAATCAAGGGAGAAGGACACTTACATTGATTCATCATTCTGGCAAATCAAAGGTCCCATTCATGAGACTTCAAGCAGACTTTGTAGAGATGCCATCATACAATGGTTTGAAGTACAACTTAGTCATTGTCTGCTTGTTCTCCACATGGTTAGAAGCTTATACCACTTGGAGATTGGATAGCCTTACAGTTGGCAAATGTTTGTTGGAGAAGTTAATTCCAAGATACGGCCTTCCAACTTCAGTTGACACATATGAAGTACCCATTTTAAAAATGATATTTGGAAATCATCTGTACATCATTTGAGATAAAGCAAAAATGTCATTGTAGTTATCGACCTCAAACTTTAGGTGTGGTACAGAGGGCTAATGGGGCTCTCAAGAACAAACTAGCAAAAGTTTGTGCTTCAACTGGTTTGAATTGGCCTGATTCAATTCTACGTGTCCTGATGAGCATGAAAAAAGCTCCTGATAAAAATACTGGTTTATCAACCCGTGAGGGACTCATGGTTAGGACAATGAAGCTTGCATACACTCTTTCAGCTGCACTAGTTTCCAATAACGGACAACATTGTACTGCATTACTGCAAAGGTCTGGCTAATAAGGTGAAATCTGTCTCTCAGCAGGTGAATCTGGCCACAGAAGAAACAAGAGATATTGCTTGTCACAACCTTAAACCAGGAAACTGGGTAGTGATCCGAAAATACATTCGGAAAACCTGCTTGTATGAGAGGTGGCGTGGTCCTTTCCAGGTGAGTGTGACAATGAACACTGCTGTAAAATGTGCTGGAGTGCCACAGTGGATCCACGCTGCTGATACCAAGACACTAAGAGAGTGGAAGCAGCAGAAGGAGTGGTAGAGACAACCTCTGAACCAACTAGGAGAGATTGAAGCCAAGCACAAGTGAGTAATATTCAGTCTCAAGCTTACGTTTGCAGCATAGATCCAGGAGAGGGTGAAATTGTGGACTTGGTAAAGAAAGACATGAAGAAAGACATGGATTCATAAAGTTTCAGGTCAGTGAAAGCTCTGATGGAGAACCTGAGGTCCAGTACTAAGCAGTGATCAGTAAAGGGATGTTACAGTGCAAATGCCAAAAGCATGAGTGACAACAAGAATAAATAGTCTATGATCAAATTAATGAGAGGTTGCAGCTGAAAATTCAAGTTACTTTAACTCCCAGAGGAATGTTGACAAGTATGACCAAAGTTCAAGTTCAACTACAAGTTCAGATTCAGGCTCAAGGGCTGCAGAGAGTAAAGAAGCTCTAACAAAGACTGCTGGTGAAATAAATAAAGTGGAAAAAGGTATCGCAAGAAAGAGAACTTGCAAAAGGAAGTATTGACAAAAGATCAACTAGGAGAAGAGTTCCAATTCGAAAATATGTTTCACGTGAATTCATAAATTTAGCTACAGTATCGGTAGGTGAAACAGTGTTAAAAAGTTGAAAAGTTACAAATCGGTGAGCCAATGTTAGTACAGGTTTGAGAGTGAATCTGGGAGTGAAACCGAAACAGAAGAAGAATCACCATTAATTAGTGAAAGAGGCTTTTGAGACAGAATAATCTAGCAACAGTTGTTGAACAAAGACAGAATACTGAAACTCGGAATTGAAATAGATTATTTTGAACATTTTGTTTTGATTATTGTTTTAGAGGGAAAAAAAGGAGAAATCAATCATTGATTTAGAGAACCTTTTGTTGCCATTGACTTTTTGATGCATCATACTAATTTTTTTTTCTCTGCCAGAAGATGGAGTACAGCAAATGCTGTAAGATTAGTGTTAATATTGACAGTATTATTGGTTTTAGTGGGACTGTTATTCTGCTTATTTACTCTAGTGGGATACATTTCAAATCACATTGAGTTTACTATTATCAGAAATGAACTAAAAGATGATGTGTCAATGCATAGAGAAAATTTAGTGAGCGGTTTTAAGGATAATATTTATACTAAAATGATTCAAGAGTATATAGACATAATGAAGGCTAGTGGGTGTTTTGCGTGTGCTAATATTTCTACCTCAACTCTGGAGAGAATAACATACGTACATATTCCAATTTCATATGTTCTTTCTTGTAATGTGTATATTGCTATATTTAACAATGATGAATTTCTTTCTCACTGCTTGATTGATTTTAATGGATCTGCCAGTAAGAGAAGATGGTAGAGAAATTAAATAGAATACTTTTTTGAGGATGATGGCACAAAACAAGTATGAAACTAAAATTAGTAATCAAAGGTTATGTATGTATTTTGAGTAGTGAATATCATCATTACATTAGAGAATGCAGTGAGAGAGGAGTAAAGATTGTGAGAAATTGAGAGAAACAGAAGAGCAGATAAATGAAGAGGAGGAATACAGGATATCAGGTTTGCATCCTAGGTTAAGAATGGAGCAGGAACAAAGGAGTGAGCTGTGTATGGTAGGGCATATTACTTTGAAGGGAGGAAAGGCTGAATTTGTAGGAGATAGTAAGTGTGAGAAAACCTATGAAGTAAGTGGAAACTAGTTGCTTGGTGAAGAGCAAATTCTGAAGGGCATTTATTATGTTTCTGGGAAGACTGCTCATGTCAACTTACCACATAACTGGGTTGGGTAGTGTTCTTTAGAGTTTATCATATGATTAAAATAGGTTGTGAAAATATTATGAGAAGGGTGAACCTTAGTTTTGGATAAGTAGTTCTAAATATATTTGATACTATAATTCCTTTTGTGGGTGTGGCAATGAATGCTGTGAAAATTAGATGTCTTTCTACACATTTAGATAAGTTTCCAGCAGATACAGCAGGACAGTTAAGCAAGCAAATGTAGAGATGATGGCTATTAAAGCAATGGTAATGCAGAATCGTTTAGCATGAAATATTATTATGGCAAAAGATGGGGGAGTCTGTTAGTTAATAAAGGCTAAGAGGTGCTTACTTTTATTCCTGATAACAGTAGGATTATAAATTCTTTCAGTACTAATATGACTAATATTTTACATGAGATTAAACCTTTTGAAAAGCAGGGTTAATGGGAAACCGCAGGTACCTGGTTTAATGATATAGGGAAGGGTGTTAGTAAAGCTGGTGAATGGATAGATAGTGTAAGAGGAAGCACTTTACGTATAATCTTAACCTCCATAACAATGCTAATGACGTGTAATTGTCCTATTTCTTTTACTAAAATGTTCGGCAGGTTTGTTTAAAAAGTGTGAAAAGAAAAGCAGCAATTTGAAGTAGAAAAGGTTCAAAGGATATGGGATGAGGACATTAAGGATTATGTTTACAGCCAGTTAAAGATGTCAGAAGAAGGTTCCATACAGAGGCAAAGAGTGATGTTGACTCATTGATTTCCTGAGTAATAAAGTTATTAATGGGTTTTAGTGATTCCAAAAAATTCAGAGGGGGAATTTGATATGTTTTTTTACCAGTCATATTTTTGTGTGACAAATAATGTTAAATATTAATAATTTTTATGTTGGATCTAAGTCGTAAATGCTGAATTAATATGATTTCAGTTAGAACAAGTTTAAAATGAGGTTGAGAAGTGTGTTTATTAACATGAGTTAGCTGTGCCACATTTTTGTGAAAAACTCCCTATTCGATAAAATAGATGCTGCTGTCGTCTCTGTTTGCATTCCTCCATTCACCCCCTCTCATCGGGTTCCCCTGCATACTTTCCTTTCCCACAGCTCAGCAGATCAAAGACAGTTGATGTAGTTTTCCTGTTGTGCTCTGAATGAACTTTCTGATGTTCCTAACAATAACATAATCCCTAAGTCCTTAACCTGTGCTTCCGTAGCTCAGTCCAGTCTTATGCATTCCTGAATAGCCTTTGTTAATGTTGCATGTTAATATTGCATATTTTGTTCAAAACAATTCTGAGTGATAGCGACATGGAAAACATGATACTTTCTTAGAAAATGGGATAGTGCTAACGAATAATGTTGCTGATGTGAATTTTTCTAATTTGTCAAAGAATTGATACATGGGATCATACCATGCCAAACCTATGGTTTTAGCTTATTTTCTATGTGGTAATTGTGTATAAAACCCCCTTGATTCTGGGGGTGAACCATATTTCTAGAGAGTTCCCTTTCGTCCATTGGAGATGCTGTCTAACCTTTTCTTGATTTTGCTGCTGATTTGAGACTTAGAATTATTTTTGATTTTGACTACTAATCTGTATAACTCTGCATTTCAAGCCTTCATGCCGTCATTCTGAATCATCAGATTTAGATTTTTATGTGATAAACTTTCTAACTTGTCCCCTGATCTAGAACTCAATTATTGAGTGGTTTTAATCCCTTATATATGATGCTCTGCTAAATGTATGTTTGGTAAAATGCTCTTTTATGCAAGATTATCCCAAAGTGGAACTTCCAAAGGTAAATTGTGAGTTATGATTTTATAGTACAGTTCTAATTATCGGGGTATGGGGTTCTACTTTGACACAGCATAGTACAGGATGGGCCTAATTCTTGAATGGATTAATTATATTCAATAAATAACCTGCAATCATACACAATTGGGATGCAGTTGACCAAATGACTGAGTTTTGTGTGACATTAGCTGCTGATTCTTAACTGGTTCAGTGAGGAGGACAGCTCCGTGTCATCCTCTACACCAGTCCTCTTATACTGAGGATGGCTCCAGGCTGCCCTCGCACCGAGGCAGGAAACCCTTCTAATGTGAGCACCAGAGGTATTTCCTCTTTCAATTTTTAGCCTCAGCTGCTGGGCAAGAGCTTCTCCAGCAACCAAGGCTGTTTTCTGTGAAATGTTGATTTCCGCGCATAGCATTACATAGAAAGTGTAGCCCTCCCAGGCATTGGGCCCAGCCCTCAACCACCCAGATGACCCCCAGCCGTCTTTCTGTCCTCCGTCGGGGCCATATAGGAGGTGTTTTCCTCCAATCTGCCCCCAGCCGGTGGCAGAAAGGCCACTAGACCACCAGTTATTACATTTGAAGGGGGGTGCCTCCCAGCAATGGGATAATGCTCCCTTCTCCCCCGGGCCCAAAATTCATTCTGCTCTCGTGGGGGCAGATTGGAAGTTCTCACCTCCAATCGACACCCGGGGAGAAGAAAACCCACTTGACGCCAGGGATTTGTTTTATGGTAAATGGGTGGGGCTGCCCTCCCAGGCATTGAGCCTAGCCCCCACACACCCATAGAACCCCCAGCAGTCTTTCTGCCCCTCCTTCGGGGGCTGATAGGAGGTGTTTTGCTCATATTTGGAGGGGGAGCGCCCCCTGGCAATGGGCTAATGATCCCCCTCCCCCAGGCCCAAAGGCTTTCTGCCTCGACTGCAAAAAACACACTAGGCACCAGGGATTTTTTTGGGTGGAGAAATGGGTGGGGGCAGCCCGCCTAGGCCTTAGGCCTAATCACACCACTCAAATGACCAGCAACAGTCTTTTCTGCCCCCCCAGGGGGCATATAAGAAGTTTTTAACCTGAAATGTCTAGGTTTGGCAGGTTTCCCAGGGATGCCATCGATCCCCGGCCAAAGAAATGCTGCTACCCCCATTGCCAAATCAGATAATTTTTGTGACAGGAAATGTGAATGTCTCCACATTTTATTTTGGGGCATTTCCTGCTGCGGGCAGCAGACCTACCCACACAAGTGAGATACCATTTTTATCAGACGACTTAGGGGAATGCTGGATGGTAGGAAGGTTGTGGCTCCCCGTAGATTCCAGAACTTTCCATCACAGAAATGTGCGGAAAATGTGTTTTTTTAGTAAAGGTTTGAGTTTGCAAGGGATTCTGGGTAAAACAGCCTGATGAGAGCCATGCAATTCAGCCCATCCTGGATTCCCCTAGGTGTCTGGTTTTCAAAAATTAACAGGTTTGCCAGGTTTCCCTAGGTGCCGGCTGTGCTAGGGCTTAAAATCCACAGCTACCCACTTTGCAAAAAATGGGTCAGTTGTGAGTGGAAAATGTGATAGAACCATTTAGCGTTTTGGGCTGTTTCCTGTCATGGGCACTAGGCCTACCTACACAAGTGAGGTACCATCTTTATCACAAGACATGTAGCAGCATATAATCGTATGATATTTATTATTACCAATTGGATTTCACTGCATTTGTGCCTTCCAAATGTAAGCCAGTGGGTAAGAAAGAAGACATTTTGAAAAATATCCTCTAAATCATGAGCTCGTACGGGGACCCACAAAGTTCTTTGGAAAAACCTTGAGGGATCTACACGTATGACCCCTTGTTAAATTTGGAATGTTGCCTACTTTTCAGAAATATGTAGCTTTCCTGGATCACCCATGGGTTTCACAATGGTTTGCACCACAAACTTGAAGTAGGTTGAAAGCACAAAAAATAGGAAACATGGGCTACCTCTTTGAAAAATGGAAATACTGTGGTTAAAAATGTGTTTTTTTATTCACCTCTGTGTGTTCCTGGAAGCTGGGAAGATGATGACTTTAGCACCGTTCGTTGATGCCATTTTTATGAAAAAATAAACTTTTATCCATAGCACGTTTTTCCTATTTTTGCCCAGAAACTCAAACTGTAGCTTTATTTTGGCTATTTTCCCGGTCTACTCTAGGAAAAGTAACACACCCTGGGTACCTTTAGAATCCCCAGGATGTTGGAAAAAAGGACGCAAATTAGGGGTCGATAGCTTATGTGGACCAAAATCTATGGAGGCCTAAGCGCAAATTACCCCAAATAGCCAAAAAAAGGCTTAACATATGGGGGGAGGGGTGGCAGACCTAGAAGCAAAAGGGTTAAAGGCGAGATAGGTTCGATAAAGTTGTATTCTATGAAGTGAAGAATCTTCTATTCTTTCTGCAGATTCAACATTGCATCTGAAACCGCTTCCAACTGCACTACAGTGCATTAGGCACAGTCGTGCATTTGCCCAAAGCCTCCATCCGAAAGAAACATTGTCATAGCGCGTGTTTCCCTTCTGAAATACAGCAATTAAAACATACATGCAAATGTGTGGAGCAGAGTCTATGATGTAGCACAAAGCAGTGGAGTGTGAGGGTCTTGTCTCGTAGTGAAGAATAAATCAAACTAACAGTAGCTTCACCCATCACCTCAGCATTACATTGATTTGTCCCTTAAAAATAAAATCTGGATTTTGGTCTTTCATATTTTACGTTTTGGGATGCACTTGAAAATTGAGAGGCCCAAATAAATTCAAATTCAAATTACAGGTAAAAAAAATTATATTGCATGTCACCATTAAAGGAATTAAAAAGCAAAATAAGTTGGCAGGGTTGCAGGAGAAATCTGGGGCAGCATCAAAAAGCAATGTGTGTTGCGGTTGAACGCCCACAGCAACACTCATTGCCTTCCCCTTTGCCGCAGCAGACTGCAGTGGTAAGGTGCATATTTACAAGGTAGCATTAAGCCACGTTAAGTGGCTTAGCTCCCCTTATAAATATGGGGGATGGCACAACACCACCGGAGCGTCAGAAAAAGTGACACTCTGGTGGCGTTAGGGGCATGTAAATATACTGTATGGTATTCTAAGAGGGTATATGATATTCTAGGAGGGTATGTGGCATTCCAAATATGCCTTATAAAACTATTGCTATATCTTCCAAAAAAGGTGTTAGTTCGGGGCATTCCCACCACATATGCATAATGTCCCCCCCCAGCCAGTCACGTCTCCTCAGCATTCATACTTAGCATTGGCGTAGATAAGGTGACACCAAAGAGGCGTGTAATACCAGCCTTGTATTTTTATAGTGCATCTCACAGTTCCTAGTACACACTGAGCTTTTGTATATATCATTCCTCAAGGTCTCCCAGTCTCGTGGTGAGATCTATCCTCTCTCCCAGTTCCTAATACATACAGATCTTTGTGCATATCTTTTCTCAAGGTCTCCATTCTTGGATACACATTGGATTGTCTTTGTCTCTTACCTAACCAGATCGCATCCCATAGCAGTCTGTGGCCATGGCATAATCTACAAACCCCATGCTTTTTCCATCTCATTTCCTGACCAATCTACTACAATTCATAGCTGAGCTGTTACATAATACATGTAAAAATCAGTAAGAATAGACTTCACTTCAGTCTTGGTTGTTGCTCTTACTATCGATACATCAAGGCCCACTTGGTGGAAGGCCTTGTGCACATCCAAAGATACTTGCAAATCTTTATTTTGAACCTTTTTGACCAGGTGGACTATACAATTTATGTTATCATGTGTCTGCATGTTTCTAACAAAACCACATTGATCAGCATGGGTCAGATCAGGCAAAATCATTCCAAGCATATTAGCTAAGATTTTAGCGAACAGTTTGGCATCAATATTGAGGTGGCTTGTGGGTCTATACAAGAACAATTGCTGGGTTGTCCTGATACAACATGGATATTATTGCTATTGCACCTTCATCCAAAGAGGTCATCACTGTCTCAAACTCTGGAAATTAATCAAGGATTTTGTTTAACTAGGGGTCGTATGAGGTATGTAGGTCTTATAGAAATTTCCTGTGAACTCAAGGGGTCATGGGCCTTTGATGCCATTCATTTTTTATAGCTGCTCAGACCTGTTCCTCTGTAATGGGGTCAGGGGTCTATGTCTTCATTTTGTTATGTTTTGTGATAGATTTCCTTCCAAGATATAATGTGCTTCATGGGTACTCAAGTGGTTCCCCAATGAGTAAAGAAAGTCATTCAAGCTTCTAAATTCTTCCAGTTTATCATCCTCTTTTTATAAAATCTTTCTGATAGCTGTCTTGATTTCTTTAGTATATTCTTTTTCCCTTTTCTCTCATATTGGCAGGCTAGATATTTACTCTCCTGATCATCAGATGTGTAGCATAGTCTTTAGTATAGTTTTTACTCAGTCTCCGGTTTCGGGGTTTCTAAGATTTTTAAAGTGGCAAGGTGTGTCATGAGAGCAATATATTTGCCCCACACCACTACTTTATAAGCATCCAAGATTTCCCCCAGAGAGACCTCTTAGATAGAAAAGTACTAATCAATCTGTATGCCTATTTCCTCTCTGAAAATCAGACCCCTCTTTATGGATGGGTATAAACTTTATGAGAGAGACCTAAGATGCCTTAGACCCATGTTTACATTTTTTCTCATAGTTGCATGATCTGATATTGCTATGTATTTTTTATTGACTGCATTAACCAGGGTAGCCTAGGCATTGCTAACTAATACATAAGGAATAGCCGAGTGAAGTCAGTGGAAATGGGAGAAGAAGGCTAATTACTAGTGTCCATATAAAGATTATAGCAATGCTTTGTTCGCCCTAAGTTGGCAGGGTATGCCCAGACGTGGGTCCCTTGCTCACTTTGCCACTGGAATCAAGCTAGCCTGGCTGATGAGGGCTGTTAGCCTGAAACCGGTCCCAGGATGCTTGTTTCCGGTCCAGGGAAGACATGGCTTGGCAGTTCGGGCTGGACTGTTCCCATGAGGCACAGGGTCAAGACTGATTTGCATATAGCTGTGTCTGAACTGGGGTGGTGAAGTGAGCTAAAGAATGATGATGGATTCAACCCAGATCTGTGACTGGGGGTGAGTGTCTGAAAAGTTTCAGCGCTCCGTCCATCATCTCCATGTGTTTGCCATATAAAGATTATGCCATGTCTCTCTTTCTCATCTCATACAGTGAGCTTTTAAGTTGCCTGGAGAATGTAATAGACTGTCCTCTCCCCATGATGGACCTATCTCACTGACTATCACACACACAAATAATATGCCCAGTGATTGTAATGGTGCTGAGTGCAAATTCAGAAACAGTTGATACATAAACGTAGCAGAAATTAATCTTTTACTGTATTTGGAGAGTATCTTGCAGGGATAGGTAACAAATGCCCTATAGGGAACCTCATAGAATTAAGAAGCTGCATTCTGTCTTGCTTTCTGTCACTGAAAATGGCAGGCACTGCTTCAAAAAGATTGCTATGCTTTGTACTTTGAAGGAACGGTTGAGTAATAGGTCAGTGGGAAAAGTCTGTGTTTTGTCTGCCTTTTAGCCCCTCTTCCTAAGTGTATGTCCTCGAGACAGGTGAAATCTTGCTGATGTGTTAATAGCGACCTCACATTTGCTTGAGACAGATGAAGTCTTGCTGGTGTGTTAATAGTCAGTATCAAGTAATGGGGTAACCCAGTTAAGTGCAGAACCTGGGGATTCGTACATTAAGTGAACAGTGGTTCTGCCACCTATTAGCTTTACAAAGCGTATAACTTATTCGTGTAATTGGTCCCTCTATCAAGATGAGACTAGCATTAAATGAGAAATATCCAAATTAAGTCCAAACAAAAGAAATTCATGTACTTCTCAGTCAGTATATGATTTTATAGCAAACTGCTGGAAATTGTGTGCTCAAAAATGAGAACAGAACAAATATATGCACACACAGATATACACTATACAATTACACTTAAATTGGTGATGTGAAGTGAAAACAAAAATTATATTTACATATCACAGCACAATATATACATGACGAATGAACATATATTCAAGACACACATTTAAACACAATGTGAGGTATATATAAAAGTGATTCAACCCAACTAGCAAAGAGTCTAGTTATTCTCAATTATTGTGGGTGATCATTAACATTTGATAGTATACGTCGACGTTTCGACCCCTGGACAATAGTGCGTTAATGTTATCGCCTGTGGGGGGGTCTTCTTCAGGACTATATAGAGTCTGTGTGTGGCCTGTTTGAGAGAAATGGAAGCACTTTAGCATTTAAACGGGGTTTGGACAATCATGATTAGATCTGGAGAGACCACATGGCTCTGCTCACCTCAAATAAGGTTCCACCCTGATACCAAATTAATGGCTAGGACAGCACAGCAGCTTGGAAAATTATGGAAGGTTGACATGTCAGAAATAAGTTAAGGCTGTCACCGCCTGTGCCCAAAAAGAGCATTTACAAAAGTCCCTATAAATTATGCCCTTGCAGGGACTGTACCTGAATCAAAAAGTAGCACTTCATGTCTGCTGGTGGAATTATTCAGTGGCACAGTGTGCCTGCAAATCTATAAATAGATGGTTGTTTTAGTCATAGTGTTGGACTCCGTCCAGTCAAGACCAATAAATACATTAATAAACTTCAAAGGTTAAAGTAACTAACCTCCGGCCTCGGTCGCTCGGGGTCTGCAGTGGTTAATCACCCTTAAATTCAGGGTAAAGGTTGTCGGGGCCGGCCGCCTCCAAACAAGCCTAACTCGTGCCAACCAAGGCTTGTTATTTGCCTTAGAATACTCTGAAAAGTGAAATGGGGAGCCTCCATTAGTTAAAGCAACTGGGGAACTCATTTTGCGCCTGCCAGAAACGAGTTTGGAATGAAGGGATTAACATCTTACCTCTCGTCTTCAAAGTCCTCTGCTGAAACTCAGGAAGCTGACTGGGTGCCTCCGATCGCCTGCCTTAAATAGAATCTTGTGGCGGCAATTTATGTGTCAGTAGCGTCCTCGTGTGAGGATGCTACGTGCATGACACGACTGCCCTCTGGTGGGGATCTGCTGAAAAGACCTAACCTCGGTAAAGGCTGGGGAATAAAGCTAAATTCACGGGTTTTACAGATGAATGAAGGCCAGGTAAAAGAGCCTATTTGTGTTCAGAAAAGTATCTGAAAGGGGACTTGGCACTGTCGGTGCTGAATTATAAAGGCCAAGGATATGTAGGCCAGTCGTTATGTCATAATGTTTGTGCAGACCATACACTTGGATTCTAAAAATTCATTTTCATTTTAGGCGGTGAATGTGCCACAGATGAGAATCTGTTTTAACAAAATGTGAACTAGCTTAATGGGTTTCACATATAGTGATTGTGACATTTTTTAAAGTAACATTATAAAATTGCAGCTCATATTATATATTTTTAACATACTTAGTTTCTATATTGCATATAAACACGCAAATCATTCAGGCAGTTACATACATATTATATAGGTATACATTATGAAGAACGTATTCGTCATACATTTTTAACAGTTCGAAATATGCAGTTTTGGTATACATTGCTTAGTGTGAAATCATCATTCATATATATTCTGTTCTAGTGATGATAAATAACAGGTCCCTGTTACAAAATACCAGTCTAAGTCATACTAAGCAGAGAGATCTGTCTACAGATCTCTTCCTGTTCGTTCAGACCACCATCAATCGAGTCTAGCAAATGGATCCATTTACATTCGCTTAGGTTCATGGTTGCAGATAGTGAACCCCCTCTAGGATTTGGCAGTATCTTCTCTAGAACCCACCATTCTAAGTTGTTGCTAGAGTGTAGAGGCGTGAAGAGGTTTCTTAAGAAGAAGTCACTTTATTGGAATAAAGGAGCCCACCTCCTGGCGATCCTCTCTCGTCAGTTCCCAACTCCATTGGAGTTGGCAACCATGCAGAAGGTTGCTACCACTACAGCCACCCAACGGCGTTTTAGGCCTTTGACCAGGAGTGACTTTTTTATTTGTACCACCTTCGCAAATGTCTGGTGAAAACTTTGTAACTTCGTTTAGTTTGTAAATGTTTTTGCTATGGGACATAAACAATTGTGACTTTGTGACACTTTTATTATGTGTATTACTGTTTTTACAGATATAGTTATCAGAAAACACAACACAGTTCATGTCTCTGTGTTTCCAAAATGACATTGTGAAAGCAGAGCCCTGCAAAAGATAAACTATGACCGGTCAAAATTTCCATTGCACACCGTAATCTCGTGGAATCTCGCTTTACACTTGTTACGAGTAAATCCCCAAGCTATACTATTGTTGTGTAATTATGCCATTTGCATAAAACGTGTAGCACACGTGCACAGAAAATTAGAATAATCCCAATGGCCAGAACCAAGAGGCTGCAGCTTGTGACGCTTATGTTTCTTGTGCTACTTATTCTGCCCTAAAATGTGTTTTCACGTCGATTGCATTTTACGCTAATATATGGCACCAAATGCAGTTTTGCATTTCACGAGATTAGATGTAATTACCCATAAATTTCTATTTTTCGGTTGGTTCTATTGTTCCTGGCAAGCTCCGCATATGTCGTCGTTGCTACCAAATAACTGCACTTATGTGTCTGGAAAGCAAAACAGAGTGCGAGATGGACACAAGGGAATAGCCAGAAAATGAAACAACCCCCCCATCCCCCCACTTCAAACGAAAGCTCTTATGGCACCAAACAAATAAATCAAGCCATCCCGACCCTCTCCAGAAGACCTCCCTTGTCTCTTTCATCCAATAATCTATCCATTCATCCTTTCATCCTTCCATCCACCTTGTGATAGCTACCATTTTACCTTTACATCTGTCATCCATTCATTCTTTCATCCATCATTCAGTCTTTCTTCATTCTGTCTGTTCCCCTTCTATATCCAAACCTATCCATTAAACCTATTCACTCATCCATCCTTCCTTTCTCTCATCTGTCCAGTCACCCTTTCACTCATCCATTCACCCTTTCATCTATCCATCCCTCCATCCATCCTCCCTTTCACTCATCCATCCATTCTTTCACTCATCCATCTATTTTCCCATTCACTCATCCATCCTTACATCCAACCTTTCATTCATTCATCCATCTACCCATCCATCCTTTCACTCTCCCATCCATCCACCTATTCCCTCACATCCATCCATCCTATCACTCGCTCGCCTTTGCCTGCCAAGTTGCAGACAGAAGAGGCCCATCAAACATCACCCCGGCTGTAGCTGCTAAAGGTGGGGGTTCATAATGCCCCAGCATCCATCCTTTTACTCATCCATCCATCCTTTCGCTCATCCATTTATCCACCCTTTCACTTCATCCATCCATCCATTCAACCAGCCATCCATACTTTAACTCACTCATGCATTTATACTTTTCATCCATTCACCCTTTCAATCAACCACCCATCCACCCTTTCATCCATCCACCCTCTCTTTCAGTCATCCATCCATTCTTTTACTCATCCATCCTTCCTTCCATCCATCCATCCCTTTACTCATTCATCCATCAAACTACCCATCCACCCTTTCACTCACCCTTCCATTCTTTCACTTACACACCCGTCCATCCATCCTTTCACACACTCATTCACTCACCCACCCTTTCACGTTATTTATGAGCCTTTGACTAACGAGTTGCAAACAGAAGAGGTCCATCAAGAAATCCACCCCGCTGTAGCTGCTAAAGCAGGTTGGCCACGGCGCCCCTGGATGTGCATGTTGTAGCTCCCATCCTTATGGTAACTGGTTCCAGGTTCAGGCCGGTATCTTCCTGTATTATGCATCATCCATATTTTAGGTCTGACTTGACACAGCTGCTGTCTACAAGACCTAGTCATGCAAAATCTTTAAAATATACGCAAAGTGGGTGTTTGCTCTACACACAGTAGTATCCCTTAATGACCTCATGTTATTTGATGTTTCATTGAGCCACTGAAAGCTTGAGCCAAGCTCGAGCCTGAAGCCTGACTCTAGCTCAGCTGGAGGTCTTGTTGAAACCTCAAGCCCCTAACGACCCAAGCTTTCTTTTTGCTCCCCCCTTTCAAGGTTGTGGTGTTAGGGCCAGTGCTGCCGACTTTGAAACTGGAGAACCAGGTTCCGGTCTCGGAATCGGCACAACATCCTGTGATTCTCGGCAAATCACTTAATTTCCCCATGCCTGTAAGCAATGAATATTACTGTGTGTACTGCAACTAGTGTTCATATAAAGCATTGCGATTTGGAATTTGAAGCGAGTTCACGCTATATAAAAACTGCAAAAAAATGAACAAAGCGGTAAAACAGATCATTAAAATAAGGATAGATTGTAATTTCCTGGCTGATTTGTACAAAGTGAACCAGAAATCCTGGATAAATCGTGGCTTCACCGCTTAAATTGTGTGATATTGGGGAAATATTATATTTAGCTAAAACATTTTTCTCTTCATTATCGTGTACGAAAGCATTTTAAAATATGTGAGTTAAGAATAGCAGGTGCACAAAAACATTTTGTGCTTGAATTTATAGACTATACTGTTGCTGTATTATAATCTGGCCCCCATACAGGGTTTACATGACAATTGTCTAGCCCCTAAGTACTTCTCAGTGCAGTGCTATGATGTGACCAATTAAAGCCAAAGCTTCACATGTTATAGAAATACTCATTTTTGAATTTTGAAGCAAATATATATATATTCACTGAAAAAACCATAGGTTTCAGGGACGTTATAGTTAGAAATTAGCATTTAAAAAACCTTAGAAATTCACTGAAAAAAAACCATAGATTTCAGGGATGTTATAGTTAGTTTGACATTTCACTCATACAAAACCAGAGAAATTCGGTCGTTATAGTTAGTTGAGCTAACTATAACTCGCGCCCCCGCAATGCACTGCTAATGACGTCACATACTATATCATTCATGACATGGTCAGTAACATCACTGATGACATCTCAAATGACATCACTGATGACATCACTGATGACATCATCCACGTGATAATCTGATGCACCTCCTAACACCCAAATATAACCTTTGATACACCCACTCTAAAATACAGACTACTATTTTCGAAACCATAGACACACCAATACCAGTTACTACATACCCACTCACTGATTCCTAGGCCTACACACACATCCACTCATTCACCCATAGAGTCACTCATACATGCAATTAATCATCAATACAGCACTATCATTTGCACTCATACACCTATACACACACTCGCACATCACCACTCATCCATAGAGTTACTCACACACCTAGTCAATCATGCAAATAATCATTCACAGTCCAATTTACTCACCTATACAGTTATACACACACCTCCTCACGTATTCATACAAATGCTAACACATACTCTGTTATACAATCACTGATACAAGCACACACTGATCCATACAGCCACTCTCACAATCACTCACTCTCACATATAGTGATTTATATACTCCAACACTCACATATACTGCCTTTCACATATGTAGTTACTCACACATGTACCACTGAGACATCCATTCACTCACCAACACACCCATACACACACTCACCAACCCCATACAGCCCTTCACAGTACACTCTTGAACCCATACACTCAGTGAATCATCTACTCAGACATCTATGCACAGTCACACACCCCCCATCCACCCACAGAGACACTCAGGCACCCATACAGATACTCAGACAACCAATCAATAACCCATATAGACACTCATGTAGCTACTCACCAACCCATGCAGCCGCTTACACACCAACTGACAGACTGATACAGACATTCACACAGTTTAGTCACTAACCCATGCATTCAGTAAGACACGTTTAATCACTCACTTATACAGTCAGTCATGCACCTACTAAATCATCCATTCAGACACTTATACACCCACTCATTGTTCAATACACCTTGGCATATATATATATATATAAAACATATTTAAACTTTACAGAAACACACAGTCACTGGATGATGTCATCAGTGATGTCATCAGTGATGTCATCAGTGATGTCACCTACCATGTCATGAATGATGTAATATGTGACGTCATCAGCAGTGCATTGCGGGGGCGTGAGTTATAGTTAGCTCAACTAACTATAACGACCAAATTTCTCTGGTTTTGTACGAGTGAAATGTCCAACTAACTATAACATCCCTGAAACCTATGGTTTTTTTCAGTGAATTTCTAAGGTTTTTTAAATGCTAATTTCCTACTATAACGTCCCTGTAACCTATGGTTTTTTCAGTGAATATATATATATATATATATATTCACTAAAAAACTATAGGTTTTAGGGACAGTTATAGTTAGTTGAACATTTCACTCATACAAAACCATAGAAATTCCCCGTTATAGTTAGTTCAGCTAACTATAACTCGCACTCCCGCAATGCACTGCTGATGACGTCACATATTACATCACTCATGACATGGTCAGTGACATCACTGATGACATCACTGATGACATCACTGATGACATCATCCAGTGACTGTGTGTTTCTGTAAAGTTTAAATATGTTTAATATATATAGGGAAAGGCGTATTGAAGAATGAGTGGGTGTATAAGTGTCTGAATGGATGATTTAGTACGTGAGTGACTGACTCTACAAGTGAGTGATTAAACGTATCTTACTGAATGCATGGGTTAGTGACTAAACTGTGTGAATGTCTGTATCCGTCTGTTTGTTGGTGTGTAAGTGGATGCATGGATTTGCGAATAGCTACATGAGTGTCTATATTGGTTATTGATTGGTTCTCTGAGTATCTGTATGGCTGCCTGAGTGTTTGTGTGGGTGGGGTGTGTGTGACTCTGTACATAGATGTGTAAGTGGGTGATTCACTGGGTGCATGATTTCAAGAGTGCATCTGTGATGGACTGCTTGGGTGGGTGAGTGTGTGTATGGGTGTGTTAGTGAGTGAATGTATATCTCAGTGGTACATGTGCGAGTAACTACATATGTAAAAGGCAGTATATATGTGTGTTAGAGTATTTAAATGGCTATAAGTGAGAGTGTGTGATAGTGAGAGTGGCTGTATGGATGCATGTGTGCTTGTATCAGTTATTGTATAAGAGCGTAAGAATGTGCTAGTATTTGTATGAGTAAGTGAGCTGGTGTGTGTATAACTGTATAGGTGAGTAAATGGGTGTGTGATTAATTTTTGCATGACTGACTAGGTGTGTGAGTACCTCTATGGATGAGTGACGGTGTGTGAGTGTTTATATAGGTGTATGAGTGCATATGATAGTCCTGTACTGAGTGACTGTAAGTATGAGTGACTGTACGGGTGAGTGAGTGGATGTGTGTGTAGACCTAAGAATCAGTGAGTGGGTATGTAGTTTTTGGTGTTGGAGTGTCTATGGTTTTGAGAATGGCAGTCTGTAATTTAGAGTGGGTGTATCAAAAGTGATATTAGGGTGTGTGAAGATGCATGAAATTATCACATGGATGATGTCATCAGTGATGTCATTTGAGATGTCATCAGTGATGTCATCAGTGATGTCACTGACCATGTCATGAGTGATGTAATATGTGACGTCATCAGCAGTGCATTGCGGGCGCGAGTTATAGTTAGCTGAACTAACTATAACGGGGGAATTTCTATGGTTTTGTACGAGTGAAATGTCCAACTAACTATAACTGTCCCTAAAACCTATGGTTTTTTCAGTGAATTTCAAAGGTTTTTAAATGCTAATTTCTAACTATAACGTGTCTGAAACCTATGGTTTTTTCAGTGAATTTCAAAGGCTTTTTAAATGCTAATTTCTAACTATAACGTGCCTGAAACCTATGATTTTTTAAGTGAATTTCAAAGGATTTTTAAATGCTAGTTTCTAACTATGCCTACAGAGGTAGGACATGTGAAGAAAGAAGAAAAAACGCTCAGAAAGAAGCAAAAGATGTGCAGAAAGAACCAACAGAGGAGCAGAAAGAGGCCTTGTTGCAAAATCATCCTGTGCCCACAACTTTTCAGACGGGTACTGGTGGTAACTGACTCTGACTAACCAGAGCCAGTGCTATGCTAAAAGACACTTAGAATACAGTGAAAACACCTACATACACTAGGGAACACTATGCGTTGGGGTACCCCTGTGATTAGCATGACCTCCTCTGCAAGTCCCTAGTACATAATAGGGCAGGCAGATTAAAACTACCTCTTAAAACGCGCTACAGGGCGCGTTTGCACAGTGGTGAAGGGAGGGGGGGCGTGAGGTGACATGTGTGCAAACGCGCCCCGTGGCGCATTTTAAGTTGCGGGATTATGTCCCCTTGAATCCTGAGGGTCCCTGGGGCCCAACTAGCCCCCCAGGTACCTACAGTTAGGACCACAGAGCTGAGTTGCAGAGAGGCGTTCCGAGGCCACGCACCTTTTTTCACCTCTCTGCAATGCAACTCTGTTGTGCTTACTGAAGGCACCTGGTGGGCTAGTTGGCCCCAGGGTCCCTCAGGATTCAAAGGGAATTAATTCCCCAACTTAAAACGCACCACAGGGCGTGTTTGCGCACATGTCACCTGAGGCCCCGCCCCTCCCTTCACCACTGTGCAAACGCGCCCGTGGAGCGTTTTAAGTTGGGGGATTAGGTCACCTTGAATCCTGAGGGTCCCTGGGGCCCAACTAGCCCACCAGGTACTTCCAGTAAGCACCACAGGCCTGCGTTGCAACGCCTGTAACAAATTGTGCAGTTGTGTTTAGGTAGTGAAGAGGGTCGTGCTGGGGGTAGTGTTTTAGGGTTTAGGGTAATGCAGTGGTGTTTGTGTAGTGTAGGGGGTCATGCTGGGGGTAGATTTAGGGTTTAGGGTAGTGCAGTGGTATTTGGGTAGTGTAGGGAGTCGTGCTGGGGGGAGTGTTTTAGTGTTTAGGGTAGTGCAGTGGTGTTTGGGTAGTGTAGGGGGTCGTGCTGGGGGTAGTGTTTTAGGGTTTAGGGTAGTGCAGTGGTGTTTGGGTAGTGTAGGGGGTCGAGCTGGGGGTAGTGATTTAGGGTAGTGCAGTGGTGTTTGGGTAGTGTAGGGGTACTGCTGGGGGTAGTGTTTTAGGGTTTAGGGAAGTGCAATGGTGTTTGGGTAGTGTAGGGGGTACTGCTGGGGGTATTGTTTTAGGGTTTAGGGTAGTGCAGTGGTGTTTGGGTAGTGTAGGGGGTACTGCTGGGGGTAGTGTTTTAGGGTTTAGGGTAGTGCAGTGGTGTTTGGGTAGTGTAGGGGTTCGTGCTGGGGGTAGCTTTTTAGGGTTTAGGGTAGTGCAGTGGTGTTTGTGTAGTGTAGTGGGTAGTGTTTTAGGGTTTAGGGTAGTGCAGTTGTGTTTGTGTAGTGTAGGAGGTCGTGTTTTAGGGTTTAGGGTAGTGCAGTGGTCTTTTGGTAGTGTAGGGAGTCGTGCGGGGGGTAGTGTTTTAGGGTTTAGGGTAGTGCAGTGGTCTTTGGGTAGTGTAGGGGGTCGTGCGGGGTAGTGTTTTAGGGATTAGGGTAGTGCATTGGTGTTTGGGTAGTGTAGGGGGTTATGCGGGGGGTAGTGTTGTAGGGTTTAGGGCAGTGCAGTGGTGTTTGGGTAGTGTAGGGGGTCGTGCTGGGGGAGTGTTTTAGGGTTTAGGGCAGTGCAGTGGTGTTCGGGTAGTGTAGGGGGTCGTGCTGGGGGGGTGTTTTAGGGTTTAGGGCAGTGCAGTGGTGTTCGGGTAGTGTAGGGGTCGTGCTGGGGGGAGTGTTTGAGGGTTTAGGGCAGTGCAGTCATGTACGGGTAGTGTAGGGGGTCGTGCTGGGGGAGTATTTTAGGGTTTAGGGTAGTGCAGTGGTGTTCGGGTAGTGTAGGGGGTCGTGCTGGGGGTAGTGTTCTATGGTTTAGGGCAGTGCAGTGGTGTTCGGGCAGTGTAGGGGGTCATGCTGGGGGTGGTGTTTTAGGGTTTAGGGCAGTGCAGTGGTGTTCGGGCAGTGTAGGGGGTGTGCTGGGGGTGGTGTTTCAGGGTTTAGGGCAGTGCAGTGGTGTTCAGGCAGTGTAGGGGGTCGTGCAGGGGGTGGTGTTTCAGGGTTTAGGGCAGTGGTGTTCGGGCAGTGTAGGGGGTCGTGCTGGGGGTGGTGTTTCAGGGTTTGGGGTAGTGCAGTGGTGTTCGAGCAGTAAAGGGGGTCGTGCTGGGGGTGGTATTTCAGGGTTTAGGGCAGTGCAGTGGTGTTCGGGCAGTGTAGGGGGCGGTGCAGGGGGTGGTGTTTCAGGGTTTAGGGCAGTGCAGTGGTGTTCGGGCAGTGTAGGGGTTGGTGCAGGGGGTGGTGTTTCAGAGTTTAGGTCAGTGCAGTGGTGTTCGGGCAGTGTAGGGGGTCAAGCAGGGGGTGGTGTTTCAGGGTTTAGGGCAGTGCAGTGGTGTTCGGGCAGTGTAGGGGGTCATGCTGGGGCTGGTGTTTCAGGGGTTAGGGCAGTACAGTGGTGTTTGGGCAGTGTAGGGGGTCATGCTGGGGCTGGTGTTTCAGGGTTTAGGGCAGTGCAGTGGTGTTCGGGCAGTGTAGGGGGTCGTGCTGGGGCTGGTGTTTCAGGGTTTAGGGCAGTGCAGTGGTGTTCGGGCAGTGTAGGTGGTGGTGCTGGGGCTGGTGTTTCAGGGTTTAGGGCAGTGCAGTGGTGTTCAGGCAGTGTAGGGGGTCATGCTGGGGCTGGTGTTTCAGGGTTTAGGGCAGTGCAGTGGTGTTCGGGTAGTGTAGGGGGTCTTGCTGGGGCTGGTGTTTCAGAGACTAGGGCAGTGCAGTGGTGTTCGGGCAGTGTAGGGGGTCTTATTGTGGCTGGTGTTTCAGGGTTTAGGGCAGTGCAGTGGTGTTCGGGCAGTGTAGGGGGTCGTGCTGGGGGTGGTGTTTCAGGGTTTAGGGCAGTGCAGTGGTGTTCGGGCAGTGTAGGGGGTCGTGCTGGGGCTAGTGTTTCAGGGTTTAGGGCAGAGCAATGGTGTTCAGGCAGTGTAGGGGGTTGTGCTGGAGGTGGTGTTTCAGGGTTTAGGGCAGTGCAGTGGTGTTTGGGCAGTGTAGGGGGTCTTGCTGGGGGTGGTGTTTAAGGGTTTAGGGCAGTGGTGTTCAGGCAGTGTAGGGGGTCTTGCTGGGGGTGATGTTTCAGGGTTTAGAGCAGTGCAGTGGTGTTCGGGCAGTGTAGGGGGTCGTGCTGGGGGTGGTGTTTCAGGGTTTAGGTCAGTGCAGTGGTGTTCCGGCAGTGTAGGGGGTCGTGCAGGGGGTGGTGTTTCAGGGTTTAGGGCAGTGCAGTGGTGTTTGGGCAGTGTAGGGGGTCGTGCTGGGGGTGGTGTTTCAGGGTTTAGGGCAGTGCAGTGGTGTTCGGGCAGTGTAGGGTGTCGTGCTGAGGGGTGGTGTTTCAGGGTTTAGGGCAGTGCAGTGGTGTTCGGGCAGTGTAGGGGGTCGTGCAGGGGGTGGTGTTTCAGGGTTTAGGGCAGTGCAGTGGTGTTTGGGCAGTGTAGGGGGTCGTGCAGGGGGTGGTGTTCAGGGTTTAGGGCAGTGCAGTGGTGTTCGGCCAGTGTAGGTGGTCTTGCTGGAGGTGGTGTTTCAGGGTTTAGTGTAGTGGTGTTTCAGGGTTTAGTGCAGTGGTGTTCGGGCAGTGTAGGGGGTCGTCCTGGGGGTGGTGTTTCAGGGTTTAGGGCAGTGCAGTGGTGTTCCAGCAGTGTAGGGGGTCGTGCAGGGGGTGGTGTTTCAGGGTTTAGGGCAGTGCAGTGGTGTTTGGGCAGTGTAGGGGGTCATGCTGGGGGTGGTGTTTCAGGGTTTAGGGCATTGCAGTGGTGTTCGGGCAGTGTAGGGTGTCGTGCTGAGGGGTGGTGTTTCAGGGTTTAGGGCAGTGCAGTGGTGTTCGGGCAGTGTAGGGGGTCGTGCAGGGGTGGTGTTTCAGGGTTTAGGGCAGTGCAGTGGTGTTTGGGCAGTGTAGGGGGTCGTGCAGGGGGTGGTGTTTCAGGGTTTAGGGCAGTGCAGTGGTGTTCGGCCAGTGTAGGTGGTCTTGCTGGGGGTGGTGTTTCAGGGTTTAGTGCAGTGGTGTTCGGGCAGTGTAGGGGGTCTTGCTGGGGGTGGTGTTTCAGGGTTTAGGGCAGTGCAGTGGTGTTCGGGCAGTGTAGGGGGTCGTGCTGGGGCTGGTGTTTCAGGGTTTAGGGCAGTGCAGTGTGTTCGGGCAGTGTAGGGGGTCGTGCTGGGGCTGGTGTTTCAGGGTTTAGGGCAGTGCAGTGGTTTTCGGGCAGTGTAGGCGGTCGTGCTGGGGCTGGTGTTTCAGGGTTTAGGTCAGTGCAGTGGTGTTTGGGCAGTGTACGGGGTCGTGCTGGGGCTGGTGTTTCAGGGTTTAGGGCAGTGCAGTGGTGTTCGGGCAGTGTAGGGGGTCATGCTGGGGGTGGTGTTTCAGGGTTTAGGGCAGTGCAGTGGTGTTCGGGCAGTGTAGGGGGTCGTGCTGGGGCTGGTGTTTCAGGGTTTAGGGCAGTGCAGTGGTGTTCGGGCAGTGTAGGGGGTCGTGCTGGGGCTGGTGTTTCAGGGTTTTGGGCAGAGCAGTGGTGTTCGGGCAGTGTAGGGGGTCGTGCTGGGGGTGGTATTTCAGGGATTAGGCAGTGCAGTGGTGTTCGGGCAGTGTAGGGGTCTTGCTGTGGGTGGTGTTTCAGGGTTTAGGGGAGTGGTGTTCGGGCAGTGTAGGGGGTCTTGCTGGGGGTGATGTTTCAGGGTTTAGGGCAGTGCAGTGGTGTTCGGGTAGTGTAGGGGGTCTTGCTGGGGGTAGTGTTTCAGGGTTTAGGGCAGTGCAGTGGTGTTCGTGCAGTGTAGGGGGTCGTGCTGGGGGTGGTGTTTCAGGGTTTAGGGCAGTGCAGTAGTGTTCGGGCAGTGAAGGGGTCGTGCAGGGGTTGTGTTTCAGGGTTTAGGGCAGTGAAGTGGTGTTCAGGCAGTGTAGGGGGTCATGCTGGGGGTGGTGTTTCAGGGTTTAGGGCAGTGCAGTGGTGTTCGGGCAGTGTAGGGGGTCGTGCAGGGGTGGTGTTTCAGGGTTTAGGGCAGTGCAGTGGTGTTTGGGCAGTGTAGGGGGTCGTGCTGGGGCTGGTGTTTCAGGGTTTAGGGCAGTGCAGTGGTGGTCGGGCAGTGTAGGGGTCTTGCTGGGGGTGGTGTTTCAGGGTTTAGGGCAGTGGTGTTCGGGCAGTGTAGGGGGTCTTGCTGGGGGTGATGTTTCAGGGTTTAAGGCAGTGCAGTGGTGTTCGGGCAGTGTAGGGGGTCTTGCTGGGGGTAGTGTTTCAGGGTTTAGGGCAGTGCAGTGGTGTTGGTGCAGTGTAGGGGGTCGTGCTGGGGATGGTGTTTCAGGGTTTAGGGCAGTGCAGTAGTGTTCGGGCAGTGTAGGGGGTCGTGCAGGGGGTGGTGTTTCAGGGTTTAGGGCAGTGCAGTGGTGTTCGGGCAGTGTAGGGGGTCGTGCTAGGGGTGGTGTTTCAGGGTTTAGGGAAGTGCAGTGGTGTTCAGGCAGTGTAGGGGGTCGTGCTGAGGCTGGTGTTTTATGGTTTAGGGCAGTGCAGTGGTGTTCGGGCAGTGTAGGGGGTCGTGCTGGGGCTGGTGTTTCAGGGTTTAGGGCAGTGCAGTGGTGTTCGGGCAGTGTAGGGGGTCGTGCTGGGGCTGGTGTTTCAGGGTTTAGGGCAGTGCAGTGGTGTTCGGGCAGTGTAGGGGGTCGTGCTGTGGCTGGTGTTTCAGGGTTTAGGGAAGTGCAGTGGTGCTCGGGCAGTGTAGGGGGTCATGGTGGGGGTGGTGTTTCAGGGTTTAGGGCAGTGCAGTGGTGTTCGGGCAGTGTAGGGGGTCGTGCTGGGGCTGGTGTTTCAAGGTTTAGGGCAGTGCAGTGGTGTTCGGGCAGTGTAGGGGGTCGGGCTGGGGCTGGTGTTTCAGGGTTTTGGGCAGAGCAGTGGTGTTCGGGCAGTGTAGGGGGTCGTGCTGGGGGTGGTGTTTCAGAGTTTAGGGCAGTGCAGTGGTGTTCGGGCAGTGTAGGGGGTCATGCTGGGGGCGGTGTTTCAGGGTTTAGGGCAGTGGTGTTCGGGCAGTGTAGGCGGTCTTGCTGGGGGTGATGTTTCAGGGTTTAGGGCAGTGGAGTGGTGTTCAGGCAGTGTAGGGGGTCTTGCTGGGGGTAGTGTTTCAGGGTTTAGGGCAGTGCAGTGGTGTTCGGGCAGTGTAGGGGGTCGTGCTGGGGGTGGTGTTTCAGGGTTTAGGGCAGTGCAGTGGTGTTCAGGCAGTGTAGGGGGTCGTGCAGGGGGTGGTGTTTCAGGGTTTAGGGCAGTGGTGTTCGGGCAGTGTAGGGGGTCGTGCTGGGGTGGTGTTTCAGGGTTTGGGGTAGTGCAGTGGTGTTCGAGCAGTAAAGGGGGTCGTGCTGGGGGTGGTATTTCAGGGTTTAGGGCAGTGCAGTGGTGTTCGGGCAGTGTAGGGGGCGGTGCAGGGGTGGTGTTTCAGGGTTTAGGGCAGTGCAGTGGTGTTCGGGCAGTGTAGGGGTTGGTGCAGGGGTGGTGTTTCAGAGTTTAGGTCAGTGCAGTGGTGTTCGGGCAGTGTAGGGGGTCAAGCAGGGGGTGGTGTTTCAGGGTTTAGGGCAGTGCAGTGGTGTTCGGGCAGTGTAGGGGGTCATGCTGGGGCTGGTGTTTCAGGGGTTAGGGCAGTACAGTGGTGTTTGGGCAGTGTAGGGGGTCATGCTGGGGCTGGTGTTTCAGGGTTTAGGGCAGTGCAGTGGTGTTCGGGCAGTGTAGGGGGTCGTGCTGGGGCTGGTGTTTCAGGGTTTAGGGCAGTGCAGTGGTGTTAGGGCAGTGTAGGTGGTGGTGCTGGGGCTGGTGTTTCAGGGTTTAGGGCAGTGCAGTGGTGTTCAGGCAGTGTAGGGGGTCATGCTGGGGCTGGTGTTTCAGGGTTTAGGGCAGGGCAGTGGTGTTCGGGCAGTGTAGGGGGTCTTGCTGGGGCTGGTGTTTCAGAGACTAGGGCAGTGCAGTGGTGTTCGGGCAGTGTAGGGGGTCTTGCTGTGGCTGGTGTTTCAGGGATTAGGGCAGTGCAGTGGTGTTCGGGCAGTGTAGGGGGTCGTGCTGGGGGTGGTGTTTCAGGGTTTAGGGCAGTGCAGTTGTGTTCGGGCTGTGTAGGGGGTCGTGCTGGGGCTAGTGTTTCAGGGTTTAGGGCAGAGCAATGGTGTTCAGGCAGTGTAGGGGGTTGTGCTGGAGGTGGTGTTTCAGGGTTTAGGGCAGTGCAGTGGTGTTCGGGCAGTGTAGGGGGTCTTGCTGGGGGTGGTGTTTAAGGGTTTAGGGCAGTGGTGTTCAGGCAGTGTAGGGGGTCTTGCTGGGGGTGATGTTTCAGGGTTTAGAGCAGTGCAGTGGTGTTCGGGCAGTGTAGGGGGTCGTGCTGGGGGTGGTGTTTCAGGGTTTAGGGCAGTGCAGTGGTGTTCCGGCAGTGTAGGGGGTCGTGCAGGGGGTGGTGTTTCAGGGTTTAGGGCAGTGCAGTGGTGTTTGGGCAGTGTAGGGGGTCGTGCTGGGGGTGGTGTTTCAGGGTTTAGGGCAGTGCAGTGGTGTTCGGGCAGTGTAGGGTGTCGTGCTGAGGGGTGGTGTTTCAGGGTTTAGGGCAGTGCAGTGGTGTTCGGGCAGTGTAGGGGGTCGTGCAGGGGGTGGTGTTTCAGGGTTTAGGGCAGTGCAGTGGTGTTTGGGCAGTGTAGGGGGTCGTGCAGGGGTGGTGTTCAGGGTTTAGGGCAGTGCAGTGGTGTTCGGCCAGTGTAGGTGGTCTTGCTGGAGGTGGTGTTTCAGGGTTTAGTGTAGTGGTGTTTCAGGGTTTAGTGCAGTGGTGTTCGGGCAGTGTAGGGGGTCGTCCTGGGGGTGGTGTTTCAGGGTTTAGGGCAGTGCAGTGGTGTTCCAGCAGTGTAGGGGGTCGTGCAGGGGGTGGTGTTTCAGGGTTTAGGGCAGTGCAGTGGTGTTTGGGCAGTGTAGGGGGTCATGCTGGGGGTGGTGTTTCAGGGTTTAGGGCATTGCAGTGGTGTTCGGGCAGTGTAGGGTGTCGTGCTGAGGGGTGGTGTTTCAGGGTTTAGGGCAGTGCAGTGGTGTTCGGGCAGTGTAGGGGGTCGTGCAGGGGTGGTGTTTCAGGGTTTAGGGCAGTGCAGTGGTGTTTGGGCAGTGTAGGGGGTCATGCAGGGGGTGGTGTTTCAGGGTTTAGGGCAGTGCAGTGGTGTTCGGCCAGTGTAGGTGGTCTTGCTGGGGGTGGTGTTTCAGGGTTTAGTGCAGTGGTGTTCGGGCAGTGTAGGGGGTCTTGCTGGGGGTGGTGTTTCAGGGTTTAGGGCAGTGCAGTGGTGTTCGGGCAGTGTAGGGGTCGTGCTGGGGCTGGTGTTTCAGGGTTTAGGGCAGTGCAGTGTGTTCGGGCAGTGTAGGGGGTCGTGCTGGGGCTGGTGTTTCAGGGTTTAGGGCAGTGCAGTGGTTTTCGGGCAGTGTAGGCGGTCGTGCTGGGGCTGGTGTTTCAGGGTTTAGGGTAGTGCAGTGGTGTTTGGGCAGTGTACGGGGTCATGCTGGGGCTGGTGTTTCAGGGTTTAGGGCAGTGCAGTGGTGTTCGGGCAGTGTAAGGGGTCATGCTGGGGGTGGTGTTTCAGGGTTTAGGGCAGTGCAGTGGTGTTCGGGCAGTGTAGGGGGTCGTGCTGGGGCTGGTGTTTCAGGGTTTAGGGCAGTGCAGTGGTGTTCGGGCAGTGTAGGGGGTCGTGCTGGGGCTGGTGTTTCAGGGTTTTGGGCAGAGCAGTGGTGTTCGGGCAGTGTAGGGGGTCGTGCTGGGGGTGGTGTTTCAGGGTTTAGGCAGTGCAGTGGTGTTCGGGCAGTGTAGGGGGTCTTGCTGGGGGTGGTGTTTCAGGGTTTAGGGCAGTGGTGTTCGGGCAGTGTAGGGGGTCTTGCTGGGGGTGATGTTTCAGGGTTTAGGGCAGTGCAGTGGTGTTCGGGCAGTGTAGGGGGTCTTGCTGGGGGTGATGTTTCAGGGTTTAGGGCAGTGCAGTGGTGTTCGGGCAGTGTAGGGGGTCTTGCTGGGGGTAGTGTTTCAGGGTTTAGGGCAGTGCAGTGGTGTTCGTGCAGTGTAGGGGGTCGTGCTGGGGGTGGTGTTTCAGGGTTTAGGGCAGTGCAGTAGTGTTCGGGCAGTGAAGGGGGTCGTGCAGGGGGTTGTGTTTCAGGGTTTAGGGCAGTGAAGTGGTGTTCAGGCAGTGTAGGGGGTCATGCTGGGGGTGGTGTTTCAGGGTTTAGGGCAGTGCAGTGGTGTTTGGGCAGTGTAGGGGGTCGTGCAGGGGGTGGTGTTTCAGGGTTTAGGGCAGTGCAGTGGTGTTTGGGCAGTGTAGGGGGTCGTGCTGGGGCTGGTGTTTCAGGGTTTAGGGCAGTGCAGTGGTGGTCGGGCAGTGTAGGGGGTCTTGCTGGGGGTGGTGTTTCAGGGTTTAGGGCAGTGGTGTTCGGGCAGTGTAGGGGGTCTTGCTGGGTGTGATGTTTCAGGGTTTAAGGCAGTGCAGTGGTGTTCGGGCAGTGTAGGGGGTCTTGCTGGGGGTAGTGTTTCAGGGTTTAGGGCAGTGCAGTGGTGTTGGTGCAGTGTAGGGGGTCGTGCTGGGGATGGTGTTTCAGGGTTTAGGGCAGTGCAGTAGTGTTCGGGCAGTGTAGGGGGTTGTGCAGGGGGTGGTGTTTCAGGGTTTAGGGCAGTGCAGTGGTATTCGGGCAGTGTAGGGGGTCGTGCTAGGGGTGGTGTTTCAGGGTTTAGGGAAGTGCAGTGGTGTTCAGGCAGTGTAGGGGGTCGTGCTGAGGCTGGTGTTTTATGGTTTAGGGCAGTGCAGTGGTGTTCGGGCAGTGTAGGGGGTCGTGCTGGGGCTGGTGTTTCAGGGTTTAGGGCAGTGCAGTGGTGTTCGGGCAGTGTAGGTGGTCGTGCTGGGGCTGGTGTTTCAGGGTTTAGGGCAGTGCAGTGGTGTTCGGGCAGTGTAGGGGTCGTGCTGGGGCTGGTGTTTCAGGGTTTAGGGAAGTGCAGTGGTGCTCGGGCAGTGTAGGGGGTCATGTTGGGGGTGGTGTTTCAGGGTTTAGGGCAGTGCAGTGGTGTTCGGGCAGTGTAGGGGGTCGTGCTGGGGCTGGTGTTTCAAGGTTTAGGGCAGTGCAGTGGTGTTCGGGCAGTGTAGGGGTCGGGCTGGGGCTGGTGTTTCAGGGTTTTGGGCAGAGCAGTGGTGTTCGGGCAGTGTAGGGGGTCGTGCTGGGGGTGGTGTTTCAGAGTTTAGGGCAGTGCAGTGGTGTTCGGGCAGTGTAGGGGGTCATGCTGGGGGCGGTGTTTCAGGGTTTAGGGCAGTGGTGTTCGGGCAGTGTAGGCGGTCTTGCTGGGGGTAGTGTTTCAGGGTTTAGGGCAGTGCAGTGGTGTTCGGGCAGTGTAGGGGGTCGTGCTGGGGGTGGTGTTTCAGGGTTTAGGGCAGTGCAGAGGTGTTCGGGCAGTGTAGGGGGTCGTGAAGGGGGTGGTGTTTCAGGGTTTAGGGCAGTGCAGTGGTGTTCGGGCAGTGTAGGGGGTCGTGCTAGGGGTGGTGTTTCAGGGTTTAGCGCAGTGCAGTGGTGTTCGGGCAGTGTAGGGGGTCGTGCAGGGGCTGGTGTTTCAGGGTTTAGGCAGTGCAGTGGTGTTCGGGCAGTGTAGGGGGTCGTGTTGGGGGTAGTGTTTTAGGGTTTATGGTAGTGCAGTGGTGCTTGTGTAGTGTAGGGGGTCGTGCTGGGGGTAGTGTTTTAGGGTTTAGGGTAGTGCAGTGGTGTTTGTGTAGTGTAGGGGGTCATGTTTTAGGAGCAGTGCAGTGGTGTTTGGGTAGTGTAGGGGGTCGTGCTGGGGGTAGTGTTTTAGGATTTAGGTTAGTGCAGTGGTGTTTGGGTAGTGTAGGGGGTCGTGCTGGGGGTAGTGTTTTAGGATTTAGGTTAGTGCAGTGGTGTTTGGGTAGTGTAGGGGATCGTGCTGGGCGTAGTATTTTAGGGTTTTGGGTAGTGCAGTGGTGTTTGTGTAGTGTAGGGGGTCATGCTGGGGGTAGTGTTTTAGGGTTTAGGATAGTGCAGTGGTGCTTGTGTAGTGTAGGGGATCATGCTGGGGGTAGTGTTTTAGGGTTTAGGGTAGTGCAGTGGTGTTTTTGTAGTGTAGGGGGTCATGTTTTAAGATGCAACGCTCCAATACCTGACCAGTCTGCACTACATAAAACTGCAAAAAAACTAAAAATAAAAAGTGTTTTGCACACTTTTGTCATTGGGCTATATGTGGGCTACATCTGGGTAATATTTGTGCTACATTTGGGCTCTTTTTTCACTGGTGGCCATCTTGGAAGACTTCTTTGTTATGAAGTTTCCTAATTTCCTCATTTACTGCAGTCTCCTCAGTAGGAAATGCTTTCAGTTTTTTACTTTGATTCCATCAAGAAGGCATTCAGATGTGTCTCACATTTGCCATAAATTCAGAATGTTAGCACTCTAGTTGCTCATTAGATCACTGTAGTAAAGCTACTGCTCACCAGGGAGTTAACTGGAAGTCTGCTGCTGGTATTGAAAGTAATTGTTTCAGTCTGCATGTCAGAATTTTCTAATGAAATAGAAGAGGATTTGAGATCTCACTTAAAACATGCCCTAATTTTTCTTTCTGCAGCACTAACCATAATTTCTATTTCAAAAAGAACCCCCTCATTTTGTTCCTTTTTAAATTAAATGTTTTAAGTGTTACCGGTTTAGTCCAATCAAGATGGCTTCAGGTGTGCCATACTTTTGTCATAAGTAAGGCTGTTAGCACTGTAGTTGTTCTTTAGAACACTCTGGGAAGCTGCAGTAGAACACAAAGGAATCAACTGACAGTCTCTGCCCTTGTTGGATGTACATGTTTTACTGAGAATGTCAGATTTCATTCTCACATGACTGAGAAAGATAATGTGAATTTACAGAAAATATGCTCTCATTTTAGCTTCTGGAGCACCTTCCAGTGCAGTAGTGTTAGGGCAGTGTAGGGGGTCGTGTAGGGGGTCGTGCAGGGGTGGTGTTTCAGGGTTTAGGGCAGTGAAGTGGTGTTCGGGCAGTGTAGGGGGTCGTGCTGGGGGTGGTGTTTCAGGGTTTAGGGCAGTGCAGTGGTGTTCGGGCAGTGTAGGGGGTCGTGCAGGGGGTGGTGTTTCAGGGTTTAGGGCAGTGCAGTGGTGTTCGGGCAGTGTAGGGGGTCGTGCTGGGGCTGGTGTTTCAGGGTTTAGGGCAGTGCAGTGGTGTTCGGGCAGTGTAGGGGGTCTTGCTGGGGATGGTGTTTCAGGGTTTAGGGCAGTGGTGTTCGGGCAGTGTAGGGGGCCTTGCTGGGGGTGATGTTTCAGGGTTTAGGGCAGTGCAGTGGTGTTCAGGCAGTGTAGGGGGTCTTGCTGGGGGTAGTGTTTCAGGGTTTAGGGCAGTGCAGTGGTGTTCGTGCAGTGTAGGGGTCGTGCTGGGGATGGTGTTTAAGGGTTTAGGGCAGTGCAGTAGTGTTCGGGCAGTGTAGGGGGTCGTGCAGGTGGTGGTGTTTCAGGGTTAAGGGCAGTGCAGTGGTGTTCGGGCAGTGTAGGGGGTCATGCTGGGGGTGGTGTTTCAGGGTTTAGGGCAGTGCAGTGGTGTTCAGGCAGTGTAGGGGGTCGTGCTGAGGCTGGTGTTTTACGGTTTAGGGCAGTGCAGTGGTGTTCGGGCAGTGTAGGGGGTCGTGCTGGGGCTGGTGTTTCAGGGTTCAGGGCAGTGCAGTGGTGTTCGGGCAGTGAAGGCGGTCGTGCTGGGGCTGGTGTTTCAGGGTTTAGGTCAGTGCAGTGGTGTTCGGGCAGTGTAGGGGGTCGTGCTGGGGCTGGTGTTTCAGGGTTTAGGGCAGTGCAATGGTGCTCGGGCAGTGTAGGGGGTCATACTGGGGGTGGTGTTTCAGGGTTTAGGGTAGTGCAGTGGTGTTCGGGCAGTGTAGGGGGTCGTGCTGGGGCTGGTGTTTCAAGGTTTAGGGCAGTGCAGTGGTATTCGGGCAGTGTAGGGGGTCGTGCTGGGGCTGGTGTTTCAGGGTTTTGGGCAGAGCAGTGGTGTTGGGGCAGTGTAGGGGGTCATGCTGGGGTTGGTGTTTCAGGGATTAGGGCAGTGCAGTGGTGTTCGGGCAGTGTAGGGGGTCATGCTGAGGTTGGTGTTTCAGGGTTTAGGGCAGTGGTGTTCGGGCAGTGTAGGGGTCTTGCTGGGGGTGATGTTTCAGGGTTTAGGGCAGTGCAGTTGTGTTCGGGCAGTGTAGGGGGTCTTGCTGGGGGTAGTGTTTCAGGGTTTAGGGCAGTGCAGTGGTGTTCGGGCAGTGTAGGGGGTCATGCTGGGGGTGGTGTTTCAGGGTTTAGGGCAGTGCAGAGGTGTTCGGGCAGTGTAGGGGGTCGTGAAGGGGGTGGTGTTTCAGGGTTTAGGGCAGTGCAGTGGTGTTCGGGCAGTGTAGGGGTCGTGCTAGGGGTGGTGTTTCAGGGTTTAGGGCAGTGCAGTGGTGTTCGGGCAGTGTAGGGGGTCGGGCAGGGGCTGGTGTTTCAGGGTTTAGGGCAGTGCAGTGGTGTTCGGGCAGTGTAGGGGGTCGTGCTGGGGGTAGTGTTTTAGGGTTTAGGGTAGTGCAGTGGTGCTTGTGTAGTGTAGGGGGTCATGCTGGGGGTAGTGTTTTAGGGTTTAGGGTAGTGCAGTGGTGTTTGTGTAGTGTAGGGGTCATGTTTTAGGGTAGTGCAGTGGTGTTTGGGTAGTGTAGGGGGTCGTGCTGGGGATAGTGTTTTAGGGTTTAGGATAGTGCAGTGGTGCTTGTGTAGTGTAGGGGGTCGTGCTGGGGGTAGTGTTTTAGGGTTTAGGGTAGTGCAGTGGTGCTTGTGTAGTGTAGGGGTCGTGCTGGGGGTAGTGTTTTAGGGTTTAGGGTAGTGCAGTGGTGTTTGTGTAGTGTAGGGGGTCATGTTTTAGGGTAGTGCAGTGGTGTTTGGGTAGTGTAGGGGGTCGTTCTGGGGGTAGTGTTTTAGGATTTAGGTTAGTGCAGTGGTGTTTGGGTAGTGTAGGGGGTCGTGCTGGGGGTAGTGTTTTAGGATTTAGGGTAGTGCAGTGGTGGTTGTGTAGTGTAGGGGGTCATGCTGGGGGTAGTGTCTTAGGGTTTAGGTTAGTGCAGTGGTGCTTGTGTAGTGTAGGGGATCATGCTGGGGGTAGTGTTTTAGGGTTTAGGGTAGTGCAGTGGTGTTTTTGTAGTGTAGGGGGGTCATGTTTTAAGATGCAACGCTCCAATACCTGACCAGTCTGCACTACATAAAACTGCAAAAAAACTAAAAATAAAAAGTGTTTTGCACACTTTTGTCATTGGGCTATATGTGGGCTACATCTGGGTAATATTTGTGCTACATTTGGGCTCTTTTTTCACAGGTGGCCATCTTGGAAGACTTCTTTGTTATGAAGTTTCCTAATTTCCTCATTTACTGCAGTCTCCTCAGTAGGAAATGCTTTCAGTTTTTTACTTTGATTCCATCAAGAAGGCATTCAGATGTGTCTCACATTTGCCATAAATTCAGAATGTTAGCACTCTAGTTGCTCATTAGATCACTGTAGTAAAGCTACTGCTCACCAGGGAGTTAACTGGAAGTCTGCTGCTGGTATTGAAAGTGATTGTTTCAGTCTGCATGTCAGAATTTTCTAATGAAATAGAAGAGGATTTGAGATCTCACTTAAAACATGCCCTAATTTTTCTTTCTGCAGCACTAACCATAATTTCTATTTCAAAAAGAACCCCCTCATTTTGTTCCTTTTTAAATTAAATGTTTTAAGTGTTACCGGTTTATTCCAATCAAGATGGCTTCAGGTGTGCCATACTTTTGTCATAAGTAAGGCTGTTAGCGCTCTAGTTGTTCTTTAGAACACTCTGGGAAGCTGCAGTAGAACACAAAGGCATCAACTGGCAGGCTGCTCCTGTTGAAATATAACAGGAAGATATTTGAGATCACACTTGAAACATGTCCTAATTTTTCTTTCTACAGCACTAACCATAATTTCTATGACAAAATGAACCCCATCATTTTGTTCCTTTTTAAATTAAATGTTTTAAGTGTTACCAGTTTATTCCAATTAAGATGGCTTCAGGTGTGCCATACTTTTGTCATAAGTAAGGCTGTTAGCACTCTAGTTGTTCTTTAGAACACTCTGGGAAGCTGCAGTAGAACACAAAGGAATCAACTGACAGTCTCTGCCCTTGTTGGATATACATGTTTTACTGAGAATGTCAGACTTCATTCTCACATGACTGAGAAAGATAATGTGAATTTACAGAAAATATGCTCTCATTTTAGCTTCTGGAGCACCTTCCAAAACTCTATGGGACAAGCATGTGAAAATAGTTTTCTCTCAAACATGATTCATGATATCCCAGCAGAAGGTTTTTCACAGGGTAAAATCACCTTAGAACACACCACAATTCCTGAAATTAGTATGGTACCATCAACAAATGAATTCTAATGTAACTAAAGTCTGTTTTCACCCTTTATAGTTCTCCTTTTGGTAACCCTCAAAATCTTTGATTCACTACAATGCATTTCAATGGGGTACTATCATGTATATTGGTCTCAAGATGGCTGCCAGCAATTCCAGGATGAAGTGCTGACAGCCAATCAGATCTCACAATGACATGTGTGGTTAGGCTCCGCCCAGATATATATGTGATCATACTTTTGATTTTCTCAGGAACTACTGAACGGATTTACACCATTTAAGCAAAAGGCACGACACTGAACCAAGGGCTACCTCTTTGCCAAATTTGGTGTAATTCCGTTCAGCAGTTCGGGCTGTAGCTGCGACTAAAGGTTCCTATGGAAAAATGAATGGGGAAAACACGTTTTGGGACCCCCCTTTTTTCTCGGCCCCCGCTTGACGAATCACCCCGAGATTTTCAGGATAGGAGCGGAGCGGAGCGCCCCAACAAGCTGGAAACTTTCGCCAAGATTCGTCAACCGGCGCCAACTTTATTTCAAATAGAATGTTGCGGATTTCCTATGGAAAATAGGTCCTAACTATAACTATCTACTGGCGACCGCCAGTAGATAATATATATGTATATATATATTTCTTTTTTTAAATTCCTACTGGCAATATACACAGTCCTCACAGTATGTGTGTGTCTCTCTCTATATATATATATATATATATATATATATATATATATATATATATATATATATATATATATATATATATATATATATATATTGCCTACTGGCGGTCGCCAGTAGGTAGTTATAGTTAGGACCTTGTTTCTATTCAAAAAGCGTTTTTTCTTTTGCCAATATCTTCGTCGCAGTTTGACAAATCTTCGCAACATTTTCCAAACTAATGGTTCACTCAGGTCAGCTCCTGCCCTGAAAGTTTTGGGGTGATTCGTCAAGTGGGGGCCTAGAAAAAAGGGTGGTCCCAAAACACGTTTTCCCCATGTTAATTTCCATAGGAACTTTAGACAAAGCTACAGCCTGAACTGCTGAACGGAATTACACCAAATTTGGCAAAAAGGTAGGTCTTGGTCAAGAAAGCGTGCTTTTTTAAAAATAGTGTAAATCCGTTCAGTAGTTGCTGAGAAATTCAAAAAATAAAAAATGTATATATTTGAGCACCGAGGAGGATTCGCGAACCCTCCTGAGCACGAGCTTAATTCTGATTGCCCACCCCGGGACATTGCCATTTGCTATGGCAGGGCGGGAGCACGGCTCCCGCCCTGCCATAGCAAACACTGCTTTGCTTCTTGGAAGCGAGAGCAGGAAACCTGCTCTCGCTTCCAAGAAGCAAAGCAGTGGTGCTTTTGGGCAAGGGGAGCTGCATGTTAGCAGCTCCCCTTGCCCAAAAGCAATGCCGTCTCCCGCATGAGGCGGAGAGCCTGCTGGGACCGTGGGGGCATTGGGGCTCCCCCCATGGTCCCCAACGTATGGCTAGGCCCCGAGGTATGGGGTCCCCGGGCCATAATTTGCCTCAGGAGGGGGGCCACGCGGCCCCCCTCTGAAATAAAAAAATAAAAAAGTCTGGGCAGGCCCCGGGGGATGTGGCCCAGGGAAGGGGGGCCTGCGGCCCCCCTTCCTTATACATATATGTATATTTTTTAAAAAGGCTGACCAGGCCCCGGGGATGGGGTCCCCGGGCCAATAGTGGCCCAGGGCAAGGGGGCCACGCCGGCCCCCTCCCTTATATATATATTTTTTTTTTTAAAGGCTGGCCAGGCCTTGGGGGATGGGGTCCCTGGGCCATAATTGGCATCAGGAGGGGGGCCACGCGGCCCCCTCCATAATAATTTTTTTTTAAAAATCTGGCAGGCCCAGGGGGATGGGGTCCCCGGGGCGAATACTGAATAATGAAAGTGGGGCATTTTTTTTTCTTTGTATTTTGGAGTCGCGACTCCAACGTGGCTCTCAGCGTGGCCCCCCTGTGTAACGTTGCGTCGGATTCACGGATCCTCCTCAAATAAATAATTTAGTAGTATATAATTTAGAAGGTAGTGTTGTATTTGTGAAGTTGTTTTAAAGAGGTACTGCGATTGAAGTTAATGACAAGATTACAATTGGTAAAGTTGTTAAAAATATATAAAATTAAAAATTAATAGTTAAACCTGAAAAGTGTATTGTGTTGTAGTACATTGAATTCATGCTTTTGCAGATTCGCGACGGAATCGGGAATCTTTAAAAAATGTAAAAAAAAGTATGTATGTTTAAATAAGAATAAGATTCACTATTGTGTTATAGGGTGGCTCTAAAAAGAGCCCTTGTTTTCATTATGAGTTTGTTGTAGCTACATGTAAGTGTGGATGCACAGCTTTAGGTTGTTGTGAAAGACTCTGTTCCAATGATCTGTGAAGTGTACTCCATCACTTCTGTAGATGTCAATCATATCAAAACGTATATTGTTTTTTTATATGGAGCCCATCCTCTGGTCTCTGAGGTAAGCAGAAACAGCTTTATTGACATTCTTCCTAGCTTTCTCAATCTGTGGACAGAATTGATTTGGCCACTTCCATTTCTGTCTTTGGCATATATTAGAGTATACAAAGACAGTTTGGGGGAAAAGCAACATCAATTGTGCAAAGGTATCCTTCATGAGCATTTCCAGTCCTACCCCAGTCAATGTGCCTAGGTCATTGCCACCACAGTGCACAATCATGAGGTTAGGGGTTTGGAGATGCAAAAAGGTTTTAACCAAAGGCATCAATTGGTGCCACTTTAATCCTCTCTGTGCTATCCATATAATATCCACATTTTGCAAAGCTAGGTCTTTGTCAATACCTCTGCGTTCAGCATACCTTTTGCACCAGAAAACATAGCTGTGCCCAACAATCCATACTGTAAGCATGTTGAAGGGATGTCTGGAAGGAATCAAAAGATGTCTGTAGTTGAGGTAGTCAGTTGGTAGAATGAGAGGTATCAAAAATGGTGGACAAGATGCTGTTTTTAAAAAAGTAGAGAATTGATTGGCTGTTTAAGAACATTGTACACTCAAAATAGGGTGCATGTTACTTTCTTTAAAAAGCATGTTTGTTATTGGTTAGTAAAAAATGTTTGAAAGGTACAGTAGATCGGATAAGGTCATATTTTGCAAAAGTCAACCACACCTGCTGTTTGCATTTGTAACCTTGTGTGCTGAACTTGAAAATATGGTGAACTTGTGACCTGTTAGTTCTGTTGAATGTTCCATGAACTGTTACTATGGAAACTGGCATTAAGCAGAATGGGGGAAGGGTTGAAATTTAAGTGTGGACTTAAAATGTGAAATTTTAAATTATATATAATTGATATGTTATTAAAGTATAATTTCCCAAGTCAGTACTATCTTTAGAATTGGTGTGTTGTTAAAAAATAGTGGTATTTTTATTTGTAATATATTTTTGAACTCCCGTATGGATTTGCGGCTCCATCGCGTTGGTGCGCGGTGGAGTCGCGACTTCAGAAAATTCTAGAACCAGTTTGTTCACTTTTAGAAGTCAGTCGGTAAGGGTTAATATGTCTAACCAATAGAAATGTGTTTTACAATTTGAAATATTGTAGGAAGCAATGTGATTTGTTACTTACATTTATTTGTGTGGAGAAAGAGAGGGAAAGTTTGCCAGTACTGGTTTTACCTTGTTGAGAGTGGTGCATTACATTGATTGTGTGCATAAGAAAATCTTTTAGGAGTTTGTAATATTTCATATTCTACAAATCAATTTGGAAGGTGAGTTATAAATTTGTGAGGTGTATTATGTATTAGCTTTATTTTTAATCTTTAAAAATTATTCAAGAACTGTGATGTTTGAAATATATTATTAAATGTAGAGATGTGTATTGTAGTTTGTTTTATTGTAGTTAATTGTTGTTTGAAATAGATTCTGTAAAGTAATATGTGTATATTGGATGATGGATTAGTGATTTTACTAGTTTGTTTTAGTGTGTGGATATGTACATTTGTAGTATACCGCATAACTTTAGGTGTTGCTTTCAAATTGGAAGTGGAGTCTGTCAAGTTTTAAGGTGTGCATGGACTTCTGTTTGAAGTATGTCTCTACTTTTATATCTATTTTCATATGTCTTATACATTTGAAGGTGCATGATGTATAACAAAGAGGTTTTGTTGCTTTTTATGTGGTAGGATCAAAACTGTGAGTAGTAGTAGAATGGTGAAGATGCAGCATAATAGTGTGGTTTAAAAGATGTTGACAAAAGGTATTAGTGATTAGGCTTCTTTTTTTAAGTCTCTAGAGAGGTACAGTTGAAATATGCCACATAAGTTTGGGTGTTTGCTTGAAATTGGAAGTTTGTTCTGTGAATTTTTAAGGTGTGGATAGTGTTATGGTACAGACATATGCATGCATGCTTTTAGGAATATGGTGAGACTTTTAGCAAAGACATGTGAAGGGTTCCTGCTTTGTATTTGGGTAGGTGTAACATTATAAGTAGTTGTAGAATGGTAAAGCAGCAGCACAAAAGTGAGGTTTGGGATATGTTTGTAGAGATATTATTTATTAGAGTAATTTGTATGATGTGTGGAAAGGTATATTTCATATATACCGCATAATTATCAGTGTCTGTTTGAAATTTGAAGTGTAGTCTGTGAAGTTTTGAGCTGTGGATGGTGTTGTGACTGAGGTATGTCTCTACTTGCACATGTATTATGGTATGTGTTATGCGTCTGAAGATGATAGATGTATAAAACACAGGTATACATTTATCTGTATATTACTTTTATATATGATGCTGCTAGCAAAAGGTACAGACATGTGCATGCATGCTTTTAGGAATATGGTGAGACTTACAGCAGAGACCTGTGAAGGGTTGATAGTTTATATTTGTGTAGGTCCAATAGCATAAATAGTTGCAGAATGGTGAAGCTGCAGCTCAAAACTGTGGTTTAAAAGATGTTGGCAGATGAATTATTGATTAGGGTATTTTGTATGAGTCTGTTGAAAGGTATGGTTGAAATATATCACATTATTTTAGGTGTATATTTGAAATGAGAAGTGCAGCTTCTTAAGTTTTAAGATCTGCATGGTTTTGTGACTGTGGTATGTCTGTACTTACAGATGTATTTTCATATAAAATACAGGTATAGATCTATTTGTATGTTTCTTTTATATATGATGATACTAGGAAAAGGTAGAGATATATGCATACATGCTTTTAGAAATATGGAGAGACTTTCATCAAAGATAAGTGAAGGGTCGCTTTGCTGTTAGCTATGCACAATACCTGATTAGTACTAGAATAGTGAAGCAATAGTAGTAGAAAAGTGATGTCTAAGATATGTTCGGAGAGGAATTATTGATTATGGTACTTTATAAGAGTCTGTGTAAAAGTTCACTTGAAATATGCCGCATAAATCTAGGTCTGTTTGAAATGTTAAGTGTACTCTGTCAAGTTTTAAGGCCTTTATGGTCTTGTGAGTGTGGTTATGTTTCTATTTGCACATGTATTCTAATATGTGGTATGCTTTTGGCAATAGGTATACATAGAAGCATGCATGCTTTTAGGAATATGGTTAGAGTTATGGTAGAGACATGTGATAGGTTGCTGCTTTATTTTTGGCTAGGCCCAATATTCGTAGAACGGTGAAGCTGTAGAACAAAAGTGAGTTTTAAGACTTGGTAGCAGAAGGGATTACTGATTAGGCTACTTTCTATGAGTCTGGGGAAAGGTACCCTTGAAATACACTGCAGAAATGTAGGTGTGTCTTTCAAATGTAAAGTTCAGTCTATTTATTTATTTCTTTTATATATGATGATGATTTCAAAAGGTAGACATATATGCATGTATAGTTTCAGGAATATGGTGAGATTTATAACAGACTCATGTGTAGGTTTGATGCTTTATTTTGGGTACACCCAACACCCTGAGTAGTAACAGAATTGTGAAGCTGCAGTACAAAAGTGTACACCATGTCATAGACCTCACTTTTGTGCTGCAATTTCAGTATTCTGCTACTACTCAGGATGTTGCACTCCTCCAATCACTCAGGCACTAAAACAGTACTACTCCAATCACCCAGGCAGTACTGATGCACTAATAAAATCACCCAGGCACTTCCTATGTACTCCTGTAATCCCCATATATTACCCGTCAACTCATGCAATCACCCAGACATTACCTATGTACTCCTCTAATCCCCCAGACATTAGTCCTGCAATCATGCAATCACCAATGCGTTAGCTATACACTGGTTTAATCACCCAGGCACTACCCTTGCACTCCTCCAATCAGCCTGTCAGGATCTATGCACTTCCCCATTCACTTAGCCAGTACCCATGCACTTATAAAATCACCCAGGCACTACCTTTACACTCCTCCAATCATGAGGCACTACCACAATACTACTCTAATCAGCTAGGCAGTACCGATGCACTTATAAAATCACTCAGGCACTTTCTATGTACTCCTGTAGTCAACCAGATATTACCCCTGAAGTCATGCAATCACCCAGACATTACCTATGTACTCATCTAATCCCCAGACATTACCTTTGCACTCATGCAATCACCAATGCATTAGCTATACACTGGTTCAATCACCCAAGCACTACTCTTGCAGTCCTCCAATCACCCTGTCAGGATCTATGCTCTCCTCCAATCACTTAGCCAGCACCCATGCACTTATAAAATCACTCAGGTACTACCTATGCACTTATGAAATCACCCGGGCACGACCCTAGTGCTCCTCCAATCACCCAGGCAGTACCTTTGTTCTCATGCAATCACCCAGGCACTACCCCTACACTTCTTCAATCGCCCAGCCACTACTCCTGCAGTCCTTCGATCACCCAGCCACTACCCATGCACTTATATAATTATCCAGGCACTACCTTTGCACTCTTCCAATCACTCTGACACCATCTCTGTAATTATGTCACCACTCAGCCATTGCCCATGCATTTATAAAATCACCCAGTCACTAACTTTACACTCCTCCAATCACTCTGGCAGCACCACAATACTACTGCAATCACCCAGGCAGTACTGATGCACTTATAAAATCACCCAGGCACTTTCTATGTACTTCTGTTATCCCCCAGACATTACCTCTGCACTCATGCAATCACCCAGGCAATACCATTGCACTTCTCCAATCACTCTGTCAGGATCTAGGCACTTTCTATGTACTCCTGTCATCCCCCAGATATTACCCGTCAACTCATGCAAACACCCAGACATTACCTATGTACTCCTCTAATCCCCGAGACCATACCTTTGCAGACATGCAATCACCAATGCATTAGCTATACACTGGTTCAATCACCCAGGCACTACCCTTGCACTCCTCCAATCACCCTCTCAGGATCTATGCACTCCTCCAATCCTTTGCCAGTACCTATGCACTTATAAACCACCCAGCACTACCTTTACACTCCTCAAATCACTGAGGCACGACCACAATACTACTCTAATCACCTAGGCAGTACCGATGCACATATAAAATCACCCAGGCACTTTCTATGTACTCCTGTAATCCCCCAGATATTACCTGTGAACTCATGCAATCACCCAGGCATTACCTATGTACTCCTCAAATCCCCCAGACATTAACTTTGCACTCATGCAATCACCAATGCATTCACTATACACTGGTTCAATCACCCAGGCACTACCTTTGCAGTCCTCCAATCACCCTGTCAGGATCCATGCACTCCTCCAATCACTTAGCCATAACCCATACACTTATAAAATCACTCACCCACTACCTATGCACTTATGCAATCACCCACGCATTACCCTAGTACTCCTTCAATCACCCAAGCAGTACCTTTGTTCTCATGCAATCACCCAGGCACTACCCCTGCTCTTCTTCAATCATCCAGCCACTACCCTTGCAGTGCTTCGATCACCCAGCCACTACCTATGCACTTATAAAATCACCCAGGCACTACCTTTACACTCCTCCAATCACTCAGACAGTACAACAATACTACTGCAATCACCCAGGCAGTACCGATGCACTTATAAAATCACCCAGGCACTTCCTATGTACTTCTGTAATCCCCCAGACATTACCTCTGCACTCATGCAGTCACTAATGCAATAGCTATACACTGATTCAATCACCCAGGTACTACCCTTGAATTCCTTTCAATTACCCTGTCAGGATCTATGCACTCCTCCAATCACTTAGCCAGTTCCCATGCACTTATAAAATCACCCAGGCAGTTCCTATGTACTCCTGTAATCCGGCAGATATTATCCCTCAACTCATGCAATAACCCAGACATTACATATGTATTCCTCTAATCACCCAGGCAGTTCCTATGTACTCCTGTAATCCCCCAGATATTACCCCTCAACTCATGCAATCACCCGGACATTACCTATGTACTCCTCTAATCCGTCAGACATTAGTCCTGCAATCATGCAATCACCAATGCGTAAGCTATACACTGGTTTAATCACCCAGGCACTACCCTTGCACTCCTCCAATCACCCTGCCAGGATCTATGCACTCCTCCAATCACTTAGCCAGTGCCGATGTACTTAAAAAAATCACCCAGGCACTACCTTTACACTCCTCCAATCACTGAGGCACTACCACAGTACTACTCCAATCACCCAGGCAGTACCGATGCACTTATAAAATCACCCTGGCACTTCCTATGTACTCCTGTAATCCCCCAGATATTACCCCTCAACTCATGCAATCACCCAGACATTACCCATGTACTCCTCTAATCCTCCAGACATTACCTCTGCACTCATGCAATCACCAATGCATTAGCTATACACTAGTTCAATCACCCAGGCAATACACTTGCACTCCTTCAATCACCCTCTCAGGACCTATGCACTCCTCCGATCACTTAGCCAGTACCCAAGCACTTATAAAATCACCCAGGCACTACCTTTACACTCCTCCAATCACTGAGGCACTACCACAATACTACTCTAATCACCTAGGCAGTACCGATGCGCTTATAAAATCACCCAGGCACTTTCTATGTACTCCAGTCGTCCCCCAAGATATTACCTGTGAAATCATGCAATCACCCAGGTACTATCTATGCATTGTTCCAATCAGTCAGGCACTATCCATGCATTCTTTGATGTACCAAGGCAGCATCTGTGTATTGGTCTAATCACGCGGGCATTATCTTTGCACTCATGTAATTACCCAGGTATTACCTATGCAGTTGTTCAATCACTCAGACACTACCCATGTGCTCCTCCAATCACCCAGGCACTACTCATGCACTCATACAATCATCCTAGCATTACCTATGCACTTCTTTAATCACTCAGGTAATACTCATGCAGCCCTCTAATTTAATAGACACTACCCCTGCAGTCATGTAATCACTTAGGCACTATCCATGCAGTTATCCATGCCCTCAGTCACGACTTGTGCAGTCATTTCATTTCCTGATGCACTCATTAAATCACTCAGGCAGTACTTATGCACTCATGTAATCAGCCAGTTATTATTCATCCTTTTCTGCAATTACCCAACTAGCATTGTTGCACTCATACAAACACCTTGACACTACTGTTGTAGTTATTTATTCATGTAGGCAGTACTTATACACTCATCTATGTATTCAGGGTCTATTCATGCTCTTATCCATGCACACAATCTTTACGTCTGCAGATATGCATTCAGTTAATTAGTATCCAATGTCTCCTGCAATTCTACAGACATTACCCTTGCACTCATAAAATCATCCACGCACTACCCATGGAGTCATGTAATCACTGAGGTACACCCATCATATATCTTAGCTGTAAGTCTTAACATATTGCGGAAACCATTTATACATATTTCTGTACCTTTAGGTAGCAATATCATATATTAAAGTAATATATAAATAAATGTATACTTGTGTTTTATATGTCTAGCATCTTCAGATGTATTATATGTATCTCAATACATGTGCAAGTAGAGATATACCTTAGTTACAACACCAAGCTGACCTTAAAACTTGACAGATTGCTGTTCAGATTTGTAGCAGATAATGAAAATTATGTGGTATACTTGAAATGTAGCTTTCCACAGACTGATACAAAGTAGCGTTATAATTGATTCTTCTCTTAATATGCCTTAAACCTCACTTTTGTGCTGCTGCTTCATCGTTGTATGACTACATAGGGTGTTGGGCCTTATGAAATATATAGCAGCAATCTTTCATATGTCTCTGGTGTAAGTCTCACAATCTTCTTACAAACATGCATGCATATGTCTGTACCTTTTGTTAGTAGTATCATATATCAAAGAAACATACAAATAGATGTATACTTGTGTTTTATATGTGTAGTATGTTCAGATGTATAAGACATATCACAATACATGTGCAACTTCATGCATATCTTAAACAGAAGACCATGAAGACATTAAAAGTTGAGAGAGTGCACTTCATATTTCAAAGATACACTTAGATTTATTTAGTGCACTTCAAGTGAACTTTTCCAGAGAGTCTTACAAAGTATTGTAATCACTAATTTGTCACTCATCATATGTTAAATATTAGTTTTCTGGTGCTGCTGCCTTACCATTTTACTAGTAATTAGGTATTGAACATAGTCAAAATAAATAACTAAGAAGCAAGAGAAGTGTAGACAGAAGCAACAGAGTTGCAGAAGGAGGCAAGAGAAGTGCACAAACAGGCAAAAGAAGTGCAGAAAGATGCAAGAGCAGTGCACAAAGAAGCAACAGAGGTGCAGAAGGAGGCAAAAAGGGGATAGAAGGAGTGAAGAGGTATAGAAATTTGCAAGAGAGGTTTAGAAAGAAGCAACAGAGGTGCAGAAGGAGACAAGACACCTGTAGAAAGAGGCAAGACAGTTGATGAAATATGCAAGAGAGGTGTAGAAAAAGGAAACGGGTGCAGAAAATTCAAGAGAAGTGCAGAAAGAGGGAAGAAGGATGTAGAAAGAGGGAAGAGGGGTGCAGAAAGAGGCAACAGAGGTGTACAAAGAGGGAAGAAGGGTGTAGAAAGAGGCAACAGGGGTACAGAAAGAAGCAAGAAAGGTACTGAAAGAAGCAAGAGAAGTACAGAAAGAAGCAACAGAGGTGCAGAAAGAGGGAAGAGGGATTTAAAAAGAGGCAAGAGCAGTGCAGAAGGAGTATTAGAAGTGTACAAAGAAGCAAGAGAAGTGCAGAAAGAAAGAAGAGAGGTGCAGAAAGAGTCAAGTGGGGTAGAGAAAGAGGCAAAAGAAGTGCAGAAAGAAGGAACAGAGGTGCAGAAAGAGACAAGAAAGGTACAGAAAGAGGGAAGAGGGGTGCCGAAAAAAGCAAGAGGGGTGTATAAAGAAGCAAGAGTAGTATAGAAAGAACCAACAGAGGTGGAGAAGGAGAAACAGGTATGCTGAAAGAGTGTCCACATTTGTAAGAAAGGGGCAAAAAGAAGCAAGAGTAGTGTAGAAAGAAGCAACAGTTGTGCACAAACAGAGAAGAGGGGTGCAGAAAAAGGGAACAGGGGTGTAGAAAGAGACAAGAGAGGTGGAGAAACAGGCAAGAGAACGGCAGAAAGAAGTGACAGAAGTGTAGAAAGAGGCATGAGGGGGTGCAGAAAGAGGGAACAGAGGTACAGAAAGAGGCAACATGGGTGTACAAAGAAGGTAGAGGGGTGCAGAAAGCGGCAACATAGGTGCACAAAGAGGAAAGAAGGGTGCAGAAAGAGGCACCAGGGGTACAGAAATAAGTAAGAGAGTTGCAGAAAGATACAAGAGAAGTTGAGAAGGAAGCAACCGAGGTGCAGAAAGAGGCAAGAGGGGTGCAGAAAGAGGCAACAGAGATGTACAAAGACGGAAGAAGTGTGCAGAAAGAGGCAACAGGGGTACAGAAATAAGTAAGAGAGTTGCAGACAGATACAAGAGAAGTTGAGAAGGAAGCAACAGAGGTGCAGAAAGAGGCAAGAGGGGTGCAGAAAGAGGCAACAGAGATGTACAAAGACGGAAGAAGGGTGCAGAAAGAGGCAACAGGGGTAGAGAAAGAAGCAAGAGAGGTGCAGAAAGAAGCAAGAGAAGTGCAGAAAGAAGCAACAGACGTGCACAAAGAGGCAAGAGGGGTGCAGAAAGAGGCAAGAGAGGTTCAGAAAGAAGCCACAGAGCTGCAGAAAGAGGCAAGAGAAGTACAGAAAGAGGCAAGAGAGTTGTAGAAACAGACAAAAGAAGTGCAGAAACATTCAAGAGGGGTGTAGAAAGAGTGAAGAAAAGTGCAGAAAGAGAGAACAGGGGTGGAGAAAGAGGGAAGAGAGATATAGAAAGAGGGAAGAAGGATATAGAAAGAGGTAATAGTTAGGTATTTAGTATAGGCAAAAACAAAGCAGCAACCCTTCACATGTTTCTGCTGTAAGTTTCACCATCTTTCTGAAACCATGCATGCATGAGTCTGTACTTTTTGGTCGTGTACTATATATAAAATAAGCATACAAATATATGTATACTTCTGTTTTATATGTAAAGCATCTTCAAATGTATGACACATATGAGAATACATATGCAAGTAGAGACATACCTTAATCACAACATCATGCAGGCCTTAAACGTTGACAGACTGTACTTTTGATTTGATTTGGATAGCAGTAGAGAAATGCTTTAGTTGTGCTTTGTGATTCTGTTGTATAAGTTGTAATGTCTTCAAATTGTAGGTATTGTGCAATGTCAGACATAGCATTGGAATGCAATTAAAATATTTATTTATTTATACATGAGAATATTTGTATATAATTATTTTTATAATATTAAATTATTTAACTAAACTATTTAAACTTTTCTTTGTTTTCAGATATTACACACAAAATGTATTGAAAGATTGCAAAAAATATAAAAGAATATCAGCATTTTACAAGAAAAAACCCAGATTGAAAGTGTAGTCGAAAAGGCTTTTGAATTGAAAAGAAGATTGTTTATATTAGTATTGAAGAGAATGAAGACATTGAATAAAACAATGCACTTTATGAAGAAGAAAAGTTAAAGAAAAAGGCTGGTTAATAGAACTAACATTTGCAAAACAATTTCGGGTGAATGGAAGCACACTTCTAGTACTGAACCTTTTATTAATGAAGAAAGCTATATTCAACAAAATACATTAGTTCATGCAGTTGATACCAGTGGTCGTTGTTATGAGGTTAAAAACGGTTGTAGAATTGAAAAAGAAAAGATGGTTCCTAGAAATGTGGAAGAAGTAATAGCTGAAGAAGTTCAAGGGAGACGTACCCAAGCTCCAGTGTATAAGTGGGATTGTAGTAGTATTTGTAGTATATGACAGGAATCTATTGATATATTACGAAATTTCTTACGAGATTATGGTAAAAAAAAGTGTTAAACAGAAGATTAAGATGTTGCAAGGACTAGAGCCTTGTAAAGTGAGAAAATATACTAACTTGCAGGGTCATTCTCTGGCTTGTCTTTCTAGAAAAGTGTGTTGAAGTACTTTTCATCATTTAAGAATTTTAGCAGTACATCACTCAGAAATGCGGAAGTTAGTAAGAAGATTGTACTATGTAAAAAGTCCTGCATTATCTTTAAGTGAAATAAACATAGCTCTTTTGCCTGGTTCAGTTTTGGATGTAAAAAAAGTTTCTGATGATATACAGTTTCGTTTCTTTGGTCCTCAAGAGGAGTGTAGAGAAAGTGAGAGTTTGATAAGTATAGGTGTTGAAGAAGAGGTGGAAGATAGTACTACTGAAAAGTTTGCAGAAGAAATTACAAAGTTTAAGGTAGTTTCTTGTGAAAAACCAAACTATGTTTGTATTTGTTGTCGACGTACTCATTATAGAAGTCAAGCTAGGAATGTTGATGTGTATTTAAAAAGTGAAAAGGAAAACAATTATAAGTGGGAGCAATTTGTTGCCTATTTGTTGGTGGAAGGTCATTTTGAGTTGGGTAGTGATCGACGTATTTGTAAATATTGTTACAACAAATTAGAAGAGAATAAAATGCCAGCTAGAGCTGTACATAATAACCTAGAGTTGGTTGCTATTCCTCCGGAACTGGTAGATTTAAATACGTATGAGTCCATTCTTATTCAATCTGTGCACCCGTTTCAGGCTACAGTTCGTATGGAACCTAAAACAGGTAAGCTGCCTGCAACAGATTTGCAAAGAGGTTTAAAGGAAGAGTTGTGTATTTACCTGTAGATTTTAAGAAAAATATTGAAACTCTTGGTGTAGAGAGAGAGGAAAGTGAACCTGTAGTTATTCTAGTTAATGGTGTACCAGCAAAGAGTCAGAAAATATGGCAAGAGTTAGTAGATGTCATCAAACTTCAATAAGCTACATTATATCTTGTACAGATCAATATTTATTATAAAACTGTAAATGTGGAAGAACAGGAAATGTGTTTAGAAGATGAAACAGAAGTTTCAACTGGCCAAATAGAAAAAGTAGACAAGTCCAGTAGTGAAGAAATTTATGAACATTACAGTATAATCCTCTACATTCAAAAGAAGTGATAGGAAACACTATTGAATTATTTCAAATGAAGAAAGTGAAGGGAACTTCCATGAGTGTATGGGAAAAAGTTTAGAAGTTCGTTGTTTTCCACAGCTCTTCCCCACTAGAAAAGGTGGACGATATGATGAACGACCAGTACAGATTCCAGCTTCAGAATATCGTACGACAAGATTGTACTCAGAAGATCCAAGATTTCGACAGTGTATCCCATATATATTTCATCTTCTTTTTGAAAGTGACTTGTCTGGACTTTCATATGCAGTGAACCACATATTAAAAACAGGAGTTCATCTTACACATCTTTCTGCAAAGGAATTTTTGGACAAAGTTCAACAAAGAGACGATCATTTAGAATCTCATTAAATTAATTTGATGGCGTGTCAACGTCGTACTAATGAGTATTGGTATCGTTGTCACAGAGAACTTAAATGTATGTTAAGGAACTTAGGAAGCCCTACGTGGTTTGTTATGCTTAGCTGTGCTGAATACGCATGGGACGATTTACTTGAATTTCTTCGAGAAGCAAATTCAAATGTAAAAAACATTGAATTGAAGACAGCTGGAGAACTGTGTTAGTTGGATCCTGTAAATGTGTGCAGATATTTTAATCATAGGTTTCAAGCTATGATGTCTTTTATCAGCAATAAAAATAATCCACCTCTTGGAGAAGATATTGATTTCTTTTGGAGAAAGGAGTACCAAGCCAGCGGTGCTCCTCATATACACATGCTATTATGGATCAAGAATGCACCTAAATTTGGAACCGATTCTGATGAAACTGTTTTGTCTTTCATTGAAAACTCTGTTACCTGAGCCATTCCAAAAAAAGGAGGAGAAAACCGCTTAAGAGAACAAGTTTTACGGTTTCAAAGTCATCAATGTGGAAAATATTGTTGACGGAAATACATGTCAAATGGAAAATTTTATACAAAATGTCATTTTGCATTCCCACGTCCAGTAATTTCAAAAGGAAGAGTCAACAGTTTCATGTCAGCAGTAAGGCATACTATAACTTGAAAATCTCCGAAGAATACTTACAATATAAAAAGAACTGAAGATTCAAAGTATATTAATGACTACAATCCAGTGATTTTGACAATGTGGAATGCAAACATGGATATCCAGTATGTTGCAGATAATTCGATTGCTGTTGCTCGCTATGTTACGTCATATATAACCAAATCTGAAAAGACGGAGTTGAAAGAATTGTGGGAAGAAATTTCACAAGAGAAGCCTCTTAGTAATAAATTGTACAGCTTTAGTTTGAAGATGCTTTCCCATCGAGAGATTGGATCCTACGAATGTTCGGATCGGTTGACCTCTGCAAGTTTATATTCAAAGTCAAGAGGAATCATTTGGGTAAGTCTAGGTCTTGCTGCAACACAAAATCGAGTATTGAAATCTGTACAAGAAATTGAATACTTAGCATTGAATGAACCAGAAAGTACAGATATTGTTAAACTAATATGTTGGATACGTACTATCCCAAAAGGAGTCCACATATGGAAAACATATGTCTCTATGTACTGCAACATTACAGTTTTAAGAGAAAAGTTACAGAAAATATAAATGAAGAAAAATATGCAGTAATTGGATGTGATGGATGTTTGGTAAAACATGCCAAAGGAAATCTTATTAACCACAGGAAACTCAGTTGTGAAACTCCAGATAAAAGGGAATTTTTCTATTTAGCACTTCTGCAACTCTTCAAGCATTGGCGTAAAGAAATGGAATTACTTGGAGATTTTGACTGCTATGAAAATTGTTTTAATGCATGTAAAGATAGCATTCAATGCACAGTTTTTCCAAATTATCTACAAATGTTAAATGAAGAGATTGAACAAGAAACTACCATTGCAGCTGAAATAGCTAGAGAAAGTTCTCAAGATAGTCAAAGTTCTGCTCCACTAAGTCAAGATCCACTAGGACAACCAATTCTTGAAAATGAAGCAGCAATAGCCATGAATGAAGTAGAAACGGCAATGCAACAAGCACACCAGGAAATTATTGACTTGGGAAACTTGGAAGAAGAACTAAATATTGAACAAAAAGAAATATATCAGCAAGTGACACAACAGATACAGTATGGTTTATTGCATGAAAAAGAGAATGCCAATGCACATCATTTAAACCTATTCGAATGTATATCAGTGGGAGAGCTGAAACAGGAAAAAGTTTCTTAATTAAAGTTTTGACCAGTTATCTACACAAAACCACTGAATCACATTTATCTTGTGTTGTAACCGCTCCAACTGGGTTAGCAGTACACAACATTAAAGGGATTACTTTACATCGATTACTCATGCTACCAGTTGAACATGAAAATAAGTTGGAATATCACAAGCTATCTGGAGAAGCTTGTTATGAAGTTTCAAAAGTACTCAAGAAAATGAAACTTCTAATCATTGATGAGGTGAGCATGGACTCAAACTTAATGCTTGCCTTTGTACATTTAAGAATACAACAGATTTTAAAAACAGATTATGGTGTTCTATTTGGAGGAAAACATGTAATTGTATTCAGCGACATACTACAACTTACTCCTGTAAAAGGGCAACCTGTTTTTAAAACACTTGTCCATGAAGACTCTAGGAAATCTTTGGGAAGTATTGGAAATGTCAACATTTGGTCTCATTTTTTATATAAAGAACTTATAAAGAATATGCGACAAGCAAGTGATGAACATTATGGAAACATTCTTCAAGATATAAGAATTGGTGTTTTGACAAAGCATGGTAAAGAAGCTTTAGAAAGTCGGCTTTTAACGAACTTGTTTGCAAATGAAAACATAGCACCTGAAATAATGTACAAAAAAATTGGAGAAAAAAAGACTATAGTTTGCCTAATGCCTACACTGCAAGAGTGTTCCACATTCAATCAAGAACTTTTGAAATTGGAAAAACAACCAATAGTGAAAATTGAAGCTATTGATAAAATGGAACACGAAGGAGTTACTATTCTTCTCTCAGAGAAATTACAGTCAAAATTGGATTCTTTGGAAAAGTCGGTGTCTAAGACTGCAGGTTTAGAAAAGACTTTATATGTATGTGTAAATTGTCGGGTAATTTTACGGCGTAATTTGAATGTAGAAGAAGGTTTAGTAAATGGAGCAATGGGAAAAGTTGTTGATTTTGTAAATTTTCAGAACAGAGATGGAATTGAATTTTTTAAGATTAAATTTGATCAGATTGAAGAGGTAAAACAGATTGGACGTTGTGCTGTTCCTTTTTTGCTTGTAAAAGACTTGTATGTTCGTAGAAAACAGTTTCCTCTTTCTTTATCATATGCGGTAAACATTCATAAATCTCAAGGTTTACGTGTAGATAGTGCTTTGGTAAATATTGGAAGTACAATGTTTAAAGAGTGCATGGCATATGTTGCATTGTCTCCAGTAAGAACATTATCTGGTTTGTATTTGATTGATTTTGATGAGAAAAAGATTAGTGCAAATTGTATAAGAGAGTATAATCGGTTAAGAAGACTTTATGCTCCTAACAGGTGAATATCCCAAATATGAGAAACGTGTAATGTGTTCAAAATGGAAAAATGACAAACATTCTATTGAGATTCAAAAAAAGAAAACAATTCAAGAGACTGATGAAGCTGCAAAGAAAATGAAAATGGACACTGTTGATGATATTGTAGGATACCAGTTAGAAAATAGTTCAGGTATCAACTGCTACACTAATGTATTTGTAAATGTTGTCTTTTATCTAGAGGATCTTCATCATGAAATTATGGAAAATCAAGAAAAAAGATTCTGTTCTTTACTGCATTACATTTTTCAAAAGTTGGTAACTGATAGAACTAAAATCCATACTGTTTCTGGAATTCGGAATCTTTTGGATATATGTACTGGTTTATTGAAATGTACATTGAATATACAACAAGATGCACAATAATTTCTCATGTTTATGCTTGGAGTATTGGAAGATGAAGGAATAGAAATTGAAAATTTATTTAGACTAAGTTACAGATTAGATAATAAATGTGAAGAGTGCTCATTTTCTTCTACCACTGAAATACACACTGAACAATTCATATACTTTAAAAAAAAAAATCTTTTTATTAACAATGCTCATGAGACCATACATTACAAAGTAGTGCCAACAGACTACATATGGAGATATCACAAAAATCAGCAGGAAGATAATCATGAGGGAACAACAAGGACAATCAGCAATTCCCATCCCCCCTACCCCTCCATGACTGCCCCAGATTCTCTGTACTTCCTCCAGGGCGCCCACACTTTCTTCCATTTTTTAGCACACCCCCTACTTTTGTACACAGTTTCTTCGGCCCTTTGACACCAGTCAAGGTCACGCTTCCATTCTTCCAACTGCGGGGGTGTCTGCGCCCCCCAACAGCGATTCATATACTTGACGATACCAGATTGCAAATCAGTGTCTTTTAACAAATTAGTAAAAACAGCTAACCAAGATATGAAATGCTCTCATTGTAAATCAGACATGTTGTCAACATTACATATAGACAGATATGGAAAATATGACATTTTAATGCTACAGCGTTGTAGAGCAAATAGATGAAAATTGGAAATCAAAATTAAAAATGTTGCAGCAAGTCAAGTATCAATTTTAGGAAGTTTAAAAACAGTGGCTATTATTTTCCATGATGGACCTACTACAACATCTGGACACTATACTGTGTATTTAAAGTGCAATAAAGGATAGACACATTGCAATGATGCCCATTTGGAATTCAAATGCTAGTTGCCTTTTGAATTACCAAATTCATATCTTAAATTGTTTATGCCAAAGTTTTAAAAACATCATTCGGCCTATTGGTAAGATGTGAACACAAATTAATGAGTTTATTTTGGATATTTTCAATGCAAATGGATTTGGAAACATTATTCAGCCTATTGGGAAGATGTGAACAATTACTGTTTGGATTATTGTTTGTGCTAATTATTATTGCATTTGCAAAATTGTGTTTGAAATAAGTAGTTTATATATTTGATCTTTATATTATACGTGATGTAAATGAGAGTGTATATTTTAGAAAATGTACTTCAGAGAAATAAATGATTTAATGTAGTTGAAGAATGTAATGTAGAAACTATAGATAGGTGAACAGATAGTTGAACTTGTTGTAAATATTTTCAATGCAGTTTTTTTTTTTACAATCTCATTGATTGTATTTTTTTCCCTGCTGTTATATGATGATCTACATTGAAATCACTGTGTATGGTGAAATTCAGTAGAATCTGAGAACAGCAAGAAAGGGAAACTGAATATGTTATGTAATTGTAAAATTATGTTGTGTTCTTAAAAGTATAATATTATATGTAATAACAGTTTTTCTTCTTTTTTTTACAGAAAGTAATACTAAAGTTTGAAAAGATTTTAAATTCAGTTTACAACAAATCTACTGTAAAATAGTTTCACTGAGTTTTGTATTCTTTTTTAATAAAGAAGGTAATACGAAATAATGTAATCAGCATGATAATATGAACTAATGTTTACAGTCGGTTTTACTGCACTCATCCATTTTTTCAAACACTACCCTAAACTCATCGATACAGTTAGGCAGTATTCCCAGACTCCTGCCACCATCCATGCACTATCTATGCACTTCACCAATCACCTAGGCTGTACCCATACAGTTATAATATCACCCAGACTCTACCTATGTACTCCTCCAATCACCCAGGCACTATCTGTACACTCATGCAATCAGCTAGACATTACCCGTACACTCTTCCAATCACCCAGGCAGTACCTATACACTTCTCCAATCCCCTAAACATTACCCCTGCACTCATGCAATCACCCAGACACTACCCTTGCACTCTTTCAATCATCCAGACAGTATCTATACAATTCTCTCTTCATCCAGGAAGTACACATGCACTTATAAAATCACCCAGGCATTATTTATGCAGTTGTGCAATCACCCAGGTACTACTCCTGTACTCCTCCAATCACCCAGCCAGACCCCTCAAATTATAAAATCACTCAGGCACTACCTATGCACTCCTGCAATCACCCAGGCACTACCTCTACACTCATGCAATTAGCTAGACATTACCCCTACACTCAAGGAATTACTGAGGCATTAACTATGCACTCCTCTAATCCCGCAGACATTACCTCTGCATTTATGCAATCACTTATGCATTAGCCATGCACTCGTCTAATTATCTACACATTACCCCTGCACTCATGCAATCACTTAGGCATTACCTATGCATTCTGACAATGACCCAGACATTTACCCTGCACTCATGCAATCACCTAGCTATTACCCATGCAGTCCTTCAACTAGTCAGGCAGTACCCATGCACTTATAAAATTATCCGGGTACTTCCTATGCACTTATACATTAACCCAGGCACTACTTATGCACTTCTGCAACCACCCAGGAACTACCACTACACTCATGCAACCACCCAGACATTACTCTTGCACTAATGCAATCACCCAGGCACTAGCAGTACACAAGCACTCATACAATAACCCAGGCACTACTCTTGCACTGCTGCAATCACACAGGCAGCATCCATGCACTCCTCCAATCATCCAGCCAGTACCCATGCACTAAACAAATCACCCAGGCACTACTTATACACTTTTCCAATCACCCAGGCACTATCACTACAGTCATGCAACCACCCAGACATTAATCTTGCACTCATGCAATCAACCAGGCACTAGCTATGCACTTATAGAATAACCCAGGCAGTAGTTTTGCACTGCTGCAATCACCCAGGCAGTATCCATGCACTCCTTCAATCATCCAGCCAATACCCATGCACTTAATAATTTCACTCAGACACTACTTGTACACTTTTTCTAACACTCATGCACTACCACTACAGTCATACAACGACCCAGATATTACTCTTGCAATGATGCAATCAGCCAGACATTAGTCATGCACTCCTCCAATTACCTACACATTATCCCTGCACTCATGCAATCACCTAGCTATTACCCTTGCAGTCTTTCAATTACTCAGGTAGTACCCATGCACTTATAAAATCATCCAGACACTATCTATGCACTCATGCAATCACACAGGCACTACTAATGCACTCCTCAATGCACTTAAGCATTGCCCATGTACTCCTTCAATCAGCCATGCACTATCCATGTACTCCTTCAATCACCCAAGCATTACCCATGCACTCCTCCAATCACTCAGGCACTACCCTTGCACTCCTCCAATCACCCAGGCACTATCCATGCACTTCTCCAATGACCAAGCCAGTACCCATACACTTATAATATCACCCAGACACTACCTATGTACTCCTCCAATCACCCAGGCACTATCTGTACACACATGCAATCAGCTAGACATTACCCGTACACTATTCCAATCACTCAGGTAGTAACTATACAGTTCTCTAATCCCCTTAACATTACCCCTGCAGTCATGCAATCACCCATACACTACCCTTGCACTCTTTCAATCATCCAGGCAGTATCTATACAATGCTCTATTCAATCAGGCAGTACACATGCACTTATAAAATCACCTAGGCACTATTTATGCAGTCCTTCAATCACCCAGGTACTACTCCTGTACTCCTCCAATCACCCAGCCAGAACCCTTCAAGTTATAAAATCACTCAGGCACTACCTATGCACTCATGCAATCACCCAGGCACTACCTGTACACTCATGCAATTAGCTAGACATTACCCCTACACTCATGCAATTACTGAGGCATTACCTATGCACTCCTCTAATCCCGCAGACATTAACTCTACACTTATGCAATCACTTAGGCATTAGCCATGCACTCCTCTAATTAAATACACATTACCCCTGCACTCATGCAATCACTTAGGCATTACCTAAGTATTCCTCCAATGACCCAGACATTTACCCTGCACTCATGCAATGACCTAGCTATTACCCATGTACTCCTTCAATCACTCAGGCAGTACCCATGCACTTATAAAATCATACAGGTTCTTCCTATGCACTCATGCATTAATCCAGGCACTACTTAAGGACTTCTGCAATCACCCAGGAACTACCACTACACTCATGCAACCACCCACACATTACTCTTGCACTCATGCAATCACCCAGGCACTAGCTATGCACTCATGCGATAACCCAGGCACTACTCTTGCACTGCTGCAATCACCCAGGCAGCATCCATGCACTCCTCCAATCATCCAGCCAGTACCCATGCACTAAAAAAATCCCCCAGGCACTACTTATACACTTTTCCAATAACCCAGGCACTATCACTACAGTCATGCAACCACCCAGACATTAATCTTGCACTCATGCAATCAACCAGGCAGTAGCTATGCACTAATAGAATAACCCAGGCAGTAGTTTTGCACTGCTGCAATCACCCAGGCAGTATCCCTGCACTCCTTCAATCATCCAGCCAGTACCCATGCATTTAAAAAATCACTCAGACACTACTTGTACACTTTTTCTAACACTCACGCACTACCACTACATTCATACAACGACCCAGACATTACTCTTGCAATCAGCCAGACATTAGTCATGCACTCCTCCAATTACCTACACATTATCCGTGCACTCGTGCAATCACTTAGGCATTAAAGATGCATTCCTCCAATGACCCATACATTACCCCTGCACTCATGCAATCACCTAGCTATTACTGTTATGTCCCATATAGAGGCCCTAATGTAGACCCGTTCATACATGCCCTAAAATGGAAGTTTTCATATTTGCCCTGATATGGTCATATTCGTTCTTGCCCTATTATGGTCATAGCCGCATATGCCCAATTATGGTCATAACTGTACATGTCCTATTATAGTCATGATTCCTTACATAGGCATGATCTTTCACCTACATTGGTCCTTGCTAGCACACAACGTGCTCTGAGGGCTGAACGTTATCTATCCTTTGGTTTTGAATATAGCAGGGTTTTTCCAAAACACAGGCCCACACTGTACTCATCAATTATGCATGGCTCTCTAGGAATACACCACCTGCATAATATGTATGTACAAAGTTCACCCCTGACGTCTTACTCATGTCTAACGACAGACCAATACAAACCATACTGAGGACCGAGACTCTTTAGGGTATAAATGCACCGCATCTTGCCCCGGTAAGATAGAGGGAACCGAGACTTCCATGCTGACACACTGACGAGAGACGCTGAGGCTCCTGCATGCAGTCGCTCCAGCTGACAGCGGTCTGACACAGCCCTTGCGGGGTGTCCAACTCGAGACCAGGACGGTGTCCCACACTCTCTCTATTCAGGTATGGGGGTTCGACTAAATCCTAGAAGGATTCTTGGCTCTTAGGCTTTTAGACCTACACATATGCTAGGTACACTCAGGTACATCTAGTTAGGCATCGTAGGAGTACACGCACTTGCATAATGCTTTTATATTCATGTATGTATTCATGATTATTGCAATATGGTAGAACTGTTCTATCCCTTTGCTTTTATCGTACTGCTGATAATATATCTCTGCTATTGTCTGCTGGTTGCCGCAGTACATATATTTTACACTAGAATAACAATTGTTCAATAAATACCTATTGAAACGCCCGACTGTTTATTCTGTGTAACTCTCTGAAACAAACCGAATAAGTAGGCACGAGTGACTGAGCGAAAGGTAGTATATTGTTTCCACGATTCTGAGGAATTTGGGTTGTCATGATCTAAGGTTGCCAGAAACTAATCTCTCCCCGATAAGAGGAGATTCTAGTGGCACTGTGAGCTAGCTAATGCAAGTCAGGCTAACATACGCGGTGGGGGTGCACAGAGTCAGTCTGCCACCAAGCCCACGGTTTATGTTATCCAAACGCGCAGGTCCTGCATGGGTACTATAGGAACTAGACGACATGGCGCCACCAACGTTGGTTTGGTACTTATTTATCAGTAGAATCTGAGTAGTTCAGTCATGCTATTCTCAGAGAACCTAATCACAAAACCCCAGAGACGTCAGGAGTGGGTGGGCACAAAATCCGCCGCAGCTGAGTAGTACGAAAATACTATTTATTGGCTGTTGGTTATTCAAGCTTGAAAGGACATTTAGTTCCTAATATTGTGCATAACACCTTATCTTAGTTCCTTTGAACACTTCTCCCTCTAAACATGCCTGATAGCGAGGCAGGGGACCAAAGAGTTGATCTGAATTTCCTAACAGGAGAAGACGATCCTGAGGATGCAATACAAATTGCACCAAAATTCAGAAGGACAGTCACCATAAGACTATTAGAAAATGGCTTACCAGCCACGGGTGGCATGGTAGTTTTCGTGATTGAGGCACACGAATCAAACAAAACAGAGGTGTTCTATTCATGGGTTACATTCCCAGCAGCAAATGCTATAACAAATACATTTCACTACTACATAGCAGGAGATGCACCTGCGGAATATGCTCCGTTTGAGGACATAGAGATTCCACTCACTTACCAGGAACATTTTTACTGGTTTAAAGGCGCCCTACCCCACGTACGACAAAGAGTAAGATTAGGCCAGCTCGGAGGAGACGGGGCCACATGGCCAATACTAGCGGCTTACACACCGCATCCTGACATTGGAACAATGCCACAGCCAGACTTACTCGTACAACACAGAGATTTAATTAAAATCTACAGAAACCTGACACAATTCGTCATGAGGACTTTAACAATCCAACCTGCACCAGCAGGTGCAGCAAACAGTACTCCAGTTCAGGGTACAGGAAATAAAATTACTCCACAAAAATTACACGCGGTAATGGGCAAAATGCCAGCAAAACGCGAACAAATCCCATTCTGGATAGCTCAGAAAATAACTCATCTTGAGGCAGTATTCCCGAATACTACCACCTATGAAAAAAACAGAATTCTAACAATCTGCTTGCCCATGGGGATCACACCACAAGTAGAGGACTGCACCTCTTGGGGTTCAGTCTTTGCTGCCATATATAAGAACACATGGTATCCCGTCCTTAGCAGTAGTACCTGACGTATTGAGACAGATACAAAATGAGTACGGAGCAGAGCCTGCCCTTAACTTAGGGATGAAGTTACTAAATAACTTTGACCAGGTATCAGCCATAATACTAGCTAACATTAAGGGGGAAGCAGCTTCAGTGGCGATCCGCCAACGCCTAAGGGAGTTGAGTCCAGAGGATCATCAACAAGAACTACCCAAAATAATTGAAACTGCATATGCAGAATTAGGCAGAGACAGTCTAGGTGGAAAAGCATTAAAACCACAACTAGTGGGCAGTCATGAAAAGGACACTACAAAGCAGACACCTACTTCTTCTAAAAAGAAGTGGGAAAATAAAAAACAACAAAAGTCTAAAGACAACAGATCTCAATCCATAGGTAGGTCTCCTCAACAGGAGCCCTCTGAAAGGAGGTATACCTCAGGAATAGGGATATTATTAAAAAACCTGACAGGTATCAGGATACTGATACTCGTTCCTCTCGTTCCTTTCCGGGTTCATCAAAAAACTCAGAGAGGGAAGGACGGTCAGAGGAGCGTACAAAGTCCAGAGACACGCAACGTGCTGCGGACTACGCACCTAAAAAAGAAGATATACAAAAACAGAAACCTCAGTTCAAAAAGAAGAAGGTAGCAGGTCTCAAGATCAGACATGCCCAGAATTCTGAGGACACAGCTTCTGAACGGGGAATGGGCTCTGACGATGCTAGACAGCGCAGCAGAAGTAACGATAGCTCGCCAGAACCTGAAGGAATTTCTGGTGACAGCGGAGTTGAGTGAGTATATCACGGTGGAAACACCTGATACTCGGGTAAGTGTCCCCCATAAGTTACATGAGATAACACTCTGGCTGGAGGGGGACAAGCCCAGGAAAATTAAAGGTCTCTTTTGGAAAGATCTGTCATCTGGTTATGACATTCTATTAGCAGAACAAGACTTGCCGCCAGCATTCATCATGGAGTGCCCAAGGGGAGAAACTGTAATTTTTCCAGCCTTTTCCGACCTCGTTCCCATACATTTAAAACATGCATATGTGCAGGAGTGGGCGGTTGCCCTAGCTCCTGCATTGTACAAAAATCATGTTGGTTGGGATGAGGATTCAACCCACCACATGATCTCGTTAAAAGTTTCCCCAAATGCTCAAAGGCAATACCCTATAAAGCAGGAAGCTAAAAAACAAGTCAGGGAGATCCTAGATCAACTAGAATACCAGGGAGTGATAGAAAATTGCACTTCACCTATGAACGATCCTTTGTTTCCCGTAATGAAACCTGACAACACATATCGTTTAGTTTTGGATTACAGACATTTAAACACTTGCACAAAGACATTTGCAGTTCAAAATGCACATAGTGCCGCATTAATGAATAACATTCTGCGCAAAAAATACAAAACAACGCTTGATATCTCAAATGGATTTTTCTGCCAAAATATAGCGCCTGAAAGCAGGTATCTGACCGCCTTCAGTGCGTTAGTGTCCCAGCGACAATTTTGTCGACTAGCCCAAGGGTATAAAAACAGCCCGGGGGTATTTTCAGCACGAGCAACAGAGTTACTCCAAAATTTAGATGAAGAAGCATTGTCCTATGTGGATGATATTTATCTGACGGACGATGACTTAGCGAGGCACTTGACCATGGTGAGCACCATTATTATGGGATTCGCCTCTGAGGGCTATAAATTTAATTTAAAAAAATCAAAAATTGCCCACCTCAATGTCCTATTTTTAGGGTATGAGCTGTCAAGTGAAGGAAAAAGCCTAGCAGCTAACTTTTTAGAAAAGTGTGCGCTGCTCCAACCTCCAAAATCATTAAAGAATTTACAATCAATTCTGGGATTCCTAAATTTTGGTCGAACATACATTTTGAATTACGCAGAAAGAGTAAAACTTTTCTACGACTTAATAAAACCTGATTTTTCAGTCAGACAATGGACACAGGAACACCAATATTCTGCGTTCCCTACAGGAAGACATGATAGCTTCAAAACATTTACAGACATGCGTAAACGCACAGAACTTAGTGATCCGAGTAATAGAGGGTCAATGCGGGTACACTTATTTAACTTTTAATGAAGGTGGACCAGTACCAATCGCATATAAATCGCACCTGTACACAAATGCAGAAATGCGTTTCACTTCAACAGAAAAAATTCTGACAGCAGTGCAGACCGCTGTAGCAAGAGAAAGAGCTCTGGCCCAGGGTAAACGCATAATTGTCGTGACCCCAGTACCAGCTTTAGAAGCTGTTACAAAAGCTAGCATTCCAAATGCGAAAGCCTTACATCTCAGATGGACACAATGGGCTAATTCTCTTACTGCAACAGATGTTGAATACAGATTTGATCCAAGTTTAAAAACACAAGCATTTCTGCAATACGAACAAGAATATCCTCTACCAAATGAAATTTTGCCTCTAGATCAGTAAGAATACATTATTTACACTGACGGTTCTGATCAACCGGTCATAGGGAGTAAGCAAGCTTACAGCGCAGCGTGTGCGATTGTTAAAGGTCGCATGCACGATGGAAAGTTCCATCCGAGTTGCACTAAAACGCAATCTCTAGGAGACTGCACGGCTCAGTTGGCAGAACTCAAAGCACTGATACTGGCACTTATAAATACGGAACACGAATTCCCCACACTTATTGTGTGTGATTCCTTTTACTGTGTACAGTCGTACAATGAATATTTACATCATTGGGAACAAAACGGGTTAAAAGATGCAAAAGGTGGCACAATTAAGCATAAAATGCTATGGGAACAGGTAGTGGAGTTGAGAAACGAACTACCAAGGGCTCACGTGATACATACACTGAGTCATCAGCGTGATGGCGTTCACGTTGAAGGGAATTCATTGGCTGATGAAGCCGCAAAGGGGCTGTTCGCACAGCCGCCGTAGCTGCAGTTACTCGTTTAAAGACGAGGGTAGACGGCGAGATAATGGTAGCTGTCAATGCTTCACGCAAAGGCAGCACAGCAGTACCAAAAAAAATTCCACTCAAGTACTCCTACAAGTTAGATGCACAAAACATTCCATATGCTCAGATTCCTGGAGTGGGGGATAGAGTAATACCAAATATGGATCGTAGGTTAGGCTTAATTGTGGCAGCACACGAAGGGAAAGGTTCTGTACATAAGGGACTTGGGGAGACTGTTTCTTTGTTGAAAGAACGCTACTGGTGGCCCGTGATGAGAAGGCGGATTAGAGACTATGTCTGGAACTGCGACATCTGCAAGCAGATGGAAGGGTCCACCACAACACGTCCAGTACAGATACCATTATTAGACAGCTTGTCCGTTCGTGTACGTCCAGCTCAAGTTTCCTCAAGATGTGGCCTCAGCGCTCGGCTGATGCTCGAACTGTTATAAAAGATTTGCGAGTCTTTATCGGCACATACGCAGTTGGCACCTTACATTCTGACCGTGGTCCGGCGTTTAGCTCTCGGGCTTACAAAGAGGCCATGGAAGGAATGGGCGTAGCATTGCGGTACTCCTCTCCGTACCACCCCGAGGGAAATTCTGTTGTGGAGAGGAAAAACCGGGACTTAAAGCAATCTTTAACAGCTAGGGTATTAGGCAAGGGCGGTAGATGGGTCGATCACCTTTATGGGGTCCAGCGAGCGATCAATAATCAGCCAAGAAACTCTCTAGGGGGTGTCACTCCTTACGAGTTCCTATTTGGGATGAGAATGTGGGTACCTGATCTTGATTGTGAAGGCACAGTGGCGGATAAGAAACCATTTGATATCCATGATCGTTTGGCTGTTTTACAGGATCTAAATAAATCCAGAATACAACAAAGTAACGTGCTCCAGAAACCGGCCGCCACTGAGGAAGTCAAGGCAGTAACGGCAAGACCTGTCTGGATCCCAAAAGTCGGGGATCTGGTCAGAGAGAAGATTGCAGACAAGAAAGAATTTGGGCCATCCTACAGAAAGCCTGTACCGGTCCTCGCAATCCAAGGCACAAGAACTGTACTTCTGCCGCCTCTTGCCGGAAAAAAGGAGAAAAGATTTGTCTCAATCGACTTAATGAAACCACACTATGTGGCTGATACTAAATAGTAGGCCACGTGGACTCCACAGTAGCAGACGCCCTCCTCTTGCTACAATCCAAGAAGTCCAAACAGAAAGACTCATCACGTTTGAAGAGCCACCTGTACAGAATGAAGGACTAAGCAACAATGCTAGGGAACTCGTTCCACTTCAACAAGAAATTCATCTTCAAAATGAAAATCAACTTAACAACGAAGTTGCAATCAGACCGACGACAGACATTTATGTCAACATGCCTCGTCAAGAGCAAAATCCAATTTCAACAAATCCCGATGCAATTCCAACAATTGATCGAACTGCTTCTGGCTATTTCATGAACTTTGATACGTTTTCACTGGATCCAAGCGAGCCGGAAACGACGCCAGCCAAAAAATCACACAAACAGAAACTCATTGACTTTTTGAACTTTTTTAGAAAGACTTACCTGGTGTCACCTTGGATTGAACTATGGTATATCACTGGGATTTTCTTTTTTCTTTTCTGGGTAGGCTTAATAACTTTTAGTATGCTTATTAAAGGACGATACCTCCAACAGAGCTCTACAGCCCAAAGAGTCAATTTGATTTTAAAACCACACCAGTCTTCACATCGTGAACCAAGAGACTTGTCTTCAGTGAACATCACAGCAGTTCCTATACCGGACGGTATAGTATGGGACAAGATTGATTATGATGTATTCGGTCCGACTGAACTTTTAAAACTAAAACATGTATTTAAAATTTCTTTAAGTGATATCATTACCTCCAGTACATTTTCTGATGATTGGGACACTGATACTGTGAACAATTTGATGTCTGATTTAGAAAAAACTGCAGTATTTCCGAACAATGAAATGTTAGAAGGTACTTCAGACTATGATACATTGTACTGTTACCAGCAATATGGTCATCATTTCTTGCACAAATCTATAACACCTAGAAATGTATTTGAGTACCACCAGTGGGAACACTGCCCAACACCACCGAAAGGTAGTTCACAAGCATTTGCACAGAAATTCACATACTTCTCAGGGTTTAACACATCCGACCCGAAGTCATTTTATTATAAAGTGGCAAAAATTTCAGCTCAGAAAATTATGTTAACAAACACCAAACATATTTACTCTGCATCCTTTCTGAACCAGTTGTCTAAACAGGGTTTTGATCTATGGAAAGACACAATAGATTCAAAATCGATCTGGGGTTCTAGCGACTGGCAAGTCCATGGAATAGAAGCACCTTTTAGAGCATGCATCATTCCGCAGCAGATGTTATTTCTGAATGAAACTGTGCAACAAACAACCTGTCTTGGTTTAGCCAAAGGCAAGGAAATGAACACACCGGGGTTTCCAACACCATCACAGATGGGTGGGGGGCAGAATTCAACTACACAAGGGGTCGGATTAGATGACATTCTCCAGTACAACAGATAAGATCCTGATTGGACGAAATGGCTGATTTGGCCCATTGACACAAACACCTGTCAACAGAGATTTATGAATACAACAGAAGGGTTTAGTATCCATAGGCCAGATACTCGCTATGAGTAAAGACAACACCCAGGGGTAGTGACATCCTATAGTGTTGGGAAGTTGTGCCTTTATTGGCTAGAGACCTCAACACTCACAGAAGTGAAACATCACTTGACCTTACTCACACCTGATGTAGACCTTAGGGATTTTTTACTAGGCCCAAGGAAGACACGTCAGAAACGTTTCATATATGCCGGCATTTATGCCTATTATAATGAAAACTGGAAAATATCCCAACAGGAGGCCGCAGAAAGAATACGGGAAATAGACCGTATTAACCTAGAAAAGGCATTAGCTGTAGTGGATAATGGGTTAACAACTTTGACCTCCAGGATTTACTCCTTAGGCAACATTGTGTCTTCAGCAATCGACATATTAGAACAAGATCTGGCCTTGTTACAACACGGGCAATCTCAGCTACGTTCTATTGTGATGCTAAGCTGGACGCTGCAATCTTTGCGTGCAGGCTATGTGCCCTGGCGTTTTATAAACACCACGTCTCTGTTTTCAGAATACAATCTAACTGATAAACAGACAGAAATGGCACAAAGGGGAGCCAAATATACAATGCTGCATATTGAGAAACTGGAAAGATTACCATTCACTGTAGCCGAATCACCATCAACAGAATGGCTAATTCATGGCCAAATCACTCTGCCGGTCACTACGTTTCAGTTTCAATATTGCCTTGAGCAAAGGCAGGCAGGCAGCCAAATATGAAAAGATGGGTATGGGATACATCAAGGAAACTTGGGAGTTACCATATAGATATCGATGCCGGAATGGGGATCTAGAAGTGTATCTGAGTGGTACAAACTGCAAGAACGCTTTAAGCGGTTCTCTCATGTGTCAGGATATTTCTCTACATGGAGCCTGTAGCGGTTCAGTAGCGAACTTATCTTGTCACATGTCAGGGACCCCAGCGGCCAAGATCACGCCGGTTTTCCAGCTGCTCTCGAATGGGAGTTACTTAATGCTAAATGATCAAGGTTGCTGTGGGATGCTTCCGGGCGTCGCCTATCTGGTCACTGTTAACTCCAGGGTTACTTGCTGTATGCAAGTAATGTTTCCACCACTGAACACAGTCAGGGAGGCGCCGCTATGGCCTTCACTGAATGTTTCTTTCATACAATTTGATAATCTGAGCAGATTGAAAGCCATGCTTTTACAGCAACGCGTGCCCTTAACCTCTGCTCGAGAAACCTATGAACTTCAAGTTGCAAGGACCTCGACTGAGATACAAGCGCTTATACGTGCAAACTGCCCCTTTCATTTCGTAGAAATGGTGGGACGTATCTTCAATATGTCTGATACGAGGGTATTGTACACCTATTTAAGACCATAGGGTCAGGACTGTTAAGCACCTTTCAGACAGTCCTCGGAGTAATCCCAAATTTTATACACTCCGTATTGGGAAGTGTATTTGGAGGATTCCTGCTTATCCTGTTGCTGGTTGCAGGGGTCCTATTCATAATACTACTGCTGCGCAATGGACGGCCTAATTCCCGAGGGAATGGCGAACACGCTCCAGGAGCGGACATACCGTGTACGCATGGTACAACTTCTGGGTATTCCTTGCCTGCAAAAACTCAATGCCTCCTGGTTTCTATCGTTTAGACCAGTCTGGGTAGACTGCATCTTACCTGTTCTTTGACGCCTGTTCTGCGGAGAAGAATGCACGTTGGATCTTTGTCTAACTTTTCCATCAGATGCGCCTCCGGACACGGATGCAATGCTGGACCCCATAAAGGCCCAAGCTCTGCGTTGTCCTCAGCGGCTTCCGATTCTGATGAATGCATTCCTGGAGAATCCACAGGTGCCGTTTGCTCCTGCTGGGTTAGGTGACTCCTCCACAGGCACCCAGGTTACAACTGCCGCACAAGCTGCCGCAGCACCGACTGTTGGCAGTGCTACATTCGATCTATGTGCGATTGACGTTCTCTGTGAGGCGTTGGATTTGTCGTCTGCAGCAGCTAACACCGATAACATTGTGCTTCCCAGCCAGGACGCTTAATCTTGAATTGGCTCATCGTGTCCTGGGAAAGAATTCGGCTTCTTCACTCGTTTCAAAACAAACAAGCAAAATTGGAACATTTCCTAAATTGACACTTTCGCTTGAGAAAAGCATGGCCTTCTTCCGCTTTGAGTGAGGCAACTTATATGGAGAAATAAAATGGACATTATTTTAGTGCCAATTAGAAATAGCTGAATTATTAACATTTTAGGCAGAAGATTTTTAACAATTTTAAAACCGTGTTTTTACTTGCTTTTAAAAAAGTTTTAAATTGTCCAGATTTTAAGTATGGTCATTGTTATCCAATTCGGAAGAGGAGTGGGTGTTATGTCCCGTATAGAGGCCCTAATGTAGACCCGTTCATACATGCCCTAAAATGGACGTATTCATATTTGCCCTGATATGGTCATATTCGTACTTGCCCTGTTATGGTCATAGCCGCATATGCCCAATTATGGTCATAACTGTACATGTCCTATTATAGTCATGATTCCTTATATAGGCATGATCTTTCACCTACATTGGTCCTTGCTAGTACACAACGTGCTCTGAGGGCTGAACGTTATCTATCCTGTGGTTTTGAATACAGCAGGGTCTTTCCCAAACACAGGCCCACACTGTACTCATCAATTATGCATGGTTCTCTAGGAATACACCACCTGCATAATATGTATGTACAAAGTTCACCCCTGACGTCTTCCTCATGTCTAACGACAGACCAATACAAACCATACTGAGGACCGAGACTCTTTAGGGTATAAATACACCACATCTTGCCCCGGTAAGATAGAGGGAACCGAGACTTCCATGCTGACACACTGACCAGAGACGCTGAGGCTCCTGCATGCAGTCGCTCCAGCTGACAGCGGTCTGAGACAGCCCTTGCAGGGTGTCCAACTCGAGACCAGAACGGTGTCCCACACTCTCTCTATTCAGGTATGGGGGTTCGACTAAATCCTAGAAGGATTCTTGGCTCTTAGGCTTTTAGACCTACACATATGCTAGGTACACTCAGGTACATCTAGTTAGGCATCGTAGGAGTACGCGCACTTGCATAATGCTTTTATATTCATGTATGTATTCATGATTATTGCAATATGGTAGAACTGTTCTATCCCTTTGCTTTTATCGTACTGATGATAATATATCTCTGCTATTGTTTGCTGGTTGCCGCAGCACATATATTTTACACTAGAATAACAACTGTTCAATAAATACTTATTGAAACGCCCGACTGTTTATTCTGTGTAACTCTCTGAGACAAACCGAATAAGTAGGCACGAGTGACTGAGCGAAAGGTAGTATATTGTTTCCACGATTCTTAGGAATTTGGGTTGTCATGATCTAAGGTTGCCAGAAACTAATCTCTCCCCGATAAGAGCAGATTCTAGTGGCACTGTGAGCTAGCTAATGCAAGTCAGGCTAACATACGCGGTGGGGGTGCACAGAGTCAGTCTGCCACCAAGCCCACGGTTTATGTTATCCAAACGCGCAGGTCCTGCATGGGTACTATAGGAACTACACGACATTACCCTTGCAGTCTTTCAATTACTCAGGTAGCACCCATGCACTTAGGAAGTCATCCAGACACTATCTATGCACTCATGCAATCACACAGGCACTACTAATGCATTCCTCAGTGCACCTAGGCATTACCCATGCACTCCTCCAATCAGCCATGCACTATCCATGTACTCCTTGAATCACCCAGGTACTACTCTTGCACTTGTCCAATAACTCAAGCACTGCCCCTGTACTCATATAATTACCCATCCAGTACCCATGCACTTATAAAATCATCCAGGCACTACCTATGCACTTATGCAATCACACAGGCACTACTGATGCACTCCTTGATGCACCTAGACATTACTCATTCACTCTTACAATCACCTAGGCATTACCCATGTACTCATGCAATAACTCAGGTAGTACACATGAACTTCTGCAATCACCCAGGCTCTACACATGCACTCATGCAATCACACATGCACTACCCATACACTTCTCCATATATTCCACTTGCCACAATTCATACAACACTTACAAATGTATCTATTTTTAACCAAATAGGCGGTTCTGAAAAGAACCATTTCTTTTCTTCTTCTTTTGTTTTATATTTTTTTGTGTTTTTTTAACTCTTTTTGAATTTTTGGGGTGTTTTTTTTTTAAATGAAAAAATAAACAGATCCAACAGTGAAAATGTTTAAAACATTATGCAATTAGGTAGTCATTGCATAAAATGTTTTTAAAAGAATTTACAGTGGTGGTTCCTAATGGCAACCAGGATGTCATGCAGTGATTGCTCACCAAAACATAAGACCTTTTTACATTTCACACAACGCTGCTCCACTCTGGCAAAGTCAGGGATGATGTTTGATGTACCAGTTGTTGTAGAAGCAGATGAGGTGCGTGGTCCAGCAGCGTTGTCGTCAGTTGCCTGCTTCTGTTGTTCCCATCAAAGCTGTTCTCTTGTGAGACGCCGAGGGTGCATTATTTGCAAATGCTTTAGCATGGATGACGTCCTGCAAGAATACTTCTTTTCTGAACCTCGTGAGAGGATCTTCTCACAAATGGTGCAGGTCACTTTACGGGCATTCACCACTTTCTCCCCAGGTGGTATGGAGAAAAATGCCCAAACGATACTTTCGTACCTGGTCTTGATGGGTTCCTCCAAGTCTTTTTCCTCTTCAGGTGGAAGCTGCTGAGGTGCATTGCCAGCTGCCATTTTTAGATGAATAAAAAAAACACCAAAAAAAGGCAAAGAAGAGGAGCAGAAGACAACAGGTGTGTCTGCTGAGATGCACCTGAAAGAATGAAAAAAATAGGTGGGGTCCTTCAAGTTCTTGACTCAAAAGGTTGTTAACCAATGAAATTGTTTCTTTTCAAGTCACATGGGATTCGCGCACCCGGCGCGCACCCGACGCAATTCCTGAAAAATATATTTATTTGAATTACAATTACAAATATATGATATTTACAATTAGATTAAATAATCTCTTGGTATAATATACATATTAAAGTTATATACATATACTTTTAAAACTTACAAATTTGCGATGAATTTGCGCACCTGACGGGACCCCCGGAAATATGTAAGTTACGTTACACGGGGCCGAGAACCGCGCACCCTTCGCATACCAAACGCGCATCCTACACGACTTAACCAATATGGCGGCAAAATTCTTGGATTCGCGCACCCACCAAGACTGGTACACGATCGGTACGCGAATCCACTTTTTTTTTTTTTTTTTAAAGTCAATTTATATTTTAGAAAAGAGAAAACATTACATTATTTTTTTCAAAATTTTAAATTAAGAAAAAGTATTTTTGGGACATTATACTTAGAAATTAGCATTTAAAAAAACTTTTGAAATTCACTGAAAAAAACAAAGATTTCAGGGACGTTGTAGTTAGAAATTAGCATTTAAAAAAACTTTTGAAATTCACTGAAGAAACCATAGGTTTCAGGGACGTTGTAGTTAGAAATTAGCATTTAAAAAACCTCTGAAATTCACTGAAAAAACCATAGGTTTCAGGGACGTTATAGTTAGAAATTAGCATTTAAAAAACCTTTGAAATTCACTGAAAAAACCATAGGTTTCAGGGATGTTAGAGTTAGTTGGACATTTCATTTGTACAAAACCAGAGAAATTCAGCCGTTATAGTTAGTTGAGCTAACTATAACTCGTGCCCCGCACTGCACTGCTGATGACGTCACATATTACATCACTGATGAGATGGTCAGTGACATCACTGATGACATCACTGATGACATCATCCACATGATCATCTGATGCACCTCCTCACACCCTAACATAACCTTTGATACACCCACTCTAAAATACAGACTACCAATCTCGTAACCATAGACACACCAATACCAGTTAGTACATACCCGCTCACTGATTCATAGGTCTACACACACATCCACTCACCTATACAGTCACTCATACAGGCATTCACTCATCAATGCAGCCACTGATATATGCACTCATACACCCATACAGACACTCACACACTGCCACTCACCCATAGTTACTCACACACGTAGTGATTCACCCAAAGAATCAATCACACTGCCATTTACTCACCTATACAGTTATACACACACCACCTCACTTATTCATACAGATACTAACACATACTTACTCTTTTCTACAATCACTCACAGAAGCACACATTCACCCATATAGCCACTCTCACACTCACTCACTCACACAGTCACTTATATACTCCAACATTCACATATACTGCCTTTCACATATGCAGTTACTCACCCATATACCACTGAGACATCCATACACTCACCGAAAAAGCCATATGCCCACTCACTCAACCATACTGTCCCTCACAGACGCAATCATGAACGCATACACCCAGGGATTCACCCACTCATACATCCATGCAGGGAGTCACACAGCCTCTCTTCCACCCACACAGACACTCAGGCACCCATACAGGTACTAAGAAAACTAATCAATAACCCTTATAGACACTCATGTATCTACTCACCAACCCATGCAGCCACTTACACAGCAACTGACAGACTGATACACACATTTACACAGATTATTCACTCACCCATACATTCACTAAGACACGTTTAATCACTCACTTATACAATCAGTCACGTACCCAACAAATCATCCATATAGACACTCATACACCCACTCATTCTTCAATCCACCTTGGCCTATATATATATAAAACATATTTAAACTTTACAGAAACACACAGTCACTGGATGATGTAATCAGTGATGTCATTTGAGATGTCATCAGTGATGTCATGAGTGATGTCACTGACCATGTCATGAGTGATGTAATATGTGATGTCATCAGCAGTGCATTGCGGGGGCGCGAGTTATAGTTAGCTCAACTAACTATAACGGCCGAATTTCTCTGGTTTTGTACAAATGAAATGTCCAACTAACTATAACGTCCCTGAAACCTATGGTTTTTTCAGTGAATATATATATATATACATATATATAGAGAGAGAAATATACACACACACATATATACATGTGTACATATATATATATATCTTACCTACTAGCGGTTGCCAGTAGATAGTTATAGTTAGGACCTAGTTTCCATAGGAAGACAGTTTTTTCATTTGCCAATAACTTTGGTGTCGTCTGATGAATCCTGGCAAAATTTTCAAAACTAATACGCCAGCCACTTCAGCTCCTGTCTTGAAAATATCAGGGTGATCTGTCAAGCGGGGGCCGAGAAAAAGGGGGGGTCCCAAAACGCTTTTTCTGCATGTTAATTTCCATAGGAATCTTTAGACATGGCTACAGCCCAAACTGCCAAATGGAATTACACCAAATTTGGCAAAAAGGTAGCTCTTGGTCAAGAAAGCACTCTTTGTGTTAAGTGGTGTAAATCAGTTCAGTAGTTCCTGAGAAATGTAAAGATTTCTTAGATATACAACTGTGGCCGCAGTGGAACTGCGAGCCCTCCCGATCTCGTGACTGAGATCTGAATGGCTGCCAACACTTCAAACCAGGAAGTGTTGGCAGCTACCTTGTGACTCGGTTTAACACAGCCTTGGGGACCGCCACCTCCCGGGGGCTACTATACTTAAACCCGGGAGGGCCATGCACCCCCCACTGCCCCAGACAGCACCACCTCCCGGGGGCTATTATCAAGATGGGAGGTGGGCTGCGCGGCCCCCTCCTGGAGCCATAAATGGCCCTGGGGACCCACCCTCAGGACAGTTTGCTATGGCATGGTGGGAGCAGTGCTCCTGCCATGCCATAGCAAACAAGTGCGCTTCGCTTTGAACAAGCAAGAGCATTTTGTTCTCACTTGTTCAAAGCGGAGCACACTTTGCTTTTTACACACAGGGAGCTGCATGTTAGCAGCTCCTTGGGTGTAAAAAGCAATGCCACTCGGACCGCTGGGCTTCAGGCTCCCCCCACAGTCCCCAGCGAGATGGCCATGCCCCTGGGGATTGGGTCTCCGGGGCCAAAATTGCTGAGAGGTGGTCGCAGGCCATGCCCCTTTCTCAACCACTCTGCAAACACGCCACTCGATGCACTGCTGGTGGGGGAATGAGGTTCCCTTGCCTCCTGAGGGCCTTAGGACTAAAGTGGATTTCATCCCCCAAGCAGCAGTGCACCAGGAGACGTGTTTGCAGAGTGGTGGAGAAAGGGGGCATGGCCTCTGACCACCTCTTAGCAATCCAGCTGTGTGGGGCTTACTCAAGGTAACAGGAGGACAAGTTGGCTCCCAAGGACCCTCAAGAGCCAAGGGGACTTCATTCCCCAAATAGTAGTGCTCCAGGAGGCGCGTTTGCAGAGTGGTGAAGAAGGGGGCATTGCCTGCTATCAGATCTCAGCAATCATGCTGTATGGGACTTACTGGAGGTAATAGGAGGGGTAGTTGGCCCCCAAGGACATCCTTGGGGGCCAACAACCCCTCCTGTTACCTCCAGTAAGTCCCACACAGCAGGATTGCAAAAAAGTTGTCAGTGGACATGCCCTTTTTCTCCACCACTCTGCAAACATGCTTCCCGGCACACTACTAGTTGGGGTATAAAGTCCCCTTGGCTCCAGAGGGACCTTGGGGGCCAAGAAGCCCTCCTGGTACCTCCTGTAAGTCCTACGCAGTGGGATTCCCAAGAGCTGGTTGGAGGCCCAGCCCCCTTTCTCCATCACTTTGTAAACATGACTGCTAGTTAAAAAACCTTAGAAATTCACTAAAAAACCAAAGGTTACAATGATGTTATAGTTAGGAATTAGCATTTCTGCACTCTCCTCTCTCTTCTCTACCACCCAGCGCCTAGGCACCTACGGGTATTAGTGTGCTTTATAAATCCTCATCCTTTCCTATCCTATCCTATTAGAAATTCACTGAAAAAAACAAAGGTTACAAGGATGTTATAGTTAGATTAGATTAAAGCTTATAAAGCACTTGATTACTCCAACGGAGTGTCCACGCGCTGAGACATCTCAGCCTAACAGCAGGGCCCTATCCCCCCCCGAAACCCACCATAGAGCAGTCTATCCACTGCAACAGCGCTGAACACCAGTCACCTGGTGATGACTGAAAGAACCAAGTCTTAAGTTTTCTGCGAAACATCGCTTCAGACAGATGCATCCTCAATTCCAGAGGCAGCTTGTTCCAAGCTTTGGCTGTTAAGAAGCTAAAGGATCTGCCTCCTAAACGTGCTTTTTGAACTTTTGGCACCACCAACTTAGCAGTTCCCACAGACCTTAGTTTCCGGGTGGGTCTGTAGGGGGGTGAGTAGAGGGCAGAGAAACCTGGGCCCTTTCTCATTATAGATCCTGTGGCAGAAACATAGGGCTTTAAAAGTTACTCTTGCCTGTATTGGTAGACAGTGTATCTCCCTTAAGGCAGCTCCCACCAAGGCATGCCTTGGAGTATTCAATATCATACGGGCAGCTGCATTTTGGACCTTCTGCAGTATATTCAGATTGCCTTTTGTAACCCCTAAATATAGGATGTTACAATAATCCAAATGAGATTAAACCAGGGCCTGCACAATAGTCCTTTTGGCATCTAGTGGTAGAATATCTAAGATTTTTCGTAGCATTCTTAGAATGCCAAAGCATGTGCCTGCCAGAGCTGATATTTGACCTGTGAACGATAAGGTGTAGTCAAACCAGACTCCCAAATTTTTAATCTTCGGTTTAGGAGTTGGGGTTGGTCCTACTTCTTCCGGCCACCACATGTGGGACCAGATGGAGGGTTGTTTGCCAATTACCATGACCTCCGTTTTGCCTGCATTTAATTGCAGGCAACTGAACTTCATCCAGCTCGCCAGATCACTCAGGCAGGCTTTGAATTTTGGCGCCGCCTCTACATCATTTTGCTCTAATGTGACAATCAACTGAGTGTCATCAGCATATGACACCAGTTTCACCCCATGTTTCAATACAATATCCGCCAGTGGGTGCATGTACACATTAAGTAATGTAGGACTGAGGGCGGAACCCTGTGGTACCCCTTGAGACAGAGGACATACCTCGGACTCAAAGGGACGTTGTAAAACCTGAAAGGAACTATTCTGTAGGAAGTGTTTGATCCACTCCCATGTGCTCCCTCTGACACCAACCTCCCAGAGCCGCTCCAGAAGAAGGCCGTGGGAGACAGTATCGAACGCCGCACTCAGATCTAACAATATCAGTGCCGCAGTTAGCATATAGAATAAAAAAACCTAACAAATTCACTAAAAAAACAAAGGTTACAGGGACGTTATAGTTAGGGTCAGATTTTACTCATACAATACCAGAGAAATTCAGCTGGTTACCTCAGTTAACTATAACTTGCAGCCCTGCAATGCACTGCTAATGACCTCATATATTATAATATTCATGACATGGTCAGTGACATCCCTGATGACATCACTCATGACATATCAAATGACATCACTGATGACATCACTGATGACATCATCCACAGCATCTCTGATGCACCCACTCACACCCCTTTAGAATCTTTTATACACCCACTGCCACTCCCTCAGAACCATTCACAAACCCATTCACAGAGCGAAACCAGTACTTACAGACCCATTTACTGATTAATAGATCTACACACACATCCACTCGCTCACCCATACAGCCACTCATTCACACACTCTCACTAATACAGCCATTGACAAATCCACTCATACACTCATAAAAATAGTCACACACTGAGTCACCCATAAAACTACTCACACACCTAGACACTCACCCATACAGTCAATCACAAATCCACTACTTACCCGAACGGTTATACCCACACCCATTTACTTACTCAGACAAATAATAACACGTAGTCACTCACCTATACAGTCACTGACAGAAGCATGCCCTCATTCCCATAGCCGCTTCCACATTCACTCACTCACACATACAGTCAGTCATAAATGCAGTCACTCACCTATATTGCCTTTCACATACCCAGCTACTCACCCATACTGACACAAGCACTCAATCACCAACCCAGCCATACAGACACTCACTCACCCATACTGCTTCTCACACATGCACTCACTACCCCATACAGTCACTGACTTACCCATTCTCTCATCCATACAGGCAGTCACACACCGCCTCACTCACACACACAAACACCCAGACAACCAAAGAGGTAGTCACACAACCAATCAATAACCCATATAGCCATTCACTTACCCACTAACACACTCATACACCCACATAGACATCAACTGACAGACAGATACACACATTCACACAACCAGTCACTCACCCATACATTCACTGAGATACCTAATCACTCACTTATACAGTCAGTCATGCACCCACTGAGTCATCCATACAGTCACTCATACACCCACTGATTCACCAATACACCTTGGTATATATATTTAACACTCATAAACGTTTTAAAAACACTCACAGTCACTGGATGATGTCATCACTGATGTCATCAGTGATGTCATTTGAGGAGTCACTAGTGATGTCACTGACCATGTCATGAGTGATATAATATGTGAGGTCATAAGCAGTGCATTGCGGAGGTGTGAGTTATAGTTAACTCAGGTAACTATAACGGCTGATATTCGCTGGTTTTGTATGAGTAAAATCTGACCCTAACTATCACGTCCCTGTAACCTTTGTTTTTTTTTGTGAATTTCTAATGTTTTTTAAATTCTATTTGCTACCTATTAAGTCCTTGGAACCTATGGTTTTTTCAGTAAATATATATTCACTGAAAAAAACCAAAGGTTACAGTAGTATTATATTTCATTGAATTTCTTAGTGATGACGTTAACCTTTTGAAGTAAAAAAACACAGAAATGCAGCAGTTATAGTTAGCAGCGCTAACTATAACTTGCGCCTCCACCATACATTGGTTATGACCTCACATATGACATTTCTCATGACATGTTCTATGACATCATTTATGATATCACTGATGACATCTCAAATTACATCATTGATGACATCATCCAATGAGTGCGTTTATTTTAAAGTTTAGATAGTGGCGGGTAACTACCATAGTACTTCTCATCCTAAATTTGTACAGCTTGTGTCCAGCTAATGTGTGCAAGTGTTTACAAAATGCATGTGCTCCTAATCCACCATAGCTGTGTAGAGGTATTGAACATGTTAGAAATGTTTGCATTGAAGAGTAACTCTGTGTGCAGGTGACAGCTGGCTTGTATTCATTATACTCCACACAACGTTTTGGTTCTGCAGAAAAAGTTTCCAACAGGAGAAAGAGTCTACGTAGTAGATACTAACTTTTCTAAGCAACCTTAAGTTATTAGAAAAAATTGCATCAGCTTGATAAATTATACTACACATAAAAGAGTGTGTGCACCATGTACTTACCTATATACGCATACTTGCTTCGCTTCAGAAGAAGGGCTGTCTTTAAGGTTTTAACCGCAGTATGAAGGGTGCAGGTAGTATGACTTTTAGCACCTTCACATCTTGGTTATATTCAACAAATAGTCTCTTTTTTGACCACTGTTGCATAGAATGTACACTGTACTTAGTAGATATTTCTGAACAATTTGTTGGTGGTTTTTATCATGAGAATGTCACTGTTTGCAAACAGTGTGGTATAGTATTAATGCTCTAAAAAGAGTAAACATTGTTTACAGTACTCATTTCTCTACTGATATCAACATCATTTCTTAATGTATGTTTGGTGTGTATCAGGGGTTTGAAACAAATGAAAGCTGTCCGTAGTAGGGTATTCGTTTTTGAATTGGCATTCACTATTTTCACTTTCAATGAACAGTTGTATTCAGATTGATTGCCATGCTCAATCAGAGTTTCCCATATATCTGTAGTTGATTGTTAATGTGAACTATCCTACGTAAAAAGCAATAGCAATTTACACAGCAATATGCGGGCAAATGAAGCTTGGATGATGTCACCAGTGATATCATCAGTGATGTCATCAATGATGTAATTTGTGATGTCATCAGTGATGTCATAAATGATGTCATAGAACATGTCATGAGTGTTTTCATATGTGAGGTCATAAGCAGGGCATGGTGGGGTTGCAAGTTATAGTTAGTGCTGCTAACTATAACTGCTGAATTTCTATGTTTTTCTAGTTCAAAATGTTAATGTTGTCACTAAGAAATTCACCTGACTATAATGTTACTTTAACCTTTGATTTTTTTCAGTGAATTTCTAAGGTTTTTTTTTTTTAAATAGAAGTCATTTTTATTACACCTAACTATAGAGCTACTTTAACCGTTTTTTTTTCAATGAATTTCTAGGAATTATTTGCAATACAAAATATTTAAAAATACATAGATACTAATTACTCAACAATGTTTCCATTGAGAATGTTCAACTTCTTAGTGTTTATAACTCACATATATAGAAATATTCCCAGCTTGATGAGTTTTTCCTATACTGTAAACTATGAGTTTTAACTATCTACAGCTATTTTTAAAGTGTGTTATTACTCTTGCTGGAGACTCACGAGATCGCAGAGTTATACATTTAGTTCTAATCTGTTGTATAGAGTTCTTTTTCACCTGGTGAGTCATTTATTGAATACTAATGTTTAATAACAAAGTCAGTACAGTATGTATATTGTATTTATTATTTTGTTTACAAATTAAGGCTTTCGCGAAACAATCGGGGGAGCCGAACACACAATACCCTGTGTGCACAACAAGGGGGCTGTTCTTTTGCTTGCAAGATCATACATTTTCAATTAATTTCATAACAGTATATTTTTGTAATTTTGAAAAAGGTAAGACATGAGAAGTGTTGTTTAAAGTATAAATACAGTTGATGTATTGTTGCATTTGAGATATTAAGAACATTTTCTGTATTTTACAAACTCATGGCACTCTCATGAGACACCCGCGAGATGCCCAAGAGAGGAAAGACATCCCAAGGAAAGATTGTGATTGGTTGATATGAATGTCTTTATTTAGAAAAGAAAGATTCCTTCCTTGTTGCATCATTTGCTTACTGGATCTTTCTCTGATTACACCTTTTTGGCTACCTCTCTGACTTTGCTCATTTTCTGTTATCCGAATGTCATCATCTGATTCAGATGAGAACCCTACTCCTGTTCCTGCAAGTCAGCCACCTCAGCCACCCAGGGAGTACTTGGTCTGGCAATTTTCTCTGATGAGGCCTGGTGGGAAGAAAGCATCTTGCAAATATGTAATTTGTAACATATGCAAAAAAAGAGTTCGGCAGGGGCAGCCGAATAAGCAATATTGCATGAGTACCACTGAGAGGTGGTGACATTTGAAAGCTATGCACCCAGAACGGCTCGCTCAGACTGAGTTAAGCCGTGCTGCAGAGCTTGATAACTCCTCAGGGGCATCCACATCTTTCCAACCTGGTGACAGTGTGCTTGCCCAGGTACTCACAGTGCAGGCAGATAACAACCCAGCATACCGGAGCAAAGCCCTTTTTTACTGTTTATGCAAGGATACTATTTTTTCTTCTGAGACAAGCACAGGTGCACAGGACAGGCGTGTCGAGGATCATTAATTCCCATCTTGTAGTTGTTTGCTTTAACTTATTTTTCTCCTCTTTGTTTTGAATGAGATGTTGGTTTTTTGTTTTTGTTCTATCCCTTTCTTACAAACAATACAAAAAAGTAAAACATGTTAAATGTTTCAGAGTACCCTATACTTTCCTTATGTATGTCATTTGTACTATGTATCCCTTTTTTCCTTCTTGATAACTCTCACGAGATACACCGTGAGAGCCATGATGCTCTCATATATTTCGTAGTTGACTCTCGCAGGCCTCTCAGGAGAGCCAGGTGCACAGTCCTCAACGTCCACTGCAAGGGGGCAGTGTTTGCTGCTCTACGCTCACAAGCCTCTTGCAAGAGCGTACTTTTATAATGGAATTTGCATTTTCACTGAGCATATCATCTTGTAATAGGTATCATTTATATCAGGGGCCTCCAACCTTTTCTATGATGGGAGCTACTTCTGATCATTGAATATCATCCTGAGCTACTCAAGACATTCTCACTGCTACAATACTACCACAACCAATAAGTTTTCAATTTGACCTCCTCATATAGGATTACAGAGAGTGACCACCCCTTATAGCCCCACATTCAAGCCTCTCTACTCTTGCTCCTTTAGTCTTTTTTTCTTGGCCAAGTATTCATTTACCCAGTGTGATTGATAGAACAAGGCCTGCAACACGATCAATCGCTTTTGCAACTTTGCTAGTCTGCAAATGGAGATAGGTGTCATGCTCAATTGCCTTAGGCTGCCACAGTCTGTGTTTATTTGGTGGTGTAAGTACCTGCTATCGATTTGGTCAACTGCTACTCCAAGGTTTTGAAAATGAGCTTCACTACCTCTTTAATGTGTCCAGATGCACCCTACGACCTAGTGGACTGAGCTACTGTTGACGAGCTACTTCCAGGGAGGTGTTGAGCTACTTGTAGCTCCCGAGCTACTGGTTGTACACCCATGATTTATATGCACCAGAGTTTTGTTACCTGATCCCGCAAGCGTCTTGCGAGATCGTAACTTTTTGGGTAAAATAGGAATTAACGATTTACTCATCACAGTACTTATCTCTTACACACTTCGTCTCAAAAACAATGATCGCAATATGCATTCCTGCTAAAGGAATGTATTTTGAACTCATCTACCCCTTTTTACTATTCACAATCTCGCAAGAGTCCCACAAGATCATAAAAATGTGTTAAAAACAATATACATTTAGTTTCTTCACAATAGTTAATCCCTTAGACACCTCCTCTCTAAACTTAAGGGGACAGCTTGTCTTTCTTCTACCCCCTTATATAGATTTTTTATTTCATTTCCACAACACCTTGAATTTTTCACAGTAAACAGTAATGGTTGCCATTTGATTTCTAACCTTCCAACAGCCAGACAATCAGAGTGTTCTCTCTCCCGAGACTCATGGGAGTCTCTTGCTCCTGCAAGAGCATGAAGTTTCACAGGAAAAACGGGCCTCCCGAACAATCACAGGCCTCCATTTTTAAATCCATGCTCCCACAGGAGGCCCACGGGACTCTTGCGAGCCCAACCGTGCAAATATAGAATAATTTTTCACCCTTAATTTCTAAAATATGATTGAATGGATTTACACCAAATCACGAAAAACACAATCTGCGGACCAAGATCTAGCTTCCTGCCAAATTTGGTGTAATTCGTTCAGCAGTTTTGCTTTAGCCGTGTCTAAAGAATTCTATGGAAAATGCATGAGGATTTTACATTTTGAGACCCCCCTTTTTTCTCGGCACTGGCTTGATGGATCACCCAGAAAGTTTCCAAGAAGAACTTAAGGTGGATGAACTTCTTTTTTCGAAAGTTTTGTGAAGATTCGGGAAACAGAGCAAAAGTTACTAGAAAACCCAAAAACAATCTGTCTATGGGGAAGCAGACTGCCAGTAGGTACTCTCTTTCTCTCTCTCTCTCTCTATATATATATATATATATATATATATATATATAGATATATATATATACACACGCACATATGTGCATATATTTATACATATACATTTATATACATATGTATATATATAGATATATACATATGTATAGATAGATAGATAGATAGATATGTTACACAGTGACAGTCTCCACTGTGTAGTTATAGTTACGCCTGGATTTCTAGGAAGAACTAATAACTTTGGCGCTGTTTGACAAATGTTCTCAAAACATTCCAAATATTTCCCAAAAAAATGTATCCACCTCAGTTCCATCCTGGAAAGTTATCTGGTGATCCTTCAAGCAGGGGCTGAGAAAAAGGGGGTCCCAAATTGCAGTCTCCCCTATCAGTTGAATTTTAGATAGGACAGCCAAAAGAGCTTAACAGAATTACACCAAAGTTGGCAGAACACTGGATATTTACCCAGAATGCATGTTTTTTTCTTATTTGGTGTAATTCAGTTCAGTAGTTTTGGAGAAATTAAGGTTCAAAAGTATAGATATATTGACAGTTGGGCTGAAATTAAAAAAATTCAAACCTTCTTATTGGCTGAGGGGCCTGTCTTGGAGCGAGCACTCTGATTGACAGGCCACAACATGAACAGAAATGTTCCAGTGGCCATTACATGACTCCGAAACTTGGTCCCCTGTCCCGAAAATGGAACCCCAGATGACAAAATGAATATTGTTTTGTGTTGCACGGTCCCGCTGCAGTCCCGGAGAATGTTAAAAAATGCAGGACATCATTTTTTTATACCCCCAGGGTGGGCAATCACCTGGGGGTGAGCATATCTATAATTGTAAATTATTATGGGGAGGGGGCATGCATGGGGGCCCCCTCATCAAGCAAACTTTTGGCCCCATGGATCCCATGCCTGGGGACCAATGCAATGCTGTCCAGGGGACCTCATCACCTGATACAGAGTAAATTAGTTTCACAGCCGGCACATTGCACACTCCCCCCTACCCATGTCTGTGGCAGTGTGGGTCGCACAGGCCTCACAGTGTCCTGCCTATCCTTCACGTGTGCAGGGGAAACAGTGTTTTTCTCTTGTTGGCAAAAGCCACGAAGTAAGACTGTTCTGGCCCAGCGGGAGCACGAAGGAAATTATGTCACAGGTTGCTGCACACGCAGAGCCAGTGAGGCTATGGGGGCCTTAGAGCTCCCCCTGCAGCCTCCAACAATGCAACAAGCTGTGGGTGTCCCAGGTATGACCAGGGCACCCAAAAAACAAATTAAAGAATGTGGTGCCAGCTGCCAAAAGGGATAATAAATGAGCAGGTGGTATTGCTCATTTAATCTTCATTGCTCGTGGCAAGGAGAGCCCCGTAATACTTTTTGTGGGTTAATTTTCATATTTTTCCCCCTTTGCAGTGCCCCAGCTTGGGCAGGCGCACTACCAATATGTTACAAAAGTGTTGTTGGGGGCTGCACTGAGTCATTTATTAAAAGTAACCCTCTGATTCATGGGGAGGATACAGCATGATCCCAGGAAAAGATCATAGAGTTCCTAAGCATTCCCAGAGCTAGAGCTTTTGCTCTTCAATGAAGGATTGCATTATTTGGCCTGAGGAGCATAAATGAAAGACTCTGACATTGGCTTAATGTTGTTTTGAATACGCATGCTTTATTTAATGGTTTATTGTCAAATATTGCAATGCTTGTTATTAATAATGAATGTGTGTCAATATGGTTTGGATTCTATTGGTTTTAATGTTTACTCATAACATGATTGTTGTTTAATGAAGGTGGTCCCCTTGACAAAACCAGTAGGCTTGCCTCCATATAATAATATGGTGACCCCTTAACAAAGCCAATAGGTTTCGCTTGTATATTGATGTGGTCACCCTTTAATAAAGCCAATAGCCTGCCTTTTATATATTCATGCGGTGACCCATTGGCTAAAAGTCAGTATAGCTGCCTTACTTATATTGTGACTGTCACTCTCATTGGTTGATCGTGCACGGTGTTGGGTTGGCTATCCCAGGTGGGGTTTGGTACAAGCCAGTCACGTTATAGTTAGGTATGGTAGTAATATCCTATTTTGTGTTTACAAAACCGTACAGATTCACTGAAAAAAGCAAAGGTTAAAGTGATGTTATAGTTAGGTGGGGTAATATGATCTTACTTTACTTTAAAAACTACTCATAAATTCACCAAAAAAAACGAAGGGTAAACTGACGTTATAATTAGGTCTGGTAATAATATCTTACTTTATGTTAAAAAAAACCTTAGAAATTCACTGAAGAAAGCAAAGGTAAAAATGCTGTTATAATTAGGTAGAGATAGCAGCTAAAAATGTAAACAAAAAAACATTGAAATTCACCAGTTATAGTTTACAAAGCTAACTATAACTAGTGCTCCCATACACTTCTTATGACCTCTTATATTACAACACTCATGATGTGTTGAAATACATCACTGATGACATCTAAAATGATATCTTTGATGACATCATCCAATGCGTGTGACAGTTTGCTATATGACCCGCTATGCATAGTGTTGTTGTTATCTGTATTGACATAGAACATGTAAGGAGTGACGTAATATGTGAGGTCATAAGCAGTGCATGGCGAAGGCATGAGGTATAATTACTTCAGTTAACTATAGCTGATGAGTTTCAGTGGTTTTTGAGTTTAAAATGTCTTTTTTTACCTGACATTTTCACCTAATTATAATATCACTATAACCTTTATTTTTTCATTGAGCTTCTAGATTTTTTTTAATGTTTAGCACATTTTAATACCATACATAGCTATACCAACCCCTCACTGACATGGTGTTGGCCGCAGGGCCTGCCCTGTGGTTAGGCCCTGTTCCCAACACCCGCCAACAACCAACCTCCCACCATGCATGGCCTTTGGCATGGGTGTGGCCAGGCAATGTGTCATACACCCCGTAGGCAATCAACCCCCACCACTCATGACCTTTGGCAATGCATGGCATGGGGTTGGCCAGGCCCTCTGTCCACTCCCCCAGAGGTTGCCAACCATCCCATTGCAGGACCTGGACTATGGCCTGGCCCTGTATCCAACTCCACAAAGGTATCATCCACCACCACACTGAGCCTTCGGCTGTGAGCAGCATGGGCTTGGCCACATGGCCTGGCCTACGGCCAGGTCCAGTTCCCATACCCTTGTGGGCAACCAAGGCCCTGTTGATGGCTATCTCCCTGGGTCATGCAATCTGTGGTGCCACTGTACTATAGCAAAATTACAGGAGGGGCAGCACTGAGTGATGCTGTAGTAGTGCGGTACTGCAGTGAAGCTAAAAAAAATCATAATTTTCAATTTGACCCCAAGAGTATGATAAAGGCTTAGGTTTAGAATATACATATTTTTTAAATAATGTTACATACTTGTACTTACCTGTGATAAAATGCCCCATGTAATATCCTCAATGTTGTGAGCGTTCATCACCGTGAGTGCCAAGGGGGCACAATAAACAGTTCATAAATAAATCTGGTGGTCCAAGAGGCATGCAAACTGGACCCACAGATTCTACATCCTGACTCACAAACAATTCCTTTACTTTTCCAGAATCTCTTCCAACTCAGAGAACATTAATGCCCGGATGCTCCCATTTGAATAGTTTTATTATTAGAAACTTCTGGCCTCCTCCCGCTGCCGTGCATGTGCCCGTCCACACAGCAATGCACTCCCACACCGCATGCTGGGAAGGCGTTTGTCCTACGGCCATCATGGGAGCTCTTGCTGCGCGGGTGGTCTAGTCTCCTAGCCCGGAAGTCTGGAGACCAGAGAGCCTGTTTCAGGATTCAGCTGAATGTAGGGCCTCCTGGCATTTCACCTGACTGCACCTGTCCTTTTTCTTGGTGTGAATCAGCCTGAAGGGAGAGAAATTGAGGGGGACCGAGGGAGCAAAGGCATGGGGTTGTGGCAGCAGTTCTGTATTGCTTTGGCCGCTGAGGCTACTGAGGAGCTTGGTCACCTTGCCTGCCTGTAGTACACTTAGCGCCGGCCATCACTGCGCCTGACCCATCCGTGGAGACGGGTGAGCTTCAGGGGTACGGCAGGGCGGTGGGTGATTTTTTGCAGTCTGTGCATGCTCAACTCATGCCTAACTCACAGTGACCCTTATTACCACTGTCCCTGACTTGATTACCCTACCCTCTGGAGCAGCTGGAGAAAGCAACAGGATATGACCAAGACTATTGGAGGTCCATTTTAAAGACTGTTGAAACCTTGATCTATTCAACAGAATCTGGAGCCCCTGCATCAACCAGCTTACCCTCCAGTTGTGATACAAGACATTGGCCAGGCGTAGCTAAGTGTGTTTGGGGAAAGATTAGTAGAAAAATAAAGGGGTGCCTAACTTCTGCCATTGCACCGATCTTGGATAGACTAAATATCCTAGAAGGGGTGATTAAGAACTAGTCTCCAAGAGTAAGCCTACCTCGCCTCCCCTAGCTTTTGTCCCCACATGATCCCATAAATCCTTTAAACAACTCTAGCTTCTGGTAAACTCATGGGGGACTGAAAATCAGCCCCCGATTTTACACAGGAACTCGTGTCCCATCCCCTCTTTAACTAAGCCCACGCTACAGTAAAGAGACCTGATAAAGCCCTGATGGGTCCCCAGACCCAGTTTTGGAGGAGCAAAAGATTCACCAGCCTACGCTGATCATTCTCACCCCCAGCAGCCCTGTTGACCACATGCACATTAAGCCTTGCACTTGCCACCAGAGTGTTGCCCCTATGTATCAGTTCTGGTGGGGGTAACTCCTGTCTCAGCGCACACAGTCGACAATTTTGAGGCTCTGAAAAATAAGGTTTGCCACTGGCTAGGGACAAACTCCGCAGTGACTAATTGGGAGTTTGACGACATCCTCATGGTGAGGAGAGTCAGTTGGATCAGGCCTTCTCGAAAGGCATTAGCAGGGGGCTGTATCGTGGTGAGCTGCAGGTTTCCAGAGTTGACGTTTTGTTTGATCAAATTTGTTACTAGGAGTAGGGGTAAGGGTTCTCCTGAACTGCTCTCTGTTGTCCCTCTGGGTTACTGTTATTGAGTATTTGCATGGGGTGTCCAGGGTGAAAGAGCGGTCTCCTTTCCTCATCCATGTGTAGAACCTCGGAGAGCTCATGGGATACCCACCTATAACAACTTCCAGATACTCTCAGAGTTGGATACAAATGACTGACTTGATCCTTATACTGCCCATTCAAAGAAACAACGCCCCGGACAAAAGACTATGCCAGACCCGAGCCAACCATAGTGCTCTAACCCAAGAGAGCTAGTTGCCATGTCACTGAGGGCAGGACAGGATCATTACATGAAGGCTTGCTGGGTATTGGGAATTTCAAGGAGCCCTTAGCATTGATGATTTCCTCAAACAAACCCCCCCCGATCCAGATGGTCACCATCCTAACTGAAAATATCCCTCCCACACAGTATATAAGGGGTTTGCGGATTCTCTCCTGTGAAGTGGCAGGGATCTGCCAAAAGATTTTCAACAATGATTGGTTAAGTTTTGTCGAAACCTTTGACATCATATGTTGTTACGAAACATGGGCCTATGAACATATCACAATCAATGGGTTCAGGTCATTTTGTTGACCTGCTGTTCCTTCATCTGTTGGCAGGGGGAAGAGTGGTCTTCTAATCTTCGTATCAACCACAGTGGGGAATGTTCAAGTAAAGGAATTGTTTTTTAATCCTCATTTTCAACTGGTGAAGATTTTGTATCCCAAGAGTTTGAAATAATCCTAATTAAGTGTTATTATAATTACTGCAGGACTCAACCGGTGGGGATTATAGAGGAGTTGGAGCATATGCTCCAGGATAAAATAGATAAAGAATTGAAGGATGTTTCTCCATTATGGGTGGCTAATTTTAATATAACGAAATGTCTCTGCAGTGGAAACCATGCATGTGGAATTTTTAATGTGCCTGGCAAGCCTGCTGGTCACTTTACTCACTCATCATTTGGGGAAACATAAACAAGGCTAATATTAGTTAATAACCTGATCTTTGCAATGGTTTTAATGGCGGAGAACCAGATAGATATTCCAACCTTTGTGGGGAGAGGCAAAGGATCTATCATCGACCATATTCTAGTGTCAGATACTTTGGCCCCTTTTAGCACAGCTATGTCCTATACCAAAAATAAGGGGGTGCACAGAAAATGGTGACACGTTGATCCTAGTAAAAGTCTCATAGAAATGGTGAGCAAAAATCCTTTGGAAATTTTGAATTGCTTGGGAGAAAACTGCGAGCCAGCTACTGTGTATGAAAACTTCACAAGGATTTGTAATTCAATTTCTGATTCACTACTAATTAAGAACCCACGGTTTGTCGCCCTGTTTGCACATGGTTTAATTCAGAATGTACAAGCACCTATAGAGCATTAAAAAATGCATCTCACAAAATCCTGTGGGATGCAGATGAGGTGAGGGAGGACAGAAGGAAATACATGAAAGCTATCAAAAAAAGAAAAGCTGAAATAAGAACCAAGACCTGGGGCGACCTGGAACAGTCAGCAGTCCTGAAAGACAACCGAGCCTTTTGGGAACTAGTGAATAGGCCCTTTTTCAAGAAAAAGCCAGAGTCAGGTATTGACTGCCATATAATGGAGCACGAATGGGTTGCTCATTTTGCAAAATATTTAGCCCAGAAATGCCTGAAAAAATCCAAGGCTCCCTGCTGAGCCCGTTGCAACCAGTGTGGTACTAGCTGATTTTAGCAAATCCATTTCTGTGGGGGAAGTATGCACAGCCATACTCCGCTCAGCATCAAGAAAGGCAGCAGGTCCAGACAGGGTACCAGTAGAGTTTTTTAAACACAATTTAGATCTCTGGGCCATACTGCTTACAAGTGTTTTTAGGTCTATAATAGTTGGGGGGGTCAATTGAGTCATGGAGGCAGTGAGTCACACTTCCTATATATAAAAAAGGTGATAAGAATATTCCATCCAACTACCGCCCGATTGCACTGCTTGACTCTTTGAGAAAAATCTTTGGTAGGATCATTTTAGGGAAGTTGGAAGCTGGGGCGAGTGAAAACTATTTTTTTGCAAAAGTGCAATTTGAGTTTTGCCCAGGAATGGGCATCACAGAGCAAGCTCTAATCTTTCCCTAATCCTGGGTAAATATGTCAAGGACAGGAGGGGGGCCATAGGCATGGCCTTTATGGACCTCTCTTGTGCCTTTGACTTAGTAGATAGAAATAAATTGTGGGACATCATGAGACTTGCGTGAGTAGATCCATTCTTATTGCATGTGCTAAAAAGTCTTCACCAAGATACGAATATGAGAGTACGCTACTTCCAGTTAGGCGACCAGACTCCCCCCTATCCAAGTTACCCGTGCGGTGAGACAAGGCAATATCCTGGCACCCTTTTTATTTCTTTTTTATATTAATGCCCTTGACTCTTTTTTAACAGACTGTACCCCTGATGTCCCAAAAATTGGTTCACGCCTAGTCCCGGTTTTATTATGCGCAGACAATGCCGTCCTCCTGGCTCGTACTGCAAATGGTCTGCAAGCTCTTTTCGGTGGGTTTTATAGTTTTATGCAGGGGTAAAACCTCAAGGTAAATAATGAAGAATCCTACATTTTAACATGCGGGCCACAGACCACTGACTCAAAGTTGTTATTTAGCGGTCATACACTGATAAAGAAAACAACAGATTTTAGTTACCTGGGCACTCTATTTTGTGCAAATTTGAAATGGGACCGTCTGATTCTTCAAAAATCTCAGTCGATGGAGTCGGTCTGTGAATCTATGTTTAAATTTGCACAATCCCACCAAAGAACTGATAATGCTATACAGAAGTAAATGTCTGTTGTGGGTACATATGGTGCAGGAGTCTGGGGACAAACACTTGTACAGACCCTCCAGGTAGCATAAAACAGGTTTATAGCAAGGCTCTTAATAATTCCCAGATCCACATCAAGTTATATTACTCATAAAGAAATGGGCCTTGATTTTATGGAAAAAAGGTGGGTTTGGCGCTTATCTTGTTGTGGGTTAAAATGTGGTCTACTCTGGAGCTAAGCTTCACTCGGGGAATAGTAGAGGATTGTCTGAAACAGACTAAGGTGCTAGACATCCCATGGATCAAATACATAAAAAATACCTTTCATGACTTGGGATTAACTAGTGTTTTTGAGAATACTAGTGAGATTGGCTCACGCACGAAGGCTTTGGTAAAGGACACATACCATGACCATAGAGATGAGATGAGACTCGAGGAAAGCTCTGAATATGGTAACCGTCCATACGTTTATACCTTTGCCAACTTGTGAAGGTATGGAACCTTATCTATTATGGATAAAGGCACCAGAACATAGATTTTATGTAACCCACCTTCGAATTAATATGCTTCATTTCCTGGTGGCTTTTCCCTTTACTGGAACTTGGTTCACTTCATTACCCTGCTGCCCATGTGAAACAGTGTCCATACAGTCCACTAATCACTTTATGTTATTCTGCACTTTATATTCAGCATTTAGAATCAGGTTTTTACACTCAATTTTAGCAGGCAAATGTTTTAAAACACATCAAGAAGGTTTACTGTTTTTACAACGCTGAGTCTCCAACAATCTGTTACGCAGTATTGAACTTTACTACTGACGAGGAATTTAAGGAAAAAGTATGCAGTGTGGCTCAGTTATGACGTCATGGATAGGCAATGGTGATAAGCAACTTAGTATTTTATCTTTGTGATTTTATTGTGTGTGATCTGTTTGTTATTTGTTTTGGTCTTTTTGACTGAATAGAGATTATTTGATGATGATGAATAGTTTTATTGTTCAGTTTATTTTCTCTTCCTTTATTTTTACCATGTATGAACATAATTGTCTGCGCTTCATTGTAGGCTAAGGCGACTGCGGCCTAATGTAAGTAATGAACATCTAATAATGTAAATATGCATAAATACACGCATAAATAAAATGTACTGCAGACCTCTAATACATAAACTCTAACCAACTGCTCCTCTGCCGCTGCATTGTATGTCAACACATAGACAACAAACTAGCAACATAATTCGTGTAACCTTTAACTCTCTGAATGCGTGTTCTCAAAATCTCATGGGGAAACAGCAGCATTACAGTTCTTATTTCTGATGAAAAAAAATGTGTAGCTTTCGGGTGGTTGTAAGGTTCTTGTTAACAAGTGACCGTTCCACATTTTTTCAACAAAATTATTTCAGTGAACCTGGATGATCCAGACATGATTGCGGTGTTATTGGAGTTTCTGTTTTGCTCCTGTTTGAATTAGCCATTATCAGCTCCCCACTCTAATAATCTTTTTGAAATACGAATTACTGTTTAATGTATTGGTGTGAGTATTTTTGTCTTTTCCTTTAGTGGCAGGGATTTTTCTATTTTCTACAAGAACACCTTTCAGAAATAGTCCACAATGGGCACTTATCTGATAATAGAGTCAATGTTCTCTGCATTTTACCACCCAACCATTATCCATTTTATGGTTTCAAGTACAACACTGACATTTTTGTCCACTTATCATGAAATGAGGAGAGGTTAAATCATAAATGTCCTCAGGAACACAAGCAACATGCCAGTTGGAAACTCAAACAGTGACGTGGTTTGCGCTGCCTGCATCTCTCCCCTGTTGTTTGAAATTACAGCACTGTGTCTCTGAAATATCTTCCTTTTATTTTCTGCACTACCGATTTTAAAATATGACAAGACTAAGCAGTTTTTTCATCGAAAAAGCTTTGGCTCATACGTGGATGGTATAAAACATTCAGCATTGTGTTTGATCTTCTTAATAATGATTTGTGACTTGATTTTGGTAGCTGCTTTATTGCTTTGTGTATTTGTAGTTGACTAATATTGGCTTATGTGACATGACTTCAGACTATTATAGTAGCTATAGAGGCAATAAATAAATGTTCCTTACTGTTGCTTATGCAACTCCTATCTTGTTAGCAGTTCAGTTTATCCTTTCCCCATATTCAGGTTTTGATCAGTTTCTCCAAGTGATTGTTAAATTCTCTGTTACATAGTATTATTTCTCCCCACTGCAGTATTTCTGTTCATTCCCTGTGGCCCTCTGTATCTGCTTAAGTATTCTTTGCTTTTAGCTTCTAACCTTAAGTACGATAAGCAGCATCAACCCGTCAATTACACACCTCTCTATTCCTCCTCTTATTTAAAATAAGTTAGGCCAGTTTACTTGTTGTTTTTTTCAGTAAAACACACTAATTGAGGCCCAGATTTACAAAGATTTTGCGTTGGCATTGCGTTACACAGACCCGATGTTAAATCCTTTTCAATGCAACGAAATGGAACTGGCTATTTGCGCTGCTTTGTTGAAAAAGGGTGCCTGTGTTGGCGCTAGGCAGCAGAAAGTGCGCCGGGGCATGGAGAGAACAGAACTGCTCAATTTGTTTTAAAATATATGATGCCGTTCCGCTCTCTCCAGGTGATGCAACACAGCGCAGCAACTTTGCTTGCTCCGCTGCAGTGCTCTACCTGCTGGTAAATCTGTCCCGAAATATTTTAGAATGATGAACTCCTATCCTATAGAGCAAGATATCTCCACAAATATACATTACAATTGTAAGTGCCCTGGCAACACTACAATAGATATAAGTCCAATATTGTATTTGAGACACGCCTAGGAATGTCTGCCTTTTTTTCGTTTGCCATGGCTTTGGAGCAGAGATTGTTACGGTGGCAAAGGCATATTGGTGGCAATATTGTCTCAAAAGTGGTGCTAAATAATACTGCAGGTAAGGTAAAATGAATCTGACTATGTGATATTTTATTAGGCAGAAATTTCTGCTTGTTATAGTGCTTTCTGTCACAGATGGGTGACTGATAATGAGCAACAATGACAGGAACTAATAAAAGGAGCTGTGTCATGATGGACTTCCAGTCTCAGAGCAGAGCCAATAGCCTTTTTTGTGTACCGACAGCATGTAAAGTGAATTAATTTCACCCACTATTACTCTTAGGGGTATATTTATGAGCACCTTGCACTGCCGTTGTGTCACTTTTTGTGAAGCAACGGAGGGGCAAACCACCAAATCATATTTAGATGGCCACGCAAAGCCGCTTTCGTGTCTTTGAATGGCCTCATAGATATGGAGTGAGGGAAGGCAGTGCAAATCGCTGCATTGCCTTACTCTGCAACAGGGGAGGCATTCCATGGGCATTACTGTGGGTGTTCCCACGCAACACCCATGGATCTGGATGCATCCCCAGATTTACAAGACCATGTAAACCTGGGGATGTCCAGAAACCTTACGTCTCCCATGGGACGCGCATCAAAGAGAAATATGTTTATTTCTCCTCATGTTTTCCTCTTTCTATGTGTGCTGCAATCTGCAGAACACAGAGAAAGAGGAAAAAGCCTCCCACAAAAGTTTTGGTGCAGGAAGGTGCCGCTTCCTGCACAAAGAACAACCCTGCATGCAACGCAGGCACCGTTGCACCATAGTGAAAGGGTACCTGCGTTGTTGCTAGGCTGCAGAAACAGCACCAGGACAGGAATGCGCCTTATGCCATAGATATGGCGCATATATCACTTTGACCCAGGGCAACGCAGCAAGGTGACCTGCTGAGATTCCCTGCTCCAAATCCCCATAAATATGCCCCTTAGTTTGAACTTGTTGCAGACAGTAGATCCCAGAAACAGTAAGCGAGGTTTTCCTCTTTCTGTTTCTTAGGGTCTAAAATAATATACAACTTGAAGAAATAAATTAATTCTTTACACATTGCCAACGCAACCCAGCATGATACAGCCCTTGGTGTTTAACAAATCACGTTTTTGCAAGAAAATGGGAACACATAGAAAGAGGTGTCCTGGGTTGTTCATATTTACTCTGTAGTTTCTTTCACCAGGTATGCTGTCAGCCTCTGATCAAGAAAAGTTGCAATTCATAAAATGTGTGATAATAGATTTTCCAAACATGGCATAGTCAGACAATAAACAGTAATGTGTGGAAAACCAATTTCAGCAAATATTTATCATTTGCGCATCTCCAGGTAAAATGTCTTGATTTGTTTTAATCCTATTACAATCTTTGTTTTCATCCTACTTCAGAATTCAAAATGTGCTTTATGTGTGCTTTCCTAACAGCTGATATATTTTGAAATATCTGTACAGTTCAGTTACATGTATTTACTATAAGCAACAAATATATCATACAATATAGCCTGACATTTGACATCTGTCTTCAAAGTACAGCTAGTGTGAGAAGATAAAAGCAAAAAGTACAGGTATTTTGGGGGTGCCACATCACCCCCGCACTCCTACTTCTTGCGCCTATGCCAAGAAGTTGCCTAGTTACTGAAAAAATAAATATATTTTCCTGAACACCCCACCCAATGAAAACTAGGACTTCAAAAGAGAAATAAAGAATAACCAAACATTGCAAGACAATAGGTCTGGCTGCTTTAGACATGAGGTATTTTTTCTCATTGATGTGTGAGTTTGCGTGTGTGATTATGTGGCTATGTGAGTGTGCAAATATGAGCATGATTAAACTGTCGGTTTACTGAGTAAGTGCATGGACGGATGAGTGAATGGCTAAATGCATGGATAATTAATTGTGAGTCGATGGATGGGGTATTGAGTGAATGCATGGAGGATGGTTGGATGAATGAGGTCATGAATGGATCAATGAGTGAGCAAATTCATGTGTGGATGAAACTGTATACTGCAATCTCACAGGCCTATGTATGTTCAACAGATGGCAAGGAATCAAAAATATTACTTAAATTCAAGGATTAAATCAGGGCCTGGTGCAAATCTGTGCCTGAAGTCTAGATTTCTGAGTATGGGAATGTGTGATGGTGTAAATCTAGGCATGTGTTGAGGTTTAATGAGTCATGGTGCACAGCCAGGAATATGTTTGATGTATTCCCTATTGCACTTTAACCGTTAGGCCTAACAACTGTCAGGTACAACACTGCAGAAATACATGAGAAGATCCCCCTCTGCGTCGTTGTGTTGGTGCAACAAAAATGCTGTGACTACTTTATTTTCTGAGCACTGTGACCACAATGCTGAATCTTTTGTTGGCATTTGTGTCACAATTGGACAAACCTCAAGAAAGCTGTACGTGTTGTGCACACATGGAAACAAAGTAGTGTATGCTCAGGTTTCCGTGTAGGACGATGCCGTTTATTGCCTCACACAATACCTCAGCCCTCTGGATAAATGCCCACTTGTTGGTTCTGTGGGGTGAAGAGTCGGGATGACAAAAATCACTGTCCCTGGTAGATCTATGACAAGGCTCAAACATTTAGTACTTGACATTGGGGAAGGAAGGTAGGGCAGTCAGGTGGCCTATGTCACTCATTCCCTGGGGACATATGTGTTTCATTAAAGAGGGCAGGGGAGTCTTGAGTGGTGAGTGTACGTTTTGACCCAGAAAGTTGAAAGTATATCATCGACATGGGTAGGAGCTCAAGGGCTGCCAGGCACAGCATACAGCAGGAAAATGTTTCATCTTCCATGGAAGATGAGTAGATGACTTTCATTTAAAGCAAGCAAAGGTGACTAAATTGACTTTGGTCACTTGTGTAACTTTAGGGTATGGGTTTCATTTATTAATTATCTCTCATCCCAGCCCTTTAAGGTGATACCTGCTATTGTCAAGTCTACTCCTAATCAGTAAACCTTGTTAATGTGAATAAATGGCAATCAGGTGAGCCTGATTATATCCAAATGAAGATCTCCGGGTGCCCTGGGCCCCAAAGGGCTACCAGCTGTCCTGTTTAAGTCTAATTTGCCTTTCTGGGCAAGGTGGTTCAATCAGTTGTTGAACAAATGCATCTACTTTCACACAATACCTGAATCCTTGCAACCGATCTTTAAAAAACGTGACCCATTTGATCCCTCAAATTACCGGCTAATATCCCTATTAAACATTGAGGCAAAATATTTTGCAAAGGCAGTTTTACAAGAGTTGAAGGATTGGAGCTCCACTTTAAATCTAATTCACTTGTATCAAAATGGGTTTGGCCATGGGACAGGAATGGAACAAAATATGCTTGCCCTGTCGATAGTGATGCCAAAAGCAACTAACACAAAAACGCAATTCTACATAGGTTTTATGGATTTCAAATCAGCTTTCGACAAAATTTTAGGTTCCAAACTATGGGAAAAACTCATTAAATTTGCAATCCCTTGGCATATTCTCAAAGGCATTCACCTCTAAATTCTGATACATGGGTCAGCATCAAGATTGGCAATCAGAGGGCATTCATGAACAATTTTGTAAAATTTAACGGGGTCAAACAAGGTTGTGTGTTAACACAGATCCTTTTCAACCTGTTTAAGTTGGATTTAGCAAATGTCTTTGATCCGGAAACTGTTGATGTCCCCAAAATATGACAATTACATTTGCCTATCATACAGAACACGGACGATACAATGCTGATGAGCAAAACCCCTAACGGCCTGCAACGTTTATTGGGTATCCTAGGATCTTCTTGCAAAGCTACAAATTTGGAAATCAATTTAGACAAAAAAAATTATGATAATGGGCCCTAAAAGACAAAGGAAAAAAGTGTCTGGTTTCGAAACTCTTGGAAGGTTAATCTTGTCAACTTTTCTGTCCTGCTTCAGGATAATGCCTTTGCAGACACTGTATGGAAGGGGAGGTGGATATCTTGCATAGCTACATGGTGACAGGGGTTGGAATCCTACAAGCGAGGGCTGAGACCTGTGTAGGAATTAACAAGTAATGGAAATGATGCGTACTGTGATGTTGTGTATTGGTGGTTATTGGGGTGTTTCATATCAGTTCACATTATGTATAGCTCGATACAGCGGTTATATTAGTATGTTAAATTCCACCTGTTGTGATGTGAAGGCACCCTTGAGACGGTGTTTATATCCGTATAAAGCTGCACATGTATTTCACTGAAAACGTAATAAAGAGCTACACAAAAAAAAATCTGTCAACTCTAATACCTGGGAATTGTTTTTGAGTAAAAAGCGATTGCTCTGACCACTGTTTTAGAAAAATCATATGTCAGTCTTCAGGGCCCTTCACTTGAGCCCCTGTGGAAAGTCATCCAAGGTAAGCAGGAGCCCGTACTAACCTATGGCCTCGATTTAACTACAACTGGATTAGCATTTCGTCTGAATACTTTGATAGCAAACGCATCCAGGAAATTTTTTTCTCCTCCATCGCACTCGGCACAGTGCCTGATCAGGCTGAAATTTGGTCTCCGCAGCTTACTTATGGTTAGGAAACTGGCCTTCATCAAAATAATGCATAAAATAAAAGCAGCTTACTTATGGTTAAGAAACTGGTCTTCAACAAAATGATGCATAAAATAAAACCATCAAATCAACATACATTAAGGGGCTGATTCCGATCTCGGCCGGTAGGGCACCGAATCGGATTCGGCTTTACCGGATCCGATTCGGACGCCCTGTTTCCGACCGATTCGAACACCCGTCCGCGCGAGCAAGTACGATGCGAGCGTACGCGAAATCCCCGACCGACTCGTTACCGGCTCCGAACCGCTCCGACCGACTCGTACGGACTCGACTCGCACCACGCAATGGAGACGTTCCCCGACCGGGCAAGTACGATGCGTGCCTCGAACAGTCCGACCGACTCGCGCCGTTCGGCTTGAAAGAGCAGTCGGAGCCGGACTTCGGGGGTCCGTGTCGGACCCCCCTGTACGCGTAGCCGCGGGAAGTCGCACACAGGGGGGACCCATGGGTCCCCCCTACACATGCATGTACGGCGCGAGTCACACCGACGCATACCCGCTGTAGGGGGCGCCCTTGTTCGCGACGCACCCATTGAGTCAATGGGAGCCCATGTACGCGTCGTACGACCGGCTCCCATTGACTTCAATGGGAGTCCGACCGAATCGAGTCCGATAGCATGCGTCCGCATCGTACTCGTTCGGTCGGACTGCTAGAGTCCGGTTCGGTCGAATATCTCTCCGAATCCGACTCGGTCGGAGGGATTTCCGGCCCGAATCGGAATCGGCCCCTTAGTCATTCCATCTGGAAGGAAATTTCAACCAGCTCACAGGCCAAGGTGAATTTGTGGATGCAAGGGCATATTTACAACAGAATGGCGAAGTTTGGCATTATGCAAAAATTGATAATGCCACACTTGGCCATTCTGAAAATTCTGGGATGTGCCGCATCCACAAGAATGCGGAGCACCCCTGCGTTTTCACTAGCGCTGGCGCTAAATCAAGCTGCCTAGCGCCAATGCAGACAACCTTGCACCAGAGTGCAAGCCCGTCTGCATTGGGGGGAATGATTGTGTATGTGCAGGAAGGTGTCCCTTCCTGCATATGAACAATCCAGAATGCTGATTTGTACCTCATATGTGTGCTGCATTGTGCAGCACACGTAGAAACAGTAAAAACAAGGGGAAATTAAGCATTTCTCCTCGTTTCGCCATGTTAAGACCAGGTTTTCCCTAGTCTTAATTTTTGTGCTGCCTCCTATTTACGCCACCCTTGTAATTAGGGCAGCGTCAAAATCAATGGGTGTTGCGGCGGAGCACCCACTGCAACACCCATTGCCCACTCCTTTCACACTAAGGGGCCGATTCTGATGCAGTTAGGAAGGCCCCCTAACGGCATTTGCTCCGTCCGAATCGGATCGGGAACGTGTCTTTCTGACCGAATCAGAAAGGTTTCCAACCAACCGAGTACGATGCAAGTCAGACGTTAGGGATATCCCAATCCGAACCCGACGGTATTTGGAATGACCGAGCCGTACGGAGCAGACTCGTACGTCTCTACGGGCCGCGTTTACGAACGACCGATGACGATGCTGGATTCGGACAGCCTTTCGGAATCGTGCTGTCTGACTCGAATCGGCAGTCGGAGTCGGACTTTGGGGCCCATAGCGGGCCCCCCCTGCACCCAGAGCCTTCCCAATTGGGCCTGTTGGGGTACCCATGGACCCCCTTACCAGCCATGCACCGTGTGCTAGGCACCAGGAGGTGCCCGCCACAGGGTGCCCGATTTTCCCCAGCCACCCCTTTCTTAAATGGGAGCCTATGCATTCGGTCAGAACATAGGCTCCCATTGCAGTCAATGGGAGTCCAACCGAATCGTATCTGGAAGCATCTAGTTGCATCATAATCGGTCAGTCAGACTCTCCCGATCCGAGTCGTTTGGAAACCATTCCCAAACCGATTCGGTCGGAATGATTTCCAAACCGCATCAGAATTGGGCCCTAAGTGTAGCTTAAAAGGGGGCCTTATCTACAAGGCGCTGTTTAGCCACTTAACGTGGCTTAACAGTGCCTTGTAAATAAGGTGAAGAGTTTATCACTACAGGAACATCATAAAAGAGACATTCCTGTGGTGATAGGGGCTTGTAAGTATGCCCTGCAGTTTTCTACGGATTCAAGAAATCAACTTGAGCTCCAGGAAGAGAGGAAAATGGCTCACAGGATTGTTTTTGTGCAGGAAGGTGTCTCTTCCTGCACAAAAACAATCCTGCTTACAAAGCATGCACCCTTGCACCATGGTGCTAGGGTGCCTGCATTGGGAAAAATCAGCACATTGTGCATCAGCACAGGGAAAAGACAGGAATGTGCCGTATTATATTAAATACAGCACATTCCTGCCCTTTCTCTATCACGCAGTGCAGCAAAATGACTTGCTGCGCTGCTCTGCATGAATTGTACAAACATATTCCCATGAGAAGATTCCCTTCAAAAGACTGCGCACCGCCATGTGAACGTGCACTCATAGCAAAGTCATGCTCTTTTTGTGCCTATCATGATGGGTCAGCCGAGAATATCTTATGTACATGTCCGAAAATCAAAGAGGAGAGCATTTGCCTGCTAAAACCATTGTTTAGTTCTCATACACGTTCTTGTAGACCTTGATAAAAAACATGGAGCGTGCAAACATTCAACTCACATGTCAGTTTATTACATTTTTTATGATAATTGAAAAGCGCAAAAAGCTATTAGAAAGCAGCTAGTTGTTTAAAAGAAAGTCACTTGTTCATTTCAGCTCCTGCTTCTTCAGGCATGATTAAGTATTCTCTTTTTAAATAGCTATTCTAATCAAGTTGTTACTTGACTTTTTATATGGTAATTCCATGTGTAGGTTATTGGCCCAAAATTCCCAGTTTTTTTTTAGCATGCTGAAGCTTGTCTTTTATTGGGCCAAGTAGATGCTTTTAACAGTTCATTTGTTTATCTGTAAGGGGAAGGCTTGACATAGGGATATTTTTTACCCATTGCTCAGAACATGCCCAAGAGCAGTTACCACTAAGTGGCTAGTGATTACAATAAAGGTGCCACCTCATCCCCAGATCATCAGAATATATCTGGACCTGAGGAAGAACAGAAAAGGACTGGGCCTGCTGTCTGTGATATGTCCCCTTCCAGCGAGGAGCCAGAAGAGTTCTAAGAACATGAGTCAAAGGGCCGCTGGCCTGAACAAACCTGTTAGCGGCCTTCAGAAATCAGCTCACGTATTTATTTGGTGGAAATCATGGGATTCACAGAAGAGAAACAAACCACAGGCCTAGGCAGAATGAAGTCTCACAGTCAAGCAAGACTTTTGGATCAAGAGCCAATATGTATTGGACTGCACCCTAAGCATGGCCACCCTATCATGTGAAGCACTCAAAACCTCGTGAGGTTTCCAGCACATTATTTTCACAGCAAAAATGGAACGACTGGCCTCTCAAAGAAAGCAAGTGTTAGGATGGTATTTTTTAGGGTTACCACAAACCTTTTGCCTTCCTCCTATTTTTTCTGACCTTGTTTTTGTTGGTTTTAGAACTCTGGGCACTTTACTTCTGCTAACTAGTGCTAAAGTGCATGTGCTCTCTCCCTAAAACATGCTAGCACTGGCTCATACCCAATTGACATATTTAATTTATTTATAAGTCCCTAGTAAAGTGCACTACATGTGCCCAGTGCCTGTAAATTAAATGCTACTAATGGACCTGCAGCATTGCTTGTGCCACCAACATAAGCAGCCCATTAACCATGTCTCAGGCCTGCCACTGCAGAGCGTGTCTGCGCAGTTTACTGCTACTTCGACTTGCCATTTAAAACTACTTGCCAAGCCTTAAACTCCTTTTTATTACACATAGGCCACCCCTAAGGTAGGCCCTAGGTAGCCCTATTGACAAGGTGCTGTGTAAGTAAAAGGTAGAATATGTACTTTTATGTTTGCCATGTCCTGGTAGTGACAAACAGCCTATTTCATTTTTCACTAATGTGAGACCTACTCCTTTAATAGGCTAACGTTAAGAATTATCTTATATATCTTTTAAGCTGTTATTCCTGATCAGAAAGGAGTAGCTTCATCATCTTTCATATCTTTGGAATGGTGGTGATATATCCTCTTTAATGTTAATTAGAAATGCCACATTTAGAAAGAGGATATTTCTCTGCTCTTATCTTTGCTCTGTGTGTCTGCAGCCTGTCTCCAATACACATCTGATGTGGGTGAAAGCTGCACTTTGTGCATTCCCTCTAGACAGCCACAGCACAGGAAGGGCTGGGTGTGACAGGGGATTAATCTGCATTAATCTGCATACTGATAGCCTTCCTGGGCAGAAAGAGGGGGAGGTGGCTCACACATCTGAATAGGTTGTGTCCTGCCTTCACACAAAATGCTGCTTTACTCCCAACTGATAGTCTGGAACCAGGGCTGGGCTGAAAGGGATCCTTGTGCACTTCAGAGAGTTCCTTTGAAGTCACTCCTGGGTATAGGTACTAGGGCTCTGGCCCTATCAAATGAGTACACTACTGGACCTGGGAAGAACTCTGCTGGAGTAAAGGCTGCTGTGCTGAAGGATTGCCACTCTGCTGTGACTGACTATTCTGAGCAACTGCTTCTCTACTTTGCTGAGCTGCCCTGCTGTCTGCTGATCTCTGCCCTGCTGAGGCCAAAGACTGAGCCTAGAGTAACTCCAAGAGCTTGCTGACTTGCATCATGTTTTCCAAAGTCCCAGGGACACTAAATACTACCTACAATTCTGCTGAAGCTGCTGGACTCTTTCTTCTGTGAGTTCAAACCTTGCCTTCGTGCCCCCTCTAAGCTTCGTGCCTCAGAAGTGGGTTTAACATCTTCTGTCATCCTTTCCTGCTCTTGGGCCCTTCAAATCAGGCTTTTGGGCTCTTCTCAACCACGAACAGGCCCTTTTGCTCTGGAACCGCATTGCTCACACTAAGGACCAGCATGAACAGGCACAACTTCATCTCTTCAGGCAGCAGCATCCTTGTCCGCGATCCCGAGGCCGCCGCCTGTCTGTCTGCAATGCCCAGCCGCTCTTCGTGCACCATCGTCTGAGACAATGACTGTGCTCCCAGGGAACCTGTTCCCCCGAACTGGACTCTAGGCTCAGCTTGAGAAGGTAAAACTTCAGGAGGACCGGTTTGGAACTGTATCTGTCCCGCACTCAATCGCAGTCGGGTTGACTTTTCAGATTTACCCCAGTCTAGCTCGACCTCAAGTAACCTTTAGCGCTATTGACTTCTAAGCATTGATTTTGCATCTATTCTATGAAATATCATAACTAGACTTCAGCTGATTAGATGTTTGTTGTTTTGGTCTTGTTTTACAAGTATTCTTTATTTATCTACACCTGTGTAAAGTGATTTTGTAGTGTTTTCATTGAAATTCTGTAAGTTAAGTGTTACACAAATACTTTACATATTATATTGTCTTTTAGGTTAAGCCTGACTGCTCTGTGCCAAGCTAAGAGATGGTGAGCACAGGGTAATTTAGAGTGTGTATCTGACTTACCCTGACAAGGGTGGTAGTCCCTACTTGGACAGGGTGCAAACCTCTGCCAACTAGAGACCCCATTTCTAACAGCAAGGTAGACACCTTTCAACATGAAAGGATCATGGGCATGCAGAAGGGCATCACAGATGGATTTGCCAGCAATGAACACAAGTGGAGCAGGTTATGACAGTAGGAGAAAAAGAAAAGGGATTAAATGAAAAAGATGAATCTGTGGTGATACACTGTAACCCAGGCCTGTAGACATGTCTGAGTTAGCAACATTTTTAAGTCAAGCAATATGACCCTCTTTCTGATTAGGTATATGCGCAAGGCATGGCCAAGTTGATCCATTCCATAGACGCTTGCCCAGTTGACTAGTGTGTAGTGAAACCTGTAGCATACAAGATTGTCATATGTGTAATGTGTTAGCTGCTGTCTTGGAAAGTGTTGCTAGTTTTTACTTTCCTAGTCCATTATTCTGTTCCTCAGAACACACAGCTTGGTGTGTTGGTCCCACTGCCCCTGAGCAAAGTTGAACTGTTTTATCACCATCATCAATATAAACAGGGAAATGTAAACGCCTAAAGCAATCAAATAGCTGAAAGAGGCTGACTCAAAGCCCGTTTGTTATATATATTTTTTTTGTAGTTTAGGGTTCATGGCATGAGTTCCACTGACAAACAAAGCCAGAAAAGCATAAAACACATTCTTTGTAGATTACATCTTGATCCTCATAACTGAAATATTTCAATTTTACAAACCCAGTTGTAGTGCTTGCTTTCACTAACAAGCAAGCAGTACAAAATGGACCATAACCCAAAAGGAAGAACAGAATTATGCTTGAGGAAATGAATGTACTGTGAGTGCAGGACACAGACAAAACTAAACTTGAGGCATGAATGCACATTGCAAAAGAGGGAATGCCTCTAATTGCAAGCAGCTTCAACATCATAACTGTTGCTTCTTTAACAACAGACTCAGCATGACTCTACGGACACAATTAAAGACCCTGTAAAAACACCAGTGGCAACATCACTGGCCCCACCTAAAAGGTGCTACAAAGGGAAACTTGTAGACAGCTTTAGCAGATTAAAAAACATTCACAAGTAGTCTACGCTTTAACATGCACTATGCACCATTGCTGTCTTTGCGGTGTCTATGGGGCAGAATCTGTGGTGGATATTGTCCTTTATGACTGATCAACTATGTCTCTTAATTTCCATAGGAAATTTTAGCCAGGGCTACAGCCCGAACTGCTGAATGGAATTACATGACATTTGGCAAAAAGGTAGCTCTTGGTTCAGAAAGCGACCTTTTTTTAAAATGGTGTAAATCCGTTCAGTAGTTGCTGAGAAATTCAAAAAATAAGAGTCAAAAAATCAATTTCCCATAGGAAACTTTAGCCAAGGCTACAGCCCGAACTGCTGAACCGAATTACACCAAATTTGGCAAAAAGGTACTGCTTGGCTCAGAAAGTGAGCTTTTTAAAAATGGTGTAAATCTGTACAGTAGTTGCTGAGAAATTCAAAAAATAAAAATATCGATATCTAGAGGCGCGGTGGATCCGTGGACCCTCCCGACCACGAGCTTTATTCTAATTGGCTGTCAACACTCCAAACCAGGAAGTGTTGGCAGCCATCTTGTGACTCGGTAGAACAGAGTCACAAGAAAACAGTGAAACAAACCCGAAAAACAAGAAAAGGGGGCAGGGTAGAAACACGCTGACCCCCTAGGCCTGCTCAGGGGGTCCCACAAGGACCCCCAGGGCCCAAAAAAGCATTTAAAAAAAATAAAATCAGCAGAATTCATGCTGGGTGCGCGAATCCGGACAAAAATAAAATAAAATCGAAGCGCGGGCTCCCGCGCTTCATTTAAATGAGGCCCCCGGGTGGGCCAGGTCCCGGGGGCATTGCCCAATTAATAGTTTGCACACTTGTCACATCAGGTCCCGCCCCCTCCCTTCACCACTGTGCAAACGGGCCCTCTGGTGCGTTGTAAGTTGGAGGATTAACTCCCCTTGAATCCTGAGGGTCAATGGGGTCCAACTAGCCCACCAGGTACCTCCAGTAAGCGCCACAGAGCTGTGTTGCAGAGAGGTGTAAAAAGGGGCGTGGCCTTGGACCACCTCTCTGCAAAGCAGCTCTGTGGCGCTTACTGGAGGTACCTGGTGAGCTAGTTGGCCACAGGGACCCTCAGGATTCAAGGGGACTTAATCCCCCAATTTACAACGTGCTAGGGGGTGCGTTTGCACAGTGGTGCAGGGAGGGGACGGGGCCTGATATAAGAAGTTAGCAATCCTGCTGTGTGGGACTTACTGGTGGTAATAAAAGGGGTAGTTGGCCCCCAAGGTTGTCGTTGGGGGCTAACTACTCCTTCTGTTACCTCCAGTAAATCCCACCCAGTGGGATTGCTAAGAGGTGTTTGAAGGCCACACTCACCTTTCTCCACCACTCTGCAAACGCGACTGCTATGTTATAGTTAGAAATTAGCATTTAAAAAACCTTTGAAATTCACTGAAAAAACCATAGGTTTCAGGGACGTTATAGTTAGAAATTAGCATTTAAAAAACCTTAGAAATTCACTGAAAAAACCATAGGTTTCAGGGACGTTATAGTTAGAAATTAGCATTTAAAAAAACATTGAAATTCACTGAAAAAACCATAGGTTTCAGGTACGTTATAGTTAGAAATTAGCATTTAAAAAACCTTAGAAATTCACTGAAAAACCATAGGTTTCAGGCACGTTATAGTTAGTTGGACATTTCACTCGTACAAAACCATAGAAATTCCGGCGTTATAGTAAGTTCAGCTAACTATAACTCGCGCCCACGCAATGCACTGCTGATGACGTCACATATTACATCATTCAGCCAGCAGTGCAAGGCTGCAGGCGGTGTCCAAGGTGGAGGTGTCATCATCAGGGAGCCGCTGGATGAAGTTCCCCAGCAGGATGAAGCTGGAGGCTGTAGTCGGCGAGGGATTTGCGGGGCCAGATAACCCTTCTGAAAAGGTCTGCTGTACAGGATTTGCTGCTGCAGAGAAGAACGTAGCAGGAGCTGCTGCAAAGTCAGCCTGACCACAACCAACCACAAGTCAACAAGTCCACAACCAACCACAGGTCAACAAGTCCACCACAAGTCAACAACCACCAGATAAAGGAGGAGCCTTGGCAGTGATGGATTACATATACTATGCAGCTAAAGTCATGGCACATGTTTCAGATGATAATGCATACATTCATTTGGATCATGATCCCACTACAGAAATCACTGTTACTTTGTCAGAAATTTTAGCGAAAGCACTATCATATGAATGGATTACTTACTTACTAATGGATCAACAAAAACACCAAACGGTTCCTGACTTCTGATTTCCCCGGAGATCAAAACTATACATGCTACCAAAAATTCATAAATATGCTACAGATCCACCTTTCAGACCCATAGCATCAGCCGGTGGACACTTCATGAACCACTTGGTAAATATTTGAACACTATTTTCCAATCATTTGTGTACAAAATTGAAAATCATACATACAGCACTCCACTGATTTCTTGAAACATCTTGCACAAATACAGATTACCGACTTGAACACATGCTGGCTTTGCACTGTTGATGTCACTGACCTATATGTATGGTATAAAGTCAGTGGAATGGGCATTATTACAACAAGAAAACATCGGAGCCAACAAATTAATTTTATTGGAATTACTGTACTTCTGCTTATACCACAAGTATTTCTCCTAGGATGGTCAATTTTATTTGCCAAAGAATAGAACCTAAATGATTTTTTCGGGGGCGCCCAGCTATGTAAATGTTTTCATGGCAAAGTTCAAAGAGCAGCTCATATTCTCTGCAGAGGCATGGCAGAAACATCTTGTTGTATAATTTTGATACATTTATGACATCTTCCTTATTTAGAAGGGTCAAAAAGAGACACTGGAAACTAATATCTTTGATGGATTCAGATCACATACACCATCAGCCACCAGACTATTGCATTTCTTGATGTATTGATGGATCTATTCTCGGACGGGATTATGACTAACAGTATATAAAAAACCAACTGATCGCAACAATTCTTTATTGAATCATAGTTTCCATCCTCAATCCTTGAAACAACATTTACCATTTTGTGAGGTTCTATGCATCAATAGGATCACCATGAATGATGAAGCGGTTGTAACAACCTTGGAAGAATACAAATCTCAGTTCAGCTACAGAGGATATGCTGCAGATATACTCAACTCAGCTGCACAATGAGTGGTATGTTTGGACTGCAGGAATCTGTTTAAAAAAATTAATATGGACAAACCAGCACGATCAGTTTTCGTATCTTAATATTCCACAAAGTCGCAGGTTATCAAACTTATCATCAACTACCGCTGGGAGTTATTGCAAACTCAGCCAGATTTCAAGGGAATATTTTTTACACAAACCTCTATTTTCTTATCAATGCACAAAGAACTTAAAGTAGGTATTGTCCTCCAAAAATAACCTTGACTTCAGAATCTTTGGTTGGCACTAGAAAACGTCACAGCTGCATATACAACAATAACGTTATAGTTGGAAATATTGTCACTCATTGTAGGAAAGTGCCTTTTTTGCATGGTTAGCCCCCACGTCTTGCCTGATGCCTGATGTGATTTTGAACTGTAAGTGCACTGGGTCTGCTAATCAGGTTCCCAGTGCCAGATCTCTTTCCCAAACACTGTACCATGATTAGCACCATTTCAGCTACCCCTGTAAATCCCTAATAAATGGTGCCCTGGTACCTAGGGCATGGATACTGAAGAGGGCCCTCTGGGACTGCAGCACTGGTTGTGGCACCCCCGGGACCCCTCACCAAGGCTATGCACTTTGCCATTGCAGGCTGAATGTCTTTGTGCAAATAAATCTGAACAGTCAACATGGCACATAGCCCTGTTTGCCATGCCATCCATACACTGCATACAACACAGGTAAGTCACCCCTACTGCAGGCTTTTAGCCCTAAGGAAGGGTGCACTATATCCTATGTGAGGGCATATTAGCATGAACAGATATTCCCGTACAATCTCCAGTCTATTCTGAGATATTGTAAGTGCACAGGGAAACCATAAAGAGTACATGGGCCAGATACTTGTCAAAAGGAGTTTCCTAGCTCCATGATGGCTTCAATGATTTCTAAGATGTTTGGTACCAAGCATTTTGTCTTAATAAATCCTCACTGATGCCTGTGTTGGATTTATTAATAAATTCACTCAGGACACCCTTTTAGAGGGACCCCTTAAAACCTACCAAGCACTGGTGTGGTCTCTGACTTGTTTTTGCCACTCTGCCACCACCAGACATGTTTCTGACCGCAAGGGGTCAGAGATAGCGCTCTCAGTGGACACAGACAATGCCTGCTCTGGGCAGAGGTGCTTCACACCTCCTCCAGGATGGGATGGCCTTCCAGGGCGGGAAGCTTTAAAGGCGATGCTTCCTTTAAAACCCAACCCAGGAACCTCCAGATAGTAGGGGAGGCCAAACCCTCTTTCCTGCTCCACTTTTGGCGGGAGTAAAGGCAGGAAAATTAGTTAGATTAGAAGGAGGGTCCCCACTTAGCCTACCCCACCCCTATGGCAGGGCAGGTGAAGGAAACCCCTGTCCTAAAATTCCACCATCTTGGGATGGGGAAGAAACAACCTATCAGGGCTAGAGTGGTGCTCCTAGAGGTCACTAGAGGGTGTAGACTAAAGGTAGATAGTCCATTGGCTACTACCTGTCTCCCCTTGTAAAACCCCTAAATTCAGTATTTAGGTGTCACCCCGAGACCTTAACATCAGATTCGATGGACAAGAGAAGACCAGGACAAAGAAAAAGGCGCCAAACCCTGCCTGCTGACTCAAGCACTCGACAGACACAGCCTGCTGTGTCGTCCTGAAACTGAAAGGGCTCCAAGAACCCCGGAGCACCTCCTACCTTCAAGGAACCACAGTGAAACTCCTCTGGAGTGAAGGCATCACTCCCCTGTACACCACAGGCACTCTTATTTGTTGACTTGCTGCTCCCCGATGACTTCAATGCAGCACCAAAGGAAGAAAAGGAACAACAGCTGCATAGGCTCAGATCTGTGTCCAAACCAAGTTTGGAGACACCAGGGCCTCCCAGAGCTGTGGTGCACCAATACCCGGGGTACCGGACCCCCATCGGCAAACCCCAAGAGGAATAGTCCACACCAGACCCCCAAAGCACCAGAAGCAAGCACCTGTCAAGGGACGTCGAGGTTCCTGAGACCCACTTCCTGAGTGGCCCAGCTGTCCTGAGAGCGCATCTCCAATTTGCTTGCTCCTGACCAGGAGGACCTCAAGATGTACAACGCCCAGCTGACCTGTTCGCTCTGCACCCGGTCCCACCGGCACCCGACCAACCAGCTGTGCTCCAGTGGTCCCAAAGCCCTTGCGACCCCCTCCCTTCAAGGAGACCCACAGGACTTACCCATAAGTCCTCCTGTGTAGTGTGTTTTCAAGTCTTTGCCACAAGCTTCCAAGACTGTCATCTCTCTGCTCCCAGCCACTTTGGACCTGGTTCTGACATTGACCTAAACAAGAAGGTGAACATCGTGAAAGCATTGCCTAATTTTATATGCATTTTCAGCTTTTTACCCATTGTTTCCAATGGTGCATAATTGTGCACAAAAGTGATATGATTTCTGAACTTTGAGAAATCATAACTCCAAAAGTACTTATCTTAGAACCGTGTTCTTGGGCTTATAAATTACATAAAAAGCGATCTTATTTTTACAAATTGGTCTCAGGTTTATTCTTGAATGTGTGTCTCATTTATTATCTCTGTGAGTACAACAAATGCTTAGCACTACCCTCTGATAAGCCTAACTGCTCGCTCACACTGCCACAAAAAGAGCATTAGAATTATCTGCTTTTCCTCTGTATACTTTTTGGGGATTTATAGGTCACTCTGCACAGTGTACTTCAGTTTGGTACGCTATATAGAGAGCCAAATCCTACACTCATCCAAACATGAGACAATCAATCAAACTGAGGCATTCATCTCATTGTAACACCCAAACTACACCATCAAATGGCCCTGTTGCTTGGTGTATATTGGCAAAACTGAGAGAAAGAACACGATTCACATAAGAGAGCACAAAAGAATGATACGTAACCACCAGAATAAATCCAGCCTTGCCACACATTGGCTTGAACACAAACATAACATAGCACAAATGTGTTTCCAAATTCTAGAGGTGATCAAGGCTAATCCTGCAATTAGCATACATAATCTACTTTCCCAAAGAGAAACCCATTGGATCAAGAAATTCAAATACTCTCCTACCCCAGGGGTTGAATGATAAACTGGAAATGCTTTGCTTTCTGCAATTGGTGCTGATAACATCAATGACACACTTATAAAATATTCAAGTTAAATCTTATCACCCTCATTCTGGAGTTTTCACACATCATGTGATATATACTATTTACACATAGTTAGAAATAGATAACGGTTACAACTTCTGCACCTATTTCATATTCATTGTTATTTCATATGAGACCTTTCATCACAGTTACTGTGAGAGACTATTGAGACACTATTTATGTTTTTCGCTTTCTTTCTGTCCTTATTTGATTGTATGACCCACGTAGGTTCAGCCTGTTACAGGCTGCCAACTGCCATTGACTATACACCGTTGGTCACACCGATATTTTGATGACACACAATGTAATATAGCAAGCATGTTTAGTTTTGCACACCTGGTCACATTATATAGAATTTTGTTGGTTCAATGACATAATATCGCCACCCAAAATATCCCCATACCAAAATATTGTGTCCAAAATATCGATGTCAAAAATATCGTCATCCTATACTTAGAATTGTAAGTACAAACATATAGAAAAAAAATATCGGTCATTAATATCATATATTTAAAATTAAATAATAAATACTAAATATTAACGTTAATTAAAAAATAAAATAGATGTAATATATATATTAACAAATATAATAAATACATTTAATTTCAAAAAAGTTTAAACACAAAAATATAAATGAATATATATATTTACACATTTCTACTTAAAAAACAACCATTAATCAAATAATTTTAATTTATATTATAATTTCAAATTTTTTAAACAATATAAAAGTATATACAAATATATATGTATGTATATATATATATCTATTACCTACTGGCGGTCGCCAGTGGGTAGTTATAGTTAGGACCTTGTTTCTATTCAAAAAGCTTTTTTTCATTTGCCAATATCCTTGGCGCCATTTGACGAATCTTTGCGAAATTTTCAAAACTAATGGCTCACTCAGGTTAGCTCCTGTCTTAAAAGTTTCAGGGTGATTCGTCGAGCGGGGGCCGAGAAAAAGGGGGGTCCCAAAACATATTTTCTCCATGTTAATTTCCATAGGAAACTTTAGACAAAGCTACCTGCTGATCGGAATTACACCAAATTTGGTAAAAAGGTAGCTCTTGGTTCAGAAAGCGACCTTTTTCTTAAATGGTGTTAATCCGTTCAGTAGTTCCTGAGAAATTCAAAAATAAAAAATATCGATATCTGGTGGCCGAGGAGGATTCGCGAACCCTCCCAAGCACGAGCTTCATTCTGATTGGCTGCCAACACTCCAAACAAAAATGTGTTGGCAGCCATTTTGTGACTCGGTTGAACTGAGTCACAAGAAAAAGGTAAAAAAAGGTTAAAAATTAAGGAAAGGGCGCAGGGTAGAAACCCCCTGACCCCATAGGCCTCGTCAGGGGTCCCACAGGGACACCCAGGGCCACAAAAAGCATTTTTTTTCAAACATTTTAGCGGAAGTCGTGCTGGGTGCGCGAATCCCGCCGAGAAAATTTTTAAAAAATGAAACGCGGTCTCCTGTGCTTCGTTTTAATGAGCCCCGGGGACCGCCACCTCCCGGGGGCTTTATTATTTTTTTTAAAAAGCATGGGGGGCTCCTGCCCCCTCATGAAGCCCAGGGACCGCCACCTCCCTGGGGCTGTGCTAAAAATAAAGAAGTGTGGAGGGGCTCAAGCCCCCCCACACACCCCAGGGACCACCACCCCTGAGACACTAATTAAAAGAAGCTGGGGGTCCGTTGTGGACCCCCGGCCCCAGGGACCACCACCTTCCTGGGGCTTTGTTTATGTTGGGAGGGGGGCCGCGCGGCCCCCCTCCTGGAGCCCTAGGTGGCCCTGAGGACTGCCACCCCCCTCCAGCAATGTCCCGGGGTGCCCACCCCCGGGACATTGCAGTTTGCAAAGACCTGTCATTGCAAACTATGCTTCGCTTCATGGAAGCGAGAGCAGAATACCTGCTCTCGCTTCCAAGAAGCGAAGCAAATTGCTTTTGGACAAGGGGAGCTGCATGTCAGCAGCTCCCCTTGTCCAAAAGCAATGCCGGCTCCCGCAGGAGATGGGGAGCCGGCAGGGACCGCGGGGGCATTGGGGCTCCCCCCGCAGTCCCCAACATGAGTCCAGGCCCCGGGGAATTGGGTCCCCGGGGCCAATAGTGGCCCAGGGAAGGGGGGCCAAATGGCCCCCTCCCGTATTATTAAAAAAAACAGAGGCAAAGCCCTTAGAGGATGGGGTCCCCGGGGCCAAAAATGGCCTCAGGAGGGGGGCTGTGCGGTCCCCTCCTTTTAAATTAAATAAATAAATAATTAAAAAATAGATGGCCATGCCACGGGGAATGCGGTTCCGTAACATATGTATATTTTTTTTAAACGAGGTAATGCCCCGGGGATGGGGTCCCTGTGGCGAATACCGAATAATGGAAGTGGGGCGTTTTTTTTCTTTCTATTTTGGAGTCGTGACCCCAACGTGGCTCTCAGCGCGGCCCCCGTGTAATGTTGCGTTGGATTCGCGGATCCACCTCAAATAAATGATTTAGTAGTATATAATTTAGAAAGTAGTGTTGCATTTGTGAAGTTGTTTTATAGAGGTAGTGTGATTGAAGTTAATGATAAGATTAAAATTGTTAGAGTTAGTAAAAATATATAAAATTAAAAATTAATAGTTAAACCTGAAAAGTGTATTGTGTTGTACTACATTGAATTAATGCTTTTGCAAATTTGTGACGGGTGCACAAATCCACAAAAAATGAAAAAAGAGTATGTATGTGTGAAAAAAAATAGATTCACTATTGTGTTATAGGGTGGCTCTAAAAAGAGCCCTTGTTTTCATTATGAGTTTTTTGTAGCTCCTGTAAGTGCGGATGCACAGCTTTAGGTTGTTGAGAAAGACTCTGTTTCCTTGATCTGTGAAGTGTACTCCATCTCTTCTGTAGATGTCATCCATTTCAAAACGTAGATTGTTGTTATGAATGGAGTCCATCCTATGGTCTCTGAGGTAAGCAGAACAGCTTTATTGACATTCTTTCTAGCTTTTTCAATCTGTGGACAGAATTAATTTGACCACTTCCATTTCTGTCTTTGGCATATATTAGAGTATACAAAGACAGTTTGAGGCAAAAGCAACATCAATTGTGCAAAGGTGTCCTTCATTAGCATTTCCAGAACTACCCTAGTCAATGTGCCTAGGTCATTGCCACCACAGTGCACAATCATGAAGTCAGGGGGTTGGAGTTGCAAAAAGGTTTTACCCAAAGGCATCAATTGGTGTTCTCTGTGCAATCCATTTAATATCCACATTTTGCAAAGCTAGGTCTTTGTCAATACCTCTACGTTCAGCATACCTTTTGCACCTGAAAACATAGCTGTGCCCAACAATCCATACTGTAAGCATCTTGAAGGGATGTCTGGAAGTAATGAGGTAGTCAGTTGGTAGAATGAGAGGTATCTAAAATGGTGGACAAGATGCTGTTTTTTAAAAAGCAGATAATTGATTGGCTGTTTATGAACAGGTTACACTCAAAAATAGGGTGCATGTTACTTTTTTTAAAAGCATGTTTCTTATTGGTTATTAAAAACATGTTTGAAAGGTACAGTAGATAGGATAAGGTAATATTTGGCAAAAGTTAAACACACCTGCTGTTTGCATTTGTAACCTTGTGTGCTGAACTTGAAAATATGGTGAACTTGTGACCTGCCAGTTCAGTTGAATGTTGCAGAAACTGTTACTATGGAAACTGGGATGAAGCAGAATGGGGGAAGGGTTGAATCTTAACTGTGGTTTTAAAATATGGAATTGTAATTTATATATAGGTGATATGTTATGAAAGTAAGATTTCCCAAATCAGTACTATGTTTAGAAGTGGTGTGTTCTTAAAAAATAATGCTAGTATTATTAGTAATACGTTTTTGAACTCCTGTATGGATTCGCGGCTCCATCGCGATGGTACACGGTGGAGTCACGACTCCAAAAAATTCCAGAACCAGTTTGGACACTTTTAGAAGTCAGTTGGCAAGGGTTAATATATCTAACCAATAGAAATGTGTTTTACAATTTGAAATAATGTAGGAAGCAATGTGATTTGTTTCTTACATTTATTTCTGTGGAGAAAGAGAGGGAACGTTTGCCATTACTGGTTTTACCTTGTTGAGAGTGGTGCATTACATTGATTGTGTGTATAAGAAAATCTTTTATGAGTTTCTGATATTTCATATTCTACAAAACTATTTGGAAGGTGAGTTATATATTTGTAAGGTGTATTATATATTAACTTTATTTTCAAACTTTAAAAATTATTCAAGAACTGTGATGTTTTAAATATATTATTAAATGTAGAGATGTGTATTGTAGTTTGTTTTATTGTACTTAAATGTTGTTTGAAATAGATTGTGTATAGCAATATGTGTATATTGGAAGATGGATTAGCGATCATGGTAGTTTGTATTATTGTGTGGAAATGTACAATTGAAGTATACCGCATAATTTTAGGTGTCGCTTTCAAATTGGATGTGCACTCTGTCAAGTTTTAAGGTGTTCATGGACTTGTCATTGAACGATGTCGCTACTTGTACATGTATTCTCATATGTCTTATACATTTGAAGATGCATGATGTATAACAAAGAGGTGTTGTTGCTTTGTATGTGGCTAGGCTCAAGACTGTGATTAGTAGTAGAATGATGAAGTTGTAGCACAAAAGTGTGGTTTAAAACATGATTACATAAGGTATTAGTGATTAGGCTACTTTTTATAAGTCTCTACAGAGGTACAGTTGAAATATGCCACATAATTTTTGGTGTTTGCTTGAAATGGAAAGTGTGTTCTGTGAATTTTTCAGGTATGCATAGTGTTGTGATTGAAGAAAGTCTCTACTAGGAGATATATTCTGATGTGTGTTATGTATCTGAAGATGCTAGATGTATAAAACACATTTATGCATCTATTTGTATATTTCTTTTATATATGATGCTGCTAGCAAAAGGTACAGACATAAGCATGCATGCTTTCAGGAATATGGTGAGCATTTCAGTTGAGACATGTGAAGGGTTTCTGCTTTATATTTGGTTAGGTGTAACACTCTAAGTAGTTGTAGAATGGTAAAGCTGCAGCACAAAAGTGAGGTTTAAGACATGTTTGCAGAGAGATTAGTTATTAGGCTAATTTGTGTGAGTCTGTGGAAAGCTACACTTCAAATATACCACATAATTTTCAGTGTCTGCTTGAAATTTGAAGTGTAGTCTGTGTAGTTTTAAGATGTGGATGGTGGTGTGAGTGAGGTATGTCTCTACTTGCACATGTATTATGGTACGTGTTATGCATCTGAAGATGCTACATTTATAAAATACAGGTATACATCTATTTGTATGTTTCTTTTATATATGATGGCACTAGGAAAAGGTACAGACACAGGCATCCATGCTTTTAGAAATATGGGGAGACTTACAACAGAGATATGTGAAGGGTTGCTGCTTTGCTCTTAGCTATGCTCAATACATGATTAGTAGTAGAATAGTGAAGCAGCAGCAGTAGAAAAGTGATGTTTAAGATATGTTGGGTGAGGAATTAGTGATTATGGTACTTTATAAGAGTCTGTGTAAAACTTCACTTGAAGTATGCCGCATAATTTTAGGCGTGTGTTTGAAATGTTAAGTGTAGTCTGTCAAGTTTTAAAGCCTTTATGGTCTTGTGAGTGAGGTATGTCTCTACTTGTGCATGTATTCTGATATGTGGTATGCTTTTGGCAATAGGTTCAGATACAAGCATGCATGGTTTTAGGAATATGGTGAGACTTATGGCAGAGATATGTTGCTTTATATTTGGCTATGCCCAACATTCTGAGTATTTGTAGAATGGTGAAGCGGCAGCACAGAAGTAAGTTTTAAGATATGTTGACAGAGGGATTAGTGATTAGGCTACTTTCTATGAGTCTGGGGAAATGTACACTTGAAGTACACCGCAGAAATGTAGGTCTCTATTTGAAATGTAAAGTGCAGTCTGCCAAGTTTTAAGTTTAAGGTCTGCATGGTCTTGGGATTGCTGTATGTCTGTACTTGCACATGTATTCTCATGTCTGCTCTGCATCTGAAGATGCTAGACGTATAAAATACAGGTATACATCTGTTTGTATATTTCTTTTAGATATGATGATGATTTGAAAAGGTAGAGACATATGCATGCATGCTTTCAAGAAGATGGTGAGACTTACAGTTGAGTCATGTAATAGGCTGCTTCTTTATATTTGGCTAGGCCCAACACCCTAAGTAGTTGCAGAATGGTGAAGCTGCAGCACAAAAGTGATTTTTAAGACATGTTAGGAAACGGATTAGTGATTAGGCTAGTTTGTATGAGTGTGTGAAATGGTACATTTAAAGTACGATATATAAATGTAGGTGTCTACTTGAAATGTGAAGAGCAGTCTCTCAAATTTTAAGATCTGCATGGTCTTGTTATTGGTGTATGTCTCTACTTGCATATGTATTCTCATATGTGTTTTGCATTTGAAGATGCTAGACGTATAAAACACAGATATATCTCTATTTGTATGTTTCTTTTATATATGGTAGTACTAGTAAAAGGTACAGACACATGTATACATGCTTTCTGGAATATGGTGAGATTTATAACAGACTCATGTGTACGTTTGATGCTTTATATTTGGGTAGGTCCAACACCCTGAGTAGTTACAGAATGGTGAAGCTGTAGTACAAAAGTGTAAACCATGTCATAATTCTCACTTTTGTGCTGCAATTTCACTATTATGCGACTACTCACGATGTTGGGCCTAGTCAAATATAAAGCAGCAACCCATCACATGTCTCAGCTGTAAGTCTCCAATCACCCAGCCACTACCAATGCAGTCATCTGTGTAATGAGGCACCATATATGCACTCCTTTAATCAGCCAGGCACTACCCTTGCACTTATGCAATCACTCATGCTCTATGCATGCACTCCTTCAATAACCCAGACAGTACCCCTGCACTTATGAAATCACCGAGGCACTACCCATGCACTCCTCCAATCACCCAGCCACTATCCATGCAGTTATAAAATCACCCAGGCACTACCTATGCACTACTCCAACCACCCAGGCACTGCCCCTGCACTCATGCAATCACCCAGGCACTAACCCTGCACTCATGCAATCACCCAGGCATTACCCATGTACTCCTTGAATCACTCAGGCACTACCACTGTATCATGCAATCACCCAGGCACTATGTATGCACTCCCCCAATCACCCAGGTGTTACCCGTGCACTCATACAATCCCCCAGGCAGTACCTATGCACTCCTCCAATCACCCAGGTACTACCCATGCACTCCTCGAATTACCCAGGCAGTACCCACGCACTGATGCAATCACTACCCATGCAGTCATACATGCACTCAGCCATTACCCCGGAACTAATGCAATCACCCAAGCACTACCCATGCAGTCCTCCAATCATTCAGGCACTACCTCTGCACTCATGCAATCACCTAGGTGCTACCTATGCACTCCTCCAATAACCCAGGCACTACCCCTGCACTCATGCAATCACCAGGCACTACCCCTGTACTCATGCAATCACCCAGGCACTACCCCTGCAGTCATGCAATCACACAGACACTACCCATGCATTCCTCCAATCACCCAGGCACTACCCATTCACTCCTCCATGCACCCAGGCACTACCCATGCACTCCTCCAAACACCCAGACATTACCCCTGCACTCATGCAATCACTCAGGCATTTCCCATGCGCTTCTCCAATCACCCAGGCACTACCCCTGCACTCATGCAATCTTTCAGGCACTATCCTTGCACTCATCCATGCACTCAGTCACTACTCCTGCACTCATTCCATTTACCCATGCACTCATAAAATCATCCAGGCAGTACCTATGCATTCATTCAATCAGCCAGTCACTATCCATTCTCTCCTCCTATTACACAGGCACTACCCATGCACTCCTCCAATCACCCAGGCACTACCCATGCACTCATGCAATCACTCAGGCACTACCCATGCACTCATACATGCACTCAGCCACTACCCCTGCACTAATGCAATCACCCAAGCACTACCCATGCAGTCCTCCAATCATTCAGGCACTACCCCTGCACTCATGCAATCACCTAGGTACTGCCCATGCACTTATAAAATCACCCAGGCACTAGCTATGCACTCCTCCAATCACCCAGGCACTACCCCTGCACTCATGGAATCACCCAGGCACTACCTATACACTCATGGAATAACACAGGCACTACCCATGCACTCCTCCAATCACCCAGGCACTACCCATGCACTCATGCAATCACTCAGGCACTAACCATGCACTCATACTTACACTCAGTCACTACCCCTGCACTCATGCAATCACCCAAACACTACCCGTGCAGTCTTCCAATCACCCAGGCACTACCCCTGCACTCATGGAATCACCCAGGCACTACCTATACACTCATGGAATAACACAGGCACTACCCATGCACTCCTCCAATCACTCAGTCACTACCCCTGCACTCATGCAATCACCCAGGCACTACCTATGCATTCCTCTAATTACCCAGGCAGTACCCATGCACTCCTCCATGCTCCCAGGCACTACCCATGCACTCCTCCAATCACTCAGACATTACCCCTGCATTCATGCAATCACCTAGGCATTACCCATGCGCTTCTCCAATCACCCAGGCACTACCCCTGCACTCATGCAATCACTCAGGCACTATCTGTGCACTCATCCATGCACTCAGTCACTACTCCTGCACTCATTCCATTTACCCATGCACTCATTAAATCATCCAAGCACTAGCTATGCACTCCTCCAATCAGCCAGTCACTATCCATCCTCTCCTTCTATTACCCAGGCACTACCCCTGCACTCATACAATCACCCAGGCACTACTGTTGCACTCATCCATTCACCTAGGCACTACTCATGCACTCATCCATGCCTGTAGGCACTATTCATGCACTTATCCGTTCACTGAAGCTCTATCTCTGCACTCATGCAATTAGCCAGTCACTATCCATCCTCTCTTCCAATCACCCAGGCACTACCCCTGCACTCATGCAATTAATCAGGCACTATCCTTGCACTCATCCATGCACTCAGTCACTACTCCTGCACTAATTCCCTTTACCCATGCACTTATAAAATCATCCAAGCAGTACCTATGCATTCATGCAATCAGCCAGTCACTATCCATCCTCTCCTCCTATTACCCAGGCACTACCCTTGCACTCATACAATCACCCAGGCACTACTGTTGCACTCATCCATTCATGTAGGCACTACTCATGCACTCATCTATGCCTTTAGGCACTATTCATGCACTTAACCATGCACTGAAGCTCTACCTCTGCACTCATGCAATTAGCCAGTCACTATCCATCCTCTCCTCCAATTATCCAGCCACTACCCTTGCACTCATACAATCACCCAGGCACTAACCACAGAGTCATGCAATCACTCAGGCACACCCATCACATGTCTCAGCTGTAGGTCTCACCATATTCCTAAAACCATGTATACATACGTCTGTACCTTTTGCTAGCAAATTCATATATAAAAGTAATATACAAATAGATGTATACCTGTGTTTTATATGTCTATCAACTCCACATGATATGTATCAAAATGCATATGCAAGTAGAGACATACCTCAGTCATAAGACTATAAAGGCTTTAAAACTTGACAGACTGCACTTCACATTTCAAACACACCTAGATTTATGTGGCATACTTCAAGTGAACTTTTCCACAGACTCTTACAAAGTACCATAATCACTAATTTCTCACCCAACTTATCTTAAACATCACTTTTCTAATGCTGCTGGTTAACTATTCTACTACTACTCAGGTATTGAGCGTAGCTAAGAGCAAAGCAGCAACCTTTCACATGTCGCTGCTATAAGTCTCCCCATATTTCTAAAAGCATGGATGCATGTGTCCGTACCTTTTTTAGTGACACCATATATAAACGAAGTATAGAAATGGATGGATAACTGTGTTTTACACATCTAGCATCTTCAGATGGATAACACATATCAGAATATATGGGTAAACAGAGATATACTTCAGTTAGAACACCATGGAGACCTTAAAACTTGAGAGACTGCACTTCATATTTTAAACAGACAACTACATTTATGCGGTGCGGTTTAAGTGTACCTTTCCACACACTCATACAAATTAGCCTAATCACTAATCCGTTTCCTAAGATCTGTTAAACCTCACTTTTGTTCTGGAGCTTCACCATTCTGTGACTAGTTATGGTGTTGGACCTAGCCAAATATAAAGCAGCAATGTATCACATATCTCAGCTGTGAGTCTCACCATATTCCTGAAAGCATGCATGCATATATCTGTACCTTTGCTAGCAGCATCATATATAAAAGAAATTTCCAATTAGATGTATACTTGTGTTTTATACGTCTAGCATCTTCATATGCATAATACGTATCATAATACATGTTGAAGTAGAGACATACCTTAGTCACAACACCATGCAGACCTTAAAACTTGACAGACTGCACTTCACATTTGAAGCAGATAATGAAACTTATGCGGTATATTTGAAGTGTACCTTTCCACAAACTCATACAAAGTAGAGTAATAACTAATCCATCTCCTAACATGCCTTAAACCTCACTTTTGTGCTGCTGCTTCACCATTCTATGACTACATAGGGTGTTGGGCCTAGCCAAATATAAAGCAGCAATCCTTCACATGTCTCTGCTGTAAGTCTCACCATCTTTCTGAAAGCATGCATGCATATATTTCTACCTTTTGTTAGTCGCATCAATCAATCAATCAATCAATCATGTCACTTATAAAGCGCACTACATACCCGCGAGGGTCTCAAATAGATGTATATCTGTGTTTTATATGTCTAGCATCTTCAGATACATAAGACATATCACAATACATGTGCAAGTACATACATACTTCAATCAGAAGATCATGAAGACTTTAAAACTTGAGTGACTGCACTTCATAGACACCTAGATTTATTCAGCGCACTTCAAGTGAACTTTTCCAGAGACTCTTAAAAAGTACCATAATTACTAATTCCTCACCCAACTTATCTTAAACATCACTTTTCTGCTGCTGCTTCTTCACTATTCTACTACTAATCAGGTATTGAGCATAGCTAAGAGCAAATCAGCAACCTTTCACATATCTCTGCTGTAAGTCTCCTCAAATTTTAAAAGCATGCATGCATGGGTCTGTACCTTTTGCTAGTGACACCATATGTAAAAGAAGCATAGAAATGGATGTATACCTGTGTTTTATATGTTTAGAATCTTCAGATGGATTAAACATATTAGATTACATGTGTAAACAGAGATATACTTCAGTCAGAACACCATGGAGACGTTAAAACTTAAGAGACTGCACTTCATATTTCAAACAGACAACTACGTTTATGTAGTATACTTTAAGTGTACCTTTCCACACACTCATACAAACTAGCCTAATCACTAATCTGTTTCCTAACATGTGTTAAACCTCACTTTTGTGCTGGAGCTTCACCATTCTGTGACTACTTATGGTGTTGGGCCTAGCCAAATATAAAGCAGCAATGCATCACATGTCTCAGCTGTAAGTCTCATCATATTGCTGAAAGCATGCATGCATATGTCTGTACCATTTCCTAGCAGCATTGTATATAAAAGAAATATACAAATAGATGTATATTTGTGTTTTATACGTCTAGCATCTTCAGATGCATAATACGTATCAGAATACATGTGCAAGTAGAGACATACCTCAGTCACAACACCATGCAGATCTTAAAACTTGACAGACTGCACGTCACATTTGAAGCAGATAATGAAAATTATGCGGTATATTTGAAGTGTAGCTTTCCACAGACTCATACAAAGTAGCGTAATAACTAATCCATCTCCTGCTGCTTCACCATTCTAGTAATGCTCAGGGTGTTTGGCCTAGCCAAACATAAAGCAGCAACCTATCACATGTCTCAGCTGTAATTCTCACCATATTCCTAAAATCATACATGCCTGTACCTTTTCCTAGCAGTATCATATATAAAAGAAATTTATAAATAGATTTATACTTGTGTTTTTTAAGTCTAGCATCTTGAGATGCATAACACATATCGGAATACATGTACAAATGGAGACATACCTCACTCACAATACCATAAAGGCTTTAAAACTTCACAGACTGCACTTTACATTTCAAACAGACACTGAAAATTATACAGTATATTTAAAGTGTACCTTACAACAGACTCGTACAAAGTGGCCTATTCACTAATCCCTCTCCTAACATGTCTTAAACCTCACTTTTGTGCTGTGACTACTTAAAGTGTTAGGCCTAGCCAAATATAAAGCAGCAATGCATCACATATCTCAGCTCTAAGTCTCACCATATTCCTAAAAGCATGCATGCATATGTCTGTACCATTTGCTAGCAGCATTGTATATAAAAGAAATATACAAATAGATGTATACCTGTGTTTTATACGTCTAGCATCTTCAGATGCATAACACATATGAGAATACATGTGCAAGTAGAGACATACCTCAGTCACAAAACCATGAAGACCTTAAAACTTGACAGACTGCACTTCTTATTTCAAACAGACACCTAGATTTATGCGGCGTACTTCAAGTGTACATTTCCACAGAGTCATACGAGGTAGCCTAATCACTAATCCCTCTGCCAACATGTCTTAAACCTCAAGTGTTGAGCTTAGCCAAATATAAAGCAGCAACCCTTCACATATCTTTAATGTAAGTCTCACTATATTTCTGAAAGCATCCATACATGTGCCTGGACCTTTTCCTAGTGACACTATATATAAAACAAATATACAAATACTTCTATACCTGTATTTTTTCCAAAACTCTTACAAAGTACCCTAATCACTAAACCATCTGTCAAAATGTCTTTAACCTGTCATTTTGAATTGGGAACAGCAGTCCATAAAGTTTAAGGGACTTTCTGGTGTTGTGAATGACATATGTGTCTATTTATACATATATTGTCTGATGTATTATACATGTGAACCTGATTGTTTTGGGTAGTAGCAGAGAAAACATTTAGTTGTGCTGTCTCATTCTGTTGGAGAGGTTGTGATGTCTTCTAAGTGAAGGAATTGTGCAGTGTCTAACATAGCTTTACAATTGAATTGAAAGTATTTCTTTATTTATAGATGAGAATATTTGTATATAATTATTTTAATAATATAAAATAATTTTTAGAAAATTGTTAAACTTTTCTTTTTTTTCAGATATTCTCCATTATTATTAAGAAAGATTCAGTATGACAAGAAAAGTTCAAAAGAAAAGACAAGAAAAAAACAGTACTATTTAAAGGAGAGATACAAGCAGAAATTAGATGAAGTACAACATGTGACATTGAAGAAAAAGACTTCTGGTAAGAGAACTAAAGAATTTGTTAAAAGACTTTTAAAGAACGTAATTAATTTTCAAAATGTGGAAAAGAGAAAGAAAAGTTGTACAACCAATCAGAAGGAAACGAAGAAAGGACATATTAATAGAAAATCAAGTTATGGGAAAGCAATCCATGTTGAAAGAAGGATGAAAGAATATAAAGACATTGGGAAGAGAATGTATAAAAGTAGAGTGATACAAAATTTATTGAAAGATTGTAAAAAATATAAAAGAAGATCAGCAGCTTACAAGAAAAAACAACAGATTGAAAGTGTAGTAGAAAAAGCTTTTGAATTGAAAAGAAAATTATTTATATTGGTATTGAAGAGAATGAAAACATTGAATAAAACAATGCACTTTATGAAGCAGAAAAGAAAAAGACTAGTTAATAGAAGTAACTTTTGCAAAAATAATTCGGGTGAATGGAAGCACACTTCTAGTACTGAGCCTTTTTTTAATGAAGAAAGCTATTTTCAACAAAATACATTAGTTCATGCAGTTGATACCAGTGGTCATTGTTATGAGGTAAAAGATGGTTGTCGAATTGAAAAAGAAAAGATGGTTCCTAGAAATGTGGAAGAACTAAGTAATTGCTGAAGAAGTTCAAGGGAGACGTACACAAGCTCCAGTGTATAAGTGGGATGTAGTGCAGTTCCTATTTCCCTAATAGGCTCTGCTCATTGGAATAATATAACCTATAGGCTTGATATAGGACTAAGGTCGGTATGTCCCTATCGAGTATATTAAACTTAATTACTTGTGCCAGCTAGCTCAGAGGCCACTAGAAACTCCTTGAGAACAAGAAGGGAGTAGTTTCTGGCAACCGCATAAACATGACCACTTTGTTTCCCTTTAGAATCGGAACACGTCTCAGAATCGTGGAAACAATAGATAACAGTTTCACTCAGTGAATCGTGCATGCTTAGTTTCTACAGAGTTACACAGAAAGGAAAGACGGGCGTTTCAATAAAAGGGTTTTATTGAACAGTCTTGTTTCTCGTGTAAGAGATATGTGCTGTTATGATCACAAGACAGTATGCAAGATAAATAATGTACAGCGTAAGCAGTAGAAATAAATAATACTGCGATAGCATTATCTTTTAGCATATATTCACGTACATAAATAACTTGAGCTAAAAATGCGAGTACTCATACGATGCGTCTCTAAGCTAGTTCTACCCCAATGTACCTAACCTAGTCTAGGTGTAGGGAAAGGTAAGAAGTAGGTGGAGTATTCTCTAGAATGGTATACTAAGAGTATGTTAAGTCTAGTATGCCAAGAGTCCCTCTAGGTTCTAGTCAGCTCCATACCTTGAGAATGAGAGAGGTGGGAATCTCTTGCCGGATCTGGAACTCTAACACCCCGCGAAGGGAGTCAGAACACTGGAAGCTGGATTCTTCTGCGTGAAGGAATGACAGCGTCTTCTCAGTGCGTCAGGCCGGGATACGGGCTCCTCTGAAGTCGAGGTCTCCTCTTACTTGCTTGGGCGAGGGAAGGTATATTTATACTTGATAAGTGCCTCGGAATGTTAGCATTGACGTGAAGTTGGACAGAGGAAGACGTCAGGAATGAACCCTTAAGGTATAACGGTTCATACATAATAGATGAGTTCTTGGAGAAATCAATAGTCCTGTGCTAGGGGAACTCCCGAAGCTTAAAGGTCTGGTTTCTAAGAACTCGTTGTGACGTTAGGGTGGACGAATGTCAGTGACCATGCCTGTATTTGGAGTGCATGGCTAATGCCTAAATAAGGACTGGGATTCTATGCCTATATAAGGGCAATGCGAATTGTGCCTATATAAGGACATGATTCAGGAAAACCTATATACGGACACCTAAACCGGAATACAACACCCACTCCACTTTCGAATGAACGATAATACTAAATGCTAAACATTTAAATGCTAAACATAAAATTGAGTACCACATGTCGCTAAAAACATTTCTAAAAGCATATTAAAAGAAGTTTAAAAATAAACTGTTGAAATGCAATAGGTACTGTACATTTAAAGCATCATTATCATTCTAAGCATATTACCGAAATAAAAGCAACATGAATGAATAAACAGAAATATATACATATGATGAAATGGTTGATAAGTTTTCAAAAATCAAAGCCATTGCATATCATGATATTAAATGAAATGTTAGACAAGTAAGGTGACAATGTGTCCCTGGAAGTATTCAAAGAAGTCCGTTCTATAAGACTAGTTCTACTGTAAGCAGATTGTTTTGTGCCATGTCATTTCAAAAATTAAAAAGAAAAAGTTCAATTCTGGGAAAAGTTCCAAGTTTGAAAAATATGAAGGCCAAATTTCATTGCTTCCCTGGTACACTGTGAGCCGAATCAAAGTCAGTGTATGGGTCTGGCGTAAACATGAGATCATCTATTTCCGTAGCCAAAATATCGTCCACCGAAGTTGGTGACATTTGGAACACCTCGTTCAGAAGGTTAATTGCACAGAGATGAGAAACATCGCCTTCAGCAGAAGATGCAATGTTCGCGTCCGTTGTTACCTGTGTGCCCGTCGATCCATCTCGTACCTCAGCAGCTGCAGGAAGCGTCTGTGAGATCTCAATGAATGCCGTCATCAGGATCGGTAGCCTCTGGGGACAACACAGAGCATGGGCCGTTATCGGGTCCAGCAGAGTATCGACATCCGTTGGCATGACTGATGGGAGTGTTAGACAGGTGTCTAGCACGCATTCTTCAACGCAAAACAGGCAGAGTAGAACAGGTAAGATGCAATCTTGCCAGATTGGTCTGAATGACAGGAACCACGTTGTATTAAGTTCCCGTAGACGAGGCATGCCCAAAAGCTGTACTATTCGCTCACGGCATTTCCGTTCAAGGAGAGCTTTCTCCACATCGCTCGGAGTGATGTTGGCGAATAGGCTTGCCATAGCATAGTAGTAGGTACAGAAATAGAATTCCTCCAACAAGTGCTAGAATTAACGGCACACCACCAAACACCGAATGTGCGAAGTTTGGGATAATTCCGAGGACAGCCTGGAAAGGTGCTAATAGTCCGGAACAGATGGTCTTAAATACATGTACAATTCCGCTCATATCTGACATGTTAAAGATACGTCCCATCATTTCTACGAAATGTATAGGGCAGTTTGTACGAATTAAAGGCTGTATCTCAGCCGAAGTCCTTGCAACTTGCAAATCATAGATTTCTTTGGCCGAGGTCAGAGGCACTGTTTGTTGTATAAGCATGGCTTTCATTCTGCTTAAAGTATCAAATCGTATAAAAGAGACATTCAACGAAGGCCATAGAGGCGACTCCCTGACTGTGTCTATTGGGGCAAACAATACTTGCATACAGCAAGTGACCCTGGAGTCGACCGTTACTAGATATGGGATGCCTGGCAACATGCCACAGCAACTCTGATCATTCAACATGAGGTAACTCCCATTAGAAAGTTGGCCAAACGTTGGATTAATCACAGTAGCCGGTGTACCCTGCTGGTGGCAGGACAAATTTGCCACAGAACCATTACAAGCCCCGTGTAAAGAAATGTCCTGACAAATCAGTGAACCGCTTAGTGCACTATCACAGTGTGTACCGCTCAGAAACACTTCATGATCCCCACTCCAACATCTATATGTGTAAGGTAAATTCCAGGATGTCTTAATATATTCTTTACCCAACCTTTCATATTTGCCTGCTTGCATTTGTTAGGCAATACTGAAACTGAAAAGTAGTTACAGGCAGAGTGATTTTGCCATGAATAAGCCATTCTGTAGCTGATTTTTCTGCCATTGTGAATGGTACTTTTTCCAGTTTTTCAATTCTCAGCACGGTATACTTTGCTCCTCTTTGTGCCAGTTCGATCTGTTTATCAGTTAGATTGTATTCTGCAAACAGAGCTGACGTGTTGATAAAACGCCAAGGCACATAGCCCGCTCGCAAAGATTGCAGCGTCCAGCTTAATAACATAATAGAACGTAACTGAGATTGGCCTTGCTGTAACATGGCTAAATCTTGTTCCAGTATGTCAATAGCAGAGGATACAATGTTGTCCAATGAATAAATTCTGGATGGCAAAGTTGCTAACCCGTTGTCGACCACAGAGAGAGTTTTCTCTAAATTAATACGATCAAGTTCACGTATTCGTTCTGCGGCCTCTACCTGTGTCACTTTCCATGCTTCATTATAAGCAGCATAGATTCCGGCATATATGAAACGTTTTTGACGCGGTTTTCTTGGTCCAAGCAAGAATTCCCTAAGGTCTGCGTCTTCTTTAAGTAAAGATAAGTGTTGTTTCACATCCTTAAGTGTAGATTTTTGCAGCCAATCGAGGCATAATTTTCCTACACTGTATGTTGTTACTACCCCCGGATGCTGTCTTTGGACGTATCGTGGGTCTGGCCTATGAATAGTAAAGCCCTGTGTTTTATTCAGGAATCTTTCTTGACAGATGTTTGTGTCTGTGGGCGAGATCAACCATTTTCTCCAATCAGGATTTGTTCTGTTGATTTGTAGTATTGTGTCAACTGTAACCGCTGCCTGTGTATTGTTATTACTGGCAGGTGTTGGTACAGAAGGTGTTTTCATGTCTTTGATCTTGGCTAAACCAAGGCAAGATGTTTGTTGCACAGTGTTGTTCAAAAACATTATTTGCTGAGGGATGATACAGGCTCTAAACTAAGCTTCTATCCCCTGCACTTGCCAATCTTTAGTACCCCAGACAGATTTTGTGTCTATTGCGTCTTTCCACATGTCGAAACCATGTCTAGACAGTTGGGCAATAAATGCTGCAGAGTAAATCTGTTTTGTATTTGTTAACATAATTTTCAGTCCTGTTTTGTTTACATTTTTATAGTAAAATGTTTCTGGGTCAGATGTATTGTATCCTGAAAAATATGGAAACTTTTTAGCAAATGTTCTTGAACTACCTTTTGGTGGTGTAGGATAATGCTCCCATTGGTTAAACATAAACACATTTCTAGGTGTTGCAGATTTATGCAAAAAATGATGACCATAGTGGTTATAGCAATACAGCTATTCATAGTCTGATGAACCCTCTAAGTATTCATTATTAGAAAATGCAGCAGACTTTTCTAGATCAAACATCATATCATTCACAGTTTCAAAGTCCCATTCATCAGAATAGGTACTGGATGAAACAAAATCACTTAGTGAAAATTTAAACAAATGTGGAATGTTCAAATGTTCCGTAGGGCCGAAGATATCGAAATCTGTTTTGTCCCACACTATACCATCCTGTATAGGAACGGCTGTGATGTTCACTGCAGACAAGTCTCTTGCTTCACGATGGGATGATTTGTGTGGTTTTAAAAGTAAGTTCACATCTTTACTTTCAATGTCCAAATGGATGTATCTGCCATTGATAAGCACGCTCATAGTCATAACCAAAGCTAGCCACAGCAGAAAGAAAAATATTCCAGAAATAATCCATAGTTCAATCCATGGTGAAACCAGATAAGTCTTTCTCAGAAAATGAAAAAAGTCTTGTACTTGCTGTTTAAAAGTTTTTGATGCTGGCGACGTCTCCGGCTCACTCAGAAAACGTATCAAAGTTAATGAAATAGCCAGAAGCAGTTCTGTCAATTGTTGGAATTGCATCAGGATTTGTAGAAATTGCTGGAACCAGTTGATCACTTGTTACATTGGTGTAGACAGGTGTATTTGGACGAACTGTTACTTGAGTTTCAAGAGGGATGAGTTCCATAGCATTGTTGCTCAGTCCTTCATCTGTTACTGCTGAATTCTCGATGGTTATCAGTCTTTCAGTCTGAACCTCTTGGATAGTAATGAGAGGAGTGCGTCTGCCACTAGGTCGGAGTCCACGAGGCCTACTATTTAGTATTGGCCACATACTGTGGTTTGATGAGGTCGATGGACACAAATCTTTTCTCCTTTTTTCCAGCAAGGGGCGGCAGAAGTACTGTTCTTCTTCCGTGCACAGCTAGGACAGGTACTGGTTGTCTGTAAGAAGGTCCAAATTCCTTCTTGTCCGCAATCTTCTCCCTGACTAGATCCCCAACTTTTGGAATCCAGACAGGCCGTGCTGGGACTGCCGGTTTTTCCCCAGTGGTGGTTGGCTTCAGGAACACGTTGCTTTGTTTCGATCTTAGTTCATTTAGATCCTGTAAAACAGCCAAACGATCTTTGATATCAAAGGGTTTATTTTCCACCACTGTGCCTTTACATTCGAGATCAGGTACCTACATTCTTGTCCCAAATAGGACCTCATATGGAGTGACCCCCCCTAGAGAACTTCTTGGCAAATTATTTAATGAGCGTTGGACCCCATAAAGATGTTTGACCCACCCATCACCCGAACCTAATACCCTAGCTGTTATAGACCGCTTTATGTCCCGGTTTTTCCTTTCCACAACAGAATTTCCCTCAGGATGAAACGGAGAGGAGTACTGCAATGCAACTCCCAGACTGGCCATGGCTTCTTTGTAAGCCTGAGAGCTAAACGCAGGGCCCTGGTCAGAATGTAGCGTGCCTATTGCGTATGTCCCGATAAAGACTCGCAAATCTTTTATAACAGTTCGAGCGTCAGCCGAGCGCTGAGGCCATATCCATAAGTACCTAGAGCATGAATCCACTGCGACCATTATATATTTATAGTTACCGTCCCTTTGCAAGGGACCGCAGTGGTCCAGGTAAACACAAGCTAATGGTTTGTCTGAAATTAACAAGGGTGTCTGCGCAGGACGTTTCACTGTGGAGACTTTCATCTGTTGGCAAATTTCACATTCCAGACATAGTTCTTGGTCTGTTTCTTAATGCCAGGCCACCAATATCTTTGTTTCAGTAAAGATACTGTTGCATGGGCAGAGGCTATCCCTTCGTGTGCTGCTAGGATTAGTCCTAATCTACGTTCCTTGTTTGGAATGACCCTATCCCCCACTCCATGGATTCGAGCAAAAGGAACGTTGTTCGCATCAATTACATAAGAGTACTTGAGTGGAAACTTTTTTGGTAACGCTGCACCACTGCCTTTGCTCGTAGCATTGACAGCCAACATTATCTCACTGTTTATTCTCGTTTTTGAACGAGTGATCGCAGCTACGGAAGCCATCTGAACAGCCCCCTTTGCGGCTTCGTCAGCCAATGAATTCCCTGCAACGTGAACGCCATCACGTTGATGACTCAGCGTGTGTATCACGTGAGCCTTTGGTAGTTCGTTTTTTAACTGAACTACTTGTTCCCAAAGCGTTTTATGCTTTATTGTGCCACCTTTTGCATCTTTGATCCCATTTTCAAGCCAATTTTGTATATGTTCATTATACGACTGCACACAGTAGAAAGAATCGCACACTATTAGTGTGGGGAATTCGCGATCTGTACTTTCAGGTGCCAGTTTGAATGCTTGTAGTTCAGCTCGCTGAGCTGTACAATCTCCTAGAGATTGAGTTTTAGTGACCATTGGTCTGATGTTACCATCGCGCATGCGACCTTTAACGATTGCGCACGCTGCACTGTAAGCTTGCTTACTCCCTGTAGCGGGTTGTGCGGATCCGTCAGTGTAAATTATGAATTCATACTGATCGAGAGGCAGAATTTCAGTGGGCAGAGGACATTCATGTTCATATTGCAGGAACGCTTGTGTTTTTAAATCAGGATTAAAAACATATTCAACATCTGTTGCAGCAAGAGAATTAACATATTGTATCCATCTAGGATGTAATGCTTTAGCATTTGGAATGCTCGCTTTTGTGACCGCCTCTAAGGCCGGTACTGGGGTTACGACAATAATGCGTTTCCCTTGGGCTAGAGCTCTTTCTTTTGCTACTGCAGTTTGAACTGCTGTCAGTATTTTTTCAGTTGAAGTGAAGCGCATTTCTGCCTGTGGGTATACAAATGTGATTTGTATGCTATTGGTACTTTTTCACCCTCATTAAATGTTAAGTAGGTGAATCCGCATTGACCCGAAATTATTTGGATCACCAAATTGCGTTGACTTACGCGTGCTTGTAAGTGATTTGTTGCTAACATGTTAGCTTGGAGTGAACGCAAGATTTCTGTGTGTTCATGTGTCCAATTTTTGATTGAAAAATCAGGTTTGATTAATGCGTAGAGAGGTTTAACCCTTTCTGCGTAATTTAGAATGTAAGTTCTTCCAAAATTTAGGAAACCCAGGATAGATTGTAAATTTTTCAGCGTTTTTGGAGGTTGGAGCAGCGCACACCATTCTAAAAAGTTGGATGCCAAGCTCTTGCCTTCACTTGAAAGCTCATATCCTAGGAAAAGGACATTGAGATGGGCAATTCTGGATTTTTTAAAGTTGAACTTATAGCCCTCAGAGGCGAAGCCCAGTATACTGGTGCTCACCCTTTTCAAGTGCCTATCCAGGTCATCGTCTGTCAGATAGATGTCATCGACATATGACAATGCCTCATTATCATAAATTTGTAGTAACTCCGTTACTCTCGCTGAGAATAACCCCGGGCTGTTCTTGAACCCTTGTGGGAGTCGACAAAATTGACGCTGGGTCCCCATTATTGAGAAAGCTGTTAAGTATTTGCTTTCAGGTGCTATGTTTTGACAAAAGAAACCATTTGAGATATCCAATGTGGTTTTATATTTTTTACGCACAATGTTATTCATTAAGGCTGTACTATGTGCATTTTGCACTGCAAATGTTTTAGAACAAGTGTTTAAGTGTCTGTAATCCAAAACTACACGATATGTATTGTCTGGTTTGGAGACAGGAAACAAAGGATTGTTCATTGAAGAGGTGCATGTTTCAATCACCCCTTGGTATTCAAGTTGATCTAAGATCTCCCTGACCTGTTTTTAGCTTCTTGCTTTATCGGGTACTGCCTTTGTGCAGTAGGTTCATTTTTAGGTGTATTTTATGGTGAGGTGAGTCCTCATCCCATCCTGCATGATTCTTGTATAATGCTGGGGCCTGGGCAACTGCCCATTTCCTGGCATAAGTATATTTTAGATGAATTGGAATATGGTTGGAGAAGGCAGGCATAATAATGTCCTCGCCATGTGGGCACTCCCTGACAAATTGTGGTGGCCAGTCTTTTTCTGCTAGAAGTATATCATAACCCCTTGAAAGTTTCTCCCAAAAGAGTAACTTCACTTTCTTGATATGTCTCCCTCCATTCGGAGTGTTATTTCATATAACTTTTGTGGAGTACTAACCCTGGTGTCTACAGTCTCAACTGTGATGTACTCATTCAAGTCCACTATCTCCAGAAGTTCCTTCAGGTCTGGCGAGCTATTGTGACTTCTGCCGCACTGTCCAGCATTGTCTGAGCCCATTCTCCGTTCTTGAGTTGTGTTCTCAGTATCCTCGGCATGTCTGATCTTCAGACCTGCTACCTTCTTTTTTGAGAATTGAGGTTTTGATTTATTTTTCGGAACGTGTTTGTCGTCTTTTGATTTCACGCGTTCTTCTCTATGTTCTGACCGTCCTCTTCTTTCCGATGTCTGTGACGATATCTGAAAGGTACGAGAGGAACATGTATCAGTATCTTGATACCTGTCAGGCTTTTTTAAATTATCCCTATTTCTGAGGTTATACCTCCTTTCAGAGGGCTCCTTTTGAGGAGACCTACCACGGGATTGAGAACGTTTCTCGTTTGAATTTTGTTTATTATTTTCCCACTTCTTTTTAGAAGATGTAGGAGTTTGTTTAATAGAGTCATTCTCAGGACTTTCAGATAGTTTTGGCTTCAATGGTCGTCCGCCCAAACTATCTCTGCCTAATTCTGCATAAGATTGTTCTATTATTCTGGGTAGTTCAGTTTGATGTTCTGTAACATTGAATTCCCTTAATCGTTGGCGGATCGCCACTGCTGCTGCCTCTCCTTTAATATTAGATAATATTATTGTTGAGACCTGGTCGAAATTTTTCAGTAATTTCATACCTAAATTCAGAGCAGGCTCTGCCCCGTATTCGTTTTGAATTTGTTTCAGGACATCTGGTATTACTGCAATTGACGGAACACCATGTGTTTTAGTATAGATGGCAGCAAGGACTGAGCCCCAAGTGGTGCAGTCTTCCAGTTGTGGTGTGATCTCCATTGGTAAACAGATTGTTAGGATTCTGTGTTTCTCATACGGGCTAGTATTAGGAAATACTGCTTCGATTTGAGTAATTATTTTAGCTATCCAGAATGGAATTTGCTCACGTTTTGTGGGCATTTTACCCATGACTGCGTATAGAGTCTGTGGTGTAATTTTTAGTGTATTCCCCTGTTGAGGAGTTTGATTTGGAATGGTTAATGGTGGTTGGACTGTGAAACTCCGCATGACATATTGGACCAATTGTCTGTAAATTTTTATTAACTCTGTAAGTTGAGTAAGTAATTCCTCGTCTGACATTATATCGAGGTCAGGATGAGGAGTGTAGCCGGCTAGAATCGGCTATGTTGCTCCTGGTCTACTTGTGGACTGAGCCTGGTAATGTTTCTGTGATGTTTTAGGGCGCCTTTAAACCAGAGCTGATGCTCCTGGTATGTTAGTGGAATTTTGATATCCTCGAAAGGAATATATTCCTCTGGTGGTTCATCTTCTTTGTAGAAGTGAAACAGTTTTGTTACTGTATTTGATTCAGGGAATACTATCCATGAATAGAATACCTCTGTCTGAAAGGATTTGTGTGCCTCTATCACGAAAACTGCTCTACCGCCTCTTGGTGGTAGGCCGTGTTTTATAAGTTTTAGAGTGATGGCTCTTCTTAATTTTGGATGGATGTCTATAACACCCTCCTCGGTTTCATTTAAACCTGTAAAGTTAAAAACTGCTACGACTGGGTCAGCCGCAGCTCCACCGGTTTCGGTGGCATTGTCCCGTGTGGACATTTGTTTTTTGAAAAATGTACAACAAGTTTCAAGGAAACAAAAAGATAAGGTGCACAATATTTTGGAACACTGTATCCTTCAACGTTGAACAAACCAAACAACTAATATATAGGGTTTTTTGTCCTAATTAGTTATGGCGGATATTTAACCCTACCCACTCCAGACGTCTTATGGAGTATGTGAGTAGGGGTCTCTGAGAGAAAAGCACGACTGAGTTACTCAGTATCTAGCGTTAAATTACTGCCTTACCAAACGTTTGGGCGCCATGTAGTGTAGTTCCTATTTCCCTAATAGGCTCTGCGCATTGGAATAATACAACCTATAGGCTTGACATAGGACTAAGGTCGGTATGTCCCTATTGAGTATATCAAACTTAATTACTTGTGCCAGCTAGCTCAGAGGCCACTAGAAACTCCTTGAGAACAAGAAGGGAGTAGTTTCTGGCAACCGCATAAACATGACCACTTTGTTTCCCTTTAGAATCGGAACACGTCTCAGAATCGTGGAAACAATAGATAACAGTTTCACTCAGTCAATCGTGCATGCTTAGTTTCTACAGAGTTACACAGAAAGGAAAGACGGGCGTTTCAATAAAAGGGTTTTATTGAACAGTCTTGTTTCTCGTGTAAGAGATATGTGCTGTTATGATCACAAGACAGTATGCAAGATAAATAATGTACAGCGTAAGCAGTAGAAATAAATAATACTGCGCTAGCATTATCTTTTAGCATATATTCACGTACATAAAAAACATGAGATAAAAATGCGAGTACTCATACGATGCGTGTCTAAGCTAGTTCTACCCCAATGTACCTAACCTAGTGTAGGTGTAGGGAAAGGTAAGAAGTAGGTGGAGTATTCTCTAGTATGGTATACTAAGAGTATGTTAAGTCTAGCATACCAAGAGTCCCTCTAGGTTCTAGTCAGCTCCATACCTTGAGAATGAGAGAGGTGGGAATCTCTTGCCGGATCTGGAACTCTAACACCCCGTGAAGGGAGTCAGAACACTGGAAGCTGGATTCTTCTGCGTGCAGGAATGACAGCGTCTTCTCAGTGCATCAGGCCGGGATACGGGCTCCTCTGAAGTCGAGGTCTCCTCTTACTTGCTTGGGCGAGGGAAGGTATATTTATACCTTCTAGGTGCCTCGGAATGTTAGCATTGACGTGAAGTCGGACAGAGGAAGACGTCAGGAATGAACCCTTAAGGTATAACGGTTCATACATAATAGATGAGTTCTTGGAGAAATCAATAGTCCTGTGCTAGGGGAACTCCCGAAGCTTAAGGGTCTGGTTTCTAAGAACTCGTTGTGACGTTAGGGTGGGCGGATGTCGGTGACCATGCCTGTATTTGGAGTGCATGGCTAATGCCTAAATAAGGACAGGGATTCTATGCCTATATAAGGGCAATGCGAATTGTGCATATATAAGGACATGATGCAGGAAAACCTATATACGGACACCTAAACCGGAATACAACAGGCATTGTAGTGGTATTTGTAGTATACGACAGGAATTTATTGACATATTACGAATTTTCTTATAAGATTGTGCAAAAAAAAGGGTTAAACAGAAGATTAAGATGTTGCAAGGACTAGATCCTTGTAAAGTGAGAAAATATACTAAGTTGCAGGGTCATTCTCTGGCTTGTCTTTCTAGAAATGTGTATCAAACTACTTTTCATCATTTAAGAAATTTAGCAGTATATCATTCAGAAATGCGGAAGTTAGTAAGAAGATTGTTCTACGTACAAAGTCCTGCATTATATTTAAGTGAAATAAACACAGCTCTTTTGCATGGTTCAGTATCGGATGTAAAAAAGTTTCTTATGATATACAGTTTCGTTTCTTTGGTTCACAAGAGGAGTGTAGAGAAAGTGAGAGCTTGATAAGTGTAGGTGTTGAAGAACAGGTGGAAGATATCACTACTGAGAAGTGTGCAGAAGAAATTACAAAGTTTAAGGTACTTTCATGTGAAAAACCAAACTATGTTTGTATTTGTTGTCGATGCACTCACTATAGAAGTCAAACTAGGTATGTTGATCTATATTTAAAAAGTGAAAAGGAAAACAATGATAAGTGGGAGCAATTTGGTGCCTATTTGTTGGTGGAAGGTCGCTTTGAGTTTGGTACTGATCAACGTATTTGTACATATTGTTACAAGAAATTAGAAGAGAACAAAATGCCAGCTAGAGCAGTACATAACAACTTAGAGTTAGTAGCTATTCCTCTGGAACTGGCAGATTTAAATACATATGAGTCCATTCTTATTCAATCTGTGCACCCGTTTCAGGCTATAGTTCGTATGGAGCCTAAAATAGGTAAGCTGCCTCCAACAGATTTACAAAGCGGTCTGAAAGGAAGAGTTGTGTATTTACCTTTAGATTTTAAGAAAAATATTGAAACTGTTGGTATACAGAGAGAGGAAAGTGAACCTGTAGTTATTCTAGTTAATGGTGTACCAACAAAGAGTCGGAAAATATGGCAAGAGTTAGTAGATGTCACCAAACTTCAAAAGGCTACATTATATCTTGTACAAATCAATATTTATGATAAAACTGTAAATGTGGAAGAACAAGAAATATGTTTAGAAGATGAAACAGAAATTTCAACTGGCCAAATAGAAAAAGTGGACAACTCCAGGAGTGAAGAAATTTATGAACATTACAGTATACATCCTCTACATTCAAAAGAAGTGATAGGAAACACTATTGAATTATTTCAAATGAAGAAAGCGAAGGGAACTCCCATGAGTGTATGGGAAAAAATGTCAGAAGCTTGTTGTTTTCCACAGCTCTTCCCCACTGGAAAAGGTGTTCGATATGATGAACGACCACTACAGATTCCAGCTTCAGAATACCGTTCGACAAGATTGTACTCAGAAGATCCAAGAATTCGACATTGTATTCCATATATATTTCATCTTCTGTTTGAAAGTGATTTGTCTGGACTTTCATATGCAGTGAACCATATATTAAAAACAGGAGTTCATCTTACACATGTTTTTGCAAAGGAATTCTTGGACAAAGTTCAACAAAGAGACAATCATTTAGAATCTCAGTTAATTAATTTGATGGCGTGTCAACGTGGTACTAATGAGTATTGGTATCGTCATCACGGAGAACTTAAATGTATGTTAAGAAACTTAGGTACCCTTACGTGGTTTGTTACGCTTAGCTGTGCTGAATACGCGTGGGATGATTTACTTGAATTTCTACGACAAGCAAATTCAAATGTAAAAAACATTGAAGACAGCTGGAGAACTGTGTTCCTTGGATCCTGTAAAGGTGTGTAGATATTTTAATCATAGATTTCAAGCTATGATGTCTTTTATCTGTAATAAAAATAATCCACCTCTTGGAGAAGCTACTGATTTCTTTTAGAGAAAGGAGTACCAAGCCAGAGGTGCTCCTCATATACACATGCTATTATGGATCAAGAATGCACCTAAATTTGGAACCGACTCTGATGAAACTGTTTTGTCTTTCATTGAAGAGTATGTTACCTGTGCCATTCCAAAACAAGGAGGAGAAAACAGCTTGAGACAACAAGTTTTACGGTTTCAAAGTCATCGATGTGGAAAATATTGTCGATGAAAATACAAGTCAAAGGGAATATTTTATACAAAATGTCGTTTTGGATTACCACGGCCAATACTTTCAAAAGGAAGAGTCAATAGTTTTATGTCAGCAGTAAGGCATACTATAACTCGAAAATCTCCGAAGAATACATACAACATAAAAAGAACTGAAGATTCAAAGTATATTAATGACTACAATCCAGTGATTTTGACAATGTGGAATGCAAACATGGATATCCAGTATGTTGCAGATAATTCAATTGCTGTTGCTCGCTATGTTATGTCATATATAACCAAATCTGAAAAGACAGAGTTGAAAGAAATGTGGAAAGAAATTTCACAAGAGAAGAGTCTTAGTAACAAATTGTACAGCTTTAGTTTGAAAATGCTTTCCCATCGAGAGATTGGATCCTTTGAATGTTCGGATCGGTTGAGCTCTGCCAGTTTATATTCAAAGTCAAGAGGAACCATTTGGGTAAGTCTTGGTCTTCCTGCAACACAAAACTGAGTATTTAAATATCTACAAGAAATTGAATAATTAGCATTGAATGAACCAGAAAGTACAGATATTGTTAAAACTAATATGTTGGAAACGTACTATCCCAAAAGGGGTCCACATCTGGAAAACATATGTCTCTATGAAGTACTGCAACATTACAGCTTTAAGAGAAATGTTACAGAAGATATAAATGAAGAAAAATATGCAGTAATTGGATGTGATGGATGTTTGTAAAACATGCCAAAGGAAATCTTATTAACCACAGAAACTCCAGATAAAAGGGAGTTTTTCTATTTAGCACTTCTGCAACTCTTCAAGCCTTGGCATAGTGAAATGGAATTACTTGGAGATTTTGACTGCTTTGAAGATTCTTTTAATGCATATAAAGATAACATTCAATGCACAATTTTCCCTACTTATCTACAAATGTTAAATGAAGAGATTGAGCAAGAAACTACTATTGCAGCTGAAATACCTAGAGACAGTTCTCAAGATAGTGAAAGTTCTGCTCCACTAAGTCAAGATCCACTAGGACAACCAATTATTGAAAATGAACCAGCAATAGCCATGAATGAAGTAGAAATGGCAATGCAACAAGCACAACAGGATATTATTGAGTTGGAAACTTGGAAGAAGAACTAAATATTGAACAAAAAGAAATACATCAGCAAGTGACACAACAGATACAGCATGGTTTACTGCATGAAAGAAAAGAATGCCAATGCACATCATTTAAACCTATTCGAATGTACATCAGTGGTCAAGCTGGAACAGGAAAAAGTTTCTTAATTAAAGTTTTTGACCAGTTATCTACACAAAACTACTGAATCACATTTATCTTGTGTTGTAACAGCTCCAACTGCATTAGCAGCATACAACATTAAACGGTTTACTTTATATCGATTACTCATGCTACCAGTTGAACATGAAAATAAATTGGAATATCACAAGCTATCTGGAGAAGCTTGTTAAGAAGTTTCAAGAGTACTGAAGAAAATGAAACTTCTAATCATTGATGAGGTGAGCATGGTCTCAAACTTAATGCTTGCCTTTGTACATTTAAGAATGCAACAGATTTTACAAACAGATTATGATGTTCTATTTGGAGGAAAACATGTAATTGTATTCGGCGATCTACTACAACTTACTCCTGTGAAAGGGCAACCAGTTTTTAAAACACTGGTCCATGAAGACACTAGGAAATCTTTGGAAAGTATTGGAAATGTCAACATTTGGTCTCATTTTGAATATAAGGAACTTATTAAGAATATGCGACAAGCAAGTGATGAACATTATGGAAACATTCTTCAAGATATTAGAATTGGTGTTTTGACAAAGCATGGTAAAGAAGCTTTACAAAGTCGGCTACTAACGAACTTGTTTGCAAATGAAAACATAGCACCTGAAATAATGTACAAACAAATTGGAGAAAAGAAGTCTATAGTTTGCCTAATGCCTACACTGCAAGAGTGTTCTAAAATCAATCAAGAACTTTTGAAATTGGAACAACCAATAGTGAAAATGGAAGCTATTGATAAAATGGAACACAAAGGAGTTACTATTATTCTCTCAGAGAAATTACAGTCAAAATGGGATTCTTTGGAAAAGTCTGTGTCTAAGACTGCAGGTTTAGAAAAGACTTTATATGTATGTGTAAACTGTGGGGTAATTTTACGGCGTAATTTGAATGTAGGTTTAGTAAACGGAGCAATGGGAAATGTTGTTGATTTTGTAAATTTTCAGAACAGAGATGGAATTGAATTTTTGAAGATTAAATTTGATCAGATTGAACAGGTAAAACAAATTGGACGTTGTGCTGTTTGTTTTTTTCTCTTTCTTTAGCATATGCAGTAACCATTCATAAATCTCAAGGTTTAAGTGTAGACAGTGCTTTGGTAAATATTGGAAGTACAGTGTTTAAAGAAGGTATGGCATACGTTGCATTGTCTCGAGTAAGAACATTATCCGGTTTGTATTTGATTAATTTTGATGAGAAAAATATTAGTGCTGATGCAAATTGTGTAGGAGAGTACAATCGATTAAGAAGAATTTATGCTCCTAACTTAGTGAATATCCCGTATATGAGAAACGTGTAGTGTGTCGAAACGGAAATATGACAAACATTCTACTGAGATTCAAAAAAAGAAACAATTCAAGAGAATCATGAAGCTGCAAAGAAAATGAAAATGGACACTGTTGATGATATTGTAGGATACTAGTTAGAAAATAGTTTAGGTATCAACTGCTATGCTAATGTAATTGTGAATGCTGTGTTTTATCTAGAAGATCTTCATCATGAAATTATGGAAAATCAAGAAAAAAGATTCTGTTCTTTACTACATTATATTTTTCAAAAGTTGGTAACTGATAGAAGTAAAATCCATACTGCTTCTGGCATTTGGCATCTTTTGGATATATGTACTGGTTCATTGAAATTTACATTGAATATACAACAAGATGCACAAGAATTTCTTATGTTTATGCTTGGAGTATTGGAAGATGAAGGAATAGAAATTGAAAATTTATTTGGACTAAGTTATAGATGGGATCATAAATGTGAAGAGTGTTCATTTTCTTCTACCCCTGAAATAGACACTGAACGATTCATATACTTGACGATACCAGATTGCAAATCAGTGTCTTTTAACAAATTAGTAAAAACAGCTAATCAAGATATGAAATGTTCTCATTGTAAATTAGAAATGTTGTCAACATTATATATCGAAAGATTTGGAAAATATGTCATTTTATTGCTGCAATGTTGTAGAGCAAATGGAAGAAAATTGGAAACCAAAATTAAAACATTTTGTGGCAAGTTAAGTATCATTTTCAGGAAGAACTTTTAAAGCAGTGGCTATTATTTTCCATGATGGCGCTACTACGACATCCGGACACTATACTGTGTATTTAAAGTGCAATAAAGGATGGACACATCGCAATGATGCCCATTTCATATCTGATATTTTTGATGCCAAAGTTTTGAAAACATCATTCGGCCTGTTGGGAAGATGTGAACACGAATTAACGACATTTTTTGTATATTTTCAATGCAAAGGTTTTGGAAACATTATTCTGCCTATTGGGAAGATGTGAAGAATTACTGTTTGGATTATTGTTTGTGCTAATTCATATTGCATTTGGAAAATTGTGTTTAGAAAAAAGTAGTTTATATTTGTTCTTTATATTATACGAGATGTAAATGAGAGTTTTTACAAAATGTAGTTGAGAGAAATAAAAGACTTAATGTAGTTAAAGAATGTAATTAAGAAACTGTAGATAGGTTAACACATAGTTACACATGTTCTAAATAATGCACAACGCTGATTTTTTTTACAATCTCGTTGATTGTTTTTTTCCGCATTGTTGTATGATGATACTACATTGAAATCACTGTGTAGGGAAACTGAAAATGTTATGTAATTCTAAAATTATGTTGTGTTCTTAAAAGTATAATATTATATTCGATAACAGTTTTTCTTCTTCTTTTTTACAGAAGTTAATGGTGAATTTGGAAAAGATTTTAAATGCAGTTTACAACAAAACTACTGTAAAATAGTTCCACTGAGTTTTGTATCTACATTAGTAAAAAAGGTAAGAAGAAATAATGTGAAATAATGTTTAGAGCCACTTTTACTGCACTCATCTATTCCTTCAAACACTACCCATGCACTCATCTTTGCACTCAGGCACTATTCTCACACTCATTCAATTTACCCAGGCCCTACCCATATACTGGTACAATCATCCAGGCACTACCCATGCAGTCTTCCAATCATCCAGGCACTACCTGTGCACTCATGCAATCATCCAGGTACTACTCATGCTCTCCTCCAATCACCAGACCCTACCCATGCACTCCTCTATGCACTGAGTCACTACCCATGCACCCCTCCATGCACCCAGGCATAACCCATGCACTCCTCCAATCACCCAGATATTACCCCTGCACTCATGCAACACAAAAAAATACAAAAAAGAGTTCAGAAAACAGAAAGAAATTATAACATAAAAAAAGAAGAAAAAAATGGTTCTTGTTAGAACCGCCTATTTGGTTAAAAATAGACAAATTTCTATGTGTTGTATGAATTGTGGCAAGTGTAATATATGTAGAAGTGCATGGGTAGTGCATGTGTGATTGCATGAGTGCATGTGCAGTGCCTGGGTGATTGGAGAAGTGCATGTGTACTGCCTGAGTGATTGCATAAGTGCAGGGAAAGTGCCTGAGTGCATTAATGAGTGCATGGATAGTGCCTAAGTGATTGCATGAGTGCTTGGGTAATGCCTGGGTGATTGCATGAGTGCACGGGTCATGTCTGGGTGATTGGAGGAGTGCATGGGTACTGCCTGAGTGATTGAAGAAGTGCATGGGTAATGCCTGGGTGATTGCATGAGTGCAGGGGTAAGGTCTTGGTGATTGGAAGAGTGCATGGGTAATGCCTGGGTGATTGGAGGAGTGCATAGGTAGTTCCTGGAGAATTTTATAAGTGCATGGGTAATGGCTGGGTGATTGGAGCAGTGCATGGGTAATGCCTGGGTGATTGCATAAGAGCAGAGGTAATGTCTGGGTGATTGGAGGAGTGCATAGGTGCTGCCTGGGTGCATGGAGGAGTGCATGGGTAGTGCCTGGGTAATTGGAAAACTGCATAGGTAGTGCTTGGTTGAATGCATGAGTGCAGCAGAAGTGTCTGAGTGCATGTATGAGTGCATGGGTTGTGCCTGAGTGATTGCATGAGTGCATGGGTAGTGCCTGCGTGATTGGAGGAGTGCATGGGTAGTGTCTGGTTGATTGCATGAGTGCAGGGGTAGTGCCTGGGTGATTGGAGGAGTGCATAGGTAGTGCCTGAGTGATTGAAGGAGTGCATGGGTAATGCCTGGGTGATTGCATGAGTGCAGGGGTAATGTCTTGGTGATTGGAAGAGTGCATGGGTAATGTCTGGGTGATTGCATGAGTGCAGGGGTAATGTCTGGGTGATTGGAGGAGTGCATGGGTACTGCCTGAGTGATTGAAGAGGGGGCATTCTGCGGGGAGCCAGTGAAAACCGCTCCCTGCAGAATGCCCCCTCTTGGAGACCCGGAGGGCGACGGAGAGTGCTCCCAGTGGCTGGGGGCCGCCGCCAGGAGCAAGAGGACGCAAAAATGGAGAAGATCGGACCCCTGGGGGCTGAGATATGCCCCCCAGAAGGTACGCGACCTTTGACCTTTGCGGGGACCGACGACGAGGCACGTGGGGCTCCGCTGCCGGTCTGGAAGATGCCCCCGGGGTGGGTCAGGTCCCGGGGGCTGCCCCCCCAAGGAGAAGTAAAGCCGGGGAGCGCCGTCGCGCTCCCCGTGAAGGCGCCTTGTATGGGGGCCAGGAGCCCACCGTGGCCCCCACCGAAGAGAAAGGCGGGGGAGCGCCCCTCCGGGCTCTAGGTTAGATACCTCTAGGTCACTCATGGTCTACATGGACTCAGCCTCACTAGGCCCACCTTTGCCCTTGGGCATGCAACACTATGCCTACCCCTCCTCTGGACAAAGGTACCGTGCCTCAGCACCCTCGCGGTCTTCTGGGACAGGTCTACCTCCCATCCCCGGGGTCCCTAGCTGGTCTCCCTTCCGGAGTTTGTTCCAACCAGTACCCTCTCTCTGTTTGGTCCTTGCACCCTAAAGATGCAACCTCTCTGGACCCTCCCCCTCAGCCTGCCGCTGAGGTCATTCTGCTGCCACCACCCTTTCGGGACGACTGGCTTCCCTAAAGAAAGCACAGCCACTCGTGCTTTCCCCACACAGAAAAGCACCCCTTGGTCACTGGCCTGGCTCCCTGATAGGACCTCAGACCGGCCTCACTACCACACTGGCAGTGCCAGGGAGGAACACTGAGGGTGCCCCGTCAGACATCCTACAGCTCATTCCCCCCGTCAGTAGCTCCCCACGGAAACTACCCGGGAACCTAGACCCCTTCCTTGTTCTCCGCTGCGAGAACAGGGCCTATGCACCCTTCCCTCCGAGAGGCGCGCTCTCCTCCCAGAGTACCCTTAGAGAGCCGGTGGGCCCCGAGTTAGCTAGACCCAGGCCCACCTCTCATGGCCCTCCCGGTCTCCCAGCAGCGCCTTGGGAGACCGCCCAGGGACCTACATGGTCCCCGGATGGCCTGCACCACCCCTTATGAAGAGCAGGGTCCCCTCCTTAAGATAGGCCCCACCTGCCTTCAGGGTAGCACGACCACTCCAAGCCAGGGACCCTAAAGATCCCGGCTAGGCCTGCACCACCCCTTTGCGAACCACAGGGTCCCGTCACTTAAGATAGGCCCCACCTGTGTTCAGGGTGGTACTACCTTGCAGACGTCCACCTCCTGCCCCGAGCTAGGGAACACCCCCTGCTCCTGGTCCTTGGGTTCAAGACCCACAGGACCTACCGGACTGGTCACCGTCCACCCGACCCTGACGCCTCAGGGTCCACCACTAACCCTTCACCTGGAAACTAGGGAGTACATGACCCCCACTCCGATCTCCACTGGGTCAGTTACCTCGCCCACCTAGGGTACCTAGGGGCTACCACTACACACCATCACTTAAGAACTACCCTCCTTTGGGGCCACCCACTACCAGGGGCCACCCTGGGTCGCTCAACTCCCCACCAGTTAACCTGGAGGGCCTGCCGGACACCCAACTCTACCACACCCTCCTCCCACCGTGGGAAAAGTTTCTTGGGGTCCCCCACCATGGGAACCCCTGGGGCGTTACTACCTGGGGTAAAGAAACCTCCTGCCCCACCCTTCCAGTGGTTTTGGCCTGCGCCAATGGCAAGTAAAATTTCAGCGGGGGAAGGACACCTGGGGCCCCTTCTGTGGAAACCCTCCCTGCCCTTAAAAAGCGCGGGAATTTTCCAGGACCCCTCTCTCTCCTGTCCCCCACAAAGGTCAATCCACCCCTACACCCCTACCTGTGATGTAGGTATCAGTTGCTGTCCCTATCTCTTGAGGAGACACCCTCCTCATGCAGGTGTAGTGTATGTAGTGTTAGGGTTCAAAGGTGTACAATATGGCTCAGAACATTTGTATGCAATCATTTCCTGGAAAGCACCATCCCGCTAGCACATGATAATCAACATAGCCCGGTCATATCAATACAGTTTACATTTCAACCATAATATCTTCACATGACACGTATGTGCACGGGGCTTTCCTTTCCCATACCTTTAGTTCACCTAACCAAAAGTTTGAACCCTTCTCAGAGCCTTGCGCTCTTCCATTTGCTCATTACTGCATAGATAATGTATGGCAAAACTGGACTTATCAACTGCTATAAATGCGCACCAGAATGGGATACTATGTATCCCACCGCTGCCACCAATGTTGGAAAACGAGGCAGTATCTGTGAGGCCTGCACAAATAACATGACTACATTTGTCCTTCACTGGGAGCCAAACACCCAATTGTAGCGCCTGACTCTCAGAGGGTAGCGTTGCAGAGCAGTCTGAGGCTTTACTCAAGGGAGGTGGTGTGGGCTAGTAATCGCCATTTGCAGGTGCGCAGAAATAACACTCAATAATTGATTGTCCAGTCTGTACTTTGCTTTATAAAAGTAAGAGTACATTTATTAAACACACACACTACTCAATACTATGCACCAAATTTACAATTATACATAAGCTGTTGGAATTACTTTGTGACATTGCGTAACATCTCCACCCCTCCCCAAAGGAGGGGTGGGGTCTAGTACCACCACTCCCATGTATGCATATCATCTTGCCCCCTAATGCAGTGTGTTGAGCATAACCTGGAGCGAGGGCCCTGCGCACTGGCACCATCCCAGTGGCGACCCACCCCATTACCTCAACACGCATTAAAAATAGGTTCACCTGCCCTAGTGACACATAACCCTGACTGAGCATCTTATATTGACCATACAGTATGCACCCCTACATATCCAGGGCTAACAGTCTGGGTTGTTCCTCACTTAAGCGCAGCAGCAAAAATACATGTTTACGCACACTTTAGACTGACAGTACTCAGCACATTTGTTGGACATTAAAATGCGTTGCAATAACAGCCCCTAAAGGCATCACAGATGAAATCACAGGATTACGCATATCCAGCCAGACACCCTAGCAGGAGTGTCTGGCAACATAACCCACTTTGCTTATGACATCACCTTACACAGGTACTTCACATTACATATGTGACCTTCAGTCCCTCTAAAAGGAATAACCGTTAGTAAATGCAGTTGTGGTGCAATTACACCTCTTCACCTCCAGGGGATGCCCTTCTCGAGCCATCCCCAACTCAGCCTTTCACTCCATTAAGCACGTCGCAATACACCCTCAGCTGTAGAACAAAAGTTCCAGCCTAGAAGGTGTATAAATGCTGGTTGAGCCCTTGAGGGTTATCCATTCCAAATCCCTAGGAAACTTAGGGTGGGACTTCACTTCGTGCTGGGGGGAGACTGCGCTTCTCCAGCAGCTCCCCCAGCACCCTTTTCACTCTTGAGGGTGACCCCCTCTTCTGGGGGCCACCAGGGTCAAACGCCAGATTTCCAAATGCCTGGCAAGGCATTATGGGGCGCTTCATGCTCCTCTTCTTGCATATTGGATGAGTGGCTCTCCCGCTGTGCCAGGGAGAGCCGCGATTGAGCTGGCGCTTCGTGCCTAATCCCTTCCTTGGTGGGGGCCCGGTCCCACCCGACCCCCAGGTGAGGGTAACGGATCGGGAGCCCACCCCGGCCGCTCGGTTTGCTTTTGCGGGGCCCGGTCCCACCCGGGCCCCGCGAGACCTCCCGCTTCTTCGGCGGGTCCCAGTCCCACCCGGGACCCGCGACTGCCTCTCTGCTGGGGGGCAGCCTAGGGAGCCCACCCCCGGCTGCCCCCGCCGGCTCCCGCGCGGCCAGCACCCTCGTGTGCTGCCGCGGGAGCCGGCTGAGCAGTTCCGGTCTGCCCGCTCCCATCGGGCAGACGCGTCTTCTGGCTCCGGTCCTGCTGGACCGCGGGGAGTGCGGCGGCACTCCCCGGCCTCCTCCCATTCGTCGGGGCCCGGGGATGGGGTCCCGGGCCCCCTCCTCCTCACGGGGGTGGCATCTTCACGGGGAGCGCGACGGCGCTCCCGACTGCTCGGGACCCGGGGATGGGGTCCCGGGCCCCTTGGGCTCATATTCGCAGGGGCGCGGCGGCGCTCCCCGACTTTACTTCTTCGGGGCCCGGGGATGGGGTCCTGGGCCCCTGGGCACAACTCGCGGGGGTGCGTCGGCGCTCCCCCGCCTTTCTCTCGGTGGGGGCCAGGGTGGGCTCCTGGCCCCCATACAACGCACCTTCACGGGGAGCGCTGTCGCGCTCCCGGCTTACTTCTCCTTGGGGGGCAGCCCCGGGACCTGACCCACCCGGGGGCATCTTCCAGACCGGCGGCGGAGCCCCACGTGCCTCGTCGTCAGTCCCCGCAAAGGTCAAAGGTCGCGTACCTTCTGGGGGCATATCTCAGCCCCCAGGGGTCCGATCTTCTCCATTTTCGCGTCCTCTCGCTCCTGGCGGCGGCCCCAGCCACTGGGAGCACTCTCCGTCGCCCTCCGGGTCTCCAAGAGGGGGAATTCTGCAGGGAGCGGTTTCACTGGCTCCCCGCGCCAGACTTTCGCTTGGCTCTCCTCCTGGGCCTCTCTTCTCCCTGCGCAGAGGCCCCTGCTTCTGCGCACCGGTCCTGGGCTCTTCTTCTGGTGCTGTTAGGGGCTGGGGGGCAGTCAGGGGGTACCTCCTTCCAACTGCCCATTGCCAGGCTCCAGCACCTTCCGCCTCCGCAGACCACACCCCAGAGAGAGCTTCTCTTCCTGTCCAAGCACTTTTTAAAAGTTGAGTAGGGGGCTGGCAGGAAGTCTCTGTTTGTCCTATCAAACAGCGACACATCACTTCCCTGCCCCTGCTCCCTCCTCCTGGTCCAGCCTCTGGGCTTGTTCAAAATGGCGTCGTCCAGGGTCTCTGGCCACATGGTCTCTGAAACAAGACCCTTTCCCCAGGGCTGCCTTCATCTTGGTTCAGCTTGGTGCCTGGCACCCTGAGACAGCTGCTGATGGATTAGCCTGTAGCTCCACCTATCTCCTCTCCTTGGAGGGAAGATCTTCGCTCTGGGAAGAAGGGTCATTAATCTAACCTGCCAGGGCCAGACCCCAGCCAGGGACTCAGAGAAATATGACATTCCTGGATGACCCAAAAGCAGTACAAATATGACTTTGGACTCTGCAGAATACTTCTTTTCACATCCGCTACCGTGGACTTTAGTGCGTGTCTGGAATCTGTAGGCCTTATGGAAGTTAATCTAACACATGGGCTCCACATTCCCATAGGGGAATACTGAAGTGAAAAACACAGTAAAGCACACTGACTTTCCCTGGCATGTTCCTTCCTAGTGTATAAGGCCTATTCCGTGTCACCACCCAATTCTGCATAAGTCCTGCCACACCATTCCCTTTGTAGCTGCTCCTGGACTGCGCACGCTAGGAAACTCCCCTGCGCAGTCCCCCCACGTGTGCACACGCATGTACACAGGTGTTTGCATGTAACTAGCCCAGTGCCCCTTACTCCAGCTGCTGCGCAGCGGCCTAGTCAAGCTAGGGAGACACCAGTAAAATCCCCATGCAGTCCCTTTCCTCATGAGTTCACTGTGGGTGAGTCCCAACTTATGAGGCTCTCCCACAGTAAAAGCTCAACAATTAGGTGCTCAAAAAGCGAAAAATCCAGGCGGCCCATAGTGTCAGAACCACCTTCTAACACTGACACAAACACACACTCATCCATACAGCCACTCTCACAATCACTCACTCTCACATATAGTCATTTATATACTCCAACACTCACATATTCTGCATTTCACATATGTAGTTACTCACACATGTACCACTGAGACATCCATTCACTCACCAACACAGCCATATACACACTCACCCACCCATACAGCCCTCACAGATGCACTCTTGAACCCATACACCCAGTGAATCACCCACTCACACATCCATGCAGGGAGTCACACACACCCCACCCACCCACACAGACACTCAGGCACCCATTCAGGTACTCAGACAACCAATCAATAACCCATATAGACAACCATGTAGGTACTCACCAACCCAAGCAGCCACTTACACACCAACTGACAGACTGATACAGACATTGTCGCAGATTAGTCAGTCACCCATGTATTAGTAAGACATGTTTAATCACTCACTTATACAGTCAGTCATGCACCTACTAAATCATGCATTCAGACACTCATACACCCACTCATTCTTCAATACACCTTGGCATATATATATATAAAACATATTTAAACTTTTTAGAAACACTCAGTCACTGGATGATGTCATCAGTGATGTCATTTGAGATGTCATCAGTGATGTCATCAGTGCTGTCACTGACCATATCATGAGTGATGTAACATGTGATGTCATCAGCAGTGCATTGCGGGGGCGCGAGTTATAGTTAGCTCAACTAACTATAACTGCCGAATTTCTCTGGTTTTGTACGAGTGAAATGTCCAACTAACTATAACGCCCCTGAAACCTGTAGTTTTTCAGTGAATATATATATATATATATATATATATATATATATATATATATATATATATATATCCAATAAAATAAAATATTTAAAAAACAAAATGTTCTAAGTCACTAAAAGAGTAAACAACTTAAAATTCTTCAAATTTAGTAAAAATTATTTTACACATTAAAAACATTAACACCTTGCCTGCGGCAGGAATTCCAGCCCGGTGCTGGACATTCCAATCGCGGGCGTGGTCGTGATGGAACCCAGCCGTCATGCGCACAGGCCACCTGTGGCTCATGACGGCTGGGTTCCGTCATGAGCATCGAAGGGGTTAACAATTACAAAACTTTTAAAATTTATACAAAACTACACAAACTATTAAAATAAATATATAAAAAGCGTACTACTTCCACTTCACGCGACGCAAAAATAATAAAACTGGGTACAATTTACAAATCTCCCTGCAGTAAATTCAATAGTAATGAAAGTGTGTGATTGCGGAAAGGTTATAATTACTATTGCCATTCCATCCAGTACAACAGTAGGGAAACTGTTGGAATGCAGAGGAGAAAAATTTACAATTTCCACTCCAGTCAATACAACAGTAGGGGAAGTGTTGGATTGTGGAGGGGTACATTTTTCTATTCATACTCCAATCAGTACAACAGTAGGGAAAGTGTTGGATTGTGGAGAGGTAAAATGTACTATTACCACTCCAGTCAATACAACCATAGGGAACGTGTGGGATTGCGGAGGGATAACATTTTCTATTCATACTCCAACCAGTACAACAGTAGGGAAAGTGTTGGATTGTGGAGAGGTAAAATTTACTATTCCCACTAGGGCCAATACAAGAGTAGGGGAAGTGTCGGATTGCGGTGGGAAGTAAAATTTATATTCCCACTCCAGTCATTACAACAGTAGGGAAAGAGTTGGATAGCAGAGGGGCCAAATTTACTATTCCCACTCCAGTCAGTACAACAGTAGGGAAAGTGGTGAACAGCGGAGGGGTAACTTTTTCTATTCCCACTCCAGTCAGTACAACAGATGGGGAAGTGTTGGATTGCAGATGGTTAAATTGTGATATTCTAACTACAATCAGTATAATAGTTGGGAAAGTGTATTCCCACTCCAGTCAGTATAACGGTAGGGGAAGTATTGGCTTGTGGAGGGGTAAAATGTGATATTCCTACTACAATCAGTACAACAGTAGGGAAAGTGTTGGATTGCGGAGGAGTAAAATTTACTATTCCCACTACAATAAATCCAACGGTAGGGAAAGTTTTGGATTGCGAAGGGGTAAAATGTACTATTCCCACCCAGTCAGTACAACAGTAGAGAAAGTGTTGGATTACGGAGGGGTAAAATTTACTATTCCCACTCCAATAAGTGCAACATTAGGGAAAGTGTTGGATAGCGGAGGGGTAAAATTTACTATTCCCACTCCAATAAGTGCAACAGTAGGGAAAGTGTTGGATTGCAAATGGGAAAAATTTACTTTTCCCATGCCAGTAGGTAGAACAGTAGGGAAAGTGTTGGATAGCGGAGGGGTAACATTTACTATTCTCACTCCAATCAGTACAACAGTAGGGAAAGTGTTGGGTAGTGTAGGGATAAAATGTACTATTCCCAATCCAGCGAATACAACAGTAGGGGAAGTGTTGGATTGCAGGGGGGGGGGTAAAATATACTATTCCCACTCCAGTCGGTACAACAGTAGGGAAAGTGTTAGATAGCAGAGGGCTAAAATTGACTATTCCCACTCCAGTCATTACAACAGTAGGGAAAGTGTTGAATTGAGGAGGGTTAAAATTCACTATTCCACGCCAGTCATTACAACAGTAGGGAAAATGTTGGATTGCAGAGGGGTAAAATGTACTATTCCCACACCAGTAGGTAGAACAGTAGGGAAAGTGTTGGATAGCGGAGGGGTAACATTTACTATTCTCACTCCAATCAGTACAACAGTAGGGAAAGTGTTGGATAGTGGAGGGGTAAAATTTACTATTCCCACTCCAGTCAGTATAACAGTAGGGAAAGTGTTGGATTGAGGAGGGGTAAAATGTACTTTTCGCACTACAGTCAGTGTCAGTGCAACATTAAAAACAAACAAAGGGCCTCATTACGATGTCGGGAGGAAAGCCTCCTCCTGACTGTCGTATTTCCCTAGACCATGTCGGAGCCCTTCAGACCGAATCGGTAAGGTTACAATTAGCCCGACCGATTATGATGTGCGTGGTCGGATTGTAAACCGTACGGTTTTTCTGAATCGGTTCAGACCAGATCTTAGAGAATTCGTGTCCATCAGAACCGCATGATACAGCTCTATGGACTGCGTTTCCGACTAAGAGATTATGATGCCGGTTTCCAACAGCCTTTCCGAGTTGGCCTGTCTGACAGAAAAAGGCTGTCAGGCACTGACTTTGGGGGCCCCTTGCAGGCACCCCTTCATTCTGCGGCCTCTGGTTTGGGGCTGAGGGGGTACCTAAGGGACCCCCCTGTAAAACCCTGCACTGTGTGGCAGGCACAATGGGGTGCTTGCGACAGGGTGCAGGGTTTTCCGCACAACCCCCATTTCCCCATGGGAGCCGGTGTTGTCGGGCGGAACACGGGCTCCCATAGAAGTCAATGGGAATCTGACCGAACAGTGTCCCTGTCGCATCGTAATAGGTCAGGCAGAACTGCTGACAGCAAGTCGGTTGGTTCTGATTCCGAGACGGAGTCAGCGGAAAGTTACCGCCCAGCATCGTAATGAGGCCCAAAATATCTTAATTTTAAAAAAAAACTTTCAAAAACATAGAAAATATATAAAAATATAAATATGTTGAACAAAAAATACAAATATATTTAATATTAAAAAATTTAAAAAAATTAAAATATTACAATGTTAAATACATATCACAAATACCCAAAAATATTATTATAAATGAAATACAAAAACAATTTTCTTACAAATAAACATTTTTATTTTTAAATTATTTCTTAACAAAAAAATAGTTATTACATAAATTAAATTTTGTTACTTCCTACCCTATAACCCCACAAAAATCACAACCTGCACCTAAAACTTAACTTTAAAAAAAATTATATACACTATTAATATAAATATTTATCAACAAACCAATTATCATTAATTAAATATTAATTATTAATGAATTATACTTAATGTACTTCCAACAATGTACCCTCATGAAACACACAACACACTCATAAAATTTGACAGAAAATTATTTATATCATTAACATCATTAATTATCAAATTAATATTAATTGAAAAATAATTATTAATTACTTACAATTAATTTACTTCCCACCCCACCCAACACCACTGCACAACCCACATCTAAAATCTAAAAAAACAATCAGCATAATTAATTATCAATTAAATATGATTTTTTTTTTTTTTTAATTACATCATATACATTTAAAATATATACTAAAATACATAATTAAATAGCGATATTTTAACCAACTATATTTTTGCAAACAATTTTTCATCACTTCGATATTTTAAAATTGATGTTACTTACCTTAAAATCGATATTCTTGACAACGATATTCTTGCTGATGATATTTCCATGTCACGATATTTTGGACTCAATACTTAGGTATGGTGATATTTTAAACTCAATATTTTGTCTGAATACCAAGTTTGTTAATGGTCCATTGTTTTTTTTGTCGCTCTTCGTGTGTTGTAGACTATATTATTGTTGTTTCACAATATGCGCTATTTTCTGCATAATTTCTTAATCCTTGTGATTCACACATGAACTATGTTGGACAGTTTAATATTGTGGCGGAAACAAGGTTTTGCGCGCATTTTATAATTTATTCACTATATTTGAACTTTTTTCTCTTCGCATTGTTCAACAATTGGCGTATTTTACATTGCGCATTATGCTACACAAACACCCCATCACAGACACATGCGAGAGTTTGTTTTTTTAGCTCTTTCGTCTGATTGTACTAACTTCCAGGTCATATGACACTGATTGTCGATGTGTTTTTTTTAAGAGCTACCCATTTTGGTCTGTTGGAGGAACGCGTCTATGGCCGTCCGATTGGGAGCGGTCACCGATATGGTTAGCAATGTAAATTTTCATGCAGTACACTGTAATACACTGAGCAGCATGTTCTTATTTTCCTTACAGTGCTTATCTTTTTCTTTATCATTTGTAGATTTGAGGAGCATTCATGCTGGTGTAGCATATAGCAGAACGATAAAACGCATGTGATATATGCATTGGATTAATTATATTAGAGTATTACTTTGGATTTGGCCAATACCGCAAGGAAGTCCATGAGATAATACTGCTTCTTTGTTGATTGTCGTCACTTTGGAGCACCAATAATTCCACTTTTTTTGACTCCGTTACCCTTGCATTTTGTCACAGTTCTTCCTTTTTTATTGCTGCATACCCACTCATAGGAGCGCATGAATACATCGTATAGAGTCAGTAACTCATTCATGGTCTTACGTTTCGGCAGTACATTGTCTCGGCATGTCTGCAAGTGCAGCATCAGTTGAAGGTTTCCGTCACTCTTTGGCTTCCACATTATGCATGATGAACTTGCCCACCTAAACAACATGTTGTTATCACAGTTGGTCACGGTGACGGCATTTTGCAGTTTTTTTGGCACTGGTGTTTCATTGTTTGCAACATTCTATGTATCACACACTGTGAATACACATCGGGTCCACTTATATTTATAGGACACACACATTGCATGGCACTCCTGACAGAAGATACTTGTCAATGGTCATTTTGAGCACCGAGAGCAGTATTTCGCAAACAGGTGGTGCATGTTTAATGGTATCATTGTTATCATGTCTTTTTTCCCTATGAACTGTCCTGATTTGACCTTTTGTATTCTATTTTGACTTTTAGTTAACCCTGATGAAGGGTTATCCCAAAATGCACTAGCTTTTGGATATGGCTGTTTAAATAAGAAGATTTGCGCATTGTCAGTCTTTTGTCTGTTCAAATGTGGAGCAACATTTTTTTCGAACTACTGATAACATCAGTACCTTCAATAAAACATTTTAAGTGCTGAAGAATATCAATTTTGATTCAATTAACAGTTTAATTATTGTTATTTTGGTATATATTAAAGCCTGAGGGCTAGAAAGTTGTGCACTTTGGGTCTGGTCCTCCGTTTGGTTTCCAGCTATTCACCATTACTCTACACAAGCACTGGGCAGAACTCATACAATTGTTGCACACTAAGTATTGGTTGCTATTACCACAAATTTTGTTTCTATCATCATTATATTTTTACACTTAGAGTGTATTAGAACACATTTGCTAAAGGGTTTATTTTGCCAGTTCGAAATGGCAGTTTAAAACTGCTCACGCATGCTGCAATGACAGGCCTGAAACATGTTTTTAAATAGATACTTAAGTGGGTGGCACAGTTAGCGCTGCATGCCTAAGTAGAATTATTTTATTAACAAGCTGTGGGTATATGGTATACCACTTTGCTAGGGACTTACACATGAATTAAATATGCCAATCGGGTGTTAGCCAATTTTACCATGTTTAGAATATCTTAAACACCAAACATGACCTTCCTACCTGCTCCTAATCAAAATTTAGGGCCTCATTATGATGTTGGGTGGAAACTTTCCGCCCGACTCCGTCTTAGAATCGGAACCAACCGACTTGCAGTCGTCGGTGCCACCCGACCGATTACGATGCGACCGAACACTGTTCGGTCAGATTCCCATTGTTCCCAATGGGAGCCCGTGTTCCGCCCGCCAATGTAGGCTTCTATGGGGAAATGGTGGGTGTGCAGTAAAACCCTGCACCCAGGCTCCCCGTTGTGCCTGCCACACAGTGCAGGGTTTTAGGTAACACCCCTCATCCCCAAACCGGAGGTTACAGGATGAAGGAGGCCTGCCAGGGGCCCCTTCAGTCAGTTTTCAACAGCCTTTTCGTGACGGACAGGCCGACTCGGAAAGGCTGTTGGAAACCGGAATCGTAATTGTTTGGTCAAAAACACTGTCCGTAGAGATGTACGATGTGGTTCCGACCGACACAAATTCTCCAAGAGCCGGTCGGAACCGATTCAGAAAGACCGTGCAGTTTACAATCCGACCGCGAACATCATAATCAGTTGGGCGAATTGTAACCCAACTGAGTCGGTCGAAAGGGTTCTGACACGGTCTAGGGGAATCTGACTGTCAGGAGGAGGCTTTCCGCCAGACATCCTAATGAGGCCCTTAGTGCCTATTAAATGTAATAAGGCAACACAATGTTGTCCTATGTGAGAGGTATGCCTCACTGTAGTGAAAAATTTATTTAGTGGTTTTTCACTGCCAGAACATAAAAAACTTAAAGGTACATGCCCTACTATGTAAATATAATGCACCCTTCCCTATTGGCTTACTAGGCACTACTTTAGGGGTAGCATATGTAACAAAAGGGGAGTTTAGGTGTTGACAAGGGAGTTATTTTGCCAAGTATTATTAAGTTTGAAACGGCATTCAAAATGCAATTCAGACTATTCAAGTCAGTGGAACAATAAGTGTTACAGGCCCACTAGTGGAAGTTTAATTTACATGCACTGGGCATATAGTATACCACTTTACTAGGGACATTTAAGTAAATTAAATATGCCAATTAGGTGTAAGCCAATTGTACTATGTTTTATGAAGTGAGCACAAGCACTTTATTACTGGTTAGCAGTGGTAAAGTGCACAGAGTCCTAAAGCTGGCTAAAGTGAATTCAGAAAAACAGGAGGGTGAAGGCCAGCAGCGGGTCCTGTATATGGGCATAGAGGCTGCACCCCCTTTACTTTCATAGCTTCCTAGAAGAAAAAGCTTAAGTAAACACAATTAAAATGGAGGTTACGTTACTAGGCATTTTTGCAAGGCGTGCCCCTTTGTGAGCCTGGATGTGTCTGATTCAGCACTAGGAGAGCTTATCCACGCACAGCCCTGCTCTTTTTCTCACATCGCCGTGACGTTGATTCCATTTCTCCACCTTCTTCCAGAGTGCCCATTAAAAACAGCATCAGGCATTTAGCCGTCAAGCCCGGGATCCACGAGTTTGCATGCCACTCAGCAGCAGTTACCCCACCTTTTAATATCTTGTCACAGGGTGAGGTGGGGCCAGCAAGCTTGACTGACCAAACCCCACCGTGTGACAAGACGTGAAAGGGTGGTTTAGGAAGTTTCCAAAAGACAAGCTGCAGACAAACATATTTACGTCGGTCTATGGTGTCAGGTCACGCTAGATTTGGTGTATCTACGATCACATTCCCACTAAGCACAGCATACATGAGAAGCCGAGATCTGATCCTGAACTGCGAGCTGCCCAGAACAGGTCGAGTTCGCACTATATTAAACTGTGAAAAAAGAAATCCTGATAGGTGTGACTTGACGTAACCTTTACAAGCAAGATGAACAGATCAGCAGCTGCCTCAACAAAAAAAACTTCACAAGTAAGTTTGGAGAAAAAAGTAATAATCTGTTCTTTCTCTCGTCTTTTCCTTTTTAACTGCTGTCTCCTCTGCAGCACCAATGGGGTCAGTTCAAACTTTTTACTGCCACAACTTCATGTGGTTGTTTTTTCTCCATTATAGATTACATGTGCCTATTTTTGTGACAGTAGGCATCTAGGCGTAATCTGCAAGGAGAATAAAACAAGCGATAACAAGGTAACAAGGTGTAACTTTTTATTAATGAAATTGCTGGTTACTCAAGTTATGTTTGGTGTGTTTGTGTGAATGAGTGAGTCATTGAATGTGGGTGTTGACTGTGTAAATAGGTAAATGTGATGGCTATATGAATTCGGTGAGTTGCAGTGGGAAGTTTGATGCAAATGGGTGAATATGAGAGGTAGATGAATGATGTAAGGTGGGAGAAAATTAAATAATTGTTGAATGGGGTAGGTAGGTAGGGGAATGTATGATTGAGTGTGTGAATGAGTAGGAGTTAGTGGGTGAACAGCAGAATGGGAGAGGGTGTGGATGGGAGTATATAGTTCAGTGGGGGAATTAGTGTGTATGAATGGATGGATAAATGTGAGTTGATGAGAAATTGTGCTGAACATACACTGGAAATATTGGTGAAGGTTTGAAGGGAATCTGGTCAGTCTCAGGCCTCTTCTCTCTTAGCTGGGTCCTATGGCTCATTGGACTAATGCATCCACTAAGCGTTCCGACGAGGCTGATGATGAATTTCACCCCACAGTTTGAACTCCAGCACTCCACTCAGCCTTTCATCCTCTCAAATTTGAATAAAAAGAAAACTATTGAGTTGTGTAAAAATGAACATCTGTGTTCACCCTCTCTTCCCAGCCAGACTCTCCGAGAAGATCAGGCATCAGGTGTGCTCGCTATGCTCAATTGCGTGGTGCAATGCTGTGTATGGACTTCCGCCCCACCAATTTTTGCAATCACTAACTGCCAGTGGTGAAGGCAAAAAGATAGGAGAATGACCACCCAAAGGCTGCCTGCCTGGTAACCTCAAAAGAGGGGCCAGCACTTGCTTCAGATACATCCTCATCAGTTAATGAAGTTGTTCTGGACAAGTGGGGTCTACAATACTTCAACTGATAGTGACAGACATTGTTTAGCACCTCTATATTCCTAATCATCCTGGGCTCCTCTTCTTCTGCCTGGGACAAATCTTGATAGCCCGTATCACTCGGAATCCCCCCACACCCACAGACCACGTTCAAAACCTTGGCCTCATCCTGGACTCTTCACTCTCAATGCACTGCCAAATCAACACCGTTTTGTCCTCCTGCTTCCACACACTCTGCCTCCTTCGTAAGATCTTCAAGTGGATCCCCACCGAGTTCAGGAAAACGGTTACTCATGCGCTTGTCAGCAGCAGACTTGACTACAGCAATGCACTCTATGCCGGCACCACCCAGAAACTTCCTAAAAAACTGCAGACTGTCCAGAACTCTTCCACCAGACTCGTCCTTAACATCCCATGCCCAACCACATCACTGGCCACCTAAAAGACCTTCAATGGCTACCTGTCAACTTTCAAGCTTCTCACACACACCTACCAATCCCTCCACAACGCTGGACCTGCATACCCTAACCACTGCCTCTCCTTCTACACTCGCAACAGACATCTCTGCTCCACCCAACTGGCCACCATCCCATGGATCTGCATGACCACAGCTGGAGGAAGACCCTGCCCCTACCTTTCTGCGAAGAACTGGAACTCCCTGCCTCTGTGTCATGACCAAGTTGTCCTGGTACACCGCTCGTTCCTGTCACTGTCCCTAGTGTGGCCCCCTCCTCTATTAAGACATTACTTGGAGTAGAAATTCTCTAATGGCAATGGTGGTGTACATGCAAGTAGGTCTGTGTTTTTTTTCACTAGTGCTTTTGTTGACCCTGCGATGGCTCTTTACCTTTGAAAAAAGAATAAGTTCTTATGAGACATTCATGTATTTACATATGTTATTGTACTGGCCACTGATTTCCTACACTGGCAGTAATAGCTGATGACTCACTGATTGTTTCCTGCCAGTAATTGTTGATGACTCACTGATTATTTTCCATACACTCCTGGAAGCGCTTATCTCTCAGATTCATTTTGAAAAAGACATCTTTATGCTTGATAGACAAAACTACATCTAAGGATTTGTTAAGACAGTTTCATTTTAAATATAAAGAACTCTGGATACAACGAGACCCAAGTTTGATTTGGACCTATGCTGAACCTTTTGCTAAATCATCTAAAAGAACTGTTTTTCATATTTGGCAATGACATCCCCAAGGACTGTTTCAAAAGGGTACTCATTCCACCTTCTCCTTGGGAACTTTCACTGGGGCTGTGTGAATACCTTTCATTGCTACCAAGGAAAGGTCCTTAGCGGGAGTTGGGCTCCATCGTCACCCCATCAGAACTTCGCGGTGTTCAGGTGACCGGTTGGTGACAGAAGGCCAAGCCTGCAAAACCTGAACATTCAGTTTGGGAACATGGACAGCAACCGTATTGACACACAAGACCTGGCCCAGGCCCTAGCCACAGATCAAGCAGGAGACATGGATGTCACTAGGGTACTGCAGGAGTCACAGATAAAAGTCCAGAAGCTTAGGGGGAGAATGTCGAGCTTCGACAAGAACTGGAAATAAATAAGTCAAGAAGTATTCCCTGGGACATCTCCTTAGGGACAAGCACCCACTTTCCCAACAATGTAGGAGCCAAGACAAAACATCTGTGCCTACACGAGTAAATCAAGATTCTACTACTCCCCTGCAGATTTCTGTAGCCATGCCTAATCTTGTTCCTCTAACCACCCCGGAACGTTTCTTTGGCGAAAGCTCTAAATATGCAGGTTTTATCAGTCAGTGTCAATTGCATTTTCTTTGTATGCCCCCGGCCTTCCCTTCTGATGCAACTAAGGTAGCTTTTGACATATCCTATTTAGGTTGTGTGGCAGCCAATTGGTCAATCCCACTTATTGAGAACAATAACTCAATAATATATGATTGGCAAGCCTTTAGTACAGCAATGACACACCTTTTCTCAAAACATGTTTTCGTGCAATGAAGCGATAATGAACTCTTAAATCTGTGCATGGGTCAAAAGATTTACTCACATACATCACTACTTTTAATCTGCTTCTTGCCAAAACCAGATAGCCAGAGGAGAAGAGGAAGTCCCTCTTCTATCGAGGGTCGCAAGATGACCTTAAAGATGCATTATCCCATACTGTTGACCTTCCCGAAGATTATTCGGGATTTGTGGATTTTGTAGTTAGACTTGATCATCTCTTGGGAGAACGTAAGGGGGAGAGGTCATGTACTGAGCCAAGGGTAGTTTTGGGTAAGTCAGAGTGAAAAGATCCTGAGGCTAAAACCTTAGACCCAGAACCAATGCAAATAGGCAGCACCAAGGGACCTTTGTCAGCAAAAGAAAAAGAGCGAAGACGCAAAATGAATTTGTGTCTCTTTTGTGGAAAAGCTAGGCAATTTGCCCAAGACTCTTCCGCTGGGCCCAATAAATTCAAGACTATTGTGAGTGTTCAAGTCCCTGAAATGCAGGAAAAGTAACTCTCTCAACTGGAATGGAGATTGCCCTGTTAAAAGAACCTGAGCTACAGATCTCCCACTATTTAGCCAACACAGTACCCCAAATATCACATCATCTTTCCATCCAAGTTACCCTAATTTTAGGTACACAGCAGAGACAAGTTCTATCTATGCTCCTTTCTTCTGGAGCCACCAGCAACTTTTTAACCTGACACCACCTGAGAAACTTGGAATTCTTAAAATTTCCAAAGCTGAACCTGAGCCAGTACGAACGGTAGATGGGTCAGAACTATCTTTCGGACATATTAAGTTTCAAACTGTGCCTTTAACCTTACTCTGTGATAATGGTCCCACAGAAAAGCTTAGTTTTGATCTTATTGACGCTTCAACTTTTGATGTTATCCTGGGAGTACCCTTGTTGTTTTTCCATAACGCTAAGATTGACTGGGTACTTAGAATGGTGACTTTGGATTCCTCATATTGCCGAAGTACTTGCTACCAAGAATCCACAGTGGATTGGGTTTCACCTCAGCATTGTGTGGCAACCTCATCAACTGACACAACTCCAGATTTGTCTAGTGTCTATCAGGATTACCGTGAACTCTTCAACCCTGTAAAGGCTGCTCAGCTACCGCCCCACTGATCTTTAAATTGACACATAGATTTAATTCCTGGCGCTCCCTAGCCCTGCAGTAGGGTCTATGCACTCACAGAACCTGAGACCCAATACCTGAAAAAATACTTAGATGAGCTCCTACAATTAGGCTTAATTTGACATTCTACATCTCCAATTTCCTCCCCTCTGTTTTTTGTGGCCAAAAAATCTGGAGAGTTAAGAGCGTGCATCGATTATAGGACAGTAAACAAAGCCACAATAAAAAACAAATATCCTTTGCCACTCATTCCTGTGTTGTTAAACCAGATAAGACACTCAATTATTTACACTAAGCTAGACCTCCATGGGGCGTACCATCTAATACGGGTAAAAGAGGGTGATGAATAGAAAACGGCATTCCAAGCTAAGTTAGGACTGTTTGAGTACACTGTTATGCCCTTTGGCCTGTGTTACGCCCCAGCAGCTTTCCAATATTTTATTAATGAAGTCCTTTGTGAGTTCCTGAATGTATGTGTTGTCGTCTATATTGATGATATACTCATTTGTTCTAGACTGAGAAAGAACATTTGCAACATGTTTGTGCTGTCCTTGAAAGACTCCAAGAGAATTCCTTATTTACCAAACTAGAGAAGTGTACTTTTCATGCTCACACAGTAGAATTTCTTGGTTGCCTTCTTTCGCCAACATGGATCACTATGGATCCCAGAAAAGTGAACGCTATTTTAGAATGGCCTGAGCCTGCAGCTGTTAAAGAAGTGCAGAGAGTCTTAGGTTACACCAATTTTTATCAGCACTTTATTCATGTCTTCACTGAGACTGTTTCCCCCATCACTTGCTTGCTAAAAAAGGGACAGCCCTTCATCTGGACTCCTTCAGCAGCTCAAGCATTTAAACAGTTGAAGGAAAAGTTCACCACAGCTCCAGTCTTACAACATCCTGACCCAGACTAACCCTTCTTTGTGGAAGCAGACGCTTCCCAGGTGGCCATAGGGGGAGTATTAACTCAAAAAAGTCCAAAAGACGGTCAGTTACATCTAGTAGCCTTCTACTCAAAAAGGCTTCTCCCAGCAGAGAAAAAATTATACAGTGGCCGAGAGGGAATTATTGGCAATCAAACTAGTTTTTGAGGAATGGCGTCATCGTTTGATGGGGGCAAAACATACTGTCACCATTTTGACTGACCATAATAATTTGCAATTCTTTAGTTCAGTGAAAGCTCTAATCCTACAAAAAATGCGCAGGTTGCATTTCTTTAGCAAATTCGACTTTATTATCACATACCGTCCTGGAACAAGACAATTGCAATCCGACATCCTCTCTAGATTAGGTCACACTCCTGCATCAAAAACTGACCAGCAGTCTCCTGAAATAATAGCTGCTGATAAAATCATAGCAACTACCTTAGAGAGTGATTTCTCCTCATAAGACTGTCAAGCAGCCCAAGATCTGTCTTCACACATAAGGGCTGTCTATACCTACCAAATCAAAAACTCGGAGAACAAGTCTTACAATGGACTCACGATTCCCCTTTAGCAGGTCATCCGGGGATCTACAAGACCTTGAGAAACTGTCAAAAAGAATGTTGGCGGGTATCAATGTGTAAGGATGTGATAAATTATATAACTGCATGCCCTACTTGTGCATGAAACAAATCCATGCATCAGACACCAGTGGGTCCTTTACAGCTGCTTCCCATACCACCACATCCCTGGCACATTATAAGCGTAGATTTCATCACAGATCTATCACCTTCTCATGGGTACACTACTATTTTGGTATTTGTTGATCAACTATCAAAAATGTCACACTTTATTCCCCTGACCAAATTATCAACGGCAGACAAATTCAGTGCCCTTTTTCTTCAACACCTTGTTAAACTGCATGGACTTCCCACCAATGTTATCTCTGACCGAGGGGTACAATTTCCTTCTCGATTTTAGAAAGCACTTTGCAAACTCTTAAAGATTGACATTGCCCTCTCTTCAGCCTACCACCCCGAATCTAACGGACAAACTGGAAGGATAAATCAATCTTTGGAACAAACCCTACATTGCCTTTAAGCCTCCACCAACAGTCAATGGGACGCAGTCCTCTCTCTGGCTGAATTTGTCTACAATAACAGTGTACACTCAGCCACTTTTATTTCCTTACTGGTTATAAGCCTAGGACACTTAAGATCATCACAGACACATCTCTAGTTCATGCTGTTACATCGCACCTTCAGACTCTACAAAAGACACAAGAAGATGCTAACCATTGGTTTACAAAATAAGCAATCTATGAAATTTCAGGAAGATAATCATAACACTACCCCTCCATACAAGGTAGGGGATTTAGTCAGGTTATCAACACGAAATATTAAGTTGAACGGAGCACGGAAATTACAATCTAAGGGGATCATTACGATGACGGATGGAAAAGCCCTCCGACCGCCATGGTATTGGGAAGAATCCCCCCGCATGACCCGCGGCATTTGCGTCAGACAAATTACGATGCAATGTACGCAGAATCAGACCGCGGCGGAAGGATGCCACAAAAGATCACCCACCTCGGAAAAGCTGCAATCCGACCGCGTCGGATGGGGAAAGCTGTACAAAGGCTTGAAAAGGCCGCTCCTGCCGCGGCATGACCGCATGGCCAATTACGATGAGAATGCGGAGCTGCCGGACCGAGCACTGCGTCTGACCGCCGCGCACGCACATAGGCCAAATGAATGGCGGACGGAACCAACTTCACAACAACGCCCGAAGTGTGCCTGTACCCCCAGCCGCCCACAACCACAACACACACGCCACAATGATACACCCCAACTTGCTCCTGGTAGGGAAAGCCATGCACAGCATGGAAGAGACATCTGGAGGTCATCACCAATGTGGACACACCCACAGACCACAGTATAAAACCAACCCCATCCTGGACCAGCATCCTTTGCACACAAGCTGAGACAGAGGGACAGGACACCATTGACTCACACTGCACAACATCACACCCACCTATCCTCACACAACACCACTTCCACCCACACACCTCACACACTACACATATCTCCAACATCACCTTGCACCCTGCACCCCTCATTCATTTGCACCATTCCCATATTTTAGCTGCACGAGTAGGCGGGGACACAGCCCACCTTTCTGAAAGGAGATGTGTGATTGGGGGTACCTGTGAGAGAGGGCTCTGGCCCACATCCGCAACTCCCAGAACAGGAAGATAATCAATGTTTGGAGGAACGTTTCACATGAATGTGGCCATTTACTACTGGCCTTCGTGCCGTCACTGCCAGGGCCACGGATCATGTTTGGGTGGGCCTGGCCCACCCGGCCCACCCGCTACAACCGGGCGTGCTCCCAGGTCATAGTACTCCCCCTTCACATCTGCCAATTCATCCCTCTTCGGGAAGTGGACATGTATGTCCTTGTCAAGCATCAATGCTGACAGTACGTCACGCACCACCATGCTGATCATGGGCTGTGAGATCCCACCTGCGCTGGCCACAGTGTACTGGAAAGACCCAGTAGCAGAGAAATGCAGTGCAGCCATAACCTTCACTGTAGCAGACAATGCAGCCGGATGTATTCTTTTGGGCTTCACATGGGGCTTCAACTGGGCACATAGGTTCCGTAGTGTGCGGCGATCCAAACGGAATTTCTGGATGATTTTGATGTCCTCCATCGTCGCCAGGTTGGGGACAGGTCGAAGGATGGGTGGTCTCCTCCTACGTATGTCAGGGTACATGAGCATGAGCTCAGTTATAGATGAGATGTGGTGAACAGCTTACCTAGAGACTCACACAACCACAACATTGAGGGGACTCTTGGTCACGTGAAATGCACATGTGACCTGCATTCAGGTGTTGTTTTTCTTCGCTCACTCGCCATACTGACACTACAACATCCAATGAAGTCGATGTGTGTGGCATATGGTACACTGCTACATCAAGGATGAGCTGCCCTGTGGTTAGATGGCACAGCACTTGTGTTTCCCAGCATAAGTGCTGAGTTGCATGTAGCTGCTGTCACTGCACGAGCGCAAGCCTCAGTCCAACAATACACAACAACATTACGGGATGGGGGCAGTGAGTGTCATCTGGACAATGCAACATGGATATACAGTACGGTGGACAGAGACATGTGGACATTATGGGGTCAGTCCTGCGTGAGGGTGTGTAGAATTTGCATGACAGACATTGCAATGTTCACCTAAATGAGGCACAAATGCACATGGATTGTGTATACATGCCCACAGGGCTGACAATGACCGATGATGTCGGTCAGAGCTATGTTTGTTTGTTCCACATGTGCACTCCTGTGATGTGTGGGTACATTTACAGGCAATGGCGGCTGGGCACACTGCACGCCACACCAGTACGTGTGTTGTGAGTGCTAGGGATTACGAGTATGTCTGATTTGCTGACAATGGACACCTCTGATTGTCTTTCTATGTCACTGGCCCTTCACAAGTCGACCCCTGGCCAAGAGACGCCAGTCAGATGTCAAGGGATATTCAAGCGATGTTCACAGGTTGGATGTTTCATTACACTACATTGGTACAGTGTGAGTGACCTTTGTTCTTTTTGACTCCTTCCCTCGTTTCAGTCCATGCTGGCCACGAGGCATGACTATGTATGTAATTGCACTCTCCTTTTCTTGGACATACCATGTGTGTGAAGACTTGACTCAAAGGTCACACTCTCTCATACCTTCACAGTGTAGTGACCAGCTGGTCACTGTTCTAGCTGTACTGATGTATCAGCCACTCCCAGAGGGCTGGCTTACCCCCCACCCCACAGCCACCCAGCACAGGCGTCAATGGACATGTGACCCTGCCAACAAACGTGGCTGGACGCACGTGCCCTGGGCCAGTTCTCCCATGCTAGTACGGTGTCTGTGTTGTTACTTCATATGCATGGGTGCCTCGTGCCCCACAACAATACACATGGGGTGCAACAATCACTTTAGGCGAATGAGTTGTGATGTGTGGTGACAATGCTAATGCAGAATGTGTTTGCATGCGCGTTAGCTGGCATCCGCAGCGATGACACGCATTGGCCCCAATTGAATGTTGCATGATTGCGGTCGCAGCTTCCATGCCACCGCGGTGTGGCACACACTATGCGAATGAACCATCAGCCAATGAGAGCCTTCAGTGGCATACATTTTTTGATATTGCGGTGTGCGCGCTTGGCAACTGCGGGGCTCGGCATTGGCCCCATTTTCCTTCAGGGGCACCGAGGGTCACTCATGGGGATTGGGTGGGCCTCGCACTTTGCATTTGGTAGGTTGCCACATTCATTGTGGTGCCGCAACGCTTGCTGGGAGTTGTAGTTGTTCAGGGGTTGCATGCGTGGAGATGATTGGTACGTACCTCTGCTGTTGAACGCGGTGGCGTCTTGTCTGCCGGAGGTGCATCAGGTAGAGCTGCGGGAAGGCCTGTAGCGCAGGATCCATGGCGGGTCCGGTGGTTCTGATGGGTACTGTATCGGCTTTTCCTCTCCGTTGTTGTGTTTCCGCCATCCGTGACGTGGTGGTTTTTACGCGGCGATGGGAAGGGCTGTTTGCAACATCGTAATCTGGTTGGCGGACGGAACGTGTTTCCGCATGCCGGTCTTGCTCTGTTGGCTCTGTCCGCCACCCTTACATACGCAAAAAAGCGTGCGGAGCCTGACAAACCGCGGCGGACGGAAAATGACCTCTGTTGGACCATTGTAATTTGGTGGTCGCAATGACCGCACCTGGAGCGGGAAAATTGACTTTTTCCGCCACCAGCGCGGATGGGCTTCCGCCCGTCATCGTAATGGGCCCCTAAATTCATTGGCCCATTTCCCATCCAAAAAAAACTTAGCCCAGTTTCTGTGAAGTTGGATTTACCCCCTAAATATACTATCCATCCAGTATTCCATGTTTCCCTTTTAAAACCCCATAACCTTGCTTCTGATTCCCCTCCTCTTCCAAAATCAATACAGGGTCATCTTGAATATGAAGTACAACGCATTCTTGATGCAAAAAGGGTACGTGGACATTTATACTACTTGATTGCTTGGAAAGTATATGACTCTTCGGAAAACTCTTGGGAGCCTTTTGTTCACGCACCTCGTTTAATAAAACTATTTCATGCCTTACATCCCACGAAGCCCTGCCCTGTCAGGTGGCCTTTGGGAGGAGCAACTGCCATGACCCAGTTGTCCTGTTCCACCGCTCATTCCTGTCATTGTCCCTAGTGTGGCCCCCTCCCCTATGAAGACATTACTTGGAGTAGGAATTCTCTACTAGCAATGGTATTGTACACGCAAGTAGGTCTGTGTTTTTCACTAGTGCTTTTGTTGGCCCTACTATGGCTCTTGACCTTTGAAAAAAGAGCAAACTCTTATGAGACATTCATGTATTTCCACATGTTATTGTACTGGCCACTGAATTTCCTGCACTAGCAGTAATTGCTGATGACTCACTAATCATTTCCTGCCATTATTGTCGATGACTCACTGAATTATTTTCCTGGCTGGTAATTACTGATGACTCACTGATTGCTTCCTGCTGGTAATTGAAGATGACTCACTGATTGATAATTATGGACGACTTGCTGATTAGTTTTCTGCAGCCCCAATCTAATTTTCAATGACTCATCCACAACACACTTCACCTACTATCTATTTAAACCCCCCAGGCTCTGGAACGAGTGCTTAGCCTCATCCCTCAAACCCACTCACCTGAGCTCCGGACTTCTTCTGCATTGAATCCTGCTCACCTCCTTGCAGCAACTCCAGTTCTTCTCATTTCAGCAACTCCTGTTGTCTTGCTTGTATCCCGGCCCAGGTCGGCATTTTCCAGGCCCCCGCGGCAACCGGTCAGATCTCGAAACTTCTTCCAGCTGTGCTCCCTGTTCCCACGCTGACTCAATCTTCCTACAGACAAAGACCAAGGAGGGAAGAAAAAACAACCATGCAGCCACCCCCTGATGAGCAGATCTCAACCAGCGTTCAGGTAAACCAATTCATTTACTAAAGGCAGGCGCAATAAAAACAGTGCAAGAGTTTTAAACATTGTAATGAAAGGTGCAAAAGGACAGTTCATGAGTTTTGGGAATCGTAATTAAATTGTAAGAAGCAGATAGATAAGTGGACATGAGTGTATCGCATCTTGATAACACTCCTGGACGTGCTTATCTCTCAGATTCATTTTTGAAAAAGATCGTAAATATAAAGAACTCTGGATACAAAAAGTTCAATTTGGACCAAGGCTGAACCTTTTGCTAAATCAGCTAAAAGAACCCTGTTTCACATTTGGCAATGACATCCCAAAGAACTTTTTGAAAAGGGTAACCAATTATCCAGTTAGCAAAAAGTAATTACTCAATATCTGTTTTCACTTAACAATTATGTATTAATCAATCAATCATGTCACTTATAAAGCGCACTACATACCCGCGAGGGTCTCAAGGCGCTGGGGGAAGAGGGGGGTGGTGCTGCTACTGATCGAAGAGCCAGGTCTTGAGGAGTCTTCTGAAGGCCAGTAGGTCTTGGGTCTGTCGGAGGTTGGTGGGGAGGGTGTTCCAGGTCTTGGCGGCGAGGTGGGAGAAGGATCTGCCGCCGGCGGTCGTTTTCCGGATGCGGGGGACTGTGGCGAGGGCGAGGCTGGTCGAGCGGAGCTGGCGGGTGGGGGTGTAGAAGCTGAGTCGTCTGTTGAGATAGGCTGGTCCGGAGTTGTGGAGTGCTTTGTGTGCGTGGGTGAGGAGCTTGAAGGTTATCCTCTTGTTGACAGGGAGCCAGTGCAGGTCTCTCAGGTGGGGTGTGATGTGGCTGCGTCGGGGGATGTCGAGGATAAGACGTGCAGAGGCGTTCTGGATGCGTTGCAGCCGTCTCAGGAGCTTAGCCGTCGTTCCTGCGTAGAGGACGTTTCCGTAGTCCAGCCTGCTGGTGACGAGGGCCTGGGTGACTGTTTTTCTTGTTTCGGTGGGGATCCACTTGAAGATCCTGCGGAGCATTCGGAGGATGTTGAAGCAGGATGAGGAAACGGCGTTGACCTGCTTAGTCATGGAGAGGGTGGGGTCGAGGATGACCCCTAGGTTGCGTACGTGGTCGGTGGGTGGCGGGGCTGTTCCCAGTGATGTTGGCCACCAGGAGTCGTCCCAGGCTGAAGGGTTGGAACCAAGGATGAGGACCTCCGTCTTGTCCGAGTTCAGCTTCAGTTAACATAACTTGTTCTTTACAGAGGAAGAGCATCACCCTCCGTCGAAGGCAGTCTATTGTCCTGAAAGACGTGCAATGCCTGTGCAATCTGTTTCTTTGTTTGTCTCCCATTTTTTCCCCCTTCCTCTTTAGAACTTTCATTGGGGCAGTGTGAATACCATTCATTGCTTCCAAGAAAAGGTCCTTCGTGGGAGTTGGGTTCCATTGTCACTCCATCGGAACTTCCTGGTGTTCAGGGGAGTGGCTTGTGACACTCTGCACCTCAGGGAATCCCCATCGCTGCCGCAATTCAGGAAAGATCTCAAGACCTGGCTCTTCGACTGAACAGCAGACCCCCCCCCCCTCCTCAGTGCCTTAAGACCCTCATGGGTGAGTAGTTGCTCTTTATAAGATTACTGATTGATTGAAACACATAATGTCTAGAGATATGGCCAACATCACTGCAAGTGACACCCTACTCCTGGTTCTGTTGTGTGCCGTGCTCAATAGTAAAAAACCTGGACCAATACCAAAACAAATTGACCCCACTGACCTTTACAAAATGGCTGGTGTGGACTAGACTGCAGCACTGCTGCTGGACTGGGAGGACAAAACTGAAATTACTGTCATAATTGTCTATTGTACTAAAATAAATTAAGCAAAGTCTTTTACACAAACAAAATGAAGAACTGTTGATGAAATACTGCTAACTAGCAATAATGCATAATGTTGTTTATGTAGGTGAAAACGAAGTGTTATGTGAAAGCCTTTTAAAAATATGGTGAGCCTGCCATTTCCTACTCACACTGTTTAATAATTCCACATGGGCGCGAGAAGCATCTAAGGCTGATAGACCCTTCTGAGTGGTCTGCTCACTGCCTTAGACTTGCAAAAATCTTACTACAAATTTGAAGAACCGTATTGAATAGGCACATTTATAAGTAAGGCTTGTTCCTGATCAAGGCTGTAATCTTTTGATCCAACACCCATGCAAGTCACATCTCTCAGATCTTCTTTAAAAAATTAGCAGAATCCTGGTTTTTAATGACAACATATTTATGGCAGGCCAACAACGAATGTGCTCCTTCAATGTAAGGTACACATTGTACAGGAAGTGCCATATTAGCAATCCATTTTTAAAATGTAATATGTGTAATCTGCATTGGCATGTAGGTTCAGTTGTTATTTTTTTGAATTCACAGATCTGCAAGTGTAGTAGGTTTTAAATTTATATTCACATTTTAAGGGCTATGTGCCAGATTTACTGTCCTGCGGCAACTTAAAATTGTCTGCTTGCCCTAGGTGTAGTCCGGGATAGGTAATTCTGTTGGGTAGGGGGGATTTGTGTGTCAGAGATCCTCAACTGAAAAGTGCCCGAGGAGAGGATTTCACACTACTTTTTCAGCTTGCACCTCAAAATAAGGCCCTCGGTTAGATTCACGTCAAATAGTATTTGAAGAAAGCATAACAGTTTTCCAAAAAGTCAGTCACATCGATAAAATAACAGCAAGAATTGCACCATTTTGAAGGCACTCAAAGTCCTTTATGCAGACTCACCAAACCAGACAACCTTTTCATTGTGATGCTCAAGCTCCTGAAATATTTTTCGAGAAAGTGACACTGTTTTGGTATTTAAAATGTTTCTCAACACAACATCGGGAGAACGTTTCTCTTTGAATAAGCCATACTGACACTTGATTCTGTGTGCATAATATGATGCCGTAAGAATGCACGCAGCCTAATGTTTTTAAAAGCTTTTAATATTTCAGATTGTAAACTCCCCTTAGCAAACCGATCCTATAAAACAGATTATGGAGAGTTTGCTCCTGCCAATGATGGATCAAAGATGTCTGAAACATTGCACTTGTTAAGGATTTATTAGCAAATTAAGAGGATCAACTTTGACCTTGCTGCTGATAAATGACAGCACTGAGTTTTTTTCTGTCACAAACATATCCGAAGAACGGAAACAATACCTTATTACAGGATGAGGGCGTCCACTTCATGATAAGTAATCTATACATCTTACTACGTTGCATGCAGAGCCTGTCTTCTATATTTCAGAACTGCACATCTATACAGACGCATTGCCTTTTATCCCAGCAGTTTGTCATGAATAAATGACTTAGTTTATTGTTGAAAACGGTATTTGTATGCCCTGTAATTGTCTCCGTGGAATTAATCTGCTGAAGTGTTGACCAAATGTCTTTTGTAATGGAGTGGCAAATGCAGCAGGTATTCCAACACTTAAAAATGATGTGTCTTGGCGTTTACAGTGATGGCAGTAATGTAGTCATTATGTCGTTATCATCTTTATTGAGTACATACATTTGTTCGGATTCTGTTCAACCAGTATGGCCTTAGTGCTTTCAAGTGTTAAACTCGCAGGAAGGTGATAATTATGAGAAATCTTGCAATCCATCTAAATGTAAGACAAGAAAAATGCACTTTTGAGTTGTAATGGGTAGAGATCTCACTGAATAACGTACTCGTACGGCATAGAGCTTTCTTGCACAGGGTTACATCTCGGTCCCACCTCTTCAGTGTGGACCATCCGGTAAAAAACACTAGTAAACATAGAGCTCTGTCCTTCGGAGCCTTTTCACCCTAAAAATAGCCAGGTATTTCAATGGTTCTTTGCAAACAGAGAATAGAGGATTTAAATATGTCATGACAATTGTTTATTCCACGTGATAAATGCACGGTGGCGTGGGATCAAGGCTTTGCATCTTAGAAACCGCATCCTGTTTGAATGTGGTAGGGACAGATAAGGAAAGCTGTCATATTCCGATGATTGAAATTAACATTGAAATCAGCATTGCATGTGGGAAGGTCGGGGACACGTGTAGAATACGTTTATATACACTCATTAACGTGGTATCATTAAAATGCTTCCTCGTGAAAGGGAAGTCTGTGTACTGAATGTTGGCCAGTTAGCACAGTGTTTTCGTTCAATTTGGTAAAATGACAAGCGATTCCAAAACGAGAAAGGTAGCCATCTTCTCCCTCTTTTAAATCTGCATACAGACCTTGGCTCTTACTAAGATCTTATGTTATCAAGTCCTTTTAAAAAGAGGTACAGAAATCAAAGCTACAGAGGGAGTGTGGACCTTGGGTACCATTGAGCCTCTGGCTTTCATGTGTTTTTCGTGCTTTTCCCTTGTTTGGATGCGCTCTCTATCAAGTCCATGGCATTTTGACGATGGTTACTTTGGAGATGTTCTTGTGCCAACCCAAGGACTTAAAATTAAGGGCCTCATTACGAAGTCGGGAACCATCCCACCTTAAGTCTGCAGTTCCGACCTCAGTATTAGGATGCCCCATAAGGCGATTGGAAACATCCATTTCACTATGGCAGCTTGTGCGGCTGGCGGAATGCGGCTGCCCGCGGCCCCCGCAGGGGGCCACCTAAAAGGGCGGCCCTTTAGTGCCATTTGGGCACAAACGCCACCCCTCCTAGTCTAGTGGTTGGACTCAGGGTAGGAGTCCTTCGCCTCGGCGCACTAGGCGCGGCACTTCCGGTGCACGCACAGAGGTCGGGGAGGGTACTTATACCTCCCTCCGCCTCTCCGGCGTCCTCTTTGCACCAGACACGCCGTCTACCAGCTCGTGTCGTTGAACGTTGCCGTCGTTGGCGTGTGAGTGCGGTCGGTCAGGGACCCCTTCGGGCAGCGAGGTGAGTCGGCCCCCTCTCCCCGCTCCGGGAATTCACTGCCACCAGCCCGTAGCGATCCGTCCTCCCCCTTCACCCTCGTGGTGTGCACTGGAGGGCAGTTGGTTGCGGTATGCGGCAGGGGAGATGGTGTGGGGACTGGTTGGGGGCCGGAGAGAGGGTGGTCTTGTCCCGGGCTCTTTATCAAATTAATTCTGCCCGGCGTGATCGACGGTGGTGTAGACAGCACGCGCTGGACGGTGGCCATCGTGGGTGCAGAGACCAAGCCGCGGGTCGTGTGAGTCGCTGTTTGGCAAAGTGAGCGTGGGTCAGCTGGGTTCGGGTGCAGAGGGCTCCTGCTCTGCACCCCGTGTTGTCCACATGTCAAGGTTTCGGGAGTGGTTGGATGCGGGCTTTTGTCTCTCGGGGAGGCCGCGTGAGTTGCTATTCTAGGGTGTCTGGATGGGCCGGTAAGACATCCGCTGGTGGCCCCTAGGGTTCAGTTCCTATCCTTTTCATAGGGTCCTAGACAGATAGTCAAGACCAGTTAAGAGTCGTCATGTGTTCAGAACGATAAATGTTGGCAAATCAAAGAGGGCTCATCTGTCCAGGCTTTCTTCAGAAAGGAAGAGAGGAAACAAGCACGAGCTGGCTAAAGAATGGTTTTTACAGGGTGAAAAGACCGGACATTCAAATGAGGTCCCTTCTGTTAACAGATAACTGCATAGGACTTAAAAGCGGGAGGCCATAGTTGGCTTGAGGATGGAAATTATAGAATGACGTGCCAGACATCCCAAGTCCGGATTTATGGATGGAGTCTGGCGTCGAGGCATTATCTCTCCAGTTGGCAGCACAGATGGGAAGGTGCCCGGTGGGAGCGATTGGTCGGGGTATTGGATGTGACTTGCAGCCCCGTTGAAGTTGAGGCACGTTGCGGTCATGGGCGGGTCCCGCTTTCAGGCATTGGCTTGAGGGGTGTGGGCGGCATTGAACAGGTGGGGGGCATTCTCCATGGAAGGGGGGGGGATTCCCCCCTATTTGGGCACGCCCAGAGCCGCTCTTCCTGGTAGTTTAAGATGGATAATGGGGTTATATATTGCTTTCTGCTAGTTGCAGACTTTTGTGTTCTCAGTTTGAAGGTGTTTGGCCGACATCGGGAGGATGGCACCTCGGCGATTGTTTTGAGGATTGTCCAGACTGCATGCCTCTTGCCTAGTGGCCCTAACCTTCGGGCCGATGAGGCACGATGTGAGCATGCGGCGGTGAAGGGTGCTGTCGGTTTTGATCCGGTGAGGGCATGGTTCGTATAGTTTCCCGACGAGGAGTGTGATTTTCCAGGACGGTGTATGTTTACGGATCGACATGCGGGGAGTCCTTAGGTGGTTTTAGGAGCCCACCCACTTCGATGGGGACCGGGAGATATGGTCCGGCCGTATGTAGTGTTGTACACGCTTAGTTCGGGGTTCGTACGGGGTCCAAGGGGGGGCGAGAGGGTCCGCACCGCACTTCTGGGGAAGCCGCTGCCAGCGGGCTGTCTCTCGAGTCCGACCCCCATTACTGCCGCAGCTGCACGGGCCCCTTGGAATGTCTTTGGCTGCTGGGACCGCAGGAGTTACCAGAGTCATGGGGAAGTTGGGGTGCCCTATCACCTTAAGCTCCTAGGCATAAGGGGCCATCGGTAGGACAGGCGGAAGTAAGAGCATGAAATCTGTTGCGTGGCAGAATAGGAGACCACGCAGCATAGTGGAGTGTCTATACACACTTTGCTCTGCTCACAGCGCATTTCAGGGTAGTGGCGCATTTGGATCCTTTAGTGCTCACGCTCCTTCACTTCTCTAATGCCGACTTTTGAAAGTGGAAGTTTCCGGTTGGCTTGAATGTGTATGGTTTTCCCTTGGCTCGAATGTGAATTCTGCCTGCAATGCGGAGGTAAAGGGCAAAAATGGCTTGTTGGGATTTGCGTTTATCCGGCATCTTTTGTTGTAATAGGGGTTGTCGTACACCCCCCACCCCCCATAGCTTAAAGGGTGTGGCCAATAGGTGGCATTGCTCCTCTCTCCTTTCATCCGGTCCGAATATTATCTGGTTTTCAACTCCCAATTGTACGGTGTATAAGGCTCGCAGGACGTGTTCTCCAGTGTAGCTACTCCAGGGAGGAAGGTTGGGAGATGGCAGCAGAAGGCGCGGGTTGGCTGTTAGCTAAGTGTGTAGTCGGTGGCTCGCTTTTTGGTACGCGGACGGAGTACAGCGCCGAGCATGTTGGATTTTGTAGACCGTATGCCAGTTTGAGGTGCATGTGTGGAAGGCGTTCGGGTTTCACTGCTCAGGTTATCAGCAGCAGTCGTGTTGTATGTTTAGCGGCCTGCTTGCAAACTGTGCTCCAGTGTTAAAACACGATGGACTACCTGACTTTGTGTTGTGAAGGGATGCCCCTTGTTTTGTTGGAAAGTGGATTATAAATGTAAATAATTTCTAAAAGGTGCATTGCATGTGTTAGCGAGGGTTCTCCATGCCAATTGTATGCCATCTGAGAGGAGTTCATATGTGATCCCAGAGGCCAATGGGTAAGACACTGGAGGTGAGCGCTTGTCTAGTGGGCCTCCCGGGGGATGCTCATGTGTGCCGGGCTTGTTTCGTTGGGAAAGTGGGGGGACATTGCAAGTCCCGGTCAGGACCGGTAATCACTGCATTTCACGTAGGAGAGGCCCTGAGGCTGCTATACTCCTCGCGGAGAGGATTACCAGCGAAAGGGCAACAAGGGGCTCGAGAAGGTGCACCCTAGTGCCTGCATGAGGAAAAGTCGGGAAGAAGATTGTTTAAGTGTGTGTTACACACACCAAGTGACAGGGGCCTCATAGTCTTTTGAATGTTGCACTGTGACACAGACCCATTTACCTTGGCGCCTACCCACGACGGTTCGATGGGTCTTGGCTAAACAAATCCCTATGGTGGGCCGCTGTAGTTTAAGATCTTATTACACCTGCCTCCGGCTGTAAGTTTCATGTCAGGAGGAGTTAAGAGTTGTGTCATTGACAAAGGGTGTCAATGGTACAACGGTGATGGGTTTAGGTGTTTACGCCTGAATTTATCTTATAAAGCATTTTACATTTTGGACCTCAGAGGCTTGATCAGTTACAAGCGGCTGAGCGTGAGGATAGCAGAATTTTGAAGTGTATGCTTGATCATATCTGTTATATGCAGGCCCGATAAGTTTTGTTTTGAATATACATTTAGGCCAGCATTGGGCTGAGTTTACTACCACTTGCATTGGGCGTCGCAAACGGAAACTAATTTACAGCGTTTTATAGTTAAGAATTTATTAAGCCTATTTGGTGTTGTAGCCAGCGTGTTTTGGACCGCGGACTGCTGTTTTGGGCGGGGCGGCCAGTTTACACCGCTATAGGCACCAGCTGCAACATGGTATTATGACAAGGTCAAGTAGGTTCAATGTTTTAATCTTTCCATCTGTTCAACATGAGCGCAAGAATCATACCGAGTTGAGCCAGTGTTTTCTTGGCAAGTCAAGTTGTGCATCGTCCTTTATATGGAAGTGAATGTTGCGAGGCTGATAGATCAAGCGACTGCGTACTTGGGTGTACTGAAGCTCCAAATTTGACCACTCCTTCCTGGTCCCGGGGGTACTATTTAGCCCTGGGACGTTGGGTTGTCGCTCAGATACGTGCAGCAAGGGCCCGGTAATGGCGACAGTTTCCCCTAGCATAACAGCGCAAACGGTTTTCAGTGGTTGCCTCTAAGTTATTATCAGTCGCAATTCTAATGCTTGCCCCGGTAGTGAGAAGCCCACATCTAAACCTTCCACAGCATTAGAGTACCTCCCCTACACCAGGCATAGGTGCACGGCCTGGGGGGCTGAGATCAGAGTCAATGGACCCAATGGATGCATTTTCAATATGCTATGCAACAAAGCTATAATTGTGGCTTATTTATCTATTGCGACTAATAAGCATCGACAAAGCCAATAGATGGGCTTGTTGTAGGTGTAGTGCTCCTTTTGTTAGAGGTGTATGTCAAGTGTAGTGTTCACGTTTTGTCCCGGTTTCGCTTTAACATCCTGGTCACCCGATGCTGAGGGCAAGGGCGAGCTGCCAAGGATGAGAGATAAGAAGAGATGTGTATCCGGCGTTGATTCGCACTGAGCAGCAGGTTTGGGGTGAGCCCAGCCATTTCCGGTGCAGGGGCTGTGACTCCTGAAGTGACTTTTGAGTCCATAGTCCAGCTTGCTGTAGGTGGAATGATACGTGTTGATTACATAATTGGATGCGATGACTGAGGAGGCAGAACCATGCACCACACTATGCTAAGCAACGTTCCTGGTGAATTGTTTCAATCCAGCGCCGAGGTGAGAGCTCCGTGTGCAGGGTCAGAATCATTAGGCGACTGCAGCACGACAAAGGTCTTTTAAAGGCACTGGTAAAAATGGTGCAGGCTAAGTAGTCCTTAAGGCCTACCCTGGCCAGGATGGCAAGCAGGGGTTACGCAGGGGAACTAGCTATTAGCTGCCCAGTCCTATGAGTAAATCTGAATGAAATTTTGCGGTGAGGCTGCTGTGTTGCCCTGGCATTGTTTGCCTCGTTTCAGGGCCAGTGATTGTTACTTTTTAGGGATACGGTTCGAATTCTTAGTTGCGTTTGGGACTTTGACAGGTTGCCCATTTTCATGCAACACTGCGATAAAGTTGTAATTTTGTGGAGTGTTGAACTAGGTTGTAACTTACAAGAAACTCATCATAGATCTTGCAGTCACTTCATTGCAGGACAACAGGGTTCAGGGCCAGTTCGGGACCTGTCCATAGTTTCAGGCCTAGGATTGGCGGCATGGCCCCATGGGTACTGGGGACAGTTTTGTTGGTTGGCAGGATTCGTAGAGGTTTGTCGTAAGCCTGCACAGGCTGTTGTTTCCACGGAGTTTGGGGCAGGTTAGCAGCCCCACCTTGTCTCTGCGGGTTTGCTGTGTCTTGCGGGTCATCCTGATCAAGTAAGAGCCATTATCCATTGGTATAGCTGGACATAAGGAATGCCAGGCAAGAATGCAGGGGATCACAGTGCGAGTGTGGCTTGTTCTGGGCTTAGTATATGCAGGCGTGAGTAGCAATGGTAGCCGTTTTATTGCAAGTTGCAACTGGGAGATTCCTTCATTCGTCAGCAGTGGCACATGGCCGGCAGTACACAGCCTGGGAAGTCTGGGGGCGAACACCACAGATTAATCTGTAAAGGCAAAATTACTGTACAAAAGGAGGGATAAATGGCAGGTACACGAGGACCCCCTTGCTTAATGTCACATATTCCATGGCGGGATAGTCTCCAATTGACACTGGGAACCTCAGACTCTAATAGTAGCATTGGTAATATACACACGACTCCCTGGTTATGTGGGGTATGTATGTCCTACCCGTATCATCAACCAGAAGGGTGCCATGTGGCAAAACCAGTAAATATGTTTAAGAATGATATAGATGCGGTTCAGGAGAGGTTTGTCAAAGGTATTACTTATTGCCAGGCATTGTTAACAACCCATCTACACCAAGCCTATTGCTTAGGTTCCTGGCTCGCATACACACAGCCCGGTACTAGGCACCTGCGCTTGTCAGCGCCATGAGTTACTAAATTACAACTGTACAGTGGGCGTACTTGCTGACCGGGCAGTATTGATACGGCCTCCAAGGACCGATTAGTCAGACACCAGTAGCAGTGAGTGTGGCTTGCTCTCAGTGCAGTTGTTAGAAGAATTTAAATGTCGAAGCGGGTTGGCACACAGGGGGTGTCTAGGATCAATCCAGGCACACTCTGCAGTGTGGAATGCAAATGAACTGCACATTGCCACTATTTGGAGCGTGACAGATGCAACAATTTGATCCCTGCCAAAGCAAACCAAGGTTCTTATGGTCAGATGCACAACATACAACCGTTCACTCCAGCCTCACTGAAGGTAGCCTGTTAGCAGAGGTATAGAACGTGACGTCTTGCGCCAGGGGCGGACTTTGCACGGGCGACACAGCAGATAGTCTGCTGTCAGACGAGGGTGTTTGCGGGCTAGGAGGCCAGGCAATGTAGCAGAACCAATTCTAAGGACCCCTCTCCCCCACCGGACTGCCAGAGAATGTGAGTGCAGTGGGATTGTCAATGTTACAGGTATTTTCCCGCCCATACAGGGGCAGAAGGGTACATTGCAGGAATCTGCATAAGAGAGTGGGGGCAAGACCTATAGACAAAGTGCACCGGTAACCGCAAGAGCGTGGTGTTCAGATCAAAATCTCGCAGCAGCAAGTTAGCCAGGTGGCATGCGTCAGTTGGTTAGGCCAGAATGTGTGCCGTGGCTCCAATAGCGGCTTGAAATGTGTTTGGAGCACCATCGCTGACTATTCCAGAGCACACACTGCACCTTGGCCCAGTAGGTGAAGGCCATATGCTCATGTGCGGCTTGTTCTTGTGGAGGGCAATATTCCCTGGAATAACAATGTACTAGGTCATTAGCTGGGTTGAGCATCAAGGGTCAGCTGGTTAGCAGGTATGTGTGTATCTGTGATCGAGCTTTAGTTAAGTAAGCCTGGTAGGTGGCGTAAGTTGTCACTCCAATTGGTTGCTGTAACTGCAATAGTGTGCGCTATGCGAACGGTCTTGTTCGCCATGGTTTATTAATCGCAAAGGTCTGTGCACATGTCTGGTCAACTTCAACAAAGTAGGTGCACTCTGCTCCCAGGGCAGGTTACGGGTTGCTTCAGTGATGCATGGAATGCCCCGTCCGCATAGCCAGAGCATATAGGCTGGTTGTGTAGCGGTCTTCTAAGCAAGTGTGCTGCGGTTCCATAAATTGGGGAAACAGGTGTTAGGGAGCACGAAATGCTAGAAGGGCGGTAACTACAGGTTGCAGGAGGTGGGAGCCACATCCGCTTGAAGGGTGGCAATGACCTCACTGACATGGGTAAGGTGGCATTCTTGCAAGCAATGTAGGCTGACTTAGGTGAGATCAGCAAAGACATGGTTCAATGTGAGCTCTGGTGGTCTGAGATGATCCCCCGCAGAGGTGGCACGGAGCTAAGTCAGAGGAGGCCGTTGAACAGCCCTGTAGGAGTGAACTGTTCATGGCGTAAGTTCACAGACCAGAGGGGTCTGGGTTTCATCAGACACGAGCTGATTCAGGCTAATGTTAATAGGCTACTTGGATAAGATGGGGTCCATTGTCACCATTGGGATGGATTTGTTCCCTGGGCCTTGCAGGGGGCCCTGGAGATGAGAGGTGGCAAGTGAGAAGACAGCTGTCTTGGTGGCACGGGCCATCCGTGCGTACGCCTAAGATTAAGTTGACAAACATGCGGTGCATTTGTCACAGGTGGGCATGAACACGTTCCACTGGACAGACAGGAGGCCCTAGAAAGCAGGTTACAGGTGAGAAATTAGCTGTTTTGGTGGGGGCCCTGGCTGCGACGGTGGCCGCCTCCAGAGCTGTGGCGGAGTTACAGGGCGATCTGGAAGCAGACGGGTACAGTAAGGGTACCTCTGCGGCAGACGGGTACAGTAAGGGTACCTCTGCGCGGCACAATAGGGGTGCCAGAGCCAAAGACCAGGAGCCTCAGGGCAGGTTCCTGGAAAACCGCGACGGCGCCCCGTTAGTCCTTCGGGCGGTTGGAGACCTGACCAACCGGGGGTTTGCCCTGCTACGCTCCGCCCTGAAAGGGGCGTGAGTAATAGGGGACCAACGTGTCACGTGATCCGGAGGAGGATCACACAAGGTGTAGCACTGATTGGGTTCCCCACAGTGCTGGCTCATCAGGCGGGCGGGGCAGCATAGGTTGGTACAGCTGCCTGCCCTTGGATCGCCCGTAAGATAACCCACCATATTGCATACTTTTGTATGGAATAAACCTGCAGCAATATTTTCCCATAACAAAGTTGTCTTGTGTATTTATTTATTCATGCATGCTCAGACTGTGGGTGGGGATGTTGCCAATAATGGCACTATGCGGCTGCCCGCGGCCCCCGCAGGGGGCCACCTAAAAGGGCGGCCCTTTAGTGCCATTTGGGCACAAACGCCACCCCTCCTAGTCTAGTGGTTGGACTCAGGGTAGGAGTCCTTCGCCTCGGCGCACTAGGCGCGTCACTTCCGGTGCACGCACAGAGGTTGGGGAGGGTACTTATACCTCCCTCCGCCTCTCCGGCGTCCTCTTTGCACCAGACACGCCGTCTCCCACCCTACCGCTTACCCGGCGTGGGGTTGGCAGGCAAAGTACGTAGAACGTTGTAATGTTTTCTTTTTTCGTTGCAGGCGGAGTTACAGGGCGATCTGGAAGCAGACGGGTACAGTAAGGGTACCTCTGCGGCAGAAGGGTACAGTAAGGGTACCTCTGCGCGGCACAATAGGGGTGCCAGAGCCAAAGACCAGGAGCCTCAGGGCAGGTTCCTGGAAAACCGTGACGGCGCCCCGTTAGTCCTTCTGGCGGTTGGAGGCCTGACCAACCGGGGGTTTGCCCTGCTACGCTCCGCCCTGAAACGGGCGTGAGTAATAGGGGACCAACGTGTCACGTGATCCGGAGGAGGATCACACAAGGTGTGGCACTGATTGGGTTCCCCACAGTGCTGGCTCATCAGGCGGGCGGGGCAGCATAGGTTGGTACAGCTGCCTGCCCTTGGATCACCCGTAAGATAACCCACCATATTGCATACTTTTGTATGGAATAAACCTGCAGCAATATTTTCCCATAACAAAGTTGTCTTGTGTATTTATTTATTCATGCATGCTCAGACTGTGGGTGGGGATGTTGCCAATAATGGCACTAAAGGCCTGCAGCACAAGCTGCCATAGTGAAATGATGTTTGGAAACATCCCTGCACCTCAGGGCGTGCCTGCCACACATTGCAGGTTTGTTTAGGGGAGCGACATAGGTGCCCCACAGGCCCCATAGCGGTGGGCCAGGGGTCCCTGCTAGGGGCCCCCCAAAGTCATTTTCCGACAGTCTTTCCATGTTGGAAAGACCGACATGGAAGGGCTGTCAGAAAATGACATCATAATCCCGACGGTGGAGCCGAGACTGGCTCTGACGTCGTTAGGGTATTATTGTGTCTTTCCGGTGCTCCGATGGGCTCCTTGAGCCTGTCGGAACAGCAGCGGACAGTCCCTCCGTCTGATGCCTCCACCCGAAGCATCGTAATTTCGGCGGGTGGACCGCAGGGACAGATGTAGGGCACAATGGAGTCGGTCGGTTGCGGTCTGCCTGACATCATAATCAGCCCCATTGTGTATAACTTCCCCAACATTCCACTGCTGATCAATGACTGGTGGTCTGAATTTTAACCCACTTTCCTTGCTTGTATGTCTTGTTCCATTTTTTAATAGCACACACTGACGAAGATGCATGAGGGCAACAGGCAAAAAATAAATTGCCAGGTCGGTTTTTGTGGAGAACGTTGCATGTCCAAGAAACAGAAGATTCACTAATTTACAGAGAAAAAGGCAGCTGCTACAAATAAGTTTGAAAGAAAAAGGGGCTGCTGGGACCATAGTGAAACATTGTGAGATCTTTGTGTTTTACCGCCTAGAGAGCCATTGTATTCTGTGACTGGTGCAACAGTAATGTCATAAGTGCAATAAGAGCACATTCATTTACGCTTCAGCATGCATCTTGTAAGTTAGGGCTGTCGGTGATTGGTGAACAGCGCAGTGTCTCAGCTGTGGCCAAGTGAAACTTGCCGACCATTTTGACACATTGGAAGAGAATCTCTTGCATAGCACCTGTCAGAAGGAGGATTCTTGCATCTTAGTCTGCGAGCATAATCATTAAATAACCCCCCCCACCTCCGCCATTCGATGTATGGATCTTCGTTAGTCGACAAGGAGAATTGAGGCGGAACAATCATTTACATCAAACACATAAATGGTGATGTCCAATCGGGGCTTCACCTGAATCAATAAAGAGAGTTAGAGTTAGTTAAAGGTTTTATTAACATATTAATTTAAATCAATTTATTTAATCGGTAATCATTAATATTTGCTCATAATCTTTATAGATTCAAATAATTCATTAGTCATTATTTCAAAACAAGATAAAAATACCACATTAGTAAGGATTACAAATAAAATAGAGAAAATACAGCATGTGTATTCCATAAAGAAAATTCTTAATCTAAATCAATAGAGGTTTAGGCATTTGAGATCAGTTTCTTCAATGAATAAGGTAAGATGTCAGTTTCAGAAACCCAATGAAGGGTTCTGATAAGAGAAAATATATGTCCAGGCATAAATCCCTTTCACTTAAGCAATGGTAAATTTGCAAAAGTTGGCAAGTATTCTCAGATATAAATCAGCAGGCACACCTAGTCTCTGTGCGAGAGCTGGAAGGGCTCTCCTATCTGGTTCTGCTCTTTTCTAAAAACTTAGGAACACACTCTAATATAATTCTGCCAAACATTATTGGTAACAAATAATGTATTCCACGTACTCAACAGCCAATGAAGTCTCAGCAGACTCTGGGGGGCAGATAAATTCTCTTGCATGTATTTTGGGCATAATATCAGATGCCTGACCAAGTCAAAGGGCCTCATCTAGAGTTTGGCAGGCCACCTGCTGTCCACCAGGGTCATTACCTCTGCCACCCTGACTGACTATTGCTCGCTATATTAAGAGATCGCCGCTGACCTGCAGGAGATCTCTGTACCTTCAAAGGTACCACCACTAAGGCAGATCCTCTCAAGGCACTAAAAGATTTGGTGAGCAGCCGCCATGTTTCATGCAGCTACTCAGCAATCATTTGTGTTTTAAAAGTACAAACTCTATAAGCATGAGTTTGATTTTGTAAAACAAAATGCTAGTTACCCTGATACCCTGGGAGATTTCTCCTGAAGTGTGGGAGTCATTTTGCTTTTCCTTTTTTCAGCTAGAGACTGACAGGTTGTCCAGCAGATACATGATGGTCTGCCTTAATTTTTAAATAGAGTGGGTGGACTACCATTTGGCAGAGATGTACTCTGCTTCGTTTCTGGTGTAGTGAGTACCTTGTTTACCAAGCTGTAAATAAGGCCCAAACTTACTTCTAAATGTAATATCAAGCACTGGGGATTAAAAGTATAGAGTGGGCTATCAGGCCCTGGATAAGAAAACAAGCTCTACTCTAGATGTGTGTTAACATTTGGGCTCACAGTGTAAATTTCTGTTTTTGTTCCTCATTATACTACTAAGTGAATGAGTAGCCTGGAAAAAGATGAAAAAAATAGTTTTTAACAACCGGGTAAGAGCGTGTGGGGCAAATTGGAAAGATCAATGCAAAACTTTGCCTCTAATGTTTTTTTAAGGAGCAGAGAGACAAGAGTTGTATCAACATTAACCTCATGTAAAACAGAAAATTGTCCAGGAGTTGAAAAAAATTATGAAAAGCTTTGATATTCATTACTTTTCACCCGTAAGCATAATTTGTGGAAAGGGACCCTTTCACTATGTGTGTGCCTAGGAAAGAGAATCACTAGAGGAGTAGCTTACTAATTAAGGAAGCTAGCTGCTTTATGTACATTTGGTAATTAAGGGCCTCATTGGGATGGCGGTAAGACTTACGTCTGACTGCCATCCATTCGGAATCGGGACCGCCAGACTACAAGTCGGTGGTCACGCCAGCCGAATTAGGTCGCAATGTCTATATTTTGTATTGTGGCGAGTGCTGCGGTCTGTAGCCCACGCCGCAGTACAAAAAATGGACATTACACTAAACCCAAAACTGTAGGCCAGGGGGGAAGGGGGCCCGCTACGGCCCCCAATGTCCCTTTCCACCAGCCTTTTTATGGCGGGTAAACTGCATGCGTAGGGACATCATAATCCGCCAACATTGTAGGGATCGATGTTCCTTCCAACCGCCCGATGGGCTCCTTGAGCCCGTCGGATCCATGGCGGTCTGTCTCTCCAACCACCACCCATTCGCCCTCCATCCTAATGTGGCGGGTGGAATTCAATATTGCGATAGCTGTGGGACCACCACCGACGAGGTGATGGTGGCGGTCCCGCCGTCATCGTAATGAGGCCCTAAGTGGATGAAAGGATAAGAGACCAGTTCTTGCTAAAATACACCAGTTTAGAAATTAAAGAGACTTGTGCTTGAAGGATGATGCTTTTCTAAACGAAGTTTCACTGGTGGCAATTAGTGGAGCATGATTGTGTGTCTAGGAGAGATCAACCACTGGACTGCTAAGGGTTTTCCCTACTGGTGCTGAGCCCTTGTGTTTGATATTTGGGACAGGTCAACTCGATTCTAATGGTCCCAAGGGTTTGTGATTTCACCTTGGGTGACTCAAGAAAAAAGCCAAAAAGTCTGTTTTTAAAAAAAGTGGGGATAAAGTGATGTGCACAAAAGTGTAGTTATTTCTAACTATGACATCATCAATAGGTTTGCTCTGCTAAGATCACCTTTTTCACTGTTTTCTTTGCAGTTGTACGTCCTCATCTGTTCGTGAAAGCTGCCTTTGCTGCCTTTACATTTATCCTTACTGGTCAAAAGATACAAAGAGTGTATATTTCGAGTGACTGTGAGATAATGTGATCTATAATGCATATGACATGTCAGACATTGGACTACCCCACACTCCCTCATCCAGTTGTCCTCTACCATAACTACAAAGTACATGTGCCAGATCTTCAGCCAGCTCTGGTTTCTTACCCTAATGCACTTTACAGCTTATGCAAAGTGAAGCTCGTTATTATTTATATATTTGTGATGTATTTATTTGTGCAGTCTGGGTCAAGCTGTCACACAAGGTGGGAGGTCACGTTGCAGCTATCTTTCAATAGGTGAGCAAAAAACGACATCAGAATGTTGTAAGACATACCCTTTCCAAATGTGTACTTACTTGAAGATAGACAATGGTAACACTTATCACCATAACCCCTCTCTAATTTTGGAGTCCTGCATGCAGAGAGTATGCACACTATCAAGGACAGTCAGCGTTATGAGTAGAAACAACATTGAGGGTAATCGCTGGAGAAAGTGTGGCATAAAGTACCAATGACCACTTCCAGAGGATGCTCTGAAGCAAGGGGACAAGCTGGGTTGAAAGAGCACTAGGAATCACTTTAAGCAAGTGGCAGCCAGATGAAGAGTATTATTATGAAATATTGAGAGGTACCCTTACTCACGTAGGGGACAGGGTGCGCTGCAGTATAAACAAGATGATATCCCCTACAAAACAAAATATAATTATGATCCATACATTGATGCATCATTAACAAACTCCCATGGACTCACTATTCTTATCACACTGAACCCAAATATATGCAAAAAATGTATGATATTTATTATAGTAATTCAACATACATTTACAAAAATAGTTAAAAGCATTAAAAAGTCTTTAAAAAATCATACAATTAAGTTTCACTTTGCACATGGTCTCCTATATCCCCTTCTTTTTATATCAATGTATCAATGCAGTGTTATAGGGAGGACATACAAAACAATCAATTTTCTTTGAAAAATGCTTATGACTTTTTCAAGTGCAAAAGAGCAAGAGAGAATGAACAACATTTCTTATAAAGAAATCACAAGTGCTATTTCAAAAAAGTGATACAATAAAAAAGTTGTCAGCCAGATGAAGAGGCCAGTGAAGTTAAATATGTAGAAACCTCACAGGTGAAGGAGTACTGGTGCACATACAGGATGTGCACATTGCAGCAAAGTGTCACCGGCATAGGACTAGTCAGAAGAGCACTACTGGCTCCAAGCACGAAAGATGCACCAGATAGATGAACGACAAAGCAGGATGGCCTGGAAAAGCGCAGGGAGCCTCATTCAGAGACGGTGCACCCCAGTAATTGATCACTGGCAGAATGGATCAGAGATGCACAGAGGGTGCACAAGATCATTGCAACACTAGAAGGATGGCTCGGACAGGCCCCTCCTGTCAGAATAATTTACATATTTATTTACTTGAGATGATTTGTGAAGTGCAGACCAGTTCAGCTCCTATTTTGGAGCACTTTACAGAAGCAAGTTAGCATACTCATTTAACACAATCAAATGATAGCACACGTTCAAAACCATGTCATTACAATGGTGTGAATCAACAAGATGACTGCATAGCATGTTGGTAACATTAGGGTGATGAATAATGCAGAGTCATGGCTGTATAAATGAAAGATAGTCTACTTCTTCAAAACATGGTGGATATCCCATAAGCCACATTACAAGAGCCATAGAGTATAACGTACTTGTAATACGGTGTTTGCGGCTGCCCCCACCTTTGTGACAGAGTATCCCATCTGCCAATCTCTAAGTAACGCTCTAAGACTACACAATAAGCGCAAATACATTAAGGGCCTTATTACGAGTTTTGCAGTCCAACCACCCAAGGACCGCGGTCGCATCCTCTTGAAGGCTGACCTACTGACCGCCGTATTATGAGTTGACCACGGTGTCCGAGGTGTGGCTGCAGAGGTCTTGCGGTGCTGTTGAGTATTTTTCCATATGTATCAATGCATGTGTGAGTATTTTGACTGCATATGTGTTGAATGCACACCTAAGCATGATACATGTGAAAAAATACCACCTACCGACTGCCGGTGTCTAACCCATATGTGGCCAGTCCTGGCAATGGGTACATGGTACAAAAAGGACTTACCTGTAGATTGCTGCTGTGAAGGGAGGACCTGGAGAAAGGGATCCATGTTGGCTGCTGCTGGAAAGAAAAAGGAAAGGGGTGAGTATTCACCCCAAATCTTTTGTTCCCACCAACCTGAGCTGACGGTCCCACTGCTGTGGTCAGCTCTCCGAAAAGCCAACTAGTAATATGGATGGTGGTGTAGCTCCTCTGTACCGCTCTATGGCAACTGCTTTCTCCCGACCACGACCCCAGAGGTCAGTGGTGTGCTAGTTGTGTCGACCGTTCAGCTGCGGTCTTTGAAAAGGCAAAACTCCCATCTCATAATACGGCGGTCGGACCACCGGTCTTGCGGAGGTCAGACAATGGGTACGGCGGTCCAAAGACCGCGAACTAGTAATAAGCCCCTCAATGCAGCATGGGACAATAGTAGCTTATGTTTAAAGTTTTACAACAGAGAGCGTTGTACAGAAGCAATTAACACAATACTTTAAACAGGGCTCATGAACTGTGCCACAGGGACGATCAAATTTTGCAGCAGGGTTGAAAATTATGCAGCAAGAAAAAGCTACTTATGCAGTGTAATTCAGCACATTTTGTGATAGCATTGCTTCATTATTTTGTCATTTTTACATGCTAACACTGTATAGACAAAGGTTTCACCTCATTGGTACCAAATTAACACTTACTTTGCAAAGGGAGTCCCATTGCGTAGCAACACATGTTAATGTGTTTTATATAACTTTTGATCCATTTTAAATCCGCAAATTATGTATCTGATGCTAGATTTTGTGACAACTGTGGCAAATCCATAATTATATGGAAAATGCCATGGTCTCAGAATCAAATAATTCCATTGGCCCGACTATAAATTACTTAAATACCATTACAAACTTGGGAGAAGCATGTGTGCAAATGAATATGTAGGGTAAACACTCTACATAAGCAAATCAACAAGTAGTTCTAGATAGTCTAATATAACTGAGGCGTGGTGGTACTGTGTGTGATGCTTTCTCTTGGCTGAGGATGCACAGAAGTAAGTCATCACAACAGTCTAACCTAAATATCAGAAATGGTAGGTGGTCCCCTGTGGGCGATGCATTTTGCAGAGTGAGCGGTGAAGAAAGTCGAATCAGTGTTCTAAAATAAACAGAATAACAGCAGAAACTGTACGGTAAGGGCAATACACTATGAAAGATGCATATCGCACGCGATAAAGAGGTCGTTCCTCAGACACACAGTGGGATATTCTTTGAAAAGATAAACCTTAGATGATTAAGCCTATGTTGCAGACAGAGAGGTGAGGAGAAGTGCCTCATTAGTTAGGTGATGATGAAAGGTATTGTCAAAACATTTCATGTGGATAAAAAGTGATGCGCATGATAACAGCATACAGACTTAATTAGAGACTTCTACCCCGATGTAATTCTCATGTTTCTATATAATAAGAATGATGACTATGGACGGGCTGTCCATAGGGTTATATTCCTGCGCTGAATCTTGCCTGAGGTTCTATTGAAATATATTAAAGGAGAGCAAATCAGTGAGGAACGACCCCTCTAATCACAATACCTATGTAAATCTGTACAAACCGAACGCTACCTAATCTAGTATACACACACTTATGTTTAACAAGAATGGAGAACGTTGTACGTAAGGCGTCGCACATGCTCATGAGTGCATGGGCATATAAAACGTGTTTACATCAACGCAGGGAATGTGTACACTATTTGAGTATATGATTCTTTAACTCTTGTCTTCTTGAGTAGCCCCAGTAATACATTACATTGCGAATGCCACTTCTAGGTTGTTTATAGTTCCTGTTATCAACATACAAAATGAAGCTACACGTAATACACGAGACCAATGGGCCACTGGCATGATGGTCATCTCAACTCTAGGGGCACCCGGGGGAAAGGTACCTGGAAAAAGGGGACATGAGGAGTACAGGTACCTGGGACTGCATAGATGGAATTTGCACCAGAGCAATATGCTACTCTCAGGATAAGTCGGAACAGCTGTGGAGCAAAGCTGTTTTAAAGCAAGTGACCATTTTGTAGAAGAGGTCAAAAGAGAACTGTGGGCCCATGAAGTGAGGGCATACCAAAACAATGGGCCATCAGAAGAACATATATGCAGAGTACTATGTGGCACAGCAGAGACGGTTCATCAGAGCAGTATTACCAATTAGAAAAGCACCTTTGGTTACATGTATGGAGGATGCACCAGAGCAATGGGTTCGTGTACAGGGAGGTGACACCGAATCAAGGAACATAGGGTTGATGTGTCATCTCCAGACTCAATATTGTCATTCTACCACTGTGCACCAACTGAGGTAAAGTAGAGCTTAAACATAGGCACTATGCATCAGAGAGCATACATTTGATCTCCTCGAACTTCACTTCAGATATTGTGAGCAGATCGGGGGGCGCTTATTGTCCTCCCATAAGTGGAGTGCAGATCATCCTTGCCAGTTGCATGTTGTACAATATTGCCTTGCAGCGGGGGATACTCATGAACCTTGCCTCTGCACTACAGTTGAAACAAGCTTCCTCATCCTTGTCAGTGCAGATGCATTTTGAAATGTATGATGGCAATCAATTTATAGCCTTACATTTCAACTGCGCGGCACGTATAGTAGTAGAAATACTCTGAATCAAAGGTGTAGAGTCAATGATGACTTGTGGAACACACCTCAGTTCTCACATACAATCTTGAGACAACATTGTCTGCATCACTTTGATGTTTTGACTGGTATACAAATAAATGTGCCCAGATGTTCTCATAAAGCATACATACATGTACCTATTGATGGCCTTTAAATTATGCACCCCTTTGAAGTTGCAGTGTGATGGTCGATTTCGAAAGGAAACCAACTTGTAATTTTCAGTTGTTAGAAAAGGGGGTCTCTAGTTGGCAGAGGTAGGTACCTTTGTCCAAATAGGGACCCTTGCTTCTATTCTAAAATAACCCCTGCTCACCCCCTTGGTAGCTTGGCACGAGCAGACAGGCTTATCTCAGAGGCAGTGTGTCAAGCATTTGTGAACACATACAGTAACACAGTGAAAACACTACAAATGGACACCACACCAGTTTAGAAAAATAAGTAATCTTTATCTAATGTTAAAAATAAATATTCCCTTTGGAGATACTAATACACCAAATATCACCATATACCAACTCTACTCATACGTCCACTCTCAAACATACATCAATCACTGCTCAACTCAGAATGTGAAGGCACTTGTACAGTTTTTAATGAATATTTTGAAAATGTTAAAAAACATACAATGTCACAGTTACATAAAAAAAGTCCATAAAAATATATAATTTTTAAAAACCACAATAGTCCTCAGTAGATACAGTTACATGACAGTGTTGGCTCCCTAGAAAGGAAAAACAGAAGAGACAATAACATTTGTCATCTAACCGTTAATTTGAATAAAATGAACAGTACCCAGCTCTAAACAAATTTAACAAACATCTAGCGTCGACGCGTTTCGGTGGGTGATTCACAATTAAGCCACCTTCTTCAGGACACAATATTTTCTTAACTTCTTTCCTGTTTCATGTAGTACAGTAATGTATTCTTTACACACCTAATGTAAAAAAACAAAAATAAGGATACGTGTGTATAGAGGAGGACATTCCATTTTATAAACATATTCCCCAAATTTTCCTTATTCATTAATCAAGGGAATTAGTGTTTTTTTTACAATGTTTAATATCTCATATCTCTGAATGCCTAATTCATAAATTGTCAAATAATGTATAAGTGCTCACACATCCCTACTTGAATTTGTTTTGAGAGGGATTCCTAAGGGATCGACTGGCAGTTAACTGGACCCACACTGTATGGAAGGAATACCCTCTAAGCATGCACACCCCCATGCCGCCATTCACACTCAGAACTCACTGATACATGCGACTACCCAAATTGTCAAAATGATGTATACGTTCTCCCACCTCCCTACTTGGAATTTTTTTATATAAGGGGATTACCAGGAGAACGACTGACAAATTGCTTAACAGTCCCCGAGTGGGAGGGATGACTTCTAAACTTTCATCCAACCATATCTCCATTCACACTCAGAACTCACTGGTGCAGAAACACACAGTGGAGTATCGTTCCCAATCGGGTCAGATGATGCATATAACTGATTCCATGTTTATACTAAGAAATAGTAAATAAGATTGAGAATCAGTACCAAATTTTTACAGTCTCTAATCTACAATCAAGACTGAATTCTATGTTGTCATTAAGGTTTATATCTTTTTACCTGGGCACTTTCTTGATAGTGTTAAGAATGCAATTTTCAATATTCCATATATATACTGTCGAATCACGCCCTATGTCTAAAAAGGCTCATTTCAGTATTAGAACCTACAGTTTCTCATTTATTATACATATTTGTAGATTGTTGAAGCTCTCACTTTTTCTTGTTTTCTGTTGAGACTGGCACGCATAATTATGCATGTTCTAATATGTGGAAACCCGGTAAGCCCAAATATAAATAGGTACCATGAGTATGAGTAGAGTTGGTATATGGTGATATTTGGTGTATTAGTATCTCCAAAGGGAATATTTATTTTTAACTTTTGAGTTATCGGGTGCTCGGTCCCTTTGGATTGGTTGAGCCCCTCTCCTTGATTTTCAGGATCTTTATCTAAACCCAAAACAAGACCAAATGACAAAATCCACAGTACAGTATCAAAAATATCCTTAAAAATAGGTTATTCACTTAAATCAAGTTCCTAGCAACCAATAACTCCAACTGGAGTTATTACGATGTCGTGACAGATGAAAATCCCAAAGTACGGCGTCGACCGCGAGGTGCGCAGCGTCGGGCCCGGAGTCAAGCAGACCCACAAAGAACAGTATCTGGAATTGATGAAAGCAAAGAAGATGCACAGCGTTGGGGAGGTGATGCTTCGTTGGCACCTGTGGCGTCGGTTCCTTACGACCCCAGGGGAGGTGATGCCTCTGTTCCTGTTTTACAAGCTGCTTCTGTGGGTGGCACAATCAGTGCTGCAAGCCCACCAGCAGCATTTGATTTACAGGCCCTGGGCACACATAGTGCACTGTACTAGGGTCTGACAAGTAAATCAAACAAGCCAATCATGGAATCACTAATCCATAACAATAATTCACAAAGGGAGCACTTGCACTTTGGCACTGAACAACAGTGGCAAAGTGCCCAAAGCATCTAGACCATTAAAACTGGAGTCCAACACACAGCGAAACACAGGAGGTAAAGGCAAAAAAATGGAAGGGAGACCCACCCCAATGCTGCCAGGTCTAACACGTGTCCCCTCCAGCAGAAATGTGGGGAGAACTACCCACCCCCTGGGAGTTCTCTTCACTAAGGTGGAAAAATCTCGACAGACCATCAGCATTATTGTGTTCTGTACCAGGGCGGTGTTCCACCGTAAAGTTCATACCCTGTAGGGAAATGGACCACCTCAACAGCTTTGGATTCTCACCCCTCATTTGCATCAACCATCTGAGGGGCCTGTGGTCTGTCTGAACCCTCACGCTCAATCGCACTCCACCTCTGTTCCAGTGGAAGTAACCTCCTACTAATGAAGGCTACAGGTTGGTCTAGGCCCTCCTCATTTAGCTGTGAGAGCACAGCCCCCACACCATGCTCTAAAGCATCTGTCTGCACAATGAATTCTCTTGAGAAGTTGGGTGCCTTAAGCACAGGCGCTGTGCACATAGCAGATTTCAAGGCATCAAAAGCCTTCTGGCAGGCGTCAGTCCAGTTCACTTTCCTGGGCTGCTTCCTGGAAGTCAGCTCTGTCAAGGGGAAACAATGGTGCCATACCCCTTGACAAATCTCCTGTAATACCCTGTGAGTCCTAAAAAGGCTCTCACCTCTGTCTGAGTCTTGGGGGGTTCCCCAGCCAGAATGGAATCAATCTTTGGCTGTAGGGGCGCCACCTGCCCGCTTCCTACCTGGTGTCCCAAGTACACCACTGAACCCTGCCCGATCTGGCACTTGCTTGCCGTGATCATGATGAAGCCTGCCCTCCGCAGTGCCTTCAACACTTCCCAGAGGTGGTGCAGATGTTCCTCCCAAGTGGCACTGAACACTGCAATGTCGTCCAGGTAGGTGGCACTGAAATCCTCCAGTCCAACCATCACCTGGTTGACCAACCTCTGAAAGGTGGCAGGGGCATTCTTCATCCCAAAGGGCATCACCCAGAATTGGTAATGCCCATCTGATGTGGAGAATGCTGACCTCTCTCTTGCCCCATCAGTCAAGGTGATCTGCCGGTACCCAGACGTTAAGTCAAACGTACTGAGGTACCGGCCAGCCCCGAACCGTTCGATGAGCTCATAAGCTCTGGGGATGGGGTATGCATCAGTCCTGGTGACTGAATTGAGCCCTCAGTAGTCCACACAGAACCAGAGTTCTGGCATGGCACCGGGTGCGGCAGCCTTCGGGACCAAGACCACTGGGCTGGCCCAAGGGCTGTCTGAGGGCTCCATCACCCCTAGCGCTAACATCTTGGAGACCTCCTCCTTGATGCAAGCTCTGACCCTGTCAGTCACTCTGTAAATCTTATGTTTTACTGGAGGACTGCCCCCGGTGTCCACATCATGGACGCACAACTGAGTGACACTGGGTGTCAGGGAGAAAAGGTCAGAAAACTGTCCCAACAGTTGGCGACAGTCACTCTGCTGCTCAGGGGTCAGGGCGGTAGAGAGGTTCACACCATCCACTGACCCATCTTGCTCCTTTGCAGCAGGAGGTCAGGAAGAGGCTCAGTCTCCTCTTCCATCCCAGCATCTGTTGCTAGGAGCATGCCCACTTCGGACCTCTCCAAGTGGGGCTTCAGGCGGTTCACATGCAGAACCCACAAACGGTTCCTAGGAGACTGCAAGTCCACCAAGTAGGTGACATTGCTCTTGCGCTCCACCACCTCAAATGGTCCGGTCCACTTATCCTGGAGTGCACAAGTCTCCACTGGGGCCATGACCCAAACCTTTTGTCCACGCTGAAACTCAATCAGAGTGGCATTCTGATCATACCAGCGTTTCATTTCCTCCTAGCTGGCTTCCAGCATCGCCTGAGCGAGTTGCCTGAAGCGTTTAGTCTGGTTTCTGAAGGCCAGCATGTAGCTATATACATCCTGGGAGGTTTACTGGGAGCTTTCTACCAGTCTTCTTTCACCAGACTCAGAGGTCCTCTTACAGGATGGCCGTACAGCAGCTCAAAGGGACTGAACCCTAAGGACTTCAGGGGCACCTCTCTGTAAGCAAACAGCAGGCATGGTACGCCTCATGGGTTCACCAAGACCCATAATCATGCCTTTCAGGGTCCGGTTGAATCTCTCAACCAGCCCATTACCTTGGGGGTGGTAAGGAGTGGTGAACTTATAAGTTACACCGCACTCCTGACACAGGGACTTCATATACTTCGATATGAAGTTGGTACCACTGTCGGGCACCACCTCTCTGGGGAACCCCACACGGGAGAAATCCCCCATCAACGCACGACCCACCACGGGGGCCGTCACAGTCCGGAGAGGGATGGCTTCCGGGTACCAGGTGGCATGGTCCACCAAGACCAGGATAAACCTGTTGCCCATGGCTGTCTTGGGATCCAGAGGCCCCACAATGTCAATGCCCACCCTCTCAAAGGGGTGCTGACCACGGGGAAAGGTTGGAGAGGAGCCTTACACTTCCTCCCACTCTTACCACTTGCCTGGCAAGTCTGGCAAGACCTACAGTGAGCATCAGAATGCTTGCGCATTTGGGGCCAGTAAAAGTGGGTGACAAGCCTTTCAAAGGTCTTGTCTTGCCCCAAATGTCCTGCCAAAGGCACATCATGAGCCAGACCCAGTAGGAAGGCTCTGAAGCGCTGGGGTACCACCAGCACACGGGCTGACCCAGGCTCAGCAACCTTAGGCTCGCTATACAGGAGACCATTCTCCCAGTATATCCAATGTGATCCAGACTGATCACCTGCTGCCTGGTTTGCAGCCAGCTGCCGCAAACCAATGAGAGAAGGGCACGTCTTCTGCTCCTGGCAGAACTCCTCCCTGGTGGGCCCTCCTTCTTGCTGCCAATGGGTCAGCTCAGGCAGGTCCCCCAGTTCAGCCATTTGTTCCCCTGTAGGCTCCAGGGCATCCCCCTCAGGGTCTACCTCCTCCTGGACCGTGGGAACTTCGGGGGTCGGGTTCCCACGCCCCCTGCCTTTTCTCTTCCCAGCAGGCACCTGGGCCACTCTTTCAGGCTCCAGGTCTTCTTGAATGCCCTTACCAGCTGCCATTGACCAAGTGGTCACACATGCCCACTCAGGCAGACCCAACATTTCCAAATGAGACCTCCGCTCCACCTTCGCCCAAGGGGAGCTCTCCAAATCATTGCCCAGCAGACAGTCAACAGGCATGGCTGGCCTCACAGCTACTCTCAAGGTACCTGAGACCCCACCCCACTCAAAGGGAACCTGTGCCACTTTGCAGAGGCACTCTGAATTGTCAGCGGCAACTACTGGGTAGAATGTGTTGGGGACCACCTGCTCTTCAGATACCAGCTGACAGCTGTCACACTGGCTCCAGTGTCTCTCAGAGCCTCCACACTATGGCCATTGATGGTCACCCACTGCCTGTACTTTTTAGTGTTATCAGGCAGATGAGTCCTTGGGACTATCCCACTGTCTCCTAAAGAGACCAGGGACATCTCTGCAGGACCCCACCCACCTGGGGCACCCGACTCCTACCCCAAGGCTACACTAGCCAGTTCCCGGGACGGTGCACCAGTGGGTGCGGTGGTAACCGGTTTGGGACACTTACGATCCCCCCGGAAGTGGCCCACCTGACCACAAACGAAAAAGGTCTTGGGACCCTTCTGCACAGGCTTACCTGGCAGGACCATGGTTTCTTTTCAGTGGGAGGCTGGGAACCCTTACCTTGGTTCCCTTGGGGATTACTTTGGGGCCCTTTTTGGAACTCCTTTTGTTTACCTTTGTCCCCCCCACTCTTCTGCTGGGGACCCTGCCCACCCTTGGCGGAGTCTCTCACAAGACCTTTGTGGACCCTGGTAGTGACCCAGCGGTCTGCCTCCACAGCAAGCTTCCTGGGATCAGTCAGCTTACTATCAATCAGGTGCTGGTGTAGCTCTGGAAAACAACTACTGGACAAGTGCTCCCATGCAACCAAATAATAGAGCCCCTGCAAGTCAGTTACCTTGCTACCCTTCACCCATCCATCCAGTGCTCTGCAAAAGTAAGATACATACTCCACCCAAGTACTTGAATCCAGTTTCTTGCAAATCCTAAATTTCTGCCTATAAAGCTCTGGGGTCAACCCATACCTGGCTATCAAGGCTTCCTTCATGGGGGCATATAACATCTGATCCTTAGTGGGCAAAGCTAGTGAGGTTTCCCTCCCTTCACCTATGAAGCGGCCCTACAACCCCGCTCCCCAATCTCTCTCAGGGACCCGGTGGGACTTCATCGCTATCCCATAGGCCTTAAACCACTGCCCAATGTCCTCATGCTTCATGAAATCTTTGATCACATCTTTGGGGATGTATACTTTTTCTTCCCCAGGCACAGATGGTGTGCTGCCACCAGAGTGAGTGTTCTCTAGGCTTTTTGCTTTCAGCTCCATCTCCCTCAACACTCTCTTATGCTCTAAAACCATCTTCTTTTCCTCCTTGGCCAATTTCCTGCTCTCCAACTCCAACCTCTTATTCTCTAAGTCACCCTGGCTCCCCAGCTTGAGCTTAGAAAGCTCCATTTCATGCACTCTGTTTTTCTCCCTGTCCTCCAACTCCTCTGGAGACAGACCCCTTGAAGACACACTGCTGCCTTCCCTGGGAGGCACCCCCCCCCCCAGTTAGGCCCACTAGCCTATCCTGCTGCCCTTCTAAATTCTACCCCTCCACCATAGGCTCCCCGGTCTGCCCACTGGCATTCCTTGCTTCCAACCAGGCCCTCAGCGCCTTTTGGAACTCCTCCTTCCTGGTGAGGCCTCTCACTGAGATTTTAAATTTTGTGCAGGTGGTTTTAAGTTGTGGCACAGTGTAGGTATCATCCCTCTCCTCTTCAAATTCAATATTCACAGATGCAATGGATGCTGGTTTACTCATGGTGAAAATTGGCAGTTCTCAAGATGCAAACAATTCCTAGGGAAAAACTCTACCAAGATGTATGTGGTTGCGTAATGGTCTGCACTTACTAGTAGTGTACACCAATCACTGTATATAAATCACAAATGCAAGTCCAGGATCCTCACTGTTGACCACCAATGTTAGAAATGGGGGTCTCTAGTTGGCAGAGGTAGGTACCATTGTCCAAGTAGGGACCCTTGCTTCTAGCCAGGTTAAGGGGGATACACTCCTAAAATAACCCCTGCTCACCCCCTTGGTAGTTTGGCACGACCAGGCAGGCTTATCTCAGAGGCAGTGTGTAAAGCATTTGTGAACACATACAGTAACACAGTGAAAACACTACAAATGGACACCACACCAGTGTAGAAAAATAAGTAATATTTATCTAAACCCAAAACAAGACCAAACGACAAAAATCCACAATACAGTATCAAAAATATCCTTAAAAATAGGTTATTCATATAAATCAAGTTCCTAGCAACAAATAACTCCAACTGGAGTTATTACGACGTTGTGACGGATGGAAATCCCAAAGTACGGCGCCGACCGCAAGGTGCGCGGCGTCGGGCCCGGAGTCAAGCAGACCCACAAAGAACAGTATCTGGAATTGATGAAAGCAAAGATGGTGCATGGAGGTGATGCTTCGTTGGCGCCTGCGGCATCGGTTCCTTACGACCCCAGGGGAGGTGATGCCTCTGTTCCTTACTGCAGCACAGGGGAGGTGAGACGTCGGTTCCTTACTGTGTCGGGGAGGTGACGTCACGAATGGCGGCGAGGCGTTGGTTCCTTATGACAGTGCGATGTCGGTGGATTTGGGAGTCACCCACGTCGAGAATCGGCTCCACGTTGATGAAGCACCGGCAACGATGAAGTCGGGGCTGCGGTGCGAGTCAGGACGGTGCATCGTGAACGTCATGAGCGATGTCCTCGGCTCCGGTGCAGGCAGCGGCCTCGATGATGGCTTTGGAGTCGTTGCGGCACGGCGTCAGCAGGCGTCGGGCCTGCGGTGCAAGTCAGGGCGGTGCGTCGTGCTCTTCACGAGCGGTGCCCACGGCTTTGATGCAGGTTACGGCATCACTCGCCGGCGTCGGAGTTGCAATTTCCTTCTGTAGCAGCTGAAACAGCAGTTCCAGATGCAGAGAGCCAGAAGGGATGAAGTCTTTGTGTTCCTGAGAATTCAGAACAGGAGACAAGCTCAGTTTCAAGCCCCTGGAGATCTTCTTCTCCAAGCAGGTGACAAAGCAAACAGCAAAGTCCTTTTCTCCTTTCCTTGGCAGCAAGTAGCCACTGCAGGCCAACCCCAAACAGCAAACAGCACAGGGGCAGTATTCCTCCTCAGCTTATCCGGCTCTTCTCCTTGGCAAAGGTTCCTCTTGATTTCCCAGAAGTGATCTAAAAGTCTGGGGTCTGGGCCCCTCTTTTTATACACCAAAATCCTTAGTTCTCTGAAGGCAGAGAGTGTCTGTACCCAGCCAAAACCAGTTCTGTCCTCACTGGTGTATCTTCCTGGCAGGAGGTGGAGACAGCATTGTTGAAGGCAGACCAGGCCCATACAGGTGAAAAGGAAATCTCCTCCCCCTACTCTAAATGCAGCCCAGGTCTATTCAGCCCAGCCCTGACTCATCAGATTTCTGGAGCCACTGCTCTTCTCCAGCCCCTGTCATCCAAAAGCCAGACATGCAATACACAACCTAGCAGAGGCACACTGGATGGTTAGGCAAGAAAATACCTACTTTCTAAAAATTGTATTTTCAAACACAGAATGTAAAAATCACCCTCACCAAAAGATGCATTTTAACATTTTGAGTTCAGGCATACTAAACTTTATTTTCCTATCTTGTTCCTAGGGTCAGTTATGTTTATAAGATGTTATAAACAAACTCCCCATTCTGGCCTATGGGAACAGACAGCCTTGCAATAGTGAAAACGAAATTGGCAGTATTTCACTATCAGTACATTCCACACACATCAGGGCATGCCCTACCTTTCACATACAATGCACCCTGCCCACAGGGGTACCTTGGGCCTACCTTAGGGGTGACTAACATGTAGAAAAGGGAAGGTTTAGGGACTGGCAAGTGTGTGCACTTGCCAAGTCGACATGGCAGTCCCAGACTGCACACAGGCTATGCAATGGCAGGCCTGAGTCACATTTTACCAGCTGCTTCTGTGGGTGGCACAATCAGTGCTGCAAGCCCACCAGCAGCATTTGATTTACAGGCCCTGGCCACACATAGTGCACTGTACTAGTGTCTGACAAGTAAATCAAACAAGCCAATCATGGAATCACTAATCCATAACAATAATTCACAAAGGGAGCACTTGCACTTTGACACTGAACAACAGTGGCAAAGTGCCCAAAGCATCTGGACCAGCAAAAATGGAGTCCAACAGACAGAAAAACACAGGAGGTAAAGGAAAAAAATGGAAGGGAGACCCACGCCAATGGTGCCAGGTCTAACATCAGTGTATTGCAATTATAGTTCCATCTTCTTGGTGTAAAATATTGTCACAGTGGATTCTACAGACTTCAAAGTTTGGCACATGATAGTTTACCCAAAGCAGATCTTATGAAGTTTTAATCAATGTAATATATCATAGCCCCTCTTTTTATTACCTCAATTGATCTTTTTACCAGCTCGTACACTGTGGGCCTGATTACGACTTTGGCGGTGCAGCGATGGGTACATCCGCCGCTGCACTGCCAAAGACGTGGTCAGACCGCCCACCAGATTAGGAGTTTCCTCCTTTCTGGCAGGCTGGCATTTTGGCATTTCCACGATGATGCCTCTAAAAATGGGCACTGCAATGGGAATGCCAAAAACAGTTCGTGCACGGCATGGACTAAAATGTCCATGCCTTGCAGGAACTGGGGTGCATGCAGACAGGGGGGCACATGTTGTGCCACCTGTGCATCCACATGTGGAGAAGGGACAACGGGCCCTGCATGGCCCCCTTTGTTTCCTCTCCGCCACAGTGTTCATGGAGGAGGAACCTCCATGAAATCAGCTGCGAGAGGAAACTCGTAATATGCTTGGCAGGACCGTGGCAGTCCCACTAAGCATATTGCGGCATCCTGACTGCCACAACTCTGCCAGGGAACTGCGGTTCCCTGGTGACTGCAGCAGGGCTGTGGCGGTCTGACTGCCCAAATCATAATAGGTTAGTCAGGAGACCACCACCGCCATGCCCCCATTAATCTGGCAGTCTGTGGACCGCCAGTCTCTTAACCTCTTCGATGCTTATGACGAGCTGGACTCGTCATGGCACACAGTGGTCGTGTGCTCATGACGAGTCCAGCTCGTCATAAGATCACCCACGGGGAAGCGCTGGCGCTCCCGTGGGAATCCGATCGTTAGTTTTTTTGGGGAGGCAGGGGAAGGGCTTCCCTGCCTCCCCCGCCCTCCCCATCAATGACGCCAGCGCACGAGGCGCGCTGACGTCATTGAGGGTTTCCTTTCTTCCCGACGCGCTGGAAGCCATTTGCTTCCAGCGCGTCGGGGAAATCAGGTGAGTTTTGGCTCGGGAGGGGGTTTGAAAGAAAAGAGGCATCGAGGGAAAGGAAAACCCTTTCCTTTCCCTCGATGCCTCTTTGTGCATACCTGCTGCACGATCATGCGATCGTGCAGCAGGAATGCCCACTAGACACCAGGGAATTTCTTTTTTTTTTTTTAAATGTGTAAATACTGTTTCGGGGAGCGGCCCCTTGGGCAAGGGTCGCTCCCCTTTTGGGGGCTACATGTATTTGGTGCTCTGCCCCCCCTGGGGGGGCAGTTTTTTTAAATAAATCGGGAGAATCGGGCATACACCACCAGCCCCATGTGAAACAAAAGAGGCATCGAGGGAAAGGAAAGGGTTTTCCTTTCCCTCGATGCCTCTTTTGTGCATTCCTGCTGCATGATCATGCGATCGTGCAGCAGGAATGCCCACTAGACACCAGGGAATTTCTTCTTTTTTTTTTTTAAATGTGTAAATACTGTTTCGGGGAGCGGCCCCTTGGGCAAGGGTCACTCCCCTTTTGGGGGCCACATGTATTTGGTGCTCTGCCCCCCCTGGGCAGTTTTTTATTTAATAAATGGGGCCTTGAATCGGGCAAGTGTTGTGCACTGGCCTGGCAGGTTGCTGGCAGTGCATACACCCCCCCCCCGTGTGTGGCAGCCCGGGCTGAAACAGCTTCTGGGCACACACACATGTGCATGATATAGAGGTATACTGAAATAAGTGGCACTCAGAACACAATGAAGAGCGAACTAGAGGGGGCTGAGAGTGAAAGTATAGTGTCTTTGGAAGAGAAGAGATTTGAGGTCAGCTTTGAAGATCCGGGTAGAGGAGGTGGCACGGAGCAATGGGGAAGCGATTCTCACTGGATTGCGCCATCGATCTTTCCCTTTTGAAGAGGGGGGGCGGGGTGCGCAAGCAGAAGCTTTTCGCACTGCGAGCCACCGGACAATTTAAATTTATTCGCCAGGTAACGAGGGGAGGACGTGTGTAAGGCTTTGTGTGTGATGCAGGCAGTTTTGTAAATAGATCTTTACGTTTTGTGACCTTGCATGTCAGCTAAAATTGAGGTTTGCAGGGGATTCTGGGTAAGGATACGTTGGGGGACCCACGCAAGCCATACCTCCCTGGAAGCCCCCGGGTGTCTACTTTTCAGAAATGTGTGGGTTTGGTAGGTTTCCCTAGATGGCCGCCGAGCACGGGGCCAAAACCCAGGTGACCCCTTTCAAAACCAGGTGGTTTTGAGATAGGCAATTTTGATGTCGCCTCACTAAGTTTTGGGCCCTTGCCTGTCGCGGGTACTTGGGCCTCCCACACAAGTGAGGCACCATTTTTATCGGGAGACCTGGAGGAACGCTGGGTGGTAGGAAATTTGTGTGAGGCCAGTGATGCCACACTTTCCCACACAAAAATGTGTGAAAAAAGTGATTTTTTCAGCTAAAGTTGAGGTTTGCAGGGGATTCTGGGTAAGGAAACGTTGGGGGATCCACACAAGCCATACCTCCCTGGAAGCCCCCGGGTGTCTACTTTTCAGAAATGTGTGGGTTTGGTAGGTTTCCCTAGATGGCCGCCGAGCACAGGGCCAAAACCCAGGTGACCCCCTTGCAAAACCAGGTCGTTTTGTGAAAGGCCATTTTGAGGTCGCCTCACTACGTTGTGGGCCCTTGCCTGTCGCGGGTACTTGGGCCTCCCACACAAGTGAGGCACCATTTTTATTGGGAGACCTGGGGAACGCTGGGTGGTAGGAAATTTGTGTGAGGCCAATGATGCCACACTTTCCCACACAAAAATGTGTGAAAAAAGTGATTTTTTCAGCTAAAATTGAGGTTTGCAGGGGATTCTGGGTAAGGAAACGTTGGGGGATCCACGCAAGCCATACCTCCCTGGAAGCCCCCGGGTGTCTACTTTTCAGAAATGTGTGGGTTTGGTAGGTTTCCCTAGATGGCCGCCGAGCACAGGGCCAAAAACCCAGGTGACCCCCCTTGCAAAACCAGGTCGTTTTGTTAAAGGCCATTTTGAGGTCGCCTCACTACGTTATGGGCCCTTGCCTGTCGCGGGTACTTGGGCCTCCCACACAAGTGAGGCACCATTTTTATCGGGAGACCTGGGGGAACGCTGGGTGGTAGGAAATTTGTGTGAGGCCAATGATGCCACACTTTCCCACACAAAAATGTGTGAAAAAAGTGATTTTTTCAGCTAAAATTGAGGTTTGCAGGGGATTCTGGGTAAGGAAACGTTGGGGGATCCACGCAAGCCATACCTCCCTGGAAGCCCCCGGGTGTCTACTTTTTAGAAATGTGTGGGTTTGGTAGGTTTCCCTAGGTGCCGGCAGAGCTAGGGTTCACAAACTACAGCTAGGCACTTTGCCAAAAGGGTCATTTTTCACTGCGAAATTGAGGTGTGACCACGTTGCGTTTTGCACCGGTTCCTGTCGCAGGCACTAGGCCGACCCACACAAGTGAGGTACCATTTTTCTCGTAAGACTTTGGGGAACGCGGGGTGGGTGGAAATTTGTGGATCCACGCTGATTCCAGAACTTTCCACCTCAGAAATGTGGGGAAAATGTGTTTTTTTAAAAATGTTTTATGTTTGCAAGGGATTCTGGGTAACAGAACCTGGTGGGAGGCAGTCAAGTCACCCCATCCTGGATTCCCCTGGGTGTCTAGTTTTCAAAAATGTATAGGTTTGCTAGGTTTCCTAGGTTCCGGCAGAGCTAGGGTTCAAAAACTACAGCTAGGCACTTTGCCAAAAAAGGGTCATTTTTCACTGCGAAATTGAGGTGTGACCACGTTGCGTTTTGCGCCGTTTCCTGTCGCAGGCACTAGGCCGACCCACACAAGTGAGGTACCATTTTTCTCGTAAGACTTTGGGGAACGCGGGGTGGGTGGAAATTTGTGGATCCACGAAGATTCCAGAACTTTCCACCACAGAAATGTGGGGAAAATGTGGTTTTTTTGACAATTATTTATGTTTGCAAGGGATTCTGGGTAACAGAACCTGGTGGGAGGCAGTCAAGTCACCCCATCCTGGATTCCCTGGGTGTCTAGTTTTCAAAAATGTATAGGTTTGCTAGGTTTCCCTAGGTGCCGGCAGAGCTAGGGTTCAAAAACTACAGCTAGGCACTTTGCCAAAAAAGGGTCATTTTTCACTGCGAAATTGAGGTGTGACCACGTTGCGTTTTGCGCCGTTTCCTGTCGCAGGCACTAGGCCGACCCACACAAGTGAGGTACCATTTTCCTCGTAAGACTTTGGGGAACGCGGGGTGGGTGGAAATTTGTGGATCCACGCAGATTCCAGAACTTTTCACCACAAAAATGTGGGGAAAATGTGGTTTGTTTGACAATTTTTAGGTTTGCAAGGGATTCTGGGTAACAGAACCTGGTGGGAGGCAGTCCAGTCACCCCATCCTGGATTCCCCTGGGTGTCTAGTTTTCAAAAATGTATAGGTTTGCTAGGTTTCCCTAGGTGCCGGCAGAGCTAGGGTTCAAAAACTACAGCTAGGCACTTTGCCAAAAAAGGGTCATTTTTCACTGCAAAATTGAGGCGTGACCACGTTGCGTTTTGCGCCGTTTCCTGTCGCAGGCACTAGGCCGACCCACACAAGTGAGGTACCATTTTTCTCGTAAGACTTTGGGGAACGCGGGGTGGGTGGAAATTTGTGGATCCACGCAGATTCCAGAACTTTCCACCACAGAAATGTGGGGAAAATGTGGTTTTTTTGACAATTTTTATGTTTGCAAGGGATTCTGGGTAACAGAACCTGGTGGGAGGCAGTCAAGTCACCCCATCCTGGATTCCCCTGGGTGTCTAGTTTTCAAAAATGTATAGGTTTGCTAGGTTTCCCTAGGTGCCGGAAGAGCTAGGGTTAAAAAACTACAGCTAGGCAGTTTGCCAAAAAAGGGTAATTTTTCACTGCAAAATTGAGGTGTGACCACGTTGCGTTTTGTGCCGTTTCCTGTCGCAGGCACTAGGCCGACCCACACAAGTGAGGTACCATTTTTCTCGTAAGACTTTGGGGAACGCGGGGTGGGTGGAAATTTGTGGATCCACGCAGATTCCAGAGCTTTCCACCACAGAAATGTGGGGAAAATGTGTTTTTTGACAATTGTTTAGGTTTGCAAGGGATTCTGGGTAACAGAACCTGGTGGGAGGCAGTCAAGTCACCCCATCCTGGATTCCCTGGGTGTCTAGTTTTCAAAAATGTATAGGTTTGCTAGGTTTCCCTAGGTGCCGGCAGAGCTAGGGTTCAAAAACTACAGCTAGGCACTTTGCCAAAAAGGGTCATTTTTCACTGCGAAATTGAGGTGTGACCACGTTGCGTTTTGCGCCGTTTCCTGTCGCAGGCACTAGGCCGACCCACACAAGTGAGGTACCATTTTTCTCGTAAGACTTTGGGGAACACGGGGTGGGTGGAAATGTGTGGATCCACGCAGATTCCAGAACTTTCCACCACAGAAATGTGGGGAAAATGTGGTTTTTTGACAATTTGTTATGTTTGCAAGGGATTCTGGGTAACAGAACCTGGTGGGAGGCAGTCAAGTCACCCCATCCTGGATTCCCCTGGGTGTCTAGTTTTCAAAAATGTATAGGTTTGCTAGGTTTCCTAGGTGCCGGCAGAGGTAGGGTTCAAAAACTACAGCTAGGCACTTTGCCAAAAAGGGTCATTTTTCACTGCGAAATTGAGGTGTGACCACGTTGCGTTTTGCGCCGTTTCCTGTCGCAGGCACTAGGCCGACCCACACAAGTGAGGTACCATTTTTCTCGTAAGACTTTGGGGAACGCGGGGTGGGCATAAATTTGTGGATCCACGCAGATTCCAGAACTTTCCACCACAGAAATGTGGGGAAAATGTGTTTTTTTTTACAATTATTTAGGTTTGCAAGGGATTCTGGGTAACAGAACCTGGTGGGAGGCAGTCAGGTCACCCCATCCTGGATTCCCCTGGGTGTCTAGTTTTCAAATATGTATAGGTTTGCTAGGTTTCCCTAGGTGCCGGCAAAGCTAGGGTTCAAAACTACACCTAGGCACTTTGCAAAAAGGGTAATTTTCATTGTGAAAATGTGGTACGTCCACGTTGCATTTTGAGCCATTTCCTGTTGTGGGCACAAGGGCTACCCACACAAGTGAGGTACCATTTTTATCGGGAGACTTAGGGTAACACAGAATTGTAGAGCAACTGTTAATACCTATTGACTTTCGATTTATTTCTGCCTTCCAAATGAAAGACAATGTGTAAAAAATAAGTCATTTTGAAAAATGACCTATAATTCTCATGCTAGTATGGGTACTCCCAATTTCGGAAATGTGTAAATATCTACTGTTTCTAAAATCTACATTTTGTTCCCATTTCAGAAATACATAGGTGTCTTTCATAACAATTTTTCCATGTATACATTTTCCCAAAATAATTGCTATATACCCGGTACATAATAAAAAACCATTGCAAGATGCTGCTCAGTTATTGGCTCTGGGTTCGTCGGGTTCTTGGTGAACCTACAAGTCCTATATATCCCCACAACCAGAAAGGTCCAGCGGATATAATGGTATATTGCTTTCAAATAGCTGTCATAATTAGAAGAAGTTACAGGTGAAAACGTTGACACAAATGGCTGTTTTTTTCAACTAATTTTCAATTTTTCCTTCATTTAACTGTTAGTTTCTATAAGGAAAACTTTAAGGATCTACACAAATGACCCCTTGCTGAATTCAGAATTTTGTCTACGTTTCAGAAATGTATGGCTTTTCAGGATCCATTATTGGTTTCATACCCATTTCTACCATTAACTGGAAGGAGGTTGAAAGCACAAAAAATAGCAAAAATAGGCTATGTCCCAGAAAAATGCCAAAACTGTGTAAAAAAAGTTGGTTTTCTGACAAAAGTCTGCTTGTCCCTGAAAGCTGGGAAGATGGTGATTTCAGCACCACAACCCCTTTTTGATGTCATTTGCAGGGAAAAACAAGACGCTTTCATCTGTAGCCCTTTTTCGCATTTTTCCCCCAAAAAACAACATTTTGCTGTATTTTGGCTAATTTCTGGGTCCCCTCCAGGGGAATCCACAAACCCTGGGTACCTTTACAATCCCCATGATGTTAGAAAAAAGGACGCAAATTTGGCGTGGATACCTTATGTGGTCAAAAGTTACAGGGGCCTAAGCCCGCACTACCCCAAATAACCCAAAAAGGCTTAGCACAGGGGGGGAAAAGGCCTAGCAGCGAAGGGGTTAATCGGGCCCTGTGTGTTATTATGTGGTGTGTAACAACATATTACAGCAGCCTTGCATCTTTAGAAGTCAACAATACAAACGTGAAAAATCAACCACTGTCAGACCTCTTTCAAGGGGCCAAAAGGCATGCAGAGTCCCAACTGTGGTGGTTGAGGTTGTTTGCCACTGTTTTCCTGGGGTCTGTCCTACTTTGGCTCTGAAATTTTGGCCAGTACTACTGCTTCTGCACTTAACTCTAAGAATAGCAAGGGTGCGCATTCAAAGGATTGTTAGAGAGGTAGTGTGTGGGACAAGAGCTCAGAACAGACAACATGAATTAAAGGTCCATCACAGTGCTTTTGTTTTTATCAATCAAGATTATGCAGCACACAGTTATGTCACAATAATTGAAAAATGTGCACCCACACCCCTAAGCCATAAGGCATGGATGTCTGTTGCATACAAGAATAATTTGTCTAAGATGGGAATGGGTGATACCATATGTTTATTGTTGAATGACACGTGTACCTATTGACTTTGCCATTCTTGATGGTGAAAATGACGTGTATATAAAAGCAAATTACAAACCATTCCATCATGTGAACTGCATGTGAGGAGTTTCATGTGTACATGATGTGATGTGAGTACATATTCTGTACTCAAGAACGACCAATTGCCTATCAATATAGTAGTAGAAAACAACCTTCAACTAAATTAGCATGGGTAACAAAACATACAAGAGCAATCCTGTGCATAACTGAAAGCATTGAACCTACAATAGGAGTGGTTAAATGTACTCATTACAGTGCTGCTACTCAAACTCTGCAGCATAGCATGTGGGTCTGTCTAGGTCACCCCCAGGACCCTCGTGTGCAGTGTAGTGAGCCATGTTCTGGTTTTCCTTTTCAACTGAAAATGCCAGGGAAGGAGTGCCTTAAATATCAACCAGTGGCAGCAGACCACCTACCACTTACACAAATCTTTGACCTCTATGGTGGTGATCCCACTTCAGTGCACTACTTGCAGATGTCTGGTCAGGTCTGTAATACTACTTTCAGGTTCAGCTAACTACTTGTTCGCTCCCCATTTATCTGTGGCTTAGTTTGGACCCCCACCGCTGCAACAATCTCTGCCTCCACCAGGTTGAAGTTGAGGCCTGCTCAGAGATTTTGGAGATTATGGATTATTTTGGTAAATTTCTCTTCAGGTTTCACATTTTTCATTAGATATTTTAAACTATTTATTTGAACTTTTGTTTAATACATCCCCATTTGAGTTATTTAGGCTTCCATTGAGTTAGGAATAATTTTTATTATTTTTAGTCATGCACAACCCCTAGCACTTCTGTAGCTTTTTTACGTTTATATGACCTCACACTTTTCACTTTGCCAACAGTTTTTTGTGTTTTTTAAAAGGAAATATTGTTAAAGAAATCCTGCAGATTTTTAGGTGGAGCTCTTGATGCTCTAAGGTATTTGAGTAAGCCCTGCAAATGAGACAGGCACACCATCGGCCGAGGTGCAGTCTAGCTGCATGCCCATGTCATGGCCACCTGCTGTCCAAAATTATCACCAGTAACCGGATTCTTCCTTTAACACTAGATTGTATCCATCAGGAGCATGTTCTCTAATGCAGAAGGAGGTTGTACTCACATATATGGATTGTCAGTCTGTACTGTTGGGTGTCTACGGAACCTAGTGATTGTTCTATGTTAATAAAACGTTGCATTTGAAATCTGCAGGGTGAAAAATATCATCCTCCCATGGTGCAGCCATGCTACGTTCACATCCTTCTTGCATTTGTGAGCATCACTTTCTGGCTGGTGGTGTGAAAGGAGGGGAGGTGTGCCAACATTAGATAGGTGTGATATGGCTAACATTGGTTAGGTGAGGGCCATGGATGTCCTGCAGAGTCCTGTGTTGGTTGACGAGGATAGAAGATTAGAGATGCAAATGGAGTGAGAGTAAGGCATGAGAATCATCTGAGGTGGATCGGTTAACCAGTTGAGTTCCATGTACCTGTGACAAGGTCTGCAGCTTTGGTCCTAGCATATTTGGGCTTGAAACCTAGAAGAGTTTCAGACAAGGACAATTGTGCACTGGTTAAATATTGTGGATCAAGAAGAACTGGCTCACATTTCAGAAGCCTCAAGGTTATGTTTGTGAGAAACCATTAGGTTTCTTAAGAAAACCCTCACCCACCAACCTACTTGGTGGCATGCTTCATCATCGGGTCCCACCCAAGGTGCCGAGTGCACCCCGGGTGTGCTGCGACGCCTGAACTACAGTGGAGCGGGTTTCTTTTTTGTGCAATGTGGTGCAGCGAATGTGATGTTAAAACTATCTATAGGGTCCCGGTGTGAATTAATTTTGATTGTGGGCCCTATGAAATGATTAAAATAAAGAGATACGGATATGTGCAGAGTTTTATGTTTAGACTCAAATATCCTTTGGGGAGGTCTACATGTTTCAGCCAGTCTCAATCGTGCGCTGGCTTTCGTCAGGACTAGTGTGTAATAAGTGTGTTAAAATGTATTTGAGACCAGTCAGGTTTAAGTCTTCCTGGCCGTGTTTCGTGGGGAAGTGTTGCACGCTTAAGGTGCGAATAATGCTAAGGAGAGGAACCACTTGTTCCCTCGTAATATATCCCTCGATTATACCGTGGTAACCTGGAAGGAAAAAAAGGGGACAAGACATAAACATAAAAACATAAAACATATAGTTGCTTAAGCATGAGAGGTTCATGCACTCATGTGTGCACAAGCAGTGTCAAACTTGATCCTAAGTTGACCTATGCAGTGGTGACAGTATGTTACACCCATGCGTGCATCGCATTTTATAAATGCGGCAGGGTGTGTGGCTTCAGGTTATAAAAGGATGCTTACTATGGTAGAATTGCCATGGACGACATGAATCCCGCAAGGGGGCAGGGCCTGTAGTCACACGCTGAAATTTAAGAAGTAAAAAGAGATATTAAGGTTATCTCCCAGGTGCTGTGTTGGCCCTTCCCGATATCCGGTTTGTGAGCCCGGGTGCTCCACTTACTTCATTAAGGTCCACTGTCCTCTGATAATACCTGTTGCGGCCTTTTTTCGGGATTCCGTGGATGTTCGGCAGCTGTGGAGACCCGCTTTAAATATGCAGTCTCCCGCGGTCCTCGGCTGCAGTGTGTGCGATCGCGTCATCACGTGGGTGCGTGACCACGTCATCGCATTGGGGCGTGGTTAGTAGAGATAGAGGATAGACTATGTTTCGGTTGTCGGGGTCTTGCCCGAGTGGCTGTGTTGTAATCATGATTCTCATGTGTACCGGAAATAATAAAAATTATTTAAACTGAAGTAGTAAATATAGAAAAGATGTATTGGTAATACTACTATAAAAAATACTTGTATGGGCATTGATTATGTGCCTCTTTCCCAATGGGACAGCGTATGGTTCTCGATGGTCAATGAGCTGGAGTGATTTTAACTCTGATGTTGATAAAACTAGCAGTACTACTATAAAAATGCTTGTATCTGCATCCATAAATTGCCTTTTTGACAGTGGGAGAGCGTTTGGTTCTCAATGAGCATTGAGCTAAAGTGATTTGACTATGAAGTGTATACTGCTTTGGACTGAGTGATGTCAGTCCGCAACTACAAAAATGTTACAGAGGACCCTTCAGAGGCACTGAAGAACACCATCCACGCTCTAGTGGAAGAAGTGGAAACCAGGAACCACATTTCAAAACAAGAAGCAGAGTTCCTATACACCAAAAAAGCGAAAACACACTTTAGATAACCCCTGCTCACCCCCTCGGTAGCTTGGCACGAGCAGACAGGCTTATCCCAAAGGCAATGTGTAAAGTTTTTGTACCAACACTCACAGTAACACAATGAAAACACCACAAATGGACACCACATCAGTTTAGAAAAATAAAATATCCTTATCAAAACTAAACAAGACCAAAACGACCAAAATCCAACATACACAGTTAAAAATATGACTTTCAAAAGGTTTCAAGAACTTGTACCATAGAAAACTATGGATGTGTGACTTTTCACCAAAGTACCTGTAGATCCGTCATAGTCCCAAAAGCCAAACAGCCGCAGAGTCGGAAAACAAAGAGATGCGACACTCCTGAGACCTTGGGGAGGCGATGCGACAGTTCTGCCACACGCCGAGGACGAGTTACGTCGAATCCGGTCTGTATGGGGAGTGATGCGTCGATTCTTCGTGACGGTTCTGGTTCGCAGGTGATGCATCGGAAAGCGTGCCGCACAGGTACGATGCGTGGAAATCCGTGATGCGTCGGCGATCGATGCAGCGGCGTCGAGCGGCGCTGCATCGGTCCTCTTCAGCCACGAACCCTCGATGCGTCGATTTCTGTAGTTCTTTGACTTTCTTCTTTCTTCCAGCTTCCAAACAGCAGCAACAACCTCCAGAGGCCCAAAACTGGCACAGGCACCTCTTGGCAGGTCAGAACTCACAGCAGCAGAGTTCAGGGGAGCTGGGGGTGAAGTCTTTGTGTCCCTGACACTGCAGAACAGGAGGCCAGCACACTTCAGGCCCTTGGAGATCTCCTTTAAGCAGGGGACACATCATACAGCAACATCCTTCTCCTTTCCTTGGCAGAAACAGCAACTGCAGGCCAACCCCAGACACACAGCAAGGGCAGTACTTCTCCTCAGTCTCTCCAGCTCTTCTCCTTGGCAAAGGTTCCTCTTGAATTTCAGGAATGATCGAAAGTCTGGGGTTTTTGGTCTGATACTTATACCACAAAATGTCTTTGTTCTCTTTGTGCAAGGGGCTCTGAGCCCAGTTCAAATCAGTTCTGGGGGGCACTCTGCAAGTGCACAACAACATCCATTGTCAGTGTGAGCCTTGGCTCCAGACACACCACAGGGGGGCGGAGCCAGCATTGTGGAAGGCAGGCACAGCCCTATTCAGGTACAGGTGCTACTCCTCCCACCACTCCAAATGCAGAACAGGCCTATTCAGCCTAGTGCTGACTCATCCAGACTCCTGGAGCCACTGCACCTCCCCAGGCCCTGTCACTTCAAAGCCAGACAGCCAATCCACAAACAGGCAGAGGCACGCAGGATGGTTGAACAAGAAAATAGCCACTTTCTAAAAGTGGTATTTTTAAACACACAATTTAAAAACCATCTTTACTAAAAGATGTGTTATTAAATCCTGAGTTCAGGGATACCAAACTCCTTTTTTCCATCTTATCCCTATGGGAAGATATGCTTGTAAAATGTTACAAAGCATTCCCCATTCTGTCCTATGGGGCAAGATAGCCTTTCAATAGTGAAAATTGAAATTGGCAGTATTCTTTATCAGGACATGTTACACACACCAGTACATGTCCTACCTTTCACATACACTGCACCCTGCCCAGGGGGGTACCTTGGGCCTACCATAGGGGTGTCCTATGTGGAAGAAAAGGGAAGGGTAGGGCCTGACAAGTGGGTGCACTTGCCAAGTCAACATGGCAGTTAACAAACTGCGTGCAGGCACCGCGGTGGCAGGCCTGAGACATCTTTTCAGGGCTACTCAAGTGGGTGGCACAACCAGTGCTGCAGGCCTAGTAGCATTTGATTTACCAGCCCTGGCACACTCAGTGCACTTTACTAGGGACCTACTGGTAAATCAAATATGGCGATCATGGATTACCAATCACAGTAACAATTTACACAGAGAGCATATGCACTTTAGCACTGATCAGCAGTGGTAAAGTGCCCAGAGTCCTATAGCCAACAAACACAGGTCAGGAAAAAAATAGGAGGAAGTAGCAAAAGGTTCGGGGATAACCCTGCAAAAAGGGCCATTTATAACAGCCGGACTGTAGGAAGGTAGGATCTGACTGCATGGTTACCCCCACTTTTGGCCTGGTGTTTTGCTGGGTTTTGACTAGTCTGACTGGGATCCTGCTAATCAGGACCCCAGTCTATCTGCTTTCTCCTTTAAATTGTTATGCATGTACTTTGGTACACTCCAAATTGGATACTGGGGTACCCTTATAAGTCCCTAGTATATGGTACCCATGTACCCAGGGCATAGGTACCCCAGAGGCCTCCCATGGGCTGAGCATGTATTATTCCACCCATGAGAGGCCATGCAAAATGGAACTACAGGTCTGCTACTGCAACCTGTGTAAGCTGGTGCTTGCACCACTTACTTTAGATATAGGTTCACTATATCTATAGGTCACCCCTATAGCAGGCCTTAATAATCCTGAAGGCAGGGTGCTGGGTTGTATGTGAGAGGGTGCCCCTGCATGAGCAGAGCCCCTCTACAGCCTTCGGAGACCATTCTCTGGGGTTGTCTGTGACTCAGCCGGACATATAGGTAGAGGTGCATTATAACCTCGCGGTAAATGCTATCTCGAAAATGGCTGCATAGAAACATATCGTGTTTGGTATCAAACACCTTGGAATCATACCTCCACACCAGTGTCCGGTGTGGGAGGTATGATTCCACCCTTCTGAAGGGAGCTTCGTGGGGTCACTGGTCTATCTGGTGCCAGCCTTCTCGACCCGGTCAGCACAAAATGGATGCTGCCGACCAGAGACACATTTCTGCCCTCCTGCTGCTGAGCCAAGCTCGAGCAGAGGAAGGCAGCACAATAGGCATCCTGTCACAGGGAGGTGTGACCACCTCCCAGACAGGATTTAGTGTATTGGGGCTGGGTGTGTGCACTCTGAGAGTGCCTGAAAGTCTGCACCTGGGGCACATTTGGTGTCCCTGTGCATAGTCCAGCTCAAACCAGTTCTGGGAGCCATTGGCTCCTGCTCTGGTGTGAAACTGGACAAAGGACATGGGTGTAACCACCCCTCTGTCCTGACCCTCCCCTAGGAGGGTCCCCCGAATCTGTCCAACCCACTCCGGTGGGTACAAAATGGCTTACCTGACTGTAGCTCCTATGATTTTATGTGGACAAGATTCTACAAGAAGAAACCTCTGATCTTCGACCGTCTGGACACTCTGGACTCCGCTGGACTTCGACTGGGCAGGACTTTGTCTCCCTCTCTGTCCAAAGCTTTGTCTGTGCCCTGCTCCATACAGGCTCCGTGCATGACCTCTGGTGCACTAAGGACAACTGAAGAATCTCCCTTGGGGTGAAGGAGTCACTCCCATGCATTCGCAGGCACCATAATGCAACTGATCATTCTGCTGATCCTGAGCTCCTGCAGACTCTGAAGGCTCCAGAAACACAGGAGGTGGGTTACAAAGTTCCCTGAGGTTGAGCTGCCCTCTCACCAAGTTTGAGGCCAGTATCCCTCGTGGGGACCGCATAACTTCAACCCCTGTGCACCGCATACATTTGCAAGTGTTTATACTTGTTGGCAATTCCTGAGCTTGTGCATTGGACTCCATGTAGTCCTGACCCCGAGCAGTATTTTCACCAAAGAACTCCAGCCTCCTTGCACCGAGTGCTCCGTGGGCTGGTACTTTGTGATCTTGCTTGAGGTCCCCTTGCGACTCCTGGTCATTCGACCTCTGGGTCCTCCTGAGGGTCATCTTGAACTCTCTTGGGCTTTCCTAGTTGCTCCAGATGTGCCCTGACTCTCCATTGCGTAGAGAGCCCCCAGGACCTTGCTGGTCCTCACCATAACCTGCTTGACCTTCCTGCATGGGTTGCTTTTGCCAAGGCTTGTTGGTGCTCCAGCCAGACAACGACCCCTCAGCACTCGACATCCTTTGTGGGACAGCTCGCATCTGGCTCCTGGTCATCCTCGACATCTTCTGGTCCTCGTGGCTGCAGAGTCAAGCATCCCTTCTTCGCACCTGAAGCACCCGACATCGGTGGGCATTCAGCTCCCGAGACCCTGGTCACCCTGAAGTGACCCAGACTCTGTCCTCTCTGCTTTCAGGTTCCTTTCTTCAAGAATCCATCCTTGGATTCCACCGGACCCTTTTCACCTTCACGGCAGCAGCTCTTCTTCGCCGCCCTCCATTGAGAACGATGGCGGTTTCTGACACCACTCCAGGCCTATGCACCTGGCTCCTCTGGGATAGGTAACGCGGGTACTATGGTATCCACGGGTGGGGTGGCTCTCCAACCTCCTAAGCTCCAAAAGTTTTCCTCGAAGTCCTCCTCGAAGGGTTCTTAAACTGTGAAATTGCAACCGCAACTTCCCCATAGAATTGTACGGAGCCCGCGGTCGTGTTAGCACACTGCACCCATCCTCCGTGGGGTCCCTATATAATCACTTTAAGTGGTTCCTTGGGGTCCCAGCGATTCTACGTGCTCCAGACCTTGTCTTGACCCGAGTCATGGTTGTTATACCACTATTTTAGTATATGGTTTGATCTCCCCCTGGAGCCCACTGTGTATTGTGCTACTTACAACTCTTCTATTGATCTTGTATTGTGTGCTGTGTGTTCTATCCTCGGATAGAGGATACTAGAGAGTGTTATATTAATAAATACATATTTTTATATAACTACTGTGTGGTTCTCTTTTCATTTAGTCAATATAGGAGGTGATATTCTGGTAAAACAAGATGCTTTATATTCCTTCAAGATTAGGCCTGAAGGCTGCTCTCCACAGCTATCACTAGGATAGCTTTCTAAAGGTTATCTTTGACCTCATACATCATAAGGGTCGTTTGGACTGGTGCAAGGTGCCCACTTTAATTAGTGTGATACGAAAAACAATGGTCCTGGACCTAATTTCCAAAGGATGAATCAAATCACCACCTACAATACTAATTCAACAAATTATTTGCTGAGCCCAATTCCTGTTGGCTCACAGTAATTAATTACAGACAGTTTACTAATGTGCAACAACCACAGAAAACATTTTCCTTTTCAAGAGTTTTATTCCATCATATTTAATAAAACAAAGTGTACTTTACTGTACGTGACACTGAAAGACAAAGGAAAGGTTGCTCCAGGGGAACGTGCAAGAATAGAAAAGTGCTCTAGCTGTGCAAAGGGTGAATAGAATTCAGATATTGCAGTGAGAGAATAGGTTATAAAAATTCATTCATTTGACTGATGTATAATTCTCAGTCTTGGTTTCTACCTGACCACATTTTATCATTCCAAATCAATTTTCAATCGATTTTGAAATACACAATACAAATCTTGTGATGCACGTTACAGTTAGGGACTGGTGGTCCAGGTTAGATGTATATGGGCGTCGACGTTTCGACCCGTCTTGGGGCTCAAGGGAAAACTGGGGGCCTCGGCCTGCGGGTCTTCCTCAGGACGGTGGGGGCAACCTGAGTGTAGGTGTAATGTCTTGGTTAAACACCCGCTAAACTTCGCTGGGTTGGGGAACCTCCTATTGGATTAGGCGTAGTGTGCGTTCCCATCCATGAATGAAGGGTAAAAAGGTAATGGCTATGGCTTCCAATACAGTCAAGGGGCAATCAATGCAGGAGCTAGGCAGACAAGGTCCGGCGCGATCAATCCGCTCGAGTTGATGGCAGCAACCGGGTCTGCCGCGAGGACGTTATTTAAAACGTACCGCGAGCGTGAGTCTCACGCTGGAGCCGTCGCTCAACATGGAACACATGAGACGCGACCAGCGGTGGGAGTCTGTCTTCCATGTTGAGCGACGGCTCCAGCGTGAGACTCACGCTCACGGTACGTTTTAAATAACGTCCTCGCGGCAGACCCGGTTGCTGCCATCAACTCGAGCGGATTGATCGCGCCGGACCTTGTCTGCCTAGCTCCTGCATTGATTGCCCCTTGACTGTATTGGAAGCCATAGCCATTACCTTTTTACCCTTCATTCATGGATGGGAACGCACACTACGCCTAATCCAATAGGAGGTTCCCCAACCCAGCGAAGTTTAGCAGGTGTTTAACCAAGACATTACACCTACACTCAGGTTGCCCCCACCGTCCTGAGGAAGACCCGCAGGCCTCGGCCCCCAGTTTTCCCTTGAGCCCCAAGACGGGTCGAAATGTCGACGCCCATATACATCTAACCTGGACCACCAGTCCCTAACTGTAACGTGCATCACAAGATTTGTATTGTGTATTTCAAAATCGTTTGAAAATTGATTTGGAATGATAAAATGTGGTCAGGTAGAAACCAAGACTGAGAATTATACATCAGTCAAATGAATGAATTTTTATAACCTATTCTCTCACCGCAATATCTGAATTCTATTCACCCTTTGCACAGCTAGAGCACTTTTCTATTCTTGCACGTTCCTGAGCAACCTTTCCTTTGTCTTTCAGTGTCACTGTACAGTAAAGTACACATTGTTTTATTAAATATGATGGAATAAAACTCTTGAAAAGGAAAATGTTTTCTGTGGTTGTTGCACATTAGTAAACTGTCTGTAATTAATTACTGTGAGCCAACAGGAATTGGGCTCAGCAAATAATTTGTTGAATTAGTATTGTAGGTGGTGATTTGATTCATCCTTTGGAAATTAGGTCAAGGACCATTGTTTTTCGTATCATATCAAACCCAGGTCCAGGACCACTGGGTCACCCCATTTTTCATAATGGCTCACTTTAATTAGTGGACAGCATATACCAGGCCAACTTCTCACAGGGACTTCGCCCCGTTTCAGGCCCAGCAGCTGCACCCTGGTCCCATCCACGCTCCAGGGCCCATTTCCGATGTGGAGCCTCTCCGCCCTTCCGCTGGGTCCCACTCAGGCCTCCGGAGCCGGCAGCTGTCTCGTGCCCACTTCCAACAGTTCCGGGGGGGGCTCACCACCTGGGGACCAAAGTTGCTCCCATCCCCAAGACTATAGGCTCCATCAGCCTCGGGGCCCTCCCCGTTCTCATGCGCTAGTATCACCCAGGCACTGTCCTTTTTGGTGATCCACTTGTGCGATGTAGTCTGCTCCCCAGAGCAGTAGGCTGTCGTATGTATTGCAGTCCCTCCCTTGTGAGCCTCCAGCCCCAGGTCTGGAGCCGCTCCCCCTCTCCTCATCAGGCCAGTTCAGTAGGCCCTGCACTGCCTCCGTCCACCTGGGGCCACAGTGGGCGAAAGTCTAGCCGGTTCGCCACAATCCCAGCAGTGGGGACCACATTTATTTTGCATGGGGTCGTTTTTTAAAAAAAGAACACACATTTGAGGTATATGGGGGCAGACGGAGGGGTATGGAATGTTCAGAAGATGGTGTGCCTGACAGGCTGCTTACTTGCTAACTTTGGGGTAAACGCTCCGATTTTGGTATACAGCACTACATAGCACACTTGTTGTTGTGCCACATTGTATTTTCACCCACAACCTTCACATGTTTTTGTATTTTATTCTTTTCCTGGGATTTAATCTGAACACACTAGACAAAGTCAAACAACAATGCCCCTTGTTATTCTCTCTAGTCAGACACTAGCACCTAGACATAACAAGAGAATGCAGCAGCTGTTTGTGAGCACACATGACATGTCATAGATATAACTGAGGACAAGGGTTCTGAAAAAACACAGACTGAGCGAGGGTCCTGAGGCAAGAGTGCTGCGTCAGCTGAGATGTAGAACATCCAACTATGTATGTTAAGATACGGAGTCTGCCACTAATCCTAGAAATCTATATTACATACTCATTCAGCTTCGGTAGAGGGGGGGTTGAGGCTAGTCTGGCTTCTAACATGACAGGGCTCTTTATGGTATATGGTTTGTTAACCATGCTAATGATATTTTTGGTATGCATTTGTTGTCTAATTGTGGTGTAAATACTGCATCTTAGAGTACAGTAGTTTAAATAGATATTATAAACTTCCTTCATGACTCTTGTTTATCTTATTTTGGACAAGTACGATTGAGAGAACAAAAGGGTGTGTCCTGTTACCATGAGCCCTGAGAGGGTCGAGAGTGTTGTGTTCTGTGGTGTCAACTCACTTGTCTCTGGAAAAAGTAGGAGGTCAAGTGAGGCACTATAGCTAGCCAGGCTTAGGCTCAAAGACACTGAGATGGTATGGAGACTCAGTCCCTGCATGATGATGTTCTATGGTCCAAAGCAATGCTCTGTTCCTAAACAGAATTGATCTAACATGGCACCACCAACGTTTTGGTCAGGGACATATTTGCGGTAACCCTGAGTAGTGCTTGTGTTTGTCCACAATACCCTTGCACCTTTTACCGGAGCCGTCCGTGGTGTTAGGGATTTACCCTCCACAGTTTTTAGGGACCATCTAGTTCTGTTGGTTTTTCAAGCTTGAGTATTAAAAGGTTATATACCCTCTTTGTGCTATGCTTTGAATCCTTTATCAATTAACAATGGCACAATCGGTTGCTATTTCAGCCAACTGCCGACCAGCAGTCTATATGCATTTGAAACAACATGAAGTCCCTAATGCGGGAGCTCCAGTAATTTTTGTAATAGAAGCAGACACAGTGTTCCACTTTGAGGTCTTTTATTCTTGGGTCACATTTGCATCTGTGGATGCTAACACTAATACTTTTCATACATACACTACACCACCTGCTGCATATAGACCTTATGCACCAACTGAAATTCCTCTTGTGGTCTGGGAACACAAGACTTGGTTTAATGGCACCCTTCCCAATGTTCCTGGGCCAGTTCGTATGGGTCCTCTCAGTAATGAGGGGGCTACTTGGCCGGAATTAGCTAGGTATACCCCATATCCTGATTTACCCAATTTAAATCTCGTGCAAACCCAAGGTTTGTACAATATCCTTGTCATCTTGTTTAGACGTCTAATGCAATTTATTTTGTGTACGTTACTAGCTGGTCTAACTAGACTTGGCCTGCAAGGACAAGCCCAGTTGCCTGCAGTGCCTGTTATTAGTCCTGTCATTTTTCATTCAGTTATGGTCAAACAACACACTATTTGTGAGGAAATACCATTTTGGATTTCCCAAAAAATCGATAAACTTGAAGCTGTGTTTCCCCTTAGGGGACCACAAGACAAGCACAGAATTATAACTATGCTTACCCACTGGACTCGTTCTCACTCTTGGAGACTGTGACACCGGGGGGACTATATTTGCCACAGTCTACACTCTTTGTCATGGCATTCCCTCGATGGCCGTTCTGCCGAACGTCCTCAAACTAATACAGAATGAACATGGGGCAGGCCCTGCCCTCGATTTGGGGATGAAATTGATGGGTAATTTTCCCATCATCTACGAAATTATTCTTTCTAATATTACAGGTGAAGCAGCCTCTTTGGCTATACTCACCACGAAAGTGAGTTACCTGTCATTATTGCTAATGTATATACATCTTTAGGAAGCAATAGTTTGGGAACCAGGCCTTCGGTACCACCTCTTGGCAAGCCGGGCGCTGACAAGGATGCCAGACCACCCGGGGAGTTTGCTAAAAAACACAGGGGATAAATCTAAACAGCAACAAAAAGGTAAACCTTGCAGAGGTTCTCCACCCCCGAAGTTCTCTGAGAGAAGGTACGGTTTTCATGATTGCACTAAAATCAAGAATCCGTACAGGTATTAGGTTCCTGAAACAAGTTCTACCCATTCTTTTCAGGATTCGTCTGACCAGCAGTACGACAGAGGAGGACCATCTGACTGCAGACAGAGAGAGTACTTAAAACTGAAAAGGGAGACCCAGTGCTCGTCTGATATGAAGATAATAAAGGAGGATAAAACTACTCAATATAAAGCCCCCTTTCAGAAAAAGAAAGTAGCAGCCTTAACTGCTCAATATGCTGCAGACAGTGAGAATCCTCCTCCTGAACTGGAGTTGGGCAGGTGACTCTCCTCAACAGCGCAGCAGAAGTCACCATAGTACACCGGAATCTACAGGAGTTTCTGGCAACAAAAGCAACTGAAACATTTGTTACAGTTGAAACTGCGGATATATGCATAGTCCCTCCTGACAGATTATATCACTTAGAAATTCAAATTGAAGGTGACGTTAAACACAAAATTAAAGCAATATTCTGGGACAACTTAACTACGTCTTATGACATTCTCTTAGTGGAGGTCAATTGGCCTCCACCATTTTTACTCACATCCCCCAAGGTGAGGATGTGATTCTTCCTTCCTTTTCTCACATTGTCCCTGACGAAATCAAACAAACTTATGCATCCAAATGGGCCCTTACATTGGCCCCTGCATTATATCGCAGTCATGTTGGCTGGGATAATACTATCCTTATCATGTTATTCCTATGCGGTCCACACCACAATATCCTATTAAACAGTACGCAAAAGCACCCGTTAAAGAAATTATTTCCCAATTGGAGTACCAGAGCGTAATTGAGCCCTGTGTCTCTCAAATGAATAATCCTCTTTTTCATGTTATGAAATCGAATCATTCTTATCATATAGTCTTAGATTATAGACATTTGAATAGTCATACACGAACATTTGCTGTGAAAAATGCGCATAGTACGGCACTCATTAACAATGTAGTCTGTAAAAAATTAAAAACCATATTGGACGTTACCAACAACTTCTTCAGTCGCAATTTGGCTCTTGAGAGGCGAGACTGGTCCGCCTTTCGGGCCCTAGGTTTTCCAATGCGCTATGCACAACTTCCTATGGGCTATAAGAACAGCTCAGGAGTTTTTGCAGCATGGATTGTGTCAATTCTACACGACATAAATCCTGATGCTCTGAGTTATGTGGATGATATCTACTTGACGGACGATGAGTTAATCCCCCACTTGGCTAGAGTAGATCACATAATGTTGAGATTTGCTGAACTTGGTTGCAAGTTCAACTTAAAAAAATAGAAAATAGCATTTCTGAGTGTCCTTTTCTAGGGATATGAACTTACCAATGAAGAAAAGAGTCTTGCACCTCATTTGTTTGAGAAATGTGCACAATTGCAAACTCCAAACACACTCAAAAAGTTGCAGTCACAGCTAGAATTTTTTAATTACATACCTGAATATGCACAATGCATAAAACCTCTTTATGCATTACTACACCCTGATTTCCCCACTTCATGCTGGACATCAGAACACACAGATACACTCTGATCTTTACAGTCTGACTTGCTTGAAACACGCCACATGCATACACGTGCTAATACCACAAACCTGGTCATCCACATTTTATCACATGCAATTGGATTTACATATATCATCTTTAACAAAGGTGAAACAGTGCCTATAAGATATACATCACATTGATATTCTGGAGCAGAAATGCATTTTGCATCCACTGAAAAAAGATTGACTGCCATCCAGATGGCCATACTTAAAGAAAGGCCACTTGCTCAACGGAAAAGCATAATTGTCGTTACTCCAATGCCAGCCTTGGAGGCTGTCACCAAAGCTAGCGTTCCTAATGCTACAGCCCTCCATCCTAGATGGATCCAATGGGCGACCTCCTTGAAAGCTATTGATGTAGATTTTGTCTTTGACCCTTCTTTGAACACACAAGAGTTTCTACAGTATGAGCATGCTTATTCTTTGCTATCTACTGTTCTACCTCTTGATCAGTATAAATACATTATTTACACTGACGGTTCAGCTCAACCTGCTATAGGTTCTAAACAGAAATATTGTGCCGCATGCACCGTTGTTATTGGTATTATGTTGGATGGAACTTTTCACCCTCAATCAACTCGCACATAGTCTCTAGGTGACTGCACTGTGCAGTTGGCTGAACTGAAGGCTTTGCTTCTTGCTTTTGACAATACGGATCCAGAATTCCCCACACTTATTGTATGTGGTTTGTATCACTGGGTACAGTTCTTCAATGATAGTTTACATTTTTGGTGACAAAATGAATTCAGAGATTCAAAGGGCAGCACAATCAAGCACAAACTGCTTTGGGTTATAGAGGCAGATCTTAAAGATCGGTTGCCTCAAGGTCATGCAATACATATATTGAGCCATCAGTGTGTGGGAGGACACTCTGTAGGGAATTCACTGGTTGATAAAGCAGCCACATCTGCAGTGGCCACTGCTAAAGTAGCACCAGTTACTCACTCTAAAACTCATATCGATAATGACATTTTGGCTGCCATGAATGCACTAACAAACAGCACCCCTTTAACACAGGCTTTTCCTTTGAAATTCTCTTATCATTTAAATAACAAGAATGTTCCTTTTGTAACCTTTCCTGGGGTTGGCGATCACTTGACCACAGACATGCTTTAATTGTTGCTACACATGAAGGCGTAGCTTCCACCCATGCGGGAGTGGCGGCCACTATCTCACTCTAACAGCAACATTATTGGTGATGAGGCTTATACCAACAGACCCGAAAGCATGTCCTGTGTTGCGACATTTGTCAGCAAATTAAAGGCTCCACCGTGTCTCGTCCACTGCAGACACATCTCTTGATAACAAACAAGCTTTTAGGCTGTGTTTACCTTGATCATTGTGGACCACTGATTTCGGATATGGCATTCAAATTTATCTTGGTTGTGGTTGTTTCTTGCTCTAGATTCCTCGGTGTTTGGCAACAGCACTCGGCTGACACGCTAACTGTTATTGAAGACTTGCAAGTCTTTATTGAGACTTATGTCTGCTGTGCATTCGACTCGGACCAGGGTCTGGCTTTCTCATCTAAAGTGTACCGTGATTCAATTACGTCCATGGGTGTACAGGTGCATTATTCTTCTCCCTATAGGCCGGAGGGCAATTCTGTTGTGAAAAGAATGAACCATGAATTAAAGCAGTCCTTAACGGCTAGAGTATTAGGTACAAGGCGTAGTTGGTTGAGTCATCTTTATGGGGTGTGACAAGCATTTAATAACCTCCCCAAAAGATCTGTGGATGGGCAGACCCCTTCACAAAGTACTTTTTGGACAAACACTATGGTAACCAGGTCAAGAAAGGCAACAATGGGCGCCCAGCAATATATATGGGGAAAGTAAAACCCAAAGTTATCTTTAAGTGGTGCTTAAGAAAAAGAGGGTTGATTACCAAAACAACCCTACTATATCCCTCAAAGAAAAAGGACATAATGTATAGGCAAGCAAATCCAAGCACTCATGAAATAAAAAATCTGTCTCTAGTCCAGCAGTCATAGATATACAGTCCACTTTAATCCAATTCCTCTGTTGGAGCCAAGGAGGTGTAATCCAAGATCTTCACATAGGCTAGTATAAATTCTGACAGCCAGTGTACACTCCAAACTGTAACAGGTAATACAGCCAGCATAGAACATTTCAGCCAACACGTGTTTCACCAATAGATTGGTAACACCTCAACTTCTTCAGGACTGACACGCAGATAAGTTTCTGTTCATTCATACACCGAGTATCAGGACAGTTGGCACAGTGGTGCCAGAATCAAGTCAATAGTATAAAGTTTTGCAATAGTCGGACAGAGTGTTGCGGCAAGGAGAGTACTCCTCATGCACGTTGTAGCATGGACGGTATCCACGTATCAGCCCTGAAGAAGTCGAGGTGTTACCAACCAATGGGCGAAATACGTGTTGGCTAAAATGTTCTATGTTGGCTATATTACCTGTTACTGTTTGGAAGTACTTTTTGGCATCAAGATGTATGTTCCAAACCTTGACGATCCAGATATTGTGGCGGCTGCCGCAACCTTTGACGTAGATGACCATTGTGCTGTCTTACAGGACCTACAACAGTTCTGTGACGCTCAATCAGGCAAATACTTGCCTGCGTCTCTTTCACCAGCTTTAGACATACAGACTACAGTTTCAAGTTGGCTTTCAAAAGTTGGAGATCTCTTTTGAGAAAAAGTAGTGATTAAGAAAGAGTTTGGTCCATCCTACTGTGCTTCTTCCCCGGTCCTCGGCTCACAATGTACAAGAACTGTGATCTTGGGGATGCCCTAAGAAATGGGACCATAGATGGGGGAACTGGAATAGATACAGAGGTAGCATCTGCTTGTCCCATACTGTGGAATTGCGACATGAACGACAGAAGCTGCTGGATATCTCTGGTATTGATGATGTGCCCTTACCTGGTATTGACTAAGGGGATCACTTCCATATCAAGCATGGAATGGCGTAGATATTTGTTTCTTAAATTTAAGCTACTATGTGTGAATTATTTGATGGGTATACCTGTTAACATCGGTATGACTAAACGGAGGGGTTTGCACGGTGCTTCCCAGATTCCAACTGTTTTGAAAAATGTACTTATGTGCTGCGGACTTCATTACTATGTCATTGCTGCTTTATGTTTTTCTTTTGCTTTTTCCTTTATCAATAAAAAATGTTTAATTAAAAAATAAAATAAAAAAAGAACTGTGATCTTGCCACTGCTTCCTGGTTCTAAGAACAAAACCTTTGTCTCCATTGAACTTGTCAAACTACACAATGTGGCCAATTCTTCATAGTATGCCATTAGGAGTTCGTGCTCCTCCACAAGACTTTCCTTTGCAGCCGGTGAGCACCTCCGATGCTGATTCTCCCCAGCTGGGGGGTAGGAGGCTATGTCCTCCATCGAATACATGGCTGATAGAATAGTTGTTTCTACTATTGAGTCTTCCACAGCAGATGTTATTTATACAGAACCACCATTGGTGAATCCCTCTGTGTTGGATTTTCCAAGTCCTACTACTGAATCTCAGCCCCCAGTTTTTCAGCTAAATACAGTTGGGTAATATATGGATCAAGATGATTTTTCTTGCAACAGATCTTTTGTTTTGCATCCACCTCCATCACGGATTTGGATTTTTATTTCATGGTTGAAACGCACTTATCTAGTCCCGACGTGAATATATGTTTAGATCATACTCTCCTTGATTTTCCTGTTTATGTGGATTGGATTTGTGACAGTTTCTTTCCTGTTAATCAATGGCCACTATCTCCTAGAACGTTCTACTATGGAACTGGTCGACGGGGTGTTGGCCCCCCCATTCTTCTTCGCATAAACTGAAAAGAGTCTTGTCCTTCGTCAACATTTCAGCTGTTCCGATGACAGTTGGGATCCTTTGGGATAAAGTTTCTTTCAATATATATTTAGCTCTATGGAGACCCTGGAGATACCATATGTGTTTAAAGTTTCTATTGGTGATGTGATAGTACCTGGGTTACATTCGGATGATTGGGATGTTTAAACTGTAAATTCTATGCTTTCAGAGCTGGAGTATTATACTTTTTTTTTAATCAGAGGACCTATATCTTAATTTTGCTAACTATGCTGACATGTTTTGGTTCCACAATTATAGACATCATTTTGAACACAGATCCAATACTCAACGTGCATAATTTAATTTTACACATTGGAAACATTGTCCGACTCCCCCTCAAGGGAGTTCCAAAATGCATAGAGACAAGTTTACATATTTTACAGGATATGACACTTTAGACCCCACTTTATATTATTTTAAATTAGTTCCCACCCCTCCAAAAAAATATATGCTTAAACAAACAAAGCTCAGATATACAGCTTCATGTGTTAACCAGTTAGCCCTTAAAGGCTATGGTTACTGGAAAAATACTATTGAACTGAAATTGATTTGAGGAACCAAACCTTGACAAGTTCATGGAAAAGAAACTTTGTTTCAAGCCTGTTTAATTCTGACATAAAGGATTTTCATAAATGGAACAATCCAGCAGGTTGTCTGCCAGGGATTGGCAAAAATTAAAGAAATGAACGCTACAACAGTTCCCTCTATTGCCTGCTTTGATAATTGCCAAGGTTTGACAAATTACACTGAAGAACAGCTAAACAGCATGATGCAGAATGGTATATTCAACTCCACAATTTCAGGTCCCAACAAGTGAAACTCCAGTGAAACAACACCCTTCTCTTCTATTGGAAGACATTAATTCATCAGATTTTCTTTTAGGTCCAAATCTCCACATTCTAAAAGATTTATCTATGCTACCTATAATGACATTTGGAAACTATCCCAGATGGAAGCTGCTGCATGTTTAAGATATATTGACTGATAAAAGTTGGATAAAGTGCTTGCTGTTGTTGAAAATAGTATTAATATGTTGTCTTCTCGTCTTTCCAATTTAAATAACATTGTATTTTCTGTTATTGATATCATGCAAAGTGACATGTCAACATTGTATCTTTGGTAAAGTCAGCTTAGATTTATTATGCAGTTTAGCTGGATACTACAAACACTTAAAAATGGGCATGTGCCATGGCACTACTTGAACTGAAGTAGTTTATTCCTGCCCTTTCATTTTACATGCAATCAACAATTGATAGCGATGAAAGATGCCACATAGACAATGCTGCATTTAGAAAAATTTGAACAACTTCCATTTACTATAGCTGAAACGCCTTTGGCTGTGTGGTTAATACACAGCTTTATTTCTTTGCCTATCTCAACATTTTAATTCACTGCTTGCATGAAACATTTTTCTGTCTGTAGATATGAAACTCTCTGGAGCAGCCTCATTCATGAATTATGGTCACTTCCCTTTACATATCGCTGTGAACGGGCCAGTACGGATGTTTTTCTTACTGGAGAAGAATGGACTTTTCTGTCGGACATTCAATTATTTGCAAACATATTAAAATCCACGGTGCATGTAATACGTCAGTGCCAAATCTGGTCTGTCATTTCAAAGGAATTCCAGTCCCAGCAATTCTTCCCCTCATTATGGTTCTTTCAAATGGGTGTTATATAATGCTTAGCAATCACGATTGCTGCAGAATGCGAGCTGGTGCTCCATATAATTTATCCATTTCCCAGCTTGTCAGTTGTTGCAATAACGTCTTGTTTCCCCCTCAGCATGGGATTGTAGATAGCTCATTGTGGACTTCCATTCCAACTTTGAAGGCAGACTTCAACAAGCTACACAGACTCAAAGCATTATTGCATCAACATGAGTTAGCTCTAACATCTACTCGTGAAACCTTTGAATTGCAGGTGGTTAGAACTTCTAGTAAAATACAGTAATTGTTAAATGCAAAGCAAACTCGTGTTTGCTTTAAATATAAACCTTCCCCTGCATTTTGGCGAATTAGTGCATCAAATTTTTAATGCCTCTATTACAGCCGACCTCGCACACTTTTTAAAGTTGTCGGCTCCAACCTGGTCAGTTCATTTTAAACTATCTTTGGAATAATACCAGCTTTTATCATTCAATTGTTTCCAGTGTATTTGTAGGATTTCCACTGCTATTGTTTCTCTTTTGTGGTGTTCTCATCCTATTTCTGCTTTTCCGCAGTGCATGCTCCTTTTGAAGGCCCTCTGGAACTACAACCGCTCCAACACTATTGTGAGTGTATGCTTCACATATTTGGGATATTTCTACTGCAAAAATTGGATCTTGACTGCTCCTTAACATTCCAGGCTGCCTGATTTATCTGTGAACCGCTCGTTTTCCACTGTCTGTGGTGCCCTTTTGAATCGGCACTGGATATTTGCCTGGCCTCACAGACACATGCTGCCTTTGACATAGGATTGCTAATGAGTCCCTTAGCGACCTATTTTCAGGATCGTCCCTTGGGTTTGCAACTTCTCCACAATGCGAATTTTGACCCACTCATCTTCAAAGAAATATGTGCATCAGCATATGGATCACGGAATACAGGCTATATATCAAGCATCTTTTGCTGAACCAGACCCTTATGCAGTCCTTTGAATTGGTAAATTGCCTCAGTGGATTCCTCCGCAGTACCATAATTGGATTATTTTTCCAAATTGACACTTCTTTTTGATCTTCAGAACATTATTTTTATTAGTTATGATTTAAGTTTATCTTATTATTATTTTCATATAATTTAGCATCTCCTATTGTGCTATTATCCTGCCCATTGGGAGGGTGCTGTGTGTTTCTTGCATGGCCCATTGTCGTTTTTCCTGTGTTAGCCTGATTGAGCACATTATAGGTAACCCTGGGCGTAAAATCCGCTTGAAATGCGTTTTTGCGGGAGCGACTTACCGGGATGCCTGCGTGCGCTGATGAGATTTCCCATCCGTTCGCGAGCGCCACGAGATTTGGTAGCCGGCCGCACGTCCAGGGAGATCGCGAACACGTCATTCGGGCAAGCCATCGGATGTCCGGCGGAAGTTTTGTGGAGATCGCGATCCCGAACACGCAGAATTTGCAATCTGAAGAGGAATCTCTCTCGAGCAGCATCAAAACCTTCTCGAAATTATGATTTGGATAAAAAAAACTCCTCAGATTGACATTTGGCTGTACTTTTTTGTGCAAGGATACCTTTTTCTTTTTTAATTTTTTTTTTGAAGAGGAAGGAAGTGCCCCAGAGTCTCCAACTTCCTGTTCCTTTCCAGCAGACTCCTCCCAGTGCTTTGTCCATCTCCTATTCACTTTTCATTTGGATTTGGAGCTGGAAGGATCACTCTTTGTGTCTGCTGCATCATATATCATTGGATTTGAGGACTTTTGGATTTGAGATTTCACAAGTAAGTTGGAAAATTGGTGTTGTTTGTTTGATTGGGGCATTGCACCTACATTTTTTTTGTACTTTTCATCGTTTAAAAAAAAAAAAAATTGTATTATGGTCGGTGGCCTGTAGTTTCAGTAGGGGCCTTGTTGTTTCTTTGAATGTCATTTTTCTACTAGTTTTCTTTCATAAAGGAAACATGTTGCAAAGTTCACTACATTTTCTCCAACTTTTGAAATCTTAATCAATTTGCAATAGTTATTTAATTCACTAGCCCAGTAGTCTGCCAGTAGGCATTTCAGCCAGTAGGCCCAGAGCTACTCATGGATGCATGAAACAACTGTTTCTGTGGTGTCTGTTGAATTTAAACATCATTTAGGGCATGGATGGCATTGGATTGAAATGAAAAATGTTTTTTTTTGGTACTTCACTTTTTTATGTGTGTTAAATAAATGCCTTTGTTGGATGTGTGTGGTTTTACTTGCAAACCTTTTTTGCCCTTTGGATTTTCATTTTTGGCATTGTTGCATTAAAGCTGTGTTGTTTAGCATGCCTCCTTCCTTTGTCTGGCCAGTGTGTGAGTGTGTTTGTAATAGTGGGCCAGCATTTGCCTTTGCTGAGCCTCCCCGTGTGGCCAGGGGCCATTTTGTAAAGTCTGTGTCCATATAGGCCTGCTTGTGTTCATTGTTTTTCAGGCCTCCTGCTTGTTGTTGTTGTGAGTGACCATGTGGCTAGTGGCCATTTTGTGGTGTTGGTAGTGCTTTTGCCATAGACCTGCATGTCTTCTTTCCTTTGTTCCTCTTGGCTTATTGCTTCTTGTTGTGCCCTGCCTGGCCATATGGCTGGCAGCCATTTCATGAAGGCATCCAGTGTGCTTTTGTCATAGGCCTGCATTGTCTGTCTTCCCTTTCTTGTTGTTGTGGCCTGCCTGGCCATGTGGCTGGCGGCCATTTTGTTAAGGCAACCAGTGTGCTTTTGCCATAGGCCTGCATTGTCTGTCTTCCCTTTCTTGTTGTTGTGGCCTGGCCATGTGTCTTGTGGCCATTTTGTGAAGGGGCAGCCAGTGTGCTTCTGCATTAGGCCTGCAAGCCTCCTTTGTGGTGGCCATGCCTTCTTGCTGGTTGTTGTTTTGCATGCAATTTTTTCTTCTTTTATCCAGCAAAAAATGTAGCACAGTTCACTACATTTTCTAATAAATTTGCAATATTATTGATTTTAATTGATTGATTCACTATGTGGCCTATTCTGCCAATGGGTTTTCCAACCAATAGGCCCAGAGCTACTCATGGGTGCATGAAACAACTGCTTCTGTGGCGTCTTTTGAATTTAAACATCATTTAGGGCATGGATGGCATTGGATTGAAATGCAAAATGTGTTTTTTGGGGGTTTTCACTTTTTTCATGTGTGTTAAATAAATGCCTTTGTTGGATGTGTGTGATTGTTGTGTAACTTGCAAACCTTTTTTAGCCCTGTGGATATTCGCTTTTGGCATTGTTGTATTGAAGCTGTGTTGTTTAGCATGCCTCCTTTGTCTGGCCAGTGTGTGAGTGTTTTTGTAATAGTGTGTGGGCCAGCATTTGCCTTGGCGGAGCCTCCCCATGTGGCCAGGTGCCATTTTGTAAAGTCTGTGTCCATATAGGCCTTCTTGAGTTCATTGTTTTCCAGGCCTCCTGCTTGTGGTTGTTGTGAGTGACCATGTGGCTGGTGGCCATTTTTTGGTGGTAGTTAGTGTGCTTTTGCCATAGGCCTGTATGTCTTTCCTTTGTTTCTCTTGGCTTATTGCTTCCATCCATTGTCAGCTGCAGCTCCCTTAATGCTGCATCCCACGTGATGTACAATGCCAAACCGGATCTGTTACATTTGTATTTTTGTTCTTCTTCTTTCCTATCCTTCATGAGTGTACTGTTACTGTACACTACAGAACACCAACCATGAAAGCCCTTGTTGTTGTCAAAGTCTCCCTAATGGCTACACTGTATTGTTATGTTTTTTTGATAACTGCAGTAATACATTTAATAATATTAATAACACTAACAAGTGTAAAGAACCTCACACTAAGTTAAATATATTATATTTGTTTGTTTCTACTAGTAGTAATTGAACCACAACAATGAATGCCACGTTTCACTGATGTTCTTCTTGCTTCTTTGCTTTCAGGTGCACAAAAGAGGAGGAGACAACATCACCCATTGTACTGCCAGACAGAAGTCCTGCTGCGCACGACGTCACGTGAAGTGTAACCACAGACATCTCTTCAACTTGTGCCACTGCATCCTGCTGACATCTTCAAGATGGCCCCCAAAGAAAGGTACCAGATCCAGTACCAAGAAATTTGCCAGTGAGAAGAAGGCACTGCCACTTACCAAGACTGGTATGTCACCCAAGAGCTTTTTTGGGAAACCAAAAACTGCGCCTGCAGCAGTGGTGTCTGGGAAGCAAGCTGGGAGCAGCACCCCCGCATCAGTGGACCCACCCCACCAACCTAGGCCCAAGCCCATGTCTGTCGCAGAGGCAGCCAGTCTAATCATGACAACGCCGACGAGCAGTGATGTTGAAATTGACTTATTGTCAATTTCGCAAAGTAGTACCCAATCAATGCAGGGAACTGAGATAAGTGGGCAACAACAGCCGCAACCACCCCCAATAGCAGTTGTTCCTCCCGGAGTAGGGGCAGTTCAGGAGATCGAGCTTCCTGCAGAGGAAGAAGAAGAGCAAGCCACTCTTTCAGAAGATTCATTGTCTTCCAGATCCCCAGCAAGGAAAAGGAGGGTAAGTCCATCAACTTCTTCTGCAAGCCCCCCTTCTGATGATCTAGAAGCCACTTGGATCCCACCACCTCAGTCTGAGAGTGAGAAATGCCACGAGACAAGGCTAGGGAAAAGGAAGGTTCCAGAAAGCCTTAGAGTTATGGAGGTAGATGTAGAAGAGGAAGATGATGATGAGCCAGTCATCATGGACATTAGTCCCGCCCCAGTGGAGACCAACACTACCCCATCCCAAATTGCTGTGAGGGATGTGGCACGGATACCACCAACACAGATCATACCACCAACACCACCTCCAGCTTCCATATTTCACCAGCAGCCACGTGCATCCACCACAAGTACCACCAATGTAGAAGTAGGTACTGCAGAGAGTCAAACTTCATGCCCACCTACCACTTCATCCGGCATTGCAAGTGGCACCAGCAGCAGCGCCAGGAAGTTGACCTCCCCAGTTTGGAACTTCTTTTCGGTTAGCAGGAAGAAGGTGTACATTGCTATATGCTCCATTTGTGGACAAGGTGTTAGTTGGGGTAAGCTTGGTACAAACTATGGTACCGGAGGCCAAACAACGCATCTGAAAAAACACCACTTGATCCAGTGGGAGCCGCACCCATTGCTCTTGGTGGGGATGAAGAAGTTGAAGATACGATCACAGTGGAAGGTGAACAAGAGGGAGACATTTTCTCTGGTACACAAGAGTAAGAGTCAGACTGAGACACCAAGGGGTCCCAGGCAAGAGAGTACCGCAATGAAAAAACGTGCGGCGTTGAGCCTAACAACATCTGGCGTCAAGAAGTCGCCTGCATCAGTGGCACCAGAAAAGAAAAAAATCCAGCCTACCATTCTCAGTGTGTTTATGTCGGAGGGGCAGTACTAGCGCAACCACCCAATGGCACATTTGTACAATGCGAAGCTGGCTAAAATGTTAGCGTTGGACCTCCTCCATTTTTCTTTTGTGGAAGGGGTGGGTTTTCTTGAATTTGTGACAGCCATCTGCCCAAAATGGAAGGTTCCCAGCCGGTCCTATTTCACCAGAGTTGCTGTTCCAGCACTACATCACGACATGCTGGAATTGCTTGGACAAGCTTTGCAGCAGAGTGCTGTTCACACTATCCACCTGACAACAGACATGTGGACCAGTTGCCAAGCCACTGATTACATGTGCATCACTGAACACTGGATCTCTTTTTTGGGGGTTAGAGAAAAGATATCTGCAGCAGGTGTTGTTGAGACTGCTGAGATTTTTAATACCACTCGGAAACATGCAACTGTAGCCATGTTCGCCATGGAGAAATCTCATACTGCTGCAAATATTTTGGAAGACTTTGACAGCAAGGTCTTAGAATGGCTGCGCCCAAGAGGACTTAACATTGGTTTTGTTGCCACGGACAATGGCAGTAATATAGTTAAGGCCATGCACAATGGTGGCTATTTCAGGGTCCTGTGTTTGGCGCACTGCATTAACATCATTGTTCAAGTCTTTCTGAAAAAAGAAGACCATGTCAGCAACTTACTGACCACCTGCAGAAGAATATGCCCACATTTCAGCCATTCTTTTAAAGCCCAGAAGCAGCTGAGGATCATTCACCGTGAGCATAGAATGCCAGTTAAAGCACTAATCCAGGAGGTGCCAACACGTTGAAACTGAACTTATTACATGCTCGAATGTCTGTTGGAGCAGTACAGACCAATCAATGAATAATTCATGCAAAGAGGGGATGCTATTGTGAAAGGCATGATCATTGAGATGGACCAATGTGGCCTAGTTAGGTGCCTGACAGAGATGCTACTTCCTTTCGAGCTCTTCACACTTGACGTCAGCAAGGAGGACTGTACTATGGGCCAAGCTATCCCATTGTTGCACATGCTACAGGAACAGCTGAAGGGTGTGTCTGCAATGTACGCAGGTGTGGAGGAAAAAACTGAAGCATATGAGTTGGTGGAGAGCTTAACCCTTCGCTTATCTAAAAATACAAGGGTGCAAACAGGCATTGTGTCATCCAACCATTACATTTCTGCCATAATTCTGGATCAACGGTACAACAAGTACTGAACACATTGGTTCCTTTTTTAGAAGGGGATGTTGCCAAGTACAAAACTTGGATAGCTGCAGAAGCCAGTCGCTTAGAATAAAGAACGGCTGGAAATTAGAGGCCTGCTACTCCAGGCCACAACAAGTACTGTGGTGCAGCCGGCGTCAAGTTCAGCTTCAGAGCCTGAGGGCAGTGCGGTTGGCTCACAGCAGTCAAAACCACCAACAACACCAAGAACAACATCAACAGCAACAAAAACAGGAGCATCAGCCCCACCAAAATCGGCACAGGAATGGTTTCTACAGCAAGGGCTTGTTAGGTCCAGTGCTGAGGCAAGTGCAAAAGAGGCTGAGCAAAGCGGAGCACCCCTGAGCATTGAGCAGATGGTCCAGGCCTATCTGGATGACCCAACAGAGGTCTACATTAATCAAAACCCATTGATGTATTGGTATGGAAAAAGGCACCAATAGCCAGTGCTCAACAGGCTGGCCATAAACTATCTGGCTTGCCCTATCGCAAGTGTCTCTTCTGAGCGTGTTTTCAGTGCTGCTGGTGCCGTTCTGACAGTGAGAAGGACCAGTCTCTCGCCCCAAAACGTGGAGAGGTTAACCATGATCAAAATGAATCAGCACTTTATACCACCGGATTACACCATACCTGAAGTAGCAAAGCAGGAAGATGATGACGGTGACTTAGGTCATGGAAGTAGTGTGTTAGATGACCTACTTCTGGGTGAACCACCAGAGTTTGAGAACGAGCTCTACTTTCCTGACAACTATGCTTTTGAGTTTCGACTTGTTACTTTCTTTCTTGCTTATTTACTTTTATTGTTTTTGTGTGTTTCTGTCTTTCTGGTTCGAATCACAACAAATCCATCACCACCGTCTTGCTCTTTTATTTCCGGATTGGAGTTGCAACTGTGTGCAGTCATTGAAGAAGTAAGTCCACTCCTCCGAGTCCTGCTCCACTCCACTCCTGACTCGCCCCAAATCCATTTTTCTCAAGCAAGACATTGGATGGAGAATAGTACAAGAAATGTGTGCCTGCCTCGTCGAGTCCCTCCAAAGAACCTGACTATAGCTATCCTCCTTTCCGAGCCGAGAGGGACTGCTCCTTAAGAACAGGTAAATGATGGCATGCATTGAACGCTGACTGTGAGTGATTGGTGTTTGTGTTGTTGTTGTGCATGAAGTCTACTAGTATAATCTACACATAAATAAGTGACTCAAGAAAAATGTTTCCCTTCTTGTTGTTTAATAACAAAATTGTACTACTGCAGGCCGATCCATTGAATTTTTGATTCTGGAATCTGGACTCACTCGGTACACTACAGAGTTGGACACCATGATGACCATACTATACTCGCAGTCAGTCAGTAGGATCGGAGATGATTGATGGAATAACTCGGGCGTTTCATGAAGTGGCCTAAAAGGTAAACAAGTCAACAACAACCACACCAGACATACATATCTGTGTAGTGGTGGAGGCGAGTGTAGTGGTATGACTGACAGCGGTGCATTGATTTAGTTACTTAATTTGGAAAATGGTATGTTGCTGTATATGTGTGCTCAGTGCTGTCTGGCTCAAAATCTAAGCTAAGTGGAGGTTGGGTGGACTCCGCAGGCCTGCTCTGTCCTGTTGTTGTTGTAGGTTAATGCTGGAAACAGCATGGACATGATTTAGCCATGCCGCCTCTGAAAGTGTTCTTGTTGCACTCCTCCTTAATTTATGCATTTTAACTTTACTTTTCTCCTTGATTTTTCAATATCCCTTTTGCTTTTCCATCTACACTTGTTACTGGCCGGCCTTTACCCTGTGCTATACTGGTAAAAACAACTCACACTTACCTTACCAATCCGCATCCGCCAGGCAGGCAGTGGCACCCAAGATTGACGGACGGAGCGTCCATGGAAGGAAGGACCAAGAGGAATGCCGAGATGCAACTGCCAATTTGACCAAAACATAGTAACTTATAGTATCATCATCTTTTAATTTGATTCATTTTTTCTCTTCAATCATTACGACTGTGTGTGTTGTTGTTTATTATGTTTGCTTATATATTTAACCCCTACAGCTATTTTTTAATTTTCTTTGCTAGCTTTAAAAGGAAGCCCGGTACAACAGAACATAAAATGTATGTAATTTGGGTCTCTCTGGGGGCAGACAGGCAAGGCAATTGCATAATAATAATAATTAATAATATACTGCTGCCCTGTACTACTAGTCTAGTACTACTCATCATTAACCATCAAGTCATCATCATGCATGCATTTCCTTTTTCTCCCTTAACAGATTTATGATGGTCGTCTGCCAAGATTGTGTGTTGTCCATGTGTCGTGTTTGTCTTTGTCAAACCTTTCCCTCAAATACCCCTTCCCAACCATTCATTAAACCCTAACCCTCTTCCCCCGGGCTGTGTGATTTATATTGAGGTGTGACTAAATTAAATTTACACCAATAATTGATCACACACTTGCTGGGGCGGATGTGGTGAAAGCAACACTAACTCAAGGCAGGGCGAGGATCTTCTTCTGCTTGCCCACCCATGCTCAGTATTCGAGAGTAAATTTTGTTTCCAGAGGAACATAATCCATCATAATTATAATTGCCAGCATCGATTCATCATCCTTCCAGCACTAAAGGTTGCTCTTGCCCACTTCATAGGTCGAGTCAATTTCAGTTTGTAACTTGCACTAGGCTATCCCCGCCACCATTATGTTTTATTTTACTTTGGCATTGCTTATCATTCATCATCATGGTTTCTTGTTTGCCAGTCTTCATGTGTACTGTACTTTTACTACTCGTTCCTGAGTCTCCCTCAGGCGACTGACTGTCTCATTTTCTTTTTTTGCAAATGCTACTGTCACTGTCAGTGTCTACTACTACTACCACCACCATCATGGCATCTTGGGAAACCAAACCATCATCACCATGCAGCCATCGCTTTGCCTAAGTAAGAATGAACATCAATCACAGGTAAGAGAAGGAGGCAAAATTAATTAATATGTAAATTAATTCATTAATTCACACACCCACACCCTTCCATGTCCAGTTGCAGACTGCATAGACTAGGAGCAGAGACTGACAGTACTAGTAGGACAAGCCACAAATGAGGGTACCGCATCTATCTGTTGGTGTGTTACACTATCACAGATTATTATTTCAATCAAAAACTGGCTGCAGCCCTGCAGCAGCAAAGGAACCCGTGTGAAGTAAAAGAGTAACTCCCCCACAAAACATTTACATCATAAGTAAAATAAGTATAAATAAATTATTACCCTAACAAAATAAACTATTGGAAAAACCCACAACACCTGACCCACCCCTTTCGCTAACCCCAACCAATGTACAAAGATTGTCCACTCCAAAAGTCCATTGTCCATATAAACCCCAACATTTCCCCAATGCTCCACCACCCACCCCAAAAAAATATAAAAAGGGGCAAGGCGACGGAGTTCTAGTGGCAGGCTCGCAGTCGCCGGTTAATTGCCAGGACCTTCTTTACCCGCTCCTCTAGGCGCGCCATCCGGAAGAGCATGCGGCGCTTGAATGCTCTACAATTTCATCCACGGGGGGCAGCAGTGTTGAATGAAGATGAAGTGCAGCGGGCGGATGTCAGACCGTGGGGCCGTACCACTGGGGGGGCCTGGCTTGGGCCCGGAGCAGTGGAGGAGGCTGCAGCTGCAGCCACCTCCTCCTCCTCTGCCAGAGCCACCAGCCGCCGATATTCTGTGCAGATGGCCTCCAGCTTCCGGTGCCGGGCCATGGCTGCTAACTCCTTCCTGTTTGGTTGGGAAGGAGTAGCTATATCAAGAAAGAAAAAAAAGACAATTGTAACCAATACTCTGAGCAAAACTGTAGCACAAAATTAATTATACATAGTGGCACAGTAGCACTAGCAAGCACAGTACATAACATTTGTGGTATCCTCCCACTTCCCTGGTCTCTAACATTTGTGAGAGTTTCAGGCATTACTACTACTAGTACTAGGCACTATGGAGTAGACAAGTCTTTCTCTTTCTCTCTCTCTTGTTTAGCTAAATTAACCTTGTAGGCAATTAGGCATGCCAGCTCAGTCAGCTTGCGCCCTAGACAGACATACTCGTGTCGCAGACTCACGTTATTTTATTTACTACTGTCTGCAGGTGGGGCAGCTGTAGTGTACAACTACACAATTATCTTAATTTTCTATTATGGCCATACTCTGTTACAGGCAACTGCTCAATTTCACTTTCACCTTGACTACTACAACAAGGCAGATGATATCTGATCCAAATGATCATTGATTATATATGAGACGACGGCAGCTGATAGGCCACCCATGGCAGGTGGACACAGTCGAAAATGACATAGGTAGGGACTAGGGAGTGGGCATCGGAGTTGGAGGGAGGCACTTGATAATGGTGGGTGGGTATGGGTACATACATACACAATATATATGCTGTGCTTGCAAACTACTGTGAGTCAAGGGAGTATTTTGAAATACAACCTTGAATCAAAAACCTTGAAAAAAACAGTCCTTGTTTCTCTTAACAGCGATTTTTCCATTTATTATTGCATTGCTCTTCTAGCATTATATTTTTTAATTTGAATCTCTTATTCTATTCTCCTTGGCTTTGCTACTCTGCCACGGTTTATTTTTCTTTTACATTGTCTTCATCCAGTGACAGTCTCCACCTATGCTATGATGATTGTACCAACCAGGTATCCATCCATTTAAAGTAAACATGGCTGTCATTCTTCTTAAATAATCTGTCAACAAACCTTTCACCAACAACATACATTTCTAATTTTTTTTTTTAACCACCACCCATGTGTCCTTCCTTGCTTGCCTTTGAGTTTGATCCATGAAACCCCCCGGAGGATTCTTCCTATCACCCATACAGTTTCACCAAGCCAGGCAGGCAGCCTTTCTTTCACCTTCCACCCATCCTTCAACCATCCATGCATCCGATTCCTATCAGCCACCTATGCATCCCACGCATCCTTCTCTGCCAGTCTTATATATTACATGTCACCCGTCCTTCCTTCTGCCATCCTTCTTTCCCTTTTCGTTCAACCCATCCATCAAGGTCGTATGACTCTTAGACTTCTTCATAAAACGTACCCAGCTGAGTTGGAGTCAGATAGAAGAGGCCATTATTTTCTGAACTCCCGCCGCTAATGCTATTGCTAATGCTAAGTAAAGGGTGTCTTCAACTGTTGTTCACAACAACTTAGTCTCTCTCAACAGTACAGTACAGTACACCCTTGCAGCGACTGTGTAACTATTGTCAATAAGTAAGGAATATAAGTGCAACTTACCACCGCTGCTGGCTCACCCACCCCTGCAGAAGCTGCTGCATCTGCTCCCTCCTCGCTGGCATCGCCTGCCCCGCCGCTGGCCCCGGCACTGGTGGTCGGTATTCCTAGAAAAAACATTACACATTTTTTAGATGGCATATACACCTCCCCCTATTTTTTTTTTTTTACTAGCAAGATTGAGAAAATACAATACATACATACATATACCACATACATCACTACAAATCGGGTACTAGAGTAGAGTAGACAGTAGTATGTCCTATCCTATCAAAAATAGTAAAATATCTGGTTGGGCATTTTGTTGGTGGCAATTGTTTAAAAGCCTCTCATGATTAAGAAGAGGACAACCCAAAGGACTGGACTCAGTGGCTAGAGCTATTGGTGAATCTGAGTTTTAATACTTTTAAAAAATAAAGAGTGGCCAACTGGGCAAGCTACAGACAGACTAATAGGAGTACAGAGGCAGAGGCAGTTAGATTGATGTAAAAAAAAAAAACAGACACTAGAAAAAAATATAACTAAGTAGGTAGGTAATGCAGGGATAACAAGAATTTAGAAACAGATAGATCGAAGAAGATGTGTTAAAAAAAGAATTAGGGAAATGGAAATAATAGTTCGGAAAAAATAAGGTGCATTAAAAGTTAGGGAAATATAAGTATTAATATTAACAACAGGAGGACTTACTGGGGCCAGCAGCAGAGGTCTCGGTAGAGGAGCAATCCTGGCCCTGGGAGGCATCTCCAGCTCCGAGTCCCGCCTCAGACGGCCCGTCGTCTTCTTGCCCCTGGATGCTGATCTAATAAAGAGACAAAAATCGATTGGTGTGAAACAAATAAAATATTTTTTAAAACGCTGTAAAAACATTTTTGGACAGGAAACAACAATTGACCTATCTAATCTGATCAACTAGTAGTAGTATTGCAGACCGTCTAGTTATTATTTATTAATCCAGTGTTCCATTCTGATTCCAGAATCCTAAACCTGTAAGAACCACCTAGCCTAGCCCACCTATTCCAGAGACATTGGAAATGAATTCGATTGCCCAAAAATATTTTTGCTTCTTCTAAGTTTTTCAATCTTATTTGAAATCAAATCATCAATTAATCAACCCCCTTTGATGGGCCAATTGTTCACTAAGTCTGCATTTCCATTTATTTTAGTCCTCAAAAATGCATAGATGGACACATGCATATTGCATGCACCAAATTGTTGGTTGGTTGCTGCTGATGTGCTGATGAGTTGCTATATTACTCACTCACTAACAAACTACAAAAGGTTCTTCTAAGGACTGGAGTCAGCAGCACGTGAAGTGACGGAGGACGCGTCACGCGGAACGCAAAATAATTACCAACTAATACTAAGTAACTAAACTACCTACCAATCCACCACTATCTTAATGACAGGACAAAGGAAAAGACTGGAGTCTCTCTAGCATTACCTAACTTAAATTCTCTAAACTCTCTTACATAATCAGCCCAAGCGAGCGCAAAGTTGCAAACAAGTAGCGCCGAGCACCTGTCTAGAAGGATAACAATTACATAATATAAGATTTTGAAACGTAACTTACCTGCATGTAAGCAGCAGCATTCTTGCTATTTGGGAAAAAATGTATATTCGCAATACCACAGAACACACAATACTACTATAATTAGCTATTCACCAAGCCCCACAACCTCAACATCTAGCAGGTCCAGCAGGTCCTGATCCCAGTCCAAGATGTTATGGGTGCGCCGGGCCCCAGAGCAGCGAAACACTGCTCGGCGCACCCTCGCCCACTGGCGGTGACGCTCCTGGGTAGCGTAGCCAGAGACGTGCCTGCCGCCTGCTGCCAAGTTTAAGGGGAGGTGGCGCTGTACAAAGAAAACATAGGCGGCCACCTTCACCTCGGAGAAAAAGCCCCCTTCCTAGCGCCGTCTGCCACAAGGAAGGCGGCTCTTGGTTGCAGGCGCAGCAGTAGCCTTGGCCTTCCCTTTCTTACTACTAGAGATAGTAGTAGCCTTAGCCAAGGTTCTGGGTGGGCGGGGGCGGAAAAGAAAATGTAAGAGTAAAAAATAAAGTCAGGAGAAGAAGTAGGAAAGTAAAAAAGCAAGTAATATAAAACAGTAGAAAAAACGCAGTTAAAGTAGAAATAAAACGCAAAATATACACTTAGGGAGAGAGAGGGACAGATAATAAATAAAAAAAAGATCAGAAAAACAGTGTAAAAAACAAAGTATTGAAAAGATTAGAGAGGGATGAAAAACAGGCCCCAGAACCATGCAAAGAGTAGGAAAACAAGATGACCGCGCCTATTGGCGACCGCGTGGTGAAGTTTGCGCGATATTTCCCACCGAACACGCAATCCGCGTTGCCGAACGTCAAAAACATCTCACGAGCATGCGGAACAAGCAACTCCGCATGCTCGCGTAACTCCGCGTAGCGTTGCGGAGTTTTGTTGCCGCTTCGCGTAGGCTCGAGTAGCGCGGCTACGCGAACTCCGCCCGGGCTTAGTTAAAGGGCGCTTTTATTTTGCATGTTACTACATAGCGCACTTGTTATTGTGCCACGTTGTATTTTCACCCAGAACCTGCACATGATTTCGTATTTTATACTTTTCCTGGGATATAATCTGAACACACTAGACAAGGTCAAACAACAATACCCCAAGGGTTATGAATGAACACACACACTGAGCAAGGGTCCTGAGACAAGAGTGCTGCGTCAGCTGAGATGTAGAACATCCACCTATATGTGCTAAGGTACGGGGTCCACCACTAATCCCAAAGATCTATAATACATTATCATTTACCTTTGGTAGGGGGGTTAGGATAGTCTATCTTCTAACATGACAGGGCTCTTTCTGGAATATGGTCTGTTAACCATGCTAATGATAGTTTTGGTATTCATATGTGGTCTAATTGTGTCACAAATACAGCATCTTAGGTCACAATAGTTTAAATAAATATTATAAACTTCCTTTGTGTCTCTTGTTTATCTTATTGTGAAGAAGTACGAGTGAGAGAATGAAAGGGTGTGTCCTGTTATCGCGATCCCTGAGAGGGTCAAGAGTGTTGCGCTCTGGGGTGGAAACTCAGTTGTTTCTCTGGAAAGGTTAGGAAGGCAAGTGAGACACCATAGTTAGCCAGACTCAGGCTCAGAGTTACTGAGGTGGTATGGAGACTCAGCCCCTACATGCTGATGTTCTATGGTCCCAAGCATAGTTCTGCTCCTGGACAGAATCCCTGTAAAACCAGTGGTTGGAAAGTGCAAGCATTGGGGAAGCGATGGTCCCAGTCAGTGTGGGGCGGGGCAGCAGAGGTTAATTTAGTGTCCCTGGGTGATGGAGAAATGGTATCTAAGACCCACATGCCTGTCAATTAACCCTGGGCGTAGGACTACGCTACGCTCGCGTAGTTTGCGTAGTTTGCGCAACTACGCGCTACGCGAATTGCACGTAGCACAGTGCAAAAATGCGTAGTGTAGCGTAGCAGGCATTTTTTGCTTGCTCGCGGTCCTCAACGTCAAGTTGGCGACCGCGAGCGAGCAAAATGACATCCCGGCTAGACTTTTTCCTCGTTCGCGATCAGCAACATCAAGTTGCCGATCGCGAGCGTGGAAAATAAACCCCCGGCGAGATTCTCAATGCGAGGAAGTCAGGTTTCTCATTGCGAGTGGTCGCGTATGCTCGCGACCACTCGCGATGAGAAACTACCAGTACGCGTTGAGAAAACTGCTGCTCGAGTACAAATCTACTCGAGCGGCAGGAAACGACCGCTTGCACTGTGCAAGATGCCGTTTGCAATGATTGCACAGTGCGGACAAGCATTCGGCACTGTGCAATCAGTGCGAACAGCATTTTCCCTACCGCACTACGCAGTTCGCATAGCTACGCGTAGCTACGCGTAGCGCGACTACGCGAACTACGCCCAGGGTTACTGTCAATACTTTCAATATAGGCAGTTTGGTCACCATCAATGGGCAGAGGGTGAAGGCTCTGAGAGACACAAGAGCCAGTATGAATACTGTCAGGTGCCATCTGGTGTCCTTTTAGCAGGTGATACCATATACATTTCACCAGGTTCAAATACCACAGTGAGAGCCACTACCCAGTGGGTCTTATTACCTTCGAGTGGGGAGTGGTAGTCTCAGGTTCTCTTAAGATAGCTGTGAGCCCTTCCATGACTGTGGTTTGTTTGCTAGAGAATGATTTGGAGCACACTGCCTGGAAGGAAGTGTAGCTCAAGTCTCACCTGGAAATGTTGGGTTTGCCTGAGTTGGTCTGCATGACCACTCAGTCCATGGCCCAAGAGGAGAGTCAAGAGAGCCCAGAGCTTGGAAGAAAACCATAGGCAGCTGTGAAGAAAGGGAAGGGCAAGAGGAGTGGAAAAGCAGTGACTGGAGCTCCCACAGTACCTGTGGATGGGGAGCAGGATGTCATGCACTCACCTGATCCCAACCGCGGAGATGATAATGGTGCCGATGCTGGACCTCCTATCCCTCCTGAGGACAGTGCATATCAAGGAATCACAACCTTCAATCACACACTGTCTCAGAGTGAGGGGGATGGGATAAAATAAGAAAAGTGAGACTTCAGGTACTAGATCTGCTCAGCAGACATTCAACACCGTGTAACAGGATTTAGACCTTCAGTGTTTGTAAGGTTGGTATGCACTAGTATGCACTAGTCCAGGACCTCTGGTTTTTGTGAAGATGTAATTCACTGGAAATAACAAGAGGAGACAGTTTCCATCTGTGAACTAACAAACCTCATTATACAAGGACAATACTTTGACTTCAGTAACATACACTTAACATGCTTCATTCAGAAACATGACATGAGAGCAGACTAACCAAATTCACAGGTTCGAGTTTCTGGCACTCCCTAGAATCAACTCAAAATACAGATTGGAGTATCTGGCACTCCCAAGGATGAACTCAAAATACAGATTGCAGTTCCTGGCACTCCCTAGGATCAAACCAAAAAACAGATTTCTGCATTAAACTTATACATATATCAAGTGCTCCTATGTGCTTTCTCTTGTCACAAGTGTTCATCAGAGAAACAAGGGTGTAGTGTCTTTAGTTCTTGCGCTATTACAGTTCATGTGTCAAGTTCTCAAAAAGTGTCTGGAGCGTGAAAACACCTGAATCGCTGGAAGAAATCACAGCGGATGGCCTGGAGATAATGTCTAAAGTCTTGAAGGAGCTCAATCTTGACTAACACTGTTAGAAGGATCAGTGTACAGCCTTGTCTTACAGTTTGGCAGAAGTTCAAAGAAGATCTCGAGGCCTTGACACAGGGAGCAGCCGGGGTACAGGAGTCACAGTGCAGGAAGTGGAGATGATAAAGACGTCTATGGAGCTGAGACCACGGGAACCAACGCTCCAGCTTGGACTGAAGAAGAATAGAGTGCTGCTTGATTCCGGCTGATTCTGCAGGTGAGTAGGATGGATGAAGTATGTTTAAGTAGGGAGTGTGGCGAAGCCACAATTCGGGTTTAGGCATGGCTTATATACCATGTTGGAACACCAATGGATGTAGCTGACTCACGTGTGGCATGTGGAGCACGTGGTAAACTGGAAAGTTCTCAACACCTCTTATAGGAAACACATGTTAGTACAATGGTTTGACCTTTAAGGAAAGGCAGTTGCAACTTAAACAACCAATTAAACAAATGTATCTCTTTCACTGAAATGTGCACAATAGAAAATAACACCAAAGCCGTAGTAATAGTGGGTGCGACGTACGTATGCTTGCCAGAGACTCAAGTGCAATGGATCCTAGGACTCTGGGGAGCATCAGTCATGGTATCATAGCAAGCCATCAAATGTCACAGGGGTAATGCATCATGGGCCCTGTGGACTAGACCCACTAGACAGAGGGCACGGGGGTCGTGACTAGGGCTGGATGGAGTTTGCAGAGTAACGCTATGCAGAACTTTGCAAAGTGGCCAAAGAACTCCAGGGTTCCGCGAGTGAGTGCCGTTTCCCAGCACATCCATTTGCGTTCCATTTTCACATCAAACGCAAGGCAGAGTGCATCCTTGCTTTGGAAATCGCGTGTGAACAGCACCACGTGGTTTGCATGGGCACAGCCATCTTATTTTCTCTCTTCTGTTCATGGTGCTGGGCCTTTTTTTAAATCCCCTGTTAATCCTTTCAATCCTTTGCCCTACCAATTATTCTACCCCTAATTTGTATGTATTATATTATTGTGTGTTTTTGTGTCTTTGTATTCTGCATTTTTGTCAATTTTTTCATGTGTTTTTTGTTACTTTTTGTACTTTTTATTTTTCCTTTACTTCCTTTGTATTTCATTTCCTTTCTTCCTTCCTTGCTACCTTCCCTCCTTCCACTGTCCCCCCACCCAGCAACATGTCAGAACAGGCGAGTGCCACAACCCCAACCAACCGCTTACCCTGTGGATGGTGGCATCGCCCAGGAGTGCAGCCCCGAGCTATCTTCAGTGAGGGAGGGGTGGTTCCGGGGCTTGGTGAGTATTAATTATTTGTTTTGTTTGTGTTCTACAAAGCTAACAATTTTTTTCCGAATAGCATGCTGCTCACACTCATAGGTAGGTTATGTTTTGTTTACGCTAGAATATTATTACTGTGATCCAGTTTCAGCTAGGTAGGTGCTTCACGCTACCTAACAGTACTCATCAGCGCTCGCTTTGGCTGATTAATTAAGAAGCTATTGGAGACTCTTCTGTCCTCCTGTCACCATAGTGAATCAGTGATATCAGTGAGTTAGCATTCTCTGTGACTTTCCTTATGTAGCTTGTACAGTCCCAAGCTATTTCACAGTGATGTGTAGCATGCATCTACGCAATGCAAAAAAGGGAGACTGAGTTGGTCCCTCAAGGGGGTTGAGAAATGAGAATATAATCAAAGATCATTCATTGCAATGCATTAGTTCCAAATGTAGGTTTTGTTAAGGAACTTTGGAACAGGGATTTTAGGTTTAGTATGGCAAACTCAATGACAGGCAATAGGCTCAAATCTAGTACTATATGTATTCTGTTTTAGATAAGTACATTATGACTGTGTTTGCCTGTCATAAAAAAATGTGTGGAGATTAACTCTACCACTAATCTCTTTTTTTATCTTCTTTATTTCTTACATCAGCACCCAAAGGCAAGAAGAGGGGCAGTGCAGAGGAGGGTTCGGGAGGAGGAGGTGCCGACCACCAGCGCCACTGCTGAGGGCTGCGCTCAGCCTAGTAAGTCCTATTACTTATTATTATTGTTTCCCTAATGTTGGGTTTTATGAATGTTGTTGCCTAGGGTAGAATCTTGGGGTATTGGAATGTTAGTGCTGGGATCCAGGATTGGAGTTGCTGCCTTGAGCCTGGTGTTGCTGGCAGCAAATAAAGTTGCTCTGAAACCCTTACCTGCTGTCTTTCTTTCACATGGCGATGAGGATAGGATACAAACCCACACGTGCAAAGCACAATGGGTTAGCTTTTTTTCTCTGCCCACTATGCTACTTTAAACTTTTCCCTTGTTTGTTTTTTATTCAGTCTTCTTTTTTTCCCAACTCCCCTATCCAATTTTTGTTTTATTCCTGTTATCCCTACATCATCCTTTCTTCCTTATTTCATGTTTTTTTTTTGGTAGCTGACTTTTTATGTTCTGTACTAGTCTCTAGTTGATTTATCTTTTACTTTGTTGGTAATCTTTCCCTCTCTCCTATGTATCTTGTGGTACTGTAAGGCTATCTATCACCTGTGACGATTGCATGACCAAGAAAGCTGGTATTATAATACTATTCACCATGTATGTTTGTTGAGAAGGCTTACTCATGCTCTAACAGTTAACGAGAGAGTGACCATGGTCATGGACCACCCCCCAATGTTGTGCTGTATAATTCCTTTATACAGTATACCAGCAGTTTCCATGATTGTGCAGCATGGCTGGTAAGTATGAGGTCCTATTGCATTTGCCAACCAACACTATATGTCTTTGATCGACCATTATTCCACCCCTTCATTGTGCTTCAATGACTCAGAGTCAACATGATCATCATAGGCTATAGCTGTTCCTCTCTATTAGAATTTTTTTTTGGTTGGCTTCACTACCAGGCTTTGCCTAGAGTGATACTTTTGTTAGAAGATACTACAGTGCTAACTGAACTGTAGTGATGTATTGCAGTTGTATTTTATTTTATTAAAAAAATTAAGTTGAGGTGTATCTTGAGTCTAAAAAATGTATAATGTTTTTTTCTAGCCACACTAATCACCGGTACCGCTGGATCAGGTGCTGCTGCAGGATGAGGAAAGTCAGTTGGAGGGGGAGAAGCGGCGGCAGAGACTGGCAGTGGTAAGCCACGTTGCTTGCTTATTGACAATATTCACTAGCTACAAGGATGTCATCGTGACTCGTGTTCATGTATCCCCTGCTTTACCAGCTACAGCTGTGGTTGAGTTATTGCCTCTTCTATCTGCAACTCAGCAAAAGCTGACATAATAAACACTAAAAACGATGGCTTGAGGGAAATGGGACCGAACTGAAGGTTAAAAGAAAGGATGGGTGAAATGGTACATGAGTGAAAGTATGCGTGGGTGGGTGAAAGGGTGCCTGGGTGGGTATTGGGTAAAGGAATTGATGGGTGAAAAGATGGTTGAAAGAAAGGGTGTATACTGAACAGATGGATAATGGACTGGAAATTTTCATGAAAGACTGGATGAGAGAAAGTAATGCTTAAATCATGGTGGCAATGGGTGAATATAGAAGAATGAAAGGATGAATGAATAATTGGATTGCTTTGATGACTGAGCAAAGGAGTTCTTCTGGAGAGGGGCATGCTGCTCACCTACTTCGCTTACGTTTTTTATGGTTATCAAAGCCATGGTTCAAAGTGGGGGGTATTTTTTAATTTTTGTTCTACTCCCTTGACTCACTGTATGTGTTAAGCAAGGCAGATATGTATCTCACCCATCATCATTCATTCACCCCCACCCGGCCCATGGCATTTCACCATGCATGACCTAAGTGCAGTATGGTTCAATTTTGCGTCTGCAGTGTTGACTGTGCAATGTGTGTCTGCTTCAGTTAATGCAGCATTTACAAAGCTTTCAATATATTACAAACTGAACACACAAGATGTGTTTCCCTTCGCCCACTCAGTCACCTCTTAGCACTTCACTCCTTTATTCTTTCATACGTTCTTCCATCGCAGCCTACCAAAAAATTGAAAAATATATTCTTGGCATGTGCCACATTTTATGGCCATCTGAAGCGATTCCAAAATATATTTCATGGTTTCCCATAACAGATTTATTTTACGCCTGTTCAGATTTTTCCCTTTTGACTTTCGTCAACTACAGTGACTGAATAAGCTAAAGCTTAATAGTCACATGACAAATCAATGATCAGTGACACCCCTCTATTCTATAACAAAAACTCTACCTACCCACCTAAGCCCTTTACCTTACACTGCAGTAGAGTAAGTCAAGTTTCCTTTCCTTATTGCCAGGCAAATTCATTTGTTGGAAATAATTTGTGGTGGTGGGCGAGGCCAGTGAATAAAGTGCAACTAACTGCCTGATTTGATTTGAAGTTTGGTCTGTGGGATACTCAGTGATGAACATGCCAAATACAATCTATATAGCCTATTCCTTTCCATATAGTGCAGTGCATCATTTCCCCCAATGTCTACTTACGGCAGACAGAATAATATCCACATTTTATACGTCAGGTGTGTGACGTAGTATCTTATTTATTATTCATCTGCCTCTTTGGAGTCAGGGTAGAGAGTGAAAGGCACTTGAAAAAGAGCAGGGCCATTGGAATTAAAGATAGACAATTGTCAACTACAGCTGCCCCAGCTGCAGATAGTAGCAAAGTACCTGACACACTGGCTAGCATACTCCATTAATGAGAGGCAATTTATTTTTATTTTTCCACACAAAGTGTCTGTTTAGTTATAGAAAAGCCTTTAAAAGAGAAAAAACATCAAATCACTGTTTTGTAATTGGGTGTTATTCTGCCTTAATACTTTTCTGTGCTTTTGATGCGAGGCATGTGTGGGTAAAATATAAAATTGGCCTTGTGACTTTCCTAATCATAATCACATCAAATTCCAATGGCACTAGAGGGCCAGCAATGTACTGCTACTGTGCCACCCACTAATTTTGAACAATTGTTTGCACAGAGTATTATTTACAATTTGTCTTTTTTCTTTTTGTTTTTCTTGATATAGCTACTCCTGCTGGTCCAACCGGAGCACTCAACAAGCAGGAAATAGCATCCCGCCTGCCGCAGCAGAGGCTGGACACAATCCAGCTGGAATATCGGTGGCTGGTGGCCCAGGTGGGGGAAGAGGCTGAAATAGCTGCCTCTCAGCTGAGCCCCAGTGTAGTCAGTCAACCACAGCCTCCAGCCAGCTGTCAGCAGCCCTGACTGGAACTGCTGCTGCCCCCTCCTGCTCTGGCAGGTCACTGCTGTGGCCCATCCTGCAGTGGCTGTACCACATGGAGAGGCGTATGGAGAGCGAACTGGAAAGGATAAAGTGGGGCCTGGACCAGCTCTGGACCCAAATGGACAATGTCCTCTTTTAGATCTTTTTTAAATTGTTTGCTTTGGTGGGAGGGACTTGTTTTGGGTGGAGAGGGTGGGAAGGGATTTGGGTCCCGGTTTTGTTATTTGTTGGACTTTTGGACATTGGCTGTGGAATGGGGATGGGTCAAATCGTTTGGGGAGAGGGGTGGGACTGTTGTGGGTGGAGAGTGTGGATTTTATTGTGAAAAAAGGGGGAAACATTTTCTTCACGATTTATGCCTGAAGTAGTCTATTTTGGAGCCTTTTTTTCTAATCTGCATACAAAAGTGTATACCAGTTAGTTATAGTTAGTTATATACCTCCGTAACTATCTGGACCATTAGGGGGATGCTGCCATGACCTATATTGTCTATAACAACCTAGATAAATGATTACTTAAGCATAGCAGTTAGTTGCTTACTTACTAACTTAACTAGTTCACTTTACTCCATAGTTCTCTTACCTCAATATAGATGTAGCAACAACAGGGAAGGCGTTACAACTTCACAAGCGAGGTCCTACTCCCACCCAGGCAAGCTCCAACTATAGGATTAATCGGAAGGATTATCTGTCATAGGCAATTAAATGGAAATAAAAACACTGAGTTACTGGGTTATAATTTATATCATAGCTTTACAAATAATTGAAACCAGACTACTAGATGACACAACAAAGAATAACTGATAGTGATAAACTAATAAAAATAGCAAGAGTAACTTCTTCTTAGTAATGGGTAGCTAGTATTTAATAAAAACTAAAGTTATGAAATCCTCGAGCCATGAAAAGTGGACTCACAGTCTGGTGTGTACAAGGATAAGCATTTACACAACACAATGCCTGAATGATGATGCTGACGACTGATGTTCTTCAATATCTAAAATATGGATCACTTTTATGTGCTGGTAGGTAAATGGGGCCAGTGTGGGCTATTGCTTCAGCGACAGAATTTGTTGCAGGGAGATTGTGTCACTTTCACCACATCTGTCCCACCAAGTGTGTGATCTATTTATGGTGTAAATTAAGTCATACCTCAATAAATCACACAGCCCGGGGGTAGAGGGTTAGGGGTTTGATGAATGGATAGATAAGGGGATTTGGGGAAAGGTGAGACAAAGAAAAGCACTACACAAGATAAATATTCATCTGGGCAATGAGCAGCACATCATCATCATCAAACTGTTGTGGAAGGAAACGAAGGAATGAGTAAGACACACTACAGTTAAATGCATTGCAAGCATCCCTTCTGCTCCAGAGACCTAACTTATCAGATATCTAAATGTTCTGTCTTCTAGGTCTGAAAAAAATCAAATTATGGAGGAGTGAACCCAACCAGTTCTAAAAATATGATTGTTAAAAGAAAAATGATATTGTATGCAAAATGAGGTGGTGCATTGGCATTCTCCTTGGGAATGTCCATCATACTAGGGTGCCAGTCTGGACTGGTCTGGTAGGTAAGCAGAAGTGTTGAGCTCAGCTTTCGCCTTTCATTCATGCAGGAGATAAGAAGGCTTGTGGATTGTAAAACAGAAATTGTATTGTAGAGTCAAGGAGAAGCGTAGAAGAAAGGTAAGCTTTATGAGGATTGCACCAAAAAGACTCAGAGCAAAAATTAAGAGGACTCAGAGTTTAACTTTTTCCACCAGTGCAACACACAAACTCAGCAGCATTTCACAAATCAATGCACCTCTCTCCATTCCACATAGCTGAGTACTAGGCCTCAGAGTTATGGTTTCCCTTCGAAGTCCATAACTTCTTTCTTCTAGCTGATAATGAGGAAGTCCCACTCTGAGTTCTTCCATCCTCCTCCTGACTCCAAGTAACTCTTTCCCAGTCACATCACAACCCGAGCAAGATAGATGTGTAGTGCGCTGCTGTTGAAGAACAAGTACAGAAATAGAATTGCAGTATTTTTTATAGGTTTTTGCTTGTTAACTAAAGTGACTGGTCTCTGAAGAACCAGAAAAAAGGTGTGGACCCTGCAAATAAATCTGGCTAAGTGTGAAAGGGCCAATCACCTTCAGGAAAACATGATCACCCATCATTCAGGCCCAAACATTGCAAATCATCTAAATCAAGATCTGAAATTACAGTTGAACATCCTCCCTCACTGGCTGCCATCACATGAATCAAACATCATCACTCACAATCATTCAATAATACATCATTCATTGGTGCAATGCTTCCCTGTTCCAATCCAAACACGGTGGTAGGTACACAATTGTATCTCCTCTTTGATGCAAGCAACAGATTGGAATATGTCAGTCTTGTAAATCAAATGATCTTCTGGGGCAGCCCTTCTAGGTGATGAAAAAAAGAAGGATAGGATTTGACCATACAGGTTCATTTTTGCTAAGTAAGTTTGTAAAGGACAATCACATCCAGGAAAAATGATCACCCATCATTCAGACCGCAAACATTGGAAATCATCTCAATCAAGTTTACAGTTTACAGTTGAAAACCCTCCCTCATTGTCTACCACCACATGAATCATTAATCATCACTCACAATCACCCACTCACTGTTGCAATAGTTGTAGTTACCTCTTATAATCCAAGCATGGGTAGGTTAGATACTTGGTACACAATTGTATCTTTGACGCAGGCAACACATTGGAATTTGGCATTGACTCTCTTGGAAATCAACAATCTTCTGGAGCAGCCCTGCTAAGTGATGCAAGAAAGGATAGGCATGCGAGGGAGGCAGACATTTTCTCCACTGTCATGAAGTAATTGTGGAGGCTTATTCACTGCACATGGTCCAACTGCAATCTGGCAATATATGTGACTAGAAAATGGAGGGGCAGCATGAATCTGACACGAACATAATGTTCCACTAACTACATTTTTTGCAAAGAAAGAAGTTCAACAAGAAATAGTTTAAAAGTTCTATGGTGGCACTGGCATACTCAGTCCGGGAAGTTGAGTTTGTCCTCAAACTCAGATGGTTCACCTAGAAGTTGGTCATCTAACACACTTGATTCTGACCAATCCTCCTCCTCCTGTGCTGTTTCAGGAACGGTGCAATTGTGTGGTATGAAATATTGGTTCATTTTGAGGTGAGAGACTGATCCTTCTCACTGTAACAACTGCACCAGCTGCATTGAACCCACGCTAGGCAGAGACACTGGCAATAGGACCAGCCAGATACTTTATTGCCAGCCTGCTGATCATTGACCATTGGCAGAGCTTCCCATATCAATACATCAATGGGTTTTAATCCACATAGACCTCTTTTGGATCATCCAGATACTCCTGAAACATCCTCTGGATGGTCATTGGTGCTGCCATTTGCTCAACCTCTTTTGCCATTGCCTCTGCACTGTACTCAAGCCCTGCCGATTGATACCAATGTAATGCAGAGGTTGGGTCTGGTCCTTCTGTTGCTGTTGTTGCTGATGTTCTGGTTGATGGTGTTGTTGGCTGCTATGAGACAAGACTGCCTTCTCTGGAAGTTAAAGTTGGCACCCCAGAACTGCGTGGTGTAACACTAAGTTCCAGCTGTTTTTCTTCCAGGTCTCTGGCTTCCTCTAGAATCCACCTCTTGTAGTTTGAAACATCCCCTTCACAAAAAAGAATGAAAGTGGGCACAATTGTTTTGCGCCTTGGATCAAGTAGTGTGGTATAGATGCACTGTTTGGACGAGATGATGTTGTCTTGCAGCCTTGCACTGGAAGCAAATTAAAAGAGTAAGCTCTCAACCAAGGCATGCGCTTCTGTATTTTCATTCACGCCTGCGAGGGCGAACTTTTCAGACCCCTTCTTTAGCTGGTCCTGTAGCAGATGCAGCAATGGGATGGATTGGCCCATTGTACAGTCCTCCTTGCTAACTTCCTATTTGAAAACCTCAAAATGGGAGTAGCATCTGTGTCAGGCATTTGACTAGGCCCTATTTCTCCGCATCCATGGTCATAGCTTTCCCAACTACATCCCATCCTCTTTGAATGCCATAGTCATTGATCTGTTTGTCCTGCTCAAAAGATGTTGCAACATGTAATAGGTCGAGTTCTGACGTGTTGGCATCTTCTGTATCAGGGATTAGCACGTTGAATAATCCGCAACTGCTTCTGGGCTTTAAAACAATGGCTGAAATGAGTGCAGATTCCTATGTAGGTGGTTATTGTGTTTTTGACAAAGTTTTGCACCACCAGGTTGATACAATGGGCCAAACACAGGACCCTGAAATAGCCACCATCTGTCATGGCCTTGGCTATGTTTCTGCCATTGTCAGTGGCAAAAAAATCCTGTTCTGAGACCTCTGGGTTGCAGCCACTCAGACACCTTTCTATTAAATGTGTCCAAGATGTTTACAGCTGTATGTGATTTCTTCATGGTGAACATGGCCACAGTTGCTTACTGCAGAACGCTCCTAAAACTTTCTTCAAGGCCAATACCTGTAGTGATCTTATGCTTTACCCCGCAAAAGAGATCCAGTGTGCAGTGATGCACATATAACCAGTTGCCTGACAACTGGTCCACATGTCTGTCATCGGATGGATTGTGTGAGCAGCACTTTGCTACAAAGCTTGTCCAACCAATTGCAGCACATCGTGATACAGTGCTGGAAAAGCAACTCTGGCAAAATAGGTCCAACTTGGAACCTTCCATTTCGGGCAGATGGCTGTCACAAATTCTAAGACTCCCACTCCTTCCAAAAAAAGAAAAAGGGAGGAGGTCCAGCACCTGCATTTTTGCCAGCTTCCCATTGTACAAGGGTGCCGTTGGGTGGCTGTGGTTGTAGGGTCACTCCTGTCTAAACATGTAATAGTAGCCTGTATTTTTTCTTCTTTTTTGGGGCCACTGGGGCAGGTGACTTTTGAGAAGTAGGTGGTGGTAGACTCAGTGCATGTCATGGTGGGGCAGTCACTGTAGGCTGTAATTTCCCCATCTTACTCTGAGTCTTGTGCCATTGTGAAGTCGCTGAGGCAGGTGATTCTGCTGGCCCACTGCTTGGAACAGTAGTTCTTTGTGTGAGGATGTCACCCTCTTCTTTCTCATCACCTCCCACTGTGATTGGACTTGTAGCTGATGTTCCCCCGCATGCCTCACTTTCACTTTCACAACCACATTGAGGAAATTTTTTAAGGTGCTCCTCCCATCGGATTGCATGATGTTTTTTCATATAGGTTGTTTGGCCTCCATTACCATAATGTGAACCAGGCTTACATCAATGAACGCTAGTATGGCAAATGGTGCATATTGCAGTGTTCTCCTCATCTTTGCAAATCGTAAAAAAGGCCCAAACTGGGGAGGAGTACTTTTTTACTGGGCCACCGCCAAAGCCTGAGGAAGAACTGGAGGTAGGTGGGCATGTCAGAGATTGCCTCTCTGCAGTGCATACTTCTACTGAGGTAGTGGTTAGTGCAAGTCTCAGCTGTGACTTTGCAAATATGGGAGCTGGCGGTGCTACCTGTGCCACTGTAATATCCTTCAAGATAGTCCTGTCATGTATACCCCCTTATACATACACCCAAACGACAATAACAATGCTAAACAGGTAACCTTTTACCTAGTAGCTTGCTCCTGTCTCTTCAACACCAGGCTCTCGGTACTCTATCATAATCCCTGTACCTGATGTACATAAACATGTCATCAGGCACGATATAATTATTCTGTATAAGGGTCACCACTTTTTTCATCCTTGGCCAACAGCCAGCTGTGCATGATTGCATTTGTTTGAAAATTATTGTTTCCAAAACATTTATGGTTGCTTTCAAAACATATTGGGACTTATTTACAAGCCCCTTGCGCCACTTTTGCGTCATTTTTAACATGGGAAAAGTGACGCAAAAGTGGTGCAAGGGGCTTGTAAATCTGCCCCATTGAATCTAGAAGAAACCCTGGAGTGACCACTCTAGTATAAAAGACCCTCATTCCCCCCTACAAGTTAGAGGAGAATTCCTTGCAAGCTGACATGGGGTCCTGCATGCTGCATCTTTGACATGCAGCAGTCTGACATCCCTTGCAGGGTGTCATCCTTGAAGCAGAGATGGGGTCCTTCGTTCTCTACCATCAGGTGAAGGGGATGGTTCTTCCCTAGGGGTTTCTTGGCTACATACATATATACATGTACATGCTACATATACAGATCTAGGCTAGGTACATTTAGGCAAATTTCTTAGGGCGCACATTTTAGGAATATGCAAGTGCTACTGTTTTTATCTGAACTGCTTATGTTCATCTTATTAGCACTATGGTAGAAATGTATCTACTATTTACTATATTGGTTCTAGCAACCTCTTTCGTCTCCTTCTGTCTCCTGATTGTCGCAGCACATATGTTTTACGCAAGACTGTCGCTGGACCAATAAATACTTATTGAAATGTCCTAATTGCCATCCTGTGTATTTTCTGAGAGAAAGCAAGCACGAGTGTCTGAGCGAAACGTACTGTACTTTTTTCCATGATCCCCGAGGAATCAGGGTTGTCATGTTCAGTGGTTGCCAGAGACTACCTACACCACTGTAAGATACAGGGGGGTGGTAGTGGCACTGTAGAGCTAGCTGGTCTAATGGATCATGGAAAACAGTACAGTACATTTCGCTTACTTTTGCATATACTTGTAACCTTAGTAAATTCTTATATTCTTTTGTGTCATCACATTATGGTCTGTAATTATAAAAGAATATCTAAGGTTGATTTTTGTTAGTCTACTAAGATCTCACCGCACTTGCGAATTTATGCTGTTTTCTACAGCCATCATCAGGGCTCGAACCCTTGTTGCATTCCTCCATTTCAGGTGCCTGATCGCACTGCGCTATTCTCTCATCGTGGCCCTTTCTGCCAGCGATCATTTAACTGGATGCATTCCTTGCATCTATCACCCCGTTCTTTTCTCTTATTTTTGTTCCCAAGCAACTAGCCATTGGGACAATATCCTTTAAAAAAAGGGTGATTTTTATCCGGGTTAGTAACCCGATCATAACCTTTTATAAAAGATTGCCTCTACCACTGTGGTATTTCACTTAGGTACATTGTTCAAAAACGCGCAGGCATATCATATTGTGTTCATTCACACCTTGATAATCTGGCCCTCTAGTGGGCCATGGCACATCTTGTACAATCTGTTTTTCTCTGGGTTGTACCCGTACATTTTCCCTTTTCTAATGGACTAACATTTATCAAACCAACTCGAACAGTTCTGGATCAAATCAATCATTGCCAGTAATTTCGACTAATTTACACTTCATTAGTCATTTGTACATTCAAATAAATCAAATCTAATATATAACTTCCTTGGATTAATGCTGTAAGCACCTTAAAAAGCTTCATTATCCCATATATACAATTAAAAACCATTAAAAACCATGTCAGGGAGGTTAATGTTCATAGCAATGTTACTAGTTCATGAAACTCATATTGGGTCTAGTTCTTTGAGGACCTAGTCGTAGAATATCCGTTTTGTTTATTCAGCATACATTAAGGTGCATCATAGGTGTGAATGTAGCTCCTCATCTTGGTTTAACCCTCTCGGGGTCAGGGTTCGAAAATTTAATATATGTCTTGATTCCTTTTGCCGCAAGATTTTTTCTCTGTCTCCGTCGCAGGCCTGTTGTTCCACCTGTTCCACAGCAAAAAAAGTCAGCAATTTCCAATTCCCACCATGTTCTTTTTCCATATGTTTTGCTATGGAGTTACTTCTATCGGTGTTAACTGTTGCCCTAACATGTTCCAGGCATTCCTTTCTTTAGGTCACATATTGTACTGCCCACATATCTAAGGGGGCAGGGGCACTCCACCATGTAGATTACGAATTGACTTTTACAACTTATGCGTTGTTTGATTTTCCACATTTGTTTGTTGGCCATTTCTATTTCTTTTGTATTTTTAGCTATGGTACAAACTTTACAGTTGGTGCATTTAAAGAATCCAGTGCTTTGTAGCCATGTTGTCTGTTTCGTTTTATTTCTAAAGTGGCTATGTACCAATAAATCCTTTAAATTTGTGGCTCTGCGGAATGTCACACTATGATTATCTCCCACAATTCTAGCAACTGTGGGGTCCAAAGTAAGGATGTTCCAATTTTTCCGTAGTATATTTCTAATCTGTTTATTTTCTGTAGAGTATGTGGTGATCAGCCTTATTTCCTGAGTAGTCACATCCGTATTTGGGGAAGTTGTTTTTTGGAGATCAATTCTGAACGTGCCAGACTTGCTGTTTTTTGTTGGCATGCTGAGACCAATTTTTTGTTGTAGTTTCTTCTTCTAAATCTTTCAGATATCAATCTGCTTGTTTTTTTGCCATTCTGGTTCTTGTGAACATATCCTTCTTGCCCTTACAAATTCACCATACGGTATGTTGTTAATTAGACTCATTTGGTGACAGCTTTCAGAGTGGATAACGGCATTGGTGGCAGTTTCTTTTCGGTGTAGTGTGGTATGGACTTCATTTTGGCTGATGTAAACCTCTGTGTCCAGGAAGACTACTCTTTTATCACTGATTGTATATGTGAATTTAAGATCAGTTTCCGTATTGTTAAGGATGGCGAAGTATTCTGCAAATAATCCCAAATAATAATCAAATCGTCGATATATCGTAACCATTTGACTATTTTGTTCACATATCTGTCATTGTTGGGATCCCAAGCTATGCCACGTTCCCACCACCCCATTGTCAAACAGGCATAGCTTGGGCTAAAAGAAAAGCCCATAGCCGTCCCCTTTACTTGACGTAGATCTCATCACCGAACATGAAGATGTTTTCCGTTAAGCAGATCCATATCATCTCAAGTAGCATTTTGTTATGATCAGTAAATTGAATGTTCCGTTCTTGTAGGAAGGACTCAATAGCTGTTAAACCAATCTCGTTACAAATGTTCGTATAAAGAGATATAACGTCTATGGTAACCAGATGATAAGTTGTTGCCCACGGGGTTTCTTGTAGATGTCGTAACAGGTCCCCTGTATCCTGAAGATATGATGTTAATTTTGTGACATAGGTAAGAGAAAGGTATCCAAATAGTTAGCTATTGGTTCGAGAAGAGCCCCCTTTGCCGAGATGATCGGTCTGCCTGGTGGTCTAGTGGGGTGTTTATGAATCTTAGGGAGGAAGTAAATGGTTGCTGTTTTTGGGTGGTTGATTGTCAAGTATTTCATTTCGTCATCATCCAAGAGGTTGTTATTTTTCCATGTTGTTAATTTCTGATCTAATTCCAGTTTAAGTTTCTTAGTTGGATTTTCTTTAAGTCGTTCATAGTATTCTTTGTTTCTTAGTTGGGAATGTGCTTCTATTATGTACGCTTCCTTGTCCATAATGATGATATTCCCACCCTTGTCTGCCATTTTTATTTCGATTTCTTCACATGTTTTCAGATTTTCCAAGGCTTCACGTTCTTGTTTTGACAAGTTATCTGATTTTTTTATATATTTAAGTTGGTAAAGTTCTCTTGTAATTGCTTCGTGAAAAATATCAATTTTATTCCCATGTGGGAGTTGAGGATAGAATCTCGATTTGGGTTTCATACCACTTATTCCTGCTCCGAGTTGTGTGAACATGGCCAGAAAAATGGGACTATGCGGACGGGGATATATATATATATATATACATATATATATATATATATATATACATATACATATATACATATATATATATACATATATATATATATATATATATATATATATATATATATATACATTTATATATACTTGAAGATGAAGGATCACAAGAAAACAACAGCCAGCCAGGGCAAAAATCTGGATCCCAAAGGATACAATGAGTCACAAAGAAATAAAATATCCAAGAAAGAAGTGACTCAAACAGATAGATTCACCAAAGAACAAAAATATATTTCCACTACAACGTTTCAGCTTCCGCCTTCCTCAGGTAGTACAAGATGGTTTGCTCAGTGGCTGCACAGATGACACAGCTGAATTTTCAAAAAGCATCATGAGTGAAGATTCCATTTGGAATGTGGAATCAATGCAGTCCTGAGAACTCTTGAGATATGCAGTAATCAGGTTGTATTATCAGTAATGTTCAGTCCATCTGGATGCAGTGATTTTAAACGGCACATCCAGAAGTTCTCTCTGGAGTCCAGTAGTTCTTCCTTTGAGACATGTTCCACTGGGAAAATCTTCAAATCTGATAGTAAATGATCCACAAGGTTAAAATGATTGGCTACAGGCTGGTCAATTTTCTTATTAATTATTGCCGATTTGTGGTTCCTGAATCGTGTACGGAGGTCATTCACTGTTTGGCCTACATATTGTTTTTTACAGCTTTGCCGTTGGCACTGAATCACATAAATAATGCATGTTGAGTGACATGTAAGATGCTGTCTTATTCCATAGGTCCTTCTCGTAACAGAACTAGTTACTGATGATGTTTTTAAAAGGTATTCACACGTGATGCACCTTTTAGAGTCACAGCAATGAACCCCTGCATTTGTTACAACTTGCTTGAGTTCAGCTCTCACAATAAGAGATCGTAAATTTGGAGCTCTGCGGTAAGCAATGACTGGCGGTTTTGGAAAAACCTTTTGCAATTTTTCACAAGTAGACAGTAAGGGAAATGTGTTTTGCATTATATTTCTGTAGTTGGGAGCTGATGGATGATAGTCAACCACAAATGGAGTTCTGTCACTTTTGTTTCTGCCGTTGGTATTCCAAATAAGGGGCCGATTCCGATCTCGGCCGGTAGGGCACCGAATCGGATTCGGCTTTACCGGATCCGATTCGGAGGCCTTGTTTCCGACCGATTCGTACATGCGTCCGGGCGAGCGAGTATGATGCGAGCGTACGCGAAATCGCCGACCGACGCGTTCGCGGGTCCGAACCGCTCCGACCGACTCGTACGGACACGACTCGCACCACGCAATGGTGAGGTTACCCGACCGAGCAAGTACGATGCGCGCCTCGAACAGTCCGACCGACTTGCGCCATCCGGCTCCAAAGAGCAGTCAGAGCCGGACTTTCGGGGGTCCGTGTCGGACCCCCTGCACGCGTAGCCGCGCGAGTCACACACAGGGGGGACCCATGGGTCCCCCTTACACATGCAGGTACGGCGTGAGTCGCACCGACGCGTACCCATTGTAGGGGGCGCCCTTGTTCGCGACGTACCCATTGAGTCAATGGGAGCCCGTGTACGCGTTGTACGACCGGCTCCCATTGACTTCAATGGGAGTCCGACCGAATCGAGTCCGATGGCATACGGCCGCATCGTACTCGTTCGGTCGGGCTGCTAGAGTCCGGTTCGGTCAGAAATCTCTCCGGGTCCGGCTCGGTCAAGGAGATTTCCGGCCTGAATCGGAATCGGCCCCTAAGTGCTTCTCTGGGTAACTGCAAAGACTTGTCAATTTGTTGCTGTATGATATGCAGAGGATAGCCTCGCCTTTTAAATAATGTAGCAAGCTCCTGTAGATGGTCTTTACAGGTTTCCTCATTGCTGCAGATGCGTCTTATTCTGAGTGCTTGGCTGTAGATGATGCTCAGTTTAGTGTGGTGTGGGTGACATGAAGTCCAGTTTAGATACAAATGAGCATCTGTAGGCTTGTGGTACAGATCAGTTGTAATTTTACTGAACATTACTGATAATACAACCTGATTACTGCATATCTCAAGAGTTCTCAGGACTGCATTGATTCCACATTCCAAATGGAATCTTCACTCATGATGCTTTTTGAAAATTCAGCTGTGTTATCTGTGCAGCCACTGAGCAAACCATCTTGTACTACCTGAGGAAGGCGGAAGCTGAAACGTTGTAGTGGAAATATATTTTTGTTCTTTGGTGAATCTATCTGTTTGAGTCACTTCTTTCTTGGATATACATATATATATATATATATACATATATATATATATATATATATATATATATATATATATATATATATATATATATATATATGTTTATTCGGTTAAATAACCATCAAAGGACGCACAAGCAAGTAAAAGCAAAAGCGCCAACAATCAATTCACAGAAAATAAAAAGGAAAAACTGATAAGCATGGCTCAGACCTATATACATCCAATACAACATCATCACAATTGCCATGATAAAATTTCAGTCAGATCATTAGAGTATTCCTTGTAATTCATAATATCCATAATTTCCGTCCAGGTAGTTAAAATATGGAAAAACGCAATAAAAACAGCAGGTAAAAAAGAGTACAAAACAATCTAAAATATGTATTACTTCAGAAGATAAACAAAGCAAGTAGCTGAGGCCTCAGAGTTCACTTTTTTGATTTTATATAAAAAGCAGCAATAATAATATGCCTCCTATACATTTGGAAATGCCGTCCTCACCTATACGATGAAGGCTGTGCAAAAAATGCAAGAAAGTGACCGTGCATAGTGCAAAGTGCAATGTGGAGTTCAATTACAGTACATAATGGGAAAAGTCAACTAATGAGGCACATCATTCTGTAGCATTTAAAACTTTTAGTCTCCTGAACCACATTGCTTGTAAAAATGTACTTACAGCAAATACTATTTTTTGCGACGTGTCGCTTTTTAGAATCCTAAAGGCCTCTAGGTGGCTGCCTGTGGCCATGCTGCGACAGATAGGGACTAACCATTTGCGGCATATATGATGATACCCCTTACAAAAGAACAATACATGTTTCTCATCTTCAATACCCATATCACAAATGGGGCAGATTTTGGCTTCTTGATTGGTGCACCATTTACTTGTGAAGGACCTCAATGGTAGAATTCCATAACGAAATCTTATGTACAAATTCCTAGTTGAAGATGGAAATATTAAATCTAGGAATTCTTCAAATAATGGGGTGTACTTGTGGGCCCGGAATGTACTGGTTACAGACCCATTGTGGCTTTTCATAGCATATCGGTCATTTATATAAGCCCAATACCGGAATTTGTACAACTTATTATCAGATTTTAAAATTGTATTGGGCGCGTCCCACAGGTTCTGCATTCGAAGTTTAGAAAACCATCCAGAGACGGATTTGACCCATGGTATTTCCCTGGCTCCTTGGAGATTCAATACCTCAACCAATGAATCTTTAAAAACTACAAGTTCAGGTGTAGACCAAAGTCGGATTCAATATGCTAATGTTTTTAAGATGGCCAGGTCGGCGACTCTTTTTATCCCAACAACAAGGTACATGGGGGTTGGCGGAGAACTGGATGGTAAACCTAATAGCCTTCTGAAGAAATTATTCTCGGCAATAGTTAACGAGTCTAAATTACCATGGCCCCATATCTCCGCCCCATAAAGATCTGCTCCCTGAGCAGTTGCGCGGTAAACTTCCACAGCAGGGGAAATTGCACGCGACTTTGTTTGATTATAGAACCTTAAGATAGCATTGAATCTATAAGTGGTGAATTTGGATTTTTCCAATTGACTTGTCCACCTTGGATTATCCTTAAGTCTAACCCCTAAATAATCAAAACTATGGACTCTGTCAAGGGCTTCGCACCCTGCATAGATACTACGACTTCCCTTTTTCCTCGTTCCAAAGACCATAAACTTGGTTTTGTTTATGTTTAATTCTAAGCCTCTTGAATTGCAAACGTTTAAAAACGTGTCAATTAAAATCTGGAGGCCCATTGGAGATTTCGATATGAGAAGTGAATCATCAGCAAAAAGTAAGATAGGTATCTTTTTGTTGTTCAAGGTTGGAGAGTCATTTCTACAGTGTTCTAAAATATCCACAACATCATTAATATACAATGAAAATAAAGAAGGCTCTAAAACACAGCCCTGGCGAACTCCTCTCTCTATGGAGATACGATCCGTCTGTTCGCCATTTGGGCCCCAGCGAACTTGTGCGAAGATATTCACATGCAATCTATCTATTAGGTGTACTAAATTTGCTGGGGCTCCCATATTTATCAGGGCTTGCCAGAGGGCGGGTCGTGGTATAAGGTCAAACGCCGCTCTGAGGTCAATAAAAGCCACATAAAGTTTTTGTTTCTGGAGTAAAACATATTTCCAATATAAAACAACGAATCTAAAAATCTGGTCTGTTGTGCTAATTCTTGACCTAAAACCTGCCTGGAGGGGGGATAAAATTCCATTGGTATCAACCCAATCAAGAAGTCTCACCAGGATTTGTTTTGAGAAAATATTTTGGGCGTTATCAATAAGGCTGAAAGGCCTGTAATTAGACGGCTCCCCTAGGTCACCTTTTTTATGTATAGCTATGATTTCAGCCCCAAGCCAAGAATCTGGTACCTTCCCCCAGCTGCAATAGCATTTGACAACATATTAAGATAGGAGGACCATATCAAGGGCTCAGATTTATATAAGTCCCCAGGTATTTTATCTGGACCAGGGGCTTCGGCAGATTTCTGCGAGTCGATCGCTCTAGTTGTTTCTTCTAAACTAAAAACAGTAGGAGAAGTGGAATCTAATGTAAGCCGTACGTTTAAAGTGCTAGTGCTGTTGGGAGCCTGAAAATCACCAGGGGGATAAAGGGTAGAGAAATGTGACACTCATTTATCCGGGGGAATATTGTAGTGCTGTGGATTTGGTTTTTCTGACTTAATTTGAGCAACAAGACGCCAGAATTGTCTAATGTCATTATTTTTGCCGGCATCCAGAATGTTTTGCCATAGATTATTTTCCCGATTCCTCTTAGCTTTAATCAAAGTAGATTTATAATGGGATCTTGCTACTTTGACGTTAGTACTGTTCCCCACTATTATAGCCTTCCTCAGAGCTGACTTTGCTAGCTTGCAAGCCGTATTAAACCATTTCTCCACCTTAGAGGATTTAGAAATCTTAACAGTACTATTTTGATTAAAAAAAACTCCCGTAAGGCTTTAAACAGGCCAACGTGTATGTCTAAAATAGGAATTACATCCTCACTCAGTCCTACATACGCTTCAAGAAATGCAACATAATGTTTATAAATCTGTAAAAATAAATTCTGATTCAACATAACATTTGGCCATGAAACATAGCGGTGGTTGTTTGATACCAGGGCGGCGGGTACAATAGTTTTCTGGTCATTTTTGTCTTGATTTAGGGAGTCACCAGTCAGAGTTACTTCAAGGGAATTATGATCACTATCCAGACGCGCCACCACTTTCATATCATGCAGGAGTGGCCATAATCTTACATCAACCAAAAAAACATAGTCAATAGTGCTGGTGCATACCCCTCTTTTGAATGTGACTGCCCTAGTAGGGTCAGAGCGAGTGTGCCCATAACATGCTCTAAGACCCTTACTTAATGTGAATGAGGCCAATTCTAGAGCAGCATTTGAAAACATTTTCCTAGGGGAACCGAGCAGGGGTGATATACCCCAAATTTCGTCCTCCTATTTTGCTATCTCGTTAAAGTAGGGCAAGGGTTCAAAGGAGGTATTAAAATCATATGCTACTACGATTTTTATGTTAGGTTCCAGATTATCTATAAGTCCCTCCAAGAGGGATAGTGTGGGGGATTTATCCCGTCCTCTAGAACTCCTAACATAAATATAAAAAATGTACAAACAGAGACCCGATGAAAAAGTCACAGTAATCCCCATTAGGTCCAAGTTATTAATCGCCATCAGGGTAGAGCTGCTAACACAGCCATTCTTAATTAAAATCATAAGCCCTCCTATAGCTCTCCCAAAGTGAGCTGCCGGTTTTGCCTCCACACTATAGCTAGTGAACCCGTCGAAGAACACTTTTTCTGTCGCCCATGTCTCTTGCAGCAAGCAAATATCTTGTTTGGCTATATATGCCATCCAGTCCGAATCAACTAATTTTGGCCCCAAGCCGGCTATATTCCAGGATAATAATTTAAAAAAGGGTGGGCAATTGTTCTGTCTAATCAGCCCATTTCCTAACGGCAGCTAATATCTCTGCTTGGTCGAGATTCCCTGTGAAGTTGATACTATTATTAACACTATAATACTTACACCTGATGTCTATCGGATTCTTACCCAATTCACAAGGAGTTAGTATTATTGGGGTTGCATCAGTATGGCCATGAATCCCTTCTAGAGTTGTTTGATCAATTAGCCCCACCCGATGGTGAACCATGTGATTAGTCTCTTCATCCCCTGTGCAAAAATCACAGAAATTACTTGGAACAACAGGAGATAAAGCAAGGACATCAGTGCACCCAATAACTTGAGAGGCTGCATATCCCTGGATCCCAGTTGAGCTACATAGGTCCTCCAATCCCACCTGGTAATGGTTGTCCATGCAATGGTTCGCTTCACCTCCAGCACAGTGATGAACAAAATTACTTTGAACAGCAGGAGATAGAGCAATGACATTAATGCACCCATTGGCATAAGAAGCTAAGTGTGAGACTTATTGAAATGTCCTATTTGCCATCCTGTGTATTCTCTGAGAGAAAGCAAGCACGAGTGTCTGAGCGAAACGTACTGTACTGTTTTCCACGATCCCTGAGGAATCAGGGTTGTCATGTTCAGTGGTTGCCAGAGACTACCTACACCACTGTAAGATACAGGGGGGTGGTAATGGCACTGTAGAGCTAGCTGGTCTAATGGCTGACATATCCTGTGTGGGTGTCCAGAAGCGGTTGGGACACCAAGCCCTCAGTTTAGGTCATCCAAATCGTGCAGGTCCTGGGGATTCTTAGGAACTACATGACATGGCACCGCCATCGTTCGTTTGGTTCTTATAATAACAGTTAAAATCTGAGTAGTTAAGTTGTGCTTTCTCAGAAAGACCTACTCACACCTTTCAGAGACATCTGAAGTGGGAAGGGAAAATCCGCCTTAGCTGAGCAGATATACCCTGTGTATTGGCTGAAGGTTTAGCAAGCTTGTAAGGATAAAAAGTTGCCCACATTGTGCAAAATACTTAGTAACTGAAGCTTTTCTTCTCCTGAGAATGACTGAGTCATCCAGTGGTATTTCGGGCTCGGGGGAAGACGAAATTGCAAACGCTCTTAACATCTCAGAGAATTGCAGACATGCAGTTACTATAAAATTGTTAGAACACGGCGTACCCGCAACAGGTGGCTATGTTACCTTTGTGATTGAGGCACACTAGGTGTTCGGATCAGAGGTATTTTATTCTTGGAACACAAATGGCTCTGCACTGAACTAAACATGTAAATGCTTTATAAATGGATATCAGTGTCCATAATCCGTCCCACGAAAGAGGATGGTATCTCCCAAACGAAACACGTTATTAAGCATCTTTATTGGAAAAATAAGTTCTTTTTATTCTTTGTTCTTTTATTCAGTAGAAATTCCTTAAAATCACAGCACACATTTGATAGCCGACGCGTTTCGTCCCTCTTAGGACTTCTTCAGGGCTTTAACATGTAACAGACACGTTCCACAAGTTCTTGACGTTTAGCATTAAAAAAGCGGTAAAAGTTGTAAGATGAGTGAAATGTAGAATTTAACTGTCACGGTCCACCATATCTTGGTGTTTAGCTTCAAAATAGCGGGAAAAATTGTAGGATAAGTGAATGGGATACGTATCTCCCAAAAATGATGCCCGGTTCAAAAAGAAAAGAGATACCATCCTCTTCTTACGTGGGACGGATTATGGACACTGATATCCATTTATAAAGCATTTACATGTTTAGTTGAGTGCAGAGCCATTTGTGTTTAAATTTGGCTTGGGGAAAGTTCTTTCTCCATCATTGGGGGCGTATGAGGGTCACGTCTCCGGCTCACTGCACCACGTTTGAATTTACCTTCATAGCCACGATACGGTAACGACTGGTGCAGGATTTTGCTGCCCTAACCCTTTTCTCTCTGTGTTTGTGCAGTATTTTATTCTTGGGTTCAGTTCTTGCCTGCAGATCCACAGACTAAATTGTTCCACACATACATTGTAGTTGAACCACCAGATGAATACATTCCATACGAATTGAGAAAAACAAAGAAAGTCCACCCTTCATTCATGAAAAAAGCTTCCTTCAAGAAAAAAGCTGTCCTTCCAGTGATTGCTATAAGTTTATCAAAGAAACCGATGAGTTTTCTTAAAATAACCCTCACACACCAAAAAGTCCCTTGGTGGCATGCTTCATCATCGGGTTCTTCCGGCCCCACTGCGGGGCGTGCTGCGACCGACGGAGATGTGGGAGAACATTGTGAAGTGATACTATGTGTTATTGTGAGAGTGGAAGGGTCGGAGGGAATTGTTGGTTAAAAAATACCTGGCTACGTGTAACCTACACTTTATTAATTCCTGTGGCTGGTATTGTTAAAACGGGGAGAGGAGAAATGTACACTATTATGAGTGGTTTTCTCCCTGGTCCAGATGTTTCAAGCCTTCCCCTAGTCTTTTCTTCAGGACAAAAGTGATTGATCCCTTTAACCACTCCTTGTTAACCTTATTGGTCTCCCTGATTAATGTCAAGGTGGAATGTGCATTTAAACATGCATGAATACAATACCTAATTGGTATAACTCCTCTAAGCAATATATTCGATGCCTAACTAAGGCCCCACAAGCTTTTCACGGGAGGGGAGGGGGCTTGTAGTCAAACATTCATCAAAGCTGCTCTCTCACCCATTCAATGCCTGCCCGTGGCTCCGACGAAGGCATCTAAAGGAGGCAGAGTCTACAGCGCACCTAACCTCTTTGACCCTCCCTTTTTCTCTGTAACATTCCACATGAAGACATTGAAGTCCCATTAACTTACCAGCAACACAGAAACTGGTTTAAAGGCGCCTTCCCACACACAACATCTGTCATGAGACTCGGTCCGCTCAGTATAGAAGGAGCGACCTGGCCGGTCTTAGCAACATACACTCCACATCCCGAGATAGATACTCTACCAGTGGATAAAATCAGTACAATATATAAAGACATAGTCAGGCTATACAGACACATTGTCCAGTTTGTCATGCGAACCTTAACAGTCCAACCTGCGAGAAATGCTCCAGCTGGTCCACATTAGACCACACCCACCATTCACCCACAGACACTAAAGTCAGTGATAGGAACAATTCCTTCCAAACGGGAGCAAATTCCGTTCTGGATTGTACAAAAAATAGCATAGTTGGAAGCAGTATTTCCCCATACTGGTCCGCAGGAAAAACATAGAATGCTAACCATTTGCTTGCCAATGGGGACGGTTCCCTCAATCAAGGATTGTACCACTTGGGGAACAATCTTTGCTGCTGTTTACATCAGAATCCACGGTACCCCTTCCATAGCAGTCGTTCCAGAGGTATTGAGACAGATACAGAATGAGTACAGGGCAGGTCCTGCCCTGGACTTGGGAATGAAACTGATGAGTAATTTTGACCAAGTTTCTGCTAAAATGCTGAGCAACATAAAGGGAGAGGCAGCAGCAGTGGCCATACACAGCCGCCTAAGGGAAATAGCTCCTATAAATAAGGAGCGTGAATTACCAAAAATTATTGAAGAAACCTATGCTGCATTAGGTAGAGATAATTTGGGAACCAAAGCAGGAAACCACAAATGGCGGGTAGTCCCGATAAGGACAACTCGAAGCAAGCACCTGCTTCTTCTAAAAAGAAATGGGAAAACAAAAATTATAAAAATAACAATTCAGAAAAGAATTCACGATCAAGGGGCGGGCCTCCCTAACGGGAGTCCTCTGAAAGGAGGTATAACCTTATGAATCATGATAACATTAGGAAACCTGACAGGTATCAGGACACTGATACACGTTCCTTTGGTTCCTTTCAGGGTTCATCAAAAAACTCGGAAAGGGATGGGCAATCAGAACAAAAGCAGGAAGATTGACCAAAAACAAAAAGGGAAACACATTGTACTTCAGATTACATTATAAAGCAGGAAGAGCTACCTAAAGAGAAACCGCAATTTAAAAAGAAGAAAGTAGCTGGCTTAAAAATTAGACATGCCCAGGTTACTGAGGACTCTGCTTCTGAACGGGGAATGGGCTCTGACGATGCTAGACAGCGTGGCAGAAGTAACAATAGCTCACCAGAACCTGAAGGATTTTCTGGTGACAGCAGTATTGAATGAACGCATCACGATGGAAACACCTGTTACAAGAGTTAGGGTCCCACATAGACTTTACAAAATTACACTCCAAATAGAGGGGGACATCTCAAGAAAGGTGAAAAGGTCACCTTTGGGAGGACTTAACATATGGATATGACATCCTGTTAGAGGAAAAAAATTGGCCGCCTGAATTTGTGATGAATTGCCCAAAAGGGAAAAGCATCATTTTGCCTGCTTTCTCTGATCTCGTTCCAGAATCTTGAAAACATTCATACGCGCAGGAGTGGACGCTAGCGCTAGCTCCGGCATTATACCGCAACCCTGTAGGGTGGGACGTGGAGTCTACTCATTACAAAATCCCATTAAAATCTACTCAAAATCCTCAGAGGCAGTACCCTATTAAAAATTATGCAAAAAGACAGGTCAAAGAAATCTTAGACCAACTTGAATACCAAGGTGTAATTGAGACTTGCACCTCTCCGATGAATAATCCTTTGTTTCTAGTAATGAAACCTGACAACACATATCGTCTAGTTTTAGATTACCGACATTTAAACATATGCACACAAACATTTGCTGTTCAAAATGCACATAGTGCCGCACTAATAATTAACATTGTGCGGAAGAAATACAAAACAACATTAAATATCTCAAATGGATTCTTCTGCCAAAATATAGCTCCAGAAAGCAGATATTTGACAGCATTCTCTGCCCTAGTCACTCAGCGAAATTTTTGTCATTTGTCTCAGGGGTATCAGAACAGCCCGGGGCTATTCTCGGCAAGAGTGTCAGAAATGAAGCTGAGACAGTTCCAATTGCGTACAAATCACATTTATACACAAATGCTGAAATGCGATTTGCGGCACCTGAAAAAATATTGACAGCAGTACAGTCCACTGTAGTGAGAGAAAGAGCACTAGCACAGGGGAAACACATTATTGTTGTAACCCCAGTACCAACTTTAGAAGCTGTTACCAAAGCGAGCATTCCAAATGCGAAAGCACTGCATCCGCGATGGATACAATGGGCTAATTCTCTCACTGCAACAGATGTAGATTACAAATAAGATTCTGCATTAAAAACACAAGCGTTCCGGCAGTAGGAACAAGAATACCCTCTCCCGAATGAAATCTTGCCTCTAGAAAGATATGAATGCATCATTTATACTGATGGTTCTGCTTAGCCTGCCATAGGAAGTAAACAACAGTATAGCGCAGCATGTGTGCTTGTGAAGGAACTTATGCGGGACGGTAAGTTCTATCCCAGCAATACGACTACGCAATCTCTAGGAGATTGTATAGCGCAGTTGGCAGAGCTGAAAGCCCTGATACTAGCACTACAATATACGGATTGGGAATTCCCCACACTGATAGTGTGCGATTCATTTTATTGTGTGCAGTCCTATAATGAATATCTTCATTACTGGGGCCAGAATAGGTTTAGAGATTCCAAGGGTTGCACGATTAAACATAAATTGTTATGGGAACAAGTGGCAAAACTGAAAGCATGTCTGCCACGGGCTCAAGTTAGTCACACCTAGAGTCATCAGCGTGTTGGTGTACACGTTGAAGGGAATTCACTGGCTGATGAAGCCACCAAGGTGACAGTGCGAACTGCTGCCGTTGCTGCAATCACTTGGTCTAGGACGAGGATAGATGGAGACATAATGATAGCTGTCAACGCCTCAAAGAACAGCTCTACTGTTCCGAAAGGCTTTTCACTCAAATATTTCTATAAATTAGATGTGCAAAATACACTGTATGCTCAAATTCCAGGAGTGGGGGATAGAGTAATACCAAACATGGATCGCAGATTAGGTTTAATTATAGCTGCATACGAGGGTCTGGGTTCTGCACATGCAGGAGTCACCACTACAGCTTTGTTACTGAAACAGCGATTCTGGTGGCCAAGTTTGTCCAAATAAACAAAGGCTTATGTCTTGAAGTGCGACATCTGTCTGCAGATGAAAGGTTCCACCGTAGCACAGCCACCACAAACACCATTACTCATTTCAGACAGACCTCTCACATGTGTCTATTTGGATCACTGCAGCCCCTTAAATTCAGACAGGGTTTACAAGTACATCTTGGTGGCAGTAGATTCAATCTCTAGATTCCTGTGGGTTTAGCCTCAGTGCTCGGCTGACGCTCAAACTGTTATAAAGGATTTGTGAGTCTTCATCAGGACATATGCAATTGGCACATTACATTCCGACCGTGGCCCTGCGTTTAGCTCTCGGGTTTACAAGGAAGCCATGGAAAATATGGGCGTGACCTTGCGGTACTCCTCCCCCTACCATCCCGAGAGAAATTCGGTGGTGGAGAGGCAAAACCGGGACATAAAGCAATCCTTAACAGCAAGGGTATTAGGTGCAGGCATTAGTTGGGTCAATCACCTATATTGGGTCCAGAGGGTGCTAAACAATATGCCAAGAAAATCCTTGGGAGGACGTACCCACTATGAGATCCTGTTTGGGACAAGAATGTGGGTACCTGACCTCGAATGTGCCAGCACAGTGGCGGATGTAAAACCATTTGAATTGAATGATCGTTTGGTTGTTTTACAGGAAGTCAATGAATTCCGGGCATTACAAAGCAACGTCCAAGTAAAACGCACTGCCACTGGGGAAGTCAAACCAGTTCTGGCAAGATGTGTCTGGGTCCCAAAGGTTGGGGTCCTGGTCAGAGAAAAGATTGTGTACAAGAAGGAGTTGGGCCATCCTACAGAACACTTGTACCTTTCCTGGCGGTTCAAGGAACAAGAACAGTGCTTTTTCCGCCAATTGCCGGCCGAAAAGAAAAAAGATTTGTCTCCATTGATCTGATCAAACCACACTATGCAGCCGATTTTCAACAGTAGGCTGCGTGGAATCCTGGGTAGCCGCAGATCTCCTCTCGCTACTGTTCAGGAAGTTCAGATGGAAAGACTAATAACGTTTCAAGACCCCTCTGTGCAAGATGCCGGAGTAGCCAATAACGGCGTATGAATTACACCTGTTGAAACTGAACAACATCCAAATGAAACTGAAACGCAAATTGCAATTTGGCTCAATAAGGAAATTTACATCAATGTGCCTTCACAAGAAGAAACTACCAGTTCTACAAACACTGCTGAGCTCCCAAAGATAGATCGAACTGCGTCTGGCTACTTCATCAACTTCGATGACTTTTCTTCAGATCCAAGTGAAGCTGAGCAAACGCCGCCTATTTCTAAAAAAGAAAAATTCTGATAATTCTATCTCTGGCTGAAAAAGACTTACTTTGTGTGCCCTTGGCTGCCTCTTTGGTTTTCATTAGGGATCCTGTTCCTGTTAATTTGGATTGGCATAGTAACTGTCTTTTTCCTACTACTGAATGGACATTACCTCCCATAACGCTCTGCAGTACAACCTGTGAACTTGGTCCTGAAACCTCATACGTCATCATCACACCGTGAACAAAGAGACTTGTCCTTAGTGAACATTGCAGCAGTTCCAGTACCAGATGGTATAGTTTGGTATAGGTTTTCATATGATGTATTTGGTCCTACTGAACATTTGATAATTCCACATGTATTAACAATTTCATTGAATGATTTCATTACCCCGAGTACACTCTCTGATGATTGGGACATTGAAACTGTAAATACTATGCTCTCAGATTTAGAACAATCTGCTGCATTTTCTTACAGGGAATTGTATGAAGACTCACTTGACTTCGACAGTATGTATTGTTACCAGCACTATGGTCATCACTATTTGAACAGAGCTAGTGTCCCACAAACTGTTAACACTTACCATCAATGGGAGCATTGCCTGACACCACCGAAAGGTAGTTCTGCCACATTCACACAGAAATGTGCATACTTTTCAGGGTTCAATTCATCAGACCCAATGTCATATTACTATAAATTAGCACACACGAATGCAACTGCGAAGAAAATGATGCTGACAAACACCAAGCTCATATACTCAGCACCTTTTATGTCCCAACTGTCTAGACAAGATTTCGACTATTGGAGGGACACGATAGACACAAAATCCTTCGGGGGTCGAAAGATTGGCATGTTCAGGGATCTGAGGCTTTATTTAGAGCTTGCCTCATACCATTACAAATACTTTTCCTGAACAGAAAAGTGCAACAGACTACCTGCTACGGGTTTGCAAAAATGTAAGACCTAAAAACACCACGCATCACCTTACCTACACCTATTGAAGGTTTATTAAATGACACACTGATAATTGAGGAGATGCTGGGTGCAATGATACAGAATGGTACATACAATTCATCATCTCCCAATTGGAAGGGATGGTTGGTTTGGCCTTTCGACACAAATAGGTATCAGTCAAGATTCAAGGGTACCAACAAAGGGTTTAGTATCCATTGGCCCGACCCACGCTATGTACACATTGACCACCCAGGGGTAGTGACTTCTTATAGTGTTGGGAAGTTGTGCCTAGAATGGCTAAAAACCTCGACACTACAACAGGTGAAACAACACTTGTCCCTTCTAGTTGACAACATGGATCTTAGGGATTTCTTGCTAGGTCCCAAGAAACAGCGTAAAAAATGCTTCTTATACGCCATCTACAATGGGCTATGGAAAGTCTCTCAACAGGATGCTGCTGAGAGATTATGTGAGATTGATAGGATTAACCTAGGAAAGGCCTTGGCTGTGGTAAATAATGGTATGACCACACTTTCTTCGTGTATTTATTCACTGGGCAGCATTGTGTCCTCAGCAATCGACATAATGGAACAAGATTTGTCTAATCTACCACATGGGCAATCTCAATTAAGCTCCATTGTGCTTTTAAGCTGGATGCTGCAATCGCAGCGTTCTGGCCATGTGCCACAGCAGTACATTAATGGCTCCAGTCTGTTTTCGGCTTATAATCTGACCGACAGACAGTTGGACATGGCACCCAGAGATGCAAAGTGCACCATGCTGCTCATTGAAAAATTAGAGAAGTTACCTTTTACAGTAACAGAGTCACTGTTTATGGAATGGTTAATTCATGGCTATATCACACTGCCAATCACGACATCCCAGTTCCAATACTGCCTTGAATATATCCAAGCAGGCAGGTATGAAGCGTTTGTTGAAGGGTACATACAGAAAACCTGGGAGTTACCATATAGATATAGGTGCAGAAATAAGGACACTGAAGATTTTTTAAGTGATACAGACTGCAGGAAGGCTTTAAGTGGGGCTTTATTGTGCAAAGAAGTGTCGCTTCATGGAGTATGTAATGCGTCGTCAAAAGTGAACTTATCTTGCTACTTGAAAGGCTCCCCAGCTGCAGTGATTCATCCAATTTTTGAGTTACTCTTGAATGGGAGTTATTTAATGCTGAATGATCAAGGCTGTTGTGGGGTGGTGCCAGGCATCGCATATCTAGTCACAGTAAACCTCACGGTTGTTTGCTGTAAGCAAGTATTGTTTCCCCCGGCTCACCCAGTTAGGGAGGCACCACTGTGGCCTTCATTGAATGTTTCCATTATACGGTTTGATTCGCTGAGCAGACTGAAAGCTATGTTGTTTTAACAAAATGTGTCTGTAACTTCAGCCCCAGAGACTTTTGATTTCCAGGTTGCAAGGTCGTCAGCAGAGATACAGGCCCTGGTCTGTACGAACTTCCAGATCCATTTCAGAGAAATGGTTCAACGTATCTTTAACATGTCTGATACAAGTGGGATCGTACAGTTATTTAAGCACCTTGGATCAGGCCTCTTAACCACCTTTCATACCATTTTCAGAGTAGTTTCAGGTTTCATACAGTCCGAACCTGGAAGCGTTTTTGGAGGGCTTCCTTTGGTCCTGCTATCAGTAGCAGGCCTCCTGATTGTAATCCTATTGCTTCGCAATGGACATCTCAATCCCTCAAGAAATGGAGAGAACACTGCTGGAACGATGTTGCCCTGAGCGTATAGTGTACTACCTGACTACGCCTCGGCTTCAAGGGCTGAGTGAGCATTGCTTCCTGACTTTCAGAGCGGTCTGGCTAGACACTGTCCTGCCTGTGTTCCGTTGCCTCTTCTGCGGATTTGGCTGCGTGTTGGACCTGTGTCTGACACTTCCATCGGTTGTGTCGCCGGACATAGAAGTGCTCCTGGAGCCTTTGCAGGCCCACATGAGAGTTGTCCACAGGGTATTCCCATGTTGATGACGGCATCTCCAGAGCCTCCAAGGAATGCTTTCCCTCCTGTTGGAAAGGAAATTGGCTCTGCTCTAGAGGTACAGGCATCGGTATCAGGTGTGCAGGCATCTAATTCCCCTGAGGCTACTGTGGGAACCGGAGATTAACATCTTTGCTCACTCAACATGATACTGGAATTTCTGGAGTGATTGCCACCTGTGGATACTATGTTCAGCGATGTTGATTCTTCAGCGCAGGATTCTTAAACAATCTGGCCTCTCCTGTGCTGGGAACCGTTTGGCAACTTTTTAAACATTTACTGAATTGAAGATCGAAACTGACTTTGTTTTATTTTCTTCTCTGCTCTAACTGAGCATAATGGCTTTCACGGTGCTCAGTGTAATAACAACCACATATACAAGCTTAGAGGACCTTTCTGAAAGCTTTTTAGGGAAAAATGACTTTTTATGGACATTTATTCAGGCTTTTAAAGTGCTTTTAGAATGTTTTATTGTAAAAGAGTTTTATGCCATTTAATAGCGTTAGCTTTATCATTACCTAGCTGTCCCTGTTGACCATTTGATGAGGAGTGGGTGTCATGTCCTTTAGGATAGTCCTGTCATGTATACCCCATTGTACATACATTGTCCCATCCACACGACAATAACGATTCTAAACAGATGACCTTTTACCTAGTAGCTTGCTCCTGTCTCTTCGACACCAGGCTCTCAGTACTCTATCATAATCCCTGTACCTGACGTACATAAACATGTCCTCAGGCACAATATAGTTATTCTGTATAAGGGCCACCACTTTTTTTTATCCTTGGCCAACGTCCACCTGTGCATGATCGCATTTGTTTGGAAAAAATGTCATGATTGTTTCCAAAACATTTATGGTTGTTTTCAAAACATATTGCTTCTGGAAGAAACCCTGGAGTGACCACTCTAGTATAAAAGACCCTCATTCCCCCCTACAAATTAGAGGAAAATTCCTTCCAAGCTGACACGGGGTCCTGCATGCTGCATCTTCGGCACGCAGCGGTCTGAGATCCCTTACGGGGTGTCATCCTCGAAGCAGAGACGGGGTCCTTCGTTCTCTACCATCAGGTGAAGGGGATAGTTCTTCCCTAGGGTTTTCTTGTGCTACATACATATATACATATACATGCTACATATACAGATCTAGGCTAGGTACATTTAGGCAAATTACTTAGGGTGCGCATTTTAGGAATGTGCAAGTGCTACTGTTTTTATCTGAACTGCTTATGTTCATTTTATTTGCACTATGGTAGAAATGTATGTACTATTTACTATATTGGTACTAGCAATCTCTTTCATCTGCTTCGGTCTCCTGATTGTTGCAGCACATATGTTTTACACAAGACTGTCACTGGACTAATAAATACTTATTGAAACGTCCTAATCGCCATCCTGTGTATTTTCTGAGAAAAAGCAAGCACAAGTGTCTGAGCGAAATGTACTGTACTGTTTTCCATGATCCCTGAGAAATCAGGGTTGTTATGTTCAGTGGTTGCCAGAGACTACCAACACCACTGTGAGATACAGGGGGGTGGTAGTGGCACTGTAGAGCTAGCGGCTAACGGCTGACATATCCAGTGGGGGTGTCCGGAAGCGGTTGGGACCCCAAGCCCTCAGTTTAGGTCATCCTAGGAACTACACAACACCACATCCATTGGAACAGATTGATTGGCAATGTCGGACTCCTCTGTCTCACATTCCACAATGACTAGCTCATCATCACCATCCTCCTCATCATCCCCTTCCATAATTCTAAGGCTTTCAGGAACTTTTATTTTCCCTTGCCTCTCCTGGCATCTCCTGGACTCTGGTGGGGTCCGTGCTGCGTCCCTATCAACATCATAAGAAGTGGTGCTTGAAGAAGATGGTGTAGTACCCTTCCTTTGCCTTGCTGTAGGTGAGGGAGCCAATGGTTCTACTAGAGGAGGTTCTTGCTTGTCAGGATGCTCGACCTCAGGTTCTGCTCCAGAATCAGGAAGATGTACTATTGCTGGCTGAGGCTGATCTCCACTTAGCTCTATTTCTTGGAACAATTGAGTACTACTTTTCAAAAGGGACAAATACAATTCAACGTCGCTGCTCATCGGTGTCAGCATGATTGCAGTGGCAGCCTCACTGACAGACATGGTCTTCGGCTTAGGTTGGAGTGGTGCTGTTGATGCAGGAGTGCTGCTCCCAGTTTGCTCCCCAGAGGCTGGTACGACAGGCACACAAAGTTGTCTGAAAAAGGTTTGGGCCAACACGCCACTGATAGAGCGCTGCTTCTTCTCACTGACCACTTTCTTGGCAGCAACTTTCTTTGGGGCCATCTTAAAGCTCTCAGTTGGCAGTGGCACTAAGCTGCATAAGCAGAAGAGATTGGAGGATTGACGTGTGACGTAACTGTACAGGCCTTCTGTTTGGTATTACTGCTGGTGAAGTCTATTCTTCTCTTGCGCACCGAAAAGCAAACAAGCAAGAAAACCATTTAGTAAAATGTGGCATTTTTTCAGTTTTAGTATAGACAAAGGCAATGTTAGTGCGGTTGGTTACTTAGGTAATATAACCACTTTAAAGTCAAACCACACCACAATATCATAAACTTTAATTCCCTATCAGGATAACACACAATATGCAGGTAGAGCTCTTTCCTTTATGTCCATATATTCTAAAGGAGACACCTGTGACACTCAGGGAACTGCATGGGTAAATGGAATAATAACCTTTTAAAAATATGGAGGTTAGTGAGCTCCTGTGGCAGGCAATGTGGACCAGCAGGAAATGGAAAAATCATTTTAAAAAATGAATGATGCTGATGTGTCTGCATGCACCTTGGCCATGGTGTCCAGGAAGAAATGGAATTATGCCTAAAAAACTGAATGCTGTTTGACCGAGGCAAAATGAAAAAAAACTAAAAAACAAATTAACAAAAAATTACAAAAATGTAACATTTCTATGAAAAAAACTATTAAAATAAAAAACAACAACTTAAAAATAGATAACATTAAAATTAAAAAAACAATCAATAATTGCCGAAGTTTGTATGGGAGGATGAGAAGAAACCTATTGTGAGGCAAGGAGGTGCCAAAAAAATGCAAAAAATTTATGTAATATACAAGCACTGTTCATCAAAATGATATTCTCAATACACATACTGCAATTATCCTCAAGCATATTATTAAACTGATCTCTCATCCATCCATGCAAGCCTATGGCAAAGGCACATTGGCTGGATGCACAAAATGGCTGCCAGCCAGTGCCACATGGCCAAACAACAGCAGCAAGCAAAGAGGCATTGGGAACAAAGAACACATGCAAACGTATGGCATAGGCACACTGGTTGGGTGCACAAATAAGCTGCCAGCCACATGGCCAAACAACAACCACAAGCAAGGAGGCATTGGGAACTAAGAACTCATGCAAGCCTATGGCAAAGGCACCCTTGTCAGGATGCACAAAATGTCTGCCAGCCACATTGCGAAACAACAACAGCAAGCAGGGAGGCATGAGGAACAAAGAGCGCATCCAATCCTATGGCAAAGGCACACTGGTGGGATGCACAGAATGGCTGCCAGTCACATGGCCAATCAACAACAGCAAGCAAGTAAAATGGGGGAAAAAGAACACATGCAAGCCTATGGCAAAGGCACACTGGCTGGATGCACAAAATGGCTGCCAACCACATGGCCAAACAACAACAGCAAGCCAGGGCCATGGGGAACAAAGAGAACACATTTGTACGCAGACTCCACAAAATGGAGAGAAATCAGTGGTGGCCTATGGCAAACACACACACACTGGACAGACGAAGGAAACATGGTAACACTGAAGAAAACACTACCATTAATTCAGCAATGCCAAAAATGAAAATTAACTGAGCTATAAAAATTTTACAACAACACACCTACTCCCATGGCATTAAATATTACCCCACATATACACTTTTTGTACATGCAAAAAATTTCAAATACAAAAAAAACAACACCACATTTTTTATTTAATCCAATGCCACACCAGCCTGAAATTATGTTTTAAAACAACACATACCACAGAAATAGTTATTTCATGCACCCATGACTAGCACTGGCCTGGGCCTACTGGATGGCCCCTTGGTAGACTAGGCCACATAGTAAAATAAATAAATAATGTAAATTTAAAAAATGTGGAAAAAATGTACTGAACTATGCAACATTGCTCCTTTACAAAAGAAGAAAAATTAAATGCAAAAATATAACTAGGACCCTACTGAAAATGCAGGCCACCTACCACTATAACTTTGAAAAATTAAATAAAAGGACAAATAAATACTGGTACATGCCCTCTATCAAACAAACAACTCCCTTTTACAAGCGTTTTTGAACTTACTTCTTTAAACTCAAATACAAAGTCCTTAAATCTAATGGTATATATGGAGCAGACAAGAAGAGTGATCCTTCCAGCTCCAAATCCAAATAAAAATTAACCAGGAGATGGACAAAGCACTTGGAGGAGCCTGCTGGACAGAACAGGAAGTTGAAGTCTTTTCACAAGACTTCTCACACAAAAAAACAACTCCAGCGGTCCATTGGAGAAGATAATCCACTCAAAAACCTCTTTAGCTGCTTCTAGAGCACAAAAGCTACTCAAGTGGTGCGTCTGCGACTGCAATTGGCACCACATTGGCACCATAAGCCTTGCAAGTGGGCGCGAAGTCTCGTGCATACCCTCTAGTGGTCCGAGAACATTTTGGCACTCGTGAGTGGATGCCAAACAAATCTCAAGCAAGCAAACCAAAAAAAACTTTGCTTCGTGCCCAAAGGTGGACTTCAGGAACTCCACACTCCTCCGCAGAGCACAGAGTGCCTGAATTCCGCAAACACTACGAGTGGAGTTGAGTTTACAACCCGGGCCTAGTCATGATATTAAATGAGGCTGACCGGGGAGGACATTGCCTCTCTAGGTGAACTGCCTGAGATTGCTGGCTGGCAAGTTGAGGGGGCCCACCAGGGAGTAGTTCTGCAAAGCACAGAGAGAGAACCCATACGTAGAGGGGCTGAGGCAGAAGGCTGAAGTCAAGGCTGCTGGTGACACCTCTGGAGATCATTTGATCTACTGAGGGAACAAACTCCTTTACAGTGAGCCGAAGGTACCTGTACATGGGGCTGCACAATATTACAAGGCCTTCCTTTTGTGTTTGACACACGAGATACACTTGTCAGGACATCTGGGGCAGGATAAGACTTTTGACAAGCTTGTCACCCACTTTTATTGGCCCTAGATGAGGATGTCCTCAGATGCTTTCAGTGGGACTTATCTCACATGCCAAGCCAGTGGGAAGACACAGAAGAAGCGTAAGGCTTCCTTGACTCTCATGTATGCTATAGGCACCCCCGTTGAAATGGTGGGCATCAGCATTGTTTGACCTTTTGTACCCAAAACTGCCTTGGGCACCAGGTGTATTGTGGTTTTGGTGGACCATGCCTCATGGTACCCAGAGGACATTACTTTGAGGTCCACAACTAAACCTGCAGTAGCGAGGGCCTCAATGGGGATTTTTACTTGAGTGGGTTTCCCCAAGGTAGTGGTGTCAGAAAGGGGCAGCAACTTCATGTCTGCGTACATGAAGTACATTTGGAAGGAATGTGGGGTAACTTACAAGTTTCCCACAATTTACCACCCCAAGACTAATGGGCTTGTTGAGAGGTTCAACAAGACCCTTAAGGGCATGATTATGGGCCTACTAGAGTCCATGAGGCAGACAAGGGATGTTCTCTTGCCTGCCTTTACTCTCTGTCTTCCGGGAAGTACCACAGAAGTAGGATTCAGCCCTTTAGTATTCCTCTATGAGCACCCTGTGAGTGGACCTGTCAGTTTGGTGAAGGAGGGGTGGGGGCAAGCTCCCAAGAAAACCCTCAGGATGTGGTTAGCTACATGCTAGTGCTCTGAAATCAAATGCAGAAGTTCTGGAAGAAAGCTTCTCAGCTAGCCAGGAGGTGTTAAATCAATGGTATGGCCAGACGTCTCCTCTGGTCTAGTTTCAGCCTGGCCAGATAGTGTGAGGGATGGAGCCAGTTGAGTCCAGGGCACTCAAAGATCATTGAACATGGTCCTATGAGGTGATTGAGAGGCAGGGGGAGGCCACCTACCTAGTGGACCTCAAGACTCCCAGAAACCACCTACGGGTCCGCCACCGTAATCACCTGAAGCCCCACTATGATAGGTCTGAGATCACCATGTTGATGATGATGGATGACGGAGTAGAAGAGGAGAGTGAACCTCTAACTGATCTTGTGTCAGGCAAGGAGAAAGATATGTCAGTGGAGGGTGTCAACCTGTCCCCTACTCTGACCCCAGAGCAGTAGAGTGACTGTCACCAACTATTGGGACAGTTAGTCTCTCTGTTTTCCCTCACCCATAGGCTTACACACTTGTGTAGCAATGATATTCACACTAATGACAATCACCCTGTCAAAAAAAAATCTACAGACTATCAGACAAGATGAGGGCCAGCATTAATGAGGAGGTTTCCAAAATACAGGAGTTGGGAGTGATTGAGCACTGCAGTAGTCCCTAGTCTAGCCCAGTAGTGCTGGTTCTAAAGGCTGCCACACTAGAACACCGCTTCTGTGTGGACTACAGTGGGCTCAATTCAGTCACAAGACTGATACTCACCCTATCCCCAGACCTGATAAGCTCATTGATCAGTTGGGGGCTGCCAAGTTCCTTGTACTTTTGACTTGACGTCAGGGTACTGGCAGATTGCCCTAACTGAGGGGGTTAGGTGCTGGCATTTTCCACACCAGAGGGGCACTTCCAATTCAAAGTAATGCCTTTTGACCTGAAAGATGCCCCTGCCACCTTACAGAGGCTAATGAACCAGGTTTTGGCTGCAATGGAGGCCTTCAGGGCTGCTTACCTGGATGACATGCCTGTCTTCAGTAGCAGCTGGAAGGGCCACCTGTTTCACTTCCAGGAAGTGCTTCCGGATCTGCAACTGGCAGGCCTGTCTATCAAGGCCAGTAAGTTCCAGATAGGGCAGGGGTCTATGGTATGCTTGGGACACCTGGTGGACAGGGGTATGGTGCAGCCCCTCCAGGCCAAGTTGGCAACAATCCTGGCCTGGAACACCCCCCGAAAAAGCAAACAGAAGTGATGGCCATCTTGGGCCTCACTGGTTACTTCAGGAGGTTTGTCAATGGGTATGACACCATTGTTTTCCCATTGACTGAGCTGACTTTGAAGAAACAGCCAGGAAAGGTGATCTGGACAGAGGCCTGCAAGAAAGCCTTTGACTCCCTCAAGCAGGCCTTTTGTACAGCCCCTGTACTCAAGGATCTTAACTTTTCTCAGGAATGTATTATGTGAACTGATGCCTCAGAGCATTGCATGGGGCAGTATTTTTGCAGTTAAATGAGGCCCTAAACCAACCTACAGTCTTCATTAGTAGGAGGTTACTTCCCCGGAAACAGAAGTGAAGTGGTATCGAGAGAGAAGCTTTTGCTGTGGTCTTGGTGCTGAAGAAGCTAAGACTATACATATTTGGGACTCCCAACCGGGTTTAGACAGACCACAGACCCCTCAGGTGGTTGATGCAGATGAGGGGTGAGAATCCCAAATTATTGAGGTGGACCACCTTTTATGGACGTTATCGTGGAACACTGTCCTGGGTCAGACCATCCCAATGCTGATGGTCTCTCCAGGTTTTGCTGCCTTAATGATGAGAACTCCCAGGAGGTTGGGTAGTTCTCCCCACTTTTAGCTGGGGGAAACATGCTATACCTGTCTGCCTTACAGTGGTCTTCCCCCAAGTCTTTTGCCTGTACCCCTCCTATTTTTGTTGATCTCCTTTTTGCTAGCCTTTCGACTCTGCATACTTTACCACTGCTAACCAGTACTAAGGTGCATGTGCTCTCTCCTTCAAACACAGAAGAATAGATTTACATCCAATTGGCATATTTAATTTACTTCTAAACCCCTAGTAAAGTGATAGTACATGTACCCAGAGCCTGTAAATTAAATGCTACTAGTGGGCCTGCAGCACTTATTGTGCCAACCACTTAAGTAGCCCTTTAAACATGACTCAGGCATGCCATTGCAGCCCGTGTGTGCAGTTTTAATCTGTCATTTCGACCTGGCAAAATAAACCTTTTGCCAGGCCCAAACCTTCCTTTTTAGTATGTACAATTCACCCCTAAGATAGGCCCTGGATAGCCCAGAGGGCAGGGTGCAGTGTGTTTAAAAAGTAGGACATGTACTTTTCAGTTTTGCATGTCCTAGTAGTGAAAAGCATTTACATTTTTTTTTCACTACTGCAAGGCCTACCTGTCTCATAGTATAATATTGAAGTTACCTTATTATATTGATTAAACTGTAACTTCCAAATGGGAACAGGTACCAGTTTGTGTTTTGTGTCTTCGGAATTGTAAGGAAAAATCCTCTCTTATGTTAAAGTGGGATTTTAAATTACAATTGTGAAAATGGCAAGATGACATTTCCCTGCCTTAGCCATTTAGTGCCTGCAGCCTGTCTCCGGTGACTGGGTGTAGCTAACAGTTGAGCTCTGTGTATTACTCCTAGATAGCCACACACAATAGAGAGCTTGGGAGGGCTCGGATGAGCCATCACTGGCAGGATGGGAGGGTGAAGCTGAGTACAGCCCTGTTTACACTTGAATAGGCTGTGTCCTGCCACCACGTAAAGGCCTGAATATCCCCTGTAGTTAGACTGGAGCCAGGGAAGGGGAGGCAGGAAACCTGCACACTTCAAAGGGAAACCTCTAGAAGCTTCTCCCATTTCAAAGGAGGCACCTGGAATAAATAGTGGACTTCAGACACCAACTCTTTAGTACACTTCTGGACCTCTGGAGACTCTGCCAGGTAGAAGGATTGCTGTGCTGCTGAAAGGACTGCCAATCTGCTGGACTGCTGCCCTACTGGACTATTGCCTTACAGTATTGCTGCCTTGCTGGATTGCTGCCCTACTGCCTTGCTTCCCTTCTGCCCGAGTCAGAGAGATTTGGACCTACACCTGAATCCAGGACTCCCAGAGTGACTCCAAGGGCTAGTCTGCTGGCCTCATGTTCAGAGTCACAGAGACATAACAGGCTACCAACCACCTGGAGCAAGCCTCTGAACCCCAGTGATGGCTCTCAGGTCCTGGGCCCTTGGTGTCGCCTCAGAGCAACTGAATTGAAGTTTCTGGGCTCTTCGTGACCACGAACAGGCCCGTTGGGGAAGTCTTGTCACTTGCACAGCCCACCAATGTGAAATTCTGGCAGCCCGACCCTTCTCGCTACAGCATCGACCACTCGCAGGGGATCTCCATCGCAAAGCACTGGCATGACTGTTGATGACGACAACAGTATCTTTGCGTTACAGCAATGGCAGACTTTCTTTTGTGCTAAATTGTTGACCCTCCACGATGCTTCACTGCTCCTCATGGCCCCCTTTACCATGAACGTGATTCTCGGCACTGGACCGAGAAGGCAACTTTTCAGAGGGACTAACCTGGTCCCTGTATCCGACCCACACTTCATCGCGGTTGGCCTCAACTTGTGACTTCCTCCCAGTCTCTCACAACCAGATAGCCACAAGTGGCTCTTTGGGCATGTTGGTGTTATTTTCACTTAGATCTATTAAAATTGCATATCTCCAGTTTTTCTGATTGGATTTTGTTGCTTTGGTGGCAAATAATTTTTCAAATTTTGCTCTAGTTTTCTGAATCAGTGTGGGATTTTTCTTGTGTTGTGCTCTCACTTTATTACTGTTTAAAGTACTCCATAAATACTTTACACATTGCCTCTAAGTTTATCCTGACTGCTCTGTGTCAAGCTACCAAAGGTCTGAGCACAGGTTAATTTGGGGTTTGCTTGTGCCTCACCCCGACAAGCATTGGGGTTGGTGCTTGAGCATGGTTTCATCCACCTCAATCAGTAACCCCATTTTTTAGACTGCTTTGTTGACTTTGTTGCAACTTTTGATCTTGTGGATTGAGAGCTTCTCAGGAAGAAAATAATCTTACATGGAATCCCAGGTGGGTTATTATCTCCCTTGGTTCAAGTCCAAACCACTGATTGAGCTATGGTAGAGCTAGAGTAGAGCTAGATATTTATGATCACCTTTCTGATAATATAGTATTTGGTTTAATGTAGGGATGTGTCCCAATCCTATATTGTATATTTTTTTGCAGACTTTCCTAATGTTCTGTGGAAGAGGTGTGGTGCAGCGGCCAGGGCGGCTGACTCCAGAACCCGGGGGCTCACGGTTCGATCCCCGGCACCGGCGGCAGATCAGCCCAGCACCAAGTGACTCTGGGCAATAGCTTGCTTAATCTTCCCGACGGCCCCCAGCACCTTGACACCCTTGGGTAATTGTTTGCGCTTTACAAATACTGGACATACTGGACATAATGTTCTAAATATTCTGCCTCCTTTTTCCCAGGAATTGGGGTATTCAGTTCCCTTGCTTATTGTATGTAGATGACATGGTGCTCATAGACAGCATGCAACTATGCCTCCGATGTAAGTTGTAGATTGGCCATGGTTACTGTCAGCAGAATAAACTGACAATAAACATGGAAAAAAATGAAAAATTCTGGTTTTTGAAACAAGGATAAAGGTTCACTTGGTCTAGCAGGGATTGCAGGGTGAAAGAGCTTACTTCGTATACATTCTTAGGGTTTTTGTTCCTAAACAATCTGAAGTGGCCTAACAAGTAGACCAGGCCAAATGATGGATATCCAAAATAATTAGTGGGCTAAAAAAATGATTACACTTACAGAGGCTCTGCCACTTCCCTAGTCAAAAGCCTGTAAAGCCATGGCACAACTACTGATGTTATATGGAGTTTCTTAGCCTTAATGAGATTATTACATGGGAACAGTGTGAACGCTATTGCTGATCCAGTCTTTTAAATTTACCTAAAACCTCAGTGATCTAAGCAATTTGTACTGAAATGAAGCTAAATGCCTGTAGTTATATCAGAAAATGTCAAACCCCATGCTACCTAAATAGACTAGCAATCCTGGAAAAAGAGAAGATTGCTAACCTCAGAAAGCATGATAAAATAATAAAATAGATTAGTCTAAATCTGCATGTAAAGTATTAAAATCTATGCATACATGTTTGGCCCTGGATTTACCCAATTCTAGGTTCCTCTTAAATCTTTCACCAACAGCTTACATTTGTGGGATATAAAGCAGCTTAGGAACAACACCTACTATATTTAAGCAAAAAACCTTTGGTGGGTCTTTTCCTGAGCTCCTGGATAGAAGGACAAAGTCATTTTTCCTTCTATCGAGAAACTTTCAAACAGAGTCCTGAAACATGAAATCTTGTAATTTAAATTTAGAATAGAGTTGATTCACATAAAGGTTATAGTTGGTGTCCTGTGGGAGAGAAATACATAAATGTATATATCTTGCTTGATTGCATACTTTTAATGAAACAAAGGGAATGGGCAGTGCCTGACCATGACACAAGATGGCCGGTTCCCGAAACTCTAATGCGGATATTCACCGGCCCTAGGCATCCCGCTCCCGCTGCGAGAGTGGGGGTGGTGCAGCAGATACAGGGGGCTCCCGCTAGGGCTGTGACTGCTGCCGCGACAGAGGTGCACATTCTCCTGTGTGCGGCCCTTCCTGACCAGCTGGGTGCAGCTTACCGAGCTGTGGACCTCACATGTTTTGCAAGCCATCTCAAAGGAGAGAGAGGTGGTGTGGCAGGCTCTGCAGAGTGGTGAGCGTCCTGGTGAGGATGGGAGTACTTCTTCCCCAATGTCCTCCTGCCTGGACCATGCTTTTCCCCTCCCTTGGGGACATGCACTGGAGGCTGCAGCCTCTGTCTTACAGGCCCACCATTGAGGTTTGATTGCTGTGTCACAGAAGGGCTGTTTTACCTGGCTCTCTGGCCCTGCAACGTCAGCTGGGGGACTCTGTCATACTTTGGTATCATGTGAACTGTGGTATTCACTCTAGCCCTGCAACCTGCACCTCTTCCCATCTGTCCATTGGCAGGAGTGAAGGCCTTCTATTGTGGGACTGTGTATGTTCTATGACATTTCTATGCCTGGCGACTGACGGAGCATCCCCTGTGCATGGTGCCCCATGCTACTAAGGTCAGGCGACTTTGTTGTTCTTGTCAATATTAGAGGTTTTTTGTGTGGCTGATCGCAGTATGACTGTGCACAGGCCCTGGAGTCGCATGCTGCGTCCCATATCTGACCACATTCTGCCTATTTGGCCTCTGCTTTCTGCATACTGATAGAGCACAACTTCTCTTTTTATTTGTAGGGGTGCGTTATAATCATGGTTAGTCCGCATCCACATATAATCCGTTGTATTATGTTACTGGAATGTGAATTTTAATAACATGCAAGTGAAGTGTTAGAGTTTTTCTTCATGTAACCAAAGAATTAATGTAGTAAATGTACAAGTTTAGGTAACCATATATGTGTGAAGTATATTCATGACTAATGAACATATCTTTTGTAAAGGCTCCTATAATGTGTGTATATAAATAATTCATATATGCATGTATTTTAAATGTGTGTACTGTTCTTATGTTAGCCCGAAACTTGGTAGGCCTAACTTTTGTTTCTTTCTGTTTGCTCTCAGGTTGAAGTATGTTAATTAGAATTTATGTGCTTGTGAAATTCTCTCCTTTCACATTTCTGATGCAGGTGCAGGAATTTGTCCTCGTTCATTTGAATACGTCTTTGTTTCAGTAGTTGGACAGACATAGGGAGGAGAGGATGCCTTTGTACAAGTGGAGCTGATAATGTAGGAGGATGTTATTCATGTCTGGAAAGGCCTGGGAACCAGGGTCATCGAACAAGAGACTGGATGTCCATTACCTCATGGAAGGTTACCTAACAAGAAGTGCCTAATTGGATAAAGTGGTCTTGTGATGTATTCGGGGTGTGGTATTCGACTTTTGTATTGGTGTTAGGGACAGAGTCCGAACACACTTCTGCTTTACCTGAAGAGAGGAAAGCATCTTAGAACGAGCTCTGTAGCTCATTGCTACTTGACCCAATTGACATGAGTCTATTTCTTAGGAAGTCTTTACGTGCTGGCACCTTTCAGGGAGCTTACCTGGGAAAATCTAAACAGGGATGTCACGTTAGAAGTAGTGTAGGGACAGATTAAATACTTTTACTTATGAACCGCTAATGAAGAAATCTCTTGATGTAGTCTCTATAATCATTTGTGTTTTGATCCTTGAATTGGTGATTCTGTGCATGTTGCACCACCTAAATTTAGTTTGTATATTTGGTTTTGTATTAGTGCCCATGTATCTTTACACTCACGTTATGAGATGTTTGTATGTCCAACTTTTTTTGGCGTTATAATAAATATACAAAACTTGGATTAGGAGTCTGTATTTCTTCGGCGTCATGGGCATTGGTAATGTAAAATTGACAGATGAGTTTCTCTCTCCTCCACACTTACAAAGCAGGTAACAAAGAACCATCGGACAGGGGTTCCAGAGTAAGTCTAGAACGTGGAGCCCGGTTCCATCAGTCGGTAGCAGAGTAGGATGATTACCTCTTGAAGTGAGGAGAGAATCCAGAAAATCTAGAATAGACTTAGACCCATAGAACCCCAAAATAGAGCCCAATGATTGAGAGCGGAGAACGACTGGCTTTGTCAGAGGCCGGCGGAGATTGACGGTGCGGCGAAGACTGCGGTGAATAGTGGTGTGAGTATGAACAGGGATGTGTGTATTAGATTGCGGTGATTTGATTGTGGGATGTCTTACGGAGTTGGGATGATAGTTGAGTGAATGTGGTTTATCGGGCCGAACGTGCACGGTCCATGAGTTTTGGTTTTGTTTTGTTTATCAGGCTCAAGAGCAGCCTAGGATCCCGGGATATATTTGTGGTGTAGAAAACACCGATTTGTTGTAATTGACCATTGGTTTGTTGGGAAGTCGTGGAGCGCTATCGAAGACCCGCTTGAGACAGGGAACTTTGTGTGAGTGGATTTGTTAGAATCACGTGTGGAAAGCCTCATGCGCAGGGGTAGACTACAACGATTTGAGTGGCCAGTGCACTTTGTGGGTCATGGTGTGTGTATGTTCTTGAGTGAGTGAACTCTATCGATCTTTTAGTAAGGCAGACCATTACTTGTTGTTTGTTGTAACTGTCCGGTCATTTGGAAGGCAGACAGTTACTTGGTTTTATGAATATGAGAGTGAATGTGTATGGTGCGATTGTGAAGGAGGGTGTACCGCTGCGTGGAGGAAAAGGGGATGTCAGAGTGTGCTGCGCTGCGATAGGTCGGTTGGTGTAACGCCGTGCTGGGTTTGGTGGGTTGTCATTAGGAAGCAGAAACAATGAATTTGTTAGCGAAAATAATTTTGGCTTAATCATGCGATGCTTTAGGGTGTTACGAGATCTGTGTAGAGGAGACAGAGGTGTGGTAACTCGAGAGGGTGAGGAAGCACCACCTGAGGATACTCCAGCACATTACATGTCGACGAATGTGGGTCACCATACTATAGTTTGGCTTCAAAATTGGCATAAGATTACTGCGAAGGAGGGAGACTTGTCTTTTCCACTGAATGGGTCATTCCGATTGGACGTATTACACCAGTTGATGGGAGTGATACCTCCATTAAGACCCCCACCTACACCAACACAATGTGAGGCATTAGACCCTTGGATGCGAGCAGCACACACAAAGAATAGGAAAAATTCTCAGGGAAGGGTGAAAAAGGTGATGAAAGCATACCAGGATGCCCCAATGGGATGCATAGTTGAAGAGGAGGAGGGTAGATACCATCGAGGGAGAATGGCTGTATCCACTATTAGTAGAAGGAGGAAATAGTAACAGGAAGGAGAATGATGGAAGTGATTCAGATGACAGCCTTATAGATAAACTTTTAGCAGAGCGTCCTCCACCCTATAATCCCTTTTTAGAGGGAAGACGGGTACTGGCAGATGCAGTGAGCATGGAAAAACGGAAGCGCCACAGCCAGCCCCTAGAGCGAGAGTAGTGGGAAGGATATCAACAGGGGCAGAAGGAACAGCGTTTGGAGGGGCCGAGACAAGCGGAGTCAGCACTGTCATAGGGCTACCGGAAGCCCTTATAGAACCGGTCACCATTGTTCCTGTATTTTTGGTGTATGACCCGTGCCTAAGGGAAAGCAGCTGTCAGCAACAGTCAGGACCCCGAGAAAGAATCAATTTGAGGAGAAATGTGACAATGGATGGGAAAGGTACATTTCTAGTACACCATTGTCAGTAATCGCTGACCCTTCGAGGTTGTGTGTGGGGTCTAAAACAGTACGGACAGGTTCATTGGTGAATTCCCAGTCAGATTTGAGAATGTGGGAACCCCCAGCTAGAGTTGGTCATAGGAATACATGCATGGAGCAGGCTTGGCAAGTGGGAAGAAAGGTGGTCTAAGAAGAAGATTGTAAAAAAGGGATAGTAGATACGCCGCCTCCCGGAGGGAGAGCCGCAGGAGTGGAGGCTTCCGCATTGCGAGTGTCAGGATTACAAACACTCTTACCTGTTTGGTGCTTGTAAAACTATTTCGCAGAGACGTTATGGACCAACTTCCCAGTCCCCCTACTAGTAACCTTGTAAATAGAAACACTAAAATTACGCAGTCGGGATTCAGGGAGGAGGGCCGGTTCCTGGACGCTAGATGCTTCTAGTTGTCGACCTGCGAGGTAACAAGGACAAGTATCACTACTGTAAGCCTAAACTGTATCTAACTTATATACTATCACAGTACAATACTCTGACTAGTAACACAACTTAACTCTGAGCAGTCTCCTACCTGCGCTCTAGAGATGTTGAACGTCGCGTCCTTGTAGTCGTCGTGAAGGGTAGTTTTGAAAGGTGGACCTGGTAATGATGTGTTGAAAAGTGTGCAGCATTAAATGCTTGTCAGCTGGTATCTGAGTTAAGAATAAACAGGGAAATAAGTTACTGATTTTCTTCTACCTCCTATTTCTAAACAAACTCTTTGGTGTTTTCTATACTTCACAAATTGTTCCAAGAAAACAGCAAGGTAAGTTCAAAGTTCTTTGCTTCCTGCTTTCTTGCATAGGGCGCCTGAATAAAGAAAACTTTCACTTAGCTCATATTTCTTTCTTTTGTAGCTTCAAGAATGCTGTAACTGCATCCCGACTGACATTAGGCTTACCCGTTACGAGCAGGTCATATTGGCCTCAGAGAACATTACCTTGAAAAGATGCTCTGTGTTAAATCCTGCTACTTGGATGCCTATTACCAATCTTGAAGAGGAAGATTGTGAGGACCATGACTGTCTGGATGTGACTGAACTTTGCACCAAACTGAGGCCAGACATTGTTGATGAACCACTGTCTGAATCAGATCAATTCCTTTTTGTTGATGGTTCATGTTTAAGAGACAATGAGGGTCATTTGAGAGCAGCGTTTGCTGTGTGCACTATTTCTGGAGTTGTGGAAGCTGCTGACTTACAGGGAGTCTACTCCACACAAGTAGCTGAAATCATTGCCTTGACCAGTGCATGCCTTGTTTCCCATCAAATCCGAGTCACCATCTATACCGATAGCCAGTATGGATTCGGTGTAGTTCATGACTTCGGACAGCTATGGTCACAGAGGGGGTTCTTAACGTCATCAGGATCTCCTATCAGGAATGGGGAATATGTGAGACAACTAGTGGAAGGTTTGCAGCGACCAAAGGAAGTGGCGGTAGTGAAATGCGCTGCTCATGGAAGGGGGTAAGATTTGTTCACGAAGGGAAACCGTTACTCAGATGAGGTTGTGCGCTTTTGTGCTGTACATGCTTGCATCTTCAATGGAGAATACATAGGAGAGAGCACAGAAAAGACCGAAATCAGCATGATGCTAGTCATAGCGGACACTTGGATTGAGGTCAAGCGTCTGCAAGGAGAAGTGTCAGAACAGGAAGAAGCTGGTTGGATTAAAACAGGTTATGAAAGGTGAGATAATGGCATTTGGGTATCAACTGATGGTAGAGCAGTATTACCAGACTGCTTGTTGAGTCCTATGGCAAGGCAAATTCATGGAGCAGTTCACCTTGGGAGAGATGCTATGGTGTGAGTGTTCAGACAAACGTGGTTTAACATTACGTTTCGTGTGTATGTCTAGGCAGTATGCAACAGATGTGTTACATGTCAACAGATGAATGCTGGAAAGAAAACTGTGGTTGCGTTGAGTCACATTGGGAGGTCGGGAGGTCCTTTTAACAAGATCCAGCTAGATTTCATTGAGAAGCCCAGGTGCAATGGACTGAGGTACGTCTTGGTAGCAGTGTGTATCTTTTTACGATGGATTGAGGCATATCGAACTAGGAGGTGTAATAGTCACACAGTGGCAAAGTTACTGCTTAGAGAGTTGATACCGCGGTTCGGATTTCCAACCGCATTGGAGTTGGATAGAGGAACGTATTTCCACAGTGAAATCATGAAGCTGTTGTGCACTGCCTTACAGGTTGACCAGAGACTGCACTGTAGTTATAGGCCAGAGGCATCAGGACTGGTGAAACAAGTAAATGGAACTCTCAAGATGAGGATGGCGAAAGTATGCTCCTCAACATCTTCGAATTGGCCTGATGCGCTGCCCTTAGTGCTGATGAGCTTGCGTAGCACTCCAGATAGGAGAACAGGACTTTCACCCCATGAGATACTGATGGGGCTGGCGATGCGCTTGTCTGCGGTGCCAGCCACAGCTTTGATAAACATCACCGATGATTTGATCCTCGATTATTATAAAGGATTGGCTGATGTGATTCATTCTGTCTCAGCAGGTTGAAGCCACGACTGCATAGAACTCGAAGGACCTCTTGCACGACCTATGCCCAGGATACTGGGTATTGGTTTACAAGCATGTGAGGAAATACTGCCTTGATGCATGGTGGCGAGGTCCGTATCAGGTGATCTTGGTGACGAACACGGCTGTGAAGGGTGGAGGTTTGCCGAACTGGATTCACACCTCTCACACCTCCAGAGTTCCAGAACCCTTGGAAGAAACAACTCCTCTCCCTGAAGAAAGTCCAGCTGTGGTCGCAAGGCCAGGGGAGCAAGTCAAGCTGTGGGGGTTCCTGATGAGGCTGGTTACTCACCAGATCGAGCTGAGGGGGGTCACACTACACAAGGCCCAGGTATAGACTCTGAGGGAGACGGTAACATTGCGAGTGGTATAGAGTCAGACTCAGCTGAAGAGACTGGTGTGAGTAGTGGTTGAGTGCTGCAGAGAAGAACTAGAACTGAAAGAGAATCGTGGCCCTTGAGACAAGGAAGACTGAACTTGAGACTTGCGTCTGAAAGAGATCTTGCTCCAGTGTCTGAAACATCTGAATCAGAGCAGAGTGATGCACAGAAAAACCAAGGGATATTGAGAAGGTCGGGGAGAGCAAGAGTACCATGCCAGAGATACGCTGCCCCTGAGTGGACAATACCTCATCGCAGATTCAGGGAACAGCGAGGTCCGGGAGACTGAGATCTGGGTGAGTGAGGCGCGGCATCTCTCAGTGCTGAAGATTGGAATTAAACTGTTGGTCCATGGAGTGGAAGCCTACAGACTTCTGACACTGACTATACCAGATCCTCCGAGACTGAGTGGGGATGGAGCAGGAATTCGAGAAAAGAAACCTGCTCAAATTAATACCCCCATAATACGTACTAACAGTAAGTAGTAATAGAAAATTAACATGCACCTTACATGAACACGAGGAAAAACTGCTTTGCGCATGCACGCACTAACGTGAAAATAATATATGGAAGAACTAAAATTGTATTTACATTGTGCTTTGAAAGAAACGAGAAATAATGCATGACTAGGCCACATGTGCATTTCGTAGTTTGCATGTTGCAGTTTGCTTTGAATTAATAATGTCGGTTTGCATAAGGCTATGCTAGGAAAAAACCATTAATAAAGGGATAGTACAAAGGTGGGTGGTAAACAGTGAAAATTACATTATCACATAATTAATGAATGTTCGTTTTTTATTCGTTATAGTGGGACGGATGAACTCCATGTTTTATTATATTGACCAAAGTGAAGGCGGGTTGGAAATTAAAGTAAATGTTGTTCAGACAAAAGCACGTTGAAGCACTGAGCACAGCAGAAGAGATGAAAGAGTTGAAGGCCAATGTGATGATCGTCTGCCAAGCAATGTGACAGACCGTGGGATAGAAGGACATTTCCTGAAGACATTGCTTGAAATGTATAAAATTGTACCTTAGACTTGATCGTGTGAATGTATAATATATGAGCTAATGAGAAACGGGCATAAAACAAAGAATAAGCTTAAGAGTGAATGAAGTCATCATGGTGTAACAACACCCACAAAGTCCACCAATCAACTGCTTAGTTTCGTGGGATGTTTCAATTGATGTGGGACGGACATGTAGGTTAGAAGGTATAATTGCGGTGTCTTTAGGGGTGTGGTTTAGCACGTTAGGTGGAGAGGCTGAGAGAGGGGGATGCATCGCAGTCCGTCCGTGAGAAGAGAGGCCTAGCTGATTCCTGTCCTGTCCTAATCCTGTCCCTGAAATCTTTGTCCCCTGACTCTATTTCGGGGGATCCCCACCACCACTTAGGCCTGAGGGATGGTTTTCACTGCAAATCCGATGGGTTTGTATTAGTCTAATTCGTTTTTCTTCATAATTTACTCGTGAATGTATTTTTATCTCTGAAACTTTTGTCTCTTTATCTATCCACTCCTTCATGCAATATTGTCATTGCTTATTGATAAGTTCTGTTCATTTGATTGCTGATGTTCTCTCTCCTTATGTGAGTTCATTGTTTGCATTTATGACCGTATGCATTTGAGCATTTTATTACATGATTTGAGATAAACTTTATTAACTTCAACGAGAGTCTGTGGTTATTTAGTTTATAAATGATTAGTTAGATAAAAGAGTATCATTACCATCAACTATTCAACTAATTGGTTCATCGAACAAGTAGAGGAAGAGTTGATTGATGAATAAGATAGGTATTTGGGGAAAAAATGCCATATATGAACAAATAAGAGAAAGAGAATTGAACTTGTATAAAAATTGACAACCAGCGCATCAGGGATTAAGGTGAGTGTGTATGGGCCATTGTTCTGCTATATTATTGAGTATTGATCCCTGATTAGGCATTGGCTGCGTGCTGGATCAGTTTCTTGGTAGCAGAGGACGGTTTGATTATTGATCAGTTTGGTAATGATTATTGATTATTGATTTTATGTTTTAACTCGAAAAAAGTTATGTTGTCTAGAAGTACAGGTACGGAGTTACCTGAGGAATCCCGGGAATGGAATTTAGCCTGAAGTAGGCAGAAGAAGAGTGTGGTAAAGAAGCCACACTGCAGAAGTGCTTTGTCTGTTGTAATAATACCTGAAAGCTATGGAGGGCTGTAGGTGTTATATTTAGGGAAATTTCGTATGTATTTGAGTGTCTGAAATAGTGATGGGTCCACTTCCGAAACTCTAGCCTTATCCCTAGGGGAGTACCAAGACCTCTTTTCACACCAAAAAGTCCTCTTGCGAAACTTTGGCCTTATCCCTAGAGGAGTAATAGGTCCACCCGGAGCTTGTTTAATGAGTAAAAAAGCTCTGGACGTTATTAGGACTCGTAGTGAAGAAAACCTCTGGGAAAAAGCGAAAACTATCTCTTTATTTAGTGGAACAGACAAGGTAGCATTGTTTTATGTTGTTACTAATCGAATCTTTGATTAAGAGTGCTTAGAAAAATATTGCCGTATTATTTTGTAAAGGGAGGGTCAGTAGAAGGAATAATACTGACGTCAGAAAAGCTGCGCTGGTATTGGACAAGCAGCGGGCGTGTACTGAGCTGTGATTAGTTGGTTGGTGTGAGCCGCGCTAGTAGTGGTTGAGACTGTGCTTACGTAGTTGTGTTCTGATTGGTTGGTTGGTGTGTGTCGCTCTGGTGTAGGACAAGAGCGGACAAATAGAATAAGTGGAATTACGGAAAGGTTTCTTTGTTTGTTTTGTTGAAATACGTTAGTGTAATAAGTCAGAAAAATTAATTTGTTCGAGAAAATAAAGAAATTCTTCAAGAAGGATAAACCGATTGTGACTAGAGAAGGAATTCTTATTCCCCCTCCAGGGACGCCTGCTTCCTATATGATGTTAGAGCAAGGATATCATACGTGTACATTGGGCGAATTGGGCAGAGTATACCAAGGGTAATGGTGTTTTAGCTTTTCCACAGCATGGTTTGTTTAATATGAGGATTTTGCAGAATTTGAGAAATAGAATGAATTCACTAGAGCCGAATCCCAGACCTACACAGTATGAAGCATTAGAGGAATGGGAAATAGAAGCCATGGTAAGAGAGAAATATCGAGGAGGTAAGAGATATAGAAATTTAATGTCGAGGTGCCCTTTTGAGAGAAGAGAGGACACAATGAAACGATGGAGGAGAGCTGTGGTAACTGAGGGTTTGTATCCAGTTTTAGTTGCTGATGAACAGGCAGGAGGCAAATGTAAAGAGAAAAAGAAAAATATAGAAACCTCAAGTACAAGAGAAGGTGTAAATGATTCTGATGATGAGTTATTAGAGGATATTATGACCAAAAGACCCCCGCCATATCAAGAAAATTCAGTTGAAGTGACTCCGAATGCACCTTTTATGGGAAATCCATTGAATCCACATATTGCGGACATGGCTAGGATAATGAGAGAGAAAGAGTTTGAGATGCTAAACAAGGCAAATGCAGATCAGATTCAGAAAATAAATCAGTTAAGCTTAAATGCAGAAGCGTTTGATGGTATCAGTTACAATAGGTCCTGTAGTTCCTTTGTTTGGGGAAACCCCAAATACACCTAAAGTACATACATTAGCAGTTCCAATGGGTAATGTCAGGAGCGGAATGGAGACGATAGTCAATGAGAATAGACAGGCTGACACAAATGTTACATTGTTAGATCTTCCAGTTTGTGAAATGATAACAGAAACCCCTAGAAGAGGTATACAAATAAATCCAAGGAGAATAGGGACAAATGTCACTCCAATGACAGGGAGTTCAGCAGGCCCTTCATCAGAAGAATTGAATGATTGGATAAAGGAAAGGGAAAGGGAAAAAAACAACAGAGTATAAATGTGAGCCAATTGAAAGTAGATTTGGAGGAGATGATTATTGGTACGATCAGTCCAGACAGATTAGGGACTTACTGAGATGATAAACTACTGTTTTTGTTTAAAAGCATTACTTGGAGAGCAAGGAATCTGCATGAGAAAATATCCGAAGCTGCTAGTGAGTATGGAATAGACATAGAAAAGTCAAAGGTGTTGCAGAAATCGTACAGGTTGGCATTTACTGAAGAGGATCTGGAGAGTTTGAATGCGTCTGGAAAGAGGTTACAGATAAAAGAGTTGATGAAGATTTTGAAGAAATGGGGAGATGTCGATTGATGGAGAAATAGATGGGTACGAAAGAAGGAAGAAACCGCTAGTAAAGGAGTGTCTATGTTCCCTTTAAAGGAAACAGAACAGGCTGAAAGGTCGTGTCCGATGAGAGAAGTACCAGGTGGTGGATACGTTCATGTTCCGAGGTCAAGACAGGATATATTGTCATTTACGAATGATTTCCCCAGACTAAGAGAGAAACCTGTAGAATGGCACAAACAGGTAGAAAGGTTTGTGAAGGTCTCGAAGGTTTTGTTAAAGGATTTAGATGGGTTGTTTGAAATTGTTGTTCCGGCAGACTTGTGGACAGAATGTAAGATCACTGTTGATTGGCCAAAAGAAGAATATCCTAGAGACCCTAAAACAGGAGCACCATCCGAGGAGGTAATGAAACATTAATAATCAAGTAATCACTTACTTGAAAGGGAAAATTTCCCCAAAAGAAACAGATTGGGTGAAAATAGACCGAACGACTCAAGAACTAAAGGAGTCAGTACATGCCTATTATGAAAGGTTGTTACAAGTATTTAAACAGTATAGTGGATTTGAAAACATTGGAGACAAGGATATGGGACATGTTGTGTATTGTTTTGTATTTGGATTGAAACCAGAGATTAGTAATATGATTCAGCAACATTTGATTTGTTGGCAAAGCAAGACAATAGATGAAGTTTTGAGATATGCAAAGTATTGTAGCGATGACGTTGAGTCAAGACACAAGAAATTAAAGGAGAAAATGATGTGGGCACAAGTGAAGGTAGCAGAGCAGCAAGAGGTAAATAGCAACTCCCAGACAGGCTATCAAATAAATGGTCAGAATCAAAATGGTCAGGTATCAAATGGAAGTAAGGGTAGAGGTAAGATGAGTAAAGAAGAGGCTAAGAAGAAATTTCCTTGTCATGCGTGCGGAAAGATTGGACATTGGAAGAATGAGTGTAGATCTGCTCAAAAGAATAATGGGGTGAATCAAAATTTAAATCCACAGATGCAGAATGACGTGGTTGTCAACCAGCAGCAGCAGCAGCAGGTAGTTACCCCACAGTTACAGGTGCCACAAGCTCCTATGCCAAATAATGTGAATGCTCAGGTGCAGAGGTACGGTGTGAACACTGGATTTCACGGAGGTGACCAGATCAGTAAGAATCAAAGTGTGCAGATGATTCCGCAATATTGATTGCAGTGCAATGAGAATGATTCAGACTCATCTCAATGAGGGTGCCTGAGGGGGGAGGAAGAGTGCGTACTTGGTGCATCTTTGGCGGTAGATCAGTCAGGTCCATTTGTCGAAGGAAAGGTAGAAGGAAATTATGTTACCTTCTTAGTGGACACTGGAGCTACCCGTTCTACTGTGAGAGCAGCAGAAATTCCAAACCTACCCCTCTCGGGAGAAACTATCCAAGTTGTAGGAGTTTCAAATAAGCACATTAAAACCCCAGTCACAAATCCAATAGAAGTTCATATTGGAAACTTCAGAGACATGCATCGGTTTGTGGTATGTAACTCAAGTCCGGTAATTCTCCTAGGTAGAGATTTGCTATGTAAAATTAATTGTACCATCTATTGTACACCAGATGGTATTGCATTTCAGACTCCTGATGAGGATGTCGAATTCAAAATGATGTTAGCGAAGCAAGGAACAGAAGTGGATGAGTTGTTTTCACTTCTCACAGAAGAGAGTTTGCCTGAAGAATTAAGAAGTACAGTGAGGTCGGAGGTATGGAATTTTACAGGAAAAGAAATCGGTCTAATGACAAACGTAGACCCAATTCAGGTTACGGTGAAAGAAGGTGCTGTGTATCCAAACACTCCTCAGTATAAAATGAGTCCAGAAGTAATTGCAGGTGTCACTCCTGTGATTGATCAAATGGTTGAACAGGGAATTTTGAGAGAAATAATGAGTAGTCCTTGTAATTCACCCATTATAGGAATCAAAAAGCCAAGTGGGAAATATAGAGTAGTACAGGATTTAAGAAAGATTAATAAAATTGTAGTACCTTGCTGTCCCATAGTACCAAATTCAGCAGTCATCCTTTTTCAAATTCCATGCGATTCAGAATGGTACACAGTGATTGATCTGTGTCAAGCGTTTTTCTCGATTCCCTTGCATCCGGAGAGCCAATATCTTTTTGCGTTCCGGTTCAGAGACCGTGTCTTGTCATGGTGCCGAGTGCCTCAAGGGTATACCGAGAGTCCCTCAATCTTTAACCAGATTCTGAAAAGATGTCTGGAAACTTTGATCATGCCAGGAAATTCAGTTTTGGTTCAGTACATTGATGACCTACTTGTGGCATCAAAGACTCGAGAGGCTTGTGTGACAGATACCATTGCCTTACTGAACCATTTGGCGGAGGGAGGACACAAAGTGTCACCAGCAAAATTACAATTTTGTAAACAAGAAGTCCAGTATTTAGGACACAAAATTGAAAGGAGAGTCAGAAAGGTGACACTAGAAGGAATTAGTGTGATCAGACAAATGAGCCCACCTACCACTCAGAAAGAAGTACGAATGTTTTTGGGAATGGTTGGATACTGTAGGCAGTGGAATTGTGGTTTCTCATTGATTGCAAAACCTTTACAGAGGTTGACACGAAAGGCCCTGAAAGATCCAATTGTATTGGATGATGAAAGTATGGAAGCTTTTACGAAATTGAGAAACAGTCTTTGTCGAGCACCTGCATTGGGAATGCCAGATTACACCAAGGAGTTTGCATTGTATTGTTCTGAAAGAGATGGATGTGCACTTTCAGTCCTAACTCAGAAACACGGAATGGCACGACGTCCAGTAGCATATTTTTCTGCTACTCTGGATTCAGTGGCTGCAGAGTTACCAGGCTGTTTGAAAGCCGTAGCCGCCACTTGTGTGAGCCTGGAACAAAGTGAAGCAATTGTGATGGGTTATCCAGTCAAAGTGTATGTACCACATTCTGTTGAGATCCTTTTAACTCGAACTCGGACTCAATATTTAACTTCTAGTCGGCTGACTAAGTACGAGAGAGTGATTCTGGGTGCAGAAAATGTGACTGTGATAAGGTGCACCACTGTAAATCCGGCAACTTTATTGCCAAATTCTTGGTGTGAGGAAGTGAGAGAAGAAGCAGATCATGATTGTTTGGATGTGACAGAACTGTGCACCAAACCCAGGTTTGATATAGAGGATGTTCCTCTAGAAGAACCAGACTGTGAAATATACGTGGATGGGTCATGTCTGAGAAATGAGAAAGGTGAATTATGTACTGCCTATGCTGTTTGCACCGTAGCGGGAGTTCTAGAAGCATCCTGTTTAAAAGGAGTAAATTCTGCGCAGATTGCTGAATTGATTGCTCTAATTAGAGCTTGTAAAATTTCCAAAAGTTTGAGGGTGACCATATTCACGGATAGCCAATATGGATTTGTGATTGTGCATGATTTTGGACAGCTATGGATGCAAAGGGGATTTCTGACTTCTTCAGGTTCTCCTATTCATAATAGCAAAACTGTAAAAGAATTAGTGAATGCTTTGCAATTGCCCAAAAGAATTGCAGTGGTCAAATGTGCCGCACATAAATCAGGGGATGATTATGTGACGAAGGGCAACAGATACGCTGATCAAATAGCGCGTTTCTGTGCACGAAATTTAATGGCTTTAAACAGATCAATTGAAAGGGAAAATACTGAATGCCATCTTTTGTTCACAAACATATATGAAACTTGGGATGAAGTGAGGCAGATGCAGGAAAGGCAAGTGATGAGGAAAAGGAAATCTGGAAAAATTCTGGTTGTAGAAAGCGAGCAGAAGATGAAGTGTGGGTCTATTTCAATGAAAGACCAGTCCTGCCAGATTCCTTACTTTCCCATATGGCCAGGGTATATCATGGAATTGCACATGTTGGAAGAGATGCAATGATCAGACTCTTAAAGCAGTCATGGTATAACCCGAGGTTCAGGGTCATTGCAGAGAGCCTTTGCCTGAGATGCGTCATTTGTCAGAAACAAAATCCAGGCAGAAAGACAGTTGTTAGTTGGGGACGAACTGGAAGAGCAGGAGGACCATTTACACGTCTTCAACTTGATTTTATTGAGCTCCCCCTTGTAATGGGCTGAGGTATGTGCTAGTTATCGTCTGTTTGTTCTCTCGTTGGGTGGAAGCCTATCCGACAAGCAGGAATGACAGCCTAACTGTCGCCAAACTACTTCTGAGAGAACTGATTCCTAGATTTGGATTTCCAGTCACCTTAGAAACAGATAGAGGAACTCATTTTAATAATGAAATAATTTGGATGATTTCTGCAGCATTGCAAATTGAACAGAAGCTGCATTGTGCCTATCGACCAGAGGCATCTGGAGTGGTAGAGCAATTAAATGGCACAATAAAATCCAGGTTAGGGAAGGTGTGTGCATCCACAACACTGAAATGGCCTGACGCTTTACCCGTTGTACTGATGAGTCTTAGAAGCATCCCTGAAAAAAAGACGGGTTTGAGTCCACATGAGATCCTAATGGGACGAGCAATAAGACAAGCATACATACCAGCGAACAAACTGATGAATATATCTGATGATCTAGTGCTTGACTATTGCAGAGAATTGGCTGATCTGGTGCATTCTGTGTCTCGCCAGGTTGGAGAAGACGCCACAACAACACAGCCTAATCAAGCTCATGATCTGAGTCCTGGTGAATGGGTTCTAATCAAGAAACACGTGAGGAAATCGTGTTTAGAACCCAGGTGGAGCGGCCCCCACCAAGTTATCCTGGTGACAACAACTGCGGTGAAGTGTGGTGGTCTGCCAAATTGGATTCATGCTAGCCACACCAGATGAGTCCCAAGTCCACTTGAAAGACAAGAGCAACAACTGGTAAACAAAAGTCAAAGACCAGAGGTTGAAGTGTGTGAAGCTGAAGAATCTGGAACAAAAGATTCTGAAGAACAAACTGATGATGAACAGCCAAGCACAAGTCCAGTAAAGTGGGCACCAGCTACTGGGTCTCGGGAAATTGCTGTTGAACCAAAAGAAGGTGAGAGGCCTGCTGCTGAACCAGGTGAAAGTGAGTTCATTGCCAATCCAGAAGAAAGTGAGTTCACTGTTGAACAAGGAGTCAGTGAAATTACTGTCGAAACAGAAGAAACAGAAGTTGCTGAAAAACAAAAGAAAAGACAGATAGAAGGAAGGCCAAATAAAAGAACCTGTGAACCAGATGCGGATGGTGAAGAAGTAGTTCAACACAAGAAAGCAAGAAAAGGCGATAATTGGCCAGGTGGAGTGAAAAGACTAAAATACACTCTTGTGAGGAGAAAGTCAAAGAAGAGACCAGAGCAAAGTAATGAGGTTTCAAGTCAGACAGACCAAGAAGAGTCAGGAGAAGAATTAGTGCGAAAAAGGGCAAGAATTCCAAGTAGAAAATATACAGCACCAGAATGGACCTACGTAATCTTGGAAGAAATTGAAAGCTCAGATCCAAGTGAAGAAAGAGCCAAATCAGACACTGAACATGTGGATGAAAGCAAACTGAGACCACCTTAAAGAACTGTGACAAAAACTAAGGTGCAGCATTAGTCAGCTGAAAAAAGAAATGAAGATTCTGAAGACCTAAAGAAAAGAAATTCAAAAGAAAGAGATGAAGAAGAAGGTCTGAAGTGTAGGATTACACTATATTTTTTCCTAGGATTCTTTAGAATTTTTAGTAAAGCTTAGTGTTTATAGATTTAGAATTTTTATATTTTTGGTAGAATACAAAATGGCTAAAGAAAAGGTGACTGAACATCCAAAATCTAGTCTAAAATGTATATGTATTAAAGCTTGCTTATGTAGTGTCTTGTTATTAACATTTATGTGGGTATTACTAACTGTCCTTGTACCTATCCTAATGATAACTAATAATGGAAATAATACTAATGATGCGACAAGTGAAAGAGTGAATGATGTTACTAAAAGAATACACAATACTAACATAGAACAAATGGATGGAAGCATTTTCCATCATGATAAATCAATTAGTGATTTCTCATTAAATGTGTTTACTAAATTGTTGTATGAATATATTGATACGATGAATGTGAGTGATTCCTATGTGTGCATGCAATTACCTTCATCTGTCTCAGAGGGGGTAACGTACCATCACCTTCCTCTAACATATGGTGTGTCTTGTATTGTCCTAACAAGCTTGTTTTATGTAACGGGGAAGCTCGAGTATCATTACTCTAATTTAGATTTAGGGGCCGATTCCGATTCGGGCCGGAAATCTCTCCGACCGAGCCGGACCCGGAGAGATTTCCGACCGAATCGGACCCGTGCAGCCCGACCGAACGAGTACGATGCGCACGTATGCCATCGGACTCGAGTCGGTCGGACTCACATTGAAGTCAATGGGAGCCGGTCGTACAACGCGTACGCGGGCTCCCATTGACTCAATGGGTGCGAGGCGGACAAGGGCGCCCCCTACAGCGTATACGCGGCGAAGCGACTCGCGCCATACACGCACAGGTAGGGGGGACCCATGGGTCCCCCCTGTGTGCGACTCGCGCAGCTACGCATACAGGGGGGTCCGACACGGACCCCCAAAGTACGGCTCCGACTGCTCTTTCGAGCCGGAGTGTGCGGCTCGGGCGGACTGCTCGCGGCGCGCATCGTACTTACCCGGCCGGGGAACGTCTCCATTGAGCGGTGCAAGTCGAATCCGAGCAAGTCGGTCGGTGCGGTTAGACCCGGGAATGAGTCGGTCGGGACGCCCGGACGAGTCGGTCGGCGATTTCGCATCGTACTCGCTCGCCCGGACGCGCGTACGAATCGGTCGGGAAATAGGGCTCCGAATCGGATCCGGTTAAGCCGAATCCGATTCGGAGCCCTACCGGCCGAGATCGGAATCGGCCCCTTAGTGTTTCCAGAAATACCTATTGTTAACGAACTTAATAAGGTTTTGAGTAGTAAAAATGCACACTATATGGGAGAGTTCTTCCATATTACTAAAGCTTTAGATGTGGAATATGCTTAGAAAAATAATTTAACATGTAGTTTGTGGGTTGAAGAAAAAGTATTTACAGAATTAGTAGAGAGTAGAGGAGAAAGTTTCCAGAGAAAAGCTGTCGAACAAAAATCACAAGTTCCACCGTGGGCTTTTTGGGATGGAAATTATGAGAAAGGCAAAACCTACGCTGGAATGTCTCTGGACTGGCCTCAGAAGGGAAAAATATGTTTGCTTAGAATGAAGACTAATTATAACAATTATTTTATTGGTACTAGTGAGTGCGAGCATACTTTCCAAATTACTGGAGGTTGGGGATTGAAGGGTGGAAATGATCCTGTGTTTCCGGGAATTTATTATGTGTGTGGTAAGAGAGCCTATTATAGGTTGCCTGTGCATTGGTATGGTAGTTGTTATTTTGCAATTGTTTTTCCTAAAATCTACCATATGGACTAAAACAGTAATAGAATAAAAGAAATAAATCATGAATTAACACGTAACAAGAGAGCAAGTTTTTCAGAAATAGTAGGAGATATTTTTGGTTCACTGATACCCTCAGTTGGAGTCGTCTTGAATTCACACAAAATTCGGAAATTGTCCACAGTAGTTGATCGATTATCAACAGATACTGCTGGTGGATTCTTAATGATTGACACAGAAATGGTTGCAATTAGATCTATGGTTTTGCAAAATCGACTTGCCCTTGACATTTTATTGGCAAAAGAGGGTGGAGTCTGGGGCATGTTGAAAGTCCAACACTGGACTTTCAACATGCCTTTTACTGATAAAAGTAAAGGAATTAAGGGATATATAAGAAGTATTACGAAATTACAGGAACACTTGACCCAACTGGAGGTGGACGGTGTTTGGGAGAAACTTGATAAGAGTTTCTCCTCTGTAGGTAAATGGTTTTCTACCTTTGGAAGTAGGTTATTAGAGGTGTGGTGCAGCTGCCAGGGCAGCTGACTTCGGAGCACAGGGCTCACGGTTTGATCCCCGGCTCCGGCGGCAGCTCAGCTCAGCACCATGTGACTCTGGGCAATAGCTCACTTAATTTCCGACACAGCCCCCAGTGCCTTGAGACCCGTAAGGGTGAGTAGTTCGCGCTTTACAAATACGGATTTAGATTTATTAGGAAAAATAATAATGCCAGTTATTTCGGTAGCCATAATAGTCTTAGTGATAATAACAACATATAAATGTTACAAGTGTAAGAAAGGGAAAAAGGAAATGTCAGAATGGGAGAGTAAACAAAGAGCAAGAAAGAGAAAAAGAGAGGAAATTGAGCTAGAAGAATACTATAAGAGGATGAAAGATATAGATGAAAGTGCCATAAAAGAGAGAAGATTACAGAGTTTTATATAAAATGAAGATGGCACTCGGTATGGTAGGTATTTTATGATGGCTCTAGAAAGCCATCAGAGGGGGGATTGATGGAGCAGGAATTCGAGAAAAGACACCTGCTGAAATTAATACCCCCATAATACGTACTAACAGTAAGTAGTAATAGAAAATTAACATGCACCTTACATGAACACGAGGGAAAACTGCTTTGCGCATGCATGCACTAACGTGAAAATAATATATGAAAGAACTAAAATTGTATTTACATTGTGCTTTGAAAGAAACGAGAAATAATGCATGACTAGGCCGCATGTGCATTTCTTAGTTTGCATGTTGCAGTTTGCATTGAATTAATAATGTCGGTTTGCATAAGGCTATGCTAGGAAAAAAGCATTAATAAAGGGATAGTACAAAGGTGGGTGGTAAACAGTGAAAATTACATTATCACATAATTAATGAATGTTCGTTTTTTATTCGTTATAGTGAGACGGATGAACTCCATGTTTTATTATATTGACCAAATTGAAGGCGGGTTGGAAATTAAAGTAAATGCTGTTCAGACAAAAGCATGTTGAAGCACTGAGCACAGCAGAAGAGATGAAAGAGTTGAAGGCCAATGTGATGATCGTCTGCCAAGCAACGTGACAGATCGTGGGATAGAAGGACATTTCCTGAAGACATTGCTTGAAATGTATAAAATTGTAACTTAGACTTGATTGTGTGAATGTATAATATATGAGCTAATGAGAAATGGGCATAAAGCAAAGAATAAGCTTAAGAGTGAATGAAGTCATCATGGTGTGACATACCACCCCCAAAGTCCACCAATCAACTGCTTAGTTTCATGGGAGGTTTCAATTGATGTGGGACGGACATGTAGGTTAGAAGGTATAATTGGGGTGTCTTTAGGGGTGTGGTTTAGCACGTTAGGTGGGGAGGCTGAGAGAGGGGGATGCGTCGCAATCCGTCGGTGAGAAGAGAGGCCTAGCTGATTCCTGTCCTGTCCTGATCCTGTCCCTGAAATCTATTTTGGGGGATCCCCACCACCACTTAGGCCTGAGGGGTGGTTTTCACTACAAATCCGATGGGTTTGTATTAGTCTAATTCGTTCTTCTTCATAATTTACTCGCGAATGTATTTTTGTCTCTGAAACTTTTTTGTCTTTATCTATCCACTCCTTCATGCAATATTGTCATTGCTTATTGATGAGTTCTGTTCATTTGATTGCTGATGTTCTCTCTCCTTATGTGAGTTCATTGTTTGCATTTATGACCGTATGCATTTGAGCATTTTATTACATGATTTGAGATAAACTTTATTAACTTCAACGAGAGTCTGTGGTTATTTAGTTTATAAATGATTAGTTAGATAAAAGAGTATCATTACCATCAACTATTCAACTAATTGGTTCATCGACCAAGTAGAGGAAGAGTTGATTGATGAATAAGATAGGTATTTGGGGAAAAAATGCCATATATGAACAGATATGAGAAAGAGAATTGAACTTGTATAAAAATTGACAACCAGCACATCAGGGATTTGGGTGAGTGTGTATGGGCCATTGTTCTGCTATATTATTGAGTATTGATCCCTGATTAGGTATTGGCCGCGCGCTGGATCAGTGGCTTGCGAGATCTGATTCTAAGCAAAATTTAATTTCCAAATTTTGGACGTATGCAGTTCAGCTCAGATGTTGAGAGCCTTGCAGATGGAAATCTTGCAGCGTGTTATCAAAGGACTTTGCTCCAATCTCGTACATGATGTAAAATGAACTGTAAATAAAGCTGAGATTTTAAGATGATAACCTAGGCCCGAGTGGAAGAAGAAAAGATTTAGGTACCTTTCCGTAGAAGAAGAAAGAGCGCTAGGGAAGTCTTTGAATTGTATCGTAAACTAAGTAAGAACACATTCCAGGACTTCAAATCATTGCATGAACTTTGTGCACAACAAATGAGAGGCAGAAAAGGACTTTGTTTGAGCCTCTTGCAATTTACAAACCGAGCTCGATCCAAAATAAAGTCTGGAAATTCGAACCTTAGACAGAAATGTACAATAGGCACACTTATAGTAGGCGTAGTCGTAGTTATAGCAATAGTCATTACTATATCCATGGTGGAGTCGCAGGAAACAAAGGCTGAGGGGGTGGAAGTACGAGGGACATCCACACCTTCTACCTCAAGCATTGAGGAAGGTACCTCAAAGTCCAATAAGGCTATAATAGAAGAAACTAGTCGCTTATTGCTCGTAGATTTACCTAGAGGTGATTACAAGTTGAATGCGTATGCAAAGCTGTTGAATGAGTATGTGAGTATGATGGATGTGAGCGATTGTTATGTGTGCATGCAGTTGCCCACATCAGTTGAGGAGGGAATTAGATATCATCACCTTCCCCTGACATATGGTATCACTTGCAGTGTATTGCTTAGTATGTTCTATGGCAAGGGACATTTTGAGTATTACTTTTCCAATTACGATGTAGTGCTTTCAGAGGTTCCAGCCTACAAGCACTTGAACAAGTATGATTACTATAAACAAGAAGAGAGAATGGCCAAGTACTTTGTTCCTATTGTCATATTAGAGACAGTCTACGCACACCAACACAATCTGACCTGCATGCTGACAGATGTAGAAAAGAAATTTGTAGACCAGATAGACAATAGGCATAGGCAATCACTATTCGGACCAGACATTAGACACAAAAAGATTGAGTGGACTAAGGAGGAGTTGACCCATAAAGCAAAGAGAAGGTATGGTTCAATAGCTCTAGACTTACAGCAATGAGGGAAGCTTTGCATTAGACAGCCATAGACATATTATGGTAAGGTATTTGTGGGTGAGATTGTATGTGATCATATTTTCTTGATTGAAGATTCTGTGAAGAAGTCCTTGCTGCACACGATAAAGGTGGTGCCAAATGTGTATTTTGTGTGCGGAAAGAATGCGTATGCTCGATTAGAAGGGATACAAGTACAGGAGAGATTGTGGGAGATGTGTTTGGAGCAATGATACTAAGTTTGGGAGTTGTTCTGAATGATGTGAATATTAGAAAATTGTCAACTCTTGTGGATAAGTTGTCAGTGAATACAGCTCAGTTCATGTTGCTTATAATGGAGAGATGGTTAAGATAGGGGCTATGGTGATGCAAAACCGTCTTGCTTTAGATGCATTGCTAGCAAAGGAAGGCGGAGTCTGTAAAATGTTGAGGGTTCAACAGTGCTGTACTTATATCCCCGATCATAGTAAGGATCTGAGGAACTATATAAGTAACATCACTGAGATACATCATGAGATACATGATCTGGCAACAGAGGGAATCTGGGATAAAATTGGTCAAGGATTTGGGAAGGTTGGAAGTTGGTTTGCAAATCTTGGGAAATGACTTCTTGGCTGTATCTTGAAACCGATCATAATAATTGTGATCTGTGTCATCATATTACTGGGTGCCGTCAGAGCTTATAAGTGGCATAGATCAAGACAGGTTAAGTATTCTCTTAGACCAGATAAAAGGAGAATGGAGAGCCTACAGGACAGTCACTATGAGAATCTCAAAAATATGGAGAAGTTTAGACATGGAAAAATGGCTACTACCTCTGTTTAGGTCAGTCTTTTCTGCAGGGAGATCATTTTTACTGAGATTTAACTGATTGTGATGTCACTAGTCATCAGAGGGGGGGGCTGATAGAGCGCAACTTCTCTTTTTATTTGTAGAGGTGAGTTATAATCATGGTTAGTCCGCATCCACATATAATCCGTTGTATTATGTTATTGGAGTGTGAATTTTAATAACATGTAGGCAAAGTGTTAGAGTTTTTCTTCATGTAACCAAAGAATTAATGTAGTAAATGTACGAATTTAGGTAACCATATATGTGTGAAGTATATTCATGACTAATGAGCATATGTTTTATAAAGGCTCCTATAATGTATCTATAGTAATAGTTCATATATGCATGTATTTTAAATGTGTGTACTGTTTTTATGTTAGCCGGAAACTTGGTAGGCCTAACTTTCGTTTCTCTCTGTTCACTCTCAGGTTGAATGTTGTTAATTAGAATTTATGTGCTTGTGAAATTCTCTCCTTTCACATTTCCATTGCAGGTGCAGGAATTTGTCCTCGTTAGTTTGAATAACGTCTTTGTTTTAGGAGTCGGACAGACCTAGTGAGGAGAGGATGCCTTTGAACAAGCGGAGCCGATAATGTAGGAAGATGTTATTCGTGTCTGGAAAGGCCTGGGAACCAGGATCATCAAACAAGAGACTGGATGTCCATTACCTCGTGGAAGGTTAACTAAAAAGAAGTGTCTAATTGGATGAAGTGGTCTTGTGATGTATTCGGGGGTGGTATTCGACTTTTGTATTGGGGTTAAGGACAGAGTCAGAGCACACTTCTGCTTTACCTGAAGAGAGGAGAGTATCTTAGAATGAGCTCTGTAGCTTTATGCTACTCGATCCAATTTACGTGCCTGCGCTTCTTTGGAAGTCTTCACATGCTGGCACTTTCAGGGAGCTTGCCTAGGAAAAGCAAACAGGGATGTCACGTTAGAAGTAGTGTAGAGACAGATTAAATACTTTTACTTATGAACCGCCAATGAAGAAATCTCTTGATGTAGTCTCTATAATCATTTGTGTTTTGATCCTTGAATTGGTGATTCTGTGCATGTTGTACCGCCTAAATTTAGTTTGTAGATTTGGTTTTGTATTAGTACCCACGTATCTTTACACTTTCGTTATGAGATGTTTGTATGTTCAACTTTTCTTAGCGTTATAAATATACTAAACTTGGATTAGCAATTTGTATTTCTTTGGCATCATGAGCATTGGTAATGTATAACTAACGGATGAGTTTCTTTCTCCTCCACACTTACAAAGCAGGAAGCGATAGTGAAGTGTGGCATCTCCATAGGAAGTTGACGGACATAGAGGATTGTACCCAACGCAATAATATCTGCTTTCATTTTGTGCCGGAGGGGCTGGAGGCAACAGACATGTTTGGATTCCTGCCTGCATTTTCTTGAAACTCATTGGGCTCACCTTCACTTCTCTGCTGGAATTTCATCCTATCTGATTTATAGGTGACACACACCTTAATGCTCCTAGGCCGATTATTGCATGTATTATATGCTACCATCAGGCATGGTAGGTCATCGCTGCAGTCAAGCAGCAGAATGTTCTCTTCCTTCATAATGACGTCACAATATATGTGGCTGCGGATTTCTCACATGATACTGTTGTGCGCCGTAAGAAATTGCTGGTGCTCCGGCCACTGCTTTGCATACTGAAACTCAGCTATGGCCTTTTGTAGCCGGCCACAATACTTCTCACTATCAATGGGAAAAACCAGTAGTTCTATGACCCAGGAGAACTAGAACAATATTTGCCCACCTTCTTGGAAATGGACATGGATGCCACGCTCCTCGGACTGCACTCCTCTACCAGGGGCAACCTGCCTTGTCCACTGATAGACAGCAGAGTTCTGCTTCCGCCTCTCCTGAACGCCTGAGGCTGGACTCTGTACTTAAACAATGGGAGGGCAAGGAACCCAGGCCAGGTGCAGACACGGCTGACAGGGGCTTGAAAAATCGCGCTCCCCTATAAAACTGTAATCTTAAAGAACCTTGTGCCGACTCCTGAGCGCTTCCTGTCTGCACCTCTGGTAAGATCCACCGGATGTATTGAAAGACGGGACATTCTCCATATCAGCCTTTCATAGGATGCTTCTGGGGGATGAATGGGGTTAATACTTTGGGCTTTTGAGGGGCCTCTGCACTTTGGTTTGCTTGTATTGGCTGCACAACTGTTTGACATCCTACTTTCTACTTCGCAGAGTTGTCCTGAGATGTATTTGTAGTACTGGATGTCTTTAAGCACTGCGACGTTCATGAGGGAACTATTTACCTGTGTGGGCACAGAGTCATTCTTTGCTCATTTTGTTGATTGGGAGTGTCAGGTGGGCATGGGACTGGGGGGTAAGCTCGCTAGTTTTTGTAGTTTGGTGTCACCTTTGTGCCTATTTTGTGGCACTATGCTTAACTTTCCTAAGACTCCTTGGGTTGTTGCCTTGGTGGTGGTTCCTGCACTAGTTGTATCCCTTTCCCCAGTATCAGTACTGTTACCTCCATGGCTGTTGCCTGTTGCTCCCATTTGGGCACCATATTGCTTGAGCATTCCCCCACCCTTGTTTCTTTGTGTGTTGACTATTGTTCCCTGTTCGCTTGCACATGTCTGCCCGCTACAAGTACACCCCACGGACATGCCACTGGGGCCCCAATGCCTCCTCATTTTATCCCTCTATATGAGTGGCCTTACTCACTTCATTAAGTGAAAGAAAACACTCACAGATAATTGCGTCACAGTCCCCTAACTGCCTTCCTGCAGGAAACTCATCTGTCACCTTTTGAATTGGACAAACCTAGGAGGGACTGGGTGGGGAGGGATGTAAGCAGTATCCTTTTGTCCACTACACTACTGACTGGCCTGCGTCTTCCCAGAAACAGTGCCAGGTTGCCAACCTGTTCCCTGCAACCTAGACAAATCCCCTGGGCCGCTATGTTTTTGTGAAGGACAGGACCCTGGGCCAGACCTCGATCATAGATCCCCCAACAAGGATCGGTCGCACTTCTTCTCCTCCCTGTCAAGACTCCTGGTGGATTTTCGACGGCTCTTCCGTTGCACTGAAGAAGCGTCGCCCCACTTAAATGCCCCAGAGATGAAAAATAAAATGGTAATTCGTTACCATTTTATTTTTCATGCCCCTTCCTGAACAGAGCATCAGGGTGGGGGCCTCTGCTGTATGACAGCAGCAGGGAGGAGAGGGGGCTGTGTCTGCACTGTAAAGTGTGCATTTCTTTTTAACCAGCCGTCTTGTGACCGCCAGCCACACATGCGCACTTTAAACATCTCTAACCCAACATGGCTTAAGATGGCTGGGTTAGAGCAAGTGCATGCCTCCAGAGTGCTGTGGAGCGCCAAGTGAGGCAGCTCCCTCCAATCAGGGCACTGCTCTCATGCTGTTGAGAGCAGCGCCCGCTTTGGTCAAGGGAGTTTCCTGGTGGCCAGGCTGCAGAAGCAACGAGGATGTCCGGAGTGAAGAAGTTCTGTCGAGTAAGGTAAGTGTTTCTTTTTTATTTTATATGCGCTCGCCTACCCGTCCCCCACCCCTCCCCTTAGATACCAGCCACCTCTGGGAGTTGGTAACACCAGGGTGATTATGGTGAGGGTAGTGAAATGTGGCACTGGATGCCCAACTTGAATGAACTAGCCCTCTGGATAAAGCCAATGCTAAGGCCAGGGCAGTAATGCATGACATAATGGAGGACCATGGGTTGCAGGATCCCTGGTGTTTGACACACCCTAAGACAGAGAATACACATTATTAGTCTGTATGCATGGAACTTGTTATTGGATTGATTTCTTTCTCCTATCCCACTCTTCATTGCTCTCTCTGCTTACCTGTGCTATAGCGCTAGGGGGATCTCAGATCATGCTCCTGTCATACTGGAGCTCAAACTTGGACATGTCTCCCCTCCCTCTAAGCACTGGAAGTTAAACCTCTCCAATTATTGGATGTCTGAGATCAAGTGACAGCTGCAGGAGCACTTTCACAGATATCTGAGTAACAATGAATATACCTCATCTTCTGCACAGGTTCTTAGCGCGGCGGGAAAGGCCACTTTAAGGGGTGCTCTGATGTGAGACTCAGCACTGCACAAGCAAAGGCCAGAGTCACGAAGGCTAGGTTGCAGGGTGACATTCGGACCTTTCAGAGGCTTACACGAGACGTCCAACCCTGGATCTCCAGGGTCGGTTGGAACTCACCAAGTATGAGTTGAATACCCATTTTTCCTCCCAGGTCGAATAAGCCCTGCTCTACCTGAAGTGGTAGCACTATAAACAGGAGGGAAAGGCAGGTAGGCTCCTGGACATGCAGCTGCACCAGCAGGAGGCTGGCAGTGCCATTTTGGCTATCATTGGGGAGCAGGGGGACCTACTAACCCACCAGGTGGAGATCACCGAAGTGTTTGCCCATTTCCTTGGTGCTGTTTATCGCTCGGAGGCTCCAGATGATTGTGCCATAGAGCAAGACTTTTTCAGGACCGTCCATTTGCCCACCTTGTCGGAGGCTGGGCATCAGCTCCTTGAAAGTGAGATTACAGAGGACAAGATATCGGAGGCCATCAGGAGAATGCCCAATAACAAGGCACCGGGGGATGATGGATATTTATTAGTTTCATCTTGAAACCTAATAAAGACCCTACTAGTTGCGCAAGCTGCTGCCCCATATCGCTTCTCAAGGCAGATATGAAGGTGCTTGCGAAGGTCCTAGCCACTCGCCTCAAGTGGGTTACTTGAACCTTTTTCATAACTCCCAAGTGGGGTCATGCCGGAACTTTCTTCTTGTAACCACATGTGACTCCTGGCTAACATCCTTTAGCATGTGGGTGATGATAGGGACGATAAGCTCCTTCTGTCTTTGGACGCCAAGAAGGCTTTTGATAGGGCAGATTTGAGGTACTTATTCTGTATGCTGGACAGGGTAGGGTTGGGTCCCACGTTCTTGGCCAAGGTCAAGTGGCTTTACACTTCCTCCACTGCACATATTGACTGTGTCGGCCACTTGTCTCTCACCTTCCCCATCCTGCGAGGGACAAGGCAGGGGTGCCCACTACCCTCGCTCCTGTTCTCATTAGCATTGGAGCCCTTGGTGGTCACCATTCACCAGTCAGCCCTTATCCGAGGCGTTGATACCCCTGCAGGCGATAGCAAGATCCTGCTTTATGATGATGACATTATGTTGTCTTTGAGTGACACGGGGGCTTCTGCTCCACATCTTATCTCCTTAATTGACATTTTTTTGGCCTTCTTGGGGGACAAGATCAACTTGGCAAAGAGCGAGGTGCTTCACTTGACACCCTGTGACCCCGGCACTCTCTGGCTAAGTTTGGCTTTGAAGTACTTAGGCCTGCTGGTTAATAATGGTCTGCATAATATGGTGCAGGACAACATACAGCCCCTTCTTGCACCAATGGAGCAGGACTTCACTCGGTGATCTACTCTGCAGGTCTACCTGTGGAGGAGAGCCAGATGATCAAAATGGTCATGGCTCCATGGTTAAAGCCTGTGAGACTGAACACTGATACTAAGGCAGGAGTCTTCGCCTGCCAGATATGCACATGTACTATCTTGTGCACCATCTCTCTCAGGTGGCTTACTTTTTGGCCTTCCACGCTGGTCCTCCTGGGAACACAAAGTGGCCCAAGCCTCCACAGGTTTGGGACACCTGTACATTGCGCAGGCTTCAAGGTCCTCCGCTTTTGAAGGCTACTTGGGCAACGAGGAAGGAGGCACATTGACTCCTAGGACTCCATCACACGGTCCACAAAGGAGCGCCATTGTGGTGCAATGAGGACATAACTACTACTCAGTGCCCATTTACCTGGGTCTTTTAGGAGGAACAGGGGATTAGGATGGTTGGGAACCTCTCGGAGGGCAAATCCTTTAGTTCATTTGAGATGCTTACTCCAATCGCAGTTATGGCGTTACTGTCAATTGAGACATTGCCTTAGGAGACTTTTTGGGTGGGACCCTATCCATCTCCCCATCTTGCTGATATTGGACTATCTCAGGCTACAGGGTCTTTCTAGGGGGCTGTCTCTAATCTGTATCAAATCCTTATTGACAATGTTTACTCTGAGGATATGAACCGCATCTAGGGTTTATTGGCAGGAGCATCTGAGTACAGAATAATCGGACAAGGACAGGAGGGAGGTTTTGGACTACCATGACCATTCCCTCAGGGAGACACGTCTCAAATATTCTTATTTCATGATTCTCCATAACTGGTACTGGACGCCGTATAAACTGTGCAGAGCACGGTTACTGCAGACAGATGCCTGTTTGCATTGCTCCTCTGCTGCATGTGACTTGTTTAATGTCTTAGGGTCCTGTCCTGATCTGGTTCCCCACTGGTGCTCTGATTGCCAGATCTTCCACTCCACTAGCTACTGTTATGATTAGTAAAGATAACAGTACTGTAGGCAGGTGGCTCTCTATATAGTGTACTAAAGTGAAGTACACTGTGCAGAGAGTCCAGTGAATGCCCAAATGGTATACAGAGTTAAAAGCAGATAATGCTAATGCTCTTTTTGTGGTAGTGTGGGTGAGCAGTTAGGCTTATCAGAGAGTAGTGCTAAGCATTTGTTGTACACACAGAGGCAATAAATGAGACACACACTCAAGAATAAATCCGAAACCAATTTATAAAAATAATAGCAATTTTTATGTAATTTTTAAGACCAAAAACACAGTTCTAAGGTAAGTAGTTTCAGATTATGATTTTTCAAAGTTCGGAAAATATATCACTTTTGTGTGCTATTACACCCCATTGAAAGCAATGGGAAAAAAGCAGAAAAATGCATATAAAATCAGGCAATGCTTTCACGAAGTTCACCTTCTTGTTTTAGGTTGATGTCGGGACTAGGTCCAAAGTTCCACTAGGAGAAGTTCGGGAGTGTCCCGGATCGGCCGGAAGCAGAGTGCTGAGAGTCTTGGAAGTTGGAGCATAAAGACGAAAGGGCCAACTTGAAAACATACTGCACAGGAGGACTTACAGGTAAGGAGGGAGGAGGTCACAAGGGCTTGGGGACCGTGGGAGCACAGCTGGTTGGCCGTGGCCAGGTGCAGAGTGAACAGGTCAGCCGGGCATCGTGCGTCTTGAGGTCTTCACGGTCAGGAGCAGGCAACTTGGAGAGGTGATCTTAGGAAAGCTGGGCCACTCAGGAAGTGGGTCTTGGGTGTCTCGACGTCCCTTAACAGGTGCAAGCTTCTGATTCATTGGGAATCTGGTGTGGACTCTTCTTCTTGGTCCGGTACCCCGAGTATTGGTGAACCACAGCTCCAGTAGGTCCTGGTGACTCCAAACCTGGTATGGAGTCAGATCTGACCCTCTGGAGCTGTTGTACCCTTTCTTGCTTTGGTTCAGCATCAAGGTCATTGGGGAGCAGCAAGTCGACAAACCGGACTTCATGGGATTGGTGCCTGCAGTGTCCAAGGGAGTGATACCTTCACTTCAAGGGAGCTTCTCAGTGATTGCATGAAGGCTGGGGGTGTGCCGGGGTCCCTGGAGTCCTTTCAGGTTAAGGATGACACAGCAGGCAGTGTTTGTCAAATCCTTGAGGCACTAGGTAGGGTTTGGCTCCTTTTTCTTCAGCAGCAGGGCTTAAGTTCTCGTGCAGCAGGTCTTATTTGTCCTGGTCTTCTCTTGTCCAATAAATCTGATGTTCAGGTCTCAGGGTAACACCTAAATACTGAATTTAGGGGCGTTACAAGAGATATATACTGAATTTAGGGGCTTTTCAAGGGATATACACTGAATTTAGGGGCGTTACAAGGGGTGACAAGTAGTAGCCAATGGGCTACCTACCTTTAGGGTGTCTACACACTCTAGTGACCACTTCCTGTGAGAAGGGGCACTACCTTAGTCCTGATAGGTTTTTCCTCCACCATCCCAAGATGCCCTAGGGGTGGTACAGGCTAAGATGGGACCCTCTTCCAAATCCAACTAATTTACCCGCCTTTCCTCCCAACAAAAGGGAAGCAGGAAAGAGGGCGTGCCTTCCCCCACTATCTGGAGGTTCCTGGGTTGGATTTCAAGGGTGAGACATCGTCCTTGAAGCTTCTCACCCAGGAAGGCCATCCTGTCCTGGAGGAGGTGTGAAGCACCTCCGTCCAGAGCAGGCTTTGTTCCTGTCCTCTGAGAGCACTGGCTCTCACCCCATGAGGTCAGAAACATGTCTGTTGGTGGCAGACTATAGAAAACAAGTCAGAGACCACACCAGTGTTTGGTAGGTTTTCAGGGGAACCTCTAAAAGGGTCTCCTTTCTGAATGTATTAATAGATCCAACACTGCCATCAGTGAGGATTTATTAAGACAAGATGTTTGGTACCAAACATCTTAGAAATCAGTAAGGCCCCCATGGAGCTAGGAAGTTCGTGATCACAAGTATCCAGCCCATGTACTCTTTATGGCTTCCTTGTGCGCTTACAATATTTCATAATAGACTGGACATTGTAGTGGCATATCTGCTCATGCTGATATGCCCTCACATAGTATTTAGTGCACCCTGCCTTAGGGTGAAAGGACTGCAGTATGGGTCACTTACCTATATCTTATGCAGTGTATGAGTGGCATGGTACACAGGGCTGCGTGCCATGTCAACTCTTCTGATTTCTCTGCACCAAGACATGATGCCTGCAATGGCAGAGTGCATAGCCTTGTTGAGGGGTCCATGGGGTGGCACAACCAGTGATGCAGCCCCAGAGGATCACATTCAGTACCCATGTCCTAGGAACCAGGGGCACCATTTACTAGGGACTTACATGGGTAGCTGAAGTGGTGCCAATCATGGTACAGTGTTTGGAAAAAAGATCTGGCACTGGGAACCTGGTTAGCAGGGACCCAGTGCACTTACAGTTCGAAATCACATCAGGCAAAAAGTGGGGGCTAACCATGCAAAAAAGAGGCACTTTCCTACAATTAAGTTGTACTAAGAAGGTTTATTACACACCATCAGCTTTTCAGTCAGAGCAACTATCAGTCTCAGTGTCGCCAGAACACTCAGCACTTACAACAATAAGGATGGTTCCAAAGAGAGGGGGTGTGGCAGGAGAACCAAGAAGGAGGGGGAAATGTTGCGCATTGGTGCTACCCAAACTAGTATTCAGGTAATTACAACACATCTCCTTATCAACAATATGAAGAGAATGAGACTATGTACAATTTGATTAAAAAAAAGCGGATGATAATAAACATGTATAATACATTTTGAAGTGTCCTGTGGTCCTTCAATATTGGAAAAGGTACACAACATAAGAATGACTGAGCAAATATGTTCTATAGGATCCCTAGTATTTATTTTAATACATTTTGAAATCTTTATGCCATTCTGGCACCTTCCTTTCCCTTTTTGTTTTACATATTTGCTGATTGTTGTTGTTTGTGTTAACATGCATTAAGCCAGGTTGGGTAGAGTTGGAATTGTGTGACACATTCCTCAATTTGGAGATTTTGTCCATTCACCAGGTTTGGCAGTTTTGTAGGTGACCACATTCTTACCTATCCATGTTATAGTCATAGGTTTCAAGATCTGACTACACTCCTTCATTCTGTTTCCTAGTAGTTTGGTTTTCACCCAGTCCCCCTAATTGAAATTGGAGATCGTGGTACAGTTTTTCTCATCATATCTCCTTTTATATTCATTTTAATGTATTTGAATTCTATCCATAACCTGTATCCTGGAGATCAAAACTTGTTTTTCTTTTCTAAGCCAATTAGCAGATAGTTTGGTTTTCGTTTGTCTCCCTTTAAGAGAATCAAACTGTGACACACCTGTGACTGTGTTAGGGCTGGTGCCATATACCCATATTGTTTCTTGAAGTGCATCAGCAATGAAAACATGGTTTATTTCTGCTCTTTGCATACATTCCTTAACCATGCGATTCATTCGTTTGACCATACCATTTGATCTGGGACAGTAAAAGGCTGTTTTCATGTGTTTTATGGACAATTTCTCTAAAAATTCTTGCATTTGGTGTGAAGGAAATTGTACCCAATTGTCCGTTATAGGAACATTTGGAATCCCCTCATTAAAAAAAATATTTCAAAAATGTTATTATTATACCAGTGGTGATTTGATAAACACACTTAGTTAGAACCCATCGTGTATGGTAGTCTATTAGTACGAGTATGAATCATTAATTTAATGATTTGTAGTTAAGTGGCCCAATAATATCAAGTGCAATTTGGGACCATGGTTTGTTAGGAATTTCACCAGGATAGAGGGGGGGTTTGCGCGTACTTAGGACTTAGTCACTGTTAGCACAGTCTCTACAGTTATGTCTAAATCTTCTACCATTGCATCCATTTGAGGCCACTAACAGTCGTTTCTAATTTTGTTCTGAGTCAGGCTGTGTTCTAAGTGTCCTTCGTGGGCCAACTGAGTTAATTTCTCTCTCATAGTAAGGGGAGGTACAATTTTGTCTTCTCTAAAAATGCATTTCTCTGTATCAGTCAATTCCATTCTTATTTCCTAGTATTTACTTATGTGGTCGGGTAATTTGTTCTTTTGTGTGGGCTAACCGTCATGAATGTAGTGGCGGTGAGTGGTTAATTCCTCATCATTTTCCATACTCTTTTCCCATTAATCTTGTCCTACACTAGATAGAGTTACTTCTAATACAGTATCCTCCGGGAATTCTTCCACGTCATCATTTTGTTCTTTGTGGGGATTTCAGGAGAGAACGTCAGCTACACTATTCTTGGGTCCTGGCAGGTCTTGTACTTTAAATGTGTATCTTTCCAGTCCAAGCACCCACCAGAGATTCTGGGAGTAGTTCTTTCTGACTCTTTTGTAGTGAACGGATGAACTAATGGTTTTTGGTCTGATTTTATGGTGAATGGGATCCCCCATAAGAAGAATTTAAAATGCTTGACTGCCCAGTAGCAGTCCAGTGCTTCTTTTTTCATGACAGAGTACCTGTGTTCAGCTCCTTTGAGAGCCCTGGCCACAAATGTAATTATATGCTCAGGTTGTTGGGCTCAAACCTTCCCAGTGATGGGGCATTGGTTATGGCGGATTTAATTTTGTGGAAGGCAATGCGACAATTCTCATCCCATGCAAATATAGTACTCTTTCTTAGTAGGTTCCATAAGGGATCCACTATATCAGCGAAACCTGCTACAAAGTTTGAATAGTATTCAGTAAGTCTAAGAAAGGACTTCAAATTATCCTTGTTGGTCAGAGCAGGGGCTTTCCTGACTGATTCCATCAATTCTATTTAAGGTTTGATGCCTTCTTGTGAAATTGTATGGCCCAAATATTCTACAGAGGTCCCCTCTATACCGCATTTTTATTTTTGTGTGGTCAAGACTAATTCTTTTAGTTTGTTCAACACTGCTCTGAGAGTGCTGTTATGTTCCTCTATACAGGGGCCAAAAATCAGGATATCATCTTGGAAACAGGAGGTTTTGGGAATGTTCTATAATAAGTGTTGCTCAGTCTCCGAGCCATGGAGTTTCTGTCATCAGCACTTCTTCTCCCTTTTTCCACAAGAGCAGTTCAAACATGAATAGCAAAATATCCTAGTTTGCAAATGTTTGCTATATAATTATGGCTCTGCCATATTTGACACATAGCACAACATCTGATGCATAATCTGGCAATCTTAACTAATAAATTGTTTGTAGCTCACACGGATCATCAAGTTACAAAAAAAATAGAATTTTGTTGCTGCAATGTGGACAGCCCTTCGCAAAGGTTGATTGATCACCTTTCTCACTGCTGTATTTGTATGTTACACTGGCACTAATAAGGCAAAATCTTTCTAGAGACTGTTAGCATCAGAAAATATACTGCATTACACTGCAGCCTCTTTTTTGCTGCATAATTTAGTCAACACTGCGGCATAATGTTGTCCTCCTTTGCTGCATAATTCTAGTGGCCCCCAAAGCAGGTAGCACATGTTAAAAGTGCTAGTGCATTAAACAGAGAGACTGTGAAGTTTGCAAACTTAAGGGCCTATTACGATGGCGGTCGGAAAACCTCCCCGACCGCCATGGTAACGGGAAAAGACCGCCCGCAAGGGCCGCGACATAACCGCCGGTCACATTAGGATGTTCCTTGCTCGAAATCCGACCGCAGCGGTCGGATCGCGGGCCTTAACATTGAGGTGGTTGCTGCTGCCCGCAGCACCGCAGCGATGTCCAAATGAGCATGTCCTGCATCCTGCACTGCGTGGCAGGCACGACACAGTGCCTGCCACCTGGTACAGGGACATGTAGGGGGGGGCCATGGGTACCCCCCCAGTGCATCCACACCCCCCACAAAACATTGGGGGTCCACAACGGGCCCCCGGAAGACAATCACCGCATGCCTTTCTATGGCGGTCTGACCGCTGAGGAAAGGCTGGCTACCGCCGGCATCATAATCGTACCGGCGGAGCCTGCCCTGCACCGCTACCATTATCCTGGTCCTTCTCCATCCGCAGGGCAGGAGTGCGGATGGCAACCGGTGGAAAAGCGGCGGTCATAATTTCCCACCGCCGCGCTCACCACCGCCATCCTAATCTGACCGGCGGTTTTCTGGCTTGCGATCGCGGCGGATGTCCGCCGCAGGTCCGGTGGTTGCCACCGCCGGCCGGGCGGCGGTCATCGGACCGCCATCGTAATAGGCCCCTTAGTTTGGTGTGTGTGTAAATCCTGCATTGCTGATCCCTGGTGCGTTGCAGCTACTACTGCTGAAACAAGGCCAAAGGAGGTACCAATGGGTGAGGTGGACTGGCCTCAAGGGCAGGGCCGGCTTTAGCACTGGTGGCACCCTGTGCAACGTTTGTTGGTGCGCCCCAATGACCACCTCCACCATGGATTCCCTCACTACCACCCTTTAACAGTGCCCTTCAATTCTCCATAACCACACTCTCTCTCAGTTGCATTTAATTTGATTTACAGCGCCGCTCATACCAGTGTAGGGTTTCAGAGCACTTCACATCAAACACATTACACAGAGACAATCAATTATACATGTATAAATCACTGTATAGGAAATGTTACATATGACAAAGGACTACAAGGTGTAGGAGTCACATGACAACCATACTAGTAGACAATATAGTTTAAAAGTGATTGGTCTGGAGAAACACAAACTGAGAATTTAAAATGTTATACCATGGTTGGAGGTTCTCTTTAATAATCAGATTTGATTTCCATCTGAATGAACACTTTTTGCAACATTAGGATTATCATAGACTGTGGAAAAAAACCATAACGTTCTAATTTATACCTTGCAGTTTGCGTGCAGCTCTTAGATGACAGTTAATAGCTCAGTGTTCTTTGTTAGGATTTTAACTTATAAACAGCAAGTAACAAAAGGATCTCTCTGACAAAAGCAGTAACCCACTGACCTATTTACATTTGGTGCACTTTGTAATCTGCATGGTACATGTTCTTTGCAGCAGGCACATTAACCTTCTGCGCTACCTTTCCATGAGTTATAACTTTCACTAGACAAAACTGATCTTTCTCTCTCTAGGAAGACCATTAATCACCAGAGTTATCATGACATTTTTATTGTTTCTGAAAATTGTTGGAGGCCAGGAAGGAGGTAGCAAGTGCTTTTAAAACCATAATATACTTGCAAACACGACACCCCCACCCAAAGTCATCTCCCAGTGCAGTCACACCTGTTGCACCGCCCTGGAGCCGGCCCTTCTCAAGGGTCCTATGACCTCAGTGACAGAGTCACTGTAGCGCTAAGGTGTGCTGTTTCATAGGCCTGCCGGCATGACTGCAGGTGAACTTCAGTATGGATTGTCGTGGACAGGCATCAAGGTTAACCTACACTTGCCACCTCTGGGGACCACCTGCTGGTGCTAAGACACCAGGGCTTCTAAGGTCTTGCAGGGCCTTCTAAGGTCTAGCATGGGAATGTGCTCCCTCAGGAGAGTGGTCTGGGGGGACTGGTCATGAAGGCAGAACCTAATTTCCCACTTCCAAATTCGGCAGCTCTGACTATAGTGCCACATCCTCTCCCCCACTGAACACCATACTGCCCCACTCAGAGAAACTTGCACTGCCTTCAACTACAACCCAATTGTGCCCCGCTATAAACACCTGTAAGCGACTCAATTCAAATTATGCCATAGACAAGAGCAATATGCTGCCTGGAAAAAAAAGTAACAACATCCTGGAAAAAGCAAACACTCATAGTGAATGCAAGATTAAGTAAAGCATGTGAAATGTAAGCAGGAACAACTTGGTTACTATAACGCTTTTACACTCACTATTCAGAAATCAGTGAGTACTTTTGCCTGAAAAGTTAAGGACATGACTACAGGGCCCGGAAGGGACACATTTCACTGTCCATTGCTTATATCCTTACAAAACGTAAGCAGTATGGTTTAAAAAGACAACATCTGTGAACACAGAGTCGCTGTACACAATTTGTTTACCAATCCACCCATCAATCAGGCATTGCAATACCTCCAGGATTGGTGCACATCCCCACCTGGGGAAAACAATGCTGTTCAAAGAAAGACAAGAAAACAAAAGTAGCGCTTCACTGGCAATCTCTGTAAAGTGATGCTAATGTGTTTAGGTGTGAATAAAATCAATCTGGCCACTTTGCCTTGCTTTATTTGTTTTTTAATTAATTTTTCATATGTTGAAACTTTTATTCCCGAGACTGCACTGTGGAAAAGAAAAATGTCAGAAAAAGAAGACAAAAGTGTTTTATTTTTTGGATCCATTTCACAGGGGAACAAATAAACGAAAGGAGGAAAGAGAGGGTGAGAACCGTTTCTTGAAGTCACGGTTTTCAGTAAGTGAGGAGGAGCTGGTGATAAAGAGAGGGAATAAGAGGAAGAAAGAGAGGGGGCAGCTGCCAGAGGCAGAGCAGAAGTGGACACTGTCCTTGTCTTCACTGGGCAAGAAGGAAGCCCTTTTCCTTGTCTGCCCGCCACGTCCATCCCCGAACGGCCACAAACGCTGAGCCTTCCTGCAGGCCTTGGGTATTTCTGCTGTCCTGGGACGAATGTTTAAAATAAAAAAGTAGGGGAACGGAATCTATTGAATAAAAGTAGTAGGGGCACGCCATGCCCTGCCGCTCCCACCCACTTCGACCACTGATTCTAAGCAACGGCTGGACTGGGAACAGCAACCAGCCCTGGCAGGTTGCTGCTCGACCGGCCCTGGGAGCGTGGGTGGGGGGAGCCACGAAGCACTGCTCCTGCTTTTCTTACGGGGGCCGATATTGCAGACAAGCCCCCTGTAAGAAAAGCAGCCCCCGCAGCCACAAAACCAGCCCCCCACCTTTCTGGCCCACCGGGGAAATGCCCGGTGCCCGCTACAGCCAGTCCGGCGCTGATTCTAAGGGGGTACGCGTGTGGGCCGTCCGTCATGGGTCACTACATTTGTTCTGTTAGGGAGGGACTCATATAGCTGGCTCTGTCTGCTGGTGCACTGGGGTTGTCCACTGTTGGCTGAGGGGATCTGTGCTGGTACCACGATATGTGGGAACACTGTTGATACCGGGCTCTAAGTTGATGTGGCGGCAGGCGGGTGGGACAACCTGTTTGGTTGATAATCCTTCTTTCCTTAGCACGACTGTGGTGAACATGCTGCTTAGTGAGACACCCGATTTGTTTGTTTTTGATGCTGTGAATGCTCCTTTATTCATGTATTTGGTTTTGTATCTTACCTGTTTGTACTACCCATTTTCCCAACGATTCCTGTCGTACTTACTCTTTCTAGTGCATCTGGTATTCTGCCTGTAAAACTCTGAAAGCCTGAATAAAGAAATATTTAAAAAAAAATTAAACAAATGAGGAAATATTTAAAAGCGGTCCTTGTAAAATATGCCATTGTATCCAGTGTGCCAGCCAAAAGCTTCTAAATTGAGATGCGATTTTTTAGGTAGGGTATGTGGTGTAGGTAGAGTTTTACTAAGTATCAGCGGTTAGTTTTAAATTTTATCATTGCATGTGGCACTATTTTAATTTATCGCATGTGCTTTATTATCTGTGCACTCTGTTTTCTATTCATACTGTGATTTGCTACCTCTGTTTTATAGTATCCTGTTAAACAATGTTCCAAATAAACGTAATTTATTAACTTTTTGGTAATATATTTAAAGTATAGGTCTTTAATTTTTAGGAAACTGTAAATCAACATGGCTTCTTAAGGAATTAAGATGCTGCATAAGCTCTTTGTTATTTCAGCTTTAAACTAGTACTTTGCATGTGGATTGATTTGAAGGCTCTGTAAAAGCCAGACAAAAGACCGTCTCGGAGAGAACTAATTTCTACAAACGTTATGGCACAGCAATTACTGCAATGAAATTTGTGCATTTAGTGATGCAACCACGGTTTTATACAATCCAATAACCAGCCTAAAGTTTTAAAGTAGTCTGCGAAATGAGAACCTTCTGAAATATACAATGTTTTATAAAACTCATCAACAATTTCAAATATTAGTCAATCGATAGTTCTTAAGAAAAGAGCCCTGCACTACATTGCCTAAAGCCTACTTCTAAAGATTTAACCTTTATATGAATAAAGAGAAGCTTGCCTGTCTCAATTCCCCAAGTCAGATATTTTGTGTTATTTGTGAGTAATTGAACTCTACGTTATTAATCATTAATCTTTTATGAACTTTTTTTTTCAAATAGAAGAGCCTAGGAAACTTCTGATCCAAGCATATCCTTAGTTAACTTCATAATGTCTTTTTAAGGATGTGTCCTGTCTAAATGAATTTATATTCTGCGTGGAAACAACTGAAATAGTGGAACATCTAATCATGGTCTCCTAGGCAGGGAGGGTTTTGAAAAATGTGTCTTTAGTAGCCTCTAATTCCAATTGCTCCTAATTGTTGCCTTTATGAATTGTTTAATGTTAAATAGCTTTCTAAACAACATTTTCGTAGCCGGGGTTGGGGGAGGGGGAGGTGGGCACTATGTTTTTATCCAGACACAATGAATGAGCCACAAAAATGGAAGTACCAGATTCAAAATTTATGACAGAAGACAGGTGGTTCATTGGAAAAAAGTAGCTTAAAATCGACGCTTTTGAGTTCATGGGACATTGATATATTTTTTTTTTATGTCCTCATATAACCTCCATGGAATAAGCATCCTCTCGGTCTTAACCATCCCAATTGCTTTTAACTTGGGGTCTGATCTCAGCTGATGTTCATGCGAGACCCGTCCACACTGTACATCATGAGCTGACCAAGAGGTGTAATCTTTGGACACATTATTCCAATTATATCCTACTGTTCAGGATCTAATAATTTCCAAAACAACCCGAGCTCTGTTCTTTTCCTGAAACCATTAACCTTTTGGTCCAAGTCTCTTAAGAATTTCACAGAATTCCACCAGCCTCTCCATGTTGGGGGGGCCACCTGGCGCCAGTTCTTACATATTTCCCTTCTTGCTAAAAGGATCAGGTAAAAAGCAAGTTTACTTTGCATTCCCGAGGGGGCATCCGCGCCCTCTGAAGACTGTACAATACCAAACAGGATTAAAGAGGAGCTTACCTCAACTTCTTTGCCCAATGCATCTGAAAGGGTCTTACCCATGTTATCCCAAAACTCTTTCAGCAGTGGGCAGGTAGTAAACATGTGGATGTTGTCTGCTTCCTGGAATCCACACCTTGTCCGTCTGGCTTCTCCACCACCTCTTATTTTGGATAGCTTAAGTGGGGACCAATAAATCCTGTGAAGTGTGAAAAAATGGTTTCTCCTTAGTGCAGCAGATTTAATCAATGGGTAAAGCATGTCTAAAGATACTTGCCATAAATTTTCCAGCTCCTCATCAGGCAAGCAGTTCTTCCAGACCAGGTAGGGATGATCCAACTTCCTCACCGATGCAGTAAGTAGATGATTATACCAAAGTGATACTTCTTTTTTCTTTAATTTTGAGTCTTGTAGGTCTTCCTCGATTGAATTATCAAAGGGAAAATGCCACTGCTGGCTCTTACACCATGTTGAGGTTTGATAATAGTTAAATCTAGATAACGTACCATTAGTCAGATTCCTCCAAGTATCCCAAGGCAAACAGTTATTTCCTTCCACTATGTCCCCCCAGCGTGTGACACCCGCTAGTTTCAGTGGCTTTGCTAGAGCATAAAAAAGGCACTCCGGTGTTCCCGGGGAGTCCCATACGGGGACCATTCACTGTAGTAGGATATGCCTAGGCTTGAACGACAATCAAACCAAAGTTTAGCAGCGGCATATAAGACCTTCAGGCAAACTTTTTAAAAGAATTTAGGGGCACCGAATTTATACATAAAACCCTCATCTGGGCTGTCCACCAGCATAGCCTTAAACTTGCGGCCAATCAAAGTGTCATCAGGTCTAAGAAGGAGCATCCTGCAGTTCTTTAATTGATATGCCCAGCAATATAGTTGGAGGTCAGGCAGGCCTAAGCCGCCATGCGCAAGCTTGAGTCTTAACCATTTCCAAGATAACCTGATCCTCTTGCCAGCCCATAAAAAAAGCGGAGATCCTTCCCTGGATTTTAACAAGAAGGCTCTTATCAAACACCAAGGGCATATTGTTAAACAGATAGGCAAACTTAGGCAGGACACACATTTTGACCAAATTTGTCCTCCCATACTGTGTGAGGGGGAGACTTTTCCATCTCTTCAACAATATATTAACATCCCTAAAAACTCTCATTAAGTTTATTTTAGGCATTTCTTTTAAATTTTGTGCTATAATTACCCCTAGATATCTTAACTCCTTTGATAACCTAACCCCCTATGCTTCCAAGTTCCAGGCCATAACTTCCGTCTTATCACTGTTGACCTCATAACCGGACATTTTCCCAAATGCCTGTACTTCAGTGAATAGTTCTGGGAAATTTTGGTTGATGTTGGATGAAAACACAATCAAGTCATCGGCATATAAGGCTAGCTTCCTAGAGAAGCCCCTTGTGTTAAAAGGAGGTATGTTCTCATTTTGCCTTAGACTTTGGGCCTGGGGTTCGATATATAAATCAAAAAGAATAGGAGACAACGGGCATTCTTGCCTGGTGCCGCGCCCTACAAATACAGGGGCTGTAAGAGTACCATTAACTACAATTTGAGCGCGGGGAGCCTTATAGATTTTTTTAATAACCTCCCTAAAGGTCTCGTCGAAACCAAAAGCCTTCAATGCTCTACCCAAATAGCACCAGTTAACCCGATCGAGGGCTTTTTCAGCGTCTAAGGTAGTTATCGATAATGGGGTGCCGTGAGTCGTAGCCAGGTCTATTGAGCCAACTAGAGTGTGCACTAGGTCTCTCATCTGCCTCCCCGGGAGGAAACCCTTCTGATCTTCATGAATTATCGGGCCCACAATTTTACTTATGTGTGCAGTCAGTACTCCAGTGAAGATTTTATAATCACAGTTCAATAATGATATTGGATGGTAGGACTGACATTGTGTGGAGTCTTTCCCTGGCTTTAAAATTAATGTGATAACAGCGTCATTCCATGAATCCGGTAGTGGAGAGAAACCTCTCAATATTTCATTAAACAGTTTTATCCAAATGGGTATAATTTCTTCTGCCAGTATAACATACATCTCGTTAGGGATCAAATCTGGACCTTCTGCCTTCCCTTTCTTAATTTTTTTGAGAGCGGACAAGATTTCATTCCCTGATATATCCTGGTTAAGGGACAGTAAACTATCAGTACTCAGCCTTGGAAGCTGTTTTTTTTTAAAGCCACTGATCCAGGGCGGCCTCATCCACTACTAAGTCTTCCTGGTACAGGTTCTGAAACAATTTAGTAAAAGCCATCTCGATGCCCTCTTTATCCTCCACATACTGATCCCCACTTTCCAGCTTGATCTTCCTGATGTAATTCTGAGCCCTATCCATTCTACTCTTCATTGCCAGCAGTTTCTCACAGTTTTCCCCCTGGTCAAAGTCTCCATTTTGCTGACTTCCCTTTTTTGTAACATGATTCCTTCCATCATTAGTCTAAATTCCCTTTGCAGATCTTCTACTCTCCCCACTAAGTTTTCTCTCCCCCCCCCTTGAAGGTGCCCTGCCTTTAGGCTTGCTTCCGCTACTGCTAGTTGCTCTTCTAATGCAGCAATTTTCCTTTTTTCTGATCTGACCCAGACCGCCGCAGCACCCTTCCAGGATCCTCTTAACCAAGCCTTAAAAGCATCCCAAACTATATGTCGTGGGGCAGAGGCTAAGTTCAGGTTGAAGAAGTCAGCTGTCTCCCTTTTTATCTTACCCATGATATCAGGTTGCAGAAGTAACCTCCTATTTACATGGGGCATTGATTACTGTAGACCTCATGCAAGCTGTTATCTAATAAAATACGTAAAGGAATTACAGAGAGCTCACATACATAAGCAAGCGCTAGAGTTAATGAGTCTATAAAACATTGCAGTTTCATTCCTTGAGTAAAGACAGGCATGAATATTTTCATGTTATTCTGTGCTATGCTGTGCTTTGTTACGTTTTGTTATCAGTATAAGTAAAGCGCATTTCCACCACTTTATGGTCTCATAGCACTTTCATAGCCTGAGCACTTTTTATTAACTCTGGGCGGAGTATGCGGAGTGGCACTCCGCGGAGTTCAACGGAATTTAAAAAAAAACTCCACTCCGCTTCGCCACAGTCCCACAATTTGTTTTTTAAAAAGGGTCAAAAAACTCACTTACCTTCTCTCTGGCATCTGCGGGCCGCCCTCCTCCTCGCCGTGGTGTCTCCTCCTTGCCGCCATCCTCCTCCTCGCGTTGCCGGTTGCAACCCCCTACGTTTTACATCTTGCGTGGAATAGCAACAGTCACTTCAAAAGGAATTTGCAACCGTATTGGAAAGAGACGGGAATTGATTATGCTGGAATGTGCCCTGTGCTCACTTCAAATACATCCTACTAGTGGCACTAAAGGGAACAAAACTACCTTGATTGGGGATGTGCTCATTGTGAAATAGCAAAATGCAGTCACTCAATGTGAAGCTAACCAGATGCATGAAAGGCTGACCCATTGCCTCATGCTGTATGTTATTGTGGGCAGTAGCAAGATGGGAATGACACAACAACAGACCAATGGGTGAAGAGAGGTGGCAGAAACCCCCTTTAAGTAAGTATATTATACATATTATTTTAGTAAAATCAAAAAGTCTAGGCTAACGCCAGACCTAATGATGCAAGGAAGGAATTCGCTGTGCAAAGCTGCTTATTTTAACCAACATGCAAAATGCTTCATGTTGAATAATATTCACATTTTAAGCTGCACTTTGCAAACCTTTTTTTTTAGTTATGATGAAGTAAGATGTGATATGAATAAATATGAAAGGCAGTTTAACATCTGTTTTATTTATGGCATTCTCCATGCTTGAATTGCTTACCATATTACAGCATTGGAAATGTAGCGGATCCGAGAGGGTATTGAGGTATTTCATGTTGTGATTCAGAAACAAACACATTTAAACATTAAAAAAGATTGTAAAAAGAAATTATGAGAGTTCATAACAGTGAGGAAAAACATAAATGATGAAAATCCTAAATGCACCTTTGATCGTGTGCAGTTCACAATTGATCAAACAGCTGCTACACAAAACTTTAAGTTTACCAACAAAGTCTTAGCACTAGCAGCCCTGGAGGAGAGCCAAAACTACTGCAGAAATAGCTAACAAAATGTCAATAACCTTATTAACAGTGCCAACTGAGAAAAATGCCACAGCAAAGCCTGTTGATATAATTTCTGTAATGTGATACTTTTGACACCCACATCGAAATGAATCAATGTTCAAATGTGATTTTGGACATTAGAATGTGAAGCATAGTTATTTTTAAAGAAATTGTAGACTGGATATGTGACTTAATTGCATGTATAACATGAAATTCTTCAAGTTACTATATTGGCCATTGTTTACAGCATTTGTGAAAGAGCAAATAATCCATTTGTAGGTCTAGTATTAGCCAAGGCATTTTGAATTTACCACTGGTATAAGTGTAATATGCTTACTTCTGGGGCTTTCAGCTAGCTTCTCTTCATCCATTGGTCTGTTATTACATAATTTTGATTTTCTTCTGCACACTACAGCATACATCATGGGACAGGAGGTCAGTCCACTGCAGCCATTGACTAACTTCATTGTGACTGAAGATATTCTGCCCTTTCACTAGCAGTACATAAACATACAACTTAGTTTCTTGGCCAACACAAGACCTATTATCTTTGCCAATGCTTGTTTTCTTTCAATCAAATTCTTATAACTATTTAGAATGTTTACTGATGGGCAAAGATTGACGGAGTGCTTTAGCTCTGTTTTTCGGGAAGCAAGTATCCATAAAGGAACTACATTAAGCAATAAGGAGTGTGAATATTGGTTGATTTACCCTTAGTTCCAATGTTTGGAGATACTTCATAAGCATGAACTTTGGCAGCCACATAACAAAATAATACAGATCATAAAATATCCCCTTCCACGTGGGACCTGCTCCGAAGAAGTTTTTTCCCATTTGCTGCTATGTACCTTTCTCTCTCTATCTAGTTTACTTCCCTTGGTGTATCCCCATGCCCCCACACAACCACTGGTTTTGATCTGCTCCACTGTAGTTGTGTCCTTTTGTACTGTGTCTCTCCTTCTCTTTTCTGTCTTTTAGACATCTCAGTACATGTATGTCAGCAAATCATGAACAGAACTATCATCGAACATAAATATTGTGCCCTGAATATCATTTACAAAAATCCCCCCCCCCCTTAGGTGCAGATTTTCTATTAAGTCCAATAAAGTGATACTTTTGTAGACAATATTTAGGCCATAATATCTATGTGAGATGATATTGTAAGTAACAACGGTGTTCTGGTACAAAAAGATTTCAAACTTGGTTGTCCAAATATTGTGCACTGAATATCATTTACAAAAATATCCTTCCATTAGGTGCAGATGTTTTAGTAAGTACAATAAAGCAATATTTTTGGAGACAATAATTAGGCGACAATATTTATGTGAGATGCTATTCTGACAATGGTGTTCTGGTACAAAACCATTTCATAGCTTGATTATCCTCTGTTTAGGGATATCTAAGCTAAAATGTCAACTCCCTTTATTTTGAGATTTTGGAGTCTTCAGGCCTGAACCATATCTCCAGTACAAATCCAAGCACAGTGCTTAGCAAGCAGGACAAAGGAACAATGAATAAGATGATGTTCGTCCATCTTCTCCTTCTGGTACGGTATTACAGTCCCAACAAAATATGAATAACTTTCTGATACAGATATTATTTAGCTATTCTTTCAGATCTAAGTTGGTTTTGATGGGTGTAACTATTCTTTACTTACTGCCCGTTGCCTGTGACAAATATTCAATGGATGACTCAGGAAAAGGGGTAGCTAGATTTAACTACTCTTACATTTTATCCAAACAGACTCTATTGTGTATTAGAACAAATACAATTGTATTCAATGTTCTCTCCAAGGTGTGAGTACACACACGCAAACACTTAGTTTAACAGTCCTAAGCAGAATTGCACACATCATAGTCTGCACATTAAGCAGTACTAACCATGTACTGACGAGTCACAATGGCACCACTCTTCCTAGACCCCATTCATGAGTGTGAGAGGCTGGCTCAGTATATGATGTACACGTATGTAAGTGGACACCTTGCACTGATCCAGGCAACCCTTATGGTAATTTTAGTGGTCTTAGACAACCTTATAAAGCCCTCTAAGTGATAGCTGTGGAGAGCAGCAGTCAGGCTTAGTCCAGAAGGAGTGTAAAGCAGCTTGTTTTACCAGAACACAATCTTATCGGTATAGATTAAGTGAAAAAGAACCACACAGGGTATTTATAAAAATATTTATTTATTATAAGACACTCACTAACACATACAGATATCTCCTAGCTGGAGATATACACAATGCACACAAAACTTTTCAATAGAAACAGGTAAGTACCACAGAATACACAGTGGTCCCCAGGGGGAGACCAAACCATATACTAAAATAGTAGTATGCAAACCATGACTCAAGTCAAGACAATAGTCAGAGGACGTAGAAGTGCCGGGGACCCAAGGAACCACCCAAGGTGAGTATCTAGGAGCCCTACAGAGGTTGTGTGCAGTGTACGAACACAACCGCGTTCTCCATACAAATCAATGTGGAAGTCGCAGTTGCAATTTTAAAGAAGAAGAACCTTTCCCAGTGGACCCTGAAGAAACCCTGTGGAAGACAGAAGGTTGGAGAGCCACCCCACCCGTGGATACCTTAGGAACCAGGATACCTGCTCCAGGGGAGCCAGGTGCATAGGTATGAAGTGGCGTCGGAAACCGCCTTCGAACCCAATGGAGGAATTCAGGAAGATGCTGCTGGAGAAGGTGAAAGTGTCAGGTAGAACCCAAAGGTGGATTCAAGACGAGAAGTACCTAAAAGCAGAGGGGTCAGAGTCTATGCCATTTAGAAGTGACCAGGAGGCTCAGAAGATGAATGCTCAGCAAGGTCCAGGAGACTCACCACAAGCAGGGGAGTCAGGGCAGGCCCCGAGCAATCAGGGGAGGCCAATGAATTCAAAAGTGACCTTCAAGAGGACCCACAGGCACTGGAGACACAGAGGACCTCGAGCAGCTTACCAAAGATACAGGCCCACGGTGCAAGGGATGCAGTGAGGATGAAGATCTTGGTCGCTGGAGATGCTTGAGGTTGGGGCTACTTGGAACCTGAAGATCTTGGTGGAAGGAAGCCAACAAGCCTTTGCAACTGCAAGTCAACGCAGTGCACAGGGGTTCAGTTCCTGCTGCTCCAACAAGGGATACTGGCCTCAAACTTTGTGAGAGGACAAGGCAGGCCTCGAGGAATGTGGAGAACCACCACCTGTGTTGCTGAGCCTTTTGGAGCCCTGGATCAGCAGACCGGTCAGCTTGGTTGCAGTGCCTGCAGATGCAGGGAAGTGACTCCTTCACTTCAAGGGAGATTCCTTCAGGTGTCTTGGATGTCCACAGGCCCTGGATGGGTTCCTGTATTGAGCACAGGCACGGATGTTTGCAGCAGACAAGCAGGGTGACGAGATCAGGAGTCTTGCTGGTTGCAGCCTTGATACCCAGTGCGAAGTCCGTCAAAGTTCAGATTGCCCAGAGTGCCCAGACGGACGAAGTTGAAGTTGTGTCTGAATTGTATCGTGTACCACGACGAATCTAGGGACCCACCCACAGGTAAGCCCTTAAATACCCTAAGGAAAGGGTTGGGACGATACTGGAGTCCCTCCCTAAGGAGGGGCTGGGCAAGGGGAAGGATACTCCCCTGTCCTTTGTCCAGTTTCACGCCAGAGTGGGAGACAATGGCTCCCTGAACTGGTTTGAGCTGGACTGTGCATGGAGGACACCAAATGTGGCCTGCACGCAGACTGTGTGGCACTGGTAAGCGCTCCCACCCTGACCCAATACACTAAACCCTGTCTGGGAGGTGGTCACACCTCCCTGTGACAGGATGCCTATTGTTCCGCCTTCCCCTGCTCGAGCTTGGCTCAGCAGCAGGAGGGCAGAATTGCGTCTCTGGTTGGCAGCAGCCATGTTGTGCTGTCCGGGACTGGTACTGGGAGCACTGAGGGCCTAACAGAGGGCCTTTACAGTGCTTGGAATCATACCTCCCACACCATATTGTGTTCGTGGACTGAGTTTCGCCAATGGTTCTTTAATAAACTTTGCCCAGGAAGAAAACCAAACGTTATCATGCTTCATTTGCAGCACACTTGTAAAAGTTTTATTTAAACATAGGTGGGTGTAAATTGGGTTTTCGTATCCAATATTTTATACTCTTGTTGTTGGAATGTGAATTTACCTTAAATAAATGAAAAGACAAGAGGCGTTTGGCGAAACAGGAACAAGTTGGAATAATTAAATGCAGTGGCCAGGAGAGTAGCAACAGAGGCGCATCTGAAGAGAGTCTTTCAAGTACAGAAGTTTTGGGCACACATGTATACATTTTCTGAGTACAATAAAACACTTCGACATTCTATGAAAAGCATCATAGTCATAAATAACAAGAAAAAACATCAAATAAGGGAGACAAAGATGGCTCTTGACCTCGGGGAGAGCTAATGTGGGGCAGTGTGTGCTTGTCCAGATGTCTGCTGTGGTGAGTGTGTGATCACCTCGTATGGTGGGCATGTCGTGTCTTAATTGGCTGAGTGTTCTTAACTACATGTGGCATCTAACTTTGTGGTATTTTGGGGAATGCGTGCCTTTGGCCAAATGTGTTTTATTGGGACCAATCTCCTATTTGCGGTGTGATTACCTATCTGTGGGATCGATCAGGGTTTTCCCTGGATGCAAGTTTTTTGTTTGGGTTAAGTGTAACCCCACCTGTGACCTGTCAATCGGTAGGCTTGGATTCGGGTCGCGGGGCCTGTCTGACCATGTATCTCTGACTCGGGGTTGATTGAAAGGTCATCTCGGATGAATCCGACAGCAATGATATGATTTCATGAGTGCATACATGTGCAACATTGTGGTAACTGATATTATATTTAACAATATTCTTGTTATCATATGTACAGTTGTTACATCATACATCAATATTGCATTCACTAAGTTTGACGTCAGTAAACGTGCATAATTTACGGTGGACATCGACATTGGATTTACTGATATTGACATCACTGTGCGTGCATAGGTTGCAGAGTACACTGGCATTGCATTTACTGGTATTGACATCACAGTGCGTGCATAGTTTACAGCGTATACCGATATTGCATTTATTGGTACTGCTGTTGCTATGCGTGAATATCAGAGCTTACATTGCCATCGTATTTATCAATCTCAACATTCCCACCTCTAGTTGAATTTTCAACTACATAATTTTCCTCATATGTCATGACAGTCACATTATTTGAAATGGTGTGTGTTTCTGTGGTGTCTGCTATCCCTTCCCTAGCAATTTGCATGCTACCTAGTTTACGGACTCCCACCTGTAGGAAACTACACGGATATTGTGCACCCATGACAACAGGAAGCAGCAATGTGCACAGCCGGGACACCCATAAGGGGAGCCAGGTGAAAAGAGTATGAAACCAGACCTGCTTAGGGGCACCCCCCACCTCCTTCTTGTCTGTTTGTAGACGATGCAGTGCTTAAATGGCACGATGCAGTGTTCCGTTATCCATGTCATTTCTAGGGATAAAAATACAACAGGAAGCACTGACATGGGCACACACCCTTCCCTCCATCGAGGTCATCCAGTCCAACACATACCGATGTTGCATCACCATGGGGCGCGCAGCTCTCAGTTCTTCCCTGATAGCATTATGGCCGAGCTCAGTGTTATTTATCATCTTCAGCAGCTCCCACCTGTTGATCTGCAATGGAGAAGAAGGGTATGGGCCCTCCTGCATTGAGCTGAGTGTCTGTGAACAGGCTGAATTCTTCCGGAATGTCCTTGTACAAAGCCCAACAATATAATCAGCAGTTCCTCTTCTTCGAATCTAATGCAACTGAGTTGTCTTTTTCTGTAGCGGATGTTGGAACAACTCAGACAGATGTTCTCCAGGGATGACCAGGGTCAGGGTGTGTATAGTTACGAGGGCACAGAGGCCCCACCATCCAGGAACAAGATATAGGCAAAGTCACCACAATGTCAGTAAAAATCCATTAGCGTGGACGTGCTCCATTGCAGGTCCAGTATGTGAAACACTGCTTCACAGTTGACATTGATCCCGAGCGGTATTGTCCCTTTGCCTCTGAAACACAAAGAATACCGTGCAAGCTTCCGTACAATTAGGGGTTCCACCTTCCCTTCCAACGTAGTGTACCTATTTAGCTCAGTGTCCCAGATTTCCTGACATGTGGTGTCTGTGCTGGAATTTGACCCCCTCCCATAGGACTAATTTCTCCTTGTGTATCAAGGTGGATGGCCCTAAACTGTAATGTAATGCAGGGGATCTATTTGTCATTAAAGAAGGCGCCCCAAATATGTTAAGTGCTATCCGGGGACCACAGACAGAAGCGGGGCAGACTCGTTTACATACTGGAGTGGTGGTTTTGCTATCTCTAAGAAACTCTTTTCTATGAAGACTCGGGGCCAAACAGTGTCCTCCCTTACAGTGCCCCCAGTCTGCGCATCCTGTCTAACTCTGTTTGAATGTCACTAGCTTCAGTAAAAAGGTTAAGTGCTGTGGGATTGACCTTGTATCGGGAGATGCTTACTATTGTTTTATGTGGTTCTACTCTACTGGGTTGTATCTTTGCCCTAATCCTACAGAGGTATATGTGGATGGGACATTTGGCTTTCTCGGGGGCTATATCTAGGGGTAAGTAAAGTCTGCACCTACGGCGTAGGGTATCAGTGAGCACATGCAACATGAACTGCTCGTGGTTTGAGTGTCCACAGAGGTAATGTATTGATACCATGTGTTGTGTAGGAGTACGCTGTGTTGTGCGTGTGGGATGGTAGCTGTGTTCAGTGTATGTGTATGTTAGCAGCGAGAGGTCTCTACACATGCGTGGCAATTATTTCAAAGCAGGTTTCATGGAACCAGGCACATTTTGGGGATTAATGGGGTGCACCAGCACCCTGGCTAAGCAGAGTGTGTACAAAAATACAGGGGTGTTATAACTTAAAAAACATTAGTCTGCTGTGGGATGGTCTTTGGAGGAGATGTCTGTTGTGTGGGCACCCAGAGGTGTCTTGTCTTGGTGAAGAGTAAAAAGAACAGGTTTGTTATAAAAAGAAGTCTGTAAAGTCAATTTGTAGTCTGTGCTCTTGAACGGTTGGCTTGTGGAAGTCCCTTTTGGAGGCAGTGATTGCAATTTCTTTTGGAGGCTTCAGCTGAAGAGGTGGCAGCTGCTGCAATGATGGTGCACATGTGGTTAGATTGCCAACCTGTAGGATAAGAGCTGTGGGTTGTTTGATAGCTTGGAAAAAGCATATCATTAGACAGTTTTAGAACAATTCCTGGTTTCCTTCACACGGGTACATTCTATGGCTTTTACTGGAGCGTGAAGATACCTAACAGGGTGCTGAAGAATGGTGGTAGTACTTGTAAGGGATGATGAGTTTTATGTTTGTTTTAGTTTTATTTCTGCCTTTGCTCCCCCCCTGCTTGCTACAGTGGGGACAGTATTTTCCTCTGTGGGCTGCTCTGTAAAAAGATGTGATATTTTACTCAGTGCGAGGTGTTCTTTTGACCTCCACGAGCTGTAAGCACATTTTTAGAAGCAGAGAAGTCTTAATTATTTGGTGATCTGTCTGTTGACAAGTGAGCATTTCTCTGGTCTCTGCATGTGGTGTGCAATGAGGTTCTCTCTAAACGGGGTTGGGTTATTGGATTACGACTTCTTTCTGGAAGGTTTGAGAATTTTGGGATGTGTCTAGGATGCCTCGTGCGGGTTCCGGTGGGAGTTCCGGGGGGGTTTACCGGCAGTCTGGGCATTGTTGCTTTTAACAAGGAATACCATAGGTGGTCAGAGGGTCATTTATGGACCCCGGTAGGGCCCTGCAGTAAAATGACTTGGATCAGACTTGTCTGATGAGGGTCAGGTGTGCCACTGAGACTCGTCGTGCTCGGCTACATGTGGGTGGTGTTAATGGACTCAATGGATTTTCTACTACAGACTGGGTTCGTGTGATTATGTTTCCTTGGAGTTTTGAGGACATCTTTGCCCTACGCATGTTGAGAAACATGTCTACATCCCTTCACCCCCCTCTACCTCATATTCAGGATGCCTTGGGTCTGCCGCCCACAGCGGGAATCAGGGATATCCTGCCCGGTGAAACATTACTCTCGCTGCTTTGGATGGGCATTATCCGATGAGCAGACTTTGGATGTGTTTGGAAGCATTAGGGGCGAAGAGGAGGCAGAATGCTCCCAGTGCCTACACCCCAAGGAGAGAAATGCTCCATATAATACCCAGAGCTAAGGGAGCTCAATAGTCTGTCAATATCGGCTTAGCGGGCAAAAATAGCAACGATTTGCGCAGAGGAAAAAGGGACAGCTGACAACTATTGGCACTCTGTGGCCAGTCACTAGCTACACCTTATTCAGCAAGGTCTGAATGTTTCCCTAACGTCTGAACTACACCCTATGTCACACCCAAGGAATGTACATACCGACTGCCTGATGGCCAGCCATCCAAGCGAATAACACCTCTCACTTCTTTCAGATACTACCCGTGTTAAGAAACAGATAGCACTAAGATAACTCCTTGCGACTAAAAAATGAGATTGAGATGCTTTATCTAATCACACCCAGACTCTATGTGTACTATTCTGTGTCACGCCCAGTGGTCCAAGCGGTCCCTGTCTTACACCCAATGACAAGCATACTCTCTGTGTCACACCCAGGGGTCCAAGCGATAAAACTGTAGCTACCTTTGCCTTCTCTAGCATGCTGACTAGGGAAAAAGCAAAACTGATCTATGCGCTTGTTTTAGTTTACTACACTCCACATACTGGAATTAAGGATCAGATGCAGTCTCTTAACCTGTGACGGCTGTCTCTGGACAGGCCTCTGCCCTGCAGATTCAGCAGAACTTCTAATCAATTATGGCATCTGCTCACGATCTCGTTGCCCAGATGTGAATCCGTTCGGGCCGGGGTCCTTCCTTCGAAAGCAGTCAGGCTCGATGAACCAATCTCTCCTACCCAGCTCAGCAAAATGTTGCTAAAATTAGAATTTACCTTAAAGAAATGAAAAGACAAGAGGCGGTTGGCAAAATACGAACAAGTTGGTTTAATTAAGTGCAGCGGCCGGGAGAGGACCGACAGAGGCGCGTCTGAAGACAGTCCCCAAATACAGAAGTTTTGGCCACACATATATACATTTTGTGGGTACAATAAAACACTTTAACATTCTTTGAAAAGCATCATAGTCATAAATAACAAGAAAAAACATCAAGTGGGACAAAGATGGCTCTTGACCTCAGGGAGAGCAAGTGTGGGCAAATGTGTGCGTGCCCAGATCTAGGGTGCGGTGAGCACCTGATCACCTCATGCGGTGGGCACGTCATGTCCCGATTGGCTAAGTGTTCCTAACTACATGTGGCATCTAACTGTGTGGTATTTTGGGAACGCGCGCCTTTGACCAAACGTGTTTTACTAGGGCCAATTTCCCGGTCCTGTTTGTGGTGTGCCTACCTATCTATGGGATTGATCAGGGTTTTTTCCTGGGAGCGCGTTTGTCTTCGGGCTAAGTGTAACCCCACCTGTGACCTGTCAATCAGTAGGCTTGTGCTTGGGTCACAGGGCCTGTCTGACCACGTATCTCTGACTCAGGGTTTATGGGAGGTCCTCTCGGATGAATCCAACAGCAATGATACTATTTCAAGAGTGCATACACATGTAACATGGCGGACACTAGTATCATATTTACAGATATTATTGTTATCATGCGTACAGTTATTACATTGTACATCAACATTGCATTCACTAAGATTGACGTCATTAAGTGTGCATAAGTTACTGTGTACATCAACATTGGATTTACTGATATTGACATCACTTGTACGTTCATAGGTTACAGCATACATTGGCATTGCATTTATTGGTATTGATATCACTGTGAGTGCATAGATTACAGCGTACATTGATATTGCATTTATTGGTACTCCAGTTGCCAAGCTTGCATATACCAGAGTGTACATTGCTATTGTATTTATCAATCTCAACACTGTGAACTCTTTTTACTTCCTTCTTTCTTTCTTTTCTTTTTTTCTCCTAATTTCTGTCCTTCATTTTTTTGCCATTTTGCCTTTTTCTTTTTTCTTTTAATTCCTTCCTACCTTCTTTCTTGTTTGCCTGTCCTTTTTCTTTCCTTCTTCTATTCCTCCTTTCCTTCTTTGATGCCTTTTTTCTTTTTCTTTACTTCTTTCCTTTCCTTTATTCCTTTCTTTGTTTTTTGCCTTCTTTACTTATTTCATACTTTCTTTCTCTTTCCTTTTCGCCTTTCCTTTGTCTTTCTTTTTTTCTTTCCTTCATTTCTTTTTTCTTTCTTTCTTTCCTTCATTCATTCTTTCTTTCCTTCCTTCACTCCTTCTTTCTTTCCATCCTTCTTTCTTTGGTTCTTTCTTCCATCTTTCTTTCTCTTTTGTCTTTTATTCTTTCTTTCCTTTGTTTTTTACATACTTTCCTTTTTACTTTGCTTTTTTCATTCTTTCATTCTTCCCTTCTTTTTTTCTGTAGTTCTTTTTTCATTTTGTCCTCTCTCCTTTTGTTTTGTTTGTTTGCATCTTCATTTCTTGCCTCCCTTACTTTTCTTTCTTTCTTTCTTTCTTTCTTTCTTTCTTTCTTTCTTTCTTTCATCATTTCTTACTTTTTACTTTCTATCCTTCTTTTTCTCATTCTTTCTTTCTTTCTTATCTTTTTTCATCTTTTCTTTCTTGCTTGCATTCCTTCATTCTTTCTTTTTTTCTATTATGCCTACTTTTTTCATTCTTTAGTATTTCCTTCTTTCTTTCTTGCCTTCTTTCTTTTTGCCTACTTTTTTTTTTCTTTCTTTCCTTCTCTTTCCTTTTGCCTTCAGTCTTCCTTTTGTTCCTTCTTTCTTTTTAGTCTGTCCTTTTTCTTTCTTTCTTTTTACCCTCTTTCCGTCTTTCATTTTTACCTTCTTTCTTTCTTTGTTTCATGCCTTCTTTATTTGTTTCATGCCTTCTTTCTTTTTTCTTTCTTTCTTTCCTCCTTCATTTGGCATTTTTCCCTCCTTTCTTCCTTTTTGCCTTCCTTCATTCTCTTTTTGCCTCCCTATCTTCTTTCATTTTTTTCCTTCCTTCCTTTTTGGGCCTACTTCTTTCCTTTTTGTCTGCCTTCCTTTCTGTTTTTCCTTCCTTCCCTTTTTTTCTTGCCTTCTTTTTCAAAGGCGAGGCTAGCAGCCAATGCGGACTGATGACTTTTCAGGTCTATGTTAGCCAAAACCTTTTGATTTTACTAAGATTATGTATAACAAAGTTTCTTAAAGCGGTTTTTAGCCAAACTTCATCCATTAGTCTGTGACTGTGTCATTCACAGTTTTTGTCCACCCACTCCAGCATTCATCATGGGGCAATGTTGCCCACTTCAGCCACTGACTCACTTTATTATGAGTTACTGCATGCTGCCCTTTCACAGGGAGCACATCCACACACAAGGTAGTTCCCGTCAGTGTACCAAGGTAATGCATACTTTTTAAGAGCAGAAAAACACTTTTGCGTTTAGCCAATTTTTTCAGATTTAATGATGGCCCAGCAACTTCTTGAACAACAAAGTTTTGCAAAAAACATGGCAAAGCAAACAAAGAATTGCCAAATGTTTGGTGCCAATGCCACACTTATTGGCTTTGTCAATGCTTGTTTTTTTGGCATTTATCTGGATCTCAGTGTCTATAAATGCTTCCAGTAATATGCTCCCCTCAGATTTTCTCCATTTTTTCCTCTAACCATGGGCTCTATAGTTTTTTATTTTTACCATTTCTATAGTGCATATGGCCCTATCGGTGGAAGAGTACATTACATGGAAACATTTCAAACAGGGGCTGCATTGAAATTGGGATGGAGCTTGATAAAAAAATGTGAAATTTTGCAGAGATGGTCCTTGAGTTGTTTCTGGAAGATGCTAGTCCTTTCTGGGCACTGGCAAACAGAAAAATGAGGTGGCCCATTGTTCACATTCGGGCCACCTCATTCATATTCATGTGACATCACTAATGACAGCACACACATGTTGGATGGGTCCTTGAGGGTTCCCTAACTCCTCCCAGGTCCATGCAAGGATTGAGGTGGTGAACAGGATTACAGAATGGGCTACAGTCAGCTATAACTGCTCTCATCTCCCCTCTAACTATGCTCAGCAGCTCAATCCACTTTTTTCTCTTGGCGTGAGGCAGGTGGGAGGAGCCACTGAACCCACACTCTCTCTTACCAACCCTTCAATCCCACTTACAGATGAATGATCCATAAGGTGGAGATTAGTATTTGAGAGACTAGAATTGCTGATAGATTCTCTCCTTCTAATCCCCACTTCCCAATTCATTTTCATACAAGTCCTTTGTATCCCAATGCTTCTTTTTCAAACAGAAGCATTGTGAGAGGAAAGCAGAAATGGGTGTGTGTGTCCCAGCAAGGAACAAGACCCTGTTTGAATTGTTTTCTTATTTTGCAAAAATACCCAGACATTGTCTTTCTTCTTTCTGGTGCACAGACACACAGCTCTTTGCCACAGTAGGGAGCCTGATGTCCTTTGGAACAAAGTTGGAGGTCAGGTCTTGTCAGCACCACAGCAAGAAGCTAGATGATGTTTTATTTTTTTCTTTGTCTAAGAAAGAATTCAAATATTATCCAGCTTCTTTCCAGGGTACAGACATGCACATCTAGGACTAAGGTCATTCACCACCTAGGAAACATACCAAGCATCTAGGCATTGCTAAACATTAGTCACGTGAGGGAATCATAGGTGTTGTGAGGATACTAAAACTTTGTCTTACCCAAAACTCCCAGAACAGGTCAAACATTGGTTAAAAGATAGGAATTTCCTCATATTTCTATGACAAAAAGTTCTAGGAAACTCCCTCCACCCAGTATGTCTACTTTTCTAACACAGTAACTCACATGTGTTGGTATGGAGGTGAAACCTAATAATATGTACATCCTAAAAATATGTTTTTGGGATACGTATTCCTACAGCTTAGAGTTGATACATGGAACCAAAAGACAGGTATCTGAACCCATAGAAAAAGCATACATGCCTGATACCCTTGCACTCAGGAGACTCAGAAGAACAAAGTTGGAGTTCAGGTATTGCCAGGGATAAGTTTGTGGTGAGGGAGAATGAGTGAATGTTCATGGTTTGGGAAAAAAAAGTGCGAAACTTTTATTAAAGGTGATATTCACTCCAATCCCCCAGCCATCCATCAGGGTAAGTAGTGTCTGACACCCAGCAATAAATACCTTATGGTGTGTAGATGTTAAAAATATTTGGTTATAGTACGCTGCCACAAAATCCAGGTTGATATTGGCCACCACAAGACTGGTACACTAAGTTGGCATTTCACTTGGAGTTGCTTTCTATATTTCCAAATTGCACTACAACTGGACACCCTGAACCCATAAAAACCCATGCCTGTTTCAAACCCTCTCCCTCAGGAAATTACAGCAAACGAAGTTGGGGGTCAAGCCTTGACAGGGATATGATCCTGCACAAGGGAGACCTGAGGAAATTACCATATTTTGAAAAGAATTGTAAGAATTTGACAAGTGTCATGTTTAGAACGATCTCCCAGCCAGGCAATCAGGTTGAGGGAGGTGAGGCACCCAGTGATAGAAACTTTAGGCTTTGCAGATGTTAAAAATATATGGCTGTGGTATACTTCCATAACACCCAGGGATGATATATATAACAAAAAGACAGGTAGCCTAACTGGCATTTTACTTGCTGTTGCTTTCCAAATTTTCAAAATGCACATCACCTAGTCTATTGCCTGTGGGCATACTGAGCCCATAAAACACCCACACATGTCTGGTACATCCATTCTTAGGTGACCCAGAGGAACAAGGTTGGGGTTCAAGCTTTGGCAACCTTATGCTCCTGGGTGAGGGAGACAGGAGGGAAATAATAATGCTAATAGTCTGACAAACGTCGTGCCCAGAGGGCTTTACTGGCCAGCCATTAATGGCTGGCTTGCACCAATAGATTTCTTTAGTAGTACATAAATAGAATATCTTTCGTAATTTCCATACAGTCTTGAGTTTGATTTCTGTCATCAGATGAACAGTGCACAATAGACAGTGATTCTGTCACACAATTTTGAGCTCTAAGCTAATGTTACTTCATTGATTGTGCAGACTAAATTCCATAAGAAAACCCAAATATATGTGGTGTTGTAGTACTCCAAGCATTCAGGGCAACATTTCCTTGGTTAGTGTTCTGGGATTTTTGTTTTCAAAACTTAAAAGTCAACAAAATATTGAGCAAATGTGCTATCCACACATCATCCATCATATCTTCATGCTGCAATGAGATAGTTAATGCAGGGTTTACAATAATACATTTTATTGTATTTATTTATCACTTTTCTATAGCACCTAGAACTGACAGGCATTAAAGCACTTTACATATAACACCAAAGAGCAAAGATTACATAAAACATCTCTTACCTCATGGTAAACGTTTTCATTGAGAATGTTTATGCAGTTAGCAGTTAGGACACTGATGTGAAGATGTTAGATTATTTAATTTGCAGACATAGGGCAGAATTTAGGGTTTGGTTTATGGTATACTTCACCCCAAACGATTTCCAATCCTTCTTATATCAAGTGTCACGAGATATAAAACATTTGTAATACAGCAAACAGAATATCCAACACATTTGTGACAAAGAATCCTACCTGCAAAACTCAGACCCTTAATCCTACAAGTAGGATAAATGTAGATCTGAAAAGTAAATTGTTATATGAGTGAATAAAGAGACAAAAAACGTGCATGTACTTGAAAAACTTCCATTAAATGAGAACACACATGGACGAGTGAGTGCATGGATGCATGGATAATTGGGCTAAATGTGTTACTTATCATTCAATCTCACTATCCACCACTTTACTCACTAATCCTTCTGTAAACCACTGTACAACCATTTTTTTATCCCTCTACATTTCCATATCAGCACTAATTTTACAAGCAGAGTCATACATTCATTTAGGCATTCAAGTACACTCACACTCATACTTACATTGATCATCCACTCACACAATCATGCCTTACCCATCAATTTACATGTGAATGAAGCACACTTTCCAAATCTGGGCTTGCAGGTCTGTGAGCATTTGGGAGGTGTTATCCGGAAGAAGATTTATAGTTTGTGGTAATCACCCTCCCCTTAATAAATAAGAGGGAAACCTCGTCTCACCAATGTAAAAAGGAAGGAATGCAGTTTAATTCTAGCAAGATGATATTCTCACAGAAAAGCAAAAAGGGACCTTATACTATTTTTTTAGATTGAAAGATTTGTTTTCTTTAGCAAGTCTTGTGCCAATTTTTATAGAACATGTTTATACTGCTACTCTGAAAATGAGTGTTTCTAGAGAAAGTTTAATAGCTGAGTTAGGAAAGAGTATATAAAAGAATTTGGGTTTGCAAAAACAAAAGTTTAAAGCCAATTGTAACCTATGCATAATAAATCACACTGAAAGCATTTTCCTATCTGGTTATAAGACTGATTGTGAAGTTTGCTGATACTTGAATTTTCAAGTGGTATGTCTGCAATTAAAAATTATCAAAGCTACTGAAAAAATGTCCAAGACGTGCGGTAGACCAAAGTTGCGTTTATTCCTCTCCGTCCTGGCTGCAACTGCCGATCCCCAGCACGTCCAACTCCAACCCCAGTTCCAGGTTCCATGCAGTGAACCAGCAACCACAGCATTCCATCCCTACATACCCCCCTTCCTTCTATTTTGTGTCATAATTCTTTATTGGAAATTAAAGATATGCAATTTCATAAAAATATAAAACAACATTATAAATCAGTATGGGACTGGCAGAATACACATATAACATAATATAAAAGTGGAAAAAGGAAGAAATCACATATAAGAAAAGATAGAAAGAGGAAAATAGGAATAGAATAAATGACAGTAAGCTAATTATGGAAAAAAGATAATTGTGTATAATATGCTAGGAAATTCTAAATCTGATTACTTATAATCATAAAAGAAGTAGACAGAATAGATTATGAAACGAGAATATGTATTTAGAACCGTTATATTAATATATGTATGAATGAATATGTACTATAGTGTGTCTGAGAATGATACAAGGTAGTACAAATTATTAAGTAAATATATGAATAAATAGATAAATATATAAATAGATAGGTGAATAAATAAATGTATGAATAAATAGATAAATAAATAAATAGATGAATAAATAAGTAAATAAGTAAATAAATAAACAGATAAATAATTGCGAAGATTGATGAGTAAAAAGACGTATCAAGAAACGGAAGAATGAATAAAAAACGAAATGAGAAGAATAAAAAGGAAAATCAAACCATATCCTTACTCCGAAATAAAAGGGTAGAATGGGAGGAAGTAAAGAAGATAAAGAAGACAAGGGAAGGAAAAGTAAAAGAGGAGGAAGAAAAAAGAAGGAAAGAAGAAAGAGAGGAAAAAAGGGGAGGGAAGACAGTGAGGTGAAAAAATTCAGGGTCTCGTAGAAAGGGGGTCCACACTTGTTGAAATATTTCTTCTTGGTCTTGCAACTTATATATTACACGTTCATGTGATGCCGTCTGTATTATTGCAACCATCCAATCCTCCTTGGAGGGAGGAATGGGTGATTGCCACAATCTTAAAATACAGATTTTAGCAGTAGAAAGTGCAGTGTGTAAGAGTCGACTCTGAGGACGTGAGATAGAAGGAAAACTTCTAAGATCATGTAGCAAAATAGTAGTAGGTGTAATGGGAAGTGTAAGAGGAATAGTTTCCTTTAGCGTATCTCCTATTTGTAACCAAAATTGTTGCATGAAGGAACATTCACAAATTATATGTAGAAGGTCACAATTAATTCCAGAACATCTCCAACACCTAGAGTGCGATGACAATCCAGCTCGTTGCAACTTTGATGGTGTCCAATGCCAATCATGTAAAGTTTTAAAAAGACAAAAGTTCATACTCGCTTCACGAGTGCCCTTGTCCAGGGTTTCTAATATGTCTGGCCAGGAATCTTCGTCTATAGTAACATGAAGACGTTCCTGCCATTTGTCGCGGAGAGCATTAAGAAGTGGTTGTGAGTATAGATGATTAATCAGAGTGCTATATAATCCTGACATTACACCTTTATGCCGACCCCAAGTATAAAGAAAATTCAATATCGGCGAAGTTTGTAATGTCCAAGGGGAAAGACCAAGACATCTCTTCAGACAATGTTGGAGTTGTAGATACCTCGAAGCCTGATGTAAAGGGAGATCAAATTCTTCACGAAGAAGATCAAAAGATTTCAATTCACCGCCTATTATGATCTGATCTAATATCAGGATTCCTCTTGAACTCCAATCAGTCCAGGAAAGTGATCGCCCATTGATACAAATACTTTCATTCTTCCAGATTGGGGCTTTAGAATGTAAACGATGGGCAATACCTAATAGACGATGTGCACGTTGCCATGCTTGATATGTGGCATGGAGTACAGGGTGTGCAGGGGAGGTTCGAGGTTTACGAAGTTAAGACCTTCCTCACACTCAAGTATCGATTGTTCTGTTGTGACTCATTGAGGAGAGTCAGTTGCACCTGGGAGTAGGTAAGGCAACTGTGAAAGGTGTAAGGCCAGAGAGTAGTGCTCCAGCGATGGCAAACCTAAGCCACCATGGGAGCGAAGAGCCATTAACTTAGCAGCAGATAAACAAGGTCGCATAGTTTCCCAAATAAAAGACCGAATGCGAGAGTCTATGCGGCGAAGTGTGGTTAGGGGTATAATAATCAGAAGCTTTCCTAAGACATAAGTAATTCGAGGCAAAGTAACCATTCTCACTGCCTGTATTCTTCCCCACATGGAGAAACTCAAAAGCGACCATTTGGCAAAATCAGTTTCCATTTGCGCTATAAGAGGTGAAATGTGATCTGAAACCATTCCCTCCGAGCCACGATTAATCGGGATTCCTAAATATTTTAATTGAGATGATTTCCAGCAAAATGGATATCCATCTATCGAAGCTTTTGTGGTACAAGGAGTGGTAGAGCTTCACTTTTGTCCCAATTCACTTTATAACCAGCAATTACTGAGAACTCTTTAATAATCTCAAGCAAGCTTGGTAATGAATGGGAAAGATCTTTAAGCGTGAGAAGGATATCATCAGCGTATAAGTATAATTTGGATATTCCTCCCGGTAAAGGTATGCCCTGAATCTGAGACGAGTGGCGAATGAGAGAAGCAAGAGGTTCCATCGCTAGTAAGAATAAGAGGGGGGACAAGGGGCAGCCTTGACGGGTACCCCTTTGAATTGAGAAGGGATCAGAGAGAAAACCTCTACAATTAACCTGGGCCGTGGGGTTGTCATATAGTAAGCGAGCCATAGAAATAAACTGCTCTTCTAAACCAAAGTGCTTCACAGTGGCAAACAGATAAACCCAGTCAATGCAGTCAAACGCTTTCTCTGCATCCAGAGAGAGAGCGACCGCATCTTCCGTTAATCCCCTTGCGGACCATAAGGTATGGGCTAATGTTCGAAGATGATTTCTGGATGATCGACCTGGGATAAAACCCACCTGTGAATGATGAATTAAGGAGGGAATGACTTTTCGAAGCCTCACCGCAAGAATGCTTGCCAAGATTTTAACATCTCCATTTATTAAGGAAATAGGTCTTGCCCGGTTTGGGAATGACTGCAATTAATGCCTTATTTGAAATAGGTCCAAGAGAAGAGGACTGAACAGCTTCATGAAAAGCAGAATGAAGAATGTCAATAGTTTCCTCTCCAGACCATTTATAGTATTCCGCAGGGAATCCATCCTCACCTGGGGATTTATAAGGCAGTTTGGAAATTACTGCAGCAATCTCTTCTCTAGTGATATCACCACCAAGTAATTGTCTGCCCTCATCTGTAAGACATGGAAGATCAATATTATTAAGGTATGCAGTTATTTGTTCTTCAGTTATTGAATTTTCAGGAGTATAAAGTTTCTTATAGAAAGATGCAAAAGTATTAGCTATTTCCTACGGTTTAGTAAAGATTTCACCCAATTCAGTACATATTGCTGGGGTAGCCATAGAAGCCTCACGTTGTTTAAGTTGTGCTGCGAGTAATCTGCCTGCTTTTTCGCCTTGCTCATAATGTCTCCCTTTTAAACGTTGAAGGGCATATTCTGCTTTGGAAGTATATAAGTTGTTGAGTTAAATTTTAGCTAATTCCAGACTTTTGCGATTAGTTGCGGTAGGCTGGGAAGTATATAGACGAGTAAGAGAGATAATTTGAGCCTCAAGTTCAATACGACGTAGAGATGCTGTTTTATTGGCCGTAGGTGCATCTCTCATTAATTGCCCACGAATAGTTGCTTTTACAGCTGCCCAAATTGTTCTTGAAGAAGAAAATGATTTTTTATAATTTAGATATTCAGAAAGACGAGAGCGTAGTTGAGATTTGCCCTGAGGTAAACGATACCTTTGAATATTCATGCGCCATGGTTTTCGGCCCGGAGAAGTTAAACCTAACTCCAGGGCAATAAGAACTGGAGAATGATCAGAAATGGCAGCTTCCAAAATATGGGATTCAGTAGTAAGTGCAACTATTGGATGAGAAATCTATCCTGAATTGTGAGCCATGAGCAGAGGAGAGAAAGGTATTTTCTTTATCTGAGTGATGACAGAGGCGCCAATGGTCTACTTATCCATTATCCGTTGTTATATCTCCCAATAAAGCTCTGTCAGCAGCATTACATCTGTCTAAGGCCCCATTTTTATCTAGAATCGCGTCATGAGCTAAATTCCAGTCGCCACCAATGATATAACTGGATGCACCAATCTCTACAAGTAGATGATTTAGGTTGAGAAAATAAGAACGCTTATCACCTGTTGGGGCATAAACTGAGCCAATACAGAAGATTTTATCTCCAATTTTTAATTTAGTGAAAACGTATCTACCCTCAGGGTCAATACATGTTTTGATGATTTAGAAAGGTAGGGATTTGTGCAAAAGTATGGCAACACCACATTTTTGCGGTTGATTTGTCTCAGAAAGAGGTTGCGCAGTCAGTCCACGGTCAGTCCGCAGTGAATAGCTTTTCCCACCCATTCCCGCTGCAACTTAGATGATTACAGAGCATTAAGGCGAGTCTCCTGTAAGAGAGCTATATCAGTTCTTTTCTTTTTAAGATACGTGAGTACTTTTTTACGTTTTATAAAATGCGTAAGGCCATTGACATTCCATGAAATTATGCGTAAAGGGTGGGAGGAAGAGGATGTGTTCACCGCCATATATGTATGTTGAAAATGTGAAGATGTTGGTTTGAAGGAGAGAATTGGTGTAAGGGATAAAGAGATTAAGTTATAAAGGTAATGGAATAAAGGAGTAGATAGAGGATGAAAGAAGATAAGGAGATGAGATAAAATTAGATAGGATAAAAAGAAATAAAAGAAAAGACTATATAGGGAAGGGGTAAAAAGAAATTAGGAAAAAAGATGGAGAAGATAGATTCCGAGTAAGGAGAGAATTGAAGAATTAAAGAATTAGTGTTTTCCTATAAAATATAAGGAGATCTAAAGATTATAGAAGAGTCACTTAAATATTATATATAGAAGTAAGCAATAATAAGAAAAAAGCAAGAAAGAATATAAAGGGAGAAGGAAAGGTAAATGTACTGTGTAGGGGTAACACAGCGTCAATGAAATGGATCTGCCTACTGCGGGTCTGGACTTGCGGGCTACTCGCGCCGGGGAGCCCCATCTGGCAACAACATCAGTGGTGAGGGGTGTATTTATAAAGTAATATTAATCGTATTCTAATAGTAACTTAGAAGTCAGAAATCAGATTGAGGATAGAAAAGGAAACGAGTACCATGAGAATACAGTGTTGAAGGAGATAAGATATTGGAAACAGGAAAAAGATAGGAAAGAAGAAAGATGAGTAATTAGAAATGATAGATCAGCTTAAAATGAAATTGTCAGATATATAGCACAACAAGGTAAACCATGAAAAGTATAATAATATTAGGAAAGTATTAACATGAAGAATTGGTATCGCATTTAGGCATAAACATACCAAGATTATATTATCAGACATTTAAACAATGTAGTAAATAAATAAATAAATAAATAATTAGGTAACTGTTCGTGTCTAAAGGATAATCATGCATGACTATAGCTAATAATCCTAGTATCTATAATGAAGAGTATAGAAAATACTTATAGGAAGGAAAAACTATGAGCATATAAACTATATAAAAAATGCGACAATCTATAAAGGTATAAAAATATTATCCTAAAATATAAGAATTCCAATCATTCAAACATTGCGTAAAATAGCAATAATAGTAATTAGTGATAATTAATGATAAATATTTTAAGAGTCTATTATAACAATTAGGCATTACTATATGTAAGTACTAGCATGTCATAAATAGATAAACATTATCGTAATTAAATAGCAAGACAATGAAATATCAAACATTGACACAATTGATTAACAACTCATTAATTGATTAGGCTAAAAAAGGAGTAGGAAAAATATTAGAAAGAATTGAAAGAGAAAAAGCAGATAAATAGTTATAATTCATAATAGGAGAAAAAGAGTTAAAAAAATAAATAAATAGAAAGTATTAGAGGAATTGAGAAGGACAGATAGGAAATGGATAGTAAAGAATAAGAGGAAAGGGAGTAATAAAATATAATATCATCAAATATACTGTATAATCAAATATAATGAAAAAGAATGTGCATAAAAATAATAATGATAATGATAATAGGTAAGATACTAAATATAGATAATTATCACTATTGGGCTTAATTCTATCTAAAGAAATACAATGTGCAATTAAATAATATTATTATTAGGTATAAAGACAATTAAGCAATAGATATTATCAGGCATAAATAATATGATATGTGCTAACTTAATAAAAGGAGGAATATGAAGAACGTGGAAAAGAGGTTAATAGAGAGATAAAATAGCAGGTAACATTACTTATAATTTATAGTGTGTTCATTTCAAATTCATAACAAGACAAAAATGTAATTGTGTATATATAGATGTCAATAAATCTAATATATATATAATATAAAGTTTTAACATAACCTGAACAAGAAGAGGTGATAAAAGCAGATAGGCTATGGAGGAAGATAAAGAGACACTAAACTAGTTGCCATATCGGAGAACTATAAATAAATTCCTATCATCATAACTTTAATATTAAATAATTAAATATTAAATCAGGATTCAGGGTACACCCTCCTCAGTAGATGAAGGAGATTTAAGGGGAGAACATGGTTTGTCCCTATCTCTATCCTGCGTAAGAGCAGCCACTGGTTGAAGAGCTTGTGATCGGTCTCCGAGGGAACGTACAAGTCGATCTGGGTCTCTTCCTCTACTATTGGAACGACCTGGATTGCGCGAGTTCCACCAGAAGACATCTTGGAGTTTAATGAAGGAAGTTGAGATGTAAGCTCTGGTATAGACACAGCACAATCCATGTTTTGAGGAACAAAGTTTTCCAAGAATTGTCAAAGATCATCTGGGTTGAAGAATTCTTTAGAAATACCATCTTTAGTGATTCGTAGACATGCCAGTTCGAAGAGGCCATATTTAATGTCTAATTGATGTAGGAGAGGTCGAAAAGAGAGAAAGGCTTTACCGCGATCATTTGTTTCCTTTGAAAAGTCTGCTGCTGCTACGGGCGTCAGCGATCAACTGACGAGCCTGTTCATTGCATAAAAAACAAACAATGAGTGTGCGAGGCTGTATATTTATCCCTCCTTGAAGCGGACCAATGCGATGAGCCCTCTGCATCTGCAATGGTGGATCAAAGGTGAGACCTGTGATCCTTGGAAGAGTTGTTTTGAGAAAGGATTTAGCATCTGAACCTTCTATTCTTTCTGGGAAACCAAAGAAACGTACATTGTCTCGGCGGCTTCTGTCTTCCAAATCTATAATTTTGCTTCTAAGGAAAAGAAGTTCTTGATCCCGATCCGGTATATTGTTAAGGCGGTTCTCTACAATGACAACTCATTCAGTTAGACCTTCAAGACGATTTCGAAATCCAGCAATATCTGCACATATGGATTTAGTTTCATTTGTTAGGGCAAATATGGATGTCTCCATGCCCTCTAGGCTTCGGCCTCCTGCAGATATTTCCTGAAGTATGCGGTCCATAGTTGGGTCTGGAGCAGATGCCATACTAGAATTAGTTAATTTTTGAGTTGAAGGGATGATATTTAAAGCTTCTGAGGTGGAAAGGCTCTGATTTAGAGCTTCAGAGTACAGGGGCTGTTTTATGGATTTATTATTCGCTTTACCAGATGGCATCTCTTGTTGTTCTCTTTTTCCCCTCTCACTAGACAGGTAAGTAAGTTTCTTAACTCCCTTCTTCACTTGGTCATATGTCGTTTATCCCGAAATAAAGTAAAGTTTTGACTTGTTAAGAAGAACACCAATAGTTCAGACGCACTTGCTGGCGCAGTGTAATAGTTATTTCAAAGACGTGTGAAATCAAGGTATAGTTTCTGAGGAGAAGCACTGATAGCGATATTAGTAGTGTGGGAGCAAATATCCAATATTGAGGTCAATAGTATTGAAAGACTATTTGCTTTCTGACATATATGCTTTCTGACTTCTCACGTTGAACAAAGAAGAAGCCTGTGCAGGAGAGAGGAGCGTTATGAAATAATGCCACTACAAGCAATCCTTCTTTGCTTCACCTGGAGCCCAGGGCAACGGAAAAAAAGTTTGAAGTCAACTCAAGCATTTCTAACGTGCGACAGTGCGCCAAATTCAGAAGCAACTAAATTCTAGTCAGCACCTCAATATGAATGTGTCAGGAGTCTGATAGAATAGTCCACAAAGAAGAGTTCAATTTCCAAGCACACAGTACAATGAAATGAGACAGAAGATAAAATCCCCTCAGTTGAAAGTGCACTCTATTCTTCCCCAATTCAGGCTTAGGCAGTACTGAGTGATATATTGCAGTATTGAGTCAGCACCCTTCTTGTTATGGAACAACAAAAAAGACTGCCAAGGAGAAGAGCGCCATAAATAACAGTGTCAGCACAAGTCATACATGTTTGCTTCACTGAACAAACAAGACAGCAGATAATAGTACAAAGTCGCCTCAGGTACTTCAAATGTGTGGCAGCAGCGCGTCGAACACAGAAGCGGTTCAGATCCAGCCAGCTCCTCTTTAACCACACAACACCGCCTCATCCTTGCATATTCCCCAGTCAGACAGGAAGATTTCACGTAGCGAGGAACATTCAACTAAAGAAAAACTGAGCTCACTGCAGTGCCGCATCTCATCACTTGAAAGATCCAACCGCATTGGTAATAAAATTTCCTCAGGCGCTTTGGTCAATCAGGAAGTGCGCACAATATATCAGGAAAAAAGGAGCTTATTGCAGGGCCGCATCTCAACACCTGAAAAATCCAGCTGCATTTATAATTATAATATAATCTCCTCAGGCTGTCTCATTAATTATTAATTAGGAGGCGCGCACCACACATTAGGGAAAAACGGAGCTACAGGGTCGCGTTTTGACACTTGTAGTATCCAGCCATATTAATAGTAAAATAAAATCTCCTCAGGTACTCTCAGCAATTAGGACGTGCGCACCACACAGCGAGAAAAAACGGCGCTTACTGATGGTCGCACTTAATCACTTGAAAGGTCCAGCCGTTTGGACAGGAAGATCTCCTCAGGTGCTCTCGTCAATCAGGAAGCGCGCACCACACATCGAGGAAGCGTGAGTCCAGTCAGCCGAATGACACCCATCCCAGGGGTTAGCGGCCGATATCAAAAACACCTCCGTATCAGATGGAGAGATCACCTCTCGTCTCCGAAACATCACATTAGCGAGTCTCTGCCCTCAGACAGCTTTTCCCCGCCAACGAGCCGCCAGCCTCGATATAGAAGGTTCCTTACTGCCGTCCGGGGCTCCCCACAATGCAGAGCTCTGGGATCAAGCGGCCATCTTGCGCCATGGCCAGACCACGTCCCCCGTCTAAAAAATAAATAAATTAACACAAAAGGTGCAACTGTCACGTGGCCCATAGGGACATTGTCCTTTTTCACTAACTTAGCATGAGCACGTTGCAGTTTGCCTGCTGCTTTGCACACGTTACTATTATTCTTTATTTTTTGCAATAATTTCAAAGACTGCTTTCACATGAGAACTCATTGCTGTGTTCACTCTCTGCATGTTCCTGGGATTTTGACTTAACATTATGTGCACGGTCGAACAACAATGACCCTTGTTATTTTGTTCTGGCCAGTCCTTAGCCCTTAGACAAAACATACCGATGTAGCTGTTGTTTGGACAGCGTACTTGGGTTTTTAGTGGGATGCACAAATAGGTGACACACACTTGGAGAGGGACCTTTCCAGGGAGAATAGCACCCATGATGTAGATCTACCATCTATAGGCTAAGGTATGGGGTCTGCTGACAAAGCCCAGAGATCCTCTATTATATAATAATACTTCTTCTTAGCAAGGGGAGGGAGGTTAGGCACTATAGTCCTTTCTCCATTGTCTTTTTATGATGACATCTCCCTTCATGATATATGGACTAGCTGCTATGCTGACTATATTTGTATTATGCATTTTCCTGCTTGTTGTGGCACGTATACTGCATGCTAGAGCACGTTAGTTAAAATAAATATTTTAAACTGTTTCGTGTCTCCGTCAGATCTTATTGTGGATGAGTACAAGAGAGTGAGCGAAAGGGTGTGTCTTGTTACCATGATTCCTGAGAGATCTGGAAGTGTTGTGTTCTGGGGTGTCTAATCATTTGTTTCTCTGTGAGTGAGTAGTGGAGCAGGGTTTGTGGGTACTAAGGTGGTAGGAAGACTCAGTCCCTATACACCAAGGTCCCATTTCCTGCACATAGTTCTGTATTTGTGCAGAATCCCTGCAACACAACATTAAATAAACACAAATACACAAAATGATGTTAGTTAGGCAAAGGCCAAATAAAGGGGAACAAAAGAAATCTAAAAACTAGTACAGTGCTACAAGACAATGGGTCAAAACATTTTGTAATCCTTGAAATCTGCAGGATAGAACCTCACCCTCTCTGATACCCTCTAAAAGGCAGTGTCCTTGACCAGGGTAACATTAATGTGTACTCCCATTTTCCTCCCGACATGGATTTAGGTATTATCGAAATAAAGCACGTGTTCCATATTTTCCCGTTTTCTAGTATCACCACATGATCCTTCACCTCCACAACCTGGACAGGTGCAAAAAAGCGCAACCAACCCTTGCGAACAAAACCAGGTCTCTTAGTCCTTACAAAGTCTCCAACCTGGACAGACAATGACTTATGACGTTCGTTAGTGGAACTGTACTTCTCCTGTACAGCAGACCTCACATTCGCCACACTTGCCATTCTTACCGCATCAATGGTTTTCCTATCCATCCACTCTTTATTCAACTTGGGCCCCGTAACTCTGCCCCTCAACAAGGTAAAAGGAGACATTCCTGTGCTTATGTGAGGGGTAGTACTCATTGCCCACAACATTGATGAGCACAAGCTGTAATTGTTCTTTGATGATACGGTTCACTCTCGCAACAAGACATTACTACGAGGATGGTAGAGAGAAGTTAAAATGTGCTTTATACCTCATTTATTAAGACACATTTTCATCTCCCTGGATATCAGCTGGGTCCCATTGTTGACCACTAGCTCCTCGGGGAAGCCCTCTCTAAAAAATACCTAGTTGAAAAATGTAATGACAGCATCATAGTTTATATTGTCCACAAACTTCATCTCCGGCCATTTTGACATATAGACTATCATGACCAACGCATATCTAGGTGTACTGCTCATAACCCCAAACGGCCCGGAGACATCAAATGCTACTTTGCTCCAAGGTGTATTTTTAACCACAATATGATTGACAGGAGATGGACAAGTCACCTGTGACTTGTCACTGAGGACACACATGCAACAGTCTCTGACATAATGTTCAAATTGTCAACTCCAGGCCACCGGAAATCTTCCCTTATTCTTCTTTTCATGGCTCAAATTCCAAGATGCCCTACATGTGCCAGATCCAGTACTCTTTTACGTAGGCATTCTGGAACAACCAACTGCCCACTCCTGTGCACAATGCTCCCAACAATAGATAATTCCTCACCCACCCTCCTGTAAGGGATCAACGCCTCTGGAGTATTCCTGATAATAGGCCAACCATCCACCACAAACTTCATCACCTCTTGTAACGTTTTGTAAATGAATAAAGCTTCCAACCATTTCTGCTCAGACAAAGCCCCCTTCGTGGTATCACTAACCAAAATCAGCACACACACCATCTCAAGATCATCCGCCTCTTCCTGATCCTCCTCAATCCCTTCCAATGGCAATCTGGAAAGACAGTTAGCAACATAATTCTTTGCACCTAGGACATATTCCAACTTGTACAGATATTCTTGCAACCTATATTGCCACTTGGCGATGTGTGGGGTTGCTCCAACCCCCACCCATTGTGGGGAACAGGTCCAACAAAGGCTTGTGATCAATTCTTAGAACAAATTCTTTCCCCCACACAAAGTTTTTAAAATGTTGTACCCCACACCACATGGCCAATGACTCCTTCTCTATCATGGAGTAAGACGATTCTGCTCCCCACAATGTCCTAGATGCAAATTCAATGATCTCTTCCTTCCCATCACCCCTTTTCTGCATAAGCACTGCACCAAGCCCCACATTACTAGCATCAGTGCTAATGATGCATAAATCATTGATACAAACATTTCGAGGGGACAAGCACCCACTTTTTCCCTTTTGATTAATTCAAAATCCTTATTACAATCATCGTCCCATACATATTTCACATTTTTCTTCAGGAGACCACGCAAACCAGCAGTTTTATCAGAATTTCTTTTACGAATTTGGAGTAGTACTCCAACAGCCTGAGAAATAAATGGCGCTGGTCCTTGTTCTTGGGTTTAAGCGCACATTGAATGGCATCCAGAATCTTTATTTTCAATTCAATCCCCTTCCCAGATACATGATGGCCCACATAATCAACACCTTCTTGTGAAAATGTACATCTCTCTTTCTTTAAGGTCAACCCACTGGCTTTGATAATGTCTAAGACCACCCTCACCCTGCTGTCATGTGCTGCCTCCGATTCCCCAAATATTAAAATGTCATCCTGGAAATACATGACGCCTTTGATGTTATTGAATAGATTGTTTATCAACCATTGGAATACAGCAGATGCAGACACTAAACCAAATGGCATTCGGATATATCGATATGCCCCCTCAGCTCTGACAAATGATGTTAAGTGTCTCGAATACCTACTCAACACAATCTGGTAATAGGCTGAAGAAACATCAAGGGAAATAAAAAATGTAGCACTACCCAAGGTTGACAGCATTTCATTTATATTGGGCAAAGGTTGGCTATCTACCCAGATGTTAGAATTAAGATCCCTAATGTCCACACAAAGTCTCATAGATTTATCTGCTTTGCCTGCAAGTACTATGGGTGCCAGCCATTCCGAACCTTCAATGGGATCAATTATGCAAGCAGAACACAGTTTTTTCAATTTGAGCTTTAATTCATCACGCAAACCCAATGGCACCTTGCGCACCTTGTAAGCTACAGCCCATGCATTATGCTTTACAATTATGTTGTGCTGGAAACCATTAGGCTTCCCCAACTGTTCACTAAAAACCTCAGGGTAGCCTTTGACCCACTCCCAACGTTCTACCTTGTTGACCTGTCTGGAATTAGAAAAAACAGTCAATGAGCAAGCACAAAACATACTATCACCTTTTTGTTTGGACAGTACCATGTCAGGATGATTGGGGTCTAAAATAATTCCCAGTTCTCCTTGGTCATCCCAACCTAACAAGTTGGCACCATCCTTGACTATGTATACAGGTCCCACAGCATGTTTCCCATCAAATTGCAAATAGGCATTAAACTTCCGCTCTTTTGCCCCCATATGCGAACATTGTAATGCGAGATTCATGCACAACAGTGTCCTTAATTTCATCAAAATCCCTCTCATTCAACAATGTGAAAGGAGAACCAGAGTCCGCCAAGAATTTTGTATCTCTCTTGTTCATGGAAATTATACAAGACGGGGGTTTCCTCTTACGTGACCCCTCCATGAATGATATCTCCACAACCCCACTCTCTCTCTGGCTTGTTGAGGATAACATTAGAACAGTATTGCCATCACCGTCAGAGTCACAGAAATCCTCCTCAATATTCTTGCTGGACTGCAAGGGAGTAGGTCATTGACAAATATTTGGCCTTCACACTCGTGCAAAATGACCTTTCTTGCCACACTTAAAGCACGTTTGATTTATTGCTGAGCAAAATCTGCCATTGCCCAGATGAGACCTGCTGACAGCGGAAACGTGCGGTTTCACTCTTCTCAACTTTCTTGCTCCTAGATTTGGATGAGTACCCTTCAGCATTGCGGAGAGAACCAGCACTAGTTCCTTTAGTACGTTGCTTAGGATTTAATTTGGTGTTAAGATGTTTCAACTCAACGGGTTTAGTACACTCGTTCATTTCTTTCATGAAGATTTGTGAACGTTCAATACTCCTAGACAGCTTCAATGCTGTCTATAAATCAGGATCCTCAGTTGATAGAAGTTTTTCCTCAACTTTCTTATTACTAGTTATTTCTATCAATTGATCTCTAATAATTTCATCCATGAATTCCCTATGGTTACATGCTACACCAAGTGTTCTAAGAGTTGCAACAAAATCATCAATCGATTTGTCTCAAAATTGAGAGCGTTGAAGAAACTTCTGGCATTCAAGAACAATGTTTTTCTTTGGATTGAAACATTTGTCTAATGTGCTAATATTGGACGCATATTCATCAATCGCTGTTGAAGAATCACCGTCCTCCCCACCCAATGTAAAGAGGCTCACAATTCCTAACAATAGAGTCTTCAAAATATTCCGGCCTTCAGTTCCTAAATTGTAAACTGAAAGCACCTTCTTCTTTTTGGAGGTAAATGTATCCCCATCAATTGCCCCCAAATAAGCCTCAAAGGTTTCCTTCCATTGCTGCCAATTCAGTGGCAGAGTTCCTGGTACTTGTTGAAATGGTGCTTGCGCTAGTATTCTCTCCATGAGGTGACTAACGTAGGTGAGTTATTGTCACAAAATGCAAGTTCAGACACAGTATATTCTACCCTAGGATGTGCTTATATTTGGTGCAGATGCTGATCAGAATGCAGACATGTATTTAGCACAATTCCAAAGGCCGTGCCAGTAGGCAACTGCTGGACAATGGTCTTAGCAGGTGTGCCAGTCACCAGAGTAGGGTGCAGACAGATCTATCTTTTAATTTCCTTTTTTGTGTGCCTGTCACCGAGATACAATGCAGGCAGGTTAACTAGCAAATCCCCAGTAACCTTTATTGATGTAGGTGATTCATCCTCTTCCAAGATGGCCGACACATTGTACACACGATACGTGTATTCCTGTAGGCATTTGTGCTTGTTCTGGGAAACTTCCTGACCACTCAAAATGGCCGCTGGGTATGCGCAACGATGCGGAATGATGCACGCAGTGTTCCGGTATAGCCTCGCACAGTGTTCCTTATATAAGTATCTTGGCCTAGCGATTTGGCCCAAAAACGCACATGTGCGGCAAAAACTAAGGGGGAGATTTACAAAAAAGTCATGCAACACAGCGCAGCCCCCCCGAGGCTGCGCTGCATTGCGCGACAGGGAGGTAGCAGAAGAGAGCCATATCTTTAAAGATATGGCTATCTCCTCCTCTTTCCCTTGCACCGGCGCTGATTGCAGCTGGCGTGCGCCATGCACACACCTTAGCGCTGCAGCGCTAGGGTGTGTGCATGAGTCCAGCATAGGTTTTCTACAGGAAGGCTACCCTTCCTGTACAAAATCCTATGCTCGACACAAGGGAAAGTTTTCCCACTTTGTATGCGTGCTGCACAGTGCAGCACGCACGCAAAGTCAGAAAAGGAAGGAGAAATGAAAGCATTTCTCCTTCCTTGCGCCTAGTTGAAAAGAGCGCAGTTTTCTCATGCTAAACCCAATCTACTGTTTTTAGTAAATTGGGTTTAGCGTGACAAACCTTGGGTGGTTGCATAGGAACGCCCATGCACCACCCTTGGTGCGCCCCCATGGCGCAAAGTAACGAGAAGCAGCGCAATGCGCTGCTTCACATTACTTTAACGTTATTTCCAGCACTAAACAAGTTCAGCGCTGGAAAGTAAATTACCCCAAAAAGATTTTGCGTCGTTTTGCGTCACTTTTGTGACGCAAATATGGCGCAAAAGTTTATTAAATCTCCCCCTAAGTCCACCAAAGGTTGCCGTTAATACTGGCACATCGGACCCACCTACGCAATTATGGTGGCCCCAATCAGGCAGGAGCACCGGCAACCAAGAAGGGCCACTCGATGGAAGCAGAGGCACCTCTAGACAAAGAATTGTCGCCACTGAAAAGATGTCTAAGACGTGCGGTAGACCAAATGCAAGTTTATTCCTCTCTATCCTGGCTACAACTGCCGATTACCCAGAACCTCCAACTCCAACCCCTGTTCCAGGTTCCACGCAGGGAACCATAAACCCCAACATTCCATCCCTTTTTAAAATGTACATCCTGTTTTATTTACTTGTTATGTAAGGCTGTCAATGAGGCCACTAATGTGAACTGCAGATTCCAAATCTGGTGATTCATTGCTATGATGTAGCAACAATGGGCAACAAAAGTTGTTGCCTACTTTTGCTTCTTCTTAAAGGAATTTCAGACTTCACGTACAGGCCTCCCTGAGAGCCTATCAGCACAGCACTGGCTCTCTGCTCTGATGAGGGCAGAGGGCATGGTTTCGGGATGAGACAAGGTGGTATGGCTCAGAAGATGTTAGATTGGTTGGCTGGAGGCCAGTTATTTTTTTCACATTTGGGATGGGGAGGAGCAACCATGATTTGTGAACACTATAGAAGCTCTTGGAAAAACAGATCATGTACTGTTGTTTTCAGGACAAAGACAACAGTTTGTGATGTATTTGTTTCAGGTATTATCACCTGTTTAAATGTATTTAGGACCTACTGAGATGTGGAATGTTTTCTGTGTGTTAGTGCTTCGATGATATCCTGATAAAAAATTAAGAATGCATTTAGTCTGTGATTGTATATTCACAAGCATATGTGTCAATCAATCATTATATTTGTAAAGCGCGCTACTTACCCGTGAGGATTTCAAGGCGCTAAGGGGAGGCGGGAGCTGCTACTGTTCGAATAGCCAGGTCTTGAGGAGTCTCCTGAAGGTCAGTAGGTCCTGTGTCTGCCGTAGGTGGAGGGGGAGGGTGTTCCATGTCTTGGTGGCGAGGTGGGAGAAGGATCTGCCGCTGGTGGTTGCTCTTCGGATGCGGGGGACGGTGGCGAGGGCATGGTCGGCGGAGCGGAGCTGGCGGGTGGGGGTGTAGAAGTTGAGGCGGCAGTTGAGGTACGCTGGTCCGGTGTTGTGGAGTGCTTTGTGTGCGTGGGTGAGGAGCTTGAAGGTTATCCTCTTGTTGACGGGGAGCCAGTGCAGGTCTTTCAGGCGAGGTGTGATGTGGCTGCGGCGCGGGATGTCGAGGATCAGACGTGCTGAAGCGTTCTGGATGCGTTGGAGCCGTTTGAGGAGTTTCGCCGAGGCTCCGGCATAGAGGGCGTTTCCGTAATCCAGTCTGCTGCTGACGAGAGCCTGGGTGACCGTCCTTCTGGTTTCGGTGGGGATCCACTTGTAGATCCTGCGAAGCATACGGAGGGTGTTGAAGCAGGAGGAGGAGACGGCGTTGACCTGCTTTGTCATGGAGAGGGTGGAATCGAGGACGACCCCTAGGTTGCGTGTGTGGTCGGTGGGTGTGGGGGCCGTTCCTAGCGCGGAGGGCCACCAGGAGTCATCCCAAGCCGAGGGGGTGGACCCGAGGATGAGGACCTCCGTTTTGTCTGAGTTCAGCTTCAGCCGGCTGTTTCTCATCCAGTCGGCGACGGCCGTCATTCCCTCGTGGAGGTTGGTTTTGGCTGTGTGAGGGTCTCTGGTGAGGGAGAGGATCAGCTGGGTGTCGTCGGCGTAGGAGATGATGTTGAGGTTGTGCAGTCGGGCGATGCGGGCGAGCGGGGCCATGTAGACGTTGAACAGCGTGGGGCTGAGGGATGAGCCCTGGGGCACGCCGCAGATGATCTCGGTGGCTTTGGAGCGGAAGGGAGGAAGGCGGACGCTCTGTGTTCTACCGGAGAGGAAGGAGGTGGTCCAGTCCAGGGCCTTCTCTTGAATCCCTAAGCGTCGTGGAGGCGTGCGCGTAGGGTGTGGTGGCAGACCGTGTCGAAGGCGGCCGACAGGTCCAGGAGGATGAGGGCCGCGGTTTCACCGTTGTCTAGCATGGTTCTGATGTCGTCGGTGGCGGCTAGGAGGGCTGTCTCGGTGCTGTGGTTGCGGCGAAATCCGGACTGGGACGAGTCCAGAATGCTGTTTTCCTCGAGGAACCTGGTTAGTTGTATGTTGACGGCCTTCTCGATGACCTTCGCCGGGAACGGGAGCAGGGAGATGGGTCGGAAGTTTTTGAGGTCCTTGGGGTCAGCTGTGGGTTTCTTCAGTAGGGCGTTGATCTCGGCGTGCTTCCAGTCCTCTGGGAAGGTCGCTGTCTCGAGGGAGCTGTTGATGGCCTTCCGGAGTTGGGGTGCGATGACGGTGCTGGCCCTGTTGAAGATGTGGTGTGGGCATGGATCAGTCGGGGATCCGGAGTGTACGGAGTTCATGATCTTGATGGTGTCATTGTTCTCTATGTTGGTCCAGGAGGTCAGGCGGTTGGTGTGAGTGGTGGTCGTGGGTGTTTCGGTGGTTGCCGGGGCGGTCGCGGTGTTGAAGCTGTCATGGATGTCCGTGATCTTGCGGTGGAAGAAGGTGGCCAGTGAGTCGCACAGTTCTTGCGAGGGTGGGATGTCGTTGGCGCTGGAGTTGGGGTTGGAGTGTTCTTTCACGATGTTGAAGAGCTCTTTGCTGTTGTGTGCGTTGTTGTCTAGGCGGTCTTTGAAGGAGGCTCTCTTGGCGGATCTGACGAGGTGGTGGTGGTTGCGGGTGGCGTCCTTGTGAGCTGCGTAGCTTTCCGGGGTTCGTTCGCGGGTCCAGTTCTTCTCTAACTTACGGCAGGTTTTCTTGGATGCCTGGAGGTCTTGGGAGAACCAGCTCGCTTTCTTCCTGGTGTGGCTGGTGGAGGGTTTCTTGATTGGGGCGAGGGCGTTGGTGCAGTTTTCGATCCATTGTCTGAGGTTGTGGGCTGCGGCGTCCGGGTCGGTCGGGTCTGCGGGTGGGCTTTGGGCGAGGGTGGTGGTTAGCTGGTTATCGGTGACTTTGCTCCAGCAGCGGCGTGGCATCTGTTGGGTGCGATGGGTTTCCGAAAGGTGAAGTGGATGCAGCGGTGGTCGGTCCAGTGGAGTTCGGTGGTGTGGTTGAAGCAGACGTGGGTGCTTGCTGAGAAGAAGATGGGGTCCAGCGTGTGGCCGGCGGAGTGGGTGGGCGTCGTGACGAGCTGTCTGAGTCCGAGGTTGGCGAGGTTGTCGATCAGGGCGGAGGAGTTGGGGTCGTTGTTGTTCTCGAGGTGGAAGTTCAGGTCCCCGAGGAGGATGTAGTCCGTGGAGGCGAGGGCGTGCGTGCTGACGAGGTCGGGCGATGGAGTCGCAGAACTGTGGTTGGGGACCGGGGGTCTGTAGACGAGTGTTCCTCTGAGGGTGGTGTTGGGGTCGGTGTGGATCTGGAAGTGCAGGTGTTCGGCGGTGCAGAGGGTGTCAGCGTCGTTAGTCAAGATGTTGAGGGTGTTCTTGTGGATGATGGCGATTCCTCCTCCTATTCCGTTGGTGCGGTCCTTGCGGATGATCTTGTAGCCTTCCGGGATGGCTATGGCGATGTCGGGTGCTGAGGAGGAGTTCAGCCAGGTCTCGGTCAGGAAGGCGACGTCAGGGGTGTGGGTGTCGAGTAGGTCCCAGAGTTCGACGGTGTGTTTCCTGGCGGAGCGGGTGTTTAGGAGGATGCAGCGAAGGTGGTTGGATTGATTGGCGGGTGGGTTGGCGGGCTGGATGCTGGTGTAGCTGCAGTTCCGGCAGGTGAAGGGTCAGTGGGTGCGTTTCGGGGCGGCCAGGTAGCAGGTGCTTGATCGTCCGGTGTTGAGTGCGTGGAGGGTTCCGGTGGCGTAGTGGAGACGGGTGTTGTGGCGGTCGCGGGGGCCAGGGGTTCTGGCGCTGGGCGCGGTCCAGGCGCGGACGGGCTTGCCTTAGGCACGCCAGCGGCGCGCCAGCTGCGCGCGTCCGCTGCGCGGTCGCTTCGCGGTGTGCATAAGAGTGTTGATGGGAGGGAGGAGCAGCTGGGTGGCGGGAGCGGGGCGGCGAATGGGCTGTCAGGGGGGCGGGGCCGCAGGGAGGCAGCGGCGGGAAGAGTGCGGCGAAGGTGACCGGCTCAGCAGCGGCTGGGACCGGGGGCAGGCAAAGGCAGCAAGCGGGCAGGCCAAGTCAGCTGGCAGCAGGAGACAGCAGCAGGAGACCAGGGTGAGCAGGCGGCAGCGGCAGCGGCAGCAGCGTGGGGGCGACCTAACCTGTAGGCAGGGTCAGAGGTCGCTCCCTACGCTGCTACGCGATCTCCTTAAGAGTGCTGATGGGAGGGAGGAGCAGCTGGGTGGCGGGAGCGGGGCGGCGAATGGGCTGTCAGGGGGGCGGGGCCGCAGGGAGGCAGCGGCGGGAAGTGTGCGGCGAAGGTGACCGGCTCAGCAGCGGCTGGGACCGGGGGCAGGCAGAGGCAGCAAGCGGGCAGGCCAAGTCAGCTGGCAGCAGGAGACAGCAGCAGGAGACCAGGGTGAGCAGGCGGCAGCGGCGTGGGGGCGACCTAACCTGTAGGCAGGGTCAGAGGTCGCTCCCTATGCTGCTACGCGATCTCCTTAAGAGTGCTGATGGGAGGGAGGAGCAGCTGGGTGGCGGGCGCGGGGCGGCGAATGGGCTGTCAGGGGGGCGGGGCCGCAGGGAGGCAGCGGCGGGAAGAGTGCGGCGAAGGTGACCGGCTCAGCAGCGGCTGGGACCGGGGGCAGGCAGAGGCAGCAAGCGGGCAGGCCAAGTCAGCTGGCAGCAGGAGACAGCAGCAGGAGACCAGGGTGAGCAGGCGGCAGCGGCGTGGGGGCGACCTAACCTGTAGGCAGGGTCAGAGGTCGCTCGCTACGCTGCTACGCTGCTACGCGATCTTCTTAAGAGTGCTGATGGGAGGGAGGAGCAGCTGGGTGGCGGGAGCGGGGCGGCGAATGGGCTGTCAGGGGGGCGGGCCGCAGGGAGGCAGCGGCGGGAAGAGTGCGGCGAAGGTGACCGGCTCAGCAGCGGCTGGGACCGGGGGCAGGCAGAGGCAGCAAGCGGGCAGGCCAAGTCAGCTGGCAGCAGGAGACAGCAGCAGGAGACCAGGGTGAGCAGGCGGCAGCGGCGTGGGGGCGACCTAACCTGTAGGCAGGGTCAGAGGTCGCTCCCTACGCTGCTACGCGATCTCCTTAAGAGTGCTGATGGGAGGGAGGAGCAGCTGGGTGGCGGGTGCGGGGCGGCGAATGGGCTGTCAGGGGGGCGGGGCCGCAGGGAGGCAGCGGCGGGAAGAGTGCGGCGAAGGTGACCGGCTCAGCAGCGGCTGGGTCCGGGGGCAGGCAGAGGCAGCAAGCGGGCAGGCCAAGTCAGCTGGCAGCAGGAGACAGCAGCAGGAGACCAGGGTGAGCAGGCGGCAGCGGCGTGGGGGCGACCTAACCTGTAGGCAGGGTCAGAGGTCGCTCGCTACGCTGCTACGCGATCTTCTTAAGAGTGCTGATGGGAGGGAGGAGCAGCTGGGTGGCGGGAGCGGGGCGGCGAATGGGCTGTCTGGGGGGCGGGGCCGCAGGGAGGCAGCGGCGGGAAGAGTGCGGCGAAGGTGACCGGTGTGTTGTCTGTGTTTGTATTTGTTCCTCTTTTTGTGTTGCTTGTATGTAGGTGGTTAACTGTGCATGTTTGCATGTAAGTGTGTTTTTGGAGATATGTGTGTACTGGAGTATTCTAGGAGCGTGAGATAGAAGGAAGGTACTATGGGCCATATGTACAAAAAGTTTTAGCAGTCGCAAACGGAGAATCGGGCCATTTGCGACCACTAAATAGCCATTTGACATGTACTAACTCTGTTTTGAGGGTCGGTAACCTATTACCAAATTGCAGAATAGGGTTTGCGAGTTGGTATTAGGATGAGGTGTGTTAAGGGCATTGTTTCCTAATAGCGAGTCGCAGGGGGGTGTATGAATGTTTTAAGACCGGAATGCGATTGCAAAACATGTGCAGCTTACCACCAACTTCAAGTTGGTGGTAACCCATTCGCAAATAGGAAAGGGTCCCCAAGGGAACCTTCCCCTTTGCGAATCTGAGCGCAAAATTTTTTAAGAGCAGTCAGTGGTCCCACGGACCACTGCCTACACTTAAAAAATGAAAAGAAAACATTTCATTTTCGTTTTTGAAATGCACCCCATTTTTGTCTAAGGAAAATGCGATGCATTTCAATTGCTTATTGAAAATGCAGTCACAGCCATGGTGGTCTGCTCACCCCAGGAGGCCACCATCTCTGTGATTTTGGCCATTACCAATGGGTCGCAAATTGCAACCTGCTTCATTATTATTGAAGAGGCAGGTCCATTAGTGGCCCACTGGGAATTGCGAACAGTGTCAAACACACTGTTGTACATTGCATTTTGTGACTTCATAATTGCGAGTTGCAAAAAGTCGCAATCAGGAACTCACAAAATGTAGCGATCGTACATGTAGCCCCTAGTGTCATTGAAAACTTGCTTTCTGCCTAGAAATTTTGGCGCTCACCTGTTAAGAGTATTACCCCTCTGTTGAGAAATTGTGGTACCTTCCCTTTCATATGAAAGAAGTGCAGACACTCAGAGCACAACAATTCCTGCCCATTTAAAACACTGCATGTGTACCTAAAAGCCTGTTGTCCAGTGTACATTTGTGCAATATTTTAGGTTTATCTATCTCTGCATGAATATTTGTAGATGGTTTACTTAACCTCTGCATGTGAGCATGGATATACGAATGTTTTGTATGTGTGTGTGTGTGGTGTCTGCTTATGAATGTTTTGTGTGTGTGTGTCTGTGTGGTGTGTCTGCATTTTTGTCGATATGTATGAGTATGAATGCTTGAAGGTGTTTTACTGTGTGTGTGGGTGTCCCATAGTACATTAGCACGTTTATTCTGTGGGTAGGTATTTCTAAATGCCTGCTATTCATCCACTTAAATTGATGATGCCCAGATTGATCAGTGGAGAGGTGTGGTGCAGCGGCCAGGGCAGCTGACTTCGGAGCACAGGGTTCACGGTTCGATCCCCGGCTCCGGCAGCAGCTCAGCTTAGCACCATGTGACTCTGGGCAATAGCTCACTTAATTTCCACGATGGCCCCCAGCGCCTTGAGACCCGTAAGGGTGAGTAGCTGCGCTATATAAAAACGGACTTACATTTTTTTACATATATTGCATCCTTGTTTCCCTAGTTTCTGACTTTCTCTGCATCTGGAGCTCTCTGGAAAGCAGAGCAGAGCAAGTCCTGCAGTATCTAGTTTCACTCGTTAGTATTGTATCATTTTTTCACTCAAAATTCACAACATGCAGTATTGAGAGCAGGACTTTAAGTGGGATAAAAAGGAGGGTCTCTAAAAGGGCATGGCCAAAGAAGCATAACTAGGAATACTTTCCAAGAGGTGTGGCTTATGTAATTAAGGGTATAGCTGAAGACATGTATGCTAAACTCCTATTCTGCACACAGTGTACCACCTGGCTAGCACTTGAGTTCCTCTCTGAGAGAGTTATTGCATCCAGACACAACACATAATTATGGACATACACCTAAAACACACCAGCCCTACTGACTTTGCCAGTGCTTGTTATTAGTATTAGATAAATAAGCCACCATAATATTGTTGTAAAACTTAGAACTGAAATTATTACAATTATGATAATGTGAGAATGGTAATTAAACATTATTGAGGTCTGAAGAAGGGCTCTGGTCTGCAGAGTGTCCCAATCACTCCTGTTTTCATCAGACCACTTCTTCTACAAGCTCTTTCTAAGACACTTACATATTTTTTCCCCACACATACTTCTGAAATACCCCATTCGCATATTTCACACTTCACTTTTCCTCTTCTACACGCTTTTTTCACTTTCTCCTTCTGCATGTATCTTGCATGCATTCATTTCACCATCCCACACACATTCACCTGCCAGCACTAGATTTTATTTACTTTTGCTATGTCAGTGCTTTGACAACTCTGTATACCTTTCACACATTTTAGCATAGAATCACATTTACAACTGGCACATGCCACCATTACTCTGTATGCTTTGTAGATGGGGCCAGGACTGGATGAACATGTATTCTGAACACCTTTATGGCTCACTGGCAGGCACTGGGAGAAACTTATGCTGCCTTCAGCCTAAACTCCAGACCTCTCAGCGTCACCCGTTTGTGAACACCCACCCAAGGGGGGCGTCGTGTCTAAAATGGCGCCTGTGTAGAAGCGTTTCCTCGGAGCTCCACCACGCCATATAATGAAAGGGTGGATTCCCGGTGTCCTGGCTGGACCTTAACCCATGCACCACTTCATAGTCGTCCGGGGGTACTTGCTGGCCCCCATGATCAATGGTGGAGGTGTGAGAACGGAGTAACTGCAGATAATTGGTGAGGGGCTTGTGTTTCAAAATGGCGGTCGAGGGAGCCCACGACGATTCCTAACTGCCGGAGCTGCAACAGTGATTGATGCCCGGCCGTGGAGCCCTTGGCCCAGTGCAGCAATTGAGACGGAGGTGGCAGCATCCTGGCTGGGTGGAGCACAGGCTTGGAGGAGCCGGGAGGCGGCGACTTTCGCCTCCGCCTAGTGCCGCGACCTGACGTCCTGGATACCTGAAGCCGGAGACTACTACCCAAGGTGAGGGCGCAGCCCAGACTGGGATACCACAAGGAGGGAACGTGCGGGGGGACCCACTACATGATGGGGTGAGCCCAGGGTGAGGTGCAAGACGAGAGACACTGAAGGCACCCGTCTGGGGTGTCGCGCCTGCCACCGTGTGCAACGCCCAACAGCGGGACTCTGAGGCCGGACTGAGGCCCAATCTGCACCGAAGCACAGCTAACTTAGCCACAACAGCCCCACAGACATGACTACAAAGGCAGCATCTAGTGTGGCAGGCTGCCTCTGAGTGACACGGAGCTCGCCTTGGCACCGTATGCTCCCCCTGCACCAGCGACATCAGAGTTTAACGGACGGGCCGGCTGAGCGGGCCCCTCTATGTTGCAGAACTTTCACCTCACTGCAATATGGCTAGTGCGCCCGCAAAGCTGTCCCCTGCCCACCGCCGAGATCGCAGATGACATTGGCACAACCCAGCATGCAGAAAGACATGCATGCGGCCCGATTGCAGGCACCAATCCAAGCCCTGCAGGGCTTGAAACCCACCTGCCAAGATGAGTGACTGCATGCGAACCGGCCTCCCTTAACTGGGCAAGGGAATAGCCGTCTGTGGACCCCCACTTAACCCTGCCCGGGAGTAGCCGCGCCACATGGTGTAGCTGGCAGGGGGTACCTGAAGAAACCACTGGGAGCAGCAGTCTGGGGGAGCCAAGGTACACCCACTACTGGGAAAGGCCCAGACAGGCACTGAGCATTGGGGAAGCGCACCCTAGCAACCACCCCTAGAAGATCCAGAGGACCAGAGGGCTTCCACACCAGGAGTGTTCAGGGCAACTGGCCCTAAGGGGGGGGTTCCACATCCTGCCCAACCACGCGCCGTCGTTGAGGTAGAAGGCCAGGACCCCCATAGGAACAGCACAGAGCCGGAGGGGACAGTGGGCTGAGGCAGGAGTGGCTATGCTGCGCAGCAAGTCTTGAGTACCCTGGTCCGGACTGGTGGACGGGGAGGAGGTGCCGGCTGTGCTGGAGGTGGGGGGGAATAACCCAGTGCCTGATCTGCCTCTGAGTGCTACGCGACAACTGCACTGGGTGGAGTGCAGGCACGCCACGCATAATAATAGCGCCCTGAAGAGCAGGTCTAGCATAGAGGAACTTAGCCTTCGGATCTGGAGTAGTCACACCCCTAGCACCACCGGAGGGCAGAGAAATGGCGTATACTAGGACTAAAAATGATCCCTCCATTAAGGACCTCTTCACAAAAACCCCCTCCAAGTGTGTGGGGCAGACACCGGAGGCCGCATCGCCAGAGTGCCAGTTAACCGGGCCAGCACAGGTACAGGAAGCAGAGGAGGCAGACCCAGTCACACGTAGCTTTCTAGAATCACTCTTTGGTGTACTGAGGAACGACATCGCAACACTAAAGACAGAGATGGCTACTGAAATGAAGGAACTGCTCTGTGAGGTGGGCGACCTGGAACAGCGGGAGGATACCGTGGAAAGATCGGGCGACGCCAGAGAAGAGGAGCTGGAATTGTGCCGAAGCTAAATACTGGAGCTTAAAGACTGCAACGCAGACCTCAACTACTATCTAGAGGATCTCAAAGACAGGTCTAGGAGATCCAATATCAGAATCAAAGGGGTTCCACTCCAGTCCGATGGCAATCACCTAGAGGACTTTGTCACGCGGCTCTTCCGCCAGATCATCCCCGAGCTACAGGACACTGAGATCCCCCTGGACTGCACGCATAGAGTGGGTCGTCCATTTCAATCCCCAGGAACCCCTCAGGACATTCTCACCTGCTTACACAATTACCGCCAGAAGGAACTTATGACAGCGGTACGTGACCAAACCCACGTCTTGTTTGAAGGGATCAAAGTGCGGCTATTTCAAGACCTTTCCCCCATCACCTTGCAACGTCGCCGCAGAATGAAACCAGTTACAGATATTCTGAGGGACAAGGGAGTGCGCTACAGATGGGGTCACCCTTTCCGCCTGGTATTTATATGGAATGGAGAGGCGCACTCGACCCTAAACCCCCCCTGAAACAGTGGCAATTCTGGGGCTAGAACTAGAGCAGAGTGAACGAGCTGGAACCGGGGGCCCCCCTCACCTTCACTAAGACCTAGCAGACTAAGGCACCCCAAAAAATGACTCCCAAAAATTGTGACCAAGCCGACCACAACTCAAAGCATTAGGGAGTGTTCGGCCTTGCTCCAGCACCTCACCAAACAGGATCCCACACCAGAGCAAGAAGACGAATAACTGCCTCCGAGGCAGGAACCAAGCTTTGAACTCCGACACCATGGTATAGGTTGACCTTGGCAGGACGGCAGGGTGCCTCAGCTGGGCATAAACTATGGACGAAGTAAGTCGGCCACTGGGATCTACCCCAGGTTTGAGCCTTAACACAAGCGAGCATCGGTGGAGAACTCCATTACCTGTCAACATCCTAAACAGCCTGTAAGGCTAGCCGACGACATGGACCCCTACTACGTATTTACCAGTTTCTCACCACTTGGTGATTTTGTTATGTATGTTTTATTGTAAGTTTTCTTCAAAACACATCCATGCACCACCTCTATTCACACATGTTCCGATCCACCATAATACGGAGGTACAGGGTGTCACAGCCTGGGGCTATTGCTCAGCCTTACAATGAAAACTTGTCATGGTGCGGGTGGTTAGCCTTAATGTGAGGGGTCTAAACTATCCTACCTAGAGAATAGCATTCTTGTCACAACTGAAGGCAACACAGTGTGATATATGCCTCCTGCAGGAGACCCACCTTGTCAAAAAGGATTGGAGTTGTATGCAATCAAAATGGTTTGACCGGCAAGTCTGGTCGGCCGGAGCGAGCAAGAAGGCGGGGGTAGCTATATTACTTTCCACACACTTCCAGGGTCGGGATATTCAAATGCACTCTGAGATAACGGACCGCATGATAGCCCTGCGGATTGCTATGCCCCAATGCACCATCCCAATTGCAAGCCTTTATGCCCTAAATGACCACCAGGAACCCTTCATCCACCAGGCAATTAGGTCAGTCTTCACTACACCAGATGCCAATATTCTAGTTGAGGGAGACTTTAACATAGTGCAAGACGCTGCGTTAGACCGGGTGCCTAGGAGAGTAGGTACAGCAGGAGCACTCACTCCACAGGGACTTCAATGGCTTGCAGATGCAGGACTGGTGGATGAGTGGAGGGCCTGACACCCCACCACAAAATCCTTTACACACTTCTCTGCCGTACACCAGTCATACTCCAGAATTGACTTCTTCCTAGTTTCCGCCTCTTTGTTGGGGTCAGTGACAAAACCTGACATAGAAGTCGCCTCACTCTCAGATCACTCCCCCATTTCCTTGGTGCTGCATCTGCCCCATATCAGACAGAACGCTACAACGTGGTGCTTCAATCCAAAACTACTTTCATATGTATCAAACATTAATGAGATACGGGGGCGATCCAATACTATCTTGCCATCAACGATACACCACACACACCAATCTCCACGTTGTGGGATGCACTTAAAGCAGTCATGCGGGGAACTTTCCTAGCCTTAGCCGCAAGGCACAACAGGGAGCGCAGAGCTAAGCGTGCAGAATTAGAGGGGAAGGTGAAAGACCTAGAGGAAGCGCATAGACAGACGGGGACCCACAAAGCATGGCGGCAATTAACTGCAGCCAGAAAGCAACTCAAAGCTCTAGACATGGACGTGGCAGAGCTTCCTTGCTCTGCACACGCAGAGATACTATGCTGGGGAGAATAAAGCGGGCAGGCTGCTCACACATAGATAACGCACTCAAACACAGGCTGGCAGTGTGCAGGTTGTAACAGATCAACACCAACGCCCCTTGACGAGGGACACCGAAATCGCAGCAGAGTTTGGCCAGTTCTATGCCCAGCTCTACGCAAAGAAGAATCTGCAGCCTGCACATGGCATCTCCTATGTTGAGCAAGCCCCACTAACAAAACTGACGGAACCTGTAGCCGGGCCGTTAGAAGAGGACATAACCACACAAGAGGTCCTTGATGCAATAGGGAGACTTCAAGTAGATAAAGCCCCAGGACAAGATGGCTTTATAGCTGCCTTTTATAAGGTATTCGCGGAACAACTGTCCCCCGTGCTGGCTCTACTGTATACCTCTTTTAGCTCCACTGGCACCCACACGGAAACCATGAAAACAGCCATAATAACGGTCATCCCAAAACCCGGAATAGACCCACAGCAATGTGCCTCCTACCGCCCCATATCCTAAACGTAGATGCTAAGCTACTTATGGGGATCCTAGCTAACAGATTGGGTAAGTTTATGCCCGGACTGATCGACCCAGATCAAGCGGGCTTTATTCCGGAGCGCACATGCAGAGACAACACAAAGCGGATATTCCACCTCATTGATAAAACCAATCACGCACAGACACCCACATTGCTTTTATCAATTGACGCCGAAAAGGCATTTGACCGGGTGCACTGGCCCTTTTTGCGAGAAGTGCTGGAGGCCATAGGACTAGGCCCCTGTTTCCGTCAGTGGATCTGGGCTAGCTATACAGATCCCAGGGCCATGGTTCGTGTCAACAACACTCTATCTCCGATATTCCCAATATCCAGGTGAAGACGACAGGGGTGCCCCCTTTCCCCCCTCCTATTCGCGCTCTATATGCAGCCCTTGGCAGAGTGAATCCGAGGGCACCCTCTCATTGAGGAAGTGAGTATGGGTGGCCAGGCACACGAAATAGCATTATACGCCGATGACGTTCTGCTCACAATTACTAAACCGTGTCAGTCGTTGCCTCCACTGCTGGCGAAACTGGTGGCATTTGGGGATGCATCTGGGTTTAAGATGAATGCCACCAGATCCCAAGCTCTCAGTCTCACTATACCACGAACCGAGCAAACGCACCTGGCTACCACTTTCCCCTTCTCCTGGGTTGCACAGGGCATTACTTACTTAGGCATTCAGCTATTTCCCAAGGTTGATAAATCCATCTCATGCAACTATGACACACTGTTGGCCTTGGTGCGATCGCTCATACAATCCTGGTACGGGGGCCCCATCTCCTGGTTAGGCGAAATAGGTGCCATAAAAATGACTCTTTTGCCTAATATTTTATATATAATGCAGGCACTGCCATTGCAACCACCCCCATCGTGCTACAGAAGCTGCAATTAGCATTGGTGTCCTTCATTTGGGAGGTAAAAAAGCTCGGTTGGCCAGAGAACGTGCATATCTCCAAGTGGCCAAGGGGGGACTGGGGATACCTCACTTGATACGTTATTGCCAAGCAGCACAGTTGAGGTTTCTGGTGGAGTGGCAATGACCACTGACGGAAAAGCACTGGTGTTTTCTAAACCAGGCAGTGGCCGGAATTCATATCTGGAAGATACCTTGGCTTCTGCGGAAGAACCGCACACCGGGAGTGTGTATCTCCCCGATAGTGAGGGCTACAATGGGCGTCTGGGACAAGCTGAGTGTTACTAAAGGCCTCACTACCCCGACCTCCCCGCTCACTCTGATCATCGGGAATTCGGAATTCCCCTGGCTATGCACGGTGCAACATTTTCTCGGTGGCAGGAGGCTAATTGCAAGCGTATAGGCTATCTTTTTGATGAGCAGGGACTACAAGACTTCTCAGGGCTTCAACAGGACTTCGGCCTCCCTGACTCAGAGCGTTGGCGATACGCTGCAGTCCGCCATTGGGTGACTCAGCCGGACGTACGACCCCACGATGGCAGGCCCCTTACACACTTTGAGCGCTGGCTCCTGACACGGAGTGATGATCGGCGTTTACTGTCTGACATTTACTCTTTCTTGAACACCTCTACCAACCCTTTAAAGTCACCAGCCAGGTCACGATGGAAATAGAGTGTGAACGCACGTTCACAGACAAAGAGTGGACAGACATTTTGCATCAAGCGCGTACATCGGCTTGTAGCGCAATGGGGAAGGAGACACTTCTCAAACTAGTGCACTATTGGTACTACACGCCCGCCCGCCTATCCAAATGGAAACAGGGATGCAGCGATAAATGTCGCGATACTGTGGCAACTCAGGCACATTAACACATTTACTATGGCACGGCCCCAAAGTACATCATTGCTGGGAAGAAACCTTGGCCGATATTGATCAAATGTTTGGAACTGAACTGCCACGCTTCCCTAGCTACATCCTCCTAGGGCTCCCCAACGCCTTGACGTACCCACTTCGCTCCCCTAGGGGAAGGGCCATTACTTTGGCATTATGCGCAGCGAAACAGGTTATATTATCTAGATGGGGAACCGACTCAAGACCATACCCACACACCTAGACTGGCGACACAAACTTTGGGATCTATTAAGTATGGAGAAGTTGATGGCAGTAGTAAACAAAACGCTCCCTAAATTTGAGAAAACATGGGGTCCTTGACTAAAGTACCTATCTAACACCTTCTGAGAATTCACTTGCCCAATATACCTAAGAATCTTGCGTCTCACAGCTGAGACACAACCTGACACGTGAGTAATTTTGGGGTGGAACACGGACATTAAGGCGAAACATGTGGGCATATCTTGCAATGTTCCAACGTTAATTATTGAATTATAAATGTAATTCGTTTGTCATTATTCCCATTTTTCCTTTTTTCTCCGCCGGCCTCTGGTTGTAGGTGAATGATTTGTATATTTCTTTTTCTTTCTTAAAAAATAATAAAAATTGATACAATCCAAAACACCCGCCCACATTGTGAGGTCACACAGACACCTATAGGTAACCCAGCAGACAGAACGCAACATTACAAAATTAATATGCTGCATGAAAAACTACAGCAAAACAGCATCCTAGAACAAACAGAAACACTTAGGGAAGCAAATTAAGTGAAAAGTGGAATGTAAACAGGAGCTACCTTACATTAACTTTATGGTTTTTGCTGTCGTGGAGATATCGGTCAGCGTTTTTCTTGTAAAGGACAGCAATATAGAACCCGATATGGACCCGTTTCAAAGTCACTTTTAATGACCGCCTGGTCTGAGACCCAGAGGAGCCCGTCATGATTGTGAGGATTTGGTTTAAAAAACATATGCCTATCTGCACCAGTTCGGAAGTACCAGGGCCGTTTCTACCATTAGGCAAGACTAGGCGGCCGCCAAGGGCGGCAAAAGGGGGAGGGCGGCAAAAAACATGAGTTTGGGATGGGAATCGGAACGGCCTTCGACCTTGAAAGCGCATTGGGTAGCGCCTTGCGACTTCTACAATTCAATGTGACGTGACCTCACGTTCGGCGCCACGGCGGGGGCTCTGCGTGCGCGGCCGGCGGAGGCAGAGAGTTCCCGCCTGAGGCCCAGCAGGTACCGGGGGAGGCCGGGGTGGGATCCGGGTTGGCCAAGACTACTAACAAGTTAACTAACTACCCTTGTTAAGGGAATACCCGGAACGATCATGGCACAGCCAGACAAGAAGTTTTTCGAGAATCTTTCGGGCTCCGGTAAAGCCATCGCAGTGCTGACCAGTGGAGGGGATGCACAAGGTAAGCGGCTCGCGTGGAGGTGGGGGGTGTGTGAGGCGAGGGACATGATCTAGCGCTGGGTGGAGGTTAGAGTGGGGACTCTGCATTTGGAGACTGCTGCCTGTCTTGTTCTCCCCCTAGGAAAATAAGCTCATCAACTTCTGTGGCACCCAGCTCATGAACGGCATCCATGGGGACGCGAGGGATGTTACGTGCATTGCATGCTCCGCGGGAAGGCGATGACTAACGAATTACATAGAGGAAGTGCAGCTCGTGAAAAAAACTAGTGGCTGTGCGAAACGTTGGTGCATAAGCACTCAGTGGATGAGAAGAGATGTTATATTATCTCTGTACAGCAAAGACGTGACGTAATGTAACATTTGAATAGCATATAAAGGAGAGGAAATGCAGGATGATGGTGCTGCCCATCGTTTATAAACAGTTCATAGGTGTGAATGATACAAATTCAGACTTAGGGGTGTGTGGCTAGAGTTTCCTGTGGAGAGTAATAAATACGTGTACTTCGCCTTTGGTGTGGGATAATTCATTGGCTTTCTCTGGTTGGGGGTGTCTACTGTACTTCGCTTGTTTTGGCACCTACAAACAGGTTCTAAGTCTGTGCCCATAGACCCGCGCCCAGGCTTTAGCCTGTGTTTAGGAATACTTAGCCCGTCTGTGCCTGTGGTTAGGGGGGGCACTAGTCAAAACTTTTGCTTAACATAAATGACACCTGATCAGAATAAACCTTGGCTGTAGGATATATGCTTAGATATGGGAGACTCAGGGTCCCTCTTCAAATTCTGCCTGTTGGCCCCACCATTTTGCATTGCGTCATTGAGTGTAATGTGCTGTAGGGCACAAGGCGGCTGTGTGCTGCGCATGGTACCTTTGTATATTTCCTTGTCTAGAACTAGATATTCCCCAATACTTCCCGGAAAATCAGTTCTTGTCGGAGGAGCAAGTGTGTCACCGAACAGGATGTGACGCAGGGGTATAGGAGCGAGGGAATTCAGAAACGCTAACATCATGGAAGGGCCTTTAATGGTGCAGGTGTGATGATGGAATACCTTTCTACACTTACATTGTTTACGGAAATGTGCTCCCTGTGCTTTCCAGTGAGGAGTGTTGAGTGCGTGGTGTAGTACGGAAAAATGGGCATGCATCCCCGGATCAGATTGTGGCAGCTAGAGATGCAGCAGAGGTTCGTGGTCACTCGCTTCCATTTCTGCACATTCATGCACCTTGGACCGGAAAACCTACGCTTGTCCCTAATGTAGCCAGCGCGAGGCCAGGTGCTGCAGCAACAGTACTCCATTGCTGTGGGCCCAGAGCGATGATCCAGGTTTAAACCTTCTCTAATCTCAGTTCCTTCGTTAATCGGATGCACCGACCAGAGCAGTAGCCTCCATTAGTGCAGCAGGGGCATTGGCGCCGGGGTTCAGAGGCCCTATATAGACACCCAAACACACACACACGATCTCCCTATCTAAACACACGCATTCAAACACACACACTCGAACTCCCTATAGACATCCAAACACACATGACTCCCCACAGAGACACCTAAGCAAACCACATGCACACAACCTTTCTGTAGACACCTAAGCACACATTCACGCAGACACACACACAAACGCGCGCGCACTCCCCCACACATACACAAACTCTTTTCCAGACACCGAAGCCCACACGCGCGCACACACAATGACACACTGACAGACACACTGGTCCAAATTGCAAATAAAGTAAAAGGGAGGGGGCGGCATTTTTCAATTCTCGCCTAGGGCGGAAAAACACCTAGAAACGGCCCTGCCGTGATCCAAAATAGGTTCTTATTCCTTCCTAATGCAGGAATGCAGGAATACCAGTATTTCACAATTACAGACTCATACTGTCCCGTATCATGCATGACGCATGGTTATATCCCTGGCTTTATAGCCATCGGAACTTTATCTTCAGGAAGTTGCAGTTTCAGTTCCAGTGGTACAAGGATGTGTTACATAGTGCTGTGGGCTAAAAAGCCACAGCTGCCTGAATGCTCCACTCAGGGCATAGCTCGTCCTGACATCTATAACAAATTCATCACCTCTTCAACCATGCGCCCACCACAGAAGAAAGGTTGACATGCTTCCCCCTCTTGTTATACATTGCATCCTCACCAATAAAAAGAAAGTATTTGCTTTGAGTTATACCATGCCAGCCAAACGTAGCTCACCCTGTGAAGGGGTTGCTTTTGCATTGCTTGGCCTGTAATCGTGCAACTATCGTGAAAAATAAAACTACAAATACCAGATTGGAAAGTAAAAATTAAGACTGCATAAACTAGTTATGCCTGACGTGGCAATTTAAAAAAAAACTTTAAGTTGCTAAATATGTGCTGAAATGAGGCAAAGTGCATAATGAGTGAAACACCTGTCTTTGTATTTAGAACTGTTTTTTCTTTGCCTGTTAACTCTGATGTCATCCATTTTCATTGTTTTTAGTTAGTGTCATTGTAGTTCGTGCGTGTTCATGGTAGCTGCCAATTTATAGTACAGGGTCCAGGTATTTCATTTTGGAAATCTGGATCAGTCTGAACCCCTGTCTCCTAAGGGTGGGAAGTGCCTTGGAGATTGACCAGATATGTTTCTGTAGAGGAGCTGTAGTCTGCTCTCAGCAGCATAGAGCGGCATACTCCACCACAACATTGAGGGTACCTTACTAACTGATGACACCTGCCCGCGAGGGTGGGAAGACTTGACATTACACGGGAAGGAACCCTAAGGCAGGAGTCTAACAAGCGCCACCTCCACTTTCCACGGATGCCACAGAGGGCCAGAGATTGCCCCGATCCCCCTTCAGAGGTCTGCCAGTGCAGTGGCAAAAACTGCACAGCGCTCCTTAGGCAGAATCCTACTTCTACTGTAATGAAATGTCCATTTCCGTGTACTAGCAAGACGCCATACATCATGATTAACAGCTGCAATAAAAAAAAATTGTTAACATGTGACTTTAAACATGTGAATAACACTTTCAAAAACAATGGGTCTGGATTTTTGCTCCCTGTCTGCAGTTGAGATCAGCTTTGTGAGACAGTTAAAGCTATCTCCACCTAAACCTAATAAAGGTATTTCAGATGTGCTATATACATGATGACAACATAACATAACAATGGTTTCTTTTGGGAATTTATTTTGGTGTAGCTCTTTAAATGTGTTTGTCCCAGAAAGAGCATCACTAAATTGCGAAACTGTATGTTGTCCATCTGTCTCCGTTGTGTTCCCAGGATTTTTTCCTTTGTCAGATTATCTTTTTGCCTTTAGCTGTTCGCTTTGTCCCTGTTTTTTGTCCTCTATGTCCATTTGCATATTTACATTGACCTTGATCATTATAACTGTAGTTACACAACCTCCTGTATCAAGGTATTGCAAGCCCTTCGTACAAAAAGAGTGGGCTGACTACTGTATTTCTCTGTCCTGATGATACACAGACTTGTGAAGGCCAGAGTAGTCCGATCACTTAATGATAATTGCCATTATTCCATGTCCACTTTAGTTACATCCCAGTCCTTAATCATGAGCAAAGTCCTCTTAAAGGAGAGAGGCAATTCATGTAGTATCTAGACACAATGACTCACTTTATATCCCTACAAAATGGTATTATGTATTTTTCTTTTTAAACCTCCATTCTTTTACCCGTTTAACTTTCCTGTGCCATGATACAATTGCTGTTAGTACGAAGCAAAGGATTTGTGAGAAAACCTAGGCGAGGGGGAAGGGCTTTCAGGATAAAGGAAGGGACTTGTAATAATAAAGACTACCAAACTGAAGGAGCCGGAAAGGCATGTTCTAGATCTGCTCTAGAACCTCGAGTCGATGGCACTTTTTCTCAGCATGAGAGCGTAGAGGGGAGAGAATTCGTTAACAATGTAAATTAATTCAGTTGCATCTCTCTAGGCCCATTAAAAATCACAGACTACTAAATAGGTTTAGTTAATTTTTTACAAAGCCAAGAACAACTAGACATACAGACACCTCAAGATGAGGGTGGAGGAATACATTGGAACCAATCTAAAGCCAAATGTACGAATAAGGTTAAGGCGGTGCAGCATACACAAGATGATTAATTCAAGAATCAGAATGCAAACGATTAAAGAACAAGAGTCCAGGTTCCCCTGCATCGAAGGTTGATGGAAATAAAGCATTAATCTGTCTCTACACTAGCACTAACATGACATCCCTGACTAAGCATTCTGTGGGGCAGGATCGATTAAGGTGTCAGCGTGTGGAGTCTTCCTCAGAAGTCTCTCCACTTCAGTTGGATCAAGTAGTATGAAGCTAATGACAGAGCTCATTCTAAGATGCTCTCTCTAGAGAAGAAGTGGCGCTCTTTCCCTACTTACAATATTCCAAATATCTTTTCAGGTCACGCCATCCGATCAGGCCACATTCTCATAGGTAGTTTTCCATGGGACGTCGATTACTCCCAAACAGTAGCATGATTATCTTGATTCCCAGGCCCTCTCCGGTGAGAAAATACAATAGTTCTCCTTATCGGCACTAGCTCCCAATGTATCCTCTTCTCTCCAAGCCTAACTCCTAAAACAAAGACATTATTCTAACTAACAAGGGCGCTTCTTTCACTTGCAACATAAACATGAGAAAGAACAGAATCTAACATGCACATGAAATTCGACTATTGATTCAAATGAGAGAGCTTCCAGGCCTACACATTCAGCTAATGTAAGAGAAAAGAACATGGACTTTACGAAGTTATATAGAAAGTGAGACATATACAGTTAATATTTTCATCTAAATATAAAATGACATGATTAATAAGCACATTCAATAATGATGTGATTGTCATTTGCACAGCACAAGTGTTTCCTGTTAGTGTTTTCTGCTGGTTACATTAGATTTTCTATGGAATTCCTCATGTATTCTACATTTTGGCCTACACACATCACACTCATGTTACTACATTACAAAATCCTAACACTTAAGTCAACATGACAAAAGATTTATTATTAAACAATATCCAATGTTATACAGATGAAATACCCCCTCACTAAAGACAAATTGCCAGCGACTGACTAAGGGGTGATAAAGTTTAACAGAAGTGTCAGGCACAGTCCATGTAACAGCATAGCCAATTTCTGATAAACCCAAACTTGGCTGTCCAGTCTGGAAATTGAAATGGCTTTAGTAGATCTACCCTCAATCCAAACTGCAAGAGGGACCCTGATAGCTTGTATGCCATGGATGGGGCCGATTTAATCTCACACTTAATGATCAAAACAGAAGGCCGGCCTCCTACTTAAGGAGAGACTTTTCAGGAGAGTTTGGGTTAAAATAGAGAACATGTAGTATGATATCCAGATCCATATGGAACGGCCATCCTGAGATTGCAACCCTGATCGGGCATGGTCACTAGGCACCTGCCACTTCAAAGCTTTGACCTTGAGCACTTTCAGGTTGAGGTGATTGTCATCAAGAAGACACCTTTACTGAAAGCAGGTTCAAAGAAATGTCATTAAGAGGCTCGTAGTGAGCAGTCAGAGTGGCTCCTGTGGATGAAAGGAATTCCTATGCAAGCACAGAGGCATCAATGGTATACCTAATTATCTCAATGCATCTCAGGAGTCAACTATGTATTGGTGTAAAGATCCACCAAATGACATTCCAATAAGGATGTGACCCTTCTAGAATTTCGAGATATTTTAAGGATCACACTGTTTAGGATGGGCTCCTGTTTCTGAACAACAGTTTGAAAAATGTCTCAAATGTCTAACATAAGAGTGTAAGGTGAGCAGCCTCTAGTCCTACTGAATGAAAAAACACCCACTGCGCCACTTTGCACTTGCGACCTACCCACTCGGTCTCTAAAAACCTTTTGATGATAGCGTGGAACTAGATTGGCAAACTGTTTAAGAAGCAACAGAGAGAGAAATGGTGGTATTGGAGTAGAAGCTAGGCTCACCTTTAACATAACTGAATGTCATTTTCACTATTATCTTGCACCAATCAAGAATATTTCTGCTCATTGCTCATTACTTTTGGACAAAACAGTGTAGGAAAGAAGGGATTGTGAGAACCTTCACACTCCAATCCTGCAGGCATTGGATCTCAGAACAAAACTGGCAGAAGAGTGTCTTTTAGACAGCCAGAAAAATCTACTTGAAGAACTACCCTTATGACTCAAATTTCATAGAACACCCTTAGGTGAAAGCCGTGGTACACTGAAGAGTGGTATTGGTGTCTAGTAGTAGTAACTTTATTGTTTGATTAGTAAAAATCATTACAATAGTGGACATGCAACAATAAAACGTATATCAAAAATAAATACAGCCATTAGTCCATTAATGGCATCACGGTTAAATAGCAAGTAATAAGAGGTTATAATATTTAGTAATAAAAATTGTTTGAGACCTAATCAGGGCCCACTAAAAATTTTCGGAGTCTCTCAAAGATCGTGCTACATAAGTTTGGACTGCATTTGGGTGAAGCCCCTTTAGTTTAATCACAGTTAAAAAACAATAATAATTCATTTAGTTTTAATGTCTTACTAAAAGAAAAGGAAAAACACTGATCATTACTGGAAGCCTGCTGACAATTCCACTAACGATGCATTTCTGTGTGTAAATGTCTGAACCCCAGTAAGGCATAATAAAAAACTCTAAAATTGCGCAGGGCACAAAAGCGTACAAAAAACCAGTGGTGTCGCAATACCGGGCTCGGCCGCTATCGGAGGGTGTTGTAAGATGAACAAATTGATGTCTCAATGGGGTTAGAGCGGCCCTGTGCAGGTGGGCCATTATTAACTCACTGGTTCTCACAGTTAGTCAGCCTTTTTTCTGCTCTTGTAACAAACTTGGTGAACTGGATGTTAAGCATTGAGTTGTCCGGATTCATAGATGTAAGAATGGCTTGTCGACAGGAGCAGACACCAAGTTTGTTCTATTCGCCCCGTAGCAGAGTCTTTCGGTCGTTAAGAAATGCAGGGCAAAGACATACCACGTGCTATATTGATTCCTTACTGCTCCCGCACCCCCTGCACATTATGTTGTCATTTGTGCGACGCCAACCTGGTAGGTGATACAGAAGGGGCCATTCTCCCATTCTGAGAGCCAGGTATCTTTTTTTCCAAAACACTGTGTAAGTGCATGACAAGTATGGTGCTGCGGTCCCTAGCTTGAACCCTGATATCACTGTCCAAGCATGCTTGCATTGTGCCAATTGTGCTGTGTCCAAGTGGAAGGACCAGGAACGGAAATTCCTTTTGATATATATTTTGAGGGTCTGCTGGGATGGACTGGAGCTCCAAATTTCTTCCACTTCCAGGAGTTGTAAGGAATCCTGTAGATAGCGTCGATGTGGTCGTCCCAGCTAACTGGTTGATATTTCCTGCCACAAAATTGCCTCCAAGCTTGCTGCTCTGGATGTGTGTAGCTTGTTGCACAGCTTGATGAATGCTCCTGCCCCAACCGCTCTGTGATCTTGGAGACCAAACTCAAGTCGTATCTGGGCAGGGGATAAGGTTTTTGGTAGGCTCAGCACTTGCTTAAAGATTCTTGTTGTTATTTTATTCACCAGGCTATTGTCTTTCCCCAGCATTATCTCCTGACCGTAGGAAAGATAGTTAGAAATGTTTGCCTTCATAACAGTTATTAAAGGAATCAGACTTGGGCCAGACAACTGCTTTGCGAGTTTTGTAAGTGCTACCTGAATAGTCAGGGCTTTGGCTTCAACATCGTATCTGTGTTTTGTAAACATGCCCCTCCTGTACATGTGGACCCCTAGGTATTTATATGAGTCGGTCCTTTCAATGCTTTTGCCGTTGTAGTGCCAACCGCCGCCTTGGTATTTCCTTGACCCGTAGGTGATAACCCTTGTCTTTAATAGATTTAATTCCAGCTCATTTTAGTGGTATAAAAAGACAGCCGGTCAAATAGCCTCGGTAAGCCGACCTTGGTATGGCTAAGCAGGACATTTTCCTTCCTTTCTGTAACTCTGCCCTTTTTCTTTGTTTCCTATGTTTTGATTGCTCTTAAACAAATGTAACATGTTAGCCTGTAACTCTGATCCTCATGTAAAGCGCTCTGATACCTCCGGGTCTAGCCAGCGCTATATAAAACTCAAATAAATAAATAAATAAATAAATTTGCCAATGTGTATGTTTATTACCTTAGCTTCAGGTAAAAAATGAAATCACATTTCAACTTAAGATGAAATGCACAATTTGTGCAAAACCTCAATTGTCACCTCAGACATAACAAATGTCAACAAAAGTTCCTAAACAGCAAACATAAACATTCAAACATGTCCTAACTATGTTTTCCTCCCACACACTCCACATGGCCATACTGTGTGCTCTGCACTTTGCCTTGGTGAGGTCTCTGTAGATGCACTTTGTCTGAAACTATGGTCCCTATTTTCCATCGCAGGGGCAGTAATACTACTGAGGATGGAGAGCTCCTCACTTTCTCCTCCTCCTAAGTCACTGTTTTCTACAATCTGGGCTGTCTGCATGTGTTCAATTGCATTGGTGACTTGTATTAAGTACTCAATCACAATACCTAATGGGTCTTCAGGAAAAAGTTTATTTCTGATTCGAACCTAGTTAGAGCACCTCTGCCAACAGAGATCTTCATTCCACGTCCAGCCCTTCACAGCTCCCATCCCTGTGTCGCCTCATGACATTCTATGAGCACAGGGAACACTTGAGATCTAGAACGTACATGGACGAGCACAACACAACACTTCCCCTTACCCACAAAATAATAACATAAAACCTTATCTAAACATCATAAAATACAGTTGCAACTAGAGGATTATACATGTTTACCAATATAAACCTTAACAGTTAAATATAAAAAACCACTTGAAAAAATAAATTGTACACCTGACATTATATACATACAGTCATAATATAATCATTCAAATGCTTAGGCTTGGAGCTCATTCTCCCAGACCTAGTAGACCTCTGAACAACTCCTTCCCTATTTGTACCATTCGATGAGCTTCCATCCCTGGATGATTCCTCTACCCTAATTGAACCTTGTGGCAAAGGTGCAGAGATGGGATTCATACTTGATCCCAAATTAATGAAAACATCATCCACCCAATTGTATTTATTAAAATTTGCACTTGACTCAGAACCTTCCGCTCTTGAACAAGAATCAGAGGTCCCCCTGAATAAAGCTAGTCTTTTTTGCATGCCCAACTTTTCCATCATTAAGTAGAGCAGCGTTACACAGAATTCTAATATCTTTCAAACGTGTGGAGTATTTACTTTGGCCTTTGCACACCAATCTTCCTCTTTTAAATTTGACTATATCCCCAACATTAAGGTTGGCTTTCTTTACACCATGCAAGTGATTATACCTATGTTTATACTTTACTTGTTTTGACTCCATGTGTTTTTTTACCTTACCAGGTGACCAGGCGACAATTTTTGTGTTCTTTAACCACCCCATGATGTCCTTGGTGCATGGTGACATACCCCTCATTAGCTCAAACAGACTATGTTCTGTAGACTCACACCGTGTAATCCTGTAGGCACACACAAGTCAAGTCAAGTCAAGAAAGCTTTATTCGATTGTGAGCAAACAATCATAAAAGCACAATAGCAGCATTTCATATATGTTAAAATTCATATAGAATTCATTTAAGCAAATTGATTAAAATACATTGAAAAAATAAAACATTGTTACACTTCACAGACTTTCCTGAGATTTAAGTTAACAACATATAAAAAAGAGGCAATTGTTTCCTTAGACACAGAACTTTTTTCAAAAAAGTTGCCATCCTAAAAACAATATGTACATTGTCTAATTGTTGTAATGCCAAAAGGGCCGGTCGGCATTGACGAAGCCCGAGCCATTTTAGCACGGGGACTATGCACATTCTCCTGGCATTAGAATAACATTTACAAAAGAGAATAACATGAATCAAGGTCTGCTTGGAGAATTTATCGCAAGGGCACAGCTGTAGGGCTTGGGACCAGTCATTCGCTTTGGGCAGAGTAACTAATCTATAAACAATTCCCAAGCGGAAGCAAGTTAAAAGGAACCTGTCAAAATCACTCAGGTCTAAGGTGAGGTAGGGTTGGATATTAAAAGTAATTAAAATCAACTGATTATGGAGAATTGTAGGTTTTAAGATTTCAGTTGATAGTCTGGCGGTATCTAGTAGGGACAAACCCTTTGCTTTTAGTTCCTTCCTAGTTATTTCCCTGATGATACTGGGATTAGTAAAGTACTCTGGGTAGTGAAGATCTTGAAAAAACCTTCGAACATAGTTTATCCATGGGATCTTCAGGGCCCCATCCAGTTTCAGAACGTCCAGAACGATATCTCTGTTAATTTTGTCTCTTCCTTTGTCCAGAGTCTGTGCCATAACAGCACAGGCTCAAGTTTTATTAGGTCTGAAACAAAGGAGAGGCCCAGATCCGCGTGACAAATGTTCGCGGAAGTGCCATTCGGGACAGATAAAATATATTTTAAAAAAGAATTTTCTATTCTTTGAATGGGAAGCAAATCAACTGGTCCCCAGACCCCAGTCCCGTAAATTGCCGCTGAGACACATTTAGCTTAATAGATTTTGATGAGCGCCTCAGGTGGTCTTTTACCAAGTTTGATTGCAAAGGCTCTAAGGGCAGATGTAGTACGCAATAATGCCAATTTTTTTGCCACACCGCCTGTGACCAGGAGTCATTGTGGGCAAAAAGAATGCCCTAGTATGAAAATTTCTTAGTGACCCCGATCTTTTGTCCTGACACAAATATATCTTTAGGTTTTTTTAATGCCAGAACCGCAGCGCATAATAAAAGTCTTAGAGGAATTAATTCTTAGGCCTAGCTCATTCATAAACTTGGAAAAGCTATCCAGTACCCTCTGCAGTCCTATATTGGTTCGGGACATCAGTACCGCATCATCTGCGTAAAGGAGGGCTAGGATAGGTCGTCCCGCCACTTGGGGGAAATCGTGATTGTCATTTAAAAGGGCCTCTCCCAGATCATTTATATACAGGTTAAAAAGAAATGGAGCAAGGACGCAGCCTTGCCTGACTCCGCTTTTGATTGGAAAGGGAGCCGAACGTTCACCCAGCAGGCCGAAGCGCACACGTGCGTTGGCATCACTATAAAAACGTTTAAGAAAATAAATAACCTGTGAATCAACCCCCATCACTTTTAAAGTTGACCAAAGTTTGTTATGAATCACGCAATCAAAAGCGGCTGTGAGGTCAAAAAAAGCTAAAAATAGATTCCCCACCTTAGCCCTAGTGTATTTACCAACTAAAAGAGACAGGTTCAAACCCTGCTCAACGGTTCCTACACTGGCTCGAAAGCCATATTGCAGGTCCGACAGAACAGAGTTCTCTTCCGCCCATGCCTGGAGACGTTCCAGAATTATTCTGCCTGCTACTTTTGTTAAAGCATCGAGTAGCGAGATGGGCCTATAGCATGACGGATCCTGTCTATCCCCCTTTTTAAAAAGGGGGACAATAGTTGATTCTACCCAAGTGGGTGGAAAGTCGGCTTCGCAGCTAGCATTTAGGACTTGTGTCAAGAGAGGTCCTCACAAGGCAGTGTCAGATTTAAATAAGTCTATTGGTACCCCATCGGGACCCGGTGCCTTGCCGCCCTTGCTGACAGACAGGGCCCGCACTACTTCATCCAGAGTAAACATTAGTGCATTAGCTTGGGAGAGGAGGTTCTGATTGCAAACATCCTGGGCGGAACAGTCCATCAAAACAAGGTTTCCCGTGCCCTGATATACCTGAGTAAAGTGTTTAATCCATTGCTCCTCAGTTATTACTGTTTCAAGTGATGGGCTGTCCTCTATAGACAAGAAAGGAGACCTAACAGCTTTCCAAAAAGCCGCGCTATCATTAAGCACTGACCCAGTAAGTAATGCTTCCCACACTCCTTCTTAATAGTGACTTTCCTATCCCTAATTGCTAGTTTGTATGCATCTCTAGCCGCCTTTACCGCAATGTTGTTTCTTGGGGTTCTATGTAAAACCTTTTTTAAATTGGAATAGGCTTGAGTGCACCTAGAATCAAACCATCCTTTATTAGGGCCCTTGGTATTTCTGCGTATGGTTAAAGACTCTCTAACAGCATTCGAGATAGCCTGAATGAAGCTAATATAATTTCTGAAGTGGCTATATCACTCAGGCATGTCTCTATCGCTGGTTTAGTTTTGCCCACTATTGATTTGACCAGCGCGTCTTGATCCACCATAGTCCAACGCAAGGAATACCCATTGGTGCTTTTTATGGCTAGGTTACCTGGCAAGGGATTGTTCTTTTTAGATCTTGAGATTATGTTGGGCGGAAGTGAGAACACTAGACACAGAGGGAAATGATCACTAAGGGAATTTTCAGACACATAAAAAGAATGGAGAGTGTGTGCGTGGCTATTGGAGACTAGAACATAATCAATAGTAGAGCAGAGGCCCATACCATTGAATGTGCAAGGCATGGGAGCAGGGGTTGGGCAAATTTAATTAGCAAATCCCAGATCAAGGGTGAAAATAAGCTCGTTGAATTGTTCAACCAAAAGCAAATGTCGAAAATGGGATACGCATGCCCCTTCATCATTTAACGCTTCACATAGTTTATTCCCAGCATTCGCACATAAGGTACAATTAAAATCTCCGGCCAAAATCAGCATTAAATCTTTACTTCTGTCTACATTTTTTTTGCGATTTTAACATGTTATGAATCACAACTCTCACATTATCAGAGGAAATGTTATTATATAAATTAATAACTATGATCGAATGCGTGGAATCTAAGTCCAGTTTAACTAGTTGATAGTACTTATCATGTGCATACAGTGTTATCTTTTTAGAATTTATAATGCTCGATATAAATATACAAAGGCCACCCTTAGCCCTACCACTCAAACTGCTGACTGCTGGCGTATGGTAAGTCCTATAGCCGTTCAGATGAATCGCCTCCTTAGTCCAGGTCTCCTGAAAGCACAGGATCTCAAACTGACTAATCAGTTCTCCCCATAGAGGATTATTTAACTTAGAGGATATACCAGCGATGTTCCAAGAAAGAACATTGCAAAGATCAGTTTTACTACTCAAAGGGTATGTAGCTATATCTGTCCTGGTTGCAACCTCTCATATATTATTAGGGGGTAAAGGAGTATTTGGGGGATCCAGGGGATCATTAGATGGTGTAATTCTCCCCTCTGGCTTTTTTTGAGCCTCTGGACTAACACAAAGCTTGGGGCGACTGGGAGACAGGCCAGCTAAATCCTCACTGGGAGGGCTAAGAGATCGCCCCACACTGAGTCCTTCCACAACAGAGTTTACAGGTACTCGAATTCTCGAATACAGTCAATCTATATCCTCCAGTGAGCGCAAAGCATCAAAGCGATTAGACACTGGGATTGGGAATCTAGGCTCCCTAAAACCCCTCGAATGGCCTCCCAAAGAAGTGGTACCTCGGGGTTCAAAGGGATTCAGTGGTTTATAAAAGTAACCTAATGGTAAAATGTATATGTCACTAGGATTGATGGGCCCATGATTACTCCTTTCCAGGATTGTGCGCACCAGGAGAGGTGAGCTGAAGGTCAACACGACGCAATCCCCTTGTAGAGTCTACCCTGAGGGGCCAACCCATCCTATTCTTCGAGCCATTTTAAATTCAGTGAAGAGAGAATTGCCTAGACCGGTTCTTAGACCCAAAAAATGGAGTGACTTGTTCTTTAACGCTGCCCAATGTTCAGAAGTATTGTGGGATAAGGGAGGGACATTTGCCAGAACCACTGTATAGGGAGTAACAGCTGGAGGCAAATGTAGGGTCGATGGAGGGTGGTTGGGAGACTCAAAGTGGTCCCTAAGGGCAGTACCACTATCACTATCTTTGAGCGGACCAGACGGCCTAGGAGACAGTGCTCCACTCACTGCATCAGAAAGATTACTGAGATGTTCCGCAGGAGTTTCTTTTTGAGGGAGGGGCTGCCTAGTGCGAGCTAGAATATTGGCTACACATGAGTCTTTACATTTAGTAGTGTTCCTGCCCATTGGCTGCTCATTTATAATACTGCTGGAATAACCAGCCGCTATGACAGCCTCTCTATTATTTAAATCGGAGGAACTTAATTTGGGGCTATGTGATAATGCAGGTAAATGTATATGACTAATGTGTTCCTCCACCTTAGCTAACCTAGCTTCAATGGCAGAAATTTTTAGCTGAATGGGTTCCAAAAGAGTTGTCATCATAGTTTCAAGTCTGTCCCAAAAATTCCCGACCGGCAAACTGTCAGGAGGATTATTTAGCTCATTAGAGTTAATGACAATCGTTTGGCCCTCGCTACGCACTCTAGGGCTGTCTGGGATTTCTACAGCCTTTCCATTTAGACTCGGCCCAGGTTTGCTCTGCTTCCGGGTGTTCCTAGTCTTCCTTTTTTTGGGCGGGGGCATTGTAGTGGGGGCTATCCTAGGCTTAATATTTTGCCCTCTGGTAGTAACTGTAGGCCTAACGGGGCTAAATTCTGACTCAGAAGATGACAAGGGCACAATATCTACTGGAAGATCTTCTGTAGCGTGTTGAATAGAACCAGACAGGGAAAAAAGAACATCAGTGTTAGTCAGCACACAAGGTTCGGTGAGCACGGGCGTCATAGAAAGTCTAATGGGAGGGGGAATCGACTCTAGTGACAACCTCCGCTCCGTGAGTTTAATTTCATTTATAAGCACTGATTCTGCCCTCTGTAGGAAAGCGTCCAAAGTGCCTATGGCCCCCTGGCCATTGTTTGCTTTTCGCTTGCTCATAGTTGTCCGATTTGTTCACAGGAATAAGTCTTAAACCAGGGCTCCCAGACAAATCACAAGTTAACTAGTACAGACCTCAAATCCAAGAGCTTAGAGGGGTGGCCCAGCCCAGCCTCCTACGGCTGCAGACGGGCCCGCCCTTGGCCCGGGCTTCACCCGCGCGCGTCCCGCGCTGCGGGAGTCCGGCGGGGATAAGTAGCGCGCCTCCGGGCGCAAAAAGCAGCGTCGTGGCAAGCGCTGCTGAAGGGTTTCTGGGAGGTGTAGTCCCCTCGGCCGTTCCCCTCATGGCAGGCAGTGGCACAGGCGAAGGCCGTTTCCCTCACGGCAACAGGAGGCTCCGTTAGCGGCACACACAGTTTTCTTGAGCACCGTCTCCCAATCCAGAGCATTACTGTTAGATAATTCAATTATCCCTTTTATGACCCTGTTGAAAAACTCAACATTTCCATTGTCTTTGGGTTGATAGAGGGATGTGGTCCTATGTATAATACCAGTTTTCTCAATGAAAGTCTTGAAATTGTCTCCAATGAATTGAACCCCATTGTCAGAGATTATTACTTTGGGTAATCCCTCTCAGGCAAACAGTTCCTCTAAAAGGTGCACTATGGAACAAGATTCTGCCTTCTGTACCACCTTGACCTCCGGCCACTTTGAAAAGTTGTCCGCCAGCACCAATATGTATTTGTGCAAACCAGCTGCATCCTGCGCTGGACCATAAAATGGCAATTCCTAGTCTCTCGCAAGGCTTATTAGGAACTATAATGGGATGCAAAGGTGGTTTAAAAGTGACCATGGTCTTGTCTGAATTAATACATTTAGCATACTCCCTGACTACATTCTTAATCATCCTATCCACACCTGTGCACCAGTATGCTTGTTTCACTCTGCACTTGGTTTTCACTATGCCAAGGTGGCCTTCATGACACAAGTTCACCACCTTATCCCTAAATTCTCCGGGAGGAACAAGTTTGCCTCCTCTCAACGACAACTGTTGCGGGGATTCTGCTCATACACAGAACTATGCACAAGAAAACAGGACCTCAGTAAATAGGGTTGTACCTCCTATCACCTTAGTACCCAAAATCCCAACCGACTAGCAATAGTGTCTCATTCGGTCTCCTACAAATATCAAGAAGCTACGAATGTTTAGACAACCCAGAACACGAGCACTCCCGACTCACCTCAGAGTCGCGGGAACAAGACAATCTTTTGCTCTCACGTACTTGTCCACAATAAGAACAATCAGAGTCACTAAATAAGTTCAAAATGTTTATTTTGACTATAGTGATTCATAAAACAGTATGCGAACCACGACCAGCAGCAAAATGCATAAAGCTAGCATCATTAGCATTGTTACAATACCATAGAATACAAAAGGAGTCATCATTTTATAAAGACTGTGAAAAAGGCAAAATATCTGGGCCTAATCACCCTCCCCTTGGTAATAAGAAGTTATTTTATATAACAGAAGATCTCTAGCCGCTATTAGCAGACCCCCTACCTGAAAGCCTAAACACAAAGGTTTACATCATAGGAACAGCAGAGCTCAGCTCCATGGAACGGTTTTCTTCGAGTGAGTTTCAAAAACATGCAACAATGCTATATCAAAGCTCGATTCTTCCATACTGCAGCTGTTGGTAACATGTTTTGTCAAGGTAATAGGGACTGACCAGAACAGAATAACAAGAGACATTGTTGATCGACCTTGCACATTATGTTCAGACAGAATTGAAGGGAAAGCTGAGAACGTGAAACTACAATCTGTTATCATGTACAGGGCAGAGGCAAAGTGTCGCGAAAACAAACTCTTAGCAGAGGCGTGCGCAAAAGCAGCAGCATAGGGCAAGCAAAACTCATGCTAACTTAGCAATGTCGACAATGTATCTAAGGGCCCCCTAACACCATATAACACAACTTTTCTTCAACCAAAAGCTCATTCCTCACTTCCCAGAAAGGAATAAGATCTTTACTTAACTGATTTTTCTTTGGACACCCCTCCTGAACATGCTTCAAAACAGCACATAACAGGCAATCCTGACTGATGGCATTGGACCATTCTTCATGACATATACATTGTAATTCCTCTGTAAAAACCGTTGCAACAGGACAATCATCCGGGTCACTTTTAACTCCATCGGACACAGGTAGGGGTAACCTGCTTAGGAAATCTACTATCCTGTTGCATGCACCAGGAACGTACTGCACTTCATAAACGAAATCCAATAACTGCATTGACAATCTGGATATCCCTTCCCACCGCCATCTGTGGTAACAAAACTCCTAAGATTAGGTGTGAAACCTTGAAGGGCAGGAGCTGAGGAAATATCTATTTTGATGGTATATAGACTAATCTGGCATTCCTCTATCCAGGCAAAGTTGTTTTTTGAGTAACTGCCGAATGGGATACATTTTGTCTGAAAAGTTAAAAATGAATTTGGAGTAAAAATTGGCTAATCCCAAAAAGGAATCTTATTTCTTCCTTATGCTAGGGAAACAGAGCTTCCCTTATAGCATCAACTAATTCAGTTCTCAGGCTGAACCCTTTGGAACTAATTTTATGGCCCAAATATGTAACAGTGTTCCTACCAAACTTGTATTTTGACTCCTCTGCTGTTAACCCATAATGTTCCAATGTTTCTAGTACTTCAACCAATGTCTCACTGTGTTCCTTCTAATTCCTCCTCATGACCAAAATGTTATCTTGAAAAAATATGTTTTTTTTTTCCTTTGAACAGTTGGAAAATCAGATGTTGGAACATGGTGGCAGCCGTGGCTAAACCAAATGGAACATGCTTAAACTGGAACATACCAGTTGGGGTAATAAATGCAAAAAGGTGTTTACTGCTGTTATGTTGAGGCTCTTGGTGGTACGCCGATGTTGGATCAATTGTAGAGAACCACTTCATCCCTTTGGTAAATGATAGCTATTCATCAATCCTAGGTAGAGGAAACATGTATACAAAAATCTTCTTTTTTAGTTCTCTCAGATACACACAGAAGTAGATACGGCCATTCGCCATCCTTGCCATGACAAGAGATGCTACCCAATCTGATGACTCCACTTGTTTGATCACCCCACTGTCAACCTAGTTATTGAGTTGCTTGATCACCTCATCCTTTACACTCATGGGAATGTTCCTTAATCTATGTGGGCTGGGGTGAGCACCTTCTTTCAAAATGATTTTGTAGGTGAACCCTTTAAGTTCCCCCAACTTCCCAGTAAAAACTCTGGGATTTTTTTTTTACGACACTACCACTTTCCCCCTTTGGCTACTCACACTTAACAATGGATCTGAACTATTGGGGTCAAGGAGAATACCCAGTTCCCCTTGAGCCCATCATCCCGAGGCGCATGGACCAGAAGTAGACACAGTTTACATTCTGCTTCTCTTCCTTTAAACTTGAATAAGAGTTTCCGGTAACCCAATACATTTATAGGTTCACCCGTGAAACTCTGTGCATGAACGTCTGGCTTGTCCAAATCAGGACCAGTTTTACTACGGAATAAATTCATCCAAGTGAGCATAATGATCAGATATTCCGCATTTAGCACATTTCTGATTCAAAGCAGGACACCTTTTATCATGGGTTAAATGAGAAGTACTTCCAAACCTGTAACACTTCCCTTGAAGTCAGACATTCTAGACCTGGAATTCTGTTTCCCTACATTCCTTTCTTCTTTCTTAAAACTTTCTTGGTTACTTTTCTGACGCATCTTATTTTTCACAATTTTAACCATATTGTCACCTCCCTCTTTTTTGCTAGAAGACACTACAGCTTTGGCACACCTAGAGGTAAGGTCTGATTGCTGATAATGGATGTGACTTCTTGTAAGCTAGACTCTCCATGGACCCACATTTTATCCTACAGATTAGGGTTATTACAGTGCATTATAACTTGATCATGCACCAATTCATCTTCTATCCCACCAAATTTTCAAGATAAAGCTATCTTTCTTAACCCAGTGACATAGTCCTCAATCTTTTCAATAGGACCCTGTTTTCGATGGTAGAAGTTATAACAGTCAATAGCCTTGCACACTGTAGGGGCAAAATATGCATCCAAATCTGCTAGAGCGTGTGTGGAAACATTCCCTTCATCTCCAGAACGGGTTTTTTTCTCCATGATATTGTACACTCTGAGACCCCCAAGGCAATGTAGCAGTATTTTTTTGTTCCTGTTGTTACAGCCTGAATTAGGTATCTATTGTAGGGGTCATGGTTTCCCTCTTTTCTTTTCAGTCCATTTCTATTGAGGGGGTCTGTTTCTTACCTTTGGGTTTTTTCTTTTTCCTTCCTGCTCTTTTGGCGACTTTCGCCTCCTTTTTAGGTCTCGCCTGAGCCAGCGCATGCGCTGCTCTGGCGAGAGTTTTAGTAAGCGGGTTTTGGAAGTGCTAACAGCACTGGCGACCAGCTTGCGTTCACGTGAGCGTGCACGCGCGTCACAGGTCATTTAGTGCATCGCGATCGCGATCACTTTCACTTTCCCGGCTTTGAAGTAAAGAAATAGATTATTTTTCTATTTCTTTACTTTTGCTATAATTGCGGCACCCGCGCTTTACTTTAAGCGCGGGTGCCGCGATTATAGCAAAAGTAAAGAAATAGAAAAATAATCTATTTCTTTACTTTTGCTACAATCACGGCACCCGCGCTTTACTTTTAATGTTAAAGCGCTTTACTTTTAATGTTAAAGTAAAACGCGGGTGCCGCGATTATAATGGTGTAGCCAATAGGTCTCGCTTTTGGGACCTTATAAGTATTTAGTTACGCAACTGTTGCATGGCTAAACACTTATAAGGTCCCAAAGGCGAGACCTATTGGCTATGCCAATGCTTGTTCTGTTTCCTTTGGGGAACGGGTTGGGCGCAGTCGCAGTGGTGTTTCCGGAGCATTGGCAACGAGTATATAGGAGCTCTCTTCCTGCTCCTCTTTGCTTGGTTTCAAATCCGGTTCCTGACCCGGAAGGACTTTGCTGTTGGCGGTCCGCGGACGATCTGGTTGTTTCCTTGCATGCTCTCTGTTAGCGTTCTGCGTGGCACATTATCGGACTGCTGTCGGCGTTTTCGCCTGGCATCTTCATTTCTTCCTTGCCATTTTTCTTCAGTATTCTTCGTGGGACCTATTGGATTATTTTTCCTATTCTTGTGGAGCACTGATGCTCTTCTGAGGATTTCCTTCCTATGGGATTCGGATACCTAGTAAGCAACGGGTGTTGTTTATACCCGTGTTTCTTAATTGTTTTGTTTTTTGCCCATTTTGGGGGTGTTTTCAGTGCACTGACTTTATTGTAGTATATAAAATGACAATTATTTATTGTTGTTTTCCCTGTTTATGGTGCAGGTTTTTTGCCTTTGTGGCTTTTTACCGCTATTATTCACACCTCAACTACCTTTTTGCTCATGCCTTATGGGAAGGCTTTGTTCTACTGATCCTTGAAACAAGAGACTGTGTGATTTACTTCTCCGGAGTACTTATGGACACAACTGCGAAAGGGGTGAGCTAAGTATATAAAACGCTTTTCCCTATCTTGCTTTTTGTGTAAGGTGAAAGGGTATTCTTGGCTTATCTATATTATATTAATCTTTATCTTTTCTGTTTCTTCTCCCTAAGGACTCTTATGCCCTGCCTGCCTCCCACCATATTCCGGAGTGTGATTCCAAGGACAGATTTACACCTTTCCCTTATTCCCTTGATTACCTGCCTTCCCCCGGAGCGTTTTCCGCTCATGTCTGTTCTATTCTTGGGCATGAAGGGTTAAGGCACAGGGTGAGTGACGGGACATTCTTCGTTCCTTCAGCACCTGGTTTTCAGGTGAGTGGGGGTGGAACACCTGTCAGGTGTCATTTCAGCATTCTCAAAAAGTGTCAATGTAATTAATGAAATAATCTTTCCATTTTTACCATTTCAAATTGTTTACCTCATCATCCTTCACCATAAAGGGCTGTGTTGTGGGAAGATTGATAATAGCCATGGTGGAACAAAAGTAAAATAGATGTAGAATGTACGATACAAACAGCCACCTGGTGATCAGCAGACCACATGTGTGTATCGCTGAAATTGCCTCACTGTAACACACAATTTGTGGTGGGCCTGTCGCCCGAAAATATTTGTAAAATATGCTGCTATTTCTTGGTAACACGCTTCCTTTTAGATTTGTGCCTGTCACCGTGCAATCACTAACACAAGAATTAGAGCTCTCCCAATGCGGTTGGCCTTGGTGACATACTTCCCTGTAGGTGTGCGTTCCACCGTGTAATTGTTAAATACAATAGCTGTTATCAGCCCAATTGAAGATGGCCACTCCAACGTGAAGGAGACGTGCTCTGCCTGGCAACATATCCATGCTGAGCGCTTCCTCAGGTAACACGCTTCCTTTTTGGTGTGCGTGTCACCGTGTAGCTGTTGAGCACATAAGCTGTGTTCGGCCCAATTCAAGATGGCCGACACAATGTGAAACAATGTGCTCATGCTTATGTTGGTTCTATGCTCTGCATTCTGCCAATGTGTACTATTATGGCAGCAACAGAATGTTGGGTGCGAGTAGCCAGCAGCAGATGGGTTCCCGCGAGTGGTTCCCTCATGGATACATCAATGTTTTTAACGAACGTTAAGGTGAGGTGCTAAAGTATCTTAAATGACCATATTATGGTCGCGGATGAGGGTTCACGCACAGATTACAAGCCCACTATTAGTGTAAAAGTACTTGCGGAATGGTGGGTTCTTTTGTTGAATCCTCCACTGAAGCTGCAGCATACCAGCCAATCGTGTGGGTGGCTTCAATGCTGGGTTCCTAAGGTTCAATTCACTTGTCACCAAATTATTATGTACTCCATCACAATACCTTATGGGTATTCAGGATTTTTTTTTTTCTGACTCGAACCTAGTTAGAGCACCTTTGCCGACAGAGATGTTCATTCCACGTCCAGTCCTTCACAGCTTCCATCCATGTATCGCCTCATGACATTCTATGAGCACAGGGAACACTCGAGATCTAAAATGTACATGAGCGAGCACAAAACAACTAAATGTGGTTGGCGAACTCCACTCCACCAGCGGAGTTTGCAGAGTTTTACTGACTCCGCACTCTGCTGGGAGAACGAAGTTTGGCAAAAACTCTGATTCCACTGCTTAGCGGAGTTTACCGGAGCCCGGGAGGTTAGTTTCATGCTTTCATCATGATTCAGCACTATGCATGTACTGAACAGTAGATGGCAGTGTGACATGAAATAGGCTGCTCTTCTAACTAGCTAGCATTGCTTCTCCCTCTCAATGGTGCACACGCAGTGCAATGCACATTCTCAGACCACTGTTCTGCCTGGAATTCATGGGGACTGGTGCGCAAACTCTTTGCTCTCGGGGGGGGGCAGTGAGCCCCATGAAGCACTTGGGCCCCTGCAGTACATCACAGCCGAGGGGGAAAGCCGGAGCCTGCACAGCTGGGCCTTCACTGCCGGCAAGTGCCGCCATCTCTAGCGCCCTGGAGAACGAAGGGAGGCCACCTCACCTGACCCACTTCACGCTGCAGCCAACAACAACAGCCTGCAGCTGTGAATTTGGCTGAGCAGCAAGCTGCATGAGCTGGAACTGGAAGGTGAGTGAGGGAGGAATAGGTGACGTTACAACGCATGCTATTACATCGCATGCCATTGCAACGCAAACTTTTACTCCGACTTTCTGTCGGGGGGGCGCTGGAAGTTGGAAGAGATTAATATTCTATTCCAACTCCAGTGTGTGCAACAGTAGGGAAGGTGTTGGAGTTAAATCCAACACCTTCTACCCACTGCTGCACACCTTTTGCGTTGCAACGACATGCGATGTAAAGGCATGCGTTGTAACAGTTTCGTTGTAAAGGCTGTCTCCCGTGAGGGAGAGGGCTGCAGTAGCACAACAGTGAGAGAGGAACGAGCTCGAGGGGGTGGCCGGTGTGTGATTCTGCGTGTTAGTGTGTGTGTGTGTGTGTGTGTGTGCTTGTGCGGGAGTCTGAAGTGTGCTAGGGAACGTGTGTGTGTGCATGCATGTGTGCGTGTGAGGTGTGTGTGAGTACCTCAAAGTAATTTTTAACGTTATTTTTAAAAATAGTTATCATTTCTAGCATTTTCATTGGTGCTTTATCCTGGTGGAATATCCTTTTCACACCTGGTCCCTAAACTTTGGAACAGCTTGGATCTTGAATTACAGCTAATCAAGAACGAACAGTGTTTTAAAAAAAAACTCAAGACGTGGCTGTTCTCCTAAAAACCCCGCATGACGTTGGCCCCTCCCTGTTCAGCGCTGGGATGCCCGTGGGTAGCCATGCGCTTCATAAATCCCTAAACCTAAACCTAACTGTGTTGAGACCCCACAGGTCCTTGTACCCACACAGCATGACCCTTAGCCACGTGCTCACCTGCACAGCAATTTGGGGAAAATCGCTCTCAGGTGCCAAGCCCTCACTCAATAAAAACCTGCAATTAGCTCACAAGCCTCACCTGCCTTCCTATCCACCAAGTGAACCCTCTGCCACTCCTGCCCAGAAGCCGCAGGTGTGCTTAGAAGCTCCACGTGCTGCTCCAGGTGCAAGTATTCTTTCATTGCAAGACAGGCTAGCTCACCGAAGTGCACTCTGGGAGATCCAGTCCAAGTAGCTAACATTACAGCCAGTGGCATAACGCAGGGCCCCCACAGGCTTCACTATCCAAGCCCCCCATGCCCTCCTGTGCGTGCGATTGCTTAAAAAAGAACAGCTAGTGGAAGCCTATTTTCCACCGAGATGAAAGTATAAAAAAAACCTTGTAAAATGATTACCGTTTTTATAGTGAGGCCTCTCATGAGCTGAAGAGGGTCAAATGGGGTGCCAGAGGGGCATGCCAAGGAAGCTGCATAGTAAGAAAGAGAATGGGTTGAGAAGTAGCTAGAAGTGTTTGCCAGAAATAAGATAGTTGGTGTTTGATTTGGTTTAAGTTTGAAATGGGGCGAGGCCATCCAGGATTCTATGGCAGAGAGACAAGTCGAGGCATGCTAATGTAGTGAGGGAAACATAGGAAGAAGAAAATAACATTAGGGAATACTCTACAAATAATAACAATTAAGGTCAGAAGCAGAGATAACAGAAATAGAGGAGTGGTGCCAAAGGCAATGTAGAGGACCAGTAACAGATGCATAAGGGACTTCATACAAAACAGGCAAGGAAGGAGAACCAAATGATCAGGAGCGATCAGTTAGATACATATAAAACCATTTTAGGACAGAACCAGAAGTATCCAAAGCAGAGAGACAAGAGCAGGATTATCCACCCTGTCAAAAGCAGAGGAAACATTTAATAGGATTAACACCAAAGAATGTTTATTGTGATCAGAATGAGAATATAATTTGTTAACCCCTTCGCTGCTAGGCCTTTTCCCCCCCTGTGCTAAGCCTTTTTTGGGCTATTTGGGGTAGTGCGCGCTTAGGCCCCTGTAACTTTTTGACCACATAATGTATCCACGCCAAATTTGCGTCCTTTTCTTTCAACATCATGGGGATTTTAAAGGTACCCAGGGTTTGTGGATTCCCCTGGAGGGGTCCCAGAAATTAGTCAAAATACAGCTAAATTTTGTTTTTTTTGAGAAAAATGGGAAAAAAGGGCTGCAAATGAAAGCGTCTGGGTTTTTCCCTGCAAATGGTATCCAAAAAGCGTTTGTGGGGCTGAAATCACCATTTTCCCAGATTTTAGGGAATGACAGACTTTTGTCAGAAAACCAACATTTTTTACACAATTTTGGCATTTTTCTGGGACATAGCCTATTTTTGCTATTTTTTGTGCTTTCAACCTCCTTCCACTTAATGGTAGAAATGGGTATGAAAGAAATAATGAATCCTGGAAAGCTATACATTTTTGAAAAGTAGACAACATTTTGAATTCAGCAAGGGGTCATTTGTGTAGATCCATCAAGGTTTCTTTATAGAAACGTACAGTTAAATATAGGAAAAATTGAAAATTAGTTGAAAAAAACAGCCTTTTGTGTCAACGTTTTCACCTGTAACTTCTTCTAATTATGACAGCTCTTTGAAAGCGATATACCGTTACATCCGCTGGACCTTACTGGTTGTGGGGATATATAGGACTTGTAGGTTCACCAAGAACCCGACGAACCCAGAGTAAAAAACTGAGCAGCAATTTGCAATGGCTTTTTATTATGTACCGGGTATATAGCAATTATTGTGGGAAAATGTATACATGGAAAAATTGGTATGAACGACACCTATGTATTTCTGAAATGGGAACAAGTTATAGAGTTTAGAAACAGTAGATATTTGCACATTTTTGAAATTGGGAATACTCATACTAGCATGAGAATTATCGGTCATTTTTCAAAAAGACTTTTTTTACACAATGTCTTTCATTTGGAAGGCAGAAATGCATCGAAAGTCAATAGGTAATAACAGTTGCTTTACAAATCTGAATTACCCTAAGTCTCCCGATAGAAATGGTACCTCACTTGTGTGGGTAGGCATAGTGCCCACGACAGGAAATGGCTCAAAACCCAACGTGAACACATCACATTTTCTCAATGAAAAATTACCCTTTTTTTGCAAAGTGCCTAGCTGTAGTTTTTTAACCCTAGCTCTCCCGGCACCTAGGGAAACCTAGAAAACCTATACATTTTTGAAAACTAGACACCCAGGGGAATCCAGGATGGGGTGACTTGACTGCCTCCCACCAGTTCTGTTACCCAGAATCCCTTGCAAACCTAAAATATTGTCCAAAAAAACACATTTTCCCCACATTTCTGTGCTGGAAAGTTCTGGAATCTGCGTGGATCCACAAATTTCCACCCACCCCTCGTTCCCCAAAGTGTTCCGAGAAAAATGGTACCTCACTTGTGTGGGTCGGCCTAGTGCCCGAGGCAGGAAACGGCGCAAAACGCAATGTGGACATACCTCAATTTTGCAGTGAAAAATGACCCTTTTTTGGCAAAGTGCCTAGCTGTAGTTTTTTAACTTTAGCTCTGCCGGCACCTAGGGAAACCTAGCAAACCCATACATTTTTGAAAACTAGACACCCAGGGGAATTCAGGATGGGGTGACTTGACTGCCTCCCACCAGGTTCTGTTACCCAGAATCCCTTGCAAACCTAAAAAAGTGTTAAAAAAAACACATTTTCCCCACATTTCTGTGCTGGAAAGTTCTGGAATCTGCGTGGAGCCACAAATTTCCTCCCACCCCGTGTTCCCCAAAGTCTTCCGAGAAAAATGGTACCTCACTTGTGTGGGTTGGCCTAGTGCCCGCGACAGGAAACGGCGCAAAACGCAACGTGGACACACCTCAATTTCGCAGTGAAAAATGACCCTTTTTTGGCAAAGTGCCTAGCTGTAGTTTTTGAACCATAGCTCTGCCGGCACCTAGGTAAACCTAGCAACCCTATACATTTTTGAAAACTAGACACCCAGGGGAATCCAGGATGGAGTGACTTGACTGCCTCCCACCAGGTTCTGTTACCCAGAATCCCTTGCAAACCTAAAAATTGTCCAAAAAACACATTTTCCCCACATTTCTGTGCTGGAAAGTTCTGGAATGTGCGTGGATCCACAAATTTCCACCCACCCCGTGTTCCCCAAAGTCTTCCGAGAAAAATGGTACCTCACTTGTGTGGGTTGGCCTTGTGCCCGCGACAGGAAACGGCGCAAAACGCAACGTGGACACACATCAATTTCGCAGTGAAAAATGACCCTTTTTTGGCAAAGTGCCTAGCTGTAGTTTTTGAACCATAGCTCTGCCGGCACCTAGGGAAACCTAGCAACCCTATACATTTTTGAAAACTAGACACCCAGGGGAATCCAGGATGGGGTGACTTGACTGCCTCCCACCAGGTTCTGTTACCCAGAATCCCTTGCAAACCTAAAAAATTGTCCAAAAAAACACATTTCCCCACATTTCTGTGCTGGAAAGTTCTGGAATGATCGTGGATCCACAAATTTCCACCCACCCCGCGTTCCCCCAGGTCTCCCAATAAAAATGGTACCTCACTTGCGTGGGTTGGCCTAGTGCCCGTGACAGGAAATGGCGCAAAACACAATGTGGACATACCTCAATTTCGCAGTGAAAAATGACCCTTTTTTGGCAAAGAGCCTAGCTGTAGTTTTTGAACTCCAGCTCTGCCGGCACCTAGGGAAACCTAGCAAGCCTATACATTTTTGAAACCTCTATGTTTTGGGCTCTTCCTAGCCACAGGCCTTTGGCCCACCCACACAAGTGAGGTATCATTTTACTCAGGAGAACAAGGAGAACGCTGGGTGGTAGGACATTTGTGCCGGCACGGTGATTCCACACACAAATATGTGGAAAATGTGTTTTTTTCAACTAAATTCGAGGTTTGCATGGCATTCTGGGTAGGAAAACGTTGGGGGATCCACGCAAGCCATACCTCATTGGACTCCCCGGGTGTATAGTTTTCAGAAATGTTTGGGTTTGGTACTTTCCCAAGATGGCCGCCGAGCCCGGGGCCAAAATCTCAGGTGCCCCCCAAAACCAGGTAGTTTTGCTATAGGTAATTTTGAAGTCTCCACAGTACGATTTGGGCCATTTCCTGTTGCAGCCACTATGCCTACCCACACAAGGGAGGTACCATTTTTATCAGGAGACCTGGGGGAACGCTGGGTGGGAGGAAATTTGTGGATCCACGCAGATTCCAGAACTTTCCCACACAGAAATTTGACAAAAAAGTGAATTTTTCGGCGAAATTTGAGGTTTGCAGGGGATTCTGGGTAGGAGAATGATGGGGGACCCACACAAGCCATACCTCGCTGGACTCCCCCGGGTGTCTAGTTTCCAGAAATGTATGGGTTAGGTAGGTTTCCCTACATGGATGCCGAGCCCCGGGCCAAAAACTCATGGGACCCCCCATGCAAAACCAGGTTGGTTTGTGATATGTAATTTTGATGTCGCCTCAATAGCTTTTGGGGCCTTGCCTATCGCGGGTCCTTCACCCACCCACGCAAGTGAGGTACCATTTTTATCGGGAGACCTGGGGGAATGCTGGGTGGGAGGAAATGTGTGGATCCACGCAGATTCCAGAAATTTCCCACACAGAAATGTGAGAAAAAAGTGGATTTTTCAGCGAAATTTGAGGTTTGCAGGGGATTATGGGTAGGAGAATGATGGGGGACCCACGCAAGCCATACCTCGCTGGACTCCCCCGGGTGTCTAGTTTCCAGAAATATATGGGTTAGGTAGGTTTCCCTACATGGATGCCGAGCCCCGGGCCAAAAACTCATGGGACCCCCCATGCAAAACCAGGTTGGTTTGTGATAGGTAATTTTGATGTCGCCTCAATAGCTTTTGGGGCCTTGCCTGTCGCGGGTCCTTCACCCACCCACGCAAGTGAGGTACCATTTTTATCGGGAGACCTGGGGGAATGCTGGGTGGGAGGAAATTTGTCCATCCACGCAGATTCCAGAAATTTCCCACACAGAAATGTGAGAAAAAAGTGGATTTTTCAGCAAAATTTGAGGTTTGCAGGGGATTATGGGCAGGAGAATGATGGGGGACCCACTCAAGCCATACCTCACTGGACTCCCCCGGGTGTCTAGTTTCCAGAAATGTATGGGTTAGGTAGGTTTCCCTACATGGATGCCGAGCCCCGGGCCAAAAAGTCATGGGACCCCCATGCAAAACCAGGTTCGTTTGTGATAGGTAATTTTGATGTCACATCAATAGGTTTTGGGCCATTCCCTGCTGCAGGTACTTGGCCCACCCATACAAGTGAGGTACCATTTCTATTGGGATACTTGGAGAAATGCTGGGGGGTTGGAAATTTGTTGTTACTTTCTGCAGTGTGAAAATTTGGGCACAAAAATGCAAGGAAAATGTCAGTCACATTTTGAGGTTTGCAGGACATTGTGGGTAAGATAACTTGTTGGGATCCACAAGAGAGACATCACCATGCACTCCCATGGGTGTTTAGTTTACAACAAAAACTACAGTTGTTAGGTTATTCTTAAATGAAATATACAGCTTGGTAGAGAGACAAAACAGACAAAGATTACTGCACCGCCATCTATTCCTCAAACATACACACATACTGGTTGGATTTGGCACGAGGGCGAGTGATGGTTCAGTATATAAAATTGTATTAACAAGAGATTTCACAAAAATGAAATACACTGTCAATAATTGAATGGACAAAAAACTGAACCAGTGACTCGCAGCTCGTGAGCTGTAAAGCCACTTCAAGGCACCAACCACTTTACAGGCCATTCACACACCTTTCATACATGATACACACAAGACCATTCACACCACCAGGCACAAAACCAACACATTACATTGACAAAAACAGAAAAGACACATTTTTATGCACAACCACCTATTCCTCAAGCACACATACATACTGGTTGGATTTGGCACGAGGGTGAGTGATGGTTCAGTATATACAGTTGTATTAATCAGAGATTTCACAAAAATGAAATGCACTGTTACTTGAAAGGACAAGAAACTGAACCATTGACTCACAGCTCGTGAGCTGTAAAGCCACGACAAGGCACCAACCTCTTTACAGGCCATTCATACACCTTTCATACGTGTGACACATACAAAACCATTCACGCCAGCCGCGGGCCCAGCACACCAGCAGACAGCGCCATTCAAGGGCCCATCACTTTCACACACCCACATTCCTGACACAGCAACCACACCAGCTCACGGATTGCGTTGAGTGGCGTTTGGCTAGCAGTGTGTGTAGTGACCAGCAGCTAGTCACTACTCGCACACCGCCAGCCGAGCGCCAGTCCACGCACACCGCCAGCCAAGCGCCAGTCCACGCACACCGCCAGCCAAGCACCAGTCCACGCACACCGCCAGCCACGCGCCAGTCCACGCACACCGCCAGCCAAGCGCCAGTCCACGCACACTGCCAGCCAAGCGCCCGTCCACGTACACCGCCAGCCAAGCGCCAATCAAAACACACCGCCAGCCAAGCACCAATCAACACACACCACCACTCCACGCACACCGCCAGCCAAGCGCCAGTGCAAACACACCGCCAGACAAGCGCCAGTACAAACACACCGCCAGCCAAGCGCCAGTCCACGCACACCGCCAGCCAAGCGCCAGTACAAACACACCGCCAGCCAAGTGCCAGTCCACGCACACCACCAGCCAAGCGCCAATCCAAACACACCGCAAGCCAAACGCCAGACCACGCACACCGCCACACAAGCGCCACTCCACGCACTACGCCATCACATTTAGGATTTTTTTAAATAAAAATAAGAAAACACAAACAAATTGCAAATAGATACAAATCTACTAACACAACATCTGAAACTCAATACACTACACAAATGCCAACCTTGAAACTGAACCAAAAATATTAAACAATAGAGGCCAGGCAGTTCACTTTACCACTCATGGATGCTCCCAAAAATTCTTTTGCGTGTGGTACATTCTAACACAAGCACGCACACACAGCCCAGGGTTAGAAGGACACTCGGGGCAGTACATGCGAGTCTCCTTCCGCATACCTCTTCGCCAACAGACTCTACATCTCCTACTGGGAAAGTCTTTTGAGGGTGTGGGAGGAATGTGATCAGGAAAGTGGCGATCTTTCAATATAGCAACATCCTCCACCAATCCAACTCTAGGAACACTTGCCTGTTCCACTAAAACAAGGCTGCCTACTACAGACTCTTGAAACTTAGCAAAAGTCATCTTTGACTCAGGACAAGAATCCTGGAACACAACAAAAGCATTTAAGGTTGCCAAGTGGAAAAGATGGATAGCCAACTTCTTGTACCAAATGTAAGCCTTACGAAGAGCAGCGTAAGGTTCCAACCTCTGATCTACTCTGTCAACACCACCCATGTGCTTATTATAGTCTAAAATGCACACAGGTTTGTGCGCTTCAGCAACCTGACCCCAAACAGTCACAGGTGCAGTGCTTTCATCATGGATGGTAGACAGCATGTAGACATCTCTCCTGTCTGAAAACTTCACAGCTAGAAGCTCCTCGCAACGCACTGCACTGTCCCCGCACAAGCTTTTTACAAACAAGTTCTTTTGGGAAACCTTTACGGTTAGAGCGGATTGTGTCACAAGCAACAGTGTCCACTTTGGCCAATTCCCTGAACAACCGCACACCAGTGTAGAAGTTATCTACATATAAATGGTGGCCTTTGTTAAAAATCCTCTTCCAAGTTCCCACACAATTTTCTCAGTCACTCCAAAAGTGGACGGACAACCAGGGGGTTAATCCTGGAATCCTTACCGGTGAACACTCTGAAATTAGAGACATATCCAGTCCTACTGTCACACAGCATATACAGCTTAATTCCATAGCGTGCCCTCTTACTAGGAATGTATTGCCTAAAAACCAAGTGGCCCTTGAACAACACCAAAGACTCATCCACTGCAATTTCTTTCCCTGGAGCATAGATCTCAGAAAATCGATCAACAAAGTGATCAATGACAGGCCGAATCTTAAAAAGACGGTCACATTCAGGGTGATCTCGTGGCAACGCTAAACCATTATCGACAAAATGCATCATCCGAAGCAGAAGCAAATACCTATCACGACTCATGACTGCCGGAAAAATAGCAGTTGCCATCAAGGGACTAGTAGACCAATATGAAGACATTGATGGCTTCCTTAGCAAGCCCATCAAAAAAGTTAAACCCAAGAACTTCTTCATCTCTTCCAGATTTGTGGGAGTCCACCGGGTAGCTCTAGAGTGGGGCTTAAGACTGGCACTGTTGTCCCTCAAAAACTGTTCGGCATACAAATTAGTCTGCTCAACAATCTCTGCCAAAAACACATCGTCCATAAACAACTGAAAAAAATGTATCGGCAAAAATTTTTTAGTATTCACTCTACACCCTGGAACACCAGTAAAGTCTGGCAATGCCGGCTGCACCATGCCTGGGGCAACCCAGAGGTCAGCACTTTCAACGGGAAGGCTTGCAGCCCCATGCTGCAGCCCAGGTGCCTCTTGCCGCACTATACCAACGGGAAGCCTTGCTGCCCCAGATGCCTCTTGCCGCACTATATCAACGGGAAGCCTTGCAGCCGCTGGCTGCAGCCAAGATGCCTCTTGCCGCACTACACCAACGGAAAGCCTTGCAGCCCCAGGCTGCAGCCCAGATGCCTCTTGCTGCACTATCGGCACATCAATGTCCTCCTCTAACACAGGCACTTCATCCGCACTAAGAGTATCTTCAGTATCCGATGATTCCATGTGGAGAGAAAACTCACTGCCTGAATCGTCCCCTGCCTCCTCTGCCTCAGATGCAGAGTCAGTCTCTGAACCATGGTCAGAGGAAGACTCAGAAAGCATACCAACAACCTGCTGAGCAGTAATCCTGCGGCTAGCCATTATCCTTACTAAGAAAGTAGACTGCACAAGCAAGTCAACAACAACCAACACTGTGCAAAGCAAGTAAGTAAAAAATGTGTGCCTTTATCACAAAGCTGTATATACTCAAAAACTATACAATTCACTTACAAGAGACAGCTACACTCACCAGCACCTACTCTGCAGAGACACAGCAAAAACGATATCCCACTAGAAAGAAAAAAAACAAAACCAATTACTCACAAGACAACAAAATACACATTGAGCACAAATGCAAAATGTTTTTGACACTCCAAAAACAGAAGCCAAACATACTGCTATTATTACACCATTTGCAAAAACAAATTCATGCAGAGAAATGAAACTCATTTACATTGTACAAAAAACTCTCTTACCAAACACGTGCAAATACACAAACAGCAGAGCCACCAGTAACGAAACCGCAACCTGGAACAGTCTAAAGAGCAAAAGCCTTCAACTAGAAGAAAAAGGAGAAATAAAGCATTACAATTGCAATTCACAAAAAATAAAACAATTAACATTATAACACGATATGTTACTACCCAAATGGTCAATCGGCCAGATGGGCCTTCAAATAGGGCTGAGAAAAATAGGGGTGATCTTGCCCAAGGGATCGGGTGAGGTTGTCTGCCAGGCCAATCTGCCCCCCAGGTGGGGCAGTAAACAGCAGACAGAAATTTGCCCCCTTGCAAAAGTAATAAATCCCTGGTGCCTAGTGGGGTTTTCTGCCCCCCCGGGGGCAGAAAGGGCAAAAACTAGGCTGATCTGCCCCCAGGGGGGCAGAATACACATATAAAAAAATCTGCCCCCTGGAAGCGACCCTTGCCCAAGGGTCGCTTCCATTTTTATTTAAACTACTTCCCTGGTGTCTAGTGGGGGTTTCTGCCCCCCCCCCCTGGGGGCAGAAAGGCCAAAAAAAGGGGTGATCTGCCACAGGGGGGGGGGGCAGAATGTCCAAACAAAGAAAAATGCCCCTCTGGAAGCGACCCTTGCCCAAGGGGTCGCTTCCATTTCATTTAAAAATGAATCCCTGGATCTAGTGGGCTTTTCTGCCCCCCTGGATCCAAAAATGGCTGAAAAAACGGTCAATCTGTCCCCAGGGGGGGCAGAAAAGTCTTGATTGAAATTTGGCTCCCTAGGAAGCGACCCTTGCCCAAGGGGTCACTTCCTTTATTTAAAAAACATCCCTGGTGTCTAGTGGGGCATTCCTGCTCCACGATCGCGACGCTGTGCGCGATCGTGAAGCAGGAATGCCCTGCATTGAGACATCAGGGGAGAGGAAATACTCTTTCCTCTCCCCCGATGCCTCAAGGCATCCTGTTACGGCCCCCCGCCCCACCGCACCAACAAGCACTCACCCTCCCTCTGGACGCGCTGGAAAGAAATGATTTCCAGCGCGTCCAGCGCTTCCTGATGACGTCGGCGTGCGCTGTGCGCGCTGACGTCATGGGGAAGCGTGGGGGCCGGGGGTGGCAGCGGAAACTCTTCCGCTGCCATCCCCTCTGTGGGAGCAAGATCGATGCCCCAGGGGGGGAGCGCCAGCGCTTCCCCCAGGGGCTGTGCTCATGACGGAGTGGTTCCGTCATAAGCACAGCCCAACCGATGCTCATGACGGAACCGCTCCGTCATGAGCATCGAAGGGGTTAAAAGAATGCAAGGTCACATCAATTGAATAGCTAGAACAAAACCAAGTAGGAGAGATTAGATTATGAGTAGTAGTAAGGAAAAGGGCTGAGAGAAGACAATGTATTGTAGAATTTTTGAAAGATAAGGAAGTACAGAAAAATAATAATAAAATGCAAACTAGAGAGAACCTCATGATTGCTGTATTGTTTCTTAAGTAAGAGTAAGGCCAAATAGGATTGAAGAGTAATCAGAGTAATTTCTATAATTTTGCATTACTCTTTTGATGCAAATTTACAGAAAATTACACAATTACACCTGTTCACATACTTTAGCACAAAAAACCCACTGCAGGAGTACAGGAACAACAAACTTAACAAACATGAGCTTCTGCTGGCTGCTGTTATTTGTGTTTTGTCGAATTTGGTGCTATTTTCTTAGTGCAAAATGCATCCTCAGGCCCATTTTGGAGGCAAGGGTGTATTTTGCTTTAAATGCTGGGCTATTCTTCTCAAGTAATTCTGCACAATATCATGCATTGCTGTAATTTCTAGTAATTATACTACAGCAAATTACACGAGTTATGCCCAGCCCTACTCATGAGCCTGACTTGCATGACAGTGTGAAAATAGAATTCAGTGGCAGCTTTTAGCATTTAGTTACTAAGACTCTGATTATGAGTGCATGGGTCTTACAGCCGGACTGCCGCTGCGGCGGTCAAGAGAATGCTGCCAAGCCAGTGGCATCCCGACCGCCGTATTAGGACTCTACCGCCGGGCTAGTGGTGTGTCATCGCCGGTGGCACGGCGATGGCATGCTTCAGCTCACAAAGAGAGCCTGATGCACACACCGCCACAGTGCAGCGCCACTTGCACATTGGGCACACCTTTGCCATGCTGGCATAGGGGGGAACATGTGTACCCAGCCACAATTTCCAATGGGCTAAAATACCCTGTGGTCCTGTTTGGGGCCCCTTCCCTGCCATTTCGCTGATCTTTTCATGGTCGGGTCACCGCCATGAAAAGGTCGGCAGAAAGGCAGGTGGTGATAACCACAGCAGTGCCAGCATCAGCACTGCCTCCATAGACCGCCTCTTGACCCAGTGCCGCCGCCATGGGACCCGAGATCCTGGCAGTGACAGAGATCTTGTGGCAGTCCAACTGCACTCTATGTAATTGGGCAGTCAGACTGTCAACGACGGTACGGCGGTCCAAAGATGGCCGTACTCGTAATCAAGCCCTTAGCGCAATAACTTTGCAAATTGACTAACGCCAGTAAATGAAGAGAGGTGTCCCTTGTGACTTCCACAATGTATATAACAGATGCTGTACATGCAGCAGAGTTCTACCAAGACTTTGACAAAACCTGGGCTTTACACGTCCAAGAAAGGTTTAGGGTGCAGGGAAATTATGTAATGGATTATTTTTATTTTCAATACCTTCACTATAAGGGCAACCATTTTTAGAGAAAAACTGAAGCAGCTTTCATAATGTGCTGACTATACAGGATTTGAAGTAATTGTGGAGTTTGAGTTCAATTAGTGGGTGTTATATAAACACCTGAAGAATTCTGGCCTGGAGAAGATCATTAATAATCGAATCTCAATTTGAGAAGCATTGTAGGCATTGCCCAATCCACACCACAGACCTTAAATCTGGAACAATTTCTGCACTAAACAATCTGAATAGGTGACTGATAAAAGGTTAGTTTTGAATACCATAACGACATACCAGATTTGTAGGTTTGGGACAGTTTTTGCTGTCTCCCAAGAGTGTTATAAATGATATTCAGTATCTACTGCTCTAAACCCAATTGCATATAATTTAATAGGGTTTAAACTAGTTGTTGCTGTAGTTTCTCTAAATCCAATACCAGTCCACCACCTTCACGCTGTGAGTAATTTAAATCTGTCCTAGATTCATGTCATTGCCATCACAGCTCAAAGATTTGCCCATACTGTCTCTTACTGTTAATAGCCTCACAAATTACATTAAGAAGAAGAAGGTGTTGTCTTGCATTGTCTCGAAATCTCCAGACTTTGCCATAATTGCAGAGGACACATGCTCAGCCCTGGAATTGAGTAAATTGAGGAGAGATTGGGTGGGTTGTGTTGTTAGCAGTAGTTTATTGTCAACAGCCCTTTCTGATACTCAGCCTTCTTCTAAAAGGTGTGGAGTTGCCATCTTGTTCCACAAATCTGTACCGATCACTGTGCTGAAGACATGGTAGGACCCGTTGGGTTGTTTATATCTTCATAAAATGTAAAACTATGGATCAAATTCTGATTTTGGGGTTAGTGTACATTCCCAACCATGATTGGGCATCTTTTCTCTCAGCGTTATCTAGTCTGTTCACCGAGTTTGGCCGCACCAAGACAATAATAGTGCTTGATCCCTACGTGGATCATTCTAGCTTGATAGACAGAGCTAATGCAAGAATTAGAGCAATCTTATATGATGCATTGAGCAATCATGGCTTGAAAGATCTGTGGTGTTTAACAAACCCAAGGGATAGAGAGTATACATTTATCTCCTTTGTTCATGTGACTTGTTCCCAGATAGACTTTTTTTAGTGCCTCATGCCTTGCTGACCTACCAGAGTGCGTGTGCTAGTGATATTGGGGGAATCTCTCATCATGCCCTAATAGTTCTGGAATTGGAACTTGGAACTTGGACATGTGCCTCCTGTATCCAAGTGGTTGTGGGTGAGTCTCTTGCGTTATCGTACTTCGGAGAGTAAACAGAAGCTTATTGGCCATCTGCATCAATTTTTATTAGATAATGAATCCTCTACAACTTCTGCACAGGTGTTTTGGGAAGCTGGGAAGACCACCATAAGAGGAATTCTGTTGAGTGATCCAGCAATATGGAAGCGTGAAAAGTAAGATACACAAATTCGATTAGAGAGGGTGGTATGTGATCTCACCAAGGCTTATGTACAACATCCCACAACCGATTCCTTACATTGGTTAGAGCAAGTAAAATATGATCTTAATATGCATTGTACAATGCAAGCTGAATATGCCCTGCTTCAGCTGAAATGGAGCCACTATGAGCAAGGTGAAAAGGCAGGTAGGCTTCTTGCAGCACAATGCTGCCACTGAGAGGAAAATCATGCAATTCCATCCATAGCAAGAATCTAGGATTGCTTACACACCAGGTGGAGATTACTGAATCATTTGCACGTTTTTTCTCAGCACTTTATAACATGGAGGCTCCTATTGATATCACCTTTGAGCAATATTTCCTGAGAATCTTCAACTCCCCTCCTTATCTGAGGATGGTAGGTAGCTCCTAGAGGGGAGGATCATGGAGGAGGAGATTTCAGACGCTATTAAGAGCATGCCTAAAACAACAAAGCCCTAGAAGATGATGGTTTCCTAATTGATTTCTTTAAAATTAACAGACAGTTCATGATCCTGCTTTTTTGTTCTCAAGCACCTAGAGGATGGTGTTGTTGTTAGGCTGGAGATTAATAGAGCACTCATTAGCCTTATTTTGAAACCTGAGAAGGATCCTACTAACTGCGCAATCTACCATCCAATATTGTTCATTAATGCAGACATGAAAATTCTAGCAAAGCTCTTAGCAAACTGCTTTAAGAAAGTCCTCTATAGCTTGATTGATAGCTCTCAGGTTGGTTTTGTACCGGGGCATACTTCCCATAGTCATATGCGTCTTCTGTTCAATGTGATATGGAAAGTATGAAATGATTTAGGTGATAAGTTGCTTCTCTCTTTGAATGCAGAGAAAGCTTTTGATCGGGTTGAATGGGGGTAGCTTTTCCTTACCTTAAGCAGGGCAGGAATAGGACCTAGCCTTCTGGTCAAATAACAATGGCCATACTCTGCCCTGTCTGTGCAGACTGACTGTGCAGGTCATCTATCAAAGCCCTTTCATATCTTGCGGGGGCATGAGACAAGGTTGTCCGCTGTCACAATTGCTGTTCCTTTTAGCAATTGAACCATTGGCGGCAGCAATCCATCAATCTCTCCTTCTACATGTAATAAAAATGCCTGTTGGAGCACGCAAAATCTTGTTGTATGCCAATTATATCTTATTGACTCTGAAAGAGCCAGACTTTTCTGTTCTCCAACTCATATCTTTAATTGAGTCTTTGTCAATCTTCTCTGGATATATGATATATGATCAATTTGTTTAAGTGTGAAGTGTTGCCACTCACACATAGGGATTTGAGATTTTTACAAGATACTCTTGGGTTCTCATGTATAAGCTCAGGTTTATCGTATCTGGGTTTGCTGATGAATAAGGGTGAGCGCTCTAGTGTTTGAACAGCTATAGCATATAACTACCGGGGCGGAAGATCTCGCTTCCGCTTCTGGTTTTGATGTAGATATCCACACGATCGCGGGATAAAAGAGATAAGAGGAGTGTACTCGCTTACAAGTAAGTGTACTATGTCGAGAATGGCTTATGTCTCCCACGCTCTCTAATAGCCTGGGTTGTTGTAGTCACGGGTATTTAAACGGGATATGAAATCGATATGGATTAGAGAATTTAGACGGGCAAACATATTGAACTAAGGAAGGATAGCAGGATTACCTTGGAGAATTACATTGCCACGACATTAGCTGCACAAGTTATTCAGCAGTGAGTGCATGGGGGCATGGCGGAGTATTTTACCTACAGTGATGGCCTTGTACTGTCAGGGAGGGCAGTGCCAGGCATACAGGGATTCTAACGTTGATTGGTAACCACCTTCGATTGGCGGTGGCCCATACACTAGAGAGACAGTGATACTCTGTTTGGAGATATGACTGAGCAAGAAGCATTGCGCATGGCTCTGCGTACATAATAATACAACAAGATGGTCTTGGAACACATGTCTGCGTGAATATATAGTGACAATTGTTGGAGGTAAGGTCGAAGTCTAAATAAGGCTGTGGCTCTACATTTACAGGAATATAGCCTTATTGGAAGAAATAGGCTGACCTACAGACAGACTAATTAATAATTTGACCAGCCGGGTCGGAAGTAGAACCGGAAGAGAGATAAGAGGATCATACTACCACTAAGGGTCTTTTAAGATTGGTGCTGTTGGGTTTCCCAACAAGAAATAGGACTTGGAAAGCACAATTTAGTCCATTTGGTGATGTCTGCTGCATGTGTTTTTCCATGTGTTCTAGGAGATAAGGAACCAGATCTCGACAAGCCAGAAAGGTATGTTAGAATTTTGGGGAGCTATTAGAGGGGGTATGACTTACTACAGTCTAGCACGGCAATTGAGAAGAATACGATTATAGGGTGATGCAGTACATAGGTACGTCAGATACGTTGATATGTTATTTCTGTAAATGAATGGGGGGTCTCCTCCACACCACTGGGTCGTGACTAGACACAGTGAAGCACAGCACGAGAGCATGATGGATTATATAAACATACGAGTTGCGGACACTCCACAAACTGGCGTACTGGAAATCTTGTGTCTCACGAGCACAAGATGATCAGTTGATCGTAATACGTAACAGAGTAAGCGCCGCTAGAATCACTATGTGCATGGGTTTCCACAGAATTACTTTTGCCCCCACAAATAGGACTTGTCCTATAAGTTGGGGAAACAAATTGATGAATTCTTTCTTCACCATGTTTTGTATCAGACATGTTTAAACTGCTATTGATTTTGACGTTATCATGTTATTGTAGCCCTGAAGAAGTCGGGGCGTTACCGCCGAATGACAAAACACGTGTTGGCTGGGCCTAAAGAATTAAAAGACAAAGAAAAGAAACAAACCCGAATTTACTCATCGTCTTGTTTTGTGCAGTTACTGCCATATGACTAAAATGTAAATTGATGCATGTGCATAGGATTGTGATTTAGAATATACAGAGGAACCTATCCTGCCTTTTGTCACCCCAACCAGTGTTGAGGGTAGGCGAGTGAGTCTCCCCACACAAAGGCTGGCACCTGATATTGGACCTCCAGAGCCACTCATCAGAACACGCCTGGACCTGTAGAAGATTCAGAAGGAATACTGCTGCCAGAGGACTTCCCGGCTGCCCGAAGAACTGCTTTGCTCTCTGAGAAGCAACATTGGACCTGCTTGCTTCATGCCTGTCTCCTCTGAGTGACTCCAATGGTCAGTTGGCAAGCATCCTGTGTGAGCTATAGGAACGCAACAAACTTCCAGAGGCATCCCTGCAATTGTCCAGCTGACCAGCATCAACTGAACTTGCCTGGACCTGAAAAATATTTTAAACCACTATTGTTCAATATTAATGTAAATTAATTTTGTTTTCTATATTTTTATTATATAGAAATACATAGAAAAGCTACAACACTATTATTTTAATTATAAGTTAAATATTTTATTATTTAAATATATTAAATTAAATAAAAATATTTTTCTGATGTTTAAATTTAAAAAGATCCCACTAAAGTCATTTTTATTATGAATTAATAAAAATCAAAAGTGATGTATACAATTAATGAAAACGAATTTAATTATATTTTAATAAGAGTTAATGTGACATTAATTTATTTATTTGAAAAAGGATGATATATTATGTTATAAATAAACAATACATGTTTTATTTTTAGATTTTTTAATATGAAATTATATGTACTTATATTTAACTAATGTAATTTAAGTTATCATTATTTCCTATGGGTATTATTTTAACTCCCTGCCACCATTATTTTCAATGGGAGTATGTTGTAGAACCAGTGGATGGCCTTGTGAAGGGCTGGAATTATTAAAGTTCTGAGCTGGGGTAATTTACTATTGTTTTGGGTCCCTTTTTGGCTGTAGTAACTTTAGAAGCACACATTGTGAACTGCAATGGGCTAACTCCATTGTGGGTGGGTGTATGTCCCTCCAAAAACCCCTCCCTATCCCTTCATAGACCCCTGCTTATCCCTCCCTAAACCCTTCTTTATACCTCATCAAATCACTCCCATTTTGATGTTAGTACATACCTTTTTCCAGCAAGTCCTCCAGTCCCTCCTACGTTTACTACTAAGGGGTCAATTACGATGTCTTTTGGAAGGGCTCCAAACTGGATTCGGAACAAGCAAATCAGATTCGTAGCATATGTTTACGACCGAATCGTCTCCCGTTCCGAATGGCCAAGTACGATGTGAGGAAGCTGTCCGCGCCAACCGAATCGGTTCCGAACCCGAATCAATCAGTCCGACTCGTTTGGAGCCCATTCGTTCAGCTCAATGGGGCCGGCTTCTGAACGAGCGAGTACGATGCCCGATTCTGACAGCCGTACTGATTCGGTTTTAACGAGACAAAACGGCTTTGGGAATTGTACTTCGGGGGCCGTAGCAGGCCCCCCTTCACTCGGAGCCCTCCGAATCGGTCGCAGGGGGATTCCCATGGGTCCCCCCTTTCCATGCATGCACAGTGACGCAGGCACCATGTGATTCCCGCCACAGGGTGCACGCTTTTCCCCACCTACCCCTTTTTGCAATGGGAGCCTGTGTACGCATTTGGTACACAGGCTCCCATTGAGTTCAATGGGAGTCACACTGAACCAAGTCCGTCACTATACTGACACATCGAAATCGGTCATTCAGACTCACGGAGCGCGATTCGTTCGGAAAGCTCTCCGGAACCGAGTCGTTAAGAGGGCTTTACTAACGAGATTGTAATCGGGCCCTAAGTAGTAAACTTACATGCATGACCTACTGGCTTTTCTGCTCACTTGTCTTAATATACATTCTGAGAAATTGGGTTGTTGGTTGACTGGGTTGTGAGCCCTGCTCAAGCAAGAGCCACAGTCCCTTTCAGGGTGAACCACAAAAAGTCACTAAAGTAACCTGTGCTTAAGCCTGGGTAGCTTGTGGCACATAAAGCAGTCACGCTTAACTTAGAGGTAATGTGTAAAAAATGTATGCAGCACACAAACAGTAATAAAGTCAAAACACACATATACCACTTTATAAGGGACTTATATGTAAATTAAATATGACAATAAGGTATATACCAGTCAAACAATGTTTGCTCAAGGGCACTGGTTAGCAGTGGTAAAATGCACAAAGTCCTAAAGCCAACAAAAGCAAAACTTTAGCACAAATTAGAGGTATGTAGGCAAAAGGTTTGGGGGAGAGACCACCCTAAGGCTGACAAGTCTAACATACGTGCATCAAATGCATATTTTATTATTTTATTTTGCCCAAAGCTATTTGGAAATGGCATTCAATGGTTTGCATGACTAAGCAGCCATGCCTTAATGGTTTTCTTGCACTTTAATAAAAAGAATTCACACCACTACACACATGCACAGACATAGGCAGTCAGGTTTGAATAATTATGTTATATTTTACTAAAAACCTTTCAAAGACAGCTAGCATTGGCAAAGGCAATAGCTCCGCAGCCAAAGCCAGGCCAATTCACTTTGCCAATTTATTTCTGTGAACGGTATAGATTAGCTTCTGCAGTCAGTGCATTGTATTGCTTTTGAACACCTTTGGTAAATTTCTACATTACAAAACTCTGCAGTGACTGATTCTGCCTGCACTGAAACAGGAGAACAGGTCCTGCCAAATTCCTCTAAGTGTTTTTTTAGTAACAGCCAATAGCAGTAAATCATTCATCAATAAATATGTACCTTTTTAATTAAAACAAATGCTTTGTTCATCAAATCAAAAGGTACAGAAACCTTGTTGTGTTATAATCCTCCCTCCCTGTTTGTTTGCACCAGCAGAGCACAGAGATGAATGCTTAACAGCGGCAAATTAAACAGCAGCGCATTACGAAGATGTGCAGTTGGTTTAAGCCTCAGATTACTGTATCATGGTTAGTAAAATGGTTGGCAGATTAATAAAGCTTGCACAGCAGACACATTGAAATGTACATTTCAAAGAACCCAAAGCAGCTTTCACATGTATTTACCTAGAATGTCACACAGTTATAAGGAGAACAGCACACTGAACCAAATTCTTGTTGCCATCACCCAAATGAGTGAACCTCTGGAACACAAAATAAATAGTCATAATCAACTTGGGACTGCTGTGGGTCGCTCATACAAAATTGACAGAAAAAATAAAACAGATGGAAAGCCACCTAGGAACCTTGGTTCCAGACAGGATACTCCTCTATCGCGAGGTGGAAGACCTCACTCATAGAAACCAGTGTCTGGAAGAGAAAGCCGAAACCCTTGAGGGGCTTTCATGCAGCAACAATATTAGACCCATAGGTCCTCTAGAACAAACAGAAGGAGTCAACATGGTGGCATACCTTGAGAACTGGATACGTCCCGGCTCGGCCACCTCTGCCAGGTGCCCCACTGCGCCCAGTTGTGATGCATATATTGAACTCTAAAGACCAGGACACAGTGCTCATGGTGGGTAGAAAGATCGGCCAATTCCTGGTAATGAAACCATAGTCATGATGTTCCCAAATTATACCCTGGCAGTACAACAAAGCAGGCAAACTGTTTTGGAAATTATGTGATGTCTATGAGAGGAGAGAGGTAAGAATGCTCTTCTCTTCCCAGCAAGACTCAAAATAATAGTGAACAACACAACCTTGCTTTTCAGGGAGCCTAAAAAAGCTTGGAACTTGCTGGACAGTCACGCCACCAAGAGTGTTGACAGTACTCCTTCCCTACAGCCAAGACCATGACGACGGAGACATCATGGTGTTAAGACTTCCACCCTTGGTCCTGAGGGTCACCATTCAGCCCATCATGCTGGGAGAGAAAGAGAGCACTGTGTCAAATTGGTCACAAAATGCCGAATCAACTCAAGAAGTGATCACAAAGAAGCATAGGAAGAAGGGCGACCAGTTTGGGATCGAATTCAGACACCATGTTCAAATCAGGCACGGAAGGGCCAACATTGACTCCCAAACGAGCAGATGATTTAATGTAGCTATGCAATATTCTTTTTTTTCCTCCGGAGCTTTATATAGTGCAAACTTGACCCGAAGGTATCAGGTATCAGAGTGCTTTACATGAGCACCAGTTGCGTTACATAAGGACACACTAATTTTTGTTAGTCACGGGGAGATTACGTGATTTGCCCAGAATCACAGTATGTTGAGCGTCGCTGCCGAAACTCAAACCCAGATCCCCAGATTTGAGGTCGACCGCCCTAGTTGTTAGGCCACATCCTCTCCCCCAAATCCTCTTTCTTTTTATTTAGCTTGCCTCCTGTAGTGGTTGGGCAGGAGCTGCTGAACACACTGGGAATGCTGCAGGAATTTATGCCTACCAAAAAAAAGGGCCTTGTATCCTGACATTACAAAATGCCCAGCTGACATTATGACTGGATTAGGAGGTCATTGCGGACTCATCACAGCAGCAAGCCACAATACTCAGTCCTGAACAGCCACATTACACCACATAGGAGACACATTGATCAGTAGATGAAAAATTGCAGTTCACATATTTTGGATGGGAATTTTTTTTAGCCCTTTCCTGGGAATGGGAGATAGTTTTGAATTTCACTTTTTTTGTTTGCTTTTTCCCCAGGTAGGACTGTGCACTCATCTCATTATGGGGGGGGGGGCACAAAAAGATGGTGCTGATGGTGGAGGGAGACTTGCAAGCAGGGCTGGACTGGCCGTAGCGGGAACCGGGCGTTTCCCCGGTGGGCCGCCATGGTGGGGGCCGGTCTGGGCCCCTGGACAGCCGTTTTTGTTACTGGGGGCCGGCAATATCGGCCCCCTGTAACAAAATCAGCCGAAACCAGCCTTAACAAACAACTCGGCCGCACTCCCCCCTCCACCCCTGGGGGTCCGGCCGTGCAGCTTGCCAGGGCCGGTTTCGGTTCCCAGTCTGGCCCTGCTTGCGAGGAGTCCCATTATGCTAATTTGCCATGGTTAGGAACAACTCATCACTGCAAAGTAGGCAGAGTAAGTACATAATAATGTCCTGGAATGTTAGAGGGCTAAGCAGCCTACACAAGTGACACATTACCTGCACACATACATATGGGGGTGGAGATAGCTCTAATGCAGAAGATCAATCACCTCTGCAAAAGCAATTAAAGTCAAAATGAGTTGGAGGGGACAGTTATTCTACATGGGGTTCTCGACCTTTGCTAGATGTATTTTAATGTGGGTGAAACCTGGAATCCCATTTGAACTGTTGAGGCAGGCAGCGGACACTAAGGCCGCTTTGATGGGGAAGAGGTACTCCTAGCCAGCATATAAGCATATATACCCTGAATAAGTGCCAGGGAAAATTCTATGATGTCTTATCAGTACTAATAGCCCAGTTTCCTGGTTCCTATAAGCTCCTAGGTGGGGACTTCAATGGGGTCCATAACAAATCACATCCTCTATAGCCTTGGCAACCTTAGTAAGGCAACACCCCGACCATTCCAAGCATTCTTATTTTTCTCCTATTCATGACCTCCATGTCAGGCTTGATAAAATATATAGTATGGATCACCTGCTTCCCCAGATAGCTGGCACTGAATACTTGATAAGGACGTATCCTGACCATAACCCATTACCCACTGATCATACATCTTCAGCGGGGAAAAAACAACCAGTGATCACAGCATGGAGGCTGCAGCCTAGGATACAGGAGGACTTCAGAGATGAACTGGGGGAAGAAAGTGTCAGAGATTTCTAGACCAATGAGAGAACCATAGAGGTGACATCCAATGAATGGGAGGCTTTCAAGGTGGTACTGACCAGCTCATATATAGTGCAATTTATGAAATTAGGGCAGTGCTTACAGCAAAGATAGCCTCCATAGAAAACAAGATTGGTCCCTCAGATCAGAGATCCCAAAAACTATAAGGAGAAAAATGAACAACTCATAGCGCACCATGTTAAATTGACACAACAGTTAAAGTGCCAAGATAGCCCAGATACACACAACCGGCCATTAACGAGTTGTACGCAGAACTCAGTTGCCCCTATCAGAAGACACCCAAGCTGTGGCAAGAGATTAATGGCCAACTTGCTATACAAGAGATACAAGCAGTAATCACTTCTCTGTCCTTGGGGAAGGCCCCAGCTCTAGTGGCCTACCAGTCAAATTCTACAAGACCTATTCAGCCAATTTAGTTCTGAAATTACTGGCTCTGTACTACAAAGTAAAAGACGCAGTTAACTACCAGTCACAAAGTGGGAGGCACTCATTTCCCTTCCCACAATGTGTAGTGGCTTGAGACATGGACGCATACAGATAATTATCAATGTTAAACATTGATTACAAAATAATCAGTAAAAACATAGCTATCCACATCTTATGTGTACTACTGAGCCTGGTTCACCAAGGTAAGAGCAGATTCAGTCTGGGCCACAGCAGCACCCCCAACATCCAGCACCTACCATACCTTATAGGCTCCAAGCTGGATGCTCATGTATTTCCAGATGCCTTGTCGGTAAATCTATGAAAGCCTTTGATAAAATGAACTGGCCGGACCTGGTTGCAGTAATGAGGCGAATGGGGCTGTGACAGACATTGATTAGATGGTTGAATACTATATACAGAACCAGTGGCGAGGGTGAAAACTGGGAAGCTTATTTCAGCATCCATATTAATCCAGAATCCAAAGCGGGGTATGGCAGGGCAGCCCCTTGTCCCTGATGTTATTCACATTGTTGATGGAACCTTTGGCTGTCCGATTTCATCCTGAATGTGAAGCGGCAATGGAAACTCTTAATATACATATTCACAGATGATGGTCTGCCATATGTGGGAGAACTTGACAACAATTTCAGCTGCACAATTGAAATCATGGAGGACTTTGTGCGTGTTTCGGGTGCTCAAGATCAGCAGGGATAAAACATGTGCGTTCCCACTTAGACCAAACTTGCCTGCATTGACAGGAAGCATACTTGAGCGGGAGACTACTCTGGGAGCCATACTCATTATATACTAAGGGATCCAAGAAATCCACAACCAGAAAGACGTTATCGAAGTTAACATCACTAGGACAATTAGTATCAAATTCTGGAAGAAATTTCTGCTAAGCACAATGGGGAAAGACGAAAATCATACGTCTTACCAGAATGCTTTACTGCTATGCCAACCTACCATATACTTTGCCCATTATAGAGATTTACTGCCACATACATCAACATAAGGAATTGCGATTCCTAAATAGCGATTTTTAAGGAATCGCTATTTAGGAATCGTAATTCCTTATGCATGTATGAATCGCAAAATAAACTGCGATTACTAAACATTACCTAATAGCGAATCGCAAATTGCGAATCACTATTAGTTACGTCACTCCATTCATTCCTATAGGCCCATAGGAATGAATGGGAATGCATTCGCAAATTGCGATTACCAAATTGGTAATCGCAAATTGTGAATGCAATTCCAAGGGTGCCAGGGGGCCTAAGGCCCCCCTGATGCACCCCCAAAAAGGTAGCGGGCATGTGTGTGCGCCACATGTCACTTTGAAAAATGCACTTTTGTGCATTTTTCAGAGAATGCGCAAATTAACATTAACTTGAAGTCGATGGTAATTAGCGTTTCCTAAATGCACAGTTTGCATTTAGGAAAGGCTTGATGCATCGCATTTCGGGAATCGCAAATTGCGAATCCCTAAATGCATTCGCAATTTAGGTAATCTAAAAAATTGCGATTACCTAAGTTGCGAATGGAAAGCCTTTGATGCATCAGAAAAGGTCTTTTTGCCCTCGCAAACAGGCAGATTCTGCAAATCGGCCCGTTTGCGAGGGCAAAAATGCTTGATGCATGTGGCCCTTAGACTCTTTGATGATATCACTGATATGGAAGGAGGGTAGCACTTTGAAATTGCCAACTGACAAGGAGGGGCTGGCAATCTCAAATTTTGGATTCTATCACATGGCATCTCAGCTTCCATGGTCAGCATGGTGGCTGGTGGTGAGCTCAGCCAGTGAGGCAACTTGGTCTTGGCCAGGGAAAGGGCCAGATGAGATCTTGCATTGCATGCAGTCCTCCAGTAGCGGTCGGTGGTGGAAGTGCCGCCGGGCGCTGACGTGGGGCGGGGGAGGGGCAGGGTGGGGGTAGTAAACTACGGATTACGGGCGATTACAGGTAAGGACACATATAAATAAATAAAACGAATTTCGTTTCTCGCACTGCATCACATTTGGCGATGCAGCATGAGAAACGAAATTCGTTTTATTTATTTATATGTGTACTTACCTGTAATCGCCCGTAATCCGTAGTTTACTACCCCCCACCCTGCCCCTCCCCCACGTCAGTGCCCGGCGGCACTCCCACCACCGACCGCTACTGCAGTCCTCACTGACTTGCTTGTGGCAGTATTGATACGGTGGGAGGAAAACTGCAACTCAATGCTGACCATTTGCAATTTACACTCCATACAAACCACTTAGGGTGATATTGACATCAGCCTGACCATGGTGGGTGATTTTATTTTATGCCTCGGTAGGCTATCCACTTTCACTGATAGTATCGATACCTACAGTGCCCCCGCAGGCCTCTTCTTCTTATATGAAAGCTTAGTTGGTGAATTGCATAGACAATGGTAAAAGACTGTCTCTACAGAATCAGCTGATAATCAAACACAAAGCACTTGATGGGGTCAAAACGCCATCACAACCCTCAATAGAGCACTGCACACCGATCTAGATGATTACCTCACCAGACTGAGGACCAAGTGGTTGGAATATCTGGGTCTGGAGCTCTCTGACAAAGATTGGGATAAAGCATTGGGCAATCCAGCTTAGATCTCCAGTGGGTCCAGGTTCAGGAACAGTTTTTTTCCTACAAAGGCCATACCTGACCCTTAAAAGAATAAGGCTGATATAATGTAGCATGACTGGATGATGCTGTAGATGCGGGAATGATGTAGCCAACGTCTTCCACATTGTGTGGTCTTTCTGATGGGATACAACTTTCTGGAGAGAGATAACGGGTAAACGATAGCAGGTAATTGGCTGAATGCAGCGCCTTCACCCAAAATATTGCTTGTTGGGGTTATACTCCTATCCAAAAAAGGCAAGATGATAAAAAAGTTCATAGACCTATCCTTAGTACTAGCCAAGAGAAGTATTGCCATTGCCAGGAAATCATCAAGGTACCCGCGGGCACAGAAATGCACAGAGCTTGTAGTACACTGGGTGGAAATTGAAATGGACACTCTATAGACCACTGAAAAAGCCTGGGTAAATGTGAACACACACACACACATGTGGGAGGGGTGCCTATCTAATTTCTAGGAACAGTGATCTCTGATGTCCCTGAAATGCAACATTCCCCTGCACCTACACCGCCCCATGTGAATGGAGCAGGGGATGGCAAGCTGAATGGGGGGGGTCACTCCTTCTTGAAACATAATCCACTCTGCGGGGCAAGGGACTCCCTCTTACCACCACAAGTACATGCTGAGAGGTCTCAGTGGGCATGCCATGACAGGAGTGCAATCAATGGCTTGGCTGTTTCCACGTTGGGCCTCCATGGTCCCAGATTCCCCAATACCTAGACATAATATTGTAGATTAACAGAGGAGTGCACACACCACTGATAGTTTTATATTATTTTATGGTGCAGTAAAATACAGAGTGTGCCGATGATTTTCTCTTCCACTCTGTGTACAATTTTCTGGATCATAACCATTACAAAGAAAATAATTTCTAGGGACCTGGCCTATAGCACTCTTTTTTTTTTTTTAACTTTGTTTATTAGGTTTATACACAACTAACAAGAGACAATGACCTACTTCACAAGATGGTAGCTTCGTGCGACATTCAGAAGTAAACGGCGCAGTACCGTGCTGGTAATAGGTATACAGTGTATCATACATTTGGAAAACCCAATCCGCTCAAGGCCATAGACCCCTGTGCTGTCTTAACCATTTCGTCAAAGGGCAAGGCCAGACGGCCTATGTCGTTGGGAGCGCTCAGTCGTAATGCTACAAGGGGGGCTACTGGTCAGGGGGGGGGCAGGGCGACGTGAAGCAGAGGCGGCGTCCAAGTCAGTGTCCACCAAGGTCGCCCCTCCCGTCCTGTACAGGGCCCAAAAGTTCTTTGGTCTATTGCGGGCGGTAATAAGTCACTGTAGTTTTCGGTCTGGGTGCAGCAGTACATCATATCTTTAGTCCACTGAGCTATTGTAGGCGTCGGGCCACGAAGCTAACAGATCGCCACACATCTCTTTGCTAAAAGCAATGCCATGTCTACTAGCCGTCGCAACACTTTAGGGAGGGGCTTGGAGTATCCCAGCAATGCTAAAAACGGGTCAGGGGCCAACGTCAGTTCTGTGATTCTATTTATTTCAGAAAAAACCCGATCCCAGAAACGGGCAACCCCCGGGCATGTCCAGGCTAAGTGGAAGAAGTCAGCCATTTGTTCCCCACATCTTTCACACTGAGAGTCCTCCCGTAGCCCATAACGATGGAGACGTTCCGGCGTATAGTAAGCCCTGTTTAGAAATTTAAAATGTACAAGTCTGTGCCGACCATTTAGGGAGACGCGCTTAGTGCTCATGCAGCAGTAGAGCCATTTGTCATCCGTAAGGTCGACCTGTAGGTCACGCTGCCAGGCTAGCCGTGATTTGGTGTATTTGTTTCCCCTAGCAGACTGTGTGGTGCGGTAAATCCTAGATACCATCTTAGCAGGTGTTTGCGCTCTAATGACAGCAGTTAGAGCCACGACCTCAGGGGGCTCCGCCATATCCTCGCCCAATAAATCCTTAAGAGCATGTCTAATTCTATGGAATTGGAAATGGGCAAGGGGCGTCGGCTGAGCGTCCTCTCCATTCATAGCATCCCATGTGCGCGCCTCGCCATCTACAAAAAGGTCCCCTATGGTGTGGGCATTTAGCGTCTGCAAAGCGGCTGTGACCCCCCTATCTCTACATGGTGCAAGCCAATGGCACCACTCAAGGCGGGCCACTGGGAAATACAATATGTTGCCCGCCTGAATAGCTAATAAATAATGCCAGGCATGAGCGACCGCATTAAGGGAATCCAATATACCCGTACGTCTATCAGGGGGTGCGAACAGTAAGGCAGGAAGAGGCCTAGGGGCAGCAACTATCGCCTCTATACGTACGTGCGGAATGTCAAACGGGCCGTGAATCCAATAATATGCTTGAGAACTTTGAGCAGCTCTATAATACAAATCCAAGTCAGGAGCACCCAGTCCCTCCATCGAGTACGGCATTGTCAGTATGTGCCAGGCAACGCGAGCCTGCTTGCCCGCCCAGGCCAGGTGTACCATTAAGGACTGGAGGCGCTGGAAGAATACACGGGGAAGTACCATGGGGATATTCGTGAAGAGGAAGAGAAAGCGCGGCAGCACAATCATTTTCATAAGGGACACTCTGCCCATCAACGATAAGGGGAGGCGCACCCATCGGTTAATATCAACTTGGAAATAGCGACCCCATAGTTCTCCCTGAGGACCACCTCAGGGTCAGTGTGCAGTTTGATCCCCAAGTACCGCACCGCCTCCGTAGACCACTGCAGAGGGTACTCAGGCTCGAAGGCCGCCGTGGCTGGGGTCAGGGGGGACATGATGGATTTGCTCCAGTTGACCCTTAGGCCAGACAAAGAGCCAAATCGCACCACCTCACGTAAAACCGGGGAGAGATTATCCTCAGGGTCTCTGACATAAAGCAGTGTGTCATCCGCATAGGTGGAGACAATTAGGCGGTAATTCGGAAAGCGAATGCCTCTATGGCTATGATACTCCCGTAGGGCGCATGCCAAGGGCTCAGCAATCAGGGCGTAGAGAATTGGAGATAAGGGGCATCCCTGTCTCGTACCTCTGTAAATTCAAATAGGGTTAGTGACCAGGGAGCCTATTTTTATGCGCGCTGTGGGGGAGGAATACAGTACGGCAAGAAGTTGTAGAAACACCTCCCCCACCCCCATGCGGCGGAGGACCTGCCTCATGAAGGGCCATTCGACCGAGTCGAATGCCTTTTCCATGTCTAAAAATACCGCCATAGCCGCCACCTCCGGTCTTGTATGTTGAAGAGCAGTAAAGACCGTGCGCAGGTTGTATGTCAGATTTCTGCTTGGCACGAATCCGGCCTGCTCCAGGGCCACCAAGGTCGTGACGAGTGGAGCCAGACGATTGGCAAGCAGTTTCACGAAAATGTTAGTGTCCACATTCATCAAGGACAGAGGACGATATGAGGCACACTCGTCTGGAGACTTACCCGGTTTAAGTATAGCCACCAGGATCGCTTCACGCATAGTTGGGGGCATCACGCCTGTGGCACACATGTCCTCAAACAGCGCGAGCAGGTGTGGCAGTAAAAGATCAATAAACGCTCTGTAAAAGGCGACAGTGAGGCCATCCCCTCCCGGCGCGCTCCCCGCCCTCATGTCAGAGAGAGCTAGGATCATTTCATCCCTTTCGATCGGCCGCATCAGAAACTCTCGATGTACGTCGGACAGCCACGGTAGCTTTATATGCGTCAGATAGTCTAATATTTGCTCGTCCGGGCTGCAGCCTCGCGAAGCATAGAGGTCCGCATAATATTGGCGAAATTGATCCGCCACTTGGGCCTCTGTCAACGGAGAGTCTTCAGGCTGTGGTCGAATGTCTGGAATCGCCGTAACATCCCTACGCCGAGCTGAGGAGCTGCGCAAGGACCGCTCCCGGCCGTTCGCCCTCGCCATAAGTGCGAGCAGTGGCATACTTCCCAAGATGCTTTATTTCCCCGTCGGCCTCTGTATGGTATTCCTGTAGGGTCTGCGTCAATTCTAGATTAAGCGCTGCATTCGGGCCATCGATCAGGGAAACCTCTAGCGTCTTTATCTTATGCTCCAGGACCGTCAGCCTATTACGAATCGATTTAAGAACCCCGCGTGCTTAGATATTGCCACCCCTAATATATACCTTAAAAGCCTCCCATATTGTTTGAAAGGAATCAACTGACCCCACATTGGTTTAAAAAACGTCTCGATTGCCGTAGCAATGTCTTCCTTAAAACGGCGTCCAGGAGAGAGTAAGGTGGGAAGCGCCACATAAAGGGGGAATACGCTTCTGGGGAGAAGCGAGAACCAAGAGCAGGGGTGAATGATCAGAATATGTGCGCGGTAGAATCGTGCAAGACTGGATGTGAGGCAATAAGTTTCTGGAGGCAAACCAGTAGTCTATTCTGGTATGGACATTATAATACGCAGAATAATGTGTGTACCCGCCCTGGCCCGTGTGCCCGTGGCGCCATACATCGCGCATATCCAACCTGATCAATGATGTCTCCACGACTCTAGCCGAAGCGGAGACACGTCTGTCCGGGCCGTCCGACCTATCCAAAGCAGGGTCCCTAACAAAATTGAAATCCCCTCCCCATAGGATCTGTCCATGAGCCTGGAGATGAGACAGGTCAGTCAACTTATCGTAAAAGTCTGGGTGATCATAATTAGGTCCATAAACGTTTAAGAAAAGCAGCTCCATTCCCCTACCGTAGCATTTGGTAAGAACAAACCGTCCCTCCCTATCCGTCTCCAAAGGAGACAGACAGAACGCCGTCTTCGGATTGACCCACGTCAGGACCCCCCTAGCATGCGTGGTGAAACCAGCCACGTACACATTACCTAGGAGCCCTTTAGTGCGTAAAATGGGGCTATCTAGAGGGAGGTGTGTCTCCTGTAGGAGAGCGATGTCTATATTATGCCTATATAAGTAGCTCAGAATTTTCCGGACTTTCCTATAATCATTAAGGCCTCGTACGTTCCACGTAAGCACTGCTACCGAGCCCAGGGCATTGTCAGAACGTGCCGTAGTCCTATCCATCATGATGAGGTATCCAGCCTAGGTTCCATAGCGTCAGTCTCGTCGGGTCTACACAGCCATGATGTCGCACTATCCAAGTTGTCACAGCAAAAAATATGTCAGAGGTCAGTCTCAATGCATTCCCACCCCCTACCCACCCCCCCACCCACGTCAGGCCCACCCCAACAGGACCCGCGCCATACAACCCCCACCCCGCAACTCTGCAGTTAGTCGAAATAAATCACTCTCAACAATCCCAAAAAGAATCAAGACAAATCCCCCCAAAAAAACACCCTCCACCCACGCCTGCCCCACCCCAACTTGGCTGCGAATTATACCCTCCCCCCCATAGTACATTCCCACCCCCCCAACTGAAATTGTACTCCCCAGTGTGATTCACACGAGGGCGGATGTTGCTCTCCCCACAAAGAAACGGTTGGAAAAAGCGTTCGGCTTTCATAAGGCCGCGCTCCGAAAACCGTCAAGACTAGTGTAAGCAACTACGTACAGCTTGTAGTACTGAAACCTAACTGTAATCCCAAATGCCACTCCAGGAGATTGATCAAAATCAAAAAGGTGAAGTAACCAAAGGGCAAGCTAAGGTATGGTGTATGAACCCCATATTCTCAAGCCGTAGGTGAAGATAGTATCTGAGCTACGCCTGCGGACTAAACACCTCAGATCCCTCAGGGTATCACGACCCCCAACTAGAACCCCCCGCCTCACCCTAAACAGCAGGAGAGGAGAGCAGTGAGCCCAATTATCAACAGAAGTATTACCATCCCCCGATGCTGCTCCTCGCAACAGACCCCTTCTGTTCATTCAGACATGACCCATTCACACTTGGCTGCAAGAGCAACTTTAGTAAGTCCCCTACGCTTCTTAAACTTTTCACACATTGTCACCAGCAAATTTCTAATCCTAGTTGTCCAGCAGGCCACCCGCCGCCTCATCAAGGAGTCGCTTCTCCGGGCTGTGCCGCTGCTCCTTCACCCAGTCTTTCATTGCCTTCTGAAGTGCCTTTGGATCGGCGAAAATGTGGGAGCGTCCCTGACGGTTGACCCGGAGCTTTGCCGGGTATAGCATGGCGTAGTCCACCCCCAGGTCACGAAGTTGTTTCTTCATGGGGGCAAACTGGCGCCGTGCCTCCTGAACCTGAACCGTAAAGTCCGGAAACAGAGAGATAGTGGACTCTTCAAATTGCAGCTGTTGTTTATCTCTAGCTGTCCTCAGTGCTACATCCCGATCGCGGTAGTTCAACAGTTTCGCTATGATCGGTCTAGGGGCAGCACCCGGTGGCGGTCGTGGGCCCAGTGTTCGATGCGCCCTCTCCACCACAAACATAGGGGAGAACGTGTCCTCGCCGAGCAAAGTCTTCAGGAGTCGTTCCGTGAACTGTTCCATATTCCCCATCTGGGTGGTCTCAGGGAGTCCTGCGATGCGGAGGTTACAGCGCCGAGAGCGCGCTTCCAGGTCCTCCGTCTTGTCCTGGAGAACCTTCAGGATCCCGCCCAGTTGTTTATGCTCCATGTCTAGGATCGTCTGGGCCTCCTCAGCCTCCGTGATCCTGCGCTCCGACATGTCTAGGCGCTCGGCGTGCTTGTCTAATCTTTCGGCCATACGATCCATCCGGTAGGACAGTGCATCCATCTTAGTGCCAAGCGCCGTTATGCCCCCCTGCAAATTCTTTTCCATGGACCACAGTAGGCCTCTGATGTCGTCCCCTGGATCTTCAGCCGTGTGGTCCTGTTCTCCAGTCGCACCGTCGCGCGAAGCCTCGCTAGATTTTGACCTCTTCTGGCCAAACGACAGTTTCTGTTGCGTTCTGTCCACACGGCCCATCTTGTCTTAGCAGTGATGACTGACCAGGCACTTCTCCGGGCCTATTCCTGGGAGGTGCCTCCACCCTCAGAATACAAGGGCAGCTCCCTGATGTCCCTCCCAGCACTCCCCGGGTCAGCCACCAGCACCAATGTGTCCAGCAAGACTGGCCAGCCCTGCGCGCCTATCAGGTGGGCAGCTACTGTTCGGGCCGCTTAACAGGGGACTCAAGCACGCAGCCGGCGTAGGAGGCACAGGCGCCACCAGCGGCGACCCTCCAGCCCCACGTGTACCGGCACCAGGATCCAGACAGGTCCGAAGGAAGGCCAAGTGTCCACAACGGAGATCGCCGTGAGGGAGGGGGGGGCACCACGCACCAGGACTCAATGGCGTTGCAGGACACAGCACTCCGGGGTCGTCCCCTACCTCAACTCACTGCGCAGTGCAGCTTTGATCAGTCCGGGGCCTCCACTGATCCAGAGGTTCGCATCCCGGGCAACCCACCCCAGGAAGCGCTCACCCTGTAGGGACAGGCTCCCCTCCAATGAGCGGCGGCTGCCGTCCAAACGGTCTCCGGGTCGGCTGCACAGGCGACACAACTGCCGTCCCACCAGCAAGGCCCAAGCCAGGGTGGCAGGGAGGCCAGGTACTAATCAACTTGGGCCTCAGCGTGGGGGTGAAGGGGACACCTCCCACACCTGGACGCTGTTCCGGCGAGTGTCACACTGCTATCTGGACCTCCGCAGCCTGGCCGGGCATCGGGGCTCTTCACTTCCCGATGGCAGCCGGGAGCAGCCACAGGCCGCGCAGCACCTTCCGTCCCCGCTCCCGATCTCGCGCCGTCTTCCGGCTCGCCCCCGGGTGCCTCAAGCGGGGTCACGCCGCAGTCATCCATCGCCCGGTGGTGCGCTCCCGGTCACACAGTCTCGTCAGGGGCCAGGGATCTGCGCGTTGCGCCCTCCACCGCACTTATCCACTCAATGCGGGCGGAGCGGTGATGCAGCAGCTCTCCTGCAGAGTGGCAGGCCCGTCCGGTGCCGCGAACGCAGGTCGCGTGTGCGCGCTCCAGTGGATCGGAGCTTCTCAGTTTTTCGCCCAAACCGGGCAGCCAGAGATCAGGAGTCGAGGGGTCGTCTTCACTCGATCCACGTGTTACGTAGTTGCAGGATTCCTGTAGTATCGGCTGACGGATTATCGGAGCTCTCGGCTCAAGCGGCCATCTTGGTCGCGAGCAAGCTCCACCCCCTGGCTATAGCACTCTTAGAACATGTGTTTCCATTAAGGTCCTTACTAGACATTAGACCTACTTGCTTTGCTTAAAGTTTGGACAAAGATCCAAGGCATCCAATATTAGTCACTTGCCCTATCACCCATTTTATAATATGTGTGTTCATTATTTATTTTAATTTTTGTATCTATTGTTCTTGATGTGGACCTGAGAGCTAGACTTGTGCATTATTAGACTGTAAAGTAGTTGCTCAAGGAAGGATTGAACTTGGGTTGTGGTCTACATTCTTTATCTCCTGCATTGCTTTGTTTTGGCCCTTGGACAACTTAATTAGATAATGCTGACTTTAAGTAGTGATAAAGTACACTGAATTCACATCTGAAATCCTTCCAAATATCTAAGCAATCATTGACCAGAGTGGAGTCAGAGGGAGGCAAAACCAAGAGACCTTCTCCATCCTGGACAATACAAACGTTTGAGTGCCCACACCATTGAGGAATCTTACTATTTTAAAACAGATACTTAAAATGTGTGTTGAAATTCTCTAACATTTTGTTAGGTTATGTGTTTTACATGGGACTATTTAGGTGGAAGGTTACAAACAGAGTACCTTTATTTTATTTAAAAGTTTTATAAAGCATGAACATGACCCAAAAGGGTATCAGAGCACTTTACAAAGATTCCTGAACACTTGAGAAGGAGACAAGTGAGGCAAAACCGCATATATAGTTATAACACATACAGATAGGCACCTCCAAACTAACGGAGTGGATCAGTATAACATAAATATAAAATAGCATAAGTAAGCAAATTAACATGGGTGTTGAATACAGCAGAATGATCAGAAACGATACAGGCTGTAGCAAAGCCAACTGGGCGAGGGGGCCCTAACAGAGCAAGGCTGACAAGACAGTAGGCAGAGGCTAAAGTTCAATTCAGAAAAGTATTCAACAGTAAAGCTTTTACCTACTTTTTGAAGGACACTGTTGAAGGATTCAATCTGGTTTCCGTAGGCAGGGAGTTCCAAATTCTCAGGGCAATACCAGAGAAAATCCGATTATACTTTTTTTATTTTTGGGGGGGTTTAAGCAACAGGGTGCTGGAGCTCCTGGAGGATCGACAACCGCGAGAGTATTCTAGTTTTTGAACGAGGTACACCGGGGTGTTCAAATGAAGGACTTTATGGGTCATGCAGTCAATTTTGTGTTGTATGCGGGCCTCATAAGAGAGCCAATTTAGGGATTTCAAATCCAGAGAGATGTGGTTGCTCTTTTTGGATCCTATGATGAGCCTAGCAGTGGAGTTCAGAGAAGCTCTAAGAGGCACTAATCTGTAGCTAGGTAGAACGCAAAGGATTGCACTACCATATTTTAGCCTTCAGATGACTACGGGTTGCACAGCAGACTTGAAGTCATCAGGGGGAAGGAAGGGCTTTATATTCTTCAGGATGCTCAGTTGGAAGTTTGCTCCTTTGGTAGTTACACTGATGTAATCCTGCATGTTCAAGTTCTTATCCAGTATTATCCCCTAGATCTCGTAGAGTCTATGATGTGTGGTATGCAGGTGAAAGCAGTTAGATTTTTCAAATATTCTCCAATAATGGGGGATTGCTTGGGAGGGGAGAATAGGAGGAATAGGAGGAATTCTGTTTTGAAGGCGTTGAGTTTGAGAAGGTTGGAGGTTAGCTAATTTTGGGTTTTGTGTAGGGTGTAGGGTTCATATTCAATTGGGTGTCATCCGCATATATGCAATAGTGGATGTTAGATGCTTTGAGGATTTCAGTAAGAGGCTCCATGAATAAGTTGAGGAGTGTAGGTGAGAGAGAGCACCCCTTGAGGTACCCCTAGAGTGAATGGAGTGGGTTTGGAGAGGGATTGATTGACTTTAATTTGTTGTGTTCTGTTGTGGAGAAACGAGGCAAACCTTTTTAACACTGAGCCACAGAGCCCCATCCTATGTTCCAGAAGGTCCAGAAGATTGTCATGTTTGACAGTATCAAAAGCTGGTGAGAGGTTGAGGAGGATTAAAAAGGCAGGATTCATTCCGATCAAGCATTGTAAGCTCATCATCAACTATGTGAGTGAGGGCTGTTTTGGTGCTGTGATCATGACGGAAGCCATATTGGAATTGATCAAGAAGCTGGGATTCATCAATGTGGTTACATAGTTGAACATGTACACATTTCTCAAGAAGCTTCGCCAGAGTTGGGATGTTAATGATTTGCCTGAAGTTTTTAAGGTCCTCTAGATCTGCAGTGGGTTTTGTTAAGAATAGGCGTAACCTGCCCCGACTTTAGACTGTCCAGGATCTCACCTTATAGTAGGGAGGCATTTACCATCTCGGTCTAGAGTGGGACTAAGGACCTTCTCAACTCGTTAAAGAAATCAGAGGGAAGGGGATCGTTGAAGAGATTTGAGGGTTTCAGATTTGAAAGAATGTTGAATATGGAGGTGTGTCATCGAAGGTTGTAAATTTACTCCAATAAGCACTGTTTTTGGGTGTGAGAAATATTGCAAGAAGAAGCTGCGGGGGAAGGTAGGAAGAGGGATTGAAGGAGGTTAGGAATGTTAATTCACTCATGGTGTTCCATAGATCAGATTTGATCTTATTCGACTTTTCAAGGAAGAAGGAGGCAAAGTCCTCACAGATTGGTTGTGGACTGGAAACCATTGGTGAAAGAGTGGGAAGGTGTTTGGATTGAAGTTTAATTAATTCAAACTGTTTTTGGGGTGATTACTGGCTTTGTCCAGTTGGCTTCTGAAGAAGATCACTTTTGCATTTCTGATGTGTTTATTGTACAAACTCCTTCTTGATCTCAAAAGCTCAAGGTGTTCAAGGGATGGAGAGCTTCTCCAAGATCGTTCGGCTAGTCTCCGGTTCCGTCTGTCTGAATTCAAGCTACCATTGAACCATGGTTTGGAGTCTTTGTTGAGCTTTCTTTTTAGTTGTAAGGGGGCAATTGTATCAAGAACGTTCAACATGGAAATGCTGTAGTGCTCAGTAAGGTCATGGACGTCAGACATGACAATAGTAGGAGGCAAGGACATATTGCTCTGGGATATGAGTTCATTCAAGTTTGCATTTTGCGCAGATCTTTCCAATGTCTCTGTTTCTCTGGGTGAGATATTTTTTTGGTCCACCATTTTATGATGTGGAAAGTGATGTAGTGGTGATCCGACCAGTCAAAAGGGACAATCGATTCCATAAGAGTGGAGTTGGGATTCGAAATGCTTAGATCCAGCATCGAACCCAAGGTGTGCGTGGACCTGTCACAAAGTTGAATCAGGTTGAGGTCAACTAGGAAATGTTTTAAGACTATTCACAACCAGATCGTTTTGGTCATTCCAGTGTAGATTGAAGTCTCTGAGGAAGATCTGGGGACAATGGTGACCCAAGTTCGTTGAGATGGTTTTCATAGTTTACTACAAAAGAGAGGTTGTCTCCTGGTGGATGGTAAAAGATGTGCAGGTTGCATAAAATTCTGTTTTTGCTTATGATGTCTATGCAAAGATATTCACAAGAGGAGAGAATTGCGGTGGGAGACTGTTTTGCTGTAAGACTATTGTGGTATATACGGGCGATACTTCTACAAGTTCTCTTAGCTCTATCTAGTCTGATAAATGTTTTTTTTTTTGTAGTTTTATATAGCGCGAACTTGACCCGAAGGTGTCAGGTATCAGAGCACTTTACATGAGCACCAGTTACATTACAGAAGGACACATTTATTTTTGTAAGGCACGGGGAGATTAAGTGATTTGCCCAGAATCAAACGATGCTGAGCGTCATTGCCGAGACTCGAACCCGGTTTCCCAGATTTGAGATCAACCGCCCTAGCCTTTAGTCTACATCCTCTCCCCGAGGAGGATAATGTTGTGACTAGGAGGGACCAGGATGTCAAAAACAGGACCCGAGGAAGTATTTAGCCAAATTTCCATATGGATAAGGAGGTCAAGTTCCTGAACAAGGATGAGGTCAGCGATGTACGTGGTATGTTTCATGGCTGATCTACAGTTGAGAAGCATGCATTTCACGTGTGTTTTGGATTCAGTGGGAGTAGTCTGTGTGATGTGAACTTGCTTAAGGTTGGAAATATTTATAGCACTAGAGTTATGTCTGGGAGCTCTATGAGGGTTTAGTGGAATAGTTTGTATAAATACCTGTTGGATTTTTCTGGGTGATAAGGGTACTTTATTTTTGTCCCATTGAAATTTATTGCACTGAATGCCTAATTTTCGGGGTCACAAAAATAAATAGAATGATAACAGGTTTTAGTCACAATATAAATAATTTTTGGTGGTATCATACTAATTTTAGAAATTGTGATGCATTTTAATGTGTTTTTACCCTGTGTAAAAGGCTCACATTATGTTGAGATTTGATGAACCATGCTTGAGAGAAAACCATTTTCTCTTATGATTTTCACATAGAAGTTATGGAATGTGCTCCAAAAGCTAAACATTTTCTACAAATCGACAGATATCTCCCTCATTCATTTGAGATAAATGCCTTACTTTTTGGGTAAAACATGTACTCCTAACAACAGCAGCAGTCTGTCAGCTGACTCCCCAGGGTTCTACTGCAGCTTCACCACAGAATCCTGATAACACCCAGAGCACTAACATTCATGAGAAATGTGAGGCACACCTGAATACCTTGTTGTTGGAATCAGAGCTATTGAACTGAAAGGATATCCTACGGAAGCCATAGAGCAAATTGAACATAATGGGAGAATGGGGGTTCTTTTTATCATAGAACGTATTGTTTGTTTTCCTGGAAAACTAAAAGGATGATACATTTTCTATATCATCCTCATCCACATCAGAATGAAAGTCTGGCAGGATGATTGAAAGATGTACTTCCTACACCAGAATCAGTTTCTCAGTTTACTCCTAAGTGGTCTATTGTATCTTCACCACAGACTTCTAATAAACAACTTGAGTGCTGACATGTTGTATTCAAGACAAACAGCAGGCACTTCCAGCAATTTTGTTGGAATATGATCTGTTGAACTTAAAGCTTTTGCTGTAGAATAGGCTGTAGTAAATGAGAATTGAGGTGTTAACACAGATATGAAGCAAGCCAGTTAAAAACTAGGAGGAAAACTATGGGTTTTCATCTGCTTACTTAGGCTACCCATGCTCTCTGCCGCTTAGCACCTCCTCAGTATTAAAATATTAATATTTCATAACCATTGAAGGCATGTTTAATCTTCCATTTAAATCTATGAGAGCAAACTATTTCAGAGGTGCAGTAAGCTATTTCCAGACATATCTCTTACTTAAAATGTAAAGATTTTGGTGTGGTGGGTAGTGAGAACCCAAAATGTGTTGCTGTTGCATATTAATTTTTTTATTTTTCCCCCTCCTCCTCTTGTCATTAGATGTGTCTCCCTGTGCACTGGCTTTGAAATATTTTTATTGTGAGTTAAATATGAGGAAATCATAGACCAAATTTTAAAATATATATTTATTGTCTTTCAAAATGTTTCTCTGCATACCTTGTAAGCAACAACTTTGAAACTAAATAAAAAACATATTTCAAAATACGTAGCATTGCAAACCACACAGACAAATGAGTCTGCTATTTTAAAACTCTAGGAAAAATGTCATGGGCCATACCATTTTCAGAATACAAACAATTTAATATCTAATATAAACAAATGGAAAAGGTATGTTTCAGGGGACTTGTTAGTTTGGGATCTTGTAGCATCAGAGGTAATAAACAATCTAATTTACATATTTAGCCTTTTCCACTGGAAAGTGAATGATAAGGTCCAGTACCATGTCCTCCAGTGCAGGTTCAAAAACCTCTTTTGCAATGTATTAACCCCATTTTAGGAGTAAATAACTTTTTTTCTGCTTTAATGGACTTAGAAATGGATATGGAAGGTGCATGTTGTAGGCATCCGTTCAAAATAGCAATTCCTACCTACATTACCAATGCTCACTGTGCGCCTGGAACCAGGCTGCATCTGACTGACAAAGCTCCAATCAGGGCGAAACTGCTCTTGGGTTGCTTGTGTTCTGGTTTAAGGGGGATCTGGCCAGGCAGCTCGGCTGGACTGTACCTATTGGAGCAGGGTGAAGACAGATTTGCATATAGCTGGGTCTAATCTGAGGAGACATGTTGGACGTTTTGGTCTCTGTTATATTAAATACATGAGACATCCTCAGGACTGCATTGAATATTGTATAGGTAATGGACCACTAAATATTTAACATAAAAGTAGTAAACAAACGATTATATGTACGACTAATATATATTTAAAAAACAAATTGTGGTAAAACAATGCAAATATGAGCAGCATACATGCATCACACAAGAACATGAGTGCAATGTTCACACAGTGAATAAAGACCCTTTAATTAATAGCTCACTGTTGACATGCAAGGTTTGAAAAAAGAGTTTAAAGATGTGCAGGCGACTGTTCTAGTTAAAAAATTGGGGGTTTAATGAAAATTGATCCCGTAATATACCTTGGGGAAAAAGTAGGTACATTTTTTGTATCAAAAGCTGGATTCGTACAAAAAGTATGAGAAAGTTCATGCTTATAAACACATTAACTCATGATGTTACAGAAATATTCATGATGAGGGCATCAAATTAGTACGCTATGACTACTAAACTCTTTCTGATGCTGCATAGGCTTGGGAGCAGCAAATTAATTGAAAACGCACTGGAAGTAGGTGTATGTAGTTTCCTAAACAAAAGAGGAAAGCAGAATTGTGGAATAGTTAAAAAAAATCCAAAAATGGGAGCAGTGTGAAGTGCTCTTCATGGAGTCTTGAAAGGGGAGGACTCACAATATAGTGATGATTGAATCCACACTGGGACAACGCGGCAAACATGCTTGGGCATTTGGTAATGTGAAAGCGGATCTCCAGCGTTCGAGAAGGGGCTGGACTGGGAAATTATGCAGGACGTATGTTTTGAAAATAATGACTAGACCAGGGATCATTTATGGTGTCCATGTTGGGGTGCTCACTAAGGACACACTAAGGAAAAAACTGGATCAGCAATATTAGATGGCTGCCGTGTTCGAGAGTAGTATAATGATGGGACGAGTCTATGTGTCTGAAACGTTTATGCACAGGACCGGACTGGCCGTAGCGGGCACTGGGCGTTTCCCCGGTGGGCCGCCAGGGTGGGGGCCAGTTTTAGACCCCTGGGGCCCGATTTTGTTACGGGACCGTTTTTGCAGCATAGCTGCAATATCGGCCCTTGTAACAAAATTGGCCGAAACCGCCTTGGCAAACAGCTCGGCCACACCCCCAACGCCCCAGGGGGCCGGCCGAGCACTTTGCCAGGGCCGGTTTTGGTTCCCAGTCCGGCCCTGTTTATGCAATGGATGGCTGTGTGTGTTATACTTTATATTATGATGCATTAAAAACAGTCTTGATAAGAGGATCATGGTCTAATTATGAATATTAAAAAAGGCCCAGTTGGCACCAGAATCCAGCATCCTTCGTTATTGACTGTGCTAACATAGCACTCAGTAAAAACTACTTTATATTTTTATGGCAACGTTCATGAACCTACCAAACCAAAGGTGTGGTGAAAGGTGCCGTTTTTGCACCAAAAATAGATAACCTTTATGTTGTTGACTTCAAAAATCAATACATCTACCATCCAGATGACCTTTACAACTCACACATTAGAAAATGGGTTAGATACATAGATGATGTTCTCTTGGTATGGCATGGTGACCTTTCTTTACTCCTAAATTTCCATCAATGCCTCAACTTTCTCAGTGCAAATTTGGCATTTACAATGAAATATTATTATTACATTATTATTATTTATGATTTTTACAGATTACATGGAGTTGACCAGACAGCTATGGCTGTCTTCCGGCCATATGTTGTGTTACTGAACACCAGCATAGCCAGTTTCTTACCAGTAGTAGTTTATTTTCAATTTAACATGGCAGTTTCAAGAAAATTTCATCCATATTGAGTCCATGCTATGAGTTTCTTTTCCCATGAAGTTTTTGCCCAAATGCAAATTAGGTGTCTTTTGGTTAAAACATTCTTGTGCATATATGATGGCTGATCTAGAGAGCTTTTCATGACTTTGCCCAGTCATGAACTGTAACTTCAGACCTAATCTTTTTTATGAAGCTCAAAATCCTCCTCGAAGTCCTCACAAAATCAGATTTTTGTGAGGTCCTGCTGAAGTTCCAGACGTCTCAATTTTTCAGACATTCTGGTGCAGTTCTTGAGCTCAATTATGGTTCCCATGATATCATGGATAGCAATTAGGCCCATTGCGCACTCCAGTAGAGGCCACTAGCACTTTCCAGTCCATGTCCATTTGCTACTGGTCAGATGATCACTCTAGGAAAGGGTCTCTTGTAGTTTGTTGTATCCTTGTAGTCACAGAGGAGGTCAGCCAACTGACCCCTGGGGTCCACTTCTCATCCCAGGGTGCATGTGAAGCAGGTCCAGCCCCTTAGGTCTGCACACAGTCACAGTGTTCCAATCCTCTTTCATTCTTCCAAAGTTATTGAAGGTATTGTAATGAGCTGCCGGTGATGTAGTGGGGATTCTCAAATCTCAAAAGTTGGGTGTAATCATTATACAAATTCCGCCACTGGTAGTATTTGCCATTTTTAGTCAACATGGAGAAAGACCTGGGAGCAATCATTTACGTACATTTCCATAACAGTGAAGACCAACTGAACTCCACATGAAATAGCGAAGAGAATTTTAGTGAGTTTAAGAGGATTTATTAACAAATTTAGTTAAATCCAAGTCATTAATTCATTATGTATTCAGATTTTAAGCCTCATTCTTACAGGTTTAAATGGTCCATCAGCCAATATTTCAAGATAAAAAAAATAGAACATTAACAAGAACTACGCAAAGAATACAAAATATGTAAAAAGTGTGTCCCATAAAGAAAACCCCTCATCTAAATTAAGCGGGTGTACGTCAGGAAAGGGTATTTAGTCAGAAAAAAAAGTAAGGTGCCCACTTCAGAAAACCCAATAAAGGTCTTTGACAAGAGAATGTGAATGCTTAGGCATTATGCCTTTGCACTCGCGAAGTAGAGATCTGCAGAGGTGTAAAAGATCTTCTCAGTTTGAAGTCAGCAAGCATCTCCTCTCTAGTCTAAGGAACACACACTATTACTATTCAACAAGGCACTAGTTTGCAGCATTGCAGCTTGTTCTCATCCTCAAGAGCCATTCATTTCACTTCAAACTCTGGTAGCAGGTAAACTCCCCTCTTTCTCAGGGCAACACAGTGGTCCATGCATGGCTATGTTCTTGAATTGTTACACTGGAGTGGCTGTAGGGTACAGTCACCTCTTCCCACAACTTGCTCCTCCATCCTGGCATCTTCTCCTTCTTTTGATGAGAACCTCACTATCAGTCATCTAATACATAACAATAAAGGATTTCCTAGATAGAAAAAGGCATCTGTAAAAATACAGTGTCTGCAGTGGGAAAGATAACATGTAAAAGAAACGGAAATGATATGTTCAGCCCTCTTAGCCTATACCGTGTAAAATACTATATTCAATATAGCAACAGACTTATGGCTAACTTTAAGTTGCATAGCATGTTAACATGGGTGTGGCTCATAATGGCTAAATGCAGACACTAACTACAAATTATATGATTAATATGTGCAGGTTAATTAATGATGTAAATCAAACTTTGCCAATAAATGCATTAATTATGAAAATGAAAAATTGCTGTCCTCCAAACGTGTTGGGCCACTTTTGTACAATTCACTAGCCAATGTGTGGGGATGACTTCTGGATATTCCCTAACTAATGAGAAGAAACATTTCCAAGACCAAAGCTTTCCATCTTATGGCACATCATATTTGCCTTACCACAAGCTATCCCACAGTGAACAATTCTGAGGAAAATCCAACATGGCAGAATCTTTCAACCCATGGACGGGGCTGGTGCCCAATTCAGGGGTGTGTCTAGGGAAATTAACAGACACTTCCTCCTAAATCATACCAAACTGGTTCTGGGACTAGCTCCACCTCCGACTATGATGGTGCCGAGCTGGCTACACAGTTCCCTGGCATCAGAGGGCTTCTCCTCATCACCTTTTCCTTTACGCTTAACTAAGACTGGGGAGCTCTCACTCTGATCTCTTTCAATTTAAAGAAATTCCTGAACCCTACCCAACTACCCTTCCTGAGCTGAAAGGTGGTGCATGGGGGCAGCAGCTGGCAGGTCAATGCTAATTAGCTGGGTGGAGCTTCAGGCAGGCAAAGTCTAACTTTTTATTAGTCATTTTTCCTGTATATTTATCAAAAATCTAACTTCACCACTGAATTGGATTTTTAATAATTTTTTTAAAAAAGTGATTATTTCACTTCAGTAGCTTGTGCCAAACAAGTTAGTTAGTTAGTTAGTTAGTAAAAACAATAATTCATTTGATCTTTCATTTTTCTCATAGGATCAGCTACAGCCCTTTACAGTGAAAAGTAGCTTATGTGGGCTAGTCATTTCAGGATCATGCCAACTTAAAATTCTTACTTTTTTCTTACATGTTCCACTTTTTTTAAATTCTAGACATACTACCTTGTGAGCTACAAAGCCCACTTAGAGGTAACGTATTTAAAAAAAAGTAACCTTTCTTTCTGTTAAAAAGGGTTATTTTGAAAGTATGCCTGCAGGTTTAAAAGCTGCAGCAGTCATGCTACACTTGTATGCAGGACACCATTATTTTTTTGTCTGCTTAGTGGATGGCTAAATAGGTGCTGCAGTCCACAGGTAAAATGTATCTTTCCATGCCACTCTACTGCATGGTACATTATAGCCTTACTTCAAAGTTAAATACCATATGATACAATGCAATAAAAGTTAAAAAGTGGGCGACTGCATCCAAAGAGGTGTCCCAGCACTTGCGGCTAAAAGAGAAACATTTATCAGACCAAGAACGGGGGGCCTATATATTTAAAAAAATAGGTCTCCAGAAGCTCCTCCCTCAGCCCGACGCTCTTCAACGTCTACATGGCTCCACTAGCCCCCATCGTCAGAACCTACGGACTCAACATCGTGTCATACGCAGACGACACCCAGCTCATCCTCTCCCTATCCAACGAGCCCAATACCGCCAGACGCAACTTTCGAGAAGGCATGAAGGCGTCGCCAAATGGATGAAAAACAGCTGCCTACAACTAAACACCAACAAAACAGAAGTACTCATCATGGGCCCAAACCCTGATGCCTGGAGCGACACCTGGTGGCCCCCCGCCCTCGGAAACCCGCCAACCCCCACGGACCACGCACGCAACCTGGGAATCATCCTGGACTCCGAGCTCAAAATGGACCGCCAGATCAACTCTGTCTCGTCTTCCTGCTTCCACACCCTCCGCCTCCTTCGTAAGACCTTCAAATGGATCCCCTTCGAACACCGAAAGACCGTCACTCACGCCCTGGTCACCAGCAGACTCGACTACGGCAACGCACTTTACGCCGGAATAAACAAAAACCTCACCCGCAAGCTACAGAACATCCAGAACGCCGCCGCAAGACTGGTCCTCAACCTGCCAAAACACTGCCACATCTCCCAGCACCTGGGCACACTCCACTGGCTCCCTGTTGAGGCGAGAATCACCTTCAAGATGCTCACCCACGCACACAAGGCCCTCCACGGCACCGGACCAGCATACCTGAACAGCCGACTCAAATTCCACGCACCCCAAAGGACCCTACGATCAGCCCAGCTCTCCTACGCCGTGGTCCCCCGCACCAGAAAGACCAGATCGGGAGGCCGCTCCTTCTCCTTCCTCGTGGCCAAAGCATGGAACGCCCTTCCGCTCCACCTCAGACAGACAACATCGCTCCCCATCTTCGCAAGAAACCTCAAAACCTGGCTCTTCGACAGACCCCCTCCTTGATGGATGGAACCTGCACCCCCCCCACCCCTAGCGCCTTGAGACCCTTACGGGTGAGTAGTCACGCTTTAACAAACCCCTGATTGATTGATTGATTGATATGGTTCAGTGGGCGCAAAGAGTCAAAGGCAAAGAGTTCCAAAGTTTGGCAGTCAAGAAGGAAAAGGAGCACCACCTCTTCTTGCCTTGTGGACCCTAGGAACATGCAAAAGTTTTTGTCCATTGGAGCGCAGTGACTGCGCCTGTTGGTTAGGATGAAATCTTTTTCAAAGTAGAAGGGGCCTTTTTGCTCACAAGCTCCGAAAACGAATGTTAGAGCTTTAAATTAGATGCAGCTAACAATGGGCATCCAATGTAGACTGCACAAGGAGGCCGCAACAGAAGAGCGAGCCAGGATCTTTAAAATCAGCCGAGTTGCAGAGTTCTGAATAATCTGGAGGTGGTAGACCTAGGTAAAGTCTATTTGTGTAATCAAGTTTTGAAGTTACCAAGGCATGAATGACTAATTTCCAATTTTCCTCAGGAATTAAATTCAATCAATCAATCAGGGAATTGTAAGCACGCTACTCACCCATGAGGGTCTCAAGGCGCTGAGGGGGGGGGTCCGCAGATCTGTTTAGCCGAAGAGCCAGGTCTTGAGGGTCTTCCTGAAGGTGTTCAGGGAGGGGGCGCGTCTGATGTCTGCCGGTAGCTCGTTCCAGGTCTTGGCTGCAATGTGAGAGAAGGATCTTCCGCCTGCTCTGGCTCTGTGGATGTGCGGGGTTTCGGCCAGTGCGAGGTTGGAAGATCGGAGGTTTCTTTTGGGTACGTGGAAGTTGATTCTGTCGTTGAGGTATTTGGGTCCGTTGTTGTGTAGGCATTTGTAGGCGTGAGTGAGGATTTTGAAAGTGACTCTTTTCTCCACGGGGAGCCAGTGGAGACTTTGTAGGTGTTGGCTGATGTGTTCATGTCGGGGGATGCCGAGGACGAGTCTGGCGGCGGTGTTCTGTACTGTCTGGAGTTTGCGGAGTAGGGACTTGTTGATGCCGGCGTAGAGTGCGTTTCCATAGTCCAGTCTGCTGGTGATGAGTGCGTGGGTTACTGTCTTCCTTGACTCAGGGGGGATCCACTTCAGGTCTTGCGGAGGATGCGGAGGGTGTTGAAGCAGCTAGAGGTGATGGCGTTGAACGGTCGGTTCATGGTGAGTGATGAGTCGAGTACGATGCCGAGGTTCTTGGCGTGGTATGAGGGGGTAGGTGGGCTTCCAAGGGCGGTCGGCCACCAGGTGCTGTCCCATGCAGAAGGGGTGGTACCGAGGACGAGGACTTCTGTCTTCTCGGCGTTGAGCTTCAGGCAGCTGTTGGTCATCCAGACTGCGACGTCTTGCATTCCTTTCTGGAAGTTGAGTTTGGCAGTGGTGGGGTCTTTGGTGAGGGAGAGGATGAGCTGGGTGTCGTCGGCATAGGATACGATGTTGAGGCCGTGTTGTCGGACGATGGCTGTGAGTGGGGCCATGTAAATGTTGAAGAGGGTGGGGCTCAGTGATCAATTCAATCAATCAATCAATCAATCAGGGGTTTGTTAAAGCGCGACTACTCACCCGTAAGGGTCTCAAGGCGCTAGGGGTGGGGGGGGTGCAGGTTCCATCCATCAAGGAGGGGGTCTGTCGAAGAGCCAGGTTTTGAGGTTTCTTGCGAAGATGGGGAGCAATGTTGTCTGTCTGAGGTGGAGCGGAAGGGCGTTCCATGCTTTGGCCGCGAGGAAGGAGAAGGAGCGGCCTCCCGATCTGGTCTTTCTGGTGCGGGGGACGACGGCGTAGGAGAGCTGGGCTGATCGTAGGGTCCTTTGGGGTGCGTGGAATTTGAGTCGGCTGTTCAGGTATGCTGGCCCGGTGCCGTTGAGGGCCTTGTGTGCGTGGGTGAGCATCTTGAAGGTGATTCTCGCCTCGACAGGGAGCCAGTGGAGTGTGCGCAGGTGCTGGGAGATGTGGCAGTGTTTTGGCAGGTTGAGGACCAGTCTTGCGGCGGCGTTCTGGATGTTCTGTAGCTTGCGGGTGAGGTTTTTGTTTATTCCGGCGTAGAGTGCGTTGCCGTAGTCGAGTCTGCTGGTGACCAGGGCGTGAGTGACGGTCTTTCGGTGTTCGAGGGGGATCCATTTGAAGGTCTTACGAAGGAGGCAGAGGGTGTGGAAGCAGGAAGACGAGACAGAGTTGATCTGGCGGTCCATTTTGAGCTCGGAGTCCAGGATGATTCCCAGGTTGCGTGCGTGGTCCGTGGGGGTTGGCGGGTTTCCGAGGGCGGGGGGCCACAAGGTATCGCTCCAGGCATCGGGGTTTGTGCCCATGATGAGTACTTCTGTTTTGTTGGTGTTTAGTTGTAGGCAGCTGTTTTTCATCCATTTGGCGACGGCTTCCATGCCTTCTCGAAAGTTGCGTCTGGCGGTGTTGGGCTCGTTGGATAGGGAGAGGATGAGCTGGGTGTCGTCTGCGTATGACACGATGTTGAGTCCGTAGGTTCTGACGATGGGGGCGAGTGGAGCCATGTAGACGTTGAAGAGCGTCGGGCTGAGGGAGGAGCCCTGGGGGACTCCGCAGGTGGTAGGTGTGGGGTCCGAGAGGAAAGGGGAGTCTGACCCGCAGCGTCCTGCCGGAGAGGAAGGAGCGGATCCAGTCGAGGGCCTTGTCCTGGATTCCTCCGTCGTGGAGTCTGCGTATTAGGGTGCAGTGGGAGACTGTGTCGAACGCCGCTGATAGGTCGAGGAGGATGAGGGCTACTGTTTCTCCTTTGTCCAGTAGGGTGCGGATGTCGTCTGTTGCGGCGAGGAGGGCGGTTTCCGTACTGTGGTTTTTCTGAAGCCGGATTGGGAGGAGTCGAGGATGTTGTGTTCTTCAATGAATGTGGCGAGTTGGCTGTTGATGGCTTTCTCAATGACTTTCGCTGGGAACGGGAGCAGGGAGATGGGTCTGTAGTTTTTGAGGTCGGTGGGGTCCGCTGAGGGTTTCTTTAGGAGGGGGTTGACCTCGGCGTGTTTCCTGTCGTCGGGGAACGAGGGGGTCGCCAGGGAGCGGTTGATGGTGTGGCGGAGCATGGGTGCGAAGGTGTCGGCGGCTCTGTTGAAGATGTGGTGGGGGCAGGGGTCCGTGGGGGCCCCTGAGTGGATTGACTTCATTGTCTTCAGTGTGTCTTCGGTGGTGAGGGCTGTCCAGTCGTCAATCACTGGTTTCCGGGTGTCGGGGGTGGTTGGTGAGGGTTCAGTGTGTTGGTTGTCTTCGTCGAAGTTGTCGTAGATGCTCTTGATTTTGTGGTGGAAAAAGGTGCTGAGTTTGTCGCAGAGGTCTTGTGAGGGAGGGATGTCGGTAGACTCGCTAGTGGGTTGGGCGAACTCCTTGATGATGCTGAAGAGTTCCTTGCTGTTGTGCGCGTGGGTGGAGATTCTGTCTTCAATCGCTTTTTTCCTCGTTTCTCTGATGAGTTGATGGTGGGCGTTGGTGGCGACTCTGAAGTTGTCGTGGGCTTCTGTGGATTTGGTGTTCCTCCAGGCCTTTTCGAGGCGGCGGCATGTTCTCTGGACTCTCGAAGTTCGGTGGTAAACCATCTGGCTTTCTTGGCGCGGGTATTGTTGTTTTTCTTGAGGGGGGCTATGGTGTTGGTGCTGTCCGAGATCCATCTATGCAGGGTTCGGGCTGCGGTGTTCGGGTCGTCGTTTTCCGCGATGGTTGGGGTGGAGTTGTTGAGTGAGGAGGTGAGCTGGTCGTCAGTGATTTTGCTCCAGTTTCTTCGTGGAAGCAGGTGCTGGTGTCTGTGGATGGTGGGTGTTCTGAAGGTGAAGTGGACGCAACGATGGTCAGTCCATGGGAGTTCGGTGGTGTGGCTGAAGGTGATGGAGTTTCCTGTAGTGAAGAGGGGGTCGACGGTGTGTCCTGCTGAGTGCGTGGGCTCCGTCATGATCTGGCGCAGTCCAATGTTGTGGAGGTTGTCCAGGAGGGATGTGGTGTTGGGGTCCAGTTGGTTGTCGAGGTGGAAGTTGAGGTCTCCCAGCAGGGTGTAGTTGGTGGATGCGAAGGCCTGCGGGGAGATAATGTCCGTGATGGAGTTGGCGAAGGGTCCGCGGGGTCCAGGGGGTCGGTAGATGAGTGTTCCTCGGAGGGTGGCGGTGGGGCTGGCCAGTATCTTGAAGTGAAGGTGTTCCATCAGTTCTGTGGGCTCGTCAGGGAGTGTGCTCAGGCGGAGGCTGGATTTGTGGACGATGGCGATTCCTCCTCCTGGGTGGGTGGGGCGGTCCTTCCTGTCCGGTCCCGAGGTGGTGTTGGTCCAGGTTTCGGTGAAGAATGCTACGTCCGGGGTGGTGCTGTCGAGGAGGTCCCAGATTTCTGTGGCGTGTTTGTGGAGGGATCGGACGTTGAGGAGGATGCATTGCAGGGTCTTCGGTTCGGTTGTGGTCTTGTGGGCGGGTTGTGCTGGATCTGTGTTCTTGGCGGTGCTGCAGGTGTGCCGGCAGCGGTGACAGCTGAAGGGTCCGTGGGAGTCGGCTGGTGATGCTAGCTTGCAATTGTTGTTGCAGCCGTGGTTGAGTGCGTGGAGTGCTGCTGGGTCGTAGCGTTGGCGGGGCGGAGGTCCAGGGTTCCTGGCGCTGGTCGCGGTCGGGTCAGCGGCACGCCATTAAGTAGGGGACGGGGAGGGCTAGACAGCTGGGAGGCGGGAGCGGGGAGGGGAGCTGGATTGGGCCGGTCGCGCTGGGGGGAGGGGCCGCGGGGGCAGCAGCGGCGGGGAGAGGTAAAGGGAGGAAATAAGGGATAAAGAAAAAAGGGAAAATAGGCAGAAATAAGGCACAAAAGAGCAGAGATGCAGAAAAGTGCAGAAAGGTGAAAGATAAAAGAGGGTAGAAAAACGAGTAAAAACGAGTGAAAGGGCAGAGCGAGAGGAAGGGAAAATGAGCAGAAATAAGGCACAAAAGAGCAGAGATGCAGAAAAGTGCAGAAAGGTGAAAGATAGGAAAGGGTAGAAAAACGAGTGAAAGAGCAGAGTGAGAGGAAGGAGACAGAGGTCCACTGGACCACCAGGGATGAGGCGCAGGGAAACCTGCGGGTGGAGGAGGGCCTCGATCACCAACACTCGAGAGTGCAGGGGCAGGGGCAGGCCTCACTTGATGGTGGAGCTGCGAGGGTGGGAGAGCAATTTCACTGACAATGAGTCAGTGGTCTTGCTCGCCTGTCCCCGCAGTGGCCGCCATTAAGTAGGGGTCGGGGAGGGCTGGACAGCTGGGAGGCGGGAGCGGAGCTGGATTGGGCCAGTCGCGCTGGGGGGGAGGGGCTGCGGGGGCAGCAGCGGCGGGGAAAGGTAAAGGGAGGAAATAAGGGATAAAGAAAAAAGGGAAAATAGGCAGAAATAAGGCACAAAAGAGCAGAGATGCAGAAAAGTGCAGAAAGGTGAAAGATAAAAGAGGGTAGAAAAACGAGTGAAAACGAGTGAAAGGGCAGAGCGAGAGGAAGGGAAAATGAGCAGAAATAAGGCACAAAAGAGCAGAGATGCAGAAAAGTGCAGAAAGGTGAAAGATAGAAAAGGGTAGAAAAACGAGTGAAAGAGCAGAGTGAGAGGAAGGAGACAGAGGTCCACTGGACCACCAGGAATGAGGCACAGGGAAACCTGCGGGTGGAGGAGGGCCTCGATCACCAACACTCGAGAGTGCAGGGGCAGGGGCAGGCCTCACTTAATGGTGGAGCTGCGAGGGTGGGAGAGCAATTTCACTGACAATGATAGATTTCAGAATGAGGAATAAATTGGCTGACACAGCTTTAACCTGATGCTCGAAAGAGAAGTTGGAGTCAAATTTGATGTCTAGATTTCTTACGACAGATGATGGAGTGGGGGGTACCTAGCTCTGAGGACCACCAGTTGTAGGCATGTGACTGTCAGTGCCAAAAAAGAGTATCTCTATTTTGTCAGAGTTCAGTTTGAGGCAGCTCACATTCCTCCATTCGCCAATGGCCCTCAGACATTCCTTGAAAGCAGGCAGAGCTCCCATATACTTCTCCTGGAATGAGAGCATTAACTGCGTGTCGTTAGCATATGAGATAACCCTTACACTTCTACCAGATTAGCCAAGGGAGGGCAAATAGGTATTGAAAAGAGTTGGGCTCAGGGCAGAGCCCTGAAGTACCCTGCACTCAATTGGATTGGCAGATGACGTGAAGGGAGGAAGAAAGACCACTTGCGATCTACCTTCCAGACAGGACTTGAGCCAGGTCCAAACTATGCCTTCGATACCCACAATCCCTAATCTATCTGTGAGAATGGATTGGGAGACCGGATCTCAGGTGGCAGACAAATCAAAAGTGACAACCATGGCTACCGCCCCCTGATCATAATTGTCCTTAATGAATTCAGCAACCTCCAGGAGGGCAGATTCCATTAGTCAAATATGCCGATTGGGGATTAGCCAATATTTATCATGTTTTAGGTGTCAGGTTGCATACACTGGGGAGTGGATATCAGTGCCCCTGAGTGAAGGGTTTGAAATCAAGCAATACCAGTAATCATAAAAGAAAGAGTAATTTTTTCACCATTACTATTTTGTGGACGTTTGTTTAGTTTGTAATAGCAGTGGTCTTACTGTTGTTTATATGGCAATGTCCCTCCATGAATCCCTCTTATTTTATAGTCAGTATTCCCCATTTTCCTTATTTTCTAGTTACTCCAGTCTCTCCCACATTTGGGCCCCAATTACAAGTTTTCGTTGGAGCGGTGGTACAGTGCTGCAAACCGCTGTGCCACCGCTCTGGCGAAACGTGTGCCTGCCATATTACAACTACACAGTAGTCATTCAGGCGGGCGGCATGGTGGTCCCATGGTGGTGCCTCTGTTAAAGGCGGCACTGCCATTAAAAGAGGCACCGCAATGGGACCGCACTACGAGGTGCCTGCACTGCATGGACACGTAAGTCCATGCCATGCAGGAACCTATGTGAATGCACACAGGGGGGCACTCGTTACGCCCCCCGTGTGCATCCACATATGTGTAAGGCACAAGGGGTCCCTGTGGGGGCCCCCTTTGATTCCTCTCTGCCAGGCTTTTCATGGCAGTGGAACCGCCATGAAAAGCCTGGCAGAGATAAAACTCATAATATGCTTAGTGGGACTGTGGCAGTCCAGCCAAGCATATTGCCGCCTCTCACTGCCGTTCTTATGCCAGGGAATGGTGGTTCTCTGGTGGAGCAGGTGGTCCCCTGGCGGTCCGACTGCCCTAGTCGTAATCGGGCAGTCGGACCACCGGTGCGGTGGTGCTTTGATATGCCACCGCTGCGCCACCACGAGTCTGGTGGTCTTCGGCCCGCCAGACTCGTAATAGGCCCATTAGTATTAACCCCTTGTGTGCGTCGGAATGTGCTAAATTTGAGGTTTGCAGGGGATTCTAGGTAGGCACATATTGCGGGATCCGCGCAAGCCATACCTCCCTGGACTCCCCTGGGTATCTAGTTTTCAGAAATGTCTGGGTTGGGTAGGTTTCCCTAGATGGCCGCCGATCCCGAGGGCAAAAACCCAGGTGACCCCCCCCCTTGCAAAACCAGGTCGTTTTGTGATAGGTAATTTTGATGTCTCCACAATACGTTTTGTGCCCTTCCCTGCCACGGGCACTTAGTCCACCCACACAAGTAAGGTGCCATTTTTATCGGGAGACTTAGGGGAATGTTGGGTGGGTGGAAGTTTGTGGATCCAAACAAAACTTTCCATTACAGAAATGTGAGAAAAATTAGATTTTTTAGCTACATTTGAGGTTTGCAGGGGATTCTGGGTAGGACAATGTTGGGGGATCCATGCAAGCCATACCTCCCTGGACTCCCCGGGTATCTAGTTTTCAGAAATGTCTGGGTCTCGTAGGTTTCTCTAGATAGCCGCCGAGCCCGGGGCCAAAAACCCAGGTGACACCGCTTGGAAAACCAGGTCGTTTTGTGATAGGTAATTTTGATGTCTCCACAATATGTTTTGGGCCCTTCCCTGCTGCGGGCACTTGGCCCACCTACACAAGTGAGGTTTCATTTTTATCAGGAGACTTTAGGGAATGCTGGATGGGTGGAAGTTTGTGGATCCACGCAGATTCCAGAACTTTCCATCACAGAAATGTGAGGAAAATGTGTTTTGTTTTACAAGGTTCGAGGTTTGCAAGGGATTCTGGGTAACAGAACCTGGTGCGAGCCACACAAGTCACCCCTCCTGGATTTCCCTGGGTGTCTAGTGTTAAAAAATGTATAGGTTTGCTAGGTTTCCCTAGGTGCCGGCTAAGCTAGGGTTCAAAATCCACAGCAAGGCACATTGAAAAACAGGGTCAGTTTTCACTAGAAAAATGTGATGTGTCCACATTGAGTTTTGGGCCGTTGCCTGTTGCGGGCACTAGGCCTACCCACACAACTGAGGTACCATTTTTATCAGGAGACTTTGGGGTATGCTGGGTGGGTGGAAGTTTGTGGATCCCCGCAGATTCCAGAACTTCCATCGCAGAAATGTGAGGAAACTGTGTTTTTTTTTTACAATGTTCGAGGTTTGCAAGGTATTCTGGGTAACAGAACCTGGTGAAAGTCACACAAGTCACCCCATCCTGGATTCCCCTGGGTGTCTAGTTTTGAAAAATGCATGGGTTTCTATGTTTCCCTAGGTGCCGGCTGAGCTAGGGTTCACAATCTATAGCTAAGCACATTGCAAAAAAAGGGTCCGTTTTCAATCGAAAAATGTGATGTGTCCACGTTGCATTTTGGGCTGTTTCCTGTCGCGGGCACTAGCCCTACCTACACAAGTGAGGTACCATTTTTATTGGGAGACTTTGGGGAACGCGAGGTTGGTGGAAGTATGTGGAACCATGCAGATTCCAGAACTTTCCATCACAGAAATGTGAGGACATTTTTCTTTTTTTACAAAGTTTGAGGTTTGCAAGGGATGCTGGGTAACAGAACCTGGTGAGAGCCACACAAGTCACCCCATCTGGGATTCCCCTTGGTGTCTAGTTTTTTTTTAAAAAGGGAGTTTTCAGCAGAAAAATGTGATGTGTCAACATTGCTTTTTGGGCCGTTTCCTGTCACGGGCACTAGTCCTACCCACACAAGTGAGGTACCATTTTTATCGGGAGACTTTGGGGAATGTGGGGTGGCCAGATGTTTGTGGATGCTCGCAGATTCCAGAATTTTCCATCACAGAAATATGAGGAAAATGTTTTTTTTTTTACAGACTTTGAGGTTTGCAATGGATTCTGGGTAACAGAACCTGGTGAGAGCCACACAAGTCACCCCATCATGGATTCCTCTGGGTGTCTAGTTTTAAAAAATGTAAAGGTTTGATAGGTTTCCCCTTGTGCCGGCTGAGCTAGGGTCCAAAATCAACTGCTAGGCACTTTGCGAAAAAGGGCCAGTTTTCAATAGAAAAATATGATGTCCATGTTGCGTTTCGGGCCCTTTCCTGTTGCAGGCACTAGGCCTACCCACACAAGTAAGGTACCATTTTCATCAGGAGACTTAGGGGAACACAGAATTGTAGAACAACTGTTATTACCTATTGCTTTCTATGCATTTCTGCCTTCCAAATGTAAGACAATATGTAAAAAAGAAGTCACTTTGAAAAATGTCATAAAATTCACATGCTAGTATGGGTACCCACAATTTTGAAGATGTGCAAATAACTACTGCTTCTAAACTCTATATTTTATTCCCATTTCAGAAATACATAGGTGTCCTTGATACCTATTTTTCACTCTTTATATTTTACCAAATGAATTGCTATATACCCGGTACACAATGAAAACCCATTGCAAGGTGCAGCTCAGTTATTGGCTCTGGGTACCTCGGGTTCTTGATGAACCTACAAGTCCTATATATCACCACAACCAGAAGGGTCCAACGGACGTAAATGTATATTGCTTTTAAAAATATGCAATAGTTACAAGAAGTTACAGGTGAAAATGTTGGTACAAATGGCTGTTTTTTTTTAACTCGATTTCAATTTTTTTTATTTCAACTGTTAGTTTTTACAGGAAAACCTTGTAGGATCTACACAAATGACCTCTTGCTAAATTCAGAAATGTGTCTGCTTTTCTGAAATGTATAGCTTTTAGAGATCCATTATTGCTTTCACACCCATTTCTACCACTAACTGGAAAGAGGTTGAAAGCACTATATTGAAGATAGGCCATGTCCCAGTAAAATGCCAAAACTGTGTAGAAAATGGTGGTTTTCTAACAAAGGTCTGCCTGTCCCTGAAAGCTGCTAAGTTGGTGATTTCAGCACCACAAACCCTTTGTTGATACCATTTGTAGATCAAAAAACAGGCGCTTTCTTCTGCAGCACTTTTTCCCCATTTTTCCCCAAAAACCCAAAATGTTGCTGTATTTTGGCTAATTTCTGTGTCCCCTCAAGGGGAATGAACAAACCCTGGGGACCTTTAAAATCCTCCGGATGTTGGAAGAAAAGGACACAAAATTGGTGTGGATACCTTATGTGGACAAAAGGTTACAGGGGCCTAAGCGTGAACTACCCCAAATAGCCTAAAAAAGGCTTGACATGGGGGGGAGGAGGCCTAGCAGCGAAAGGGTGAAGGGGCCTATTCTAAAAGGTAAATTTACCCATGAGTCTACTTTCTAGTAAATTTACTACTTTTTACTACGTAGTGTACACATCCAAGTGCAAAGTTACTTTTTCACATGTAGGCAACAGTCTCAACCACCGGGGTGGAGATCTCACTATAGTAAAATATACGGAAAATGTGGAACATTTACTAAACTTAAAACAATACATAATAGAAAACTTTTTTATGTCAAATATAATTGTTAATTTATTTTATATATTCATTTGAAATGTAAAACAGAAGGAAAAATGCGAAATTACTATTGTATAATTTTCAATGAAGTACGTATTTAATTTACATATATTGTATTAACTTTTTTTTAAAAATAAGATTTATTAGAACATCTCCTACCTGAAGGTAAATGTTTATTTTTATTTATTGCATATTTAAAGGTACCAAGAGTTGCATATAGAAATAATTTCAATTAATGTAATTATTTGGTTTTATTAAAGTAACTTTTATTTTTGAATTAATAAGGTTATTAAACATTATATAGTACAATAATATCTATTTTTATTTATATATAATTTTTAACATTATTTTACATTTATATAGTCATAAACATATTTTATTTTAAGAGTATTCCTGATGGGGTTATTTTATTTTAACACAGGGTTCCTATGGGCTTCATGCCTAATTTATTTTTTATGGGAGTGTGTGGCAGTACCTGTGAGTTGCCAATTGTGCTGCTAGGCTTACTCAAAGGCTGCACTGGCTTACATTCAGAACTGTTTGTGGTCTTTTGGGATGCAGTAAGTTTAGAGTGTAGCTTGTGAATAGCAATGGGCTTTCTCTTTTTTTGAGCTGTTATTTGCAATAGCATGAGTCTCCCTAGGTCCATACGTACCCTTTCCTAAACCCCCGCTTACTCTTCCCTAAACCCATTCCCATTTTGTAGTAGATATTCCCATTTTTCCACCACTCCTCTGGTACCTCTCACATTTACTGCTAGGTAGTAAACTTACATATGTGGACATCTCCCATTCACAAATCGAATAGGTAGAGATTTACACCTGTAGGTTTGAGAATTGCATTTTATAGCAAGTGATACTACTGTAGTACTACTTCACATATTACAAAATACAGTTTGTGAATTGGGCCATTGGTGTTTTAGGTCCAAATTAGCTTTGGGATGACTTTTATTCTGAGTCCAATTAAATTACAATTTGAGAGTTAGCTTCCTGAAAGTCTTCACACCATGTTGTTGTAGTGAACCAGACCTGAAGCCTTCAGGTTTGCCATGGTCAGAAATGTATCCACTAAAATTTCTTGTTGTCTGGTTACTGGACTACTAGAAACTACATCAGATAGAGCTTCCAGGATGGTTCCAGTCAAGCTCTTTAATGTTCATAATTATTCCTAAGTCCGAAGACAAAATCTTTCCCAACTTATATCCACCCATAAATTGGAAAAAGGGGTGTCTAGGCCCCAGTCAACTTATGGAGGTTGTGCCCCCCTGAATATTGAATCGACAATGTCAATTGGATAGAATATTGAGGAAAGAATATCGAAAATAAAATATTAACAAGTAAGTTAGTCTAGATGTTCTATACCTAATTCCACATATGTGTACCTACACAGTACATATATCTTCAAGTATGTAGACATAGAGTTAGGAATCATAAATCTACACTTCCCTGGAAGTACTTATCTATCGACTCTGTCACTTGATATTCTATCCTCAATATTAATATGCCACGATATTGTTGGTGTCTGCAGTACAATCTTTTTGGAAGTCCTGTTTTTAGCTTTTTGTACTGTATATTTTCCCCACTGGAATATTCATGTAATGCTTTTTATTGAATTTTTAATTTGGATATTTGCAATTATTGTATTTACTGTTTATGTTTTTCTTTTAAGACTTTTTTTTCAATTTGTTTATTATATTACTGCTAAGCATTACATAAGCCTGGTTGACAAGTCAAATGAAAAACTGAAGAATAAAGACCAATGAAATACATATATACATTAATCATATGGTGCTGAACATTTTTCTGACTTTTCCCTGCAGTTTAAGAATGGTATATAGGCCAACCTACCACCCCCAATTCAAAACAAAACAATATCCAATACACCCAGTCTAAGTGGAGCCATAGAAATACTATTAGCATAGAACAACAGTGCCTACTCAGCAGCAGGTTTCAAGAACTTTCAACATAGAAGCCCAAAGCGCTTCATATATTTGCAGTTGATTGCTTAGTTTTTAAATCAGACATTTATGTGATGCGATTAATATTATAGCCTCTTTCCATTCAATGATTATTTGGAAACACATGACTTCCAGTTTCTCAGAATGCAGCCACCTTGTCCTGTGGTTGTTCAGTCCGTTGATGTCCTGTGTATTATGGAGCAATGAAAGTTTCAGTGAAGGGATTATAACTAAAGGGATTGTAACCAACTCACTCAAATCTGACAGCTGCCTTCAGATAAAAATCCATTAAGATTGTAAAGCCAGACAGGACCATAATATATGCACCCTATCTCCATCTAAATTGTTACATCATCAGCATTTCGAGCTCACTATTTATTTTACTGTGTGTAATTTATAAGGTGACCAATGCCAATCATGAACATTTTTAGAAAAGCTAAATTTCAGGATTGCTTCACAAAGGCCCTTGTCATGGGTAGCCAGTAGTCAGTCCACTCTGCCTCAGAGTAGGCCTTATGTACATGGGTTTGCCGAAGCTGGGGGTTTACAGAGCATTACCTCAATGAGTGTTTCATAGAGTCTGGGTCTGATCAGGTTTTCAATAATTACACATGTAGGTTCTTATGAACTAGGATGGCAACCCCTTTTTTCCTGTAGAGCCATGTGTCATTTGTGAATAGTAGCTCCGGGTCCTCAAACCCTGATGCAGCAAAGACCTTACTCACCTAGTTCTGTTTTAGCATATCCACTTCAATTAGCGATACACGAGTAACTTGTAGAAGAACTACATATCAGATTTCTCACATCGTCATTAGTCCATAATTGCTCAGATTCTAATTGACCAGAGAATCTCAATTGCAAGCCACCAGGCTAGGTCTTCTTACTTGCACGATGTGAGATTGTATGTTAAAGACTAACTTTGGAAGAAAGAATAATTTGCAGGTTAGGATACTTAGATGTAGGAGCACGGTAGAATACTGTACTCTACTAACTTTGTAAGGGTGACATTTCCTTTGTAGAACACTTAGGCTGCACCAGCTTTCGGAAATGTCTTGAAGTTTCTGTTTGATTGTTGGTGCTTATTTTATGAGTGAGCTTTTTTGATGCAGGAGTTGAGATGGTCTAGAGTATCATGTCTGTCAACTTTTGGGGATATTGCAGTAATGGGATCATCAAGCCTGGAGGGGAACTTAGATTTATCTCGATCTCGAGGACAGTTGTGCCATGACAGATGTCTCTAGGACAGTGTCTGTGCTGTTCCTGTGACGAGACAACATCTGAGGTAGGGGTATCATATAAATTCTGAAAAAGTGGATCTCTGTACACAACACACATTCTTTAAGGCTTGCATTGTAACTCAAGCCAGCACCTAAGGATGAGCTAAGGTTACCCTAATGTAAACCACCCTATTTATGCAGATTGGGCTTTGAGCCAGTTCTAAGAAGCCCATTTGTCAAGATTTCCACATATGATTCAGGTGTTTTTGGACAAAATATTGAGCTGTAAAAATCAGCAGACAGAAATTTCGGAAATAATATACCGTTATACATATATATCATGATGCAAAAATAAGTTTATCAGTTTTTGTTTAGGTAAGTAACGTTGTTTTTTAGAATATTGTTGTTTTTAATATAGTTTTCATTATTAACGCTGCAAATAATATAGGGCCCGAGCGTCCGACCGCCATCGCAGCGAGATTGGGACCAACTGACAAGTAGTCGGCAATCACACCTGCCAAATTATGATGTGTATGTGGTCGGAATTATAGCTTTTTGCATTGCAGCTTGTGCTGCAGCCCTAAAAGGGCTGCCGCATGAGCTCTAAAGGAAAAAGGGATGTTTTTCCACCTGGCACACAGGATATGGATGTTATAGGGAGGTACCACAGGTGCCCCCCAAGCCTCATAGCAGAGGCCCACGGGGAACGGGGGCCCTGCTAGGGACCCCTCAAAGTTCCTTTCCAACAGCCTAGTAAGGCTGTCGGAAAGGGATATCATAATCTCTGTGGCTGTGCCCGAGCAGGCACCACCCCTATTGTAGGGAACACGACCAGACCAACAGGCCGATGAGCTCCTTGAGCCCCTCGGAACCGTCGGTTGGTCCCTCCGACCGATGCGGTCCAACCAACTGCATCATTAAGCAGCGGTTTGGCCACTCTACTCGATGTCGGATGGATCGCCACCGACGGCCTGTTGGCGGTGGTCCAAGCAACATCCTAATGAAGCCCACTGTTTTTAATTATTTTAATGTGTTTAATTCATGAATTAATATTATGTGTTACTTTTGTTTGTATAATTGTTGTTATTTTTAAATATAGTTTCTAATCTTGTTTTGACAATTTGTCATTTAATTGTTAATAGTAATTAATAGTGTTGCAGTGGGTTTGTACGGGGGTAGGGTGAGGAAGTTAATTAAGTAATAACTAATTATTAATTAATACGTTTTAATAAATTTTATAATTGATATTAATCATGCAAATGATGTAATACTGATTTATTTTAGTTATGTTTTAGGTGTTGGTTGATTGGTTTGTAGCAGTATAAGGTAGGAAGTTAATTAAATATGAACTAATGAAAAATTAAATATTAGTTTTTGAATTAATTATTTAATGGATTACTAATTATGCAAAGTGTGTAATATTTATATATTATAGTTATGTTGTAGATGCAGGTTGCTTACTATGTAATGGTTTAGGCAAGTATTAATTAACAATTAATTATTCATTGCTAATACATTTTTAAATTGATTAGTAATTATGTAAATTGTTTAATACTTATATATTTTAGTTATGTTTTAGGTGTGGGCTGTTTGGTTTGTAGCGGGTATAGGGTGGAAAGTTAATTAAGTAATAAATAAATGAATTATACATTTTTAATTTATTAATTACACAAATTGTACTATACATATTTATTTTAATTTTATTTTAGGTGTGGGCTGCTAGGTTTGTAGGGGTATAAGGTGGGAAAATAGTTAAGTGATAGATAAATAATCTTTTAATAGCCAGAATGTTTTTGGGTTTGCGAATAACTTTGGCCCTATTTGATGAATCTTCATGAACCTTTCCCCCCAAAAATGTCATCCACCTCAGCTCCTTACTGGAAGTTTTGTGGTTATACGTCAAGCTGGAGGCGAGAAAAAAAGGGGGGTCCCAAAACACAAAATCCCCGTTTATTTCTGTGAATTACAATGTCAAAGCTCATCACAATATAAGGAATCAGTTTCCCTCATTGTTTCATGGATTAGGAACACTTAAGACAATGAAAGTGAATTTCCGCTTTAATGAGGACATTCGTCCTGTTGCCCAACAACATCCCCACTGAAACCAGGAAGACCGTCACCCAGGCACTCGTCACCAGCCGACTGGACTATGGGAACACCCTCTACGCCGGAACCACAGCCAAACTTCAAAAGAGACTCCAGCGCATCCAGAACGCCTCCGCACGACTCATCCTGGACATCCCCCGACACAGCCACATCACCGTACACCTGAAAGACCTGCACTGGCTCCCCGTCAGCAAGAGAATCACGTTCAGACTCCTCACCCACGCACACAAGGCCCTCCACGACCTGGGCCCAAAGTACCTCAACGACCGCATGTCCTTCTACACGCCCACACGCCAGCTACGATCAACCAGCCACGCCCTCGCCACCGTACCACGCATCCGCAGAACCACCGCCGGAGGAAGATCCTTCTCCTACCTGGCGGCCAAGACCTGGAACTCCCTCCCCACTCACCTTCGGCGAACCCAGGACCATCTCGCCTTCAGGAAGCAGCTCAAGACCTGGCTGTTCGAGCAGTAACTTACCCCCTCCCCCAGCGCCTTGAGACCCTCCCGGGTGAGTAGCGCGCTCTATAAATGCCGTGATTGATTGATTGATTGATTGAGTTGCCTTTCATCTACAATAGGCTGTTGAAAAAGAAATTGAGACTTTGTTAAAACATGGTATCATAGACATACAAATAGAGATTGTTGTGGTTGACAGCCCAGTGGATTTGGGCACGATTCTTGCCCAACATATTTGGCATGCAAATTCGCGAAGGCACATTGTGGCTTATGATAGCTGAAGTTTGTCACTGACTGGACAAGCTTACTCACAACACGAGAAAGAAAGCCTAGCTGGTGTGCAGCCTTGCAATCACTTTCATGTGTTTCTGTATAGGAAACATTTTACACTTATTACTGATCACCAAGCATTGCTTACTATCTTTGGCAATACAATGGCTAAGATGCCCCCTGGCATTGAGAGGTTGGGGCTGAAATTTTAAGAGTATGACTACACAATTGTGCTCAGGCGGAGAAAATATCAAAACCCTGCAGACTACTTTCCTTGAGTGCCCCTGCAGTGCCAGGGTATGTCTTCCAAATTGGCCGAGGCTAACATTAACTTTATTGTGAGATCCAGCACTCCTGCCACTGTTTCCATGAAGCAAATAAGTGCTGCTACCAGTGCAGACAGGAATATGCTTATCTTCAAAGACACTATTATGCATCAGTCCTGGAGAACACATGCTTGACTTCTTGATAACGAAAATTCAAGAATGTGCATGATGAACTGCCCATTAAACAAGAAGGAATTATCTTGCGAGGGTCAAGAATCGTCATTCCTGAAAGTCTACAACAGCAATTCATTGAAGTGGGACATGAGGGACCTAGGGGTATTGTCGCCACAAAAGGAGCCCTCCGAGACCATGTTTGGTTCCCTCATCTTGACGAGCGAGTGGAGAGAGAGCTCCAGGCTTGGCATTTGTGTAACTGTTTATCTCCCAAGACAACACAGCATCCTTTGAACATGTTGGATCTTCCAAGACATGTCTGGGAGAAAATTGCAATTGACTTCTTTGGACCCCTTGAAAATGATCATTTCCTCATGGTAATAGTAGATGAGTACTCCCGGTTTCCTCTCTTGGAAGACCTCTTGTCAATCACTCATGATTGAGTAATTGAAAGACTAAAAGCCATATTAACGACCTGGGATGTTCCATCCATTCTAAGATCTGACAAAAGCCCACCATTCAATGGTCGGGAATTCAAAGACCTTCTTACTCATTTGAATATCAAGCATCGGAAAAGTACACCTTTATGGACACAGGAAAATGGCTTTGATGAACCTTTTTTGAGCACTCTTAAGAAGGTAGTCCAGTGCGCTTTGCTAGGGGGACTTAAACTTAAGCCCATTCTTCATTCTACTCTTCATGACTATAGATCTACCCCCATTCTGCAATCGGCAAATGTCCAGCAACCATGAGGTTCAGGAGAGCCATGGGTACCAAGCTGCCCCAGTGGACCACTGAAAGAACAATTGATGCTCGAAAAGTTTGACTCACTGATTCATCTAACAACTCCAAAATAAAGAATCATGCAGACAATCGTCAATGTGCTTGGGACATTATGTTTCAGAAAGGAGACCATGGCCCTTGTCAAGCAGAGGTGGAAACTCAAATCTGTGGTGTTCCTTTCGATGCTGATCCATTGCAAGTAGTGACTAGTAATGGACACATGGTGACTACTCACTGTCCTGGAAAGTCCATCATGAGTTATTCCTCACATTTCAAGCACCTGCCTCGGAGTCTGTCGGCTCCAGACATCCAGAGTGAGAGTTTGTCATCAGAGGGCCAGGAGAGCCCCAGAACTGCATCAGTGTCTAGATCACCAGTACCTGCCAGGGTTGTTTCTCCTATGTTTCCTCAGCCTCACACCACAAGATCGGGAAGAGTGGTTCTAGCGCCTTGACAACACATTGTGGAACTATGATGTATATATATATATATATGTATATGTCTCCCTTTGGCGTCCTTCTCCCGAACAACGAATCCGGCGGCACATGGTCAACAAACAGCAACTCCACTGCTCTTCAGGTCAGTTTTTTAAATAATTTCATTGTTTTTGTTCCATGGCAAGTACACACAAACAATCCCATCTGTGAGATCGGACCGACGCGTTTCGGCGAATTGCCTTCTACTGGGTCACTATGGGTTCTACATTTTGTTCATTATATCCTATGTCCCTTCTCGATGTTGTTGACCCTTAACTGACCACTAGAGCGATACACCTGATTTCATATCTAGGCTCCCGTTCACTGCCATCTATACTTTACCACATCATGCTTAAGAAAATATCATGGTGCTTTTTGTATATGTACATTCATTGTATATCACTTGATTATTTCCTTCAAATTGTTCTTTTTCTTTTTCTCTTTACTATATTTTTTTCTATTTTTCTCTTTTCTTCAACATACATTTCATTTCATTTATTTCATTTTTCATTATCAAGTTCTTTTTCCACACTTTAGTTTGGGTAAAAGAAGGTATATGTATGCTTTGTTATTTATTTTACCATTTTGTTACAAAAAGAGGGAAAGTCAAGAGGCCAAAAATTAAATGCAACAGTATTTTTCCCCAATTCAAGCTCTTAATTATATACACCACATATCCTGTATGTTGTTCCTTTCGTTTCCTTTGGGAGGCAAACCCTATGCTAGTGATGCCAAACCCAACGCGCAAAAAGGTGTGACATGCCCAAATACCACATATAATTGTTTTTCCTTGTTCTCACTTCTTCTTTCTTTTGTTCCTTTGGAATGTACGTGTTAGACCTGGCATCCTTGGCGTGGGTCTCCCTTCCATTTTTTCGTAATGCCTCCACTGTTGCCGATATGTTTTTGCTGGACTAGATGCTCATGGGCACTTTGCCGCTGCTAATCAGTGCCAAAGTGCAAGTGCTCCCTATCGTAAATTGATGTATGTATTAGTGACTCCATGATTGGATGATTGGTTTACTTGTCAGTCCCTAGTACCGTGCACTGAGTGTGCCCAGGGCTTATAAATCCAATGCTGCTGGTGGGCTTGCAGCACTGGTTGTGCCACCCACAGAAGCAGCTTGTAAAGTGTGTCTCAGGCCTGCCATTGCAGAGCCTGTGTGCAGCCTAGGGCTGCCATGTCGACTTGGTGAGTGCGCCCACTTACCAGTCCCTAAACCTTCCCTTTACTGCATGTTGGTCACCCCTAAAGTAGGCCCTAGGGCAGGGTGCATTGTAAGTATAAGGTGGGACATGCCCTGGTGTATGTGGCATGTCCTAATAGTGAATTACAGCCAGTTTTGTTTTTTACTATTGAAAGGCTACCTGCTCCCCATAGGCCAGAATGGGCGGTTTTGATTATTACACCTTATAATCCTAACTGACCCGGGGAACATGGTAGAAAAACGAATTTAGTATGCCTGAACTCAGGATGATAAAATACATCTTTTAGTGAAGTTGGTTTTAACATTCTGTGTTTGAAAATACCACTTTTAGAAATTGGGTATTTTCTTGCCTAAACTATCCAGCCTGCCTCTGCCAGCTTGTGTATTGTGTGTCTGGTTTTTGCGTGACCGGGGCTGGGGGTGGCTACAGGAGACAGGGTGAGTCAGCACAGGGCTGAATAGAGAGATCTGCATCCCGAGTGGAGGGAGGAGTTGCACCTGGGTCTGAATAGGGCTGTGCCTGCCTTCCACAATGCTGGCTCCACCCCCTGCCGGGCGTCTGAGTACCCTGCCCCACATTCTGAAAGGAAAGAAGGAGTCATGTACACAGAGTGCTCCAAAGCTGCACAGAACTGGTTTAAGCTAGGCAAAGGCCTCTCTGCCTCCAGAGAACAAAGAGAATCAGGGTATAAGAGGGGCACCCAGACCCCAGGAAAATTAGATCACTTTTGGGAACAAGAAGAAACCTTTGCTGAGGAGCGGAACCAAGAAGAAACTGAGGAGAGACTATCCCTAAGCCTGAAGTGCTGCTTGGGGGATTGGCCTGCAGTGGTTTGCCTGACTGCCAAAGAAAGGAGAAAGGAACTTTTGCTTTACTGTGACTTTCATCAACTTGTGAAGGATATCCAAGGGCTTGGAAGAGAGCTTGCCCCCTGATCGAAGTCCCAGGACCATTGGACTTCACCCCCTTTGTGAATTGCTGCTGGAAACTCTGTTTCAGTGGCTACAGAGGTAGGGAGCTGTGACCGACCCTCACGACCGACTCGGTGTCCTGTAAGCACCGCATCGAAGCACCGTCTCGCCCTGCACCGCACGGCCCTGGTCTCACCGACTCCGTCAACGAGCCGCTGCCTGCACCGCATCGAGGGACAACGCGTCCTGCAATGCTCGCTACGCCAAATCGAACTGGTCCGACCGACACGGTCACTGCTGCTGAGTTCGAGTCCTGTGACCGCACCGGAGTTGGGCACCACTCGCACGCTTTGCGACGCACCGCCCGACTCGCACCGCTGTCCGGACTGATCGACGCCAGCTCCTGAATCCGGCTCCGTCGCCGCACCGCAACCTGCCAGCACCGCCTCGAAGCACCGTCTCGCCCTGCAACGCACGGCCTTGGTCTCACCGACTCCGTCCTGACGACATCAACGAGCCACTGCCTGCACCGCATCGAGGGACAACGCATCCTGCAACGCTTCCATCTTGCATCGCGATCGCGACGTACAGCCATCCAGCTCACACGCCCGTGCCTGCCGCTTCAAGTAAAAGGTACTGTGACCGAGTCTGTCTACGCTGTGTTGGCCCGTCTCGACGCTGTCAGCTGGATTTGTTAGACTCTGTTTGTTCTCGACATCGCCGTAGCCGGAGGAGGCTACCGACTCGCACAGAACCTTGAATTAAGCCTTTTTGATCAGAACTAAGCATCCTTGACAGTATTGTGGATTATTTTTGTCGTTTATGGTCTTGTGATAAATCTATATAAAGTATACCTATTTTTATAAATATATACCCTGTGTGGTGTCCATTTGTAGTGTTGTCACTTGATTACTGTATGTGTTCACAGATGCTTTACACACTGCCTCTGAACTAAGCCTGTCTGCTCGTGCCAAGCTACCAAGAGGGTGAGCAGGGGTTATTTCCGGAGTGTACCTACTTTCCCTGACTAGACTCAAGGGTCCCTATTTGGACAAAGGTACCTACCTCTGCCAACTAGAGACCCCCAAATCTAACAGTACAGATTTAAAATGCTAATGCATTCAATGCCCTTCTCCCTTCTTGCTGTTCAATCATCTTATTCTTCTAGGATATTCTAATAAAGTGCAAATGCGTTAAAGTGCAACATGCCCGGGATCATTTGTCTTGCCCCAAAAAGAGCAGCATATTCAAAAGTGCAGTTTTCAAAAAAGAGTGCAAAATGCAATTATTGTATCTTTCTTAAAAAGAGGGGCTGCTTTTGAGAGGAAGTGCAAGTTTGTGAGAGTTGTGCATGCAGGGCGATTTTACCTGCCCCGACCAGACCAGCAGCAATAAAGTGCAATGTGCCCAGGGATCATTATTCCTAGCCCAGGAAGCAGCATATTCCAAAGAGCAATTTTCATTAAAGTGCGAAGTGCAAATGTTATACCCTACTTAGAAAAGGGGTGGCATATGTGGGAAAGTGCCTATTAATTGAGATGTTGCATGCAGGGAGATTTTTCTACCCCGTCTAAACAGGCAGAATATGTAATAGGGTGCTTAGTTGGTCTAAAGTGCATAGTGCTATTTTCAGCCTCATTCCCCTCTAATTCAGTTTCAAGTTCCATGACTCATACATGATGTTGATAAAGATCCTGGCTCTATCCAAACATTAGAATCTTTCACCCTGACTTATACTCTGAACAATCCAACGTTTCGGTGAACACACAATCCTGATTACTCTGCACATTAACAGTATCATTGTTAAACAGATAACCAACAGTCTTTCTTCAATCAAAATATTCCCAATATTATAAGTGTACAAACAGTTCTGCATCCTTGTTGTGGCCCCATGGTGTCTCAGTCCCCATCAGTAAAATCAATCAGAATTCCTGTTTCCGCAACTCATTCTGTAGGTTTCCCCCTCTTGGGTGGGCCCTGACATGTTTGATGCCCCAGTAGGAGAATGTCGACAAGGAGCGATTGTGCATCTGATCAAATTGGCAAGCTACTGGGTAGCTCTTATCCCCATTTCTAATTGCTCTTATGTGCTGTAGGATTCTCAATTTCAATTTATTTTTAGAGCTACCAATGTGCAGCTTGTTGCAGCCACATCTTAGTGCATAGATGACATACTCTGTATTACATGTTATCCTCTCTCTGATCTGCACTGTACGATCATCTATTGTGCAATAGCTCTTGCTGTTTTTCCAATATTCACAGGCCTTACATGAGTTGCACTTTACAAAGCCTTCCTGGTTCCTTGACAACCATGATCCCATTCCGTGTTGGTTTCTTTTATTGATATAGTGACTTGAAGTCAAGATATCTCCCAAGGATCGCACCTTTTTTGACGTGATTTTTGGGCCCCTTTAAAAAAAATTCAGTTAGATGTTCATCATTTTTTAGAACACACCAATGTTTGTTGAGAACCGTCGTGATGCTTGGTTGTGCCAAGTTGTATTCTAGGAAAAGCCTCGTGACAGTGTTATTGTTCTCCTCCTGGGACCTTTGGGAATAGAGAGATTCTCTTCTCGTCTTTTCTTTGGACCTGCGTTTCGCATCCTCGAGAACAGTTATTGGATATCCTCTCTGTCTAAACATCCCAAACAGCCTGTCCACGTCTTCATCATACAGTTCTTCCGTGGAGCAAATCCTCCTTGCTCTCAGCATTTGACTGTAGGGAATACTCCATTTCAGTGCAAATGGGTGGCCACTGTTAGTGTGCAAAATGGAGTTGAATGAAGTCGGTTTTCTGTGGATTCTTGTAGTCAGAGCGTCCTCCTTGACCTCCAACTCCACGTCCAAAAAAGTACAATGCTGCCGGCTCCATGCACATGTGAACTGCAGGTTGCACTCATTGTTGTTCAATTTGATCAGGAAGAGCTCCAGATCCCTTTCACTGCCCTCCCACAAAATAAATAAATCATCAATATACATGGTCCACATTGCTACATTTTCCATGTGCATGTTATTTTCCTCAGCCCAGGCTACCTCCTTCTCCCACCACTCCATGAAGAGATTTGCGTAAGTGGGGGCGAAAGAGGTCCCCATTGCTGTCCCCTGTTCCTGTTGATAGAACTTCCCATCAAATGTGAAGATGTTGTGTGTGAGACAGTACTCCAACATATCCAACAACATATGTGTGTGTTCTAGCCATTCCACTGGCCGATATCTCATAAAGCTTGTACACGCATGTATTCCTTTCTCATGCTCGATTGAAGTGTACAATGACACGACGTCCATTGTCACCATGATGTATTCTTTTTTCCATAGAATGTTGTCCAGCTTTTTCAGGAAATCCGTGCTGTCCCTCAGGTAGGAAGGGAGGCTAAATACATACTCTTGTAGGAACAGGTCGAGGAATCTAGAACTGTTTTCCAGTAATGATCCGATCGAGCTTACTATTGGCCTTCTGGGTGGATTTACTGTGCACTTGTGAATCTTTGGCAAAAGATAGAAGGTAGCCAATCTTGCATTTTCTGTACAGAGGTAATGCAGTTCTTCCCAGTCCAATAGGCCCCCTTCAAACCACTCCTTCAATTTTAGATGGTATTCCGTATCCATTTTATTGAAAGGGTTCATATTTAAGCAGGTACAGTGCTGTGGATTACGCAATTGCATTTGTGCTTCTATTACATACGTCAGCTGGTCCATTAGGATGATGTTCCCTCCTTTATCGGAGGGTTTGATGATGAGTGAGGGATTGTTTTTTAATTCGTTGATGTCCTTCCAATCCCAAGATGTAAAGTTGCCCTTTAAATAGTCAGTTCGCCAGCTTCTTTCGATGTTGTTCAAGTCATCGACCACCAACTCATGGAAAAGGTCCAGCCGATTCCCTGGTGGAAGCTGCGGGCAAAACTTGCTCCCTGGTTTAAGACCACTGCCCACATGCACGCTTGTTGTGAAGCCCATGTCTTGTAATCTTTTAGTTAGTCGGTCAGTGGTGGATCCCCCTGTCGCTATAGCCACTGTCTGATTTGACTGGTCCAGGTCCTGGATACTTAGTAGATCCGGGATGTCTGCAATCTGGAATGAGGAGGGCCTACTGGTTTCCATTACTTCTTGTGCTTTTACTCTGTGCTTCATTTGATGGAATTTATGTAGCTTTAGTTTCTCACATATTTGTAAATTTCAATTCTTGTGTCTACGAAATCTGGACGGGATACTGGGCAGAATGTTAAGCACAAATTGAGCAACCGCAGTTGATTACTGCTTAGTGTTATTGATGAAATGTTGACTACTAAGAGCTTTTGATTTACATTAGTTGTTCCTACATCTACTTACGATTCCGGTTTCTTCCTCGGCCTCTTCCTTTTGCCCCTTCTTGTTCTGCGTCTTCCTTTGGTTGACCTTGCAGTGTTCGGCCTCTCCCTCCTTGTCTCATGGTCATTCGTAGTACCCGAAATTCCTTGTGAAAATCCAACTTTTCCCTTGGTGTTTCATCAACGCTGGACCCTGCGTCTGAGCTTACTTCGCTTTCGCTTTGTGCTGTTCGTGTGATTGGAATGGATCTCTCTTTCGCTCTCAAACTGTCAAATTTTTGGGCGAACATGTAAACTCGACCATACATGTAATCCAGTCTGTCTCTCGTGAATTTTCCAGCTTTTCGTGCCATAATTTCCTCATCATACTTCTGTAGTGACTTCTCCATCTTACCAAGTTGATCTTTTATGGCACTTTCCTCTTTGTGTTTTTCCAACTCTTTATTAATCATTTCAATCCTCTCCGATTGTAATTTCATTTTCCTTCTCGCATGCTCAATGAAAGTTTTCATCAATCTCACTGAGCATTCCTCTGTGTTCGCACACCATTCATTAATCAAGTCCTCGTCCATATCCTCATAAGTAGGCAGTAGCATTATCCTCAGACCCCTTGGAATTCTCTTAAATTCCAGGTATTTGGTGAGAGATGTAATTTCCCACCCTTGTTTAGCCTCTGCACGTTGTGCACGTTCTAAATCCCTTACGAGCTGTGTCGGTGTCCTGTTGTTTCCATTCTCAATATTGTCTAATCCTCTTGTGCTTGTAACCTCTTGGAATGTGCGTTCTGCAGCCAACTTCCATTTTGCTTGTCTTTCCTCCATTATATATATATCCCGTGCGCTATACTACACAAGACACTACATCTCCCCCTTTGTTAGATAAAAGTTCAATAAATATATATATATATATTTATTGAACTTTTTATCTAACAAAGGGGGAGATGTAGTGTCTTGTGTAGTATAGCATACGGGACCTCTATGATCCCTAACGGACTCTGTAGTCTAGTGACATAAGTGATTGGGTGTGGTTAATAATATACATGATGTAGTGCGTGTCAGTTAACGGTTACACTCTAGAGAATAAAGATGTGAGCACAGCTCCGTGTGTTGCATAATTCAATGACATGCTACAAATCTGGGGAGGGCGCTACACTGGCCTGATATAAAAAAAATTGCCATACCAAAGATTCTTTGGCAGGCTGAGGTGGCTGAGGTGCTGCAACTACACCAGACTGCTCATCACAATCTGATGAAGACATTATAAATTACTGAGGTTGATTGTTTTGTTTGTTTTACAGTTGTTGAATTAGGTTTTTAAAATAGTTGTAGTTTTGTTATGTTGTTAAATTATGATGTTGTAATAAAAAAAGTTTAAAGTTACTACTGATTTGTTTCCTTAATAGTTGTTATAGAGGTTAATATTATTACGCTATTGTAATGTTGACTAAAACTGCCATTTCCATCTTCAGGGAGTGCAGAAGTGCTCTTGCATATATATGTATATATATGGTACTATGCACATATTATAGGTTCCAGAGAGTTGGCAATGGAGAAGTAATTTATCTGTACACCCTAGTGTGAGAAGTTGGCCTGGTATATGATGTCCACTAATTAAAGTGGGCACCTTGCACCAGTCCAAACAACCCTTATAGTGATTTAAGAGGTCAAAGATAACCTTAGAAAACTATCCAAGTGATAGTTGTGGAGAGCAGCCTTCAGGCTTACTCTTGAAGGAATGTTAAGCAGATTGTTTTACCACAATGTAACCATATTGTATTGGTTAAATGAAAGGAGAACCGCACAGTAGTTATAAAAATATGTATTTATTTTTATAACACACCTTAAATACCTCACAGTATCTGCTACACGCAGATAAACACAAAGTACACAATACTGTAGCACAGAAACAATCTTAAGTAGCACTAATACACAGTGGGCTCCAGGGGGAGACCAAACCATAAACTAAAATAGTGGTATAAGAACCACGACTCGAGTCAAGATGGTGTCTAGAGGATGTAGAATCGCTGGGACCCCAAGGAACCACCCAAGGTGAGTAAGTAGGGACCCCATGGAGGACGGGTGCAGTGTGAAAACACGACCGCGTGCTACGTACAATCCAATGGGAGAGTCGTGGTTGCAGTTTTAAAGTTTAAGGACCCTTCTCAGTGGATTACGAAGAAACCCTTTGGAACCTAGAAGGTTGGAGAGCCAACCCACCCGTGGATTCTGAAGTACCAGAGTTACCTATCCCAGGGAAGCCGGGTGCATAGGGTCAAAGTGACGTCGGAAACCGCTGTCGTTCTCAATGTGAGTCTTCAAAGAAATGCCACTGCTGGAAAGAATAAAAGTGGCCGGTGGAACCCACAGGTGGATTCTTGATGGAAGGAACCTGAAAGCAGAGGGGGCAGAGTCTGGGTCACTCACGAGTGACCAGGGGCTCGGTAGACAAATGCCCACCGATGTTGAGTTCTTCAGGTGTGAAGATGGAGACGTTCACTCTACAGCTGCAGGGACCAGGAGATGTCGAGGACAACCAGGAGCCTGATACGAGCTGTCCCACAAAGGATGTCGAGTGCTGAGGGGTCGGTGTCCAGCGGGAGCAACAACAAGCCTTGGCAGCGGCAACCCATGAAGAAGGTCAAAGAAGGTTACGATCTGGCCCAGCAAGGACCACGGGACTCACCACAGCAAGGGGAGTCAGGGTAGTCCTAGAGCAATTAGGGGAGCCCAAGAAAAGCAGTGTTTTCCCTCAAATGGACCCACAGGCCGAAGGCACAGGGGTCGCTAGGGGACCTCTAGCGGTTTCACAACATCACAGCTTGCAGGGCACAGAGTGCAAGGAGGCCAAAGTCCTTTGTACAAAATGTGGGCAGAGATTGAGGCTATCAATAGCCAAATGCACTTAGTTGGGAAATGCCAACAAGCATATGCACTTACAAAAGTACGCAGTGCACAGGCGTTTGGGTTATGCAGTCCCCACAAGGGATACTGGCCTCAAACTTGATGAGAGGGCAGCTTTATTTCAAAGATCATAGAAACCCACCTTCTGTGTTGCTGGAGCCTTCGGAGTCCACAGGAGCTCAGGATCAGCAGACCAGTCAGTTGCATTATGGTGCCTGCAAATGCAGGGGAGTGACTCCTTCACCCCAAGGGAGATAACTTCAGTTGTTCTTGATGCTCTACAGGTCCTGCACGGAGCCTGTATGGTGCATGGGCACAGACAATGCTTTGGATGGAGAGGGAGACGAAGTCGGGCTCACTCGAAGTCCAGTGAAGTCCAGATTGTCCAGGCGGTCAAAGGTCAGTGGTTCCTTGATCAGAATCTTTTCTACATTGAATCTAGGGTCCTACAGCCAAGTAAGCCCTTTTGTACCCACAGGAGAGGGTTGGACAGATTCAGGGGACCCTCCCAGGGGAGGGTCAGGACAGGGGGGAGGTTACTCCCATGTCCTTTTTCCAGTTTCGCGCCAGAGCAGAATCCAACGGCTCCCAGGACTGGTTTGAACTGGACTATGCACAGGGACACCAAATGTGCCCCTCGGGCAGACTTTCAGACACTTTGGAAGTGCACCCACCCAGCCCCAATACACTAAATCCTGTCTGGGAGGTGGTCACACCTCTCTGTGACAGGATGCCTATTGTGCTGCCTTCTCCTCTGCTCAAGCTTGGCTCAGCAGCAGGAGGGCAGAAATGTGTCTCTGGTCGGCAGCAACCATTTTGTGCTGTCCGGGTCGAGAAGGCTGGTACCGGGAAGATCAGGACCCCACCGAGCTCACTTCAGAAGGGTGGAATCATACCTCCCACACCGGTTACCGTGTGGTGGTATGATTCCAAGGTGTTTGATACCAAACACGACATGGTTTGTTACAGCTGTTTTCGAGATAGCATTTTACGCAAGCATATAATGCACCTCTACCTATATGTCTGGCTGCATCACCGACAACCCAGGAGAATGGTCTTCGAAGGCTGCAGGGGTGCTCTGCTCATGCAGGGGCACCCTCTCACGTAAAACCCAGCACCCTGCCTTCAGGATTGTTAAGGCCTGCAAGAGGGGTGACTTATAGGTTTAAAGGGTAGTGACCTATAGATATAGTAAACCTATTTCTACTGTAAGTGGTACATGCAGCATCTTACACAGGCTGCAATGGCAGGCCTTTAGTTCCATTTTGCATGGCCTCTTATGGGTGGCATAATACATGCTTCAGCCCATGGGAAGCCTCTGGGGTACCTATGCCCTGGGTACATGTGTGCCATATACTAGGGACTGACAAGGGTACCACAGTATCCAATTTGGAGTGTACCTAAGTACATGTCATAACATTTTAGGGAGAAAGCAGATAGACTGGGGTCCTGAATAACAGGATCCCAGTCAGACTAGTCAAAAACAGTGTAACATCAAGCAAAAAGTGGGGGTAACCATAAGAAGCAGATCCTACTTTCCTACACCTAGTAGCTTGACTTGTTATGCAACAGTGAGGTCTTGACAGAGAGATCAGTTCTTGTCCACACGGTCGTATATAGACTTCTCATACAAGTGAGAGGCCAATGTTTCTTCATACTTTAGAACACACTGCTATCAGCTGTTGCAGGTGTGATAGTTCAGAGGGGAGTTCTTTTGCACATTTTACAATATGTGTTTGTGACTCTGAAGAGACATTTTAGCAGAGAGGTCTGTATCTGTCTGCACCCTACTACACATGTCTGTCCTCAAAGTGAGCTGCTTAAGGGAGAGCTGAGTGTGCACTTACATTCAAATATGCACACCTGTTGTCCAAGAGACAGTTCTCAGCAGAGAGGCTACTCAATTTTATATCCTACTATGGATATTCATCACCATAAAGAAAGGTATGAGCAGAGAAAGCAGTCTCTACCCACAGCCTACTTTGCACGAGCTAGTCTGGGAAGATGTCTAACTTGACACAGCAGTGTGTCTCGAAACCCTAGTCGCTATAGTTGTTATGCAAGATAGACTTCTTAGCATAGAGGTAATTTCTTATCCACACCATACTTGTACATCTGCGTCTTGGGGAGAGCTTTGACCAGAGAGGTAAGCCGCTTTTCACACAGCAATTTGCACAACCGTCATCCAAGAAACAGGTCACAGGAGAAGGACCAGTGTCTTTCTCCATTCTACTATGCAGACTTATCATCGAAGAGAGATGTGTCAGCAAAAAAGACAGCTTGTCCCAACAGCCTACTATTTATACCTGTCAGCATGGGAAAAAGTATGAGCAGACAGGTAAGTATTTCTCAAAGACTGCTACAGGCACTTTTTTATCACATGTGACCCAACCACCATAGGGTCAGATGGAGTGGAAGAGGGTTTGCTCAGAAGGCGACGGACCGATGTTCGTGCTCTCCCTTCAAATACCGTTTTCACTAAAGAAATGAACAGGCCCTTCTGTTCTCAACCCCACCTATTGGGGCTTTTTTTCACCTTACAGTATAGGTGCTCCTTCACTGAGGAATGATTCTAGCTACTCAAACGTTCCAATATTATGGACCAGCACAGATGTGCGCAAAAAATTGAACAGGATGGCCTCACACACCTACCAGGTGTCAGGCTTCATCATTGGCCATCCCACGTTTGCCAAAGAATCCTCTAATGGTGAACGAGCCCATGTTAGGGCTGTCGTTCCAATATTAGTAGGAAACTAAGGTGAAAAACAAAGGAAAAAAGGGGGGTCCAATAAAAATCCCTACCGCCTGCCAGTCACCTATTCTACATTTTATTCATTGGTGGTGGAGGGATGATTAAAAACATGAAATATAGGACAATAACAACCCTGTTATGGTGCTAGTTGTCCATCAAATCAGGTCCACATGTTCCAGCCCTGTCGTAGCCCCATAAGGGGTCCCAGGCTTTCTTCAGGACAGGGATGAACCCAATATGTCCCTATGGTACTTCCCTACAACATGCGTACAGATGTCACGCATACAATACCCAATTGACACCTGGTCCAAACCGGGTCCTTCAGTATCAGGAGGAACCTTCTCCTGTACGTTTACATTTTGTGCCTCATGGAGGGATGGGGGAGGGAGTCCTGTAGTCAGACCTTCGTCAAGATTCTCCCTCACTGGATACCTATTGTGTATCCCTGTCCTCCATGAGGCACAACATTTAAGCGTACAGGAGAAGGTTCCTCCTGATACTGAAGGACCCAGTTTGGACCAGGTGGAAATCGGGTATTGTATGTGTGACATCTGTACGCATGTTGTAGGGAAGTACCTTAGGGACTTATTGGGTTCATCACAGTCCTGAAGAAAGCCCTACAGAAACTTCCCATCTTGGGAAGATGTGTTAGTGGACAGGCCACTCCCTTTACAGACAGTACTGTGTATCCCTGTTGCTCTAGGGAGAGGTGTAAGCAGAGAGGCCACTCGTTGCCCACACCATACCGCACATCCATGTTGTCCTTGAGATAGTTGTTAGTAGAGAGGACAATGTTTCTCTACACACGCCTGCGTATGTGTGTTATTCTGCAGAGAGGTGTCATTGGACAGGCAAATCTATTTCCATACCGTAATATAGATGGTGATTGCCTGGAGAGAGTTCTCAGGTGAGAGGCCAGTACCTCTAATACTTGCTATGCAATACAGAGATCTTAATGTAAGATGAGTATCTTCTACATCCTACTATGCATACTGTGGAGCCTGGGGAAAGATGTGAGTGGAGAGGCAGCGTCTCTTTACATCCTACTCTGCACACTGGTCACCTTGATACAGCTACCATGCACTCCTGTTATACTCTGAAAGCTCTGTGTAGAGAGGCCACTTTCTCCCTATACCCCAGTAGTGGAAACAATAAAGTATAAGCACTGTAATCATAGAGAATGTAAATTCTATCCCCTAAAAAGATTTACAGTCTCGTGAGACTCTCGCAGCATCATTAAGTGGTAGGGAGGGGTAGAGAAAATCTGTTTGAAGAGAGAGGTCTCAGCAGAGATACTTATGTAATTGCATGCTCTACTACACACACAATAATACAGGGCTGTCCATGAGATATATGATATGGGGCATATTTATAAGAATGGTGGCGCAGGGCAATGCCACTGGGAAAGGGCAGAAATGCACCGTATTTATCCAATGCGGTGCATTCATGTCCTTTCCCCCTGCACTGGTGCTGTTTTGGCAACCTAGTGCCAATGTAGGCACCCTTCCATCATGGTGTAAGGGTGCCTGTGTTGACGACAGGATTGTTTTTGTGCAGGAAGGGGCATCTTCCTGCACATAAACAATCCTGGGAGGATTTCTTCCTCTTTCTATGTGTGCTGCAGAATGCAGCACATACAGAAAGAGGACAAAATGAGGAAACATAAAGTTATTTCAAGTTTTTGACACATCCCCAGGTTCACAAGGTCTTGTAAATCTGGGGAAGTGTTAAAATGCATGGGTGCTGCATGGGAACATCCACCACAACACCCATGATACTCCTCCCTAGAGCAGAGTAAGGCATTACAGCGATTTGCACTGCTTTGCCTTTCCCCAAATCTATGAGGCCATGCAAAGTCATGCAAAAGTGGCTTTGCATGGCCTCATAAATATGATTTGGTGGTGCTACAGTGGCACAAGGGGCTCATAAATATGCCCCTAAGTGTTTCAGCTCTCGAGAATCTTGCAAGAGTCAGACAAATATACTGGTGGAGGCATGCATTTGGGTGCCCCCGCTCTTGCGAATGTCTTTCTGGTGTCAGTATCCCCCCAAAAATGGAGGTATAACATTAAATAATATAATGTAGGAATCGGGTGGCTCTGACAAGAGTATTCGTGCTTATAGTGTGCAGTGTTTAGTTACACAGAGAACTGGATGCATTCATTGATGTTATAAAGGAAGATCCCTTTCCCTTCTGCAGTGAAGTGCACTCCATCTCACCTATAGACACCTGGCATATCAAAATGGGTATTGTTATGATATATGGAGCCCATATGAAGAAAATGCAGAAATTGTTTTATTGACATGCTTCCTGGATTTCTCAACTTTAGGACAAAACTCTTTTGACCATTGCCATTTTTGCCTTTGTCATATATAAGAATATTCAAATGCAATGTGAGGAAAGAGAGACATCAATTGGGAAAAATGTCTCCTTCACTTGGATTTCAAACGCAACCCCTGTGATTGTGCCTAGGTGTCATGTCTCTGTACATGCGGCACTATCCTGTCCTGCACAAATCCCATTGAGAACAGCATTTTGTGTACATGACATAACCACATCTCCGTATGATTGAAGGGTCACTCACCTCTGCCTAGGCTTCTATGTGGCAGTAGGGCCAAGAACCAACTATGTACACCAGGAGGTATTACGGTGAGTGGAGCTGAGTTTCGGCATCTCCTCGCTGCGATGGGCATCTTGGATTTCCGGCTATTTAAAGCCATGAGCAGCAAGCATCAGCACTTGCTATACTGTTTCTATGACTTTGCTTGAGCATTGCATTTCCTCAAAGGGGCGTGGTTTATCCTTTCGCCCTTCACTCCGAATGCGGCTTGCCTATTACGCGGCATGTGGGGAGTTGAGACGCTTCATGAAATCCTGAAGCCACGCTGCTGGAGGCTTTTGCGGCCTCATTCCTGCGGGCTACCCAGACTCAGTAAAACCCCTCATTGAAACCCAGAGCTGCCTCTAAGTGCAGTTGGCACTTAACACGGAGGGGTGCAGAAGAGGCGCAGACCACCTCGGTCATTCAGCTAAGTGTACAGGCAGTCTGCCTGCTACGTACGTTTTTTTCTTTGTGATTCGTGACTTTGTGTTATAACAGAATGCTTTCCAGAAATCCATGGTATCATTCACTAGTGATACTTCCTGCTGCTTCATGGTATATCAAAGCGGGATAAAACGAAAGTCAGAGTTATATATATGACTGCATGTCAGAAATGAGAAGGATCAATGGTAATAATACCTTGCTATAGGAGTGACAAGTATTAACTCCTCTCTGATTCTGCATTTCTGTTTCCAAGTCTCTACTGTGCATGTGAGTGACTTCTTCTTACACATGTATGTATGAATGTACACAGAGTGAGTGGCCAGTGGAACGCTAAGTGGATGTGCCCTGTCTCTCTCTAATTACTACAGGTTTAGCATGTATGGTTGGGGCTTCTAGCAGAAGTGTCCCTCAGACAAACCCCTGAGGAACCAGCACGGGCGGTGCCAGCCCGGCGCAGAGGGCTACCAGTCTGTTGTTTGTTATTTTATCCACTCTCCCATTCCCTTGGGTGCGTGTCTTGGGGAGCATAGCTATCTGTTCTCCGACCGACCACCAAGGGGAGTAGTTGGACTCTCTTCACCAATTGTCCCTGCCAGCATGTCAAGCCAGATTAGTGTTTTGCACTCGTACGGTATGAACCTGTTTGACAGTTGTAACAGAGGTCATTGCCACCACAAAACACGATCATCAGGTCTGGGTGCTCACAATCCAAAATGGTCCTAACAATTGGTAACAATTGATGCCATTTCATACCTCTTTGACCAATACAAGTTATGTCCAAGTTTGGAAATCCAAGATTTTTGTCAATACCACAATTAATGGCATATTCTCTGGCCCAGTGATGAAGTTGTGTCTCAAAATCCAGAAGCGAACCATGGTGCAGTATGAAGATCTCAGTTACAAGAGGAGTGCTCAGCAGAATGAGTAAGCTCTAAAAGCAAGACGGAGTTATATAAGGAGAGAACAAATGGGAGGGTGGCAAAATTAATAATGGAATTGGAGGGTTTTTGACAGTTACAAAAGTAGGTTAGGTTGTGAACAACTGCTGTTTGTATGGTGCACAGTTACTTGATAAACAGTATGAGCTTTTCTATTGGGTGATTTTAAAGTTTTGTTATGGTCTCGCAAGAGGCTCATGAGAGTAAAGCAGACAGCACTGCCCCCTCGGACTGCATGCAGGGGATTCTTTACCTGGCTCTCGCAAGACTGTTGCGAGAGTATTTAAGAAGAAAAAAGGAAACATACTACAAACAACATAGATAGTGAAACTTTAGGGATTGCTCTAAAAAGAGCCATTTTTGTTAATATTTTGTAACAACTTAAATGTTTTTATGTTTTCTAACTTTTTTTTACATATTTATATCTTTCAAAATTTTATAATAGGGTTTTTTTGCTGCCTTGCTTCTTGTCAAACGATTGCCAAACCAAAGATCCTTTGCCAGGCTGAGGTGGCTGAGCTGGTGCCACAGGAAGACAATCTTTAATGCCAAAACAAAAAGACACAGAGAGCCCATCAGCAAGGTCTACCCACAGTCAACTCCAAAAGGCAAATAAACCAAAAGGATAGATTCTACATTTTGCAAATAAAGACATCCATATTAACCAAGCACAACTCTTCCTTGGGGTGTGTTTACTATCCCGGACCTCTCCCGAGAATCTCACGAGTGCCCTGCAAGATCGTAAAAAACGTTTTGCTTTATATATTGAATTAAGCAATTCATAATTAGTTTTTCTAAGTTAATCAACACCTCTTCCTTTGTTTAAAATAAGAAAAAAACACTGTTATTAATGAAATGTCAAATGTAGGATATCACTGGGGTTTTGTGAGAGTAGAACAGGAAGTACAGCCTCCTCGGAGTCCATGCAGGAGATTGTGTGTTTGACTCCCTCGAGCGTCTCATGAGAGTTGTCAGTTTCTAAAAATGTTTAAAAATATAACAAACATATCTAAATGACTCCCTTATTGGTAATTATCATTAAACAATATCTGAACAAATAAAAAAGAACTCTATACAATACTTTAAAATGACATTTATAACTCTACAATCTCGCAAGTGTCCTGCAAGCCAACCTCGAGCCTCTCGTGAGAGAAATGAAGCACCTGAAAAATAGATTTACATAGTGAAATCTAAAACTATACACTACTGCAAAAACTGATTACTCTCTTTCTGAATTATAATTACAACTTTAATGTAAAAACAGATACAAAGGCTATGAAAAGTATGGTATTAGAATATTAATGAACTTGCTGAGACGATGTCTCAATATGAGAGTTACATGTAGGGATGGGTGAAGCTCGCGGAGTTTCACTCAGTGGAATTCAATTGAGTTACAGGAAAACTCTGCGAACGTCTGTGGAGTTCCACGAACGGGTGGAAATCAGCACATTGTGTGCTGATTTTTAACACCAGGAGCTTGTTTTGTCCCCAAAAATCAGAGCAAATGGCACCACATGGCACACCAGAGGGTGCTGCATCTTGAGCTGGTTTTGTTGCTGCTTGAGTAGATTTTCTACTAGAGTGGCAGCCTTCTCACCGCGAGCGGTTGTGACTGCCCGCGACTGCCCGCGTTGGGAAATCTCGTTGGATGCCCTCCTAGCACCTGAAAATCACCTTAGGGGATGCCATTTCTCACTCACACTGGCCAGCTTACTTTTGAACCACGTGTGAGAAAAAACTCTGTCGCGTGGCGGTTGGCAGAATTTGGCTGAAACTACGCATTACATGAGTAGCACAGAGTGGCCAAAACTCCGCCAACTTTGCTGACGGAGCAGAATTCATCACCCACCTCTAATCTCTACAAAAAGCATCCCCGGTCCGACACTATACACCCTGACAAAGATGCAGAAACAGATGGACAAAGCACCTGGTCATTCCATTTTATCTGGGTGTGGCTCAATTCTCGAACCACTATGCAAATATATAGATGTGTTCATTAAATCTTTTATCGCTGAGACAAAGCTTATGTCAGGGACACCATGGATATTATTAAACAGATAGAGGATCATCCTTTTGAAAGTGGTAACCAGCTTCTGATCTTCATGGATATCCCCTCCATGTATACTAACATTACACAGCAAGAGAGACTTTAGGTAATGAGAGACATCCTAGAAAAAAAGACAAAGGGCCTGATTTTGAACTTGGCGGAACTTCTGCCATGCCTCCGTGGCAGCGGTTTCAAGTACTCCATCGAGTTGACAATGTCCTGCCCGCCATATTTAGATGTGTGCTAGCTGTGCTGGCTCCATTGCCGTCAGGTCGGCGGCATTCCAGGGACCTAATGTAGATGTTCCCGTTGTGCTGGCGTAGTCCGAGCAGCGATTCGCTGACAGAGTGAGTCTCTGGTGGAGTGAAGACTGGTAAGTAGACCTTATTTTCGTGTCCATACACATAAATGTTGTGTTTGCCTCAAAAACATATGTAGGTAATGTGTTATGCCCTATTTTTGTTACATATTGCATGACACACACACAACATACACAAACTATTGAATGCACACCCACAGGCACCACAAGCACAATACCCCCAAGCACCACAACAACATTCTTTTTTTGTCAAGTCTCTATACAGGTGTGTTCATTTTACCTTGATTAGTTGTAAAATGAACAATACTGCATTATACATAGGAGAAAATTGTATGTAAGAGCAATGCAAAAAGGCATGAGGGTACAACAATTGTCAACACACAATCATAGTAAGACAATTGTAAAAGTTACATACCTTAGATCCCAGTGACAATGGAATCATTTGGTATTGTGGTAGAGTCAGAGCAGCAAAGAAGAGACCTGGACGAAGGGGTTCAAGATGGAAACGGAAGTGGAAAACAGTAAAAAGGATAAGTTCTTACCTTGTTTCATTCGATTCCGCCAACTCAAAGTAAGAGGTATTCCCACCATAGTTGCATTGACAGAAAGCCAAATCGTGATTAGCTCGGCGGCCATCTTTGCTGGACTACTGCCGACAGCAGCTTCTGCCTATGTCGCAGGCGAACCAGGTGAGAATTCCTGGCGGAGTCGGCGGGACTCTGGCAGTCTTTTGTCGTGTTGTATGATGCACAGTAACAACGAATAGGTAGTGCCTATCTCATTGACCGTAAATCACAGAGAGTTGCTTAGGAGTACAGGAAACATGGTTAAGTCGTGGACTACTATAGACATAGTCATGAAGTATGCAGTTGATTTTAAAGACACACATGATAAACACATTTAGCACAAACACAGTATTTTAGAATTGGATTGACATTATTTTGTGCATAAAAATGGGAAAAAATATATTTGCAATTGTGAACAAACATGTAGAGATGTGCATCACACTCCATCACCAATAGTTGTGAATGCACTTGCAAGTAAAAGTGTACCTCAACTATCAATGGACATGTAGTTATCCTAAGGGATGCTCAGTTTTCTTTGTAAAGGTACAAGGACTCCTGGGAGGACAATAACCCAAATATTTGGGCCTATGTCCTTTTTTATCTAAACGTCCAGTCCAACTGAGGCGGCAGATTGAGTCCAGCATTTTATGAAAATCTGTAAGTTTCTGGAGAAATACTCTTCTCAATATGCCATGTGTGTGGTTGAATGTTTGGCCTTGTGAGGAGACGTTGATGAGTTTTGATTCTTGTGACTATATGTGAGGGTCTTCTTCAGGATGGGAGCCCACTGAGCACTAGTGTTATTATTTAAGTCAATTGGCTCCAAAATGAGGAAACATATTTATTAAAATCAAAAAAGAGCAGTGGGTTTGTCCGTCTTGTGCAGTTGTTTGGACATGTGTTAGGGGGCATGGTAAACAATGTCTACAGAGATTTCATATTGTTGAACTGTAGTTGCAAGCATTTCAGAGGTCCACAGTGTGTTGATTCTAACAAGCTTAGCACAGGTCCTGGAGCTACCTCTCTTCAGTGAAAGTTTACCTTACCAAGACCAGTAGAGTTGGAGCGGCTGGGCGTTTGATAGCTCATCACACCATATCATTTAAGTCTGCAATCAGTGCGGGGAAGCGATGCTAATAGCATTATACACTGTGATGTGACATGACATGACACAGAGGGATCATCTTGAAAGTATGAAAACATTATTTTGCATTTAAAAACAACAACAAAAACATTGACAAACGAACTCAATTGGCTTTGCCAATGATTGCTGAAACCTGTTAAGAGAATGGGTTTCACATTGGAAGCCTTGTGAACTTGGAAGCATTGGAAGAGCAGTTTCCGGGAGCCCACACCCATATCGTTCTCACACAGTAGCAAACCTGCAGTGATTGACGAGTTCCATAATTCAGGCAATGAACTTTCTGTAATGACCCAAATGCTTGATTAAAGGGAGAAAATACTGGCAGCAAGTATACCAGACACTTTACAGCGCCAGTGAAGCATAGGAAGAAACCCTAAGGTCTCATTAAAAACATTTATGAGCACAAAGATGTTCCAGTAAAGATGCAATGACACTAATTTTGACAATACACAAGGACTTTTTGTCACCTACCTTTATGAGGTGAATTATAAAAACGATTTGTGGTGGGAACAGGAATTTCTGCCCAAATCGTTATTATGAATCCTGTGGAATATCCACATGCAAATACTGCACTGGTTTCCAGGGATAAATTCTCTATTTCAACTCTGGAGGAATCTGTTCCTGAAAAAAGCAGATTACAAAATAACACGCAGACAATAGAAATTACAGATGCCCTGGGATCCCTGGATGTGGTATTATCGGCCACAAATACCGCACGACCCACGGCTTGGTGGAGAAAACGATTTAGAATATATTCTTTGGACAAACTATCTCCCTATTTGCTGCTTTGTTTTTCTGTTGCTTTTGCAGTGACAGGTTGTTTTGTGTAGTTTACTGCTTCTTTCAAATCGGCAGCTTATTAATCACTAGACAGAATCGTGTATGCATCCTAGCAAGTTATTCGTATTTAATATGATAATTTCCACGTAGTCAGCCATGCAGGAGTTGCTGACTTGTTGTTTCTTACTTTTAATTAGGAATATTGTGTCTCATTACTTGCAAACACACGTTTATTACTGCAGATAAATTGGCTCAAAGGCAGCAAAGAAATCATATCACTTGGACGATTTGTATGAGGATTAGTACATAGTTTACTATCTTTTTCTAGCCTCGAATAGTGGACTTCCTAATTAATTTCTAACTTCATTGCAAAGTTAGATTGCAGCTTGTCATGCATTATGCTAGAGCTCCACATTAGTAGCAAGAAACTATGGACCAAACTGAAAGTGAAAAACAGTATTGTCATCTCATTGTTGCCTGCATCTCTACTGCGTGCACATGGAATACGCATCTCAAGTCTCAGTCTCCCTCTGCTCTGAAATTGAACTCTACAGATAAGTGAAGACAGCTGGGTGCATCCACTGCAATTACCTCAAGAAGGGCTTCAAGAAGTTTAACCAGTGCCTAGGGATTTTCTTTTATTTCCAGTGGGTTATTTCTGAGGGTCTCTGAGACGTTTCAAAGAAAACGTAATTGCAGATTATTAAGGAACTTGGTACTGCAGTTTAGTAGATATTTTTATTGTGCTTGCATTCTTTTCATAGTGTGTTCCACATACTTTAAACGTCCTGTCCAATGCTGTTGTTTTAATTATACATTCAATTTATTGAAATCTCACATAATCTCAGATAATACTGCATTATCTATATACAGTTTATTTTGGTTAAATCTTCACCGATTTGAAAAAGTGAGTAAGACAAACTATAACCTATTTCTAAAATGAATCAAAGTCACACAGTAATAGTCACAGCAAAAAACCAACGGCCGACCCCAGCAAACTCAAAAACATCTGACCTATCTCCCTGCTCCCATTCCCATCGAAGGTACTGGAAAATATCATCAACAATCAGCTCCTGACACACCTGGAGCAGAACCAGCTGCTCGACGCCTCCCAATCCGGCTTCCACAGAAATCACAACACCAAAAGCATCCTAATTGCAGCCACCGATGATATCCGAACCCTCCTCGACGGAGGAGAAACAGCAGCTTTGATCCTCCTCGATCTCTCTGCAGCCTTCGACAACATATCCTACCACACACAAAGATCAATAGAATCTACCACATCGGCATCCAAGGGGATGTGCTCAGATGGATCACCTCCTTCCTCACTGGAAGAACCTAGAGGATCCACTTTCCACCTTTCACCTCTGAACCCAAGGAGATCACCTGCGGTGTCCCCCAGGGCTCATCCCTCAGCCCCACATTCTTCAACACATATCTTACCCCGCTGGCCAATATCATCAGATCCCACGGTCTCAACATAATTTCCTACGCAGACGACACCCAACACATCCTCTCACTCATCCTCTCACTCACCGACGACCCTACCACGACCTGAACCAATTTCCCCAGAAGCCTGACACACGTCGTTAATTGAATGAAGAACAACTGCCAGCAGCTGAACACAGACAAGACAGAAGTACTGATCTTTGGCAACAGCAGCAACACTTAGAACGATTCCTGGTGGCCATCTGACCTAGGACCCTCACCCACTCCCTCCAACCACATCAGAAACCTTGGAATAATCATTGACAATAAGCACACCATAAAATCACAGATTAACGCTGTCTCCTCCGCCTGTTTCTTCACTATGCGCATGCTACGTAAGATCTTCAAGTGGCTACCCCCACACATGAGATGCACTGTGACACAAGCCCTCATCACCAACAGACTGGACTATGGCAATGCCCTCTATGTAGGAATCGTTGCACACCTTCTACAGAGACTTCGGACCAATCAGAATGCCGCAGCCAGGCTCATCCTTGACCTTTCCTGACGAACCAACATCATACCACCTCTTCAGGAAACTCCACTGGCTCCTCGTACAGAAGAGATGCCAATTCAAGCTGCTGACCCACTCATGCAAGGCTCTACACAACCAAGGACCCACCTACATTAACCACCGCCTGAAGTTCTACCAACCACCGAGAAGACTATGCTCAGCCTCCCTTTCACTTGCCCATACTACCCACATGTACAGATGCAGAAGTGGAGGATGCTCCTTCCCCCACATTGCAGCAAAACCTAGAACAGCCTCCCCATGCACTTCCGAACCATCACCTCACCTCCGGAATTCTGAATGGCCCTCAAGACCTGGCTTTTCGAATAAACATCCGGGGCCTGCAACCGCCTGGATACCCTATCGAGTGATTAGCTGCGATTTATAAATCCTGATTGATTGATTGACAGTAAATTGGATTAAAAGGGAGACAATATTCTAAATATTTTAACATTTACATTTTTTTAAATATTTGACCATCCAATTATCTGAATAAGATATGGCTAATAATTTCACTTTGCAGGAAATTATAAGCACTGAACACTTGTCACAGAAGGAGCTTGTGACAGTATCCTCATCTAAGGATGGCTGTATGTCTCTAATGAGTAAAACAACACTCTGTTTAGAAAAAGGTCATATCATACTGCTGATTGGATGGATACACCATAGAGAGAACGTGAAAGTCAATACACTTTGGAACTGACTGCAATGGATGAATGTAATAGTAGGGGATATTTGGGGGCATATTTATCATGCAGTTGCGTCACCCTTGTGCCACGCAATGATGTACATGGGTGATGCAACTAACAAATAAAATGTATCAAGCCATGCAAGGCCACCTTGTGGGCCCTGCGCGGCTTCATAAAACTAGAGTTAATCACTGTGTTGCGTTACTGTGTCCCAGGGAGGTATTCCATGGGCAGAGCGTGGATGTTCCCAATCGTCCACCCATGGATTTTGACACATTCCCAGATTTAACATTAATGGTAGCCCTGGGGGATCACGGACATAATATCGACAGTCAGAATATCGAGGTACAAAAATATCAACACAAAAATATCGATGTCCAGAATATCGAAGTCCTATCTACATAATGGTAAGAACAAAAATATCTAAAAAAAATATCGTTGTCAAAAATATCGTTGTTAAAAATATTGTTTTTTTAAATGTTTAAAAATCATGTAAAATAAAGTAAATAATACATATAATTAAAAGAAACTGTAGTGTGGTTTGTGGCCTCATTGTCTACATTGCTAAGTTAGCTTAGGCCTGGCTGCCATGATGCCTTTTTTGCACACGTTACTCTGTGACTTTGTTTTTCCAGACTCTGCTTGTGCCCGGCTATATTAGAAGTGTCTGCCTTTTTGCCTTTCACCTTTTCTCCTGTTCCCTGTGGGTTTCGTCTGCACACCATGTACAATATCGAAAAACAACGTCCCTTGTTATTGCTGATCTGGTCAGCCCCTCGCACTTAGACATAACACGAAATACAGCTGCACTGGAGAAATTTGTGTGCTTTTAATATTGTGATCTCCCTGTTGGTGGCACTCGGAGAAAAACCTTTCCAGAGAGAAGAGCTGTGCTTGTCTGATGATGTAAACCTTGCATCTAGATATTGAGGTATGAGGGTCCGCCTGACAAAGCCCAGAGGTCTTCTATTTTTATAATAAACTAGTTAATAGCACGGGGAGGGTGGTAAGGCCATATAGCCCTATATATAAAATGCTGTCCCCGTTTGTATTCTATGGAATTCTAACTATGCTTCTTATTTTATCATTATGCATTATGCTGAGAGTACTGGCACGTGTACTGTATCTTAGAGCACTATAGTTGAAATAAACATTTTAAACTATACTGTGTCTCTTATTACGCACGCTGTGGACAAGTATGAGTGAGTTATGAAAGAGTGTTCTTGCTCCCGCGAGTCCTGAGAGAGACCGTGTTCTGGGTTTGTCTAAACATTGGTAGCTTCGCTGCGAATGAGACGCTAAAGCTAGTCGGATTGGGATTGTGGGTACCAAGGTGCATGGTTGGTTCACCACTATACTCCGAGGTCCTATTATCTTGTGCATGGCTCTGTATATGTGCAGAATCCCTACAACATGGTGCCACCAACGTGGTGGGCTTCTTATCTGCGAGACGCTTGAGTAGTGCTTGTGCTTGTCCACAACACCCTTCGCATACGCTTCCGGAAACGTGATACCTCCTATATTGATGTTTTTATAGGTTCTTTCAAGCTTGAAGTTATTAAAAGGTGTTTATGTTAACCCTATATTGTGCTGCCTCACATTAGGTTGTCGATCATTTCTGGTCTTAATGGCAGATGTAAAAATACCGGCACATAGCCGCGCTGCGCTCTGGGCTCATTTATTGGCTTATGGAGTGCCTGACGCAGGTGTTGCTCTCATCTTTGTGGTGCAGGCTGACCCGGCTCACCACTTTGAGGTGTTTTACTCTTGGGTCACTTTTCCGGCAGTGGAAGGAGCGGATAATTTGTTTCATGTGTACGCTCCCACTGCCCTACCCAATGCTTATCGGCCTTATCAGGCTCCTGAAGTACCACTTACGGCATGGCAACACCGTATTTGGTTTAATGGCGCCCTCCCACATCCGGTCACTCCGGTTCGTTTAGGCCCCTTATCAATAGACGGGGCCACTTGGCCAGTCTTGGCCGGGTATACCCCACATCCGCGTTATTTGACGCCTGCGGTTGATGAACTGCGCGCGATGCATACGTCTTTAATCCGTGTGCACAGAGCTTTAGTACAATATGTTACAGGCAACATCCAGGGAGCCCCTCCTGGAGTTGCGGTGCATCTGGCTGGACCGGGCGGTGTAACCATAAGTCCTGTCATGGTTAATTCGGTGATGGGCAAGCGCCCACAAAATAAAAATGATTTGCCTTTTTGGCTTGCAGAAAAATTTGACCAGCTGGAGGCTGTTTTTCCAAATACTTCTCCTGTGGAAAAACACAGGATTTTAATGATTAGTTTGCCGAAAGACTTAATTCCCGAGTTAGCAGAATGCAACAACTGGGCCAAGGTATTCGCAGCAGTATATGCGAAGTGTTTCGGCACCCCTTCCATAACAGTACTCCCCTCTGTAATTAAACGAGTGCAGGATGAACATGGCCCTGAAGCGGCTGTGGAATTAGGGATGAGACTGGTGGGAGTGTTCGAGGTAGTGGCTGATCTAATCCTTGCGAACGTCAAGGGTGACGCAGTCAACTTTCAAGTCGCTAATGCTTTGGCTTTGGTCCCAGAGCCGGACAAGCCACGCGAATTACCGAAAATTATTGCACAGGCTTATAAAACCATTGGCCGCAATAGTCTGGGAGTTAAGCCTTTTGCTAAAACGCAAACTCAATCACAGCCACAACCAAAAACTCAGTCTGAGAAAGATGAGAAACCGTTCTTTACTAAAAAGAGCTGGAGGTTGAAAAAACAGGGTAAGCAACAATCAAAAACGGGGTCGCGTGCCGCATCCCCGGTTTCCATATCTTCTGAACGCACTTATGATTTGCGGGACCGAGCGAGAATTAAATCTCCAGATAGATTTCAAGTCCCTGACCCGCGTTCTCCTCGTTCTCCACAGGCACCATCGACCTCCCAGACTGGTGGAGGAGATCGCCAGGATAGAGGCAGGGGTCGTGAGGCCCCACAGGGACGAGACCAACCTCGACAACCAGTCCGAGGGAAACCAGAAGAATTTCCACGTTCTCGCCCACAGTTGCAGAAGAAAAAAGTTGCAGCTTTAACAGCGAGGTATGCCACAGACGGTGAGAACGAGACTCCTGAATTGGACGTGGGCAGGGACGCTACTAGACAGCGTCGCGGAAGTTACCATAGTGCGGGAGGCACAACGTCCTCATGTGGAGGTGACAGCAACAGACACATTCATTACTGTCGAGACAGCTGACACCCGAGTGGCACCAGTTCCTAAGTGAGTAAAAGAAAGAAAGAAGAATAATTGGCCACCCTATTAGGGGAATAGTCAAACTGAAGTTTATCTCCAAAAGAGAGTGAGGTGCACGTGAATGGGGAAGGTGTCTCCTTTCTGTTCTTGTGCCCTCACACACCTTACGAGTGTAAAGCATCATCATCGGGCTATGCTCCTCGTGGGGGTGGCGCTGCAGTCCCTCACAGGCCCTACAAGAGGGCTCTCTGTTGGAGATCTTTTCAGGAGATGCCGCAATTGTGCATGTGGGTGTGTGGGAAAAAGGTGATGTGGTGAGTAAGTGATTTAAAATTACCTGGTAGTTACCCAGAGGTTTAATGGGGAGTACTCCAGGTAAGTTAAAAATAGGGCAGGGTTGTAGAGCCTCCTCAAATAAATAAAGGGAGGGATGAATTTGTTCCCACCGCTCTCAACCCGCAAAAATAGTATGTGAAAATTAAGAATGTGAGATGGTCGACATGTTTCGCGCAATCTGTCGGTCCCTAATGGATCCCTGTGCGCTTCTTCAGGACCGTAAGAAAAGGATTGTATAGAGATATAGAAGGAAATGGGTTTCAGGGAAGAGACACCCTATAAACCCACCATACCTATCTTGAGATCTAGGGGACGTCACAGCGTCCGAGACACATCTTATTCGTGTGCTCGAGCTTATAAACCCTCCTCGTAGTAGAGTCAGGCCACATCGGCTGGTCGTGCAAATGCGGGGTGACAAGGTGGATCACCCCAATCTGGCGAATGTGCAACCTAACAGTCTGCCTTCGAGCGCTCCTATATATCTCTATACAATCCTTTTCTTACGGTCCTGAAGAAGCGCACAGGGATCCATTAGGGACCGACAGATTGCGCGAAACATGTCGACCATCTCACATTCTTAATTTTCACATACTATTTTTGCGGGTTGAGAGCGGTGGGAACTAATTCATCCCTCCCTTTATTTATTTGAGGAGGTTCTACAACCCTGCCCTATTTTTAACTTACCTGGAGTACTCCCCATTAAACCTCTGGGTAACTACCAGGTAATTTTAAATCACTTACTCACCACATCACCTTTTTCCCACACACCCACATGCACAATTGCGGCATCTCCTGAAAAGATCTCCAACAGAGAGCCCTCTTGTAGGGCCCGTGAGGGACTGCAGCGCCACCCCCACGAGGAGCATAGCCCGATGATGATCCTTTACACTCGTAAGGGTGTGTGAGGGCACAAGAACAGAAAGGAGACCCCTCCCCATTCACGTGCACCTCACTCTCTTTTGGAGATAAACTTCAGTTTGACTATTCCCCTAATAGGGTGGCCAATTATTCTTCTTTCTTTCTTTTACTCACTTAGGAACTGATACCATTCTAGGTTTACAAGTTGTTCTCGGGAGCATTGGTACAGGACCTATACTTTTTTCTAACTAGCTCCCAGTCCCTTCTCTTTATTGTGTTGATAACCCGAGTGGCACCCCCTGACAGACTATTTAATATTGTCATTCAAATAGAAGGTGACATTGAGCGTGTTATTAAAGGGATTTTTGGGGAGTATCTGACCTCTTCCTACGATATTTTGTTGGCAGAGGCGGATTGGGTGCCCCCATTCGTACTTGCTGCTCGTAAAGGGGAGGAGGTAATCCTTCTGAGCTTTTCTCGTCATGTCCCTAGGGACAAAGCGGAGGCTCTCGCAGCTGAATGAGCTGGGGAACTGGCTCCAGCACTATACCGTAACCACGTGGGCTGGGATGAGGATTCTCCCCCCCATGACATACCCTTGCGGTCCCTGCCACAGCCCCAACCCCAATATCCCATCCGGCGGGAAGCTAAAGGTCCCGTTTCTGACATTCTGACACAGAATATCAAGGAGTAATTGAAACATGCGTATCACCAATGAATAATCCCCTTTTTGCAGTTTCTAAACCCGATGGATCGTACCGCCTAGTTTTGGATTACCGGCATTTGAACTCTCATTGTCGGACCTTTGCGGTACAAAATACCCACAGTTCTGTGCTTGTAGACAGTCTTGTTCGTAAAAAATATAAAACGACACTTGACCTATCCAATGGATTTTACACGCACAATTTATCCCCGGAGTGCAGTCAATGGAGCGCTTTCACTTCCGGTGGAAAACAGGTTAAATTTCGGTGTTTGCCCATGGGCTACGAGAACAGCCCGGGTGTCTTCGCCGCCCGTGTTGTCTCTTTGTTGGACAACATAGACCCAGATGCGTGTTCGTACGTCGACGACATCTATCTGACAGACAACGAATTATGGCCGCATCTTTCGTGTGTGGACCGCATTATTCTTGAATTTGCGGTCTTAGGATACAAATTTAATTTTGCCAAATCACACATCGCTGAATTCACCTATGGGCTATGAGCTCAACAATGAAGGTAGGGGCTTAGCTCCCCATTTCTTGGAGAAGTGCGCACTTTTGCACCCTCCAACCACCCTGAAGAAGCTTCAGTCATTACTGGGATTTCTAAACTTCGGGCGTACTTACATTCCCGAGTATGCCCAGCGTATCAAGCCTATATATGCCTTGATACAGCCCAACTTTTCGAAGTCATGCTGGCTTCCTGAGCATTCCTCTATACTGCACTCTTTGCAGTCTGATCTACTTGAATCTAATTTCTTGTTGACTCGTGATAACCACACAAACCTGGTGATTAGAATTGTGCCAGGGGCAGTGGGTTTCACGTACTTAACCTTTAATGAAGGTGACACAGTACTGATTGCATACAAGTCACATCTTTACACTTCAGCGGAGTTGCGCTTTTCCTCTGTGGAGAAAGTTTTGACTGCAGTGCAAATGGCGATTCTGAAAGAACGCGCGCTGGCACAGGGAAAACACATTTTGGTGGTAACACCATATCCTGCCCTTGAGGCAGTGACGAAGGCAGGTGTCCCGAACTCTAAGGCTTTGCACCCCCATTGGATACAATGCGCTACATCTTTGACGTCCCCGGATGTCACTTTTATCTTTGATTCCTCTCTTCAGACACAGGAGTTCTTACAGTATGAATTTTTTCATCCTCCTCCTTCTCTGTCTTTGCTGCCGCTCGAGGAGTACAAGTGTATTATTTACACCAATGGTTCGGCACAACCGGCCACGGGTTCTAAGCATGCTTATTCCGCAGCCTGTGATATCGTTGCAGGTACTATGGTGAACGGAGAGTTCAAGTCAAGTGTAGTGCACACACAGGCACTAGGAGACAGTACTGCACAATTGGCCGAGCTGCGTGCTTTGGTGCTCGCACTTGAGTTCGCGAATCCAGACGTGACTACACTTATTGTATGCGATTCTTACTACTGTGTTCAATCCTTCAATGACAACTTATTCTTTTGGTCGCAAAACGACTATAGAGATGCTAAAGGCAGCACAATTAAGCATAAAATGCTTTGGGTTCGAGTGGCAGATCTTAAACAACGTTTGCCTCTCACACAGGTGATACACACCCTTGGCCACCAGCGTGTGGGCGCACACGCGGTAGGTAACGGTTTGGCAGATGAAGCTGCCAAATCAGCAGTAGACACGTGCTCAGTAGCAGCAGTTACAAGATCCATGACTAAAATAGATAATGAGATTTTGGCAGCTATTGCTGCAACAAAGGAAGGTGCTAATTACCCACGGGGTTTTCCTTCCAAGTACTCTTATCAATTAAGTCCCGAACAGGTTCCTTACGTAAGAATTCCAGACGTTGGTGATCGGCTGATTCCCAACGCGGACCGCAGACCTTCCTTGATAACGGCCGCACACGAAGTCTTGGCTTCGGCCCATGCTGGAGTATCTGCCACTGTTTCCATCTTGCAGCAACGTTACTGGTGGCGTGGCTTATATAAACAGACCCATACTTATGTGCTTTCTTGTGACGTTTGTCAACAAATTAAGCCTTCGACGGTTACACGACCACCACAAACACAGCTCTGCATTTCTAACAAACCTTTTGGGTGTGTTTACCTGGATCACTGCGGTCCATTTTCTTCTGACACTGCATATAAATACATCTTAGTTGCAGTGGATTCGTGCACACGTTTCATCTGGGTTTGGCCACAACGGAGTGCTGACGCTTGAAATGTCATAAGAGATTTGCGTGTCTTTGTGGGAATTTTTGCCTGTGGCACCTTCCATTCCGACCAAGGTCCAGCGTTCGCCTCTAAGGCGTACAAGGACGCAATGGGGTCACTGGGGGTACGGGTGCAATTTTCGTCTCCATATAGACCTGAGGGTAATTCGATTGTGGAGCGAATGAACCGTGACTTAAAGCAATCCTTGACAGCTAGAGTCTTAGGTACTGGCAGGAACTGGCTGGCCCACTTGTATAGCGTACAACGTGCACTTAATAATCTCCCTAGAAGATCTCTGGGTGGGCGGACCCCATACGAAATGCTCTTTGGCATCCAAATGTTTGTGCCAGACCTTGATGGTCTAGACATGGCGGCGAATACCGCAATATTTGACGTAGATAATCATTCTACTATGTTGCAGGACTTACAAGTGACCCGTGACAAACTTGCTAACGAACACTTGCCTTCAGCCACTGACGCTGCGCTGCAGATTCCGGTTGCCGGCTGGCTTCCGAAGGTTGGAGATCTGGTCCGAGAGAAGGTGGAGAACAAAAAAGAATTTGGCCCCTCTTATCGTGCACCGGTTCCAGTCCTTGGCTTGAAGGGTACTCGTACAGCCATCTTACCACCACTTCCTGGTCGCAAGGACAACAGATACATCTCAGTGGACAATGTCAAGCTACAACATCTGGCCGATCCTGAATAGCGTAACACCTGCGGTCTCTTGTCCAGCCATTTCTAGGACTCCTGTTTGTGGCCCTCCAGCCTACACGGACACTGATGTTGCCATTGAGATGGTCGCTTTGCCTGATCGCCTGCTCGACTTCCCGGCTTCCTCCTGCAACGAGGAGACCGAGTATGCATACCCCGCCAACGAGTCGGTGGCTCATTTACCAACAACACCACTGAGCCCAACTCGTTTTTTCTTTGATTCGGCTTCCACCTCACCACTTATCCCGTCCAGCTTCAGTATTTTTGTATCCTGGTTCAGAGACAATTTTTTGGTCCCTCCCTGGACATACATCTGGTTGGTACTATGCCTAATTTTTGTGTTCATGTCCGTTGGCTTTGTGACAGTTTTTTTCTTACTAATCAACGGTCACTATTTACCAGAACGCTCTGCGGTGAACAGTGTCGCTGGAACTTTGGCTCCGCATTCTTCCTCTCACATCATGAAGCGTGACCACACATTAGTGAACATTTCTGCTTTCCCAGTCGCTGATGGCATCGTATGGGATGCAGTAAATTTCCAAATTCATGGACCAACCGAGATTATTAATGTACCGAATGTCCTTCGTGTTTCAATGGGTGATGTCGTTAAAAGTAATATTCATTCTGACGATTGGGATGTGCATGCCGTTGAATCATTATTTTCTGATTTGAAATATTATGCTGCTTTTAATGCTGAAGATTTGTATTTAAATTCTGCAAGTTATGCTGACTTATATTGTTACCAGCATTGGGGCAACCACTTTCTCCATAAACCAAGTGCTCTTCGAGGTCCTTTTAATTACACCCAATGGGAACATTGTCTGACCCCTTTGCAAGGTAGCTCCCAAACTCTTAGAAGTAAATTTACTTACTTTACAGACTTTGATAGATCAAACCCTGGGTCCTATTATTTTAAATTGAACACTCCGTCCGCTCAGAAGATCATGTTGAACCACAACAAATTTCTATATTCGGGTTCCTTCTTGAACGCATTAGCAGTGGGTGGTTATGAGCACTGGCTGAATACCATTGACTTAAAATCTATTTGCGGCACCAAATCATGGCAGGTACGCGGCACAGAAGCCTTACACCGTGCTTGCCTCATCCCGGCCCAAATTTTGTTTTTAAATCGTACGATCTATCAAACAACCTGTTGGGGTTTGGCTACTTCTAAACAATTGAATGCACCCTCCATTCCCGTATTGTCTTCCACTCCCAACGACAGCTTGCGTTTTAATATTTCCCCTGCCAATTTGCAAGCTTTGTTTCAAAACAATTTGTTTAATACCTCTACGATTGTTCAGTCACCCTGGTTGGCTTGGCCCATAGCATCAAATGCCTGCCAACTGCATTTTCATGACTCAGCTCCTGGTTACAAACAGGATACACCAGATCCGAGGTTTTCTGACTCTCGTACTGTTACAACATATTCTGTTGGTAAATTGTGTAAACAGTGGTTGCAGCACTCTTCATTGGATTCTGTAAAACAACATTTATCCCTCCTATCAGGCAACGTTGATCTGTCCGATTTTATTCTGGGGCCTCGTGGTCCTCGACCTAAGAGATTCATTTATGAAACTTACAATGAACTCTGGAAGCTTTCGCAAATTGAAGCTGCTTCCCGTCTCCGGGAAATCGATCAAGCAAATCTAGAAAAAGTGCTTGCTGTTGTTGACAATAGTATTAATACCCTGTCTTCCCGCATTTACACATTAGAGAATATTGTTTCCTCTGTTGTTGATATTGTACAAGATGATGTGTCTGTGTTATATCATGGTCAAAATCAATTGCGTTCAGTAATGCAGTTTGCATGGACTTTGCAAACACTAAAAATGGGTAAAGTTCCTTGGCATTTTTTAAACACTACTGCCTTATTCTTGCCGTTTAATTTAACTGAAAAACAGCAATTCATGTCCATGAAAGATGCAACATACACTCTCTTACATATCGAGAAGATAGAACCGTTACCATTCTCTGTGGCGGAGTTGGACTCTGCAGTGTGGCTAGTTCACGGGGTTATCGCTTTGCCTTTTTCTTTATTTGAATTCAGTTCCTGCATGAAACATTATCCTGTTGGCCGTTTTCAGCCTTTAGGCAGTGCCTTCTTGCATGAACTTTGGTCCCTGCCTTTCATGTATAGATGCCTTAGGGACGGAAAATACGTTTTTCTCACAGGGGAGTCTTGCGATTCTACAGTGGGTCATTCACTAATTTGTAAAAACATTAAATTGCACAGGGCTTGTAATGTTTCGGCTCCGAATCTTGCAAGCGTTTTGAAAGGCATTCCGGCTCCTGTTATATCACCTACTTTCAATGTGCTTGCAAATGGTAGCTATCTGCTTCTGAATAATCAAGACTGCTGTGGTATGCAGGCAGGCATTCCCTATATTGTAACGGTTTCCCACCGTGTAGTGTGCTGTAAAAAGGTGCTTTTTCCACCCCCGCAGGACATGATAGATAGTTCCATTTGGCCTTCCATTCCGACTTTGAGGGCGGATTTCAATAAATTGAGCAGAATAAAGGTGCTATTATTGAACCAGGAGGTTATGCTCACATCCGCACGGGAGACCTTCATTCTCCAGGTGGCTAGTACCCACAGTGAGATACAGGCCCTTTTAAACACAAACCTCCCACAACATTTCGGTGAGCTGATTCACCGTGTTTTCAATGCATCTAACACCAAAGGTCTTGTGCACTTTTTTAAAGTTGTGGGCTCTGGCCTTGTTACCTCCTTTCAAACTATATTTGGTGTAATTCCGGCTTTTATTCATTCTATTTTTTCCAGCGTCTTTGGCAGCTTCCCGTTGCTCCTAGCCTTAGCTGCTGGTATATTACTTTTGGTTTGTTTGCTGCGAAATGGCTGCACTTCCTGGGGACCTACTCAACCAAGGTCGACTCCGGATGCTCCGTGAACGCATGCTTCTTGGCTTCGGCATCCTTCTGTTAGCGACACTCAGTGTGTCCTACAGACTTTCTTTTCGCTTTGCGTATTTCACTTCCGTGCAACCTGTGATGTCTTGTTTACGATGTCCTTTCTCTTGGCCCTTGGATTTTTGCCTCTCCAATGCGTCTCTGTCGGACCCGGATTTTGGCCAGTTGATGGGTCCCTTAGAGGCCCATTAATGAGCCTGTTCCGGAGCTGGCTTTATGGCGCGTGCGGCTGCACATGGAATATTGGCGCAATGGGATATCTGGGCGGCTGCCCAGAATCTCCTACGACAAAGTTATGTAGAGTATCACGCAAGTTGTCCCGCATTGCTGATCACTGCTCCCTATTATGAGGAACATAAATGCAGTTTTGAATTGTTGAACTGGATGGCGTCTCTTTTTTCAGACGATACCAATGATGTCCTCTTGGAAGGTGTGGCAGTATTCTGCACCTACACTCTATTGGATTAGGGACCTTCACTTTCAGCGAATTGCATTTCTGGATTTTTTCTTTTTTTGGTGCCCTGCTTTCTGGCCCCGTGTGGAAATTTTTATCATGGATTTTTTTTCCCTCGTTCCCTGTCCTTCGTGGGGACTTTTCGTGAATAGACGTTTACATTCTGCTCCATCTATTTGAACTCTGTTTTCGTCCTATGTCTTGGCCTATGGACTGACCAGGGGAGGGTGTAGTGTGGTTTGTGGCCTCATTGTCTACATTGCTAAGTTAGCTTAGGCCTGGCTGCCATGATGCCTTTTTTGCACACGTTACTCTGTGACTTTGTTTTTCCAGACTCTGCTTGTGCCCGGCTATATTAGAACTGTCTAGCTTTTTGCCTTTCACCTTTTCTCCTGTTCCCTGTGGGTTTCGTCTGCACACCACGTACAAGGTCGAAAAACAACGTCCCTTGTTATTGCTGATCTGGTCAGCCCCTTGCACTTAGACATAACATGAAATACAGCTGCACTGGAGAAATTCGTGTGCTTTTAATATTGTGATCTCCCTGATGGTGGCACTTGGAGAAAAACATTTCCAGAGAGAAGAGCTGTGCTTGTCTGATGATGTAAACCTTGCATCTAGATATTGAGGTATGAGGGTCTGCCTGACAAAGCCCAGAGGTCTTCTATTTTTATAATAAACTAGTTAATAGCACGGGGAGGGTGGTAAGGCCATATAGCCCTATATCCACTGTCTTTATAAAATGCTGTCCCCGTGTGTATTCTATGGAATTGTAACTATGCTTCTTATTTTATCATTATGCATTATGCTGATAGTACTGGCACGTGTACTGTATCTTAGAGCACTATAGTTGAAATAAACATTTTAAACTATACTGTGTCTCTTATTACGCACGTTGTGGACAAGTATGAGTGAGTTATGAAAGAGTGTTCTTGCTCCCGCGAGTCCTGAGAGAAACCGTGTTCTGGGTTTGTCTAAACATTGGTAGCTTTGCTGCGAATGAGACGCTAAACTAGTCGGATTGGGATTGTGGGTACTAAGGTGCATGGTTGGTTCACCACTGTACTCCGAGGTCCTATTATCCTGTGCATAGCTCTGTATATGTGCAGAATCCCTACAACAAAACATAGTTAAAACATTTTTTAAATGTTTAAAATTATAACTAATACATATAATGTAAAAATACATTAAACATATATATGTATAAAATACAATATATATACTTACTTAATAATATTTATAAATAATTATTTTAATAACATAAATAGTTAAGAAACATATTAAAAATGATAAATACATATATATACACATACACCAATAATATAAATAAAAATATATATAACAAATTAAAAAATTTGAATATTTTTAATCTTTTTAAAATACATTATACACTACATTAACTAAAACAGTAGAGAAAATATTGGATAGCAGAGGGGATACAATTACTATTCCTACTCCAGAGAGTGCAACAGTAGGGAAAGTGTTGGATAGCGTAGGGGTAAAATTACTATTCCCACTCCAGTGAGTGCAACAGTAGGGAAAGTGTTGGATAGCGTAGGGGTAAAAATTACTATTCCCACTCCTGTGAGTGCAACAGTAGGGAAAGTGTTGGACAGCGTAGGGGAAAAAAATACTATTCCCACTCCAGAGAGTGTAACAGTAGGGAAAGTGTTGGATAGCGTAGGGGTAAAAATTACTATTCCCACTCCAGAGAGTGCAACAGTAGGGAAAGTGTTGGATAGCGAAGGGGTAAAAATTACTATTCCCACTCCAGAGAGTACAACAGTAGGGAAAGTGTTGGATAGCGAAGGGGTAAAAATTACTATTCCCACTCCGGAGAGTGCAACAGTAGGAAAGTGTTGCATAGCGTAGGGGTAAAAATTACTATTCCCACTCCGTAGAGTGCAACAGTAGGGAAAGTGTTGGATAGCGTAGGGGTAAAAATTACTATTCCCACTCCAGAGAGTGCAACAGTAGGGAAAGTTTTGGATTAGCGAAGGGGTAAAAATTTCTATTCCAACTCCAGTGAGTGCAACAGTAGGGAAAGTGTTGGATAGCGTAGGGGTAAAAATTACTATTCCCACTCCAGAGAGTGCAACAGTAGGGAAAGTGTTGGATAGCGTAGGGGTAAAAATTACTATTCCCACACCAGAGAGTGCAACAGTATGGAAAGTGTTGGATAGTGTAGGGGTTAAAATTACTATTCCCACTCCAGAGAGTGCAACAGTAGGGAAAGTGTTGGATAGCGTAGGGGTAAAAATTACTATTCCCACTCCAGAGAGTGCAACAGTAGGGAAAGTGTTGGATAGCGTAAGGGTAAAAATTACTATTCCCACTCCAGAGAGTGTAACTGTAGGGAAAGTGTTGGATAGCAGTGGGTTAAAATTAACATACTTATCAATTAAATAATTATTTTAATTAAATAACCAATTAATAATTAATTAATAATAAATTATTTATAAATAATAACAAATACAAATTAATAATTACTTCATTATAATTAAATTACTTCCCACTCTATTCCCCTATAAACCCACAACCTGCTCCTAAACAAAATAACACAATTAATATAATTATCAATTAATCAATTAATAAAAATTAATTACCAATTAATAATTAATTAACATCACATTCATTATCATTATCAATAAATAAAAATTAATAATTACTGTATTATAATTAAATTACTTCCCACCCTATTCCCCTATAAACCCACAACCCGCTACAGAACTAAAACACAAAATGTAATTAAAAATAATTATTAATTTCTAAAAATTATTATTAAATTTACTATAATTAAATTACTTCCCACCCTATTTCCCTATAAACCCACAACCCGCTAACGAACTAAAACGCAAAATTTTCTTAAAATTTTTTTTTTTTTTTTAAATGTAATACATATATTTAAAAAACAAATACAATACTTAACAAAAAATATAGAACAGATACATTTAAAATACATACTAAAATGCATAACACTAATATAAACATCGATATTATTAACAACGATATTTTTACAAACGATATTACTGACTTCGATATTAACAAAAACGATATTTCTTACCTTCATGTCGATATTCTGGTCACCGATATTCTTGATGTCGATATTCAGTCCCTTCGATATTTCCAACTCAATATTTTTGTACTCCGAAAATAAAAACTCGATATTATGTCTGTGCACCGCCCTGAGATTGCGTTGAAATGCTACGCCTCCCCAGCTGAGGCAAAATAAGGAGAAATATCTTTAATTCTCCATATTTTTTTTCTCTTTCTATGTGTGCTGCATTCTGCATCACACATAGAAAGAGGAAAATGCCTCAGAGGATTTTTTTTGTGCAGGAAGGTGTCCCTTCCTGCACAAAAAATATCCTGCTTACAACGCAGGCACCATTGAACCATGATGCAAGACTGCCTGCGTTGTCACTAGCAGCACATTGTGTGCTAGCGCAGGGAGAAGATAGGAATGCACCATATAATATTAAATATAGTGCATTCCTGCCCTTTCCCTATCACGCAGCATAGCACAGCCCAGGAAGGTGGCTTGGTGGCTTTATTGCATGATTTATTGATAAATGTGCCCCTCAGTTTCTCAGAATAAGATGACACAATGTGCAGGTGGCAGTATTTTAGCTACTGCAGACTGTCACATCACAAATGGTGGCGATCTCAGTAAATGTAATTTGTATTTTGTATTGTTTGTATTTATTTATTATGCACTGAAGGTACTGGAAGAAACTCATGGCCCAATTAAGGAAGGTACACCAAGGTACAAACATTGGTAAATTAAACCTAAAGGATAGCAAGGTAATGGGGAAAAGGGAGTTGAGGATGCTATTTTATGTTAATCCATTTGTAGAGTGCAACAACTATCAAAAGGGTGTCCTGGCAGTATCAGAGAACAGAACCAACACATCAAGATAAGAAAGCAGCAATTTAAAAAGAAACCAGTAGCACTCTAGAGAGAAAGATCAAAGTGTACTAGTTCCTGTGGAGCTAAATCTTAAGTGACTTTCTAAAACAGAGCAAGAAAGGAATTTTCAGAAGGCTAACAGGAGGTTCCTTCCATAGTTTGACTACTTTTTACTTAGAAGGCTTTGCCTCCTGAACTGCTGCACATGATAACAGGTAGAACCCACAATTGAAGAAAACCAGCAATTGCCCTTTCGAAGAGTGTAAGCAGGATGTTGGAATATAATGATGCAAACTTTTTCATAAGTAGGCAGGGCCGATACCACAAACTCTTTCTAAACCATGACATGAATCCTACTCTTTTTTCAACCCGGAGCCAGTGCAAGGTTTTCCACACATCTAACAAGGAGAAATGGGGAAGACCAAGGGCCATTTTGGCAACTGCATTTTGTGTTCTCTGCAGTTTTCACATTTTCCCCCATCCATACCAAGATAAAAAGAATTAAAGCTCACTTGGATCACTACTCGATGCATATTCTTCAGAATAAAAGGCAAGGGGAAAATGCAGATTAGACTGAGGTAATATTGGGAGGGGATGGGTTAGTTGTTTGAAAACTACATCTTTGGTGTATATTTGAAGCTGATTAAAGTGAAGGGTTTTCTTCAGGACCTGCATAGCTCATTCCCAAATCCCCACCTGCCATGGGCAATCGTTTTCCACAAAGTTTGTTTCAGTGTCAGTGATGATGGCCAAACTTGGGTCTCAGGGTTAGCAGAGATTTCCAAGGATTATTATTTTTTTTTCTCCAAATCGTCCAACATCCAGGAGTAGAAGTAAACACATACTCCAAAACTGCTGAGCACTAATTTATTCAATAACAAAATCCTACACCTTTCGTCCACGTCTTTGCCTTACTCAGGGGTAGCTGGCATTACAAACAAATGTGTATAACAAGCCTTCACATATGGACATAAATGACAGTGCACTAAGTGCCACACCAAAGACGGAATAAATCTCTGCCATCTTGAGTTGGCATGTTTACAATAACTAGAAAGATTAACTGCACAAAATCAAACAGAAAAAGAATGTAAAACACTTTGAAAGCATAGAGTAAGAGAAAAGTTCATCTTCTTATTAGATAAAGCAACACAAATAGAGCAGAGTACATTCCCACACCATAGTGACATATAGTACTTTTACATACAGTCATCAACATGGTCAGCCGACTTGACTGGAGCCAAAACCAGTAATTATTCAAGTATTTAGTGAAATGCTAAGAAAAAAAGTGTGAAGAATTGTATCCAAAAATAAAGAGCAAGCTTGGGCAAGACTGGTATACAGTGGAAATAGTATACACTAGAACAATGTGGCCTAGCTCCGAATGAATCACTATCATAATGTTGAATCCTTCTGGTCATTTTATAAATAGAATAGTACAGCTTGCAGTGTGCCCTCATAGACAATGCAGTGGCCTGCAGACATTTTCTGAATGCTAGATCAATGTCCTACCTTCTCCATAATAAGATGCTACTTGAAATTGTATACTTTTGTTTGACTGACAAACTGTACAAACAACTACACAGTATGTGTGATGGGAACCTGCTTTGCCCCAAGCTACACTAACTGATTTATGGGCTGGTGGGAGAAGGAGGTCCTTTGTACTACTGATGCTTATATGGAACATGTCATGCTAACAATCAGGTTCATAGACAATATGTTTCTCATTTGGAAATGCTCTGTGAGTGCGGTAGAAAGAGTTTTAGAGACTCTTAATGTGAATCATTGCAGTCTACACGTCACTGGTGTCATTTGTGAGAAGAGTGTTGAATTCTTGGATACCACAGTAGATGTGAATGGAGAGAGGGTTATGACTACCCTATATAGAAACCAACAACAAGGGATCAGTCTCCTTCATGCCAATACTAGTCACCCACCAAATATATCACAGAATATTCCCTTTGTTCAACTTTTGAGAGCAAAGAGGAACTGTAGTACAGAAGAGGGCTTCCTTAAAGAACAGGATATCATGATAGGAAGATTCAAAGAAAGAAGTTAATCTGATTTTACACTTGAAGAGGCAATGGTGTGTGTTATAGAATTGAGCGTGGATGAGCTGCTGACCATGACTAGGAAGAAAGATACAACAGATGGGAAGCTGTGGTTAATTACCACTCACAATGACAGAGCGAGTGACATCAAAATAATTCTTGGCAAACATTGGTCCAATTTGATGACTGATCCTGTAGTTATGAAATGAATTTCGCACTATCCAAGGATTACCTTCCTTAGGAGTGGGACCCTGAGGGATAAACTCAGTAGAAACTATGCTTCTAGTGGATCTAATTGAACCTTCTTGGCCCAGAAAATCTTTTTTAGAAATAAACAATGCACAGCCTTAAGTTCAGTCGTGATATCAGTGAATTTGACAAACCTATGGGGGGAATAGAAAGATTGCTAAATATTTGAGCCTTAGGTCTGATTATGTGGTGTACATTTTAGTGTGCCCTTGTGTGAAAAGATATATTGCAACACTATCCATCCTGACTCAAAAAGGGTGTTAAAGCATACAAGAGTAATTCAGAACAAAGCTTGCCACTATTCTATTGTTAGGCATTTCTCTACAGAATACAATAGTGACAGGAATCTACTTGCATTAAGTGCTAAAGACAGGATCCCACCCGTATGAAGAGGGGAGGAAATAGGGAGTTGTCTCATAAAAGATCGCTACCCATGGCTATGGTCGAGATGCAGCCAAAAGACGTAGGGTTTCCTTGCTGACTAGATCAGTGTACAGCAGTTCTTGAGTGCTGTTTGCTTCTATTCCAGGATGGTGGATGCTTGATGGCTACATGGGAGTACCTTGCACCCCACCATGCACAGTCTGTGGTATTATTATTTGAGTGGATACTTTATTTAGGGGCCGATTCCGATTTCGGCCGGAAGGGCACCGAACGATGGTCGGAGCCCTTCCGACCGAATCGGAACGTGCCGGCCGGATTCCTTTCTGACCGAGCCATTCCGATGGGCTCGGTCGGAAGGAATCCGACTCGATTTCCAGATGGCTTACGACGGGTTCGGAGAGCCCGTCCGCCGTCCGGAAATCCTTCAGTACTCCCCGGCCACCTCTTCACGACCGAGGGAGTACGATGGCAGTATTCACTGCCTTTTCGTGCCGGTCTTTCCGGCACGAAAAGGCAGTCGGTAACTGTCTTTGGGGGCCCCCAGTAGGGCCCCCATGGGTGCGAGGCCCGCCGAATGGCAGCCTGGGGGCACCTATGGTGCCCCTCTGTTGATCCCTGCACCCGGTGGCATGCACCTTGGGGTGCCGGCCACAGGGTGCAGGGATGAACTGCACCCCTGCTTTTCACAATGCAAGCATGCACTCCGCTCGGAATGCATGCTCCCATTGTGCAGTATACGAGTGCGACCGAACAGGGTTCGGTCGCATCGTACTTGCAGGGCCGTAACCGACGACAGCAGGTCGGTCGGTTACGGCTCCTGGACGATGTCGGACGGACCTGAGTCCGTCCGACATCGGAATCGGCCCCTAAGTGTTTAATTTTGTGCATTTGATTTTGGATTCATTTTTTTCTTTTTCAAATATTAGTACTTTTTGGGGAATTAATGAACAGCTGCATAAATGTGAGTTACATTTTATTTTCATTTTTTATTTGTGGAATATGTTTATGTGCTTTAATGTTGTTTTAACAATTATAATATTTTACAATGAAATAAGCATTGTATTTATGTATATTTTTGCACCCATGTGATTTTTTTAAAGTTGTTTGTCTAGTATTTATTTATTTATTTATTTATAGGTATTTAATTTTGCAATTTTAAAAGTTCAGCTTGTGTGGATTTTGTTCATGGTTCAGTATATATTGTAAACTGATTGGCAAAAATTATTTTAATATATTTGAAATTAAATTCATTTAAAAAATATGTTTGGGTTGTTCGGAATTATACTTTGTATTTAGTTTGTTAGTTGGACATTTTAAAGTAATGTTCTTGCTAAGGAGTCTAGATTAGGTCCGGGCGGTAAATTCCACTCCGCTCGAGGAGTTTGCAGAGTTTTTCCCACTCTGTGCACCTTGTACAGCGCGAGTTCCAAAAAACTCAGCTTAGCGCCGCGGAGCAGAGTTTTTCCTCTCTTGCGGCCTGTGTTTAGGTGGCGAACCCAAGCGAGGAAAATCCAACGCTAGACTACCTCTCTGCGAGATTTCTCAATGCGGCCGGTCACAGCAGGTCGCTACCACTCGCATTGAGAAACCTGCTGCTCGCGTTGAGGAAGCTGCTGCTCGAGTAGGACATCTACTTGAGTGGTAGAAAGAAGATGCACACTCTTGTGCTGCACCTGATGCAGTTCGTGCTGATTTTACAGCTCCGGGACAAATGCCCGGCGATAAAAATCCGCGCACAGCACGACTTACCTCACTCCACTGCTTGTGGCAATACGCAGAGCGCAACAGAGATTTTTTTGTCACTTTGCGGACTTTCGAGAAGTGGTATTCCATGAACTCTGCTCAGGCCTAGTCTAGATATGGTAGTCCTTGGATGTTGGATTGTAATAGTTTGTGCATTTCTTCTGTTTGTTTTGATATTGTCGGCTTTATGTGGGTAATAAATAGTTTTATTCTTATTTGTTGGTAGCTTTGCTGTTTGTTAAATAGTTCTAAAATATGGAAGTGTTTGGGGTGTGTTTGTCCTAATGCACTTTGAAATGAATTATACCACCCTTCCGCTAATGAATTTTTGCTTGTTATTAAATGGTGCTATCATATACATTCCACCATGGTATATGATACTTGGGCTGACAGGAATGTTGCAGTCTGCCAACCAAAGAATCATCAAAATGGTACATTATACGGGGTAATTGGTGTTCATGTCTGTCTATGGTAGTAGGATTAACTTATTAATAGGTTATAGTATTTTGCTACTCGAAGGGCTTAATTTGAGCCGGTGGTTTCCGGCGCTCAGCACCAGCACTTAATCATCAACACCGGCGCTTTTCATGATCACCAGTTAAGGAAACATTAATTTACAGGGAGATTAAGTAATTTGCCCAGAGTTACAGAATGTTGAGCCGAGACTCGAACCTGGTTCCCCAGCTCCAAAGTCAGCAGCTCTGGCCATTATGCCACATTCTCTCCCAACTTTCATGGTTAGTAGTTGGTACTGTTTTAGGTGGCACTAACAGGAGAAATGGGCTGGTGCAAGCTGCCTCCTGACGAGAGCCCCAGCACTTATTTTTTACAAATTAACCACCGGCTACTCCAGGTACTGGGAAATATTCATGTTATGTTATTTTTCGGAATTTATTGAGTGCACAAACACCAATGGATTTCATTGCACTAAGGTGAAGGAAAACTAGCCAGTGACTGCTGAAAGAGACACAAATTGAATACTTGGCTGAAAAGCCAAGTTTTGAGGGATTGTCTACATTTATTGTAACTTGGAGCCATTCAAAATCTCAAGAAGAAAAGAGTTCCAGATGCAGGGGGCAATGATTGAAAAACTGTCAGCACTCATCCTCATTTTTTAACTCAGTTACTGACACAGGAGTCTTACGAGAGGAATGAAATTTCCTGTTAGGAAAGTATTTCTAAAGACGGGACGTAATGAAGGCAGACTTTTGCCTTCTAGAGTTTTAAAGATGATGCACCCTGTTTTAAATACAATCCTTTGTTCCACGGGAAGCCAGTGTAGATCCCTCAATAGAGAGATATTGGGGCTGACTGCCAGAATATTAAGCAGGCTGTCTGGTTTTGAACTAGTTGAAGCCTATGAAGGGGAGTCTTGGAGAGACCCAAAAAAGGGAGTCAGAGTAATCTAGCCTGGATATGACCAAGGCAATTACATCTTGGATGAGAGCCTCTGAGGTGAGGAACTTAAAGATTTTCTAAATCCTGCAGAGCAGTAGAACCAAGAAGAGATTTCTGCCCCAGGCTGGGGTTTCATTGAAAGCTAGCCATCAATAAGGACTCTAAGGCTTTTTGCATATTTCTTGGGGGACAGAGGATCCCCCAACTCGGAAGGCCAAAATTAGACATTCCAGTACTCAGTCCTGCTTTTCGTAATAACAATCTCAGTTTTGTCTGAGTTAAGTTTAAGATGGTTGATTTTCATCTAGTCATGGATGAAAAGCATGGTGTTTTGAAAAGTTTGCTTTGACGTGTGGGAATCATACAATCTAAAAAGTAATTGCATATTCTCAGCGTAGTTATAAATTGTGCAGTTTTAAGTGCATGAATTAAAGGGTATATATATATATATATATATATATATATATATATATACACACACACACACACACACCCTTCAATTCATGCACTTAAAAATATGAACTGCACAATTATATATATATATATAGAGGGAGAGGTTTGGCACAGCGGCTAGGGCGGCTGACTCTGTAGTGCAGGGCTGATGGTTCGATCTCCGGCTGAAGCTCAGCACCATGTGACTCTGGGCAATAGCTCACTTAATCTCCCGACGGCCCTCAGTGCCTTGAGACCCATAGGGATGATTAGTTTGCTCTTGACAAATATCGGATTTGGATTTAGTTTTAGATTTAGATATATATATATTAAAGAGATGTGGTGATATGAAAGAGCCCTAAGACACTCCACTGTCCAAATGGACTTTTGGTGCCCTAAGAGGAGTAAGACAAACTGTCTGAGAGCATTTCTTAGAAATGAAGTGATCACGTCATGGGCTGGACCTCACAACCCTGTAGCCTCGACATGACTGACAACTGACCAAAAGGTTATGGTTAACCATATCGAAAGCTGCTGAGAGATCCAGGAGGACCAATGCCTGTGTAGCACCCTTGTCGCATTCCCCAAGCATATCATCGGCCACAGAAAGAATGACGGGTTCCATAGAATGTGCAGGATGGAAGCCTGGCTGGCAAGGGACTAGACATTTGGAATCCTCAAAAAAGGCATAGAGGCAACATGCCAAATGGGCCTCCAGCACTTTTGCAAGGAAGGGCAACAGTGATATGGGACAGCAATTTTTCAATACAAGGGGGTCCTCACTGACCTTCTTCTGTAGGGGAACCACCACAGCCTCCTTGAACAAACTAGGTGCTTTACCTTGACAAAGGGAGAGATTGAGGAGGGACAAGCCTGGACCAGGAAAGGTAGATATTACTGGTTTTAAAACTTTAGGGGGGCAAGTGTCATTGGGTGATCCCGATTTTACTTTGGCCAGCAAGTCCAAAAAGCACTCCTTACTTTCGGCTGGAAAGACAACAGGAGTGGAAGTGTTCCTATCTTCCTGTGTAACACAATTTGAGAATTATCTTGTTGGAATACTGCCTTCAATAATCTTGATCTTATCCATGAAAAAAGTATTGAGTGCATCACAGAAGTTCTGATAAGGAGAGATAGGTAGTGTGATTCTGTCAGAATTATAAACTTGAGATACAATTTGAAAGATCGCCTGAAAAAAGAGGACTCAGCTTGCAGAATACAGGCTTTATTATCTCTGAGATGCTTAGATGGTTTTTATTGGCCTCCTTCATATCGGGGGAGTAGTCTTTCTGCCACTTTCACTCACAAAGGTGCAGTTTTAACCTAGCTAGTTTTAAAATGCCAGTGAACCATTTAGTTGCGTTGTGTCGTCTGTCCAATTTGAATTTGTGTAAGAGAGCATACACATTACTTAATGTCATTAACCAATCAGCTAGCTCCTTTCCATAGGCATCGATATTGTGGTTTACATCAAGTATAGAGCTTCCCAGAAAGGTGCAAAAGGAGCATGAGCGGCACGTGCAGGTAAGAGCGGTGGGTGGGGAGGGGGGCGACTCGAAAGATGACGATGAGGGAAAATTAAATAAATATTTAATTTTCCCTTGTCATCGTCTGTCGAGTCCCTCCAACCCCTCCTGACAGCTCTTACCTGCATGGGCCGCTCCTTAAAAGGAGTTTATGTCAAAACATGACCAATTTCTGTAGCGTATGCCAGGACAAGGTAGCGTTTTTTGGGGGGAAAACTGAACTGTTGAGAATTTAATGAGACGGTGATCGGACCACACACAAGTTGATACTGGTAAATTGGATAGTTGTAGATTAGTGGACCAAACTTGATCTAGTGTGTGGCCTTTAATGTGGGTACAAACACATGTTGTTTAAGATTTAGACTATTAAGATAGTCTAAGAAGAGGTCCATAGATTTCTGACCATCATTTTCGGTGTTGGCCCAATAATTAAAATCTCCAACTAATAAAACTTTTGCATGGTTGATGAAGAGCGGTAACTGCATAGGCAATTCATTTTTTGTTTTTATGTGCACATTTGGAGTTTGTTGAATATTCAACATGTAGTGTGGATTTTTGGAGGTGTCTGCAAATACTTTGATTAAAATGGTAATAACACCCCTAAATAACTGTATTTAAAAAAAAAAAATTAATTCTTGATTGTTAAAAGTCAATGATTATTTGTTGTGGATAATAATTGTTAGGTTTGGATTATATTTTAGTTAGTATACCTTGTGCCATGTTGCACTCTGTTTGTTTGGTAAAAGTGTGTAAACTAACAGTATTTTTGTATTGTGGTATTCTCCATGGATTGTGTACATTTATGTGAAAAATGGAGGGCACAATTTGAATGTGCCATCCATGATACATGTGTTGTTGTGAGTTAATGTTAGTAGGTTGTTGTTAGTTGCATATAATTATTCTTTCAATGTTGGTGTTGTCATATAAAAGTAAAGGGTCATTGGTGTCTGTTACAGTTAAGGTTCCAGGGATAATTATATCCTCAAATGTGTTTGGAGCAACAGATGTTTCACTGGTTGCTTTTCTGATTCCAGCTTCTTGTGAGCTCATACTGGCTTCCCTGAGGGCCTGCAGTACATTTCTGACTTTAATTTCAGTCATGTTTGGGTGGATGATTGTGCTCTTTAATATTTTTAACAATTTAATTCTTTGCAGTAGCCTTACAATTAGGGGTTTGTAGAGTTTGCAGAGTTTCACTCCGCTGAATTCTGCAGAGTGAAAAAACTCTGTGAACACCATGCAAGCAGGTGGAGTTGTGCTCGGTTGCCCATTTGCACTAATTGGTGTGATTAGTGTGCTCCACATAGCAACGCGTTCACGTACGGCCATTTTGTTTTTCCTATTCTGTGCATGATGCTGGGCCTACTTCTGAATCCTAATTATATCTCTGCCAACCTAACTTTATGTAAGTTATCCTCGCCTGTTTTACATTTATTTTCTTAGTGTGTGTATGTCTATTGGTGTATTTTATGTTTTAACCGCTTTTATTTTTCTGTGACTTTTATTACTTTTCTCCTAACTTCCCCAAAGTTCCTAATTTCTCTAGTCTATTCCTTCTCTTCCTCCTGTCTTTCTTTTTTTCTTATTCACTCGGCGCCATGCCAGAATGTGGGAGAGGCAGCACAACTGCAGTGAACCACACACCCTGTGGGCACCGGCAGTGCCAAGGGGTGCAGCCTTGTGCCATTTTTAGCGAGCAGGAGGTGGCTGCAGTCATTATCTTTGTGCAGCGCCAACTCCCCTCCATGCTAGCAGCAGGCGGCAGGTCTGGGAGTGGGTACGGCCTGCGGGTGCGCCAGCTGCTTTGGGGGAGGGTATGCCATTGCGTTTCCCAAAGCACTGGGGTTCTGCGCACCCAGCAGCAGCTGATGCTCTGCTGGGCTGACCTCCTGGAATGGGAGAGGGACCTGCTCGACCTGCTGGGCATCAAGGTTGCTGGGCTTGGTGAGCACTAGTAATTCATTATTACTAATTTGTTGTGTCCTATCCTATATTGCAAATCTTTTTTCCAAATAGCATGCTGCTTCCACTCAAATCTAAGTTAAGTTCATGTAACATAACATTACGAATATTATGTGATCCAATTTGAGCGAGCCAGGTGCTCGTGGTAGCTAGTTCTGCTCATTGCTGTAGGCGCTTGCTTGGGCTGATTATGAAAGAAGTTATGCTGACACCTCAGTCCTCCTGTCACTAAGCTAGTCGTAATGTGGTAGTAGTAGTGATATATTATCAGTGAGTTAGCATTCTCTGTGTCTTTCTTTTTATGTAGCTTGTACAGTCCCAAGCAATCTTCCAGTGATGTAGTATGTAAAATATGCATGGCTGCATTGAAAAGGGAAACTGACTGATTTGGTAAAATCAAAGGGGGTTAGATTTGTGAAGCAAACATCAAGTATTTCCAGATGCAGTTTAGGCAATTTGGAAAAGGGCTTAGGTATGGTTTCGGAAATTAGGAATAGGTCAACTGGAAAATATAGGCATTCTGTTTTAGAAAAGCATATTGTCAAGGTGTTACTGCGCTTGCCTTCGCCTGTCAAAACATTTTCTAGGAGATTAAATGTACCCCTAATCTATTTTTGTTGTCTTCTTTATTTCCTCAGCACTCAAGGGCAAGAAGAAGGCATTCGAGGCTTAGGTCGAGGAGGGTGCCACCACCAGTGCCGCGGCAGGTGAAAGTTCCACTGCCACCACCAGTGCTGCGGGGAATGACTCTGCTGGCCCCAGTAAGTTCTTGTTAATATTATTTATTTCTCTAACATTTACCTCTCCTCATTAGATACATTTTTCCTCCGTTCTGTTATACTGCAACTTTTTTTTAAATGCTCATTGTTCAATTCAATGTTTATTCTTGTTATAAATTCCTCTCTGCATTATCCTCTTTTCTATATATTTTTTGTTTCTGTAGCTGACTTCCTCCTGTGTCTGTACTAATCTTAGCTTAAACATTTTTTTGTTTGGTTATGCTGTTTCTCTCCCACTGGTGGGCATATTTACAACACCACCAGAACATCACTTTTTCCAGTGTTCTGATGGCGTTAAGTCCTTCCTCTCATACGGTGTACCGTTAAGCTACTTAACCTGGCTTAACGCCACCTTGTAAATAATGCCCCTATTCACGCAGCACTTAGTGTGAAAGGGGCGTGCAATGGGTGTGGCAGTGGGCGTTCTGCCGCAACACCCATTGCTTTTTGACACTGCCCCATATTTACAAGGTATGAGGCAGCGCCAAAAATATCTCCAGGGAATACCTGATCTTAAGCAGGTGATACGAAGAGAAATGTTTAATTTCTCCTCATATTTTACACTTTCCATGTGCTGCATTCTGCAGGGCACATAGAAACAGCAAATCGCCTGTAAAGATTGTTTATGTGCAGGAAGGTGCCGCTTCCTGCACATGAACAATCACCCCTGTAGCACAGGCACCCTTGCCACATGGGGCAAGTATGACTGCACTGGCGCTCAGCAGCTTCTTTAGCACCATCTCTAGGGGATATGCAGGGGTGCACCGCATTCTTGTAACTACGGTGCATCCTTGCATTCTGAAACTGACGGAACACAGAGTTACAAATTTTGGCGTAACACCACGCTCCACCAGTTTACAGTAAATATGCCACTAGATTAGATAGTCTACTGTGAGTATTGCAGAGTTTGCAGACCCTAGCAACCTCTTCTGCGCTTGTTTGTTGAGAAGGCTCTCTATTTTTTGCTAATGCTCAAATGACAAGAGTGGCCATGGTTATTGGTGACCCCCCAAATGCTGTTTTTTATTTATTCAGAATCCCAGCAGTTTCGATCAAAGTGCAGCATGGAAGAGAGTAGTATGAGGATGGTCCCATTGCATTTGCCAACCAAAACCATATGTCCTTTATTGACCAACTCATTCTACCCCTTCATTTCACTTGAAATGACTACCAGTCATCATATCTGTGCCCCTCCATTATGGTTGGCTTCACTACTGGCTTTTCTATCACTGTCAACCAGCAAAATGCCTAAAGGGATATTTTTGATGGGAGAGGAGATATTGCGAATTGAACTGTAATCCTGTGTTGCTGCTGTATTTTGTTTAAAAAAATTAAAAGGGGGAGGTGTATCTGGTATCTAAAATGCATAATGGTTTTCCTAACTGCACAGACCAGCTGTGACGGGGCCAGCACCAGGGCACCAGCGTAGCACAAGCTGAAGGGGGAGCCTCTGTGGTGGCACACTGCTTTGTTATTGAAAATTACTAGTATATCCACTGTATTAGTTAAGTGAGACAGATACCACCCATCAGCTTTCATCCATCCATGACCTACCTGCCCATGGCACTTTGCGAATCGCGAGCCACCCCACCCAACTGCAGCATGTTTCAATCTAACATTACAGTGTTGGCTGTGCAATGTGTGCCTGCTCCTGTTCATGTAGCATTTACAAAGCTTTTAATGGATTGCAAACCAAAATGAAAACAAGGAGTCTTTGTCTTCCCTCCTAGTGCCCACTCAGTCACTCACCTCTTAGTATCACACTCTTTTATTCGTTCCTAAGTTCTTCTGTCCCAGCCTACCAGAAACATTGGGAAAAAACATTTATGGCATGTGCTGGGACAAGTGGTTCATATGACTTCCATAATGGATTTACGCCTGTTCAAACATTCATCAACTTTCAGATTCCACTACAGTGACTGACTAAGCCTAAGATACATCAGTGAGCCACCCCCCCCACACTATTCTGTAGCAAAACCTCTACCGTACCTACCTGGTCTTTTCCTTGTGCATTACTCTGCTGCAGCAGACTAAGGGCCTGATTCTCAGAGTTTGACGGGGGGAGTTAGTCCGTCACAAACGTTACGTATGTCCCATCCTCCACATTACGAATAATAATATGGCAGATAGGATATCTGTAACGTTTGTGACGGAATGCTGAATAATCTGCAACTGCTTCCAGGCTGGTGAAATGAGTGCAGATTCTTCTACAGATGGTCAGTATATTGCTGACAATGTCTTCATTTTTTAGAAAGTCTTGCACCACCAGGTTCATGCAATGCACCAAACACAGGGCCTGAGATAGCCACTGTCTGCCATGACCTTGACTCTGGGTCGCAGGCATTCAGATACCTTGCTGTTAATTTCGTCCAAGATGTTTGCAGCTGTATGTGATTTCTCCATGGTGAACATGGCCACTGTTGCATACCGCTGAACTCTCTTTAAAGTTTCTTCAGGGCCAAGACCTGCAGATGACTTTTGCTTTACCCCTGCAAAAGTAATCCAGTGTGCAGTGATGCACATGTAATCAGTCTTCCGACAACTGGTCCACACGTCTGTCGTCAGATGGATAGTACGAACAACACTTTGGTGCAAAGCTTGTCCACCCAATTCAAGCACATCATTATGCAGCACTGGAACATCTACTCTGGAAAAAAAAGTTCAACTTAGAACCTTCCATTTTGGGCACAAGGCTGCTACAAGTTCTAAGAATCCCACTCCTTCCACATAAGAAAAGGGGAGGAGGTCTAGCGCTAACATTTTTGCCAGCTTCCCATTGTACAAACGTGCCATTGGGTGGTTGCAGTCGTAGGTCCCCTCCTGTCTAAACATACCCATAATAGTAGCCTGTATTTTTTTCTTCCTTTCTGGGGCCTCTGACACAGGGGACTTTTGAGAAGTAGGTGAGAATAGACTCTGTGCGCGTCGTGGTGGGGTAGTCACTGTATGCCGTGGTGTCTCCATCTGACTCTGAGTCTAGTGCCCTTGTGAAGTCTCTAAGGCAGGTGATTCTGTTGGTGCACTGCTGGAGACGGGGCTGGTTTGCACGAGGATGTAACCCTCTTCTTCCTTATCATCACTTTACACCATGATTAAACTTGTAGCTGATGTTCCCTGGTTCTCCTCACCTTCACGACCACGTTCAGCTATTTTTTAAGGTGCTCCTCCCACCAGATTTCATGGTGTTTTTTCATATGGGTTGTTTGGCCTCCAGTACCATAATGTGATCCAGGCTTACCTCAATGAACATTCGTGTTGCAAATGCTGCATACTCCAATGTGGTCGCCCTGTGTGCTAACTGTAAGAAAGTCCCAAACTGGGGAGAAGTACTTTTTTTACTGGGCCACTGCCAAAGCCTGAAGAAGAAGTGGAGGTAGGTGGGTGTGTCAACGATTGCCACTCTTCAGTACATACTTCTACTGAGGTAGGAATTAGTGCAGGTCCTCAGTTGCGGCTTTGCAAATATGCAAGCTGGCAGTGCTACCTCTGCCACTTCCGTCTGAGCAGGTTGAATAACAATGTCGGACTCCTCTGTGTTGCATCCACATCATCCCCCTCCATAATTCTAAGGCTTTCAGGAAGTATTGTTTTCCCTTGCCTCTCCTAGCATCTCCCGGATTCTGGTGGGGTCCACACCACGTCCCTATCATCATCATCAGAAGTGATGCTTGAAGAAGATGGTGGAGTAGTGCCCTTTCTTTTCCTTGCTGGAAGTCTGGTAGCCCATAATTCTAAAAGAGGAGGTTCTTGCTCAGCAGGAAGCTTGACCTCCTGTTCTGCTCCAAAATCAGGAAGATGTACTATTGCTGGCTGTGGCTGTTGTCCACTTTGCTCTGCTTCCTTAAATGATTGGGTGCTACTTTGAGAAAGGGACAAATCCAATTCAACATCACTGCTCCTCGGCACAGCCATGATTGAAGTGGTTGCCTCACTGACAGACAGGGTCTTGGGCTAAGGTTGAGGTGGTGCTGTTGATGTGGGAGTGCTGTCCCCTGCTTGTTCCCTGGAGGCCAGTGCGGCAGGCACACCACGTTGTCTGAATAAGATTTGGGCCAACATGCCACTGGTGGGAAGCTGCTTCTTCTCACACACCACTTTATTAGCAGCAACTTTCTTTGGGGTCATCAGAAAGCTCTCAGTAGGCAGTAGCACTAAGCTGCACAAGCGAAAGAGATTGAAGAACTGACATGTGACGTCACTGTACTGGCCTTCAATTTAGCACTACTGCTGGTGATTTCTCTTCTACTCTTGTGCACCTATAAGCAAACAAGCAAGAAACATTTAGTGAAACGTAGCATTGTTGCAGTTTGAATTAGTACAGACAAAGGCAATATTAGTGTGGTTGGTTACTTAGGTAATAAACATCAACCACTTTAAAGTCAAAACACACCGCCATACCATAAAATTTTATTTCGCATAAGGATAACACAGCATACAGATGGAGCTCTTTCCTTTATGTCCATATCTTTCATAGGAGACACATGTGGCACTCAGGGAATTGCATGGGTAAATGTAATAAGAATCTTTCAAAAAATGTAGGTTTTGTGCGCCTATGGCAGGCAGTGTGTTTCAGTGGGAAATTGAATAATCATTAAAAAAATGTATGATGTTGACGTGTCTGCAGTGCACTGCAGCCAAGGTGTCCAGGAGGAAATGGAATTATGCCTAAAAAAGCTGAATGCTGTTGCGCGGTCATGCATCTACGGTGGATGGATGGATGGTTCGACCGAGGCAAAAGGAAAAAAATAATAATAAAAAAATATATAAAGTACATATATAGAAAGGCTGCTGAGTCAGCCGAAACGCGACTCTCTCATCTGCTGGCTCTATCTAATAAAAAAGCCCTACACCAGCAGCCCTCGTGTGCGTGCTCTTTTCCAGTTGGGGTAAGGGGTTGGTTTAGATACAAAGCTAGAGTGTTTCACCATATGTGAGACACTCACAGTGTTTTCGTTTTTAATCATCGGCAGGCGAGGGGATGTACAGGCACAGTTATCACGGCTGCCAATTAACTTTTTTAGCGATGGGAGCGCCATAGACATTGCATTAGGCAATAAATATTGATAATGGTGACACCCCATTGCTGGCCGTTCATTGGCCAAGGATCCACCAACCACATGGCAGAACCGTTTAAATGACTGTGTCGTTTCATTGACGGCTTTTCCGCACTGATGACGGCAAGAGCCAGAAACGCGCCTGCGGATGTTTTATAGCCGACACACACCCCGTGAGTGCACCGGACCTTCGGAGGACCATGAACTCCTTGTTTTTGCTGTTTTATAAGCGGTTTCCACCACCGCTTCCCGGTTGCACCCGCCATGAGTTCGGCTGGCCCTAGGTGGAATACTGTGCTTTGGATATATAATTATATACATGTGATCAAGGCCTTTCAGAGGCCGAAACGCGTCATGGCAGCAGTGCGTGGTCAAAGAAAATAAACCTTTGCACTGAATTTGGGCCCGCACCGTCCTTTCTATGAGTTGGATTCTGTGGCGGATTGCGTGTGCATATATATATATATATATATATATATATATATATATATATATATATATATATATATATATATATATATATATATATTACTATCATGACGTCGCCAGTAGATAGTTATAGTTAGGACCTATTTTCCATAGGAAATTCACAACATTCTATTTCCAATAACTTTGGCGCCGGTTGACGAATCTTCGCGAAATTTTCAAAACTTGTGGGCGCTCCGGTCCGCTCGTATCCTGAAAGTTTCAGGGTGATTCGACAAGCGGGGCCAAGAAAAGGGGGTCCCAAAACGTGTTTTCTCCATGTTAATTCCCATAGGAAATTTTAGACACGGCTACAGCTCGAACTGCTGAACGGAATTACACCAAATTTGTCAAAAGGTAGCGCTTGGTTCAGAAAGCGACCTTTTTTAAATGGTGTAAATCTGTTCAGTAGTTGCGGAGAAATTCAAAAATAAGAGTCAAAAATCAATTTCCCATAGGAAACTTTATGCAAGGCTACAGCTCGAACTGCTGAACGGAATTACACCAAAGAGGTAGTTCTTCATTCAGAAAGAACCCTTTTGTTAAATGGTGTAAATCCGTTCAGTAGTTGCTGAGAAAATCAAAAGTAAAAACACATATATATCTATGGCAGCGGAGGATCCGCGCACCCTCCCGATCACGAGCTGTATGCTAATTGGCTGTCAACACTCCAAACCAGGAAGTGTTGGCAGCCATCTTGTGACTCGGTAGAACCGGGTCACAAGAAAACAGTAGAAACAAGTGCGCAAAACGCAAAAAGGGGGCAGGGTAGAAACAACCTGACCCCCTAGGCCTGCTTAGGGGGTCCCACAAGGACCCCAGGGCCAAAAACATTTTTTTTTTTTAAATTGGCGGGATGCGCTTAGGATGCGCGGATCCCGCCGTGAAAAAAAAAAACGAAGCGCGCGTTTTGTTGTTATTTGGCCCCCGGGTGGGCCAAGTCCCGGGGGCATGCGGGGGTTAATAGAATTTCTGAGGGGGCCTTTAAGGCCCCCCCAAGCCCCGGGGACCGCCACCCCCCGGGGCTTTGAATAAAAAATGGTGCGGGAGGGCACTCAGCCCTTCCGCAGCCCCGGGGACCGCCACCCCCCGGGGCTTCTATTTTTTAAATAAAATGCCCTGTGTGGGGGGGCTTGAGCCCTCCCACACGCCCCGGGGACCACCACCTACCGGGGCACTAAGAATTTTAAATTGGGGGTCCGTTTCGGACCCCCGAAGCCACAGGGACCACCACCTCCCCGCGGCTTTGAACATGTTGGGAGGGGGGCCGCGCGGCCCCCCTCCTGGAGCCTGTGATGGCCCTGGGGACCACCACCCCCCAGGGCCGTCTCCTGCAGTGTCCCGAAGTGCCTACCCCCGGGAAACTGCTGTTTGCTATGACAGGGAGGGAGCCTCGCGGCTCCCGCCCTGTCATAGCAAACTTGCTTTGACAGGAAACCTGCTCTCTCTTCCAAAATTCAAAGCAAATTGCTTTTCCACACGGGGAGCTGCATCTTAGCAGCTCCCCATGTGGAAAAGGAATGCCGGCTCCCGAGGGACGCGGGAGCCGGTGGGACCGTGGGGGGATTGGGGACCCCCCCACGGTCCCCAACGGAGAGGGCCAGCCCCGGGGGATGTGGTCCCCGGGGCTACAAATGGCCCGGGAGGGGGGCCACGTGGCCCCCTTCCCCAAAATGTATTTAAAAAAATAAATAAATAAAAAAAACAAAGGCCGGCCTCGGGGGATGGGGTCCCCGGGGCCATAAGTGGCCTGAGGATGGGGGCACCGCAGCCCCCCTCCAAAACATTGAAAAAAAAAAAAAAGGCCATGCCCCGGGGATGGGGTCCCGGGGCCGATTAAGGCCTCAGGAGGGGGCCACGCGGCCCCCTTCCAAATTTTATTTTTTTAAAACAAAATAGGGGCAGGCCCTGGGGGATGGGGTCTCCAGGGCCAATAAATTAGAAAAGAAGGGGGCCACACAGCCCCCTTCTTAAAAAAAAGACCGGCATTGCGCCGGAGGCCACACCCTTCTTGTAGCACTCTGCAAACGCGCCCCTGGCGCGTTTGCAGATGGGGAACGAATTCCCCTTGAATACTTGGGGTCCCTGGGGGCCAACTAGCCCACCAGGAACCTCCAGTTTGCGTGAGGGGGCTGCGTTGCAGAGAGGTGTTCTGAGGCCCGCCCCTTTTTACACCTCCCTGCAACGCAGCTCTGTGGCGCTTAATGGAGGTAGCTGGTGGGCTAGTTGCACCCCAGGGACCCTCAGGATTCAAGGGGAGTTAATCCCCAACTTAAAACGCGCCACGGGGCGCGTTTGCACAGTGGTGAAGGGAGGGGGCGGGGCCAGAGGTGACATGTGTGCAAACATGCCCTGTGGCACGTTTTAAGTTGAGGAATTAATACCTCTTTAATCCTGAGGGTCCCTGGGGGCCAACTAGCCCACCAGGTGCCTCCAGTAAGCGCCACGGAGCTGCGTTGCAGAGTGTTGTAAAAAGGGGCATGGCCTCTGAACACCTCTGTGCAACTCAGCTCTCTGGCGCATACTGGAGGTACCTGGTGGGCTAGTTGGCCCCCAGGGACCCTCAGGATCGAGGAGGAATTAATTCTCCAACTTAAAACGTGCCACAGGGTGTGTTTGCAGACATGTCACCTCAGGCCACGCCCCCTTCCTTCACCATTGTGCAAACGCGCCCGTGGCGAGCTGTAAGTTGGGAATTCATTCTCTTTCAATACTGAGGGTCCCTGAGGGCCAACTAGCCCAACAGGTATCTTCAGTATGCGCCAGAGAGCTGCGTTGCAGAAAGGTGTTCAGAGGCCACGCCCCTTTTTACACCTCTCTGCAACGCAGCTCTGTGGTGCTTACTGGAGGTACCTAGTGGGCTAGTTTGAGCATAGGGACCCTTAGGATTCAAGGGGACTTAATCTCTCAACTTAGAACGGCCACAGGGCGTTTACACAGTGGTGAAGGGAGGGGACGGGGCCTGAGGTGACGTGTGCAAACACGCCCTGTGGCACGTTTTAAGTTGGGGACATAATTCCCCTTCAATCCTGAGGGACCCTGGGGGCCAACTAGCCCAGAGGGTGCTTCCAGTAAGCGCCACTGCGCTGCGTTGCAGAGAGGTGATCCGAGGCCACGCCCCTTTATAAAACCTCTCTGCAACGCAGCTCTGTGGCGCTTACTGGAGGTACCTGGTGGGCTAGTTGGGCCCCAGGGACCCTCAGGATTCAAGGGGACTTAATCCCACAACTTAAAACGCGCCACGGGGCGCGTTTGCACACACGTCACCTCAGGCCCCCCCTCTCTTCACCACTGTGCAAACGCGCCCCGTAGCGCGTTTTAAGAGGTAGTTTTAATCCCCCTGCCCTATTATGTACTAGGGACTTACAGAGGAGGTCATGCTAATCACAGGGGTACCCCAACGCATAGTGTTCCCTAGTGTATGTAGGTGTTTTCACTGTATTCTAAGTGTCTTTTAGCATAGCACTGGCTCTGGTTAGTCAGAGTCAGTTACCACCAGTACCCGTCTGAAAAAGTTGTGGGCACAGGATGATTTTGCAACAAGGCCTCTTTCTGCTCCTCTGTTGGTTCTTTTCTGCATTTCTTTTGCTTCTTTCTGTTCGATTTTTCTTCTTTCTTCACATGTTCTACCTCTGTAGGCATAGTTAGAAAGTAGCATTTAAAAAACCTTTGAAATTCACTTAAAAAACCGTAGGTTTCAGGCACGTTATAGTTAGAAATTAGCATTTAAAAAACCTTTGAAATTCACTGAAAAAACCATAGGTTTCAGGCACGTTATAGTTAGAAATTAGCATTTAAAAAACCTATAGAAATTCACTGAAAAACCATAGCTTTTAGGAAAGTTATAGTTAGTTGGACATTGCACTCGTGACAAAACCCGTGAAATTCCCCCGCTATAGTTAGTTCAGCTAACTATAACTCGCGCCCGCAATGCACTGCTGATGACATCACATATTACATCACTCATGACATGGTCAGTGACATCACTCATGACATCACTGATGACATCTCAAATTACATCACTGATGACATCATCCATGTGATAATTTGATGCATCTTCTCACACCCTAATATAACTTGTGATACACCCACCCTAATTTACAGACTGCCCTTCTCAAAACCATAGACACTCCAACAGCAATAACTACATACCCACTCACTGATTCTTAGGTCTACACACACATCCACTCACTCACCCGTACAGTCACTCATACTTATGGTCACTCAGTACAGAACTATCATATGCACTCATACACCTACATAGACACTCACACACCGCCACTCATCCATAGAGGTACTCACACACCTAGTCAGTCATGCAAATAATTAATCACACTGCCATTTACTCACCTATACAGTTATACACACACCAGCTCACTTACTCATACAAATACTAGCACATTCTTACGCTCTTATACAATCACTGATACAAGTACACACTCATCCATACAGCCACTCTCACAATCACACACTCTCACTTATAGCCATTTATATACTCCAACACACATATATATTGCCTTTCACATATGTAGTTACTCACACATATACCACTGAGATATACATTCACTCACTAACACACCCATACACACACTCTCCCACCCATACAGTACATCACAGATGCACTCTTGAAACCATGCACCCAGTGAATCACCCACTCACACATCTATGCACAGAGTCACACACACCCCACCCACACAAACACTAAGGCACCCATACAGATACTCAGACAACCAATCAATAACTCATATAGACACTCATGTAGCTATTCACAAACCCATGCAGCCACTTACACAGCAACAGACAGACGGATACAGACATTCACCCAGTTTAGTCACTAACCCATGCATTCAGTAAGATACGTTTAATCACTCACTTATTCACTTATAGAGTTAGTCACGCACCTACTAAATCATCCATTCAGACACTTATACACCCACTCATTCTTCAATACGCCTTTCCCTATATATTTTAAACATATTTAAACTTTACAGAAACACACAGTCACTGGATGATGTCATCAGTGATGTCATCAGTGATGTCACTGACCATGTCATGAGTGATGTAATATGTGACGTCATCAGCAGTGCATTGCGGGGGCGCGAGTTATAGTTATCTGAACTAACTATAACGGGGGAATTTCACGGGTTTTGTACGAGTGCAATGTCCAACTAACTATAACTTTCCCTAAAACCTATGGTTTTTTCAGTGAATTTCTAAGGTTTTTTAAATGCTAATTTCTAACTATAACGTGCCTGAAACCTATGGTTTTTTCAGTGAATATATATATATACATACATACATACATTCATACATACATACATATATATATATATATATATATATATATATATATATATATATATATATATATATATATATATATATATATATATATATAAGATGAAGATGCAGTTGGTTAAGAATAACCCAGAAATATTACCCAGTTCGACATGGCTCCAACCAAATCATATTTTTTTTAAATGTGCAACATGTAGAGCCTGCAAATTTGGGGAAAACAAGACCCATTATGACACACCTTTTAGTCCCAAGAGCACACCAATAAAGGGTCATTTTTCTTGTCGTACTGACTTTGCAGTCTATGTGCTTACATTTACCTGCGGCTTGCAGTATATTGGTAGCACCAAGCTGCAGGTACATGTACGCATCCTGCAGCATTTAAGGGCGATTGTTAATAATGACGCCACTTATCCAGTGGCTCGTCATTTTAAGGCAGCGCACAATAACAATCTTAATTGCCTGAAATATTATGTAATAGATGCGATTCCTGTGCCACGACGTGGGGGAAATAGAGAACGCATGTTGAGACAATTAGAAACTCGTATGATTATGGAGTTTGACAGTAAGGCCCAACAGGACTTAACACCACGGAGGACCTCCATAACTTCCTATGATTGTGTATAAAGAAATTTTGAGTTTATGATAATGCAGTAAATTAAATTTGAGCATCAATATTATAAATAGGAACATATTTTTGAAATATGATAAGATACGGATAACCTATCAAACAATATAATCAGCCACCCTAGAAACCACATGTACATAGCACTGATTTCTTAATTTTATTTTGTGGAAAAAACATAAACCCCCCCAAAAATATTTTATGGATATATATTTATTCTTGCATATTTGCACTCAATAATGATAAGCTCTGTATAGCACATTGCACTTTATTGCCTATTTTGCACATAGCTGGCAACTATATGCACTAGTCACTTTAGGAGGTTAGTATAAGAAGACATTACAAATATTTACAGAGAGATACAAATGTATGACTTCATGTGGGACTCAATGTATGGTTTATGTGATTGCATTTATGCATTCCATGATGGTAGCGGCGTAACGGAATGACTCATAATAAGGACCATTCGAGGTGGCATTTATGCTGATACAATAATCAATGGATTATGACTTAAGCATACTTGAATGTTTCTTTGATGTTATTTTGGTTTTAGACAAGTATTTATATATTTATGCAATTCTATATATTTATATGCATCTAAAAGAGTCATTGTCATTGGTGGTGTGTGTATATATGTTTTAGTAGCATATTTATACATTGGCCTAGTTGATAATTCTTGGTCTCATTTTACATAACCACATTAACTGTGATTTATGTCTGCATGTTAGGAAGTCCACGGGACGTATTAGTTTAATAATGTCGGCTGGCATTATAAATTAGAAAGTTCCAATTAAGTGCTGTTGTTTTAAACAAACAGAATAATGGTAAAAGTCTTTTTCTATGTTTGGGGTCATGTGACATTCACAAAAATACAAATTGTTTCACCGTAAAGCATTCCGCATGTGATCAAGGCCGTTTTACCGTCCGAAACGCGTTATGACTTTAACACGAGAGAAATAAAGAAATAATCGCACAAGCAAGAGGAGTTCGTGCATTCTTTTTCGCCGTAAGGAGGTTAAGGAGTGCTACACAATTGAAGTTGAGATATATATATATATATATATATATATATATATATATATATATTAACTGAAAAAACCATAGGTTTCAGGAACGTTATAGTTAGTTGGACATTTCACTCGTACAAAACCATAGAAATTCCGGCGTTATAGTTAGTTCAGCTAACTATAACTTGCGCCCGCAATGCACTGCTGATGACATCACATATTACATCATTCATGACATGGTCAGTGACATCACTGATGACATCACTGATGACATCTCAAATGACATCACTGATGACATCACTGATGACATCATCCAGTGACTGTGTGTTTCTGTAAAGTTTAATTTTGTTTTATATATATGCCAAGCTGTATTGAGGAATGAGTGGGTGTATAAGTGTCTGTATGGAGGATTTAGTAGGTACGTGACTGACTGTATAAGTGAGTGATTAAATGTGTCTTACTGAATGCATGGGTTAGTGACTAAACTGTGTGAAAGTCTGTATCAGTCTGTCTGTTGTTGTGTAAGCTGCTGCATGGGTTGGTGAGTAGCTGCATGAGTGTCTATATGGGTTATTGATTGCTTGCCTGAGTATTTGTATGGCTGCCTGAGTGTGTGTGTGGGTGGGTGGGTGGGAGGTGTGTGACTCTGTGCATAGATGTGTGAGTGGTTGATTCACTGGGTGTATGGGTTCAAGAGTGCATGTGGAAACAGCTGTATGGGTGGGTGAGTGTGTGTATGGGTGTGTTGGTGAGTGAATGGATGTCTCAGTGGTACATGTGCAAGTAACTACATATGTAAAAGGCAGTATATGTGAGTGATGGTGTATATAAATAACTATATGTGAGAGTCAGTAATTGTGAGAGTGGCTGCATGGATGAGTGTGTATTTGTATCAGTGATTCTATAAGAGAGTAATTATGTGTTAGTATCTGTATGAATAAGTGAGGTTGTGTCTGTATAACTGTATAGGTGAGTAAATGGAAGTATGATTGATTCTTTGCATGACTGACTAAGTGTGTGAGTAACTCTGGATATGTGGCAGTGTGTGAGTGTCTGTATAGGTGTATGAGTGCATATGATAGTGTTGTATTGATGAGTGACTGCATGTATGAGTGACTGTATGGGTGAATGAGTGGATGTGTGTGTAGACCTAGGAATCAGTCAGTGCGTATTTAGTAACTGGTATTGATGTGTCTATTTTTTCGAAAATGGTAGTCTGTATTTTAGAGTGGGTGTATCAAAGGTTATATTCGGGTGTGAGGAGTTGCATCAGATTATCACGTGGATGATGTCATCAGTGATGTCATCAGTGATGTCATTTGAGATGTCTTCAGTGATGTCATCAGTGATGTCACTGACCATGTCATGAATGATGTAATATGTGACGTCATCAGCAGTGCATTGCGGGCGCGAGTTATAGTTAGCTGAACTAACTATAACGCCGGAATTTCTATGGTTTTGTACGAGTGAAATGTCCAACTAACTATAACGTTCCTGAAACCTATGGTTTTTTCAGTTAATTTCTATGGTTTTTTAAATGCTAATTTCTAACTATAACGTGCCTGAAACCTATGGTTTTTTCAGTGAATTTCTATGGTTTTTTAAATGCTAATTTCTAACTATAACGTGCCTGAAACCTATGGTTTTTCCAGTGAATTTCAAAGGTTTTTTAAATGAAAATTTGTAAGTCTAATGTACCTCAATCCTATGTTTTTAATTGTATATATATATATATATATATATATATATATATATATATATATATACATATATATATATTTAAAAAATTGTGAATAATTTTTAGTTAGGAAAACTATATTCATTCTTTTTAAAAAAATATATATTATACAGAAGTCGCGCACCCTTCGCGCACCCTACACGATGGCTGCGCGCATTCCGGTAGCCATTTTAAAAAGTCGCGCTGGGGTCGCGACTTCGGCCTGATTTGTAAAGTATGAAATATCTTTAAATTAATTATAAATAAAAGTTTTCCTTTAAGTTTTTGTCTAAATGTATTAATAAAAGTATTTTTAAAGTATTATTTTCAATATAATTTCGACTAAAAATGATTCGATTATTATTGGATTCGGAGGTTAGGAGGGATGGCCATTTTGCTTGATCTGTTTTGCAAGATTTTTTGGTCTAGTCAGGTGGACACCCTCCTCCGGGTGAGGTACGGCTTGAGGATTCTATTCAAAAGGTGAGGAATCAACAGGCAGAAGTATCCATCAGAAGAGCAAGTTGCTTACCTTCGGTAATGCTTTTTCTGGTGGATACAGTATCTGCCTGTGGATTCCTCACTGTCCCACCCGCCTCGCCGTTGTCCACCTGTTTCTACCAAAAAGATGCTTTTACTGTTTGGCATGAATGTTTTTAATATGTCTTAATCATGCTTATGTTTTAATAGTGAGAAACGCTTGATCTGTTGCTATTTCTTTATGCCTTTATTGGTTATGCATTTGTATATATATATATATATATCTAGTATACTATGTATACATGTGAAAATGTGTCGGTCCACCTGTTTACCTCGGGGGCACGGAAAAAATGGGTAGAACTGACGTCAGCACGCTGTCGAGGTCCTCTTATGGCTCCTATGACGTCATACGGTGTCGCAAGCGCAGCCGTGCTATTATGACATTGTCGTCGACGTGGGAGAGCTAGGAAAGAATTTCCACGGAATGCTGGCACAGGGGATATTCACCTAAGTGTTCAGGCTAGTCCTTTGGAAGCATCTGTTTATGTTGCCACTCCAGAAACCGAAACCAGTGATCCGAGGGCAGAGGCCCTGCAATGGCACACGAGGTGGGGAGCCCAGTCGTGTGCACCGGCGGGGCAGTGAAGTGACAAGCACCACTACCCACAGAAAAGGTAACGAGGGCACTGAATAACACAGGATCTTCTCTTTGTATCTGGCAGGAACAACAAGGTTAAAATGCCCTAGTTCCAAAATGTAGAATTAGTGCTACAACGGTCTTCAAGAGGACCTGCGATGGATGCCGCTTCTGCCTTCCGTACACTGGAGGCGGCACATGGGTCACGCGGTATGGTCATACTGCGGTGGGACGCACACTCGTTGACCTCTCATGGCACTGCTCCACACTTCGGGGACACCGCTTTCCATTAGCTGTGTTTTCTGATGACGTGTCGCGCCGGCCCCGTCCAACAGCAGAATCCCTTTAGATCCAAACAGACTCTTCCACTCTCTCACCGGAAGTGAAACCAGGACACGTGGACACTTTCACAATACAACAGCCGAAATGCACTTTTCGGTAAAAAAAACCATTCCTTCCCCCTAATTTATCAAATAAACGACTCACTGAAGAACAGGGGCCAGCTTCGATCGGTAAACAGCTGTTACAACAACTTTTTTACTTTGCGATACCGTTACAACGCATGTATTACCACAAATGCGTTCTACATCGCAAAGTCATTACTACGCATTTTTTTAGAACACATGGTCATTTATCATGCATGCCTTTACAACAAATTTTGTTGTAAAGGTATGTATGGTAAATGACCATGAGTTCTAAAAAAATGTAGACGATCCACGTCGTTGTAAGGAAACAGAGGCTGTTCCGTTTCCTCACAACGACATTCACCCCCCCTCAGAGACAACATGAAGCAGGAACCACGAGGAGAGAGGAACCACGAGGAGTGAGAGGTAAGGGGGATTGGGCATGGGGTGGTGGTTACTTTTCTACGGTTTAGGGTAGTGCAGTGGTGTTTGGGTAGTGTAGGGGGTCGTGCTGAGGGTAGTGTTTTAGGGTTTAGGGTAGTGCAGTGGTGTTTGTGTAGTGTAGGGGTCGTGCTGGGGGTAGTGTTTTAGGGTTTAGGGTAGTGCAGTGGTGTTTGTGTAGTGTAGGGGGTACTGCTGGGGGTAGTGTTTTAGGGTTTAGGGTAGTGCAGTGGTGTTTGAGTAGTGTAGGGGGTCGTGCTGGGGGTAGTGTTTTAGGGTTTAGGGTAGTGCAGTGGTGTTTGTGTAGTGTAGGGGGTCGTGCTGGGGGTAGTGTTTTAGGGTTTAGGGTAGTGCAGCGGTGTTTGTGTAGTGTAGGGGGTCTTGTTTTAGGGTTTAGGGTAGTGCAGTGGTCTTTGGGTAATGTAGGGGGTCGTGCGGTGGGTCGTGTTTTAGGGTTTAGGGTAGTGCAGTGGTGTTTGGGTAGTGTAGGGTGTTGTGCGGGGGTAGTGTTTTAGGGTTTAGGGTAGTGCAGTTGTGTTTGGGTAGTGTAGGGGTCGTGCTGGGGTAGTGTTTTAGGGTAGTGCAGTGGTCTTTGGGTAGTGTAGGGGTCATGCTGGGGTAGTGTTTTAGGGTTTAGGGTAGTGCATTGGTGTTTGGATAGTGTAGGGGTGGTGCTGGGGGTAGTGTTTTAGGGTTTAGGGCAGTGCAGTGGTGTTTGGGTAGTGTAGGGGGTCGTGCGGGGTAGTGTTTTAGGGTAGTGCAGTGGTCTTTGGGTAGTGTAGGGGGTCATGCTGGGGTAGTGTTTTAGGGTTTAAGGTAGTGCATTGGTGTTTGGGTAGTGTAGGGGGTCGTGCTGGGGGTAGTGTTTTAGGGTTTAGGGCAGTGCATTGGTGTTTGGGTAGTCTAGGTGGTCATTCTGGGGTAGTGTTTTAAGGTTTAGGGCAGTGCAGTGGTGTTTGGGTAGTGTAGGGGGTTGTGCTCGGGGGAGTGTTTTAGGGTTTAGGGCAGTGCAGTGGTGTTTTGGTAGTGTAGGGGGTCGTGCTGGGGGGGAGTGTTTTAGGGTTTAGGGCAGTGCAGTGGTGTTCGGGTAGTGTAGGGGGTCGTACTGGGGGAGTGTTTTAGGGTTTAGGGCAGTGCAGTGGTGTTCGGGTAGTGTAGGGGATCCTGCTGGGGGAGTGTTTTAGGGTTTAGGGCAGTGCAGTGGTGTTCGGGTAGTGTAGGGGGTCATGCTGGGTGGAGTGTTTTAGGGTTTAGGGTAGTGCAGTGGTGTTCGGGTAGTGTAGGGGGTCATGCTGGGGGGAGTGTTTTAGGGTTTAGGGTAGTGCAGTGGTGTTCAGGTAGTGTAGGGGGTCATGCTGGGGGGAGTGTTTTAGGGTTTAGGGCAGTTCAGTGGTGTTCGGGTAGTGTAGGGGGTCGTGCTGGGGGTGGTGTTTTAGGGTTTAGGGCAGTGCAATGGTGTTCAGGCAGTGTAGGGGGTCGTGCTGGGGGTGGTGTTTTAGGGTTTAGGGCAGTGCAGTGGTGTTTGGGAAATGTAGGGTGTCATGCTGGGGGTGGTGTTTTAGGGTTTAGGGCAGTGCAGTGGTGTTCGGGCAGTGAAGGGGGTCATGCTGGGGGTGGTGTTTTAGGGTTTAGGGCAGTGCAGTGGTGTTCGGGCAGTGTAGGGGGTCGTGCTCGGGGTGGTGTTTTAGGGTTTAGGGCAGTGCAGTGGTGTTCGGGCAGTGTAGGGGTCTTGCTGGGGGTGGTGTTTCAGGGTTTAGGGCAGTGGTGTTCGGGCAGTGTAGGGGTCTTGCTGGGGGTGGTGTTTCAGGGTTTAGGGCAGTGCAGTGGTGTTCGGGCAGTGTAGGGGGTAGTGCTGGGAGTGGTGTTTCAGGGTTTAGGGCAGTGCAGTGGTGTTCGGGCAGTGTAGGGGGTCGTGCTGGGGGTGGTGTTTCAGGGTTTAGGGCAGTGCAGTGGTGTTCGGGCAGTGTAGGGGGTCATGCGGGGTGGTGTTTCAGGGTTTAGGGCAGTGCAGTGGTGTTCGGGCAGTGTAGGGGGTCGTGCGGGGGTGGTGTTTCAGGGTTTAGGGCAGTGCAGTGGTGTTCGGGCAGTGTAGGGGGTCGTGCGGGGGTAGTGTTTCAGGGTTTAGGGCAGTGCAGTGGTGTTACGGCAGTGTAGGGGGTCGTGCGGGGGGGGTGTTTCAGGGTTTAGGGCAGTGCAGTGGTGTTCGGGCAGTGTAGGGGGTCGTGCTGGGGTAGTGTTTCAGGGTTTAGGGCAGTGCAGTGGTGTTCGTGTAGTGTAGGGGTCGTGCTGGGGTAGTGTTTCAGGGTTTAGGGCAGTGCAGTGTTGTTTGTGTAGTGAGAAGCGCATGCGCTGCGTCGCTAGGTGAGACCTAAAAAGCATTGCACCAAGATGGCTGCCAACATTTCCTGGATTGAAGTGTTGGCAGCCAATTAGAGCCAAGCTCGTGCTTGTGTAGTTAGGTCCCGCCCAGATATATAAAGATTTTTTCCTTTAATATCTTAAAAACTACTGAACGGATTTACACCATTTAAAAAAAGGGCGCTTTCTGAACCAAGCACTACCTTTTGCCAAATTTGGTGTAATTCCGTTCAGCAGTTTTGGCTGTAACCGTGTCTAAAGTTTCCTATGGGAAATTGATTTTTTGACCTCTATTTTTTGAATTTCTCAGGAACTACCGAACGGATTTACACCATTTAAAAAAAGGGCGCTTTCTGGACCAAGGGCTACCTTTTTGCCGAATTTGGTGTAATTACGTTCAGCAGTTCGGGCTGTAGCCGTGTCTAAAGTTTCCTATGGGAAATAACATGGGAAAAACGCGTTTTGGGACCCCCCTTTTTTCTCGGCCCCCGCTTGACAAATCATCCTGAAACTTTCAGGATAGGAGCTGACCGGAGCGCCCCACTAGTTTTGAAAATGTTGCAAAGATTCGTCATCCGGCGCCAAAGTTATTGGGAAAAGAAAAAACGCTTTTCCTATGGAAACTAGGTCCTAACTATAACTATCTACTGGCCACCGCCAGTAGATTATATATATATATATATATATATATATATATATATATATATATATATATATATATATATATATTACCAAAAAACCTCCTTTCCATTTTTAAAGAGCCCATGCACTCGAGAGAGGTTGAACAATGGTGAAACTTTATTAAAACATTTCAATCCCAGAGACGCGTTTCGGCACTTAATTGGGCACTTTACAGAAACACACAGTCACTGGATGATGTCATCAGTGATGTCATTTGAGATGTCATCAGTGATGTCACTGACCATGTCATGAGTGATGTAATATGTGACGTCATCAGCAGTGCATTGCGGGGTGCGAAGTTATAGTTAGCTGAACTAACTATAACGGGGAATTTCACTGGTTTTGTACGAGTGAAATGTCCAACTAACTATAACGCCCCTGAAACCTATGGTTTTTTCAGTGAATTTCAAAGGTTTTTTAAATGCTAATTTCTAACCATAACGTGCCTGAAACCTATCGTTTTTTCAGTGAATTTCTAAGGTTTTTTAAATGCTAATTTCTAACTATAACGTGCCTGAAACCTATGGTTTTTTCAGTGAATTTCAAAGGTTTTTAAATGCTAATTTCTAACTATAACGTGCCTGAAACCTATGGTTTTTAAGTGAATTTCAAAGGTTTTTTAAATGCTAGTTTCTAACTATGCCTACAGAGGTAGGACATGTGAAGAAAGAAGAAAAAACGCACAGAAAGAAGAAAAAGAAATGCAGAAAGAAGCAACAGAAGTCCACAAAGACGAAGAAAAGAGCAGGAAGAAGCAAGACATGTGCAGAAAGAACCAACAGAGGAGCAGAAAGAGGCCTTGTTGCAAAATCATCCTGTGCCCACAACTTTTTAAGACGGTAACTGGTGGTAACTGACTCTGAGTAACTAGGCCTAGAGCCAGTGCTATGCTAAAAGACACTTAGAATACAGTGAAAACACCTACATATACTAGGGAACACTATGCGTTGGGGTACCCCTGTGATTAGCATGACCTCCTCTGTAAGGCCCTAGTACATAATAGGGCAGGGGGATTAAAACTACCTCTTAAAACGCGCCACGGGGCGCGTTTGCAAAGTGGTGAAGGGAGGGGGGGCCTGCGGTGACATGTGTGCAAACACGCCCTGTGGCCGTTTTAAGTTGGGAGATTAAGTCCCCTTGAATCCTGAAGGTCCCTGGGGTCCAACTAGCCCACTAGGTACCTCCAGTAAGCGCCACAGAGCTGCGTTGCAGAGAGGTGTAAAAGGGCGTGGCCTGGACCACCTCTCTGCAACGCAGGCCTGTGGCGCTTACTGGAGGTACCTGGTGGCCTAGTTAGCCCTCAGGGGCCCTCAGGATTGAAGGGCATTAATCCCCAACTTAAAACGCCCCACAGGGCGTGTTTCCACACATGTCACCTTAGGCCCGCCCCCTCCCTTCACCACTGTGAAAACGCACCCCGTGGCGCATTTTAAGTTGGGGGATAAAGTCCCTTGAATCCTGAGGTCCCTGGGGTCCAACTAGCCCACGAGGTACCTCCAGTAAGCACCACAGAGCTGCGTTGCAGAGAGGTGTAAAGGGGCGTGGCCTGGACCACCTCTCTGCAACGCAGGCCTGTGGCGCTTACTGGAGATACCTGGTGGGCTAGTTGGCCTCAGGGGCCCTCAGGATTGAAGGGGACTTAATTCTCAACTTAAAATGCGCCACAGGGCATGTATGCACACATGTCACCTCAGGCCCCGCCCCCTTCCTTCACCACTGTGCAAACACGCCCCGTGGCGCGATTTAAGTTGGGGGATAAAGTCCCCTTGAATCCTGAGGGTCCCTGGGGTCCAACTAGCCCACCAGGTACCTCCAGTAAGCGCCACAGAGCTGCGTTGCAGAGAGGTGTAAAAAGGGGTGTGGCCTGGACCACCTCTCTGCAACGCAGCCCTGTAGCACTTACTGGAGGTACCTGGTGGGCTAGTTGGCCCCCAGGGACCCCCAGTATTGAAGGAGAATTAATTCCCCAACTTAAAACGCACCACAGGGCGCGTTTGCAGAGTGTTGCTGGGAGGGCGGAGGCCTCTGGCACGATCGTGTCTTTTGTATTTTTCCTTTTTTTTAGAAGGGGGGCTGTGTGGCCCCTTCTTTCCCCTTTTGGGCCCTGGGGACCCCATCCCCAGGGCCTGACCCCTTTTAAAAAAAAAAAAAAAATGAACGGTAAGGGGGCCGCGTGGCTCCCCCTCCCGTGTGGCCAATTCTGGCCCCGGGGACCCCATCCCCGGGGCATGGCCAAATATTTTTTTGTTTATGGAGGGGGCTGCGTGGCCCCCTCCTCAGGCCATTTATGGCCCCGGGGACCCCATCCCCTGGGGCCGGCCTTTGCGTAATTTAATTTTTATTTATTATTATTGGGGAGGGGGGCCGCGTGGCCCCCCTCCTGGGCCACTCCTTGCCCCAGGGACCCCATCCCCCGGGGCCTGGACTCTCATTGGGGACTGTGGGGGGAGCCCCAATGCCCCCACGGTCCCGCCGGCTCCCCGCGTCCTACGGGAGCCAGCATTGCTTTTCCACATGGGGAGCTGCTGACATGCAGCTCCCCTTGTGGAAAAGCAATCTGCTTTGCTTCATTGAAACGAGAGCAGCTTTCCCTGCTCTCGCTTCAATGAAGCAAACAGCAGTGTCCTGGGGGTGGGCACCCCGGGACATTGCAGGAGCCGGCCCTGGGGGGTGGCGGTCCCCAGGGCCATGGAGGGCTCCAGGAGGGGGGCCGCGTGGCCCCCCTCCCATCACATGCACAACCCCGAGAAGGTGGTGGTCCTCGGGGGTCTGTTATGGACCCCCGCATTTGAATATTAGTGCCCCGGGGAGGTGGCGGTCCCCGGGGCATGTGGGGGGGCTCGAGCCCCCCCACACAGGTTTGTTTTTTCTTAAAAAAAGCCCGGGGGTGGCGATCCCTCGGGCAGTGGGGGGCCGTGTGCCCCCGCAATTATAATTAATAAAAGCCCCGGGGGTGGCGGTCCCCGGGGCTTGGGGGGGCCTTGGAGGCCCCCCACACATTAAAAATAAGAAGCCCTGGGGGTGGCGGTCCCTGGGGCTGCGGGGGCCGTGTGCCCCGCAACAGTGCTTATGGAAAGCCCCGGGGGTGGCAGTCCTCGGGGCTGCGGGGCCTCCTGGGCCCCCACAATTATAATATTGCATGCCCCCGGGACTTGGCCCACCCGGGGGCTAAATAATAACAAAGCGTTTTTTTTAGTTTCGCGGCCGGATCCGGTGCATTTTGCCGATTTAAAAAAAAAATGCTTTTTGGGCCCTGGGGGTCCTTGTGGGACCCCTAAGCTGAGCCTAGGGGTCAGGTGTTTCACCCTGCCCCCTTTCTTTTTTTCGCGTTTTTATTCTGATTTCTTGTGACTCGGTTCTACTGAGTCACAAGATGGCTGCCAACACTTCCTGGTTTGGAGTGTTGACAGCCAATTAGAATAAAGCTCGTGGTCGGGAGGGTGCGCGGATCCTCCGTGCCTCTATATATCGAAACTTTTATTTTTGATTTTCTCAGCAACTACTGAACGGATTTACACCATTTAAAAAAAGGCGCTTTCTGAACCAAGCACTACCTTTTTGCCAAATTTAGTGTAATTCCGTTCAGCGGTTCGGGCTGTAGCTTTGTCTAAAGTTTCCTATGGGAATTAACATGGAGAAAACACGTTTTGGGACCCCCCTTTTTTCTCGGCCCCCGCTTGCCGAATCACCCCGAAACTTTCAAGACTGGAGCTGACCGGAGCGGGCTACGATATTTGAAAATTTCGCAAAGATTCATGAACCTCAAGCATATTATAAAACTGATATCACATCCATCCATGCAAGCCTATGGCAAAGGCACACTGGCTGGATGCACAAAATGGCTGCCAGCCAGTGCCACATGCTCAAACAACAACAGCAAGCAAGGAGGCATTGGGAACAAAGAATGCTTGCAAGCCTATGGCAAAGGCACACTGGCTGGATACACAAAATGGCTGCCAGCCAGTGCCACATGGTCAAACAACTACAGCAAGCAAGGAGGCATGGGGAACAAAGAACACATGCAAGCCTATGGCAAAATACACTGGCTAGATGCACAAAATGGCTGCCAGCCACACGGTCAAACAACAACAGCGAGCAAGAAGGCATGGGGAACAAAGAGAACACATTCAGGCCTATGGACACGAACTCCACAAAATGGCCCCCGGCCACATGGCATGGACAACAACAAGGAAATCAATTGTGCCCTATAGCAAACACACACTCTGGATAGGCAAAAGAGGCATGGTAAAACTGAAGAAAACTCTACCAGTAATTCAGAGATGCCAAAAATGAAAATTAACTGAGCTATCAACATTTTACAGCAACACACTGCCTCCCAAGGCATCCAATATTACCCCACATAAACCCTTTTTTATACAAAAAAACATGAAATACAAAAAAACCACCACATTTTTTATTTATTCAAATGCCATCCCAGCCATAAATAATGTTTTAAAACAACATATGCAAAGGAAACAGTTGGTTCATGCACCCATGACTAGCACTGGCCTGGGCCTTCTGAATGGGTGGCCCCTTGGCAGACTAGGCCACATAGTAAAATAAATAAATATTGCAAATTTAACAAACATGGAAAAATGTACTGAACTGTGCAACATTATTCCTTTACAAAAGAAAAAAAATTAAATGGAAAAATATAACTAGGCCTTACTGAAAATGCAGGCCACCCACCACAATTACTTTGAAAATTTGAATAAAAGTACAAATAAATACTGGTGTATGCACTTTATCAAACAAACAGCAGCCTTATACACGTGTTTTTTAACTTGTGAAATCTCAAATACAAAGTCCTTGAATCCAATGGTATATATGCAGAAGACAGACCGATCCTTCCAGCTCCATATCCAGATGAAAAGTGACCAGGAGATTAACAATTAAACAGAAAACAACGGTTCCTGTGGACAATCAGTCAAAGATACTTGATATATATTAGCACAATCACAATAATTGAAGGCAAGGAGATGTCAGAAAGAGATAAGGCACATAGCACGTAATTTGGTATGAAAATACGTTACTTTATATAATGTAAACACATTATTTTAAATCCAGTGCATGGTGTCCCAAGTGATTGTGAAACCCATATTTCAAGGTTGTGATTCATCGTGACATAAAAACAAAGTTTTATCAAAAATGTACAAAAGCGACCATTAAATCAATACATAATGAGTGCTCGCAGCCTACTAATGCAATAATAGTAGCTGACAAATGGTTTGCTTCACTTAGTCGACGATGTTTCAACAATGTGGGGTCTCATCAGGACCAAGCAATGAAGGGGCACCTAAAAAATAATAATAACCAAGGTTTCAGTAAAGGGGTATGGTGGAGAAAGCTAGAGAATTGCCTCAAAAAGGTAGATTTTCAATCAGTAATCATACCTGGGGATGACTTTCAGATAACGTGGTGTGCACCGTATGGAGGTGGAAAAAGGAAAGAGGGTACTCACATAGGGCCCAGCCGAGCACTGTGGGGATGAGAAGTGAGGAATATTTAAAATAAATAAAGGCACACGGGTACATACTCGATGTCACCATCTCTATTAAAAATAGAACTTACCCTATAGTGGGGAGGGTACTGGCAGTCAGGATGGTTTAAGATAGAAAACCTTAGTAAGCTCAGAAGGGCGATAAGTTGTTGTCATGAATTTCTGAAAAAGAGGGCTGAGAGACCCAGTAAATACACATGTTGCACAATAAGTCAATTTCTGAGGTGACTAATTCGGAGATCTCTTTCCCGTGGTAAAGGGGCTGGTTTCTAAGTAAGCCTCAAAAGAACATGACGCCAATCCATCTGTTATTTACCTAAAATTAGAATGAGAAACGAGTGAATAAGCATTCACCCAATTTCCAGCCTACTACCACACACTCAGGCACAGAAATTTTTAGAGAAGATCCTAAATTCAAAGGTGGTTTCAGCCACATTTCTACCACTTGCTCACGCCATTGGACGGTGTTCGGAGTAGAGACGGCTATAGAACATGCCAAGGCAGAATTAAAAGAGATAGAAGATCTCAAATGAGAATTGTTAGGAGGTGACGGGGTGGCATAAGCAAAAGCACTCCTTGACAAACTCAACAAAATCATTGATGAGTTCAATACTTTTGAATTAAAGAAAAAAGCAGACAAGGTTAAAAAAGATATACAATACTTCAGAATAGACAGAACACCTGGGGCAGGTTTAAAAGGAATCAACCGATTACTTTCTCTGAATCCTCAGGAGGATCGGAAGACTCGATGCACAGCTGGGTCCTAGCCGTCCGGATAATCATCCAGGCCCGCCTTTTTTAGAGAGAGGCCCAAGAGGCAAGGGCAAGACATGGTACCAGTACCCTGGAGAATGCCAAACGAGGTGGAAACACTACCAATGGGGTCCCCAGCCTTATTAGACACACCTGTAGGAAATTTGGAAAAGATACCCATCTTTAATCTTTCACAGCATCTGTTATCTTTGGCAGAAATCTCTCTGCTGAATAGAAGTTTATCCTTTGTAATTACTGAAAAAACACATTTTTTCAACTTAAAAACTGAAATATTCATATTCTTCCGTAAAATAAGACTACAATTTTCTTTCAAAGACAATGAATTGCCTACACAAGATTCAGGACTTTGGGAGGCACCTCTTAAGGATCAGCACTCACTCCAGCAGAGGCCATAATCAGGGATCAGACAGGTCTGGTTGGCGCTAGGCCTCTGGAACTTGTTATATCCCTGTACCTCAAACTGGTTGTCAGCCAACTGACCTCTGGAATCACTCTGGAGTGCCTGGGTTCAAGGCAAGTAGGTACAATCCTCCTGCTTCAGACACCAGGGCAGGCCTTCTTCTGTATTTCTACAAGTCTAGGAGTGTTGTGATGAGAGGTTCTGAAAATCCCATTTTTATACCTGGTTCCAGCCTTTGTGTGGGAAAAATCCCTTACCTTCACCCAAAACTGGTTCTAGGCAGTTCTTCCCATTCCCCTGGCCTTGACTCCAAACTGTCTAGGGGGACAAATGCAAGGGTAGGCCTGGTGGCAGGAAAGGCCATTTGGAGAGAAATCATGTCAGAACAGCTCCTCCCCAGCCATCCTCTCAGGACGACCCACTCCCCTCATACCTAGGTCTTCTTTATTCCCATGTCTAAAAATAATACACAACCCACAACAGGAGAGCCCTTCACAGTCATGTGACAGAGGGCACTGGCTAGAAGGCACAGTTGGTTTAGGCAGAAAAATGCCAGCTTCAGAATAGTAGCTTAAAACCTACTTTACCATAGAAGAGTATTTTAAATTGCAATTCATTTGAAAGTAAACAATATGTCTTTAGCTGGTGGTAAACTGAAGTTAGCACTTATTACGGGTAATAAGGTAACCCAGTGTTAGTGTATAGTATAGTCTTACAACAGTAAAAATAAAATAACTTTAGGAGTTTTTCATTGCCAAGACATGTAAAACCTAAACCCACATGTCCTACTTTTTAAATACTGTGCATCCTGCTCTCTGGATGGTTAGGGCCTACCATAGAGGTGACTTCAAATTTAAAAAAAGGAAGGTTTAGGCATGGCAACAGGTTTATTTTTTTCAGGTCGAAATTGCAGTTCCAAACTGCACTACAGGAAGCAGTGGCAGGCCTGAGACATGCTTTAAAGAGAGCTACTTTAGTCAGTGGCTCCATGAGTGCTGCAGCCCACTTGTAGCATTTCATTTATAGGTCCTGGATACATGTAGTACCATATACCAGGGACTTAAAAGTAAATTAAATGTGACTATTAGGTGTATGCCAATTTTACCATGTTTGTGGGAGAGAGCACAAGCACTTTCAGGCACATGTATCAAGGTAGGATTTTGCGAGTCCTTAATTGCGATTATTAAGGAATCGCAATTAAGGACTTGCAAAAGCCTATGCATGTAGGAATCGCTATAAAAATAGCGATTCCTACACATTCCTTATTTGCGACTTGCAAATTGCGAGTCGCAAATAAGGAATACCTCCCTATTCATTCCTATGGGCCTTGAGGCCCATAGGAATGAATGGGAAGACATTCTCAATTTGCGATTAGCCATTAGAGAATCGCAAATTGAGAATGCAATTTCAAGGTTGCAAGGGTGTCAAAGGACACCCTTTGCACCCCTGAAATTGTGGTGTGCACAAATGATGCGCACACACATGTCCCAAGGACATGTGTGTGTGCAACCTATAACTTTGAAAAATGCACTTTAGTGCATTTTTCAAAGTTTTTGCAAATTACCATCAAGTTCAACTTCATGGTAATTTGCGCTCCTAGTAGCGAAATCGCTACTTCAAAGTGGTTCTTGCATTGCATTTAAGGAATCGCAAAATGCGATTCCTTAAATGCTATCGTATTTTGAGAACTCGCAATTATTTGCGAATTCTCAAATTGCGAGTGCCTTGAACCTTGATGCATCGCAAATGCCATTTATGCGGGCGCAAACGGCCGATTTTTGCGAATCGCACCATTTGCGCTCGCAAAAATGGTTGATGCATGTGCCTGTTAATCTCTGGTTATCATCTTAAAGTGCACAGAGTTCTATTGGCAACAAAAACGGGTTCAGAAAAACAGGGTTGTGAAGGCAAAAAGTCAAGGTGCATCGCCCTGAATCAGTTCAGATGAGGCCATTGATCAGGAGCTTCAAATTGCTGCGATATAAGCTGCACGTCATGCTGTGTAGAGTTGCATCATTGTGCTTCGGTTCTGAGCAGTAGCGGGCCGTGGTAGGAGTGCCGGCCGGGCGGTGACGTGGGGTGGGGGGTAGTAAACCACGGATTACGACCGAATACAGGTAAGTAAACATTTAAATAAATAAAATGAATTTCATTGTGAGCGCTGCATCGCCAAATGCGATGCAGTGCGTGCAACGAAATTCGTTTTATTTATTTAAATGTTTACTTACCTGTATTTGGCCATAATCCATGGTTTACTACCCCCCACCCTGCCCCTCCCCCACCCCACATCACCGCCCGGCCGGCACTCCTACCACAGACCGCTACTGGTTCTGAGGGAACCCACAGTCGGGCGAGGAGTATACTCTGGTGCCAGCCAAGGGTCCCGGACCTGGGGCAACTCTTGGGAACCAGGACTCACTCCAGTAGAGGCAGAGCACAGGCAGGCCATGTTTAGTCTGGATAGCTGGGCAGACGCAGGACAGGTCTCAGTGTCCCTGTAGCTCAGAATAGGAGGCCAGTCAGTTATCCCTTATAGTCACTCTGGTAGATCTAGGTTCAAGGTGCATGTCCAGCCTTCCTTCCTCAGGCAGCAGGGCAGTCCTTCTTGCATCAAGGTAGGCCTTCCAGCAAAAGGAAAGCAGAGCAGTCTTTCTTCCGAGTCTTTCAGAGGTACACAAGTGATCTGAAGAGTTGGGCTAATGGTCCAATATTTACACCTGATGCCAACTTTGAAGTGGGAAAAACCTCTAGACTTCCCCCACCTCTAGGTTCTGGAATATCCTCACTTCCCCTGCCCTGGCTTTGCAGGGTGTGGAGTAACAATAGACTAGTGTGAAGTCCTTTATGAGTGTGCTGAGGCAGCCCCTTTGAATTGCAAGTGTGGTAGGCAACAGCTCCACCCCTCCCACCCTGACAAGATGGCCCACCCTGCCAACAACTAGTCCTCCTTTGCCTCACTGTCTGCGAGGATACACAAAGGACAACTGAACTGGCAAGCTATTCACAGTCATGTGACCCAGAACGCAGGCAGCAGACACCAAATGGTTAAGACAAGAAAATGTTAAACACAAGAAAAGCCACGCGAGAAAATGTTTTTTTGTTCCTTTATAAGTAATTGTCACCTCAACCCTATCTATGGACACACACAAATTGTGACAGGATGTCCTCACACACCTCCAGGTATCGTGCTTCATCATAGGACTACACTTGCTCTTCAAAAATCCTGTTTGATGAAGAGCGGGCTTAAATGTTATAGTATCACTTAAAAAGGAACAAATTAACATTTTCTTCGGTGGCTTTTCTTGTGTTTAACATGTGCGATTGGAGGCCAGCTCACCCTAGAGTCCCCATTGCCTCCTGTTCCCTACCATGCAGAATATCCAAGGTTTTGTCTTTTGATGTATAGGACAAAAAAATGCTAATTTTCTTAAAGGCATTTTCAAAACTGTGGCTTACAATCCAACTTCACTATTAAAGAGGATTTTAAATGACAACTTATTTGAGTCTAAACAGGATATTTTTACCTGCTCCCAATCCATAATTAGAATTTATTACTTGTAATAAGGTAATCCAGGGTTAGTCACTGGGTGAGATAGGCTTTACTTACTTAAACACAAATGCCCTACTTTTTAAATGCCATGCACCCTGCCATATGGGCATTTAGGTCCAAAGTCTGAGGTGACTTATAAACAGTGCTTAATTTGAGCTGGTGGTTTCCGGTGCCCAGCACTGGCACTTAATTGTCAACACTGGCACTTATGGCAGTCTGCCACATGGTGATGCTTTTTTTTTTTTTAAATTAAGAAATGAGCACACCAATCGTAGTTTATTAAATCAACATACTTTAATAATGACTAATACTTAATAATGACTAATACCTGCTGCCCAAGCCATTCTTATAGCTTTGGGAGCCTGGAACAGTCTGAACTGTCACACTTGTAGGAGTGTGATGCTGTGATGGTTAGTATTTCTGTTGGTACTGTCATTGGTAGCACTGGTTGGGACAATGTATGGTTCAAGCTGCAGTGGCCTCCCGATGAGGGATTTTTTTTTTTTACAAACTAAGCACTGCTTATAAATGTTAAAAGGGAAAGTTCTGGCCTGGCAAAAAGCTTATTTTGCAAGGTTGGAATGGCAGGTTAACACTGCCATATAGGCTGCTGTGGCACATCAGAGATATGTTTTAAAAGGCTACTTCAGTGGGTGGCCAAATGAGTGTTGCATTCCACTAGATGCATTTAATTTACATGCCATGGGTACAGGTAGTACCATATACCAGGCGCTTACAAGTAAATTAAAGGTACCAATCAGGTGTAGGCCAATTGTACCATGTTTTAGGGAGAGAGCATGAACAGGTTATTACTGGTTAGCAGGGTAAAGTGCACAGAGGCCTGATGTCATAAAAAACAAGTTCAGCAAAAAACATGGTATGAAAGGTAAAATGTCTGAGGAAAATCACACAAGGGATGTTGGATCTAACAAGTGGTTTCACCAATTTCATAGCTCAACAGTTCAAAATTCCAATAATTTCTGGATTACATGATTAAAAACAGAATGACAGGATCCAGAATGGTTGACAGTTCTTTGTTTCATTGGTAGACTTTATCCTCTTACAATTGGGGAGATGCATCGTTCTCAGGTCTTGACAGTGGATTCAATGTTGGCAAACTTAACTGGGCTTACAACACTTCTTCCTGAGGATGTACTTATTTCACCTCCAGTATGTGAAAACGCAGAACCAGCTCTAAAGACAACACATGCTGATTTAAGCCTATTTATCAGAGATTTTTGCAATATGCACGTCTCAGTCTTTAGTTAAAGGATTATACCCCTAAGCGACTGCAATTCAATGAGAGAATCGGTCACAATTTGTAGTACATATGGAAACGTATCTTTCAGACTTCACCTTTGACAATTAAAATAACTTAATCAATAGCATCAGGAAGGTTCATTGGAGTCTGGCACCATTTACATTTAAACGGTCAAAAGTTGCATTATGGTAAAAAAAGTATGTCTGTTAAAAATACCTTTTCAGGCAACAGATGGTTTGTGAAGTATTGGAGACAGTTTTAAATAAGTCTTTCATGAATCAGAAACACGTCCCGACTTTTCATCCACAAGCCATATATTTTGATGAAAACAGTATAAATGGTTTCATCCTTGACAATATGAGCAGTGTTATCTTTGATCACATTTTCAACTAAGAAGAGTGAAATGGAGTACTCATTGCCATCCTTCTGATGTGCAAGCACAGCAAACACTTTCTCTTGTTAGCACAATATAAATGTGGCCCTTCATTAATTCACACCTCTCCAGATTGTTGCCATTTCAGTAATTGCTTGATTTCCTTGTGCTGTAATAGGAGTATAGGTTAGGACAATAAAATGCCAACTTCCTAATAGTGGCATTTTCAGAATTGTGAGTTAAAATCCAACTTTACCACTAAAGAGTTTAAATTCCAATTCGGTAGACACCAAATTCGATATTCCTACTTGTTCCCAATTGAGAGTTATCACTTATTAAATGTAATAAGGTAACCCAATGTTATCCTACTGGAGAGGTAGGCCTTGCAGTTGTGAAAAACAAATGTAGGAGTTTTTCACAAGCAGGACATGTAAATCTTAAAAGCACATGTCCACCTTTATAAGTACACTGCACTCAGTCCTATGGGCTATTTAGGGCTCACCCAGCCAGTGACTTTTATGTATTAAAAGGTTTATTTTGCTAGGTCAAGGTGGCAGTTAAAAAATGTTCACACAGGTTGCTATTGCAGGCCTGGGAAATGTTTAAAAGGCTACTTATTGGTTGTCACAATGAGTGCTTCAGACCCACTAGTAACATTTAATTTACAGTAAATTAAATGTGTCAATTGGGACACATAACAGAATGACAGGATCTAGAATGTAAATTACAAATTACAAATACTTGTAACACAAGTAAATTAAATGTGTCAATTGGGTGTAATCCAATTCTACCATGTTTAAAGGAGAGAGAGCACAAACACTTTAGCAATGGTAAAGTGCACAGAGTCCTAACAACCAACAAAAACAGGTTCAGGAAACAGGACAGTGAAGGCAAAATGTTTGGGGGATGACACTGCAAAAAGGGCAATGTTCAACAGTATTCTTCTGCATCAATAGCTTTACATTGGTTTGCGGTCCAAATTTCAATTATTACAAGAGTAACATGTGCATTTGAAACTTTGCAATATTTGGATTCTGTGCCTTTAAGAAAAGTTTTTTTCTTGCAACAACCACCTAAATGTAGCATTTTTCAGTATAGCTCCCATTTTAACATGTCCCAAGCAGGAGGTGATTTAGCTGAGGTTTATGTCTACTTATGTTGAAAGTTGATTCTGGGGTCTTTTTCTATGTAAGTATGTATAAATATATATATGCAAAGCACTGATATCGTGGAAACCTAGCCATTGTACAAAGGAGATCTTTATAATACTTGGTGAATTAATTAATAGATACAATTTAATCTGTGGAATAAAAATGCCCCTCCTCTGTTAGAAGTAACTGGAAGCAAATATTAGTATAGTTTCAGTTACCACAACAGTAATAGATTGAAAATACCATACTACAGCCTACTGGCTCCTATCTGGGACTCACCGGGCTCTCCGGATTGGACAAAAGATGCTCTTGCAGGACCATTATTAAAGGCGGGTTTTACACAATGGGAGCATATAATCCTAGACGGTAACCTGATCACTTGGGAAATGTACAACCAACAAGCAGACTATAAACTATCCAGATTTAAATACCTTCAAATGTGGAGCTGGTATCAAGCCCCGGAAACAATAATTGGGGAACGAAATGAGTTGGAAGTTCGATTGATGCAAGAGACAGTAGTTAAGAAGGAGCTGGCTGCTATCTATTGGTTGATGATCGATCTGGAGGACGGAGTTTTCACCTTGCCAACGGAATTGTGGGGAAGACACTTGCCGGAGGCATCGCTGGAACATCAATGGCAAGTATCTATGACCATGTTATTTAAAATAGTTAAACCTGCATACCTGAGAAGAAATCATCTTTTCTCCATTCACAGAGCCTACTGGTCCCCCCAGAGATTATCAAAGTTTGGGAGAGGAGGTGACGTTGCCTGCCCGAAGTGCGGTAGTATGAAAGAGGACGATGTACATATGTTTGTGGCTTGTCCAGAAATCCAATCATTCTGGAAAGACGTGAGTAGGGCTTTGTCTAATATGTTGGAGATTAACATCGAGGGAAGCGTCAGGCTTGTTATTTTTGGATATGTGGACCCGCTGGTAAAAATTACAAAGAATCAGGCAAGGCTGATTTTTTACTGTATGCTATTGGCATGCAGGGAGATATGCAAACAATGTGTGGAAGTGGCTCCTCCCAGTTTTGATGATTGAGTGCGCTCTGTTAAGCAGATAGCCAGTTTGGATATGTTGGGTTTTAGAAACCATGATTTTTGGCTCCCGATGCTTGAATGGTGTGAGCAATAAGTTCAAGTAAATAAAAATAGGGGTCCGATGATTAAGCCTTCGCTGCCTCAACTGGCACTTTTGTCTTCTTTTCTTCCTGCTTCGTGTTTTTTTTCTCCCCAGATGGCTGGGAGCGGATTGAGAGAGACAGGAAAAAAAAAAGAAAAAAAAAAGTGAACTATGGAAGGTGGAGGTTAAACCAGAGGGCGGTATAGAGCGAGATCTCCAAATCTTCTTTTCTGTTTTCCAGCACATAGGGGCAGGACACTTTATCCAAATGTGCAAGTGGAAGAGTGTTCTTTTAAAGAGGCAAATGAGGACAAAAAAATAAATTTAAAAAAAACAGTAATAGATTCATACATCATACGGCAAAAAGTTTCTCAACTTAATTACTCTTATTCTTACACTTATACTTACTCTTGTGGTACTCTCAGCTTGAAGAGTATGGCTTACTCACAGCTTTCTTGGCTCCATAAAAATGAAAATCAACAGACAGTAAAACTGCCAAATTCATAAATTTGGTGTTAACCAAAGTTCATGCAATTTTGCAATTAAGAAGTTTCATATGGCTTTCTCCTACAGTAGACCAGTTTGAGCAAAAAATGTGTCTCATGGGAACAGTGAAATGCAATTGAGAGATATTTTCCCCTCGGACCAGTGTTCTTCCAGTATCTTCTGTGACTTTTGAATGCAAGGCATGTATTTTATTTTATTTATTTATTCAGAAAATGTTTGAAACGTGAGATTGTCTGAAAGGCATCATGATATTATAGATCTGTTGATGATCCTTTAAGCTGCACTATAAATTGATACTAGATTTGTAAGAGCCACGATTTTATATATTTCTGAAGTTCAAATAGTTGTGCATCAAATGAAGATCAGTAGAAAGAGAGTTCCAAAGTATTGCAGCCTAAGGCCCTGATTTCAAGTTAAGGGCTAAATTATGATTCCTGGGCAAGCACGTGTTTTCACAGGGATCGGAATTACGAGTTCTGTGATGATTGTCACACTCTCTGAGATTTCCCCTAATGACTCCTGGCAGGTCAAATGTGCCGACATTTATCAGGGGGAAGGACCGTAAAAAAGGACAAACATGCAGAATTCGAAATGTTAAATACTAATTCCACTTCAACTGCCTCATTTTAAAGGGAACAACTTGTAAACTGTGATAATTATTGCACCTTTTAAGTTCCCATCCCTTGGTATCAGATTTTAACCAGTGTGATAATAATCACCTTCCCAGCAGGGCACTCATAATGAGGTCCTAAAAGGAGAAGGCACCTTGATGCACCTTCTTAACCATAGGTTCCACCAAAACATGAGTGCTAGTGATCCAGCGGTGTACTAGCAACAGATACTCCACTACCATATACTCACCTGGGCCCATATAACTTCTCACACTAATACCAAGTAGACCGCTGGAGCTTGTAGTTTATAGATTTCATGTCTCAGGATTAGTTATATTTCTGTTCTAACTAAACCTTTCACTGATCAAAAAGTTCTTTCTTCTGGTCGATGGACCATTAGCTGGAACTAGTTGATGGCGATAATTAACATAACTTATTTAACTTTTCTTGATTAAAATTGAAATAATCACAGACTCTGGAAGTTTTTAAAATCTTTATCTAAATTAATTGCATGTGAACCATTTCAAACCTTCAGTACAAACACCCTCATTCGCAAGAGTGTCAATTCAATCAATACTCAATAAGTAATAATAATTCAGATTCACACAAGAACTATGCTCAGAAAGGAGAGGACAGAGAGAGAAGAACATCTATCAATACGATATATTTATAGTTACCTAGAATGGTGTGAAGACCAACCCCCTGGCCAAAGGGCTGGTAAGGGTCCCCCGGGATAGATCAGGAGACAAAGACTTCAGGACAGGAATCAGGACAGGATACTTCACCTCTCTAAATACCGACAACTGCGTCGCACCCCTCTCTGACACTCTCTTCCTCTTCGTGGTTCTTCCGCGATCTTCTATCTAACCCTATTAAGTTAAAATAGATGGTTCTGCATTCGATTTTCTTCATCAGTGTCTCACAGCTTCAGCACCACCCACAGCACCGACAGCATCCCGAGCTCTGCTTCTGTGCTCCCGTAAAAAGCTTCGCTAACTAACTAAAACTACCTTAATTATACCTATCCATAACCATGTACCACCCATTAATGTTTCAATTTCATCAAATACTAACTCTGATTGGTCAGGCGAGGGGGGATGATCGTCACACCATGCTTACATTTCACTTATTTCATTAAACCATTGTTTTCAAATCCCTCCCCTCAAACTTTATTAAATAATTTCCTTTACCATACATCTCCAAACTTTATTAATACAAATTGTTGCAATGTCATGAATAAAGCTTCTTCATATGAACTCTTCACCCTCATGTTCCCAGGGCACATCTTCTCTGGCCTTGGACGCGTGACAAGTCCTTAGTCATCCTTTCGTATTCTCTCTCTGGTACGCATGCGTGGGGTTAAGTCAGTCAGCTCAATTCAGACAAGTTTGGAAGGCCCAAATGCGCACTAATAATAAAGTCAAAAGAAGAAATGTTATTCTTAAAAATAAATGATTTCACTGTATACCACCAACTTCTACTCTAACCCACTTTAATTATTATTACCCTTTTCTGCATTTGCGTTAGTATAAAACGTATTTTTTATTCTGCGAAGCAGGTGCCATGCATGTGAACTTCCAAGCAGCCATTTTAATTTCTTTGCGCAGGCGCAAGATTTTTCCACCAAGCATTAGTACGTCATACTACGTAGATGCAGTAGACGCATGCGCAGTAAAGATCCCTTGTTAGAGTGCATTTTAGTCCTTTGTTCATGTTTTTACAGTTAGTAAACACATAGGCAAGCTTCACTGTCCCGCGTGTCTTTTTCTAAATGCAAATTATTAATTACAAACACGTTGTTAGTAATTCGTTAATGAGTTAAAACGAAAGGATTGCTTCCAAGCAAGTCTCATTTACGAGTCCTTGCTCCATCAATCCCCTCTCTGATGGCATTTTAAGCCATCACAAAATTACCCATCCCATCCCAGATACCAACTTTAGCACTTCTCAGTTTTCTCTATTTCTCCTCTCAATTTTCCATCAATCAACTCGTTTCCTTCTAAATCCTTCATTTTCTTGTATAATTTGCCTTTCATCTCTTCCAGCTGTATTTCATCATATTTTCTTTTTCGTTTCTGTCCCTTTCCTTTTCTTTTAAAATGTATATTCTCTTTCCTTCCTCTTCTACAACACATATATGTAATCATTATTATCATCACTATGGTTATTATCATGACTAATGGTATTATTATTTGACCAAGCAAACCTTTCCCAAAATCAGCAAACCATTTCCCTATTGATGTTATACTTTTAGTTAGTCTTCCCCATACACTGTCAACCTCCAGTTGGGTCAAGTCTTTATGCATTCTCGTAATGTTTTCAATATATCCTTTAATTTCTCTGCTCTTGTCTGGAATGTAAGTGCAACAATGTTGAGTTTTCAACATGCCACAAACTCCACCTTCCTTTGCCAATAATATGTCAAGAGCAAGACGGTTCTGTAAAACCATAGACCTAATTGCAACCATCTCTGTGTTAATAATTAAGAATCCTCCTGCAGTATCTGTAGAAAGATGATCAACTATGGTTGATAACTTACACATTTTCTGTGAATTAAGAATGACTCCAACTGAGGGTATCAATGCACTAAAAATATCTCCTACAATTTCAGAAAAACTAGCCCTTCTTCTACGTGTTAGTCCATTAGAATTTCCATTGGTTCCACTTATTCTATCCACATGATACATTTTTGGAAAAACTATTCCAAAGTAACAGCTCCCGTACCATCTTGCAGGTAACCTATAATATGCATTGTTCCCGCAAACATAATAAACTCCTGGAAATACAGGATCAGTTCCCCCTTTTAGTTCCCACCCTCCTAAAATTAGGAAGTTGTGTTCACATTCACTGGAACCAATATAATTATTGTTATAATCTGTCCTTAGTCTATGGAGGCAGAATTTTCCCCTTTTCACAAAATCCAGGGACATCGCAGCATGAGCCTTGCCATTTGCATAGATTCCCTCTTCCCCAGCCCATGGAGGTACATGGGTTTTCTGTTCAGTCGCTTTCTTTATTAAATTCTGACTCCTTTCTTCTACTAAATCTAAAAAATCTGTTTCTTCTTTTCTCAATGTACATGTTAGATTATATGTATGTGCTTGAACTAAATCTATTGAACTCATTGTTAAGAAAAATTTACCCATAAACTGTGCATTTTTACTACTAACTACTGGATTCATATTCTTTCTAATAGGTAAATCAGAAAATACTACATCTAGATTTGAATACAAATACTGAAGTCTCCCTGTAGCATAAAATAAACTTGATAAAATACTACATGACACACCATATGTTAAAGGTATATGGTGATACGTCACCCCTTCTGATACTGATGAGGGTAACTTCATACACACATAACAATTGTTAATCTCCATAGTACTAACATATTGAAATAACAATTTAATAAACACATTTGAGGACGTATTATAGTCTGATTCATTATGATAATTTGCTTCATCTTCTACCCCTATTTCTATTTTAGTTTCTTTTATTCTATCTACCTTAACATTAGTATCTGTATTATTCTTGTCACTTGTCTTCATTAACAAAGGTACTCCTACTGTTAGGAATAACCATACCAATGCTACTAATAAAATACTACAAAAACAAAATCTAAAACATTTTCTTTTCAATCCACGTTTTGGTCTTTCGGTAACTTCAATTTCTGCCATTTTACTTACGAGAAAATTTCTTCTCTCTTATCCTTTCTTTGTCAATTTTACTTTCTTTTCCGTTCTTAAGGAGGCCTCAATTTGCTTTCATCAATCTGTGCAATATGAACCTCTTCTGTTTCATCACTCAGATCTAGAGATTCAAATTCTTCAAGTATGACATAGGTCCATTCAGGTGCCTTATATCTTCTGTTTAAATTTCTCAATCTTGGACTTCTTCGAGTTATTTTTGCTAGGGTTTGTTCAGATCGTGTTTGGCTTGTGATTTCATTTACTTGTTCTGGTTTCTTTTCTGATTTTCTCAAATGATATCTTAATTTCTTTACTCCAGTAGGCCAATTGTCTCCCTTTCTGACTCTTTTGATTTGTACTGCACTTTCACCTTCTTTATCTCCTCTCAAGGTTCTTTTAATTTCATTTAATTTAGGCACAATCTGTTCTCTTTCTCTGTTTTCTGTACTTGAACCTTCTTTTGCTTCCAACTGCTCAGGTCTTATCGTACTTTGTTCTTCTTCTTCCTGAGCTTGTTCTTCTAATTCTATCTGACCCTGTTCAGGTCTTACTTCACATTGTTCTTTTTCTACCTGAACTTGTTCTTCTAACTCTATCTGATCCTGTTCAGGTCTTATTTCAAACTTTTCTTCTGCTGCCTGAACGTGTTCTTCTAATATTCCCTCCTCAGGTTCCTGAAAGTCTTTTTCTATTTCCACCTGAGTGTGTTCTTCTTTCCCTGCCTCTTCCTGACTACTTTGCTGTCTTTTCAATTCTGTTCTTCTTCTTGTTTCAATAGCATCATCAATTACTTCAATCACTGGTATCCACTCTTCCTGACTTGTAACTGGCTGTTCGTCATATGGTTGTCTTTCAGAATCTATCACTCTAGATTCTTCAATTTCACAGCTTACAACTCCTGACGCTTCAGCCTGTTCAGTCAGTTGTTGCTCTTGTTGTTCTGATGGGCTCGGAACTCTTCTGGTATGACTGGCATGAATCCAATTGGGTAAACCTGCACACTTCACTGCTGTGGTAGTGACTAGTATGACTTGTCGCGGTTTATCCCACCTTGGTGCTAGGCACGACTTTCTTGCGTGTTTCTTCACTAGCACCCAGTCTCCAGGATTCAAGTCATGTGCTTGTTCTGGCTGTCTTTCAACTGCGTCTTCTCCAACCTGGTGAGAGACAGAACGCACCATTTCAGCCATTGCTTTGCAATAGTCCAATACCAGATCATCAGTTATATTCATTAATTTATTCCCAGGAATTAATGCTTGTCTCATGGCTCTTCCCATGAGAACTTCATGTGGGCTCATTCCTGTTTTTCTGTCTGGAATACTTCTGAGACCCATCAATACAAGAGGTAATGCATCTGGCCATTTCAGCATTGTGGATGCACACACCTTCCCCAATCTTGACTTGATTGTGCCATTCATTTGCTCAACAATTCCAGAAGCCTCTGGACGATGAGCACAGTGCAGTTTTTGTTCAATGTTAAATGCAGCACAGATTAATCGAATTATTTCATTATTAAAATGAGGGCCTCTATCTGATTCCAAAGTGACTGGAAAACCAAAGCGTGGAATTAACTCCCTCAACAACAATTTAGCAACTGTAAGACTGTCATTTCTTCGAGTGGGATAAGCTTCCACCCATCTTGAAAAGAGGCATACTATGACAAGTATATATTTCAGTCCATTGCTAGGGGGCAATTAGATAAAATCCAACTGTAATCTGGTGAAGGGTCCTTCTGCCTTTCCAATCTTTCCCCAACTAACTATTGTCTTCCTACCTGGATTTTGCTGCTGACAGGTTAGGCATCTTTGGCAAAGGCTTTCTGCGACTACCCTGAACTTCGGATTGTACCAACTCTGTCTGAATAGTCTGATCATTGAGTCTCTCCCTATGTGTGTTGCTCCATGATACACTCTCGCCATTTTTTAAAGTAAACAATCTAGCATGACTGGTCTTCCATCTAAATACACCCATACCTCATCATGTGGTATTTTTGTACAAGCTGCCTTTATCCAAATTTCCTTTTCTTTTTCCTCAACTTCTTCCTGCAATTGTCTAATCTCATCCCATGTTTCTGGTACTGAGAAAAACATAAGTTGGCATCTGGTTTCACCCGTTTCAATTTTTCTGTTCATGGCCACTGTATTTTTGGCACAGTATTTAGCCACTTGGTCAGCATATTTATTGCCAGCAGTTACATAGTCATTTCCTGACTGATGTGCAGCGCATTTTACAACTGCTATTTCTTTTGGCAATTGTAATGCTTCCAATAAATCCTTCACATTTTTGCTGTTTCTAATAGGAGATCCTGAAGAAGTCAGAAATCCTCTCTGCATCCAGAGCTGGCCGAAGTCGTGCACAACCCCGAACCCATATTGACTGTCCGTAAATATGGTTACTCTCCAATTTTTCCCCAATTTGCATGCCATGGTTAGGGCTACCAATTCAGCTACTTGTGCAGACTTGACCCCAGGTAAACAGGATGCTTCAATTACCCCAGATATTTTACAAACAGCTTATGCAACACTTAATCCTCCTTCTTGTGTTCTGAGGCAGGAACCATCTACAAATAACTCATGATCAGGCTCTTTCAGGCCGGGGCTTCGTGCATAACTCAGTCACGTCCAAGCAATCATGATCACTCTCCTCTCTCACTTCTTCATCGCAGGGGTCTGGCAGTAGGGTAGCTGGGTTCATAATCATACACCTTATCACAGTCACGTCCTCAGCTCCCAAAATCACTCTTTCATACTTAGTCAATCGACTAGGGGTGAGATGCTGTGTTCTTGTTCTTGTTAAAAGAATCTCAACTGAGTGTGGAACAAAAACCTTTACCGGATGTCCCATCACTATCGAATCACTTTGCTCCAGACTCATACAAGTAGCAGCTACTGCTTTTAAGCAGCCAGGCAATGCTGAAGCCACTGGGTCCAATGTAGCTGAAAAATATGCCACTGGACGTCGACTCAATCCATGTCTCTGTGTTAAAACTGAAAGTGCACAATTTTCTCTCTCACAACAAAATAATGCAAAATCTTTTGAATAATCAGACATGCCCAAAGCAGGTGCTTCACACAAACAATTTCGCATTCTCACAAATGCCTCTATGCATTCATCATTCCACTCCATCAGATCTTTTGCTCTTTTCCGGGTCATTTGTATTAATGGTTTCGCTAACATAGAAAAACCATTAATCCATTGCCTACAGTACCCAACCACTCCCAAAACATTCTCATTTCTCTCTGGGTCTGTGGCAATTGCATTTCTTTGATTATTTTTATTCTTTCCGGTGTCACTTTTCTAACTCCTCTTTCTATTTTATGCCCTAAGTATCTAACTTCTTGTTGACAGAACTGTAATTTTTCTCGAGACATCTTGTGTCCTCCTTCAGTTAAATGGTTCAGTAATGCAATTGTGTCTGTGACACAGTCTTCTCGTGTTTTTGATGCCACCAGTAGGTCATCAATATACTGGACCAGAACAGATTTTCCGGGTATAATCAATGATTCTAGTCACTTTTTCAAAATCTGATTAAATATTGAAGGACTCTCTGTGTACCCTTGAGGAACTCGACACCATGCGTAAATACGATCCTCAAACTTAAACGCAAAAAGATACTGGCTGTCTGGGTGCAAAGGAATAGAAAAGAACGCTTGGCATAAATCACTTACTGTAAACCAACCTGCATTCCAGGGTATCTGATAAAGGATCACTGCTGGATTTGGCACAATTGGACAACATGGCACTACAATTTTATTTATTTTTTGTAAATCCTGCACTATTCTGTACTTTTTGCTAGGCTTTTTCAGTCCCATTATTGGTGGATTACAGGGACTATCCATCACTTCTTTTAGAATACCTTGTTTAACCATTCGTTCAATTTCTGGAATAACTCCTGCTTTTACTTCTGGACTCATCTTGTACTGTCGGGTGTTTGGATACACTGCACCTTCTTTCACTCTCACTTTAACTGGGTCTATATTTGTCATTAGGCCAATGTCTTTTCCTGTAAAATCCCACACTTCTGGATTAACTGTGGCTCTCAATTCTTCTGGTAATTCATTTTCAGTTACTAGTGAAAACATTTCATCTACTTCCGTTCCCTGTTTGGCTAACATCATCTTGTATACAACGTCTTCATCAGGGGTTTGGAAAGCGACACCATCCGGTGTACAATAGATCGTGCAATTCATCTTGCACAAAAGATCTCTTCCCAACAGATTTACAGGACTGGAATCGCAAACTACGAACCGATGCATTTTTTGGAAGTTTCCAATGTGTACCTCCATTGGTTTTGTGATTGGGGTTCTAATCTGTTGGTTAGACACACCTATAACTTGGATTGATTCTCCCGAGAGGGGTAGGTTTGGGATGTCTGCTGTTCTCACAGTAGACCTGGTAGCACCAGTATCCAATAGGAAAGTAATGTCTTTACCTTCTACTCTCCCATCAACAAATGGACCTGACTGATCTACCGGCAAGGATGCGCCAAGCACGCACTCCTCTTCCTCCCCCCTCAGGCACCGTCATTGTGTGAAACTCGAACTCTCCTCATCATTTTGCAACAAATATTGTGTAATTGTTCTATTATTCTTACCACTTTCTCCTTGAAATCTGGTGTTAGCATTGAAACCTTGATGATTCACAAAATTTGGCATAGGAGCTGGTGGCACCTGATATTGTGGAGTAACTACCTGCTGCTGCTGATTCACATGTACTTCATTCTGCGTCTGTGGTATTACATTTTGATTTGACCCATTATTACTCTTATTATTCTGAGTACTCTTACACTCGTTCTTCCAATGTCCAAGCTTACCGCACGCATGACAAGGAAACTTCTTTTTCGCTTCTTCTCTGTCCATTCGCCCCCTATATTTATTACCATTCGCTCCTTGATCATTCTGACTCTTCTCTTTCGTTTGACTATTGTTTTGGGCATCTGGTTTCTCTTCTTGCTGTTCTGCCAGTTTTACTTGTGCCCACATCATTTTCTCTTTTAGCTTCCTACGCCTGGCTTCGATGCCATCTCCGCAATATTTCGCGTACTTTAAAAACTCATCCACTGTCTTGCTTTGCCAACACAACATGTGCTGCTGTATCATCTGACTAATCTCTGGTTTTAAACCATATACAAACCGATACACAAAATGTCCCATATCCTTGTCACCGATATTTTCAAAACTACTATACTTCCTGAACACCTGTAGTAACCTCTCGTAATATGCATGTACAGATTCATTTGGTTCCTGAGTTGTTCTATCTATTTTTACCCAGTCTGTTTCTTTTGGAGGTATTTTCCCCTTCAAATACGTAATCACTTGGTGATACTTTTTCATTACCTCTTCCGAGGGTGCTCCTGTCTTTGCGTCTCTAGCATATTCCTCATTAGGCCAATCAGCTGTGATCTTACATTCCGTCCATAAATCAGCAGGTACCACTATATCAAATAGACCATCCAAATCCTTCAATAAAACCTTTGAAACCTTCACAAATCTCTCTACCTGTTTATACCATTCAACTGGTTTTTCTCTCAGCTTTGGAAAATCATTTGTAAATGACAAAATATCTTGTCTACTCCATGGAACATGAACATATCCTCCTCCGGGAACCTCTCTCATTGGACACAATTTTTCCATTTTACTTGATTCTCTTACTGGAAATGCAGCTGCTGCTTCTCTCGCTTGTACTTCCTCTTTCTTTCTTATCCATCAAATTCTCCATTTATCAATGTCGCCCATTTTCGCAAAATGTTCATTAATTCCTTTATCTGTAGTCTCTTTCAAGAAGCATTTACACTTTCTAAATCCTTCTCAGTAAAGTCCACTCGATATGGTTTCTGTAACAACTTTGATTTCCCTATGTCTATTCCAATCTCTGAAGCAACTTCAGTCAATCTCTCATGAAATAATCTTGCCCTTCTGGTTATACTCTTACATAAGAATAATAATTCTTCTTCATTGTAAGCAGTCAATCTTTCTGTGCCCACACATCCTGTCATCATCTCTTCCAATTCCACTTTCAATCTGCTGATGTCTAAAATCCTTGGTGTTGGGATCTGGTTATCTCTTTCCTGTGCCCATCTTTCTATTTCTTCAGAGGTGACTACTGTTGCGCCTCCAGTTCCAGTATGAACCAAAGGTCTTCTTTCTCTCAAATGTATGGGCGGAACTCTCTTTGGAGTTTCCGTCAAAGGTTCTACATTAGGGAGATCCATTAATGAAATAATTGACTCACTTTCGCTAACCTGATCATCTGTAATTATTATTTCTTTTCTAGGACTATTTAATGGAACTGTCACAGGTTGTGGTTTCTGGCAAACCTTTTTATCTCCATACAACAGGATTACTAGACCAAAGGTCACTGGTACTGTCAAGGCTTCAGTTTTCAAATTTAATTGACTTATCTTTTGAACTAGTTCTTCTCTAGTTTTATTCAAAGCATCTCTTTCATTATCCTGCAACACTCTGTTTTATGACGTCTCATGTAAAATCTGTGGGGTTAAAGGCATTCCCATTACTGGTGCACTTGGGGTAACCTTACTAGTTGCTTCTTGATACAGCGGTGGATTTTTAATTAAAATATCCTCTAACAATTCATCATCTGATTCACCATATCCTGCTGTATTCAGGTGTTTCGTTTTCTCCTTACACTTTCCTCAAGACTGTTCCTCAGCCATTAACACTGGATATAAACCTTCTGATACCATAGCACTCCTCCATTGTTTCATCTGCCCTGCGCGTGTCTCATGCAAGTGTCTTGGAAAGAATCCTCTATATCTCCCACCTCTGCATCTCTCTCGTTCATATGACTCAGTCTCCCATTCTTCCAAAGCCTCATATTGAGTTAACCTAGGTCTAGGTTCTAAATCATTCATTTTCAATCTCAAATTCTGAAGAATCCTCCCATTAAACGTACCATCTTTAGGAAAGGCTAGCACTCCATCATCCTTCGTATATTCTATCCAGTTTTCCAACCACACGCAAGTATGATATCCTCTTTCCATCATCATAAAAGATGCTGGTGTTTTCGGTGGCGGAATAGGAATTCCCTCTCTGGTCAACACCGGCTTATCTTTTATAAAGTAATTCTTAATTTTCTTTATAAATGACATCTTTCTTTTCTCTCCATTCATCCTTGAAGAACGATGTATAAAATTGTATTCTGCAAACCCTTGAAATTTTCTGCCTGTACGCCTTGCACTAACAGTCAAATCAAAATCCCGCATACAATCTCTCTCTTCACCAATCCTAATGCGGCTTCTAACTAGCTATCCAATTAAATCAGGCTCACGCTCGTGATCTGACCAATGCCAGTGCGGCCTTTTTCTGACATCAGTTCTGCTCCTTTCTACTGACCCCTCCTTTACAAGGCTGCTCCTGTCACACGCCCGCTGTTTCTACCAATCCCAGCGCGGCTCACTGTGACGTCAGTACAACCAGCAACTGACCCTCCCTTTACAAGGTAATACGAAAACTTATTTCTCAATATTTCTTTAAAATTCTTTGTTATTAACGACATAAAAACATTCGCTACTCTGTCTGTTCCACTAAATCAAAGGATAGTTTATTTCTTTCCACTGCGAGTAAAACCCTTCCGCTTACCCTTCATATAAGCTCCAGAGAACCTGCTACTCCTCCGGTGTCACCCGTTTAGGGAAATTTGAGACCAAAATTTCACCAGCGAACTCCTTTTGCTGTCAATCTAGCTTGGAAGAACCTGTAACTCCTTCAGGGTTACCCTTTCTAGGTGATATAACGCCTAATGTTTCACTAGCGAATTCTTTGCTATCAATCACTCTCACTTTTACGCAGAAAATAGTCCCTACTTTAACACTGCCAGCCCTACCTAGCTTCTCAGTGTTATTCCAACAGACGAGTAACCTCACTGCAGTGTGGTTTCTATCGCCACCCGCTATTCATTCCCTGGGAATTTTCCAGACGACATAAAACAGGACGCTAACTCTTTTTGTTAAACATAAATCAATAATCAATAATCTATGCTTATCACCAAACTAGTCAATAATAACCATAACTCTGCTACCAGAAAACTGATCCAGCGGTGTACTAGCAACAGATACTCCACTACCATATACTCACCTGGGCCCATATAACTTCTCACACTAATACCAAGTAGACCGCTGGAGCTTGTAGTTTATAGATTTCATGTCTCAGGATTAGTTATATTTCTGTTCTAACTAAACCTTTCCCTGATCAAAAAGTTCTTTCTTCTGGTCGATGGACCATTAGTTGGAACTATTTGACGGCGATAATTAACATAACTTATTTAACTTTTCTTGATTAAAATTGAAATAATCACAGACTCAGGAAGTTTTTTAAATCTTTATCTAAATTAATTGCATGTGAACCATCTCAAAGCTTCAGTACAAACACCCTCATTCGCAAGAGTGTCAATTCAATCAATACTCAATAAGTAATAATAATTCAGATTCACACAAGAACTATGCTCAGAAAGGAGAGGACAGAGAGAGAAGAACATCTATCAATACAATATATTTATCGTTACCTAGAATGGTGTGAAGACCAACCCCCGGGCCAAAGGGCTGGTAAGGGTCCCCCGGGATAGATCAGGAGACAAAGACTTCAGGACAGGAATCAGGCCAGGATTCTTCACCTCTCTAAATACCGACAACTGCGTCGCACCCCTCTCTGACACTCTCTTCCTCCTCGTGGTTCTTCCGCGATCTTCTTTCTAACCCAATTAAGTTAAAATAGATGGTTCTGTATTCGATTTTCTTCATCAGTGTCTCACAGCTTCAGCACCACCTACAGCACCGACAGCATCCCGAGCTCTGCTTCTGTGCTCCCGTAAAAAGCTCCGCTAACTAACTAAAACTACCTCAATTATACCTTTCCATAACCATGTACCACCCATTAATGATTCAATTTCATCAAATACTAACTCTGATTGGTCAGGCGAGGGGGATGATCGTCACACCATGCTTACATTTCACTTATTTCATTAAACCATTGTTTTCAAATCCCTCCCCTCACACTTTATTAAATCATTTCCTTTCCTATACATCTCCAAACTTTATTAATACAAAATGTTGCAATGTCATGAATAAAGCTTCTTCATATGAACTCTTCACCCTCATGTTCCCAGGGCACATCTTCTCTGGTCTTGGATGCGTGACAAGTCCTTAGTCATCCTTTCGTATTCTCTCTCTGGTATGCATGCGTGGGGTTAAGTCAGTCAGCTCAATTCAGACAAGTTTGGAAGGCCCAAATGCGCACTAATAATAAAGTCAAAAGAAGAAATGTTATTCTTAAAAATAAATGATTTCACTGTATACCACCAACCTCTACTCTAACCCACTTTAATTATTATTACCCTTTTCTGCATTTGCGTTAGTATAAAACTTATTTTCTATTCTGCGAAGCAGGTGCCATGCATGTGAACTTCCAAGCGGCCATTTTAATTTCTTTGCGCAGGCGCAAGATTTTCCCTCCAAGCATTAGTACGTCATACTACGTAGATGCAGTAGACGCATGCGCAGTAAAGATCCCTTGTTAGAGTGCTTTTTAGTCCTTCGTTCATGTTATTACAGTTAGTAAACACTTAGGCAAGCTTCACTGTCCCGCGTGTCTTTTTCTAAATGCGAATTATTAATTACAAACACGTTGTTAGTAATTCGTTAATGAGTTAAAACGAAAGGATTGCTTCCGAGCAAGTCTCATTTACGAGTATTTGCTCCATCACTAGTAGAACACAAGAAAGACAGTGGGAATGTACCAATTAAAAAGTTGCTTTATAAGACAGTGGCTTTTATTATGCAGTACCGTAATACAAATCCCATGGATCTTGCACATTAAACAGTTGTGAATTAGCAGTCAGTGCAGCCTCCTGATATCTCCAGAAATGGGGATCCTCAAGGACATATATGCCAAAAGATGAGCTCCAGTATTATGAAATAGTTGGAAGAAGTGAACTTTAGAAGAAGGAAGTTCCGGATATAGGACATTGGTATAGTCGAGGCACAAACAAACAATATCTTGAAGAATACTAAAGCAGGCATGCTCTAGGCAGAAAAGAAAGAATTTTATTCAGAACTTTCAGATGGAAGATGCATAAAACAGAGTCCTTAACCACTTGAGGTCTAAACTATTATTTGTCATCAAAGTAGTCTCCCAAGGTTTTTACTGTTTGAGAAGGGATCAGACATTGGCCTAGAGCATCAGGCCATCAGGAGGACCACCAAACTAAAGGAGAGCCCGACTGCACCACCACCTCCATTTTATCTTTGCTTATTTTCAGATAATTAAGACTCATTTAGTCAGCAACTGCAATAAAGTCAACAGCTTTCGGGGCACCAGATCAATGTTTCAATATGGCCTCAAAATATGCTTGGTATTATCAGGGTAGACATTGCGAGACATATTAATGGATCTTGTGAGGCTAGCCAAGAAAGTGGCATATGGATTAAACAGTATGGGCTTAGTACAGAAACATGAGGAGCTCCACAGGAACACTTAGTAGAAATGAAATGGTAGGGGGCATTGCAACTACTGGCTCTGGTTTGATACAAAGGAGGAAATCCAGCTCAGCATTCTTCCTCTGACCCCAGTCCCAAGCAACCTATCTATATGTACAGTGTGGGATACATATCGGAGAGATCAAGATTCCATGTCTCTCTGAGCCAACATCATACATTCTGGATGGTCACTGTTAGGCCTGACAGCCTTAGGGTGGTCTTCCCTCAAACCTTTTGCCTGCTTACCTCCTCTTTTTGCTGTATTCATTTTGATGGCCTTAGTACTCTGAGAACTTTACCACTGCTAACCAGTAATAAAATGCATGTGCTTCCCCCTTGAACATGATTTTATTGACTTATCCACATTTGGTATATTTAATTTATCTGTAAGTCCCTAGTAGAGTTCACTACTTGTGCCCAGGGTCTATAAATTAAATGCTACTAGTTGACCGCAGCACTGATTGTGCCGCTCACGCAAGTAGCCATTTAAAACATGTCTCAGCCCTGACACTGCAGAGCCTGTGTGTGCAGTTTACAATGCCATTTGGACTTGGCATTTAAAACCCCTAGCCAAGCATTATCCTCCCCTTTTATTACATACAATTCCCCCCTAACATAGGCCCTAGGTAGCCCATAGGGCAGGGTGCTATGTAACTAAAAGGTAGGGCATGCACTTTTAAGTTTTGCATGTCCTGGTAGAGAAAAAAAAGTATATTAATTTTTCACTACTGTGAGGCCTACCCGTCTCATAGGATAATATTGGGAATACACTTTTAAGCTGTAGTTCCTAAATAATAACAAGTAGCTCTGCCATGTTTTATATCATTGGAATGGTAATGATAGATCCTCCTTGCAAAGTTGGATTTAACATTGCTATTTTAGAAATGCCACTTTTAGGAAGATAATTATACAAAACAGTAATGGTTGGAATGCTTGAAATAATCTCTGCCACCTCCATGGCACCTCAGTTTTGACCCAGCTATATGAAAATTAGTCTTGACCCTGCTCCAATAGGAACAGTCCAGCCCGAACTGCCAAGCCAGATCCTCCCTGAACCGGAACACAAGCAACCCAGGACCGGTTTTGCCCTAGTTATGGGTCCAGCAGCCGTGTACAGCGTGGTTTCAGTGGCACAGTGTTCAGGGGACCCACATCTGGGCATACCCATCGAATTAGGGTGGCACAATAAGTATACAAGACAGTGATGGGTGGAATGCTTGAATTAAACTCAGCCACTGTTAATCACTCAGGCGACATCCCACTACATCGTTATTTTGCACACTATGCCACCTCAGTTTGGACACAGCTATATGCAAATCAGTTGTGACCCAGCTCCAATAGGAACAGTCCAGCTGGGACTTCCAAGCCAGCGCCTCCTTGTACCGGAACGCAAGCAACCCAGGACCAGTTTTACCCTAGTTATGGGCTCATCAGCTGGGTACTTCTTGGTACCAGTGACACAGTGTGCACGGGACCCACATCTGGTCATACCCGTCCCAGTTAGGGCCACACAAAAAGTACACAAAACAGTGATGGATGGAATGTTTGAATTAATCTCAGCCACTGGTAAGCCTGGGCGGAGTACGCATAGCAGCGCTAAGTGAAACTCTGCGAAGCCGCAAAAACTCTGTGAGCATGTGGAGGTGCTTGTTCCACATGTTCAAGAGACGTTGCTGACGTTTGGAAATGCGGATTGCATGTTCGGGGAAATATCGCACAAACTTCACCACGCGGTCGCACATGGGCGCGGCCATCTCGTTTTCTTGGTTATGGTTCTGGGCCTGTTTTCAATCCTCCCTAAATCTTTTCAATCCTTTGTTCCTAAAACTTTTTTTCTGAACTTTTTTATTTAATATCTATCCCTCTCTCTTCCTAAGTGAATATTTAGCGTTTTTCTATTACTTGCTTTTTATTTCTTTTACTTCCCTTCATTTACTCCTGACTTCATTTTTTACTTCCTACATTTTCTTTTCCGCTCCCCTCCCCCCAGAACCATGGCCAAGAAGAGTACTACGCAGAGTGCAACCCGGGGAAACAGGAGCCGCGTTGCTTGCGGAAGGCGGCACCCGGAAGGGGTGCAGCCCCGAGCCATATTTTCTGAGGTGGAGGTGGCTACACTAGGTTTTTGGTGTGCAGAGCCACCTCCGCTTAACCCTGGCACCAGGCAGCAGGCCTGGGTCCGGGTACGGGATCCAGGAGTGTCACTGCCGGTGGGCCAGGGTGCGTCAGGCAGTGTTTTGCTGCTCTGAGGTCCGGCGCACCCATAACCAACTAACGCACTGGTGGTCCGACATCATGGACCGGGAGCAGGACCTGCTAGGTGTTGAGGTCGTGGGGCTTGGTCAGTAGATAATTATATTACCATTGTGTGTTCTGTTCTGTGTTATTGCGAATATTATTTTTTTCCCAAATAGCAAGAATGTTGCTGCTGCTTACATGCAGGTAAGTTACGTTTAAAAATCTTATATTATGCAATTGTTATTCTTCTAGACAGGTACTCAGCGCTACTAATCTTACTTATATGAAACTTTGCGCTCGCTTGGGCTGATTCTGTAAGAGAGGTTAGAGAACTTAAGTTAGGTAATGCAAACTAAAGAGACTCCTTTCCTTTGTCCTGTTACTAAGATAGTGGTGGGTAGTTAGTCAGTTACTTAGGATTAGTTGGTAATTTCTTTAGCGACCCGCATGACGCGTCCTCCTCTCACATGCTGCTGACTCCTTAGTCCTTAGTAGAACCTTTTGTGTTAGTGCATGAATAATATAGCAGCTCTGCAACCAACTAATTGGGTGTATGCAATATGCATGTGTCCATCTATGCATTTTAGAAGACTAAAATAAATTCAGACTTAGTGAATTGGCTCGTCAAAGGGGGATGAGATGATTGCGAATGAGATCGGAACTTAGAAGCAAATATCATTTTTTGTAACTCATTCCAGAGTCTTTGGAATAGGCGGGCTAGGTGCTTAGGTTTAGGATTCTGGAATTGGAATGGAGCTGTGGAATAATAAAGATAGGACGGTCTGCAACCGCAATACTAGTCTACTACTAGTCGATCTGATTAAATAGGTCAATGTTATTGCAATTGCCGTTTCCTGTAAAAAAAAAAATTTGGAGTGATTTTTTAATATTTATTTCACACCAATCAATTTTTGTCTTTTTAATGATGTCTTACATGATCAGCCTCCAGGGGCAAGAAGAAGATGGGGTCTGCCGAGGCGGGAGCTAGAGGTGCCTCCCAGCAGGATCGCTCCCCTGCTGCAGATGGCTCTGCTGGCCCCATTAAGTCCTCCTGTTGTTAATATTAATATATATTTCCTAAACTTTGAACGCACCTTATTTTTTTAGAACTATTATTTCCGTTTCATTATTCTATTTTTTACCAAATTTTCTTCGATCTGTCTGTTTCTAAATTCTTGTTATCCCTGCATTACCTACCAACTTAGTTATTTATATTTTTAGTGTCTGTTTTTTTTTTTACATCAAATCAAACTGCCTCTGAGAATGTACTATTAGTCTGTCTGAAGCTTGCTTTATTCTGGTTTTTCAGTCAGCTTTCCCTCTCCCCTTTTATATTTTGTGGACTGCCTAGTGGTGGTACTGTAAGACTCAGAGAACCCATTGGTCCTTACTACTACTAGTACTACTACTCTGCTGTGCAGATTGCATGCCCAAGTAAGGTATTCTACGCAAGTTTGTTGAGATGAGAAGGCTTTCTTTTACTTTCTCATGCTCAATCAGTAAATAAAATGATGGTCACGTTGGACACCCCAAAGTGGTGTATTTAACTTTTTCTCATCTAGGCCTGGTACTATTTTTATTAGCCGCAGTTGATGGTGAACAGCTGATTACCGTGCACCATAGCTGGAAGGAAGTATGAGGAGGAGGGCACCATTATATTTTCCAACCAAGAGAGACCTTATGTTCCATTGTCCTCCCAGTTGGCCACTCTTTTCCTTTTTAAGAACTCAGATTCACCAATAGCTCTAGCCTCTGAGTCCAGTCCTTTGGGTTGTCCTCTTCTTAAAACGCTTTTCAAAAATTGCCACCAACAAAATGCCCAACCAGATATTTTATTATTTTTGATAGGACATACTGTCTACTCTACTCTAGTACCCGAATTGTACTAGTGATGTGTGTGGTGTAAGTATACATTGTATTTTCAATCTTGCTAGTGAAAATAAATAAATAAGGGGAGGCATATATGGCATCTAAAAAATGTGAAATGTTTTTTCTAGGCGTACCTACCACCAGTGCCGGGGCCAGCGGCAAAGGCTACGCCAGTAACGAGGAAGCACCAGATGCGGCAGCTGCATGGGATGAGCCAGCAGCAGTGGCGGGCGGTGGCAAGCTATATTCCTTACTTATTGACAATACACTTGCTACAAGGATGTACACTGTACTGTTGAGAGAGACTAAGTTGTTGTGAACAACAGTTGAAGAAGACACCCTTTACTTAGCATTAGCGGTGGGAGTTGAGTACCTATAATGGCCTCTTCTATCTGACTTCAACTCAGCAGAGAAAGTTTTATAAAGAAGACTAAGAGTCAGACGACCTTGATGGATGGGTTGATGGAAAAGGGAAAGAAGGATGGTAGGAGGAAGGACAGGTGACATGTCATATATGACTGGCAAAGAAGGATGCGTGGGTGAAGCAAGGGGGCCCAGGATTCATAGGTGGCTGATAGGATGCATGGGTGGTTGAAAGATGGGTGAAAGGTGAAAGAAAGGATGCCTGCCTAGGTGGGTGAAACTGTATGGGTGAAAGAAATCCTCCGGAGGTTTGATGTGTCAAACTCAAAGGCAAGCAAGGACACATGGGTGGTGGTTAAAAATAAAATGATAAATGTATGTTGTTGGTGAAAGGTTTGTTGAGATTAAGAATGATATGTTTACTTTGAATGGATGGATGACTGGATGGTATTCAATCATAGCATAGGTGGAGACTGGATGAAGAGAATGTAAAAGAAAAATAAACTGTGCCAGAGTAGCAAAGCCAAGGGTGAAGATTTGAATAAAAAAATAATGCTAGAAGAGCAATACAATTATAAATGGAAAAAATCGCTGGGAAAAAGAATAAATAAGGACTGTTTTTTCAAGGTTTTTGATTTAAGGTTGTATTTCAGAATATTCCCTTGACTCACAGTAGTTTGAAAGCACAACATATATATTGTGTATGTATCCACCCATTATCAATCGCCTCCCTCCGACTCCGAGGCTCACTCCCGCTCCCTACCCACCATGTCATTTCGACCGTGTCAGCCGTGGGTGGCCTATTGGCTGCATGGTTACAATCAAACAATAGTAATACCTCACATTGTGCCGTATATCATCATTCACATTAGTAATCTATCAGATATAATCTGCCTTGTTGTAGTAGTCAGGGTGACAGTGAAACTGAGCAGTTGCCATTGATTTAACAGAGTATGGCCATAATAGAAAATAGATAGTTGTGTAGTACAGCTTCCCCACCTGCAGACAGTAGTAAAGTAAATAACATGAGTCTGCGACAACAGTATGTCTGTCTAGGGCACAAGCTGCCTGAGCTGGCATATCGACAAGGTTAATTGAGCTAAACAAGAGAAAGAAGAAGAAGACCTGTCTACTCCATAGCGCGTAGTAATGCCTGAAACTCTAATCACACTCATGTTAGGGGCCAATGAAGTGGGAGGTAACCACAAATGTTATGTACTGGGCTAGTGCTACTGTGCCACTATAATTTTATGTGTATAATTAAGTGTTACTGTTTTGCTAAGAGTATTGATTACAATTGTCTTTTTTCTTTCTTGATATAGCTACTCCTTCCCAATCATAACAACCCAACAGGCAGGAGTTAGCAGCCAGGGCCCGGCAACGGAAGCTGGAGGCCATCTGGGATGAATATCGGGGGCTGGTGGCCATGGCGGAGAAGGAGGAGGAGGTAGCAGCTGCAGCCTCCAATGCCCTGTGCCTGGGCCTAAGCCAGGCCCCCCAGTGCCTCCGGTGGTACGGCACTGTGGTCTGGCAGCTGCCCGCCACAATTTAAACACTGCTGCCCACCCCTGTTGTTCCTGTAAGAAATTTCAGCGCTGCATGCTCTTCCAGATGGCTTGCCTAGAGACCAGGATTGAGGAGCGGTTAAACACCCTAGAGTGAAAGATCTGGCGAGCCCGCCGCTAGACCTCCATCTTGACCCTTGCCTCTTTTTTAATCTTTTTTTTGGTGGGTGGGAATGTGGGCGTTAGGGAAAACTTTTTTTTTATGGACATTTGGATTTTTTATGTACAATTGGACTTACTGGACATTGGTTGGTGTTAGGGAGAGGGGTGGTTCAGGTGTTTTTTCTCATTCTAGTTTATTTGTTAGGGGAATAAATTATTTATAGTTTACATATGATGTAAATCTTTCGTGGGGCGGTTACTCTGTTTCCTTTGCAGCAGGGCCGCAGGAAACAATTTGAATATCGAATACTGTGCATGGCTGGGCAATCTAATCTATATATTGCCAGTGTGGGCTATAGTATATATACTTAGAGCAGAAGAAGATCATCGCCCTGCCTTGAGTTAGTGTTGCTTTCACCACATCTCCCCCAGCAAGTGTGTGATCAATAATTGGTGTAAATTTAATTTAGTCACACCTCAATATAAATCACACAGCCCGGGGAAAGAGGGTTAGGGTTTGATGAATGGTTGGGAAGAGGGATTTGAGAGAAAGGTTTGACAAAGACAAACACTACAGATGGACAACACACATTTATCTTGGCAGCCGACCATCATAAATCTGTTAAGAGAGAAAAAGGAAATGCATGCATGATGATGACTTGATGAGTAGTACTAGACTGGTACAGGGCAGTATATTATTAATTATGCAATTGCCTTGCCTGTCTTCCCCCAGAGAGACCCAAGTTACATACATTTTATGTTCTGTTGTACTGGGCTTCCTTTGAAAGATAGCAAATAATTTTTTTTTTAAACTGTAGGAGTCAAATATAAGCAAACATAAATGACACACACAGTCGTAATGATTGAAGAGAAAAAATGAATCAAATGTAATGATACTATATTATTGCCAAATTGGGAGTTGCATCTCCGCATTCCTCTTGGTCCTTCCTTGGTCAGTCTGTTCATCAGTCTTGGGTGCCTGAACGGATGCGGTTTGGTAAGGTAAGTGTGAGTTGTTTTTCCCAGTATAGCACAGGGTAAAGGCTGGCCTGTAGATGGAAAAACAAAAAAGGATATTGAAAAATCAAGGAGAAAAGTTAAACTGCATAGTTAAGGAGGAGTGCAACAGGAAGACTTTCAGAGGCGGCATGGCTAAATCATGTCTGTTTCCAGCAGCGACCTCCAACAACAGGAGCAGGCCCCCCCACCCAACCTGCACTTAGCTTTGAATTTGAGCCAGACAGCACTGAGCACACATACAAACACAGCAACATAGCATTTTGTATATTAAGTAACTAAATCAATGCACCGCTGTCAGTCACACCACACTCGCCTCCACCACTACACACACATGTAGGTCTAGTGTTGTTGTTTACCTTTTAGGCCACTTCACGCCCAGATTTATTCCATCAATCATCTCCGATCCTCCTGACTCTGACTGCGAGTATGGTATGGTCATGGTGTCGAACTCTGTACCAAAAGTGTCCCGAGTGAGTCCAGACTCGTCCCGACTCAAAATGCAATGGATCGGCCTGCAGTAGTACAATTTTGTTATTGAACAACAAGAAGGGTAAGATTGACTTGAGTCACTTTTTTTGTGTGTAGAATACTAGTAGACATCATGCACAACAAACACCAATCACTCAGCGTGCAATGCATGCCATCATTTACCTGTTCTTCCGGGGCAGTCCCTCTAGGCTCGGAAAGGATAGATATATAGTAAGGGCCCAGGTTTGTACTCGAGGCAGGCACACATTTTACATTTGTTGTATGCATTCTCCATCCAATGTCTGGCTTGAGGGAAATGGATTTAGGGCGAGTCAGGAGGAGTGGACTTACTACTTCACTGACTGCACACAGTTGCAACTCCAATCCGGCAATAAAAGAGTAAGGCGGTGGTGATGGATTTGTTGTGATTAGAACCAGAAAGGCAGTGACACACACAAATAATAAAGTAAATAAGATTCCTTAGCTATATCTTTTCTGGAAACTTTATTTTGGGCGTCAAAGGAAGAAAGAAAGTAATTCAAAAGCCTAGTTGTCAGGTAAGTAGAGCTCGTCCTCAAACTCTGGTGGTTCACCCAGAAGTAGGTCACCTAACATACTACTTCCATGACCTGAGTGGCTGTCATCTTCCTGCTGTGCTACTTCAGGTATGACGTAATCCGGTGGTATAAAGTGCTGATTCATTTTGATCGTGGTTAACCTCTCCATATTTTGGGGCAAGAGGCTGGTCCTTCTCACTGTCAGAACGGCACCAGCAGCACTGAAAACATGCTCAGCAGAGACACTTGTGACAGAGCAAGCCAGATAGTTTATCGCCAGCCTGCTGAGCACTAGCCATTGGTGCCTTTTCCCATACCAATACAGCAATGGGTTTTGATCAAAGTAGACCTCTATTGGGTCATCCAGATAGGCCTGGACTATCTGCTCAATGCTCATGGGTGCTCCGCTTTGCTCGGCCTCTTTTGCCTTTGCCCAGCAATGGACTTAAGCCCTGCCTGTAGAAACCATTCCTGTGCTGATTTTGGGGCTGATGCTCCTGCTCTTGTTGTTGTTGATGTTGTTCTTGTGTTGTTGGTGGTTTTGGCTGCTGTGAGCCAACCGCACTGCCCTCAGGCTCTGAAATTGAACTTGAAGGCTGCCCTGCAGTACTTGTTGTGCCCTGGAGGAGTGGGCCTCTAATTCCCAGCCGTTCTTTTTCTATCTGACTGGCTTGTACAGCTATCCAAGTTTTGTGGCTGGCAAAATCCCATTCTGAAAAAGGAATGAAAGTGAGCAGTAATGGTTTGTACCGTGGATCAAGAATTGTGGCACAAATGTAATGGTTGGATGACACAATGCCTCTTTGTACCCTTGTATTTTCAGATGAGCGAAGGGTTAATCTCTCCACCAACTCATATGCTTCTTTTTCTTCCTCCACACCTGTGTACATTGCAGACACCCCTTTCAGCTGTTCCTGTAGCATGAGCAACAATGGGATAGGTTGGCCCATAGTACAGTCCTCCTTGCTGACTTCACGTGTGAAGACCTCGAAATGAAGCAGCATCTCTGTCAGGCATTTAACTAGGCCCCATTGCTCCATCTCAATGATCATGCCTTTCACAGTAGCATCCCCTCTTTGCATGACATATTCATTGATTGGTCTGTACTGCTCGAACAGATGTTCAAGCATGTAATAAGTTGAGTTCCAACGTGTTGGCACCTCCTGGATGAGTGCTTTAACTGGCATTCTATTATCACGTTGAATGATCCTCAGCTGCTTCCGTGCTTTAAAAGAATGGCTGAAATGTGTGCAGATTCTTCTGTAGTTGGTCAGTAAGATGCTGACAAGAAAGTCTTGAACAATTATGTTAATGCAGTGCGCCAAACACAGGACCCTGAAACAGCCACCATCGGCCAGGGCCTTAACTATATTACTGCCATTGTCCGTGGCAACAAAACCAATGTTAAGCCCTCTTGGTCGCAGCCATTCAAAGACCTTGTTGTCGAAGTCTTCCAAAATGTTTGCAGCAGTATGAGATTTGTCCATGGCGAACATGGCTACAGTTGCATGTTTCTGAGCGGCATTACAAATCTCAGCAGTGTCAACACCTGCCAATATCTTTTTTCTAACCCCCACAAAAGAGATCCAGTGTGCAGTGATGCACATGTAATCAGTGGCTTGGCAACTGGTCCACATGTCTATTGTCAGGTGGATAGTGTGAACAGCACTCTGCTGCAAATCTTGTCTAAGAAATTCCAGCATATTGTGATGTAGTGCTGGAACAGCAACTCTGGCGAAATAGGATCGGCTGGAAACCTTTAATTGCGGGCAAATGGATGCCACGTATTCAAGAAAAGCCACCCCTTCCACAAAAGAAAAAGAAAGGAGGTCCAGCGCTAACATTTTAGCCAGCTTCGCATTGTACAAAAGTGCCGTTGGGTGGTTGCGTTCATACTGCCCCTCTGACCTAAACATGCTTAGAATGGTAGCCTGGATTTTTTTCTTTTCTGGTGCCACTGATGCAGGTGACTTCTTGACACCAGATGTTAGGCTCAGTGCGCGTTTTTTCATTGCAGTACTCTCTTGCCTTGGACCTCTTTGTGTCTCAGCCTGACTCTTGTGCCATTGCGATGTTGCTGATGATGATGTGGGTGGTACCACTGCACTGCTGGGGACAGGGCTGCTGTGTGTACCAGAGAAAATGTCTCCCTCTTGTTCACCTTCCACTGTGATCGGATCTTCTTCATCCCCTCCACCAACACTTGCAGTTTTTTGACTGCTAAGGTGCGCCTCCCACTGGATCAAGTGGTGTTTTCTCAAATGGGTTGTTTGGCCTCCGGTACCATAGTTTGTACAAAGCTTACCCCGACTAACACTTGCTCCACAAATGGAGCATATAGCAATGTTCACCTCCTTCCTGTTAACCAAAAAGAAGTCCCAAAGTGGGGAGGTCAACTTTCTGACGCTGCTGGTGCCACTTGCAATGTCGGATGAATTGGTAGGTGGGCGTGAAGTTTGACTCTCTGCAGTACCTACTTCTACTGAGGTGGTTGCTGTGGTGGATGTAGGTCGCTGCTGGGACTTTGTAAATATGGCAGCTGTAGGTGATATTGGTGGTATCTGTGTAGGTGGTATCCGAGCCACATCCCTCACAACAATTTTGGATGGGGTAATGTCGGTCTCTACTGGCGCGGGCTAATGTCCATGATGACTGGCTTGTCATCATCATCATTCTCCTCTTCTACATCTACCTCCATAACTCTAAAGGTTTCTGGAACCTTCCTTTTCCCTAGCCTCGCGTCACGTGTCTCACTCTCAGACTGAGGTGAGTTCTAAGTGGCATCTAGATCATCAGAAGGTGGCTTGCAGAAGAAGTTGATGGACCAACCCTCCTTTTTCTTGCTGGGGATCTGGAAGACAATGTATCTTCTGAAAGAGTGGCTTGCTCTTCTTCCTCTGCAGGAAGCTCGATTTCCTGAACTGCCCCTACTTCGGGAGGAACAACTACTATTGGGGTGGTTGTGGCTGTTGTTGCCCACTTATCTGAGTTTCCTGCAAATTTGAGTGGGTACTACTTTGCGATAACGATAAGTAAATTTCAACATCACTGCTCATCAGCGTTGTCGTGATTAGACTGGCTGCCTCTGCAACAGACATGGGCTTGGGCCTTGGTTGGTGGGGTGGGTCCACTGATGCTGGGGTGCTTCTCCCAGCTTGCTCCCCGGACACCGCTGCTGCAGGCACAATTTTTGGTTTCCAAAAAAAGGTCTTGGGCGACAAACTGGTGGTGGTAAGTGGCAGTGCATTCTTCTTCTCACTGGCAACTTCTTGGTACTCAACCTGGTACCTTTCTTTGGGGCCATCTTGAAGATGTCAGGTAGCACGCAGTGGCACAAGTTGAAGAGATGCCTGCCTGTGGTCACACGTCATGGGATGTTGTGTGCAGGGCGCAGGCCTTCTGTCAGGCAGTACAATGGGTGATGTCTCCTCCTCTTTTGTGCACCTAAAAGCAAAATAGCAAGAAGAACATCAGTGAAACGTGGCATTGTTGTTGTTCAATTACTAGTACAAACAAATATAATATAATTTAGTGTGTGTGGTCACACTTGTTAGTGTCATTATTACATCAGTTATAAAAAAATAACAATACAGTGTAACCATTTGTGAGACTTTGACAACAACAAGGGCTTTCAGGTGTGCTGTGTTACTGTGCACACTACAGTAGTACACTCAGGAAGGATAGGAAAGAAGAACAAGAACAACAAAAATACAAATGTAACGGTTTGGCATTGTGCATCACATGGGATGCAGCACTCAAGGAGCTGCAGGTGACAAATGACAGTGGAAGCAATAAGGCAAGGGGAACAAAGGGAAGACAGACATGCAGGCCTATATGGCAAAAGCACACTAACTGCCTCCACAAAATGGTCGCCAGCCACAGGTAACACAACTACAACAAGCAGGAGGCCTGGAAAACAATTAACTCAAGCAGGCCTATATGGAGGGAGGCACAGCCAAGGCAAATGATGTTTAAATTCAACAGACACCACAGAAACAGTTGTTTCATTCACCCATGAATAGCTCTGGGCCTAGTATTTGTTGGAAAACCCATTGGCAGACTAGGCCACATAGTGAATCAATTCAAATCAATATTGCAAATTTATTAAAAACATGGAGAAAATGTAGTGAGCTGTGCTACATTTTTTGCTGAATAAAAGAAGAAAGAAATGCATGCAAAACAACAACCAGCAAGAAGACATGGCCACCACAAAGAAGGCATTCAGGCCTATGGCAGAAGCACTGTCATAAGGTTTCTGCACATACACAGAGCTATGCACAGGATAATAGGACCCCGGAATACAGTGGTTTGCCTACCATATACCGTAGCACCCAAAACCCCAACCCAACTAGTTTCGCATCCCATTAGCACCAAAGCACCAATGATTGGACAACCCAGAACACAGTATCCCTATCTCAGGACTCGCAGAAACAAGAACACTCTTTCGTCACTCACTCGTACTTGTCCACAATGTGCGTATGAAGAGACACTGGGTAGATTAAAATGTTTATTTCAACTTACGTGCTCTAAGGTACAGTACACGTGTCAGTACTAATAGCATAATGCATATGAATAATATAAGCAGCATGGTTACAATTCCATAGAATACAAACGGGGAAAGCATCTCATAACTCAGTGGATAAATGTCTACATAACATTACCACCCTCCCCGTGCAGTAAGATAGTTTATTATAAAAATAGAAGACCTCTGGGCTTTGACTAGCGAACCCCCATACCTCAGTCTCTAGATGCAGAATTACATCAGCAGACAATCACAGCTCTTCTCACTGAAAAGGATTTCTCCAACTGCCCTCAGTGCAAGTAAACTGCAGTGTTAAAAGCACACTAAAATTCTTCATGGCAGTTGCGCCTAGTGTTATGTCTAAGTGCGAAGGACGGGCCATATCAGGAAGAACCGAAATACATTGTTATGCGACCTTGTACATGGCGTGCAGTCTGAGCCCAAATCGAACAAGAGAAAAGGTGAAAAACAGAAAATGCAGAGAGCACAAAATAACTTGGCAAGAGCAAAGGGCGAGGGAGCCCTGGCTCAGTGTAACGTGCGCAAAGAAAAGCAGCATGTCAGCCAGGCCTAGGCCAACATAACAAGGCAGGCAACAAACCACAAGACACCCTCCCCTGGACAGTCCATCGGCCAAGACAGAGTTCCACAAGACTGAGCAAAAACTGACAGGGTGAAGGCAAAAACCATACGAGGTATGGTAAGTGAACCAAAGAGAAAAACAAATCCAGTAGAGCACAGGGAGTGCTCAAACGGCGAAGGACATGTCAATCCATGAAAGTGTAAGTGCAGAAAAACGCAACACTCTCCAAGAGGACATCGTTGGAATTGTCAAAAAACATAGACGCCATCCAATTCATGAGATCAAAAGAGCAGGAATGCTCCTCAGCTGAGAGAGCATCCAAAAGCAATGCGGGACAGCTTGCGTGATAATCGAAATAGCTTTGTTGTAGGAGATCCCGGGCAGCCACCCAGATATCCCATTGCGCCAAAATCCCCAGTGCAGCCGCACGCGCCATACAGCCGGCAACGGAACAGTCCTGCTCATGGGCCTCTAAGGGACCCATCAACTGAACAAAATCCGGAACAGACAATGACGAATTGGAGAGGCAATAATCCAAGGTCCAGGTGAAAGGACAGCGGATGCAAGTCATTACAGGTTGCACGCAAGTGAAATACGCAAAGCGAAAAGAAAGAGTATATGACACACTTAGTGTCGCCAAAGGTAAGACACCAAAACCAGCCAAAAGGCGCTCACGGAGCAGCTGGAGGCGTTCTGGATCGAGTAGGTCCCATCGGGAGCAGCCATTGCGTAGAAAACAAATTAATAGCAGGACACCAGCCGCCAAAGCGATAATCAACGGAAACCGCCAAAGACGCTGGAAAAAATAGAATGAATGAACGCCGGGATGACACCAAAAATAGTTTGGAAGGATGACACCAAGCCAGACCCCACGACCTTAAAAAATGTACCAGACCCTCAGTGTTAGACGCGTTAAAAATACGATGAATTAACTCCCCAAAATGTTGGGGGAGATTAGTGTTCAAAAGGGCCTGTATTTCACTGTGGGTACTCGCCACCTGGAGAATGAATGTCTCCCGGGCGGACGTGAGCATAACCTTCTCATTCAATAATAGTGCCTTTATTCTGCTCAGCTTATTGAAGTCTGCCTCCATGGTAGGGATTGAAGGCCAAATAGAGATATCAACTTTGCCATGAGGGGGAGGAAAAAGCACATTCTTGCAGCAGACAACCCTGTGCGAAACTGTTACAATGTAAGGAATGCCAGCCTGTAGGCCGCAACAGTTTTCGTTATTCAAAAGTAAATAACTACCATTGGAAAGTAGAGTGAAAGTAGGAGAAATAACAGGAGCAGGAATACCTTTCAACACACAAGCAAGATTAGGAGCGGAAACGCTACATGAGCCATGCAATTTAATGTGTTTACAAATAAGCGAATGACCCATAGACGAGTCGCAGGACTCCCCGTGAGAAAGACTTCCTTGCCGTCCCGAAGGCATTTATACATGAAAGGCAAGGACCAGAGTTCATGCAGGAAAGCACTGCCCAAGGGCTGGTAACGGCCCACAGGATAATGTTTCATGCACGAGTCAAATTCAAATAAGGAAAAAGGTAAAGCGATAACCCCATGAACTAGCCACACAGCAGAATCTAGTTCCGCAACAGAGAATGGTAAAGGATCCACCTTCTCGATATGTAACAGAGTGTAAGTTGCATCTTTCATAGACATAAATTGCTGTTTGTCAGTTAAATTAAAAGGCAGAAAAAGGCAGAGGTGTTCAGAAAATGCCAAGAAACTTTACCCAACTTGAGTGTTTGCAAAGTCCACGCAAACTGCATAACTGAGCGCAATTGATTCTGACCATGATATAACACAGAAACATCATCTTGTACAATATCAACAACAAAGGACACAATATTCTCTAAAGTGTAAATTCGTGAAGACAGGGTATTAATACTATTGTCAACAACAGCAAGCACCTTTTCCAAATTTGCTTGATCTATTTCCCGAAGACGGGAAGCAGCTTCAATTTGTGACAGCTTCCAGAGTTCATTATACGTTTCATAAATGAACCTCTTAGGTCGGGGACCACGAGGTCCCAAAACAAAGTCGGACAGATCAATATTGCCTGAAAGGAGGGACAAATGTTGTTTAACCGAAGCAAGGGACGAATGTTGCAGCCATTGTTTGCATAATTTACCAACAGAATATGTAGTGACAGTACGGGAAGCAGTAAATCTCGGATCAGGCCTATCCTGTGTGTAGCCAGTACCTGAGCCGTGAAAACGCATTTGGCACGCATTAGATGATATAGGCCATACCAACCAGGGTGACTGATCCAGCTCAGAAACATTAAATGAATTATTCTGTAACAGAGCCTGCAGGGTCGTCAGGGACAGATTAAAACGTGAGCTAACATTGGGAAAACTCGACAGGGATGGAATTGAGGGCGAGTTCAATTGTTTAGTGGTAGCTAAGCCCCAACACGTAGTCTGATAGATGGTATCATTTAGGAACATAATTTGGGTAGGGATGAGGCAAGCACGGTGCAATGCCTCGGTTCCTTGTACCTGCCATGGCTTGGAGCCCCAAATAGATTTTAAATCTACAGTGTCCTCCCAGTACTCATAACCACCCACAGCTAAGGCACTCAAAAAGGAACCAGAATAAAGCAATTTGGTGTGTGTTAACATAATTTTCTGAGTTGGTGTGGTATTAAGTCTAAAATAATAGGATGCAGGGTTTGACCGATTAAAATCAGTAAAATAGGTAAACTTATTTCGAAGAGTTTGTGAGCTACCTGGCAAGGGGTTTGGACAATGTTCCCATTGGGTGTAGTTAACAGAACTACGCAGGGCACTTGGCTTATGGAGAAAATGATTACCCCAATGTTGGTAACAATACAAATCGGCATAATTCGCAGAATTCATATATAAATCTTCAGCATTAAAAGATGCATAATATTTTAAATCGGCAAACAATGCTTCAACGGCATGCACATCCCAATCATCAGAATGAATGTTATTTTTTACTACATCACCCATAGAAACACGAAGGACATTAGGTACATTAATAATTTCTGTCGGACCATGGATTTGAAAGTTCACTGCATCCCATACGATGCCATCAGCAACTGGAAAAGCTGAAATGTTCACAAATGTGTGGTCACGCTTCATGATGTGAGACGAGGAATGAGGAGCCAAAGTTCCAGCAACATAGTTCACAGCAGAGCGTTCAGGTAAATAGTGACCATTGATTAGTAGAAAAACACTGTGACAAAGCCAATGGACATGAACAAAAAAATCAAGAAAAGTACCAACCAGATGTATGTCCAGGGTGGAATCAAGAAATTGTCTCTAAACCAGGATACAAAAATACTGAACTTGGATGGGACTTTTGAAGAGGTGGAATCCGAATCAAAGGAATAACGAGTCGGGCTCAGTGGCGTTGTTGGTTGATGTGCCACCGATTCAGATGCAGGATAGGTATACTCGTCCTCGTCGACGTTGGTGGAGAGTTGGGGATCAATTATAGTTTCAGGCAAATCAACCATCTCAATTACAGCATCAGTGACCGTTCGTGCAGATGGTCCACGAACATATGTCCGATAAATGGTAGGACAAGAGACCGCTGGTGTGACACTATTCAGGATCGGCCAGACGCTGTAGCTTGACATTTTCCACTGAGATGTATCTGTTCTCCTTGCGACCAGGAAGCGGTGGTAAAATGACTGTACGTGTTCCCTTCAAGCCCAGAACTGGAACCGGTGCACGAAAAGAGGGGCCGAATTCTTTTTGTTTTCAACCTTCTCTCGAACCAGTTCTCCAACCTTTGGAAGCCAGCCGGCTACCGGAATCTGCAACGCAGGGTCTGTGGCTGAAGGTAAATGTGCAGTTGCAAGTTTGTCTCGGGCTTCTTGTAAGTCCTGTAACATAGCAGAATGGTTATCTACATCAAACTTGGCGGATTGCGCCGCGATGTCTGGACCCTCAAGGTCAGGCACAAACATTCTTATGCCAAAGAGCATTTCGTATGGGGTCCGCCCACCCAGAGGTCTTCTAGGGAGATTATTAAGTGCACGCTGAACGGTATACAAGTGGGCCAGCCAGTTCCTGCCAGTACCTATAACTCTAGCTGTTAAGGATTGCTTTAAGTCACGGTTCATTCGTTCAACGATAGAGTTGCCCTCAGGCCTATACGGAGACGAAAATTTCACCCGCACCCCAAGCGAAGCCATTGCATCCTTGTAAGCCCTAGAGGCAAATGCCGGACCTTGGTCCGAATGGAAGGTGCCGCATGCGAAAATTCCCACAAAGACACGCAAATCCCTGATTACATTTCGAGCGTCAGCACTACGTTGTGGCCAGACCCAGAGGAACCGTGTGCACGAGTCCACTGCAACTAAGATGTATTTATAGGCAGTGTCTGATGAAAATGGACCACAGTGATCCAAGTAAACACACCCAAAGGGTCTGTTAGCAATGCAGAGCGAGGTCTGTGGTGGACGTGTTACCGTGGAAGGCTTAATCTGTTGACAAACGTCGCAAGAAAGCACAAAAGCACGGGTGTCTTTATACAACCCACGCCACCAATAACGCTGCTGCAAGATGGAAACCGTAGCTGACACACCAGCATGGGCAGAAGCCATGCCTTCGTGTGCAGCAGATATCAAGGCACTCCTGCGGTCCGCGTTGGGGATCAGCCGATCTCCAACGTCAGGTATTGTTACATAAGGAACCTGTTCGGGACTTAACTTGTAAGAATACTTGGAAGGAAAACCTGTAGGGTAATTATCACCTTCCTTGGTTGCAGCAATAGCTGCTAGAATAACAGAGTCAATTTTAGACATGGACCTAGTAATCGCTGCTACTGAACACGTGACTACTGCTGAACGGGCAGCTTCATCTGCCAGATCGTTACCAATAGCGTGTGCGCCCACCCGCTGATGGCCTAAGGTGTGAACCACCTGTGTGAGGGGCAGACGTTGTTGCAATTCTGCCACTCGAACCCAAAGCATTTTATGCTTTATTGTGCTCCCTTTTGCGTCCTTGTAGTCATTTTTCGACCAGAAAAACAGATTGTCATTGTAAGATTGTACACAGTAGAAAGAATCACATACAATAAGAGTGGTCTCATCCTGAGAAGCGAACTCAAGCGCAAGTAGCAATGCATGCAGCTCGGCCAATTGTGCGGTACTATCTCCAAGTGTGCGAGTGTGCACTACAGAGGATTTGAACGTTCCATCTACAAAGGAACCCGCAACAATAGCACATGCAGCTGAATAAGCATGCTTGGACCCAGTGGCCGGTTGCGCCGATCCATCGGTGTAGATCACACATTTGTAATCCTCAAGCGGCAGTAAAAACAAAGGAGGAGGATGAACGAATTCATACTGCAAAAACTCCTGAGTCTGAAGAGAAGAATCAAAAACAAAAGTGACGTCCGAAGACGTCAAGGATGTAGCCCATTGTATCCAACGGGGATGCATTGCTTTTGAGTTCGGTACACTTGCCTTTGTTACTGCCTCTAGGGCAGGACAGGGTGTCACCACCAGAATACGCTTTCCCTGTGCCAGTGCGCGTTCTTTCAGAATCGCCATTTGCACTGCAGTTAGAACTTTTTCGACAGAGGTAAAGCGCAATTCAGCTGAAGTGTACAGATGTGACTTGTATGCGATGGGTACTGTATCACCTTCATTAAAGGTTAAGTACGTGAAACCCACCGCCCCTGGAATTATTCTAATCACCAGGTTTGTGTGGTTATCACGAGTCAAAAGATATTTAGACTCCAAAAGGTCTGTCTGCAAAGACTGCAGAATTGAGGTATGCTCAGGCAGCCAGCAAGACCTTGAATAAGTAGGTTGTATCAGAGCATACAAAGGCTTGATACGCTGGGCATATTCGGGAATGTAAGTACGCCCGAAATTCAGGAAACCCAGCAAAGACTGAAGTTTCTTCAGAGTATTTGGGGGCACAAATGTGCACATTTCTCCAAGAAATGGGGTGCTAAGCCCTTACCTTCGTTATTGAGCTCATAGCCCAAAAACAGAACGGTAAATTCAGCAATGTGTGATTTAGCAAAGTTAAATTTGTAACCCTGCTCCGCAAATTCCAGAATAATGCGGTCCACACGGGACAGATGCGGAAATAATTCGTCGTCTGTCAGATAAATGTCATCAACGTACGAACATGCATCTTGGTCGATGCCGTCTAGCAAAGAGACAACACGGGCGGCGAATACACCCGGACTATTCTTGTAGCCCATGGGTAAATGCCGGAACTGGAATAATTTACCACCGGATGTGAATGCGCTCCATTGGCCACTCTCCGGGGCTAGGTTGTGCGTGTAGAAACCGTTGGAAAGGTCAAGTGTCGTTTTGTATTTTTTACGAACAAGACTGTCTACAAGTGCAGAACTATGTGTATTTTGCACCGCAAAGTTCCGACAATGAGTATTTAAATGCCGGTAATCCAAAACTAAGCGGTACGATCCATCGGGTTTAGAAACCACGAAAAGGGGATTGTTCATAGGTGATACGCATGGTTCAATTACTCCCTGATATTCCAACTGTGTCAGAATTTCGGAGACGGGGCCTTTTGCCTGCCGTTTGATGGGATATTGGGGTTGTGGCTGCGGTAGTGATCGCAAAGGTATTACATGGGGAGGTGATTCTTCATCCCAACCCACATGGTTGCGGTATAACGCTGGAGCCAGGTACACAGCCCACTCAGCTGCAAGTGCTTCAGCTTTGTCTTTTGGGACATGTCGTGAAAAGCTTGGAAGGATTACCTCCTCTCCTTTATGTGCAGCAAGAACGAATGGGGGTGGCCAATCCACCTCTGCTAACAAAATGTCATATGAAGAGGTTAGATTTTCCCAAAAATCCCTTTTATTTCACGCGGTATATCACCTTCGATTTGGATGACTATGTTGTAAAGTCTGTCAGGGGGTGCCACTCTGGTGTCAGCTGTCTCTACAGTAACGAATGTTTCAGTTGCTGTCGCCTCCATATGAGGACGTAGCGCCTCCCGCACTATGGTAACTTCCGCGGCGCTGTCTAGGAGGGTCACTGCCCACGTCCAATTCAGGAGTCTCGTTCTCACGGTCTGTGGCATATTTCGCTGTTACAGCGGCAACTTTTTTCTTCTGAAATTGCGGTCGAGAATGGTGAAAGTCTTCTGCTTTCCCTCGGACTTGTTGTCGAGGTTGGTCTCGCTCCTGGGGAGCCTCTCGGCCCCTTCCTCTATCTTGCCGTTCTCCTCCACCAGCCTGTGACGACGTCTGGGCCTGTGAAGAACGAGGAGAACGCGTATCAGAGCTCTGAAACCTATCTGGTGATTTAATTCTCGACCTATCACGTAAATCATAAGTACGTTCAGAAGAAACCGAAACTGGGGAAGCGCCTCTCGACCCCGGCTTCTTTTGTTGCTTACCCTGTTTTTTCTGTCTCCAACTCTTTTTAGTGAAGACTGGTCTCTCATCCTTCTCAGGTGGAGGTTTAGATTGTGTTGGCTGGGGTTGCGATTGTGTTTGCGTTTTTACAAAAGGCTTGTTGCCCAGGCTATTTCTTCCAATTGTTTTGTAAGCCTGGGTAATAATTTTCGGTAATTCGCGAGGCCTGTCCAATTCTGGGACCAAAGCCAAAGCATTCGCTACTTGAAAGTTCACTGCATCGCCCTTGACATTCGCAAGGATCAGTTCAGCTACTACTTCAAACACTCCCACTAGTCTCATCCCTAATTCCACAGCCGCTTCAGGGCCGTGTTCATCCTGTACTTTTTAATTACAGAGGGTAGAACCGTCATGGAAGGCGTACCAAAACATTTTGAATATACTGCTGCGAATACCTTACCCCAGTTTTCACATGCTGTCAACTCGGGGATCAAGTCTTTCGGCAAACTTATCGTAAGAATGCGGTGTTTATCCACTGGGGATGTATGTGGAAAAACTGCCTCCAGCTGATCGAATTTTTCTGCAAGCCAATAAGGAAAATCGTCCTTGTTTTGTGGACGTTTGCCCATCACAGAATTTACCATGACAGGACTTATGGTCACTCCGGCTGCAACAGCTGGTTGGCCGGCAACTCCAGGAGCAGCTCCATGGAGACTGCCTGTAACATATCGCACTAAAGCTCGATGCACTCGCACCAAATCTGCATACATAGGGCGCAGTTCCGCAAGTGTTAGTGCCAGATAACCTGGATGCGGGGTATACCCGGCCAATACAGGCCAAGTGGCCCCCTCAATAGATAAGGGGCCTAAACGAACAGTGGTAGCTGGTTGTGGGAGGGCGCCATTAAACCAAACACGGTGCTGCCAAGCCGTGAGAGGTACTTCAAAAGTAGTATAGGGTCGATAGACAGCAGGAACAACAGTGGGTTCATATTCATGAAACAGATTATCACCTGCATCCACTGCCGGAAAAGTGATCCAAGTGTAAAACACTTCAAAGTGGTAAGCCGGATCGGCTTGAACCACAAAGACCAATTCGACCCCTTCATCTGGGACTCCATACCCCCGTAAGTGGTCTCGGAGTGGTCCTCGACTATGTGCAGCTATTGCTACACCTGCCATTGTGAAACGGATTAATTTGACAACCTAACAGGAAGCACAAAATGGGTTCAGTTAAGTAACCTTTTTTAATAACATCAAGCTTGAAAGAACCTATAAAACGTTCAATATAGGAGGTATCACCGTCACTTACGCCTCCGGAAGCGTACGTGAGGGTTTTGTGGACAAGCACAAGTACTACTCAAGCGTCTCGCAGATAAGCAGCCCCACGTTGGCCGCGCCATGTCATAAGGTTTCTGCACATACACAGAGCTATGCACAGGATAATAGGACCCCGGAATACAGTGGTTTGCCTACCATATACCGTAGCACCCAAAACCCCAACCCAACTAGCTTAGCATCCCATTAGCACCAAAGCACCAATGATTGGACAACCCAGAACACGGTATCCCTATCTCAGGACTCGCAGAAACAAGAACACTCTTTCGTCACTCACTCGTACTTGTCCACAATGTGCGTATGAAGAGACACTGGGTAGATTACAATGTTTATTTCAACTTACGTGCTCTAAGGTACAGTACACGTGTCAGTACTAATAGCATAATGCATATGAATAATATAAGCAGCATGGTTACAATTCCATAGAATACAAACGGGGAAAGCATCTCATAACTCAGTGGATAAATGTCTACATAACATTACCACCCTCCCCGTGCAGTAAGATAGTTTATTATAAAATAGAAGACCTCTGGGCTTTGACTAGCGAACCCCCATACCTCAGTCTCTAGATGCAGAATTACATCAGCAGACAATCACAGCTCTTCTCACTGAAAAGGATTTCTCCAACTGCCCTCAGTGCAAGTAAACTGCAGTGTTAAAAGCACACTAAAATTCTTCATGGCAGTTGCGCCTAGTGTTATGTCTAAGTGCGAAGGACGGGCCATATCAGGAAGAACCGAAATACATTGTTATGCGACCTTGTACATGGCGTGCAGTCTGAGCCCAAATCGAACAAGAGAAAAGGTGAAAAACAGAAAATGCAGAGAGCACAAAATAACTTGGCAAGAGCAAAGGGCGAGGGAGCCCTGGCTCAGCGTAACGTGCGCAAAGAAAAGCAGCATGTCAGCCAGGCCTAGGCCAACATAACAAGGCAGGCAACAAACCACAAGACAGCACACTGGCTGCCTTCACAAAATGGCCGCCCCAACAACAATTAATAATAAGCCTACAAAGGGAAGACAATGCAGGCCTATGGCAAAAGCACACTGGCTGCCTTCACAAAATGGCCACCAGCCACATGGCCAGGCTACCACAACAAGAAGCAATAAGCCAAGAAGAACAAAGGAAAGACATGCAGGCCTATGGCAAAAGAACACTAACAACCTCCACAAAATGGCCGCATGCCACATGGTCACAACACAACAACAAGCAGGAGGCCTGGAAAACAATGAACTCAAGCAGGCCTATATGGTTGGACACAGACTTTACAAAATGGCCCCTGGCCACAAGTTTGAGGCTCAGCCAAGGCAAATGATGGCCCACTATTACAAAGATACTCACACACTGGCCAGATAAAGGAGGCATGCTAAACAACACATCTTTATGCAACCATGCCAAAAACAAAAATCCACAGGGCTAAAAAAATGTTTGCAAGTTACAACCATACACATCCAACAAAGGCATTTGATTTAACACACATAAAAAAATTAAAAAGTGAAACACCCCAAAAAAAACATTTTATATTTCAATCCACTGCTATCCATGCCATAAATGATGTTTAATTCAACAGACACCACAGAAATAGTTGTTTCATGCACCCATGAGTAGCTCTGGGTCTACTGGCTGAAAGGCCTATTGGCAAACTACTGGGCTACATAGTGAATTAAATAAATATTGCAAATTGATTTCAAAAGTTGGAGAAAATGTAGTGAACTGTGCAACATGTTTCTTTTATAAAAAAAGAAAAATTACTTACAAAGAAACAACTAGGCCCCTACTGAAACTACAGGCCACCCACCACAATATAAAAAAAAAAACGATGAAAAGTGCAAATAAATCCAGGTGCATGGCCCCAATCAAACAAACACTAATTTTCCAACTTACTTGTGAAATCTCAAATTTAAAAGTCCTCAATCAAATCCAATGATATATGATGCAGCATACACAACGAGTGATCCTTCCAGCTCCTAAACCAAATGAAAAGTGACCAGGAGATAGACAAAGCACTGGGAGGAGCCTGCTAAACAGGAACAGGATGTTGGCGACTCTGGGGCGCTTCCTTCTTCTTAAAAAAAAAGTAAAAAAAGAAAAAGGACTCCTCGCACAAACAAGTACAGTCAAATGTCAATTTGAGGAGTTTTTTTAATCCAAATCGTCATTTCGAGAAGGTTTTGATGCTGCTCGGGAGAGAACCTTCTCCAGAATGCAGTTGCGGTAGATTCTGCATGTTCAGGATCGCGTTCTTCACAAATCTTCCCGGGGAAGTCCGATGGCACGTCCGAATGACATGTTCGCGATCGCAAACTCTTGTGGTACCATGTGGACACCTAGCAAATCTCGTGGCGCTCGCAGACACCCGGTAAGTTGCTCCAGCGTGTGCCAAAACGCATTTCGGGCACGCAAACAAAAAAAAAACTCTGCTGCGTTGCGGAGTGCGGAGTTTTTTGGCAACTCCATGTTCTACGCGGAACGCAGAGTTGCCAAAACTCTGCAAACTTCGCGAGTGGAGCAGAGTTTTACGTCCAGGATTCACCACTAGGGCTGCATCCCAATCCATCATTATTTTGCATTCCATGCCACCTAAGGCACAACTCGTGTAAGTATTGGGTCTCTGACCCCACCAAATCAGACACTTCTGGACCTGTAAAGAAACTCTGCCAGGGAGAAGGTTTGCTGTGCTGCCTTGCTGCCTGCTACCCTCGGCCCCTGCTGAAGAAGAATTGGACTCTTGCTTGAACCCATAAATGATCTCCAAAGTGGATCCAGGTACTTGTTCCAGGGGAACCAATGCATCCTCTGCTGCGTGAAGGAGAATCGAAGCATCGCAACTGTTGCGGTACCAGACCCAGCACACTGCACTTGAAACAGTGTATCGCATCAAGAACTGATACATCAGAACCGCTGCATCGCAGCTGCTGAGAAGATTGCCACATCCCCTTGACTGCGTGGAGAAACCCAGCGCATCAGCTTCGGAACCAACGCATCTTCGCTTTAGCGCTTTGTCTTCAGGACCGGCGCATCGCCTTCATTGCGTGGAGAAAATGTACCCATCACCCAGAACGCAGGGATCGACACTGACACCTAGCTCGGCTGCATGCCACATCTTGCTGTTGCAACCAGGATCAAGATACTATGTTCAGCTGGCCTTGCACAGCTCCTGTATTTGGGCCACGCTCTATTGCGGTCAGACTGAACTCTTGACTTTGCTCGGTCCAGAATGACCAGATAACCCCCATAGGCGCTTATTGCTTCAAAGAGCAATTTTTACATTTCATCTTTAAAAATTCATATTTCAACTTCTTCTTATTGGATTTTTGACATTTTGGTCTTGTTTTATGTCTATAATCATAATTCATTTTTCTAAACTAGTGTTGAGTCATTTTGTGGTGTTTTCACTGTGTTTGTAAAGTTGCACAAATACTTTACACCTTGCCTCTTAATTTGAGCCTGACTGCTCTGTGCCAAGCTACCAGAGGGAGAGCACAGGTTAATTTACAGTATTCTTCTGACTTACCCTGACTAGGATTGTGGTTCCTGCTTGGACAGGGTGCATACCTCTGCCAACCAGAAATAGTTTCAATTTCTAACAGCCACCAAGGCAACTTCAGTTCCATGAGTTGGTCGAAATCATGCTTGAAAATACTAAAGTACTGAGTTATCTGTGATGCATTGGAAATTTGGCTTTGGCTTCTTTATTAGTTATCTTGGCATTGAATGGCAATAAAAAGGTAGATTTATGATTCCATAAAGTGGCAATATTGGATGTGAGTTCTTTAGGATGGGAATCACACAGCTTTTTTTCAGTAATGGGAAACAAGAGCAAATTCAATGAAAGAACATAGGTACAAATTGATGGTGCTAGAGTAGGAGGCATGAGCCACCATTTGTAAAATACGAGTAGGCAAAGGATTATCCGTAACCCCAGATTTAATTGCCTTTACTAGTAGTAAAGAACTATCAGTAGTTAGTGGGCTTAATTAAGTGAGCAAATAATCTAATTCCAGAGGCATGCAAAGTAAATGGCCTTGAAGGACCACTACATTTGAAAAAGTCATAAATGGAATGAATTTTGTTTTTTGAAAAGATAGACAGAGATGAGGGAAGGAGAAGGAGAGCCCATCTTTTAGCACTCAATGGATTGAAAAATAATTAACTATTTTAAACATCTCCTGAGAAGCGCTAGTAGATTGTGCTAGTCACTATGAGTACCTTGCCTTATCTGTTTCTTATCATTTTCTTATGGTTTCTGAGCATATGCCTTTAGTAACTTTAGAATAATTAAGGGGACAAGCTTCCTCTTACAGTTATCAGACTCATTTTGATTTGCAAAACAAATAGAAATACCAGGAGGCTTGAGAGCTAACAGAAGCCAAACCAACTTTTTGGTGGGAGCTAGCAGATCTGAAGCTGATGTGCTTCTAACATTTAAACACCAAGGGGCTCATTACGATGTCAGTCGGTGTTGCCTCTGACCAACATCGCTGCGGAGGTGGAACCGACAGACCTCCGGTCGGCGGTCCTGACCCCGCAATTAGGTCTGGTCGCAAACCTCAATTTTTCAATGGCAGCTTGTGAGGCTGTTAGAAACCGCCCACAGAACAAGCTCACATTACACAATGGATTATTTTGCACAGCCCTGTACCGTTTGGCAGGCACCATCAGTGTAGGAATGTGAGCCCCCCAGGGCATCAACCAGAGGGCAAGGGGAGAAGGGGACCCTGCTAGGGGCCCCAAAGTTGCTCTCTGACAGCATTTCCACGTCGGAAATGCCAACATGGAAGGCTGTCGGAAACCAACATCATAATCTTGACAGCGGAAACGCCTCCTTAAGGGAGTATGAGTAACTTCCGACTGGCTGACGGGCTCTTTAGCCCGTCGGAACCCAATTGGTTTCCCCGGCTGGTTTACACTCCGGTCACCGACATTATATTTCGGCGGTCGGAATCTAAACCTTCCATGTGGGTTGGAAAGCCTCTGACCAGCGGTTGGAGGCTTACCGACCGACATAGAAATAAGGCCCTTCGTGTTTGTCCATGGAACTCTAAGTAATTTACAAGGTTGCGTTTCACTGTAAGAGACGAGGTTAACTTATCGACCTTAGGGCAATTTTGTTTCACAGAGTAGTAGAAGGCTGGAAAGACCATTGTGTGCTTGACTCACAGTGTTGTAACTAAACTGAAAAGCTATGTGGTTTGCCTAAGAGTTCGGATAAATTCATCCCAACAATCAATCAATCAAGGATTTATAAAGCACAGCAAATCAACAGTGAGCGACTCAAGACACTGGAGTTGCTAACTGCTTTGTAGTGATCTGTTCAATTGAACAGCCAGGTCTTGAGTCCTTTCCTGAATTGCCGGAGCGATGAGGTGGTCCAGAGGAGATGGGGAAGGTTCGTTCCAAGCTTTGACCACCAAGCATGAGAAGAATCGTCCTCCGCTGTCAGTTCCATTGGGTGTCTGCAAGGGAGAGGAAGATGGATAGTAGGTGTCTCGTCGGTCAGTGGAAGGTCATGCATTTCATGATGTTGCTCGTCCTTCATTGTGCAGGGCTTTGTATGCGTGGGTCAGCATCTTGAACTGGCATCTCTACTGGATTTGGTGCCAGTGTCACTTCTTGAGGTGAGGTGTTGTGTGTTCATCTGGGTAGGTCGGGATGAGTCTTGCCACTGAGTTTTGTATTGTGTCTTCAGGAGGTGTGCAGTGATTCCTACGTAGAGTGTGTTCCCATAGTCAAGCCTGCTGGTGATGAGGACCAGAGTGACGGTCCTTCTGGTGTTGATTGGGAGCCACCTGAAGATCTTGTGGAGCCTGCGTAGGGTGTGGAAGCAGGTAGATGAGACTGAGTTTACCTGTTTCTTCATAGACAGCTTGCTGTCCAAGATGATGCTAAGGTTGCAGGGGTGGTCTTTTAGAGCCAGGGGTTGGGCCACGTTCAGCAGGCCACCATGTGTTGTTTCATGGCAAGGTGTTGTTCCCAAAGATGAGGACTTTCATCTTCTCCATGTTGAGCTTGAGACAGTTATCCTTCATCCAGTCGGTGACTTTCCTCATACATCTGGGGAAGTTGGGTCTAGTGGTGGAGGGGTCTTCTGACAGTGAGAGGATGAGCTAGGAGTTGTTGGTGAAGGAGATGTTGAGTCCATGCAATCTGATGGTGTTGGCCAGGGAGGTCATGTATATTTTGAAGAGAGTGGGGCTGAGGGACCATCCTTGGGGCCTGCCACAGTTGATCTTCTTGGGTTCCGAGGTGAACAGTGGGAGACAGATTCTCTGGATTCTGATGTGGTGGAGTCTGTTGATCAAGATGTGATGGGAGATGGTGTCAAAGGTGGCTGACAGTTCCAGGAGTATGAAGGCTGCCGTTTTGCTGCAGTCCAGGATGGCCATGATGTCATCGGTGGCTGCGATCAGGGCTGTCTTGGTGCTGTGTTTGGTTCAGAATCAGGATTCAAGGGGTCCAGGAGTTTGTTGTGCTCCAGGTGTTCAGCGAGTTACTGGTTGAATGGCTTCCCGAGAACCGTTGCTAGAAAGGAATGCAGGGAGATGGGCCGATAGTTCTTTGATTCTGCTTTGTCAGGGGATGGTTTCTTCAGCATGTTTCCAGTCCTCAGGGAAGGAGGCCGAGGTGATGGAGGTGTTCTGAACTTTCTTGAACTCGTCCCCAGTCTTCTTGTCCCCGAAGTTGAAGATGTGGTGGGGTCAGGGGTCCGTGGGTGCTCCCACGTGCATTAAGTTCATGATGGAAATTGTGGCTTCAGTTGTGAGAGGGTCCCAATGGGGAAGCAGATGTTCGGGTATGTGTTTATGGATGTGAGCAGGCTAATGCTGTCAATGGCAGGGGGTTGGGGTTTGAAGTTTTCGTAGATGACTGGGATATTGTCATGGAACAAGCCCCACCAGGGTGTAACACAGTTCTTGAGAGGGGGTAATATCATTCTTGGTGGCCGCTGGGTTAGAGAAATCCATCACGATGGTGAACAGCTCCTTGCTGCAGTGTGTACTGGCTTCTATGCAGTCTGCTAGGGCGTTCATCTTTGTGTCATTCAGGAGGCGTGGTATTGGTTGAGTGCTATCTTGAAGTTGGTATGGTTTCCTGTCTCTTTGCTGGTGCACTCTAGTTGCTGGCAGTTGCATTTGGTAGATTTCAGCTACGTGGTGAACCAGCCGGCTCTTCTGGCAGGTCCTTTGGATTTGGCTGGCTTGGCTAGGGCACTTGTGTCGTGGCATTCTGTGATCCACTGGGAGAAGTTCTTTGCAGCTTATTCTGGGTCTGGAAGGTGGGAGTTGAGAGCGTTGTTTCACATGTCTTCTGATATCTTTATCCAGTTTCTGCACGTGGAGCTGGTGGGACTGGTGCCAGTGTAGCTAGGTCCTGAGATGGTGAAGAGATGCTGCAGTGGTCGGTCCAGGTGAGCTGTGAGATATGGTTTTACTTGACTCTGTTGCTGGATGTGAAAATGGGTCAAGTGTCTGTCCTGAGTTGGTGGGTAGGATCGGTGACAAGTTGCTTAAGGCCAATGTTGTTCATGCTTTCCAGGAGGTCGGTTGTCTTGGTGTCACTGGAGTCATCGAGGTAGAAGTAAAGATCCCCTAGTAAGATGTAGTGCTTGGAGTCAATGGCAAGCAGGGTGATTAGGTCAGGGATGGTGCTGCAGAAGCTGGGACGTGGTCCTGGTGGTCTGTAGGTGAGTGTGCCTCCGATGGTGCTTTTCCTGTCTGTGTTGGGTTGGAAGTTGAGATGCTCCATTATCAGGGTTGAGTCATATGAGGAGGTCACACAGCGGAAGGTGTCCTTGTAAATGATGGCAATTCCATCTCTGTGTTTGTTGGTTCAGTCCCGGTGTGTTATCTTTTAGCCTTTGGGGGTGGCGATGGCAATGTCCAGCATGGAGGTACAAAAAAGATTGTCTCAGTGGACGATAATCAAACACAAAATACAAAGATATACACAAATGGTCTATGTTGCTAAGAACTTTTGACAACACCACCTTCGGTTTAAACCATCAAATGGTTGTGATTTAATCTCATCACCAATTGGAACAATCAATACATATACATAGTACAATACATGTAAATCTTAAAGTTTTAAAATTGTAAATCTTAAAGACCGGTCTGACAGCTAATCGTTAGCTGTCAGACCGGTTTAACATCAGCAACCGCGAGCCACTGGTTACTCATCAACCCTGGCTCATGTTTACCTGGAATACACGCCAGCTAGTCATATGAGAGCCTGCGAGGCCCTTTCTTTTCTACTTCAGCCTGAATCCTTCTTGCTGTTTTGGTGCTTCCTCGTCTATGTGCCCTAGTCCTGATGAAGACCCCGTCCGCAAGGAATAAAGCTCCCTGCCACATATAGGGGTCGAAACGTTGACCATTTCTTTCTTTCAAACATGGATGACAGAGATTGTTTATCTGCATCCTTTTGATGTTTTGATTTTTCATATATGTACAAGCCAGTTAATGGCTGGATAGGTTGTAAATATTGAATTTGATGCTCACATGTACACTACCTTTCCTTTCCTCACATCACGCACTTTTCACAACCCTCCCTCCCCTTCTTTTACGTTGCACCAATTTTAAAACTTTAAGATTTACAATTTTAAAACTTTAAGATTTACATGTATTGTACTATGTATATGTATTCATTGTTCCAATTGGTGATGAGATTAAATCACAACCATTTGATGATTTAAACCGAAGGTGGTGTTGTCAAACGTTCTTAGCAACATAGACCATTTGTGTATATCTTTGTATTTTGTGTTTGATTATCGTCCACTGAGACAATCTTTTTTGTACCAGTTTGCACCCGAGTCCAGTGGATTTGCGGGTTACCCCATTGATACATAACTAATGTCCAGCATGGAGGCGGGGTTCAGCCAGGTCTCTGTGAGGAAGATGACGTCCGTGGTGAGGGATGAGATTGTGTCCCAGATCTCAGTGGCGTGTTTGCCGAGCGATCGTGCATTGAGTAGAATGCACTGGAGTTGTGCTGTGGCACTCTCGGTTGGTGAGGTGGACACAGTCATGTTTGTGGTGTCTCCAGCGTTGTTGGTTGCTTCGATGTTGCAGGTGAAGCAGCAGTGCAGGCATAAGATCAATGATCTGGTGGTGTGTAAAGATGTGCCGCAGCAGTTGTTGTTGTTGATGCACTCGGGATCCAGAGCTCGGAGGACTGCAGCAGTGTAGCTGCGTGGGGCGAAAGAACCAGGGTTCCTGGCACTGGGCACGGGCCAGGCGCTGACAGGTGCAGACGAGCTTGCCTTTTGTGCGTCTTAGGTAGGTTGGTATGTATGCACTTTGGCCTCCAGTTATTATGTCCTAGGAGGATAGAGGGGCGCTGGGAGGTGGTGGGTGTGGCTAGGTGGGAGCCAGGAAAATGGGCATTAGGCGGGAGCAGCAATGAGGGACAAAATCAGGAGAAAGCAATAAAAATGTGGGAAAAGCAAGGAAAAGGGACTCAAAGACAGGGGAAAAGGAAGGAGAAAGGTTGAAAAATGAGGCAAAAGCAAAGAGGAAGCACTCAAAAGATTGAGGGAAAGGAAGGAGAAGACATGAGCAAGATCAATGCAGCAACACTAGGTTATATGGGCCTGGGACCTCCTTAATGGGGGTCACGCTGCAGCCTCCATTAATTTGGTTCTGAGAGGAGGGAGGGTGGGTGGGGCTAGGCAGGAGTCCGGAAAATGGGCAGCAGGCAGGAGCGGCAATGAGGGATAAACCAGGAGAAAGCAATGAAAAGGTGGGGAAAGCAAGGCGAAGGCACTTAAAAAAACGGAGGGAAAGGAAGAAGAAAGCATTGAAAAATGAGTGAAAAGCAAGGAGGAAGCACTCAAAAATGGGGGAAAGGGAGGGAGAAAGCAGTGAAAACTGAGGGAAAATCAAAGAGAAAGCACTCACAAAAGGGGGATGGGAAGGAGAAAGCAGTGAAAAATGAGATAAAATCAAGCAGGAAGCACTCAGGAAATGGGGAAGAAGCAAGGGGAAGACAAGAGCAAGAGCGATGCAGCTGCTGGGGAGAGCTGGGCCTGAGACAAAAGTATTGTCTAGAGACTCCCTGGCAATATGTGTGGGTGCAGTTAGCCTTTGTTTAAGACCTAGAATGGTACAGGACTCAAGCAATGTACTTGTACCAGCTTGGTTTAGATTATAGATCCAGACACTGAAATCCACTAAGGCACTCCATTTAGAGGCAGTGGGGGCAATAAGGTTGTCAAAATCAGTCCCAAACTAGATACGCAGCCCTCAGATTCCCTTTCATTTAAGCCATATAACCCAAAGGATTTGCTAAATGGATATCTAGAAGGAATAAATTCACTGGTGAGAATACAAGAATACACCCGATTTCTGGCAGACAAGACACAAGCATCATGGAAGGAAACAAGACATGGATGGGTGAAAAGACCCCTGCCTTTGGCACGTTGCCAGCATGTCTGCTGCATGACAGCACAGTTGGGAAGAATATTGCTTGCAGATGCTCAAACAAGTCAAATTGATAATAACATTCCCCAGAAACTCATAAAAAGAAATTGAGTTAGCACTATGGGTGGGAGGAACTCGCAGAGTTTCACTCCTGCGGAATTCCACAGAGTTACTTGAAAACTCAGCAAGATTCCGTTGAGTTCCGCAAATGAGCAGTATTAGGTACGCCACGCTGCTCACGCTGATTGTTAGTGCTGGGAGCTCATTCCATGCTGAAAAAAATAAGTGCAAACAGCACCACGCAGTGTGCAAGAGGGCACTGCTTCTCCAGTTGATTTTGCTGTCACTCAAGTAGATTTTCTACTTGAGCAGCCACAACCCCTGCAACTGCCTGTGACTGCCCACTTTGGGTAAATCTTGCCAGGTGCCCTTCTAGAAACCGAAAACCACAGTAGGGGAGGCCTAATCACGCTTCACAAGTTGTGGTTGGCGAGACACACATGAGAAAAAACTCCGTCAGGCAGTGGTTGGTAGAATTTGGCCAGAACTCAATCAACTCTGCCTCGGAGCATAATCTATTGCCCACCCCCTAGTTAACACCAGGCTAAACACTCAGACAGCAGAATTTGCTGGCCCTGAAACTGGGTAGTTTAACTAGCAAGGAGATTGCCTGCACATGCCAAGGAAAGCTGGGCAACATCTAGACCAGCCAGCACACAAGCGGAGCAAAAACATAAAAGAATGCTGTCAAGAAGAGGTCGGCCAAAGAATACAGTGTGTAAGTACCAGTGTTATATAATGGTTAAAACAGGTAAGCCACCCAATAAAAATATGCAGCAGCAAACTAAATCAGGTAACAACTGATAAATCACCCTAAAAATGTGTGATAATATTCAAGCAAAATGACAATAACATCCCAACAAAAACATAAAAAAATAATTCAGTTAGTTATCTGTGGGCTAAGCAGAGTAGCAGAACTCAAGTAAAAGATTTTGATGGTCAAGCAATTGGATGGTTTAAATAGAAATCACATGTTCAAGCTAGCCGGGAAACAACTAGACTGGAGAGCACAGGTGCATGCCCTCATGCTGAGTTTTCACGTGAGATGCATGCATGTAAATGTTTCAAAAAGTCACCAATTTTTTGTGAAATTTTTAAAATGTTTTCATGATTTTGTCCACCCGTCTCCTGCACACATCTATGCACTTTATGGCCTCCATCCTGAAGTTAGTTATGTTCATTTGGAATAATATTCCTGGTCATGTACCCCAAGCATAGTGTTGCCTTATATCCTGCCACAGTGGCCTATGTGAGGTATTAAAGACCCGCTCCAGGATATACAAGCAGGGCTTTAGTAACAGGTATATATATTCCAGTGTGGCTATTAGCACATCCCACTGAAATGTTGTAAGTAGATGATGTAACCCTCTTAATGCATACAAAGTAATCTTCACTTCCAGGGCACTATTTCCATAGAGTGAAGGATGAGGACGTCATGTCCGTAGATCCGATGATAGAGATGCCCATTTTTTCCAATCCAATCTTTCTTTATTTCGATTCGTAGACCATAAAAGAACATTCACAGATATATGCAATATATAAAAACAGATTAAAAAGCTAAAACCCGAATAAAACAATATTGGGTTGTACATAACAGTTAAAAATCAGTCAGCATTAAATTCATTACTGGTTCCTAAAAAGACCTTACGCGCCCACCACATAGAGCTTAAAAAACAGGATACAGCATAAACAATTGGCATTTGTGTGTTATATTTTAGGAGCCTAAATGCTTCTTCACAGTGTTGTGTACCTAGGTTCCTGCACAATTGAACCAGCCATCTGTGTCTAATTTTTTGATACCCAGGACAGAAAAAAATACATGGAGTTCGGTCTCCTCTCCCCTACTGCAGGCTGGGCACCCCAAAGCAGAGCTGCCGGACCATTTATTAGTAAATGCACGCAGGGGGAGAGAGCTGTGCCTGAATTGTACATACAGTTTCCTGGCTAGAGCCAGTTGTATTTCATCTAGGCATGGCTCTAAATTGTACATATCATTTATTTCCCAAAAATTAGCTGTGAGGGAGCCGGTGGCAGAAGTTTCATAGAGTTGGGCGAGTTTTCCCCCTTATAGCTGCTAACTAGTTGATTGCGCAAGATTGCCGCACAAGCCGACTCCCGGTTGTTCCATAGATTATCTCTACCTATGATACGGAGACCTTCTTTGATGTGTACGAACCAAGCCAGTTTGCCAATGACGGGAAGGCCCAGTAATTCTTGAAGCTCAGACCTATATTCGGCCAGTTCAGGGGTGACCAATAAGCGCGGCCAAAATAGTAGGGGTCTACAATCAATTTCCTCTGCATTGGGTCTCACCCCTAGATCCAATCAAAGTGGAACTAATGAGGAGCTCACTGGTAGACTGGACAGCTGTCTAAGGAAACTGTTTTCGGTTTTGATGATGGTCTTGGGGAGACGAAGGCCCCAGAGTTCGGCCCCATACAGGGCAGCACTCCTTAATTGGGTTTTATAAATCTCTATGACCGGCCCTACAGGCTTGTGAAAAGAGTTTCTGTAGAGCTTGGCCAGACCACCAGCGGTCTGGGCCAACTTGAGGCATGACTTGTCTGTTTAAGGCCCCCTGTCCATTTTTTCTGGTAGGGTAAGACCTAAGTAGTCAAAAACAGATACCCGCTCCAGTTGGATACCATTCATGTGCGGGTTGGAACGGGTAGAGCTAGCGGGGTTGAAGACCATGTATTTTGTCTTTTGTATATTGATCTCCAGACCCCTGAGTCTACAAAACTCACAGAGCCCATCAAGGATTCTCTGAATGCCCATCGGATATTTAGAAAGCAGGAGGGTGCCGTCTGCGATATCATTGCTGGAATTAACTTGTGTGTTAGCTTGGGGGCATCTATGTCTTTCAGTCCACTCAACACACCTACCAGTCCGTTGATGTAAATACAGAACATGGTACGGGTGAGCACACAGCCCTGTCTAACACCCCTGTTGATTGGAATAGGTGGAGTAAGTTCCCCATGCCTCCCATACCTGATTTGGGTATAATTGCCATCATGCAGTCTTCTCAACGTATTCAGAAGATAGCGGGGGATTCCAAGGTCACTCAGTACCACCCAGAGTGCGTCTCTAGGGACCAGATCAAAGGCACTTTTAAGATCCACAAAGACCAGATAAAGACTAACGTGGGAATCCTTGATAAAGATTTAGTATTAGTACCTAGTGGACAGCGGCAAAACTCACCAATTGGCTCGCCGTCCCCGAAAAGGAAAAGGGGATGCAGAACTAGCCAGGCAAAAGTAGCGATTTCTAACATAAGCAAAAAGGGACATGTAAGAAATACAATGGCTAAGACACCAGGAATCTGTGCTGATCCACAACCCCTACCAAAAGAGCAAATGGACCATATAGTTATCCAGCTTAACCAAAAAATAGAGGCCTGTATTAGACCTCTTCTTGATAAAATAGATCACCTTAATGGAGAGGTCACTAGACTTAGTGACCTAATAATTCAAATAAGTAATAACCAAAGGGTGAACATCAATGATGCCCAAGGCGGCATATTAAATCAAGATGAACAGGGTATAATGTGCCCCAAATTACCAGCTGGTAACTGTAATGAAGGAAGTAATGAGGCTGTGCCTAATTCAAATAATGACCAGCCACAAACGGGCTCAAGGAAGATTGTGAATAGGAGTAATCAATCATGCACCAAAAGAGGAGAAAGATTAGATGGAGTAGAGCAGATCAAGACCCCAGAAGAACTAAAAGGGAATAGGGAAAGAAGTGGAAGATCAGAAATACCTATTAATCTACCCCCAGAGTGTTGCCCATATGTTGCAGTTATGGTAAATGTACCTCAACTAGAGCTAGGCCAAAAGAGACGGACCAAGCTTTAAAAAATAAAGTGATTAATTGGTTAGGTAAGCATTGTGGGTACCCCGTGGAAAAAGCGGAACAGATTCTCCTAACCCGACGGGTAAATTGGATTGGATCTCAAAGAAAGTTATTACAGGGAGACTGTATTATTATTCATTTTAGAAAACCGGATTGGGCTAGGACTTCCTTAGAGAGAGGGGTCCCTAACAACCTCAACGATCCTGGTATATCGCTGCTACCATTAGGTTTTTTTATAGCCACTTAAGTCCGGCATATATTAGAGTAAGAGATGAGGAGCACTGGAAAGTATATCCAGCAAGGCCGGCATACTCACAATGGGCTTTACCCACTTTTAACAGATTTTTACCACTTAGCTCCCTGGATGCTAATGATTGACAAACAATAGGGATGAGGTGGTGTGGGGAGGAAAGACAGAAGGGTCAGCAAGGAAAGGACCCAATGGGGGTAGGATCCAAATTAGAAAGTGAGTTAACACCCTCAACATCTAATTTAACTATGCCAATGGCGTGCCTTGAGGGTATTGGATCGCATGAGTGTTGTACAATATATCCAGATAATGTAGCTACACAAGGGATACTCCCAGATGAAAACAAAGGGCATTTTATGGAATCAGCTATAAACTTGTTACCCTCAAATCTAATTAATATTGAGGGCGACTCCGATATGTATATAAATGAACGACCCACTAATGCCGGGGAGAACCCGACAGAGAAGGGTTATACAATTGCCACATGGAACATAGCTGGTTTGGGAAATAAATTGTATACACTGGGTTGGTCGGATTTTGTTAGCAATCTTGACATTCTCTGCCTTCAAGAAACTTGGAGTACTGCCCCCATTTACATTGAAGGGTTCACTTCTTATAATTTATTAGCTAAACCCTCAATGGCCGGAAGAGCAAAAGGTGGATTGTTAATACTTCTGTCAAACAAATTACCGTGGTAGTAAAAAAGGTTATTAATGTGGATTATTACTCCCAGCTATTATGGTTGCACCACAATGACGATCGGGATGTTTTATTGATTAATTTTATAATAATTTATTTGACTCATCACGACATATTGTAATTACTGACATAGAAAAAGAAATAGAGAAGCTGGTCACAACTGTAAATGTTAATTTTGCTATTCTATGGCTTGGGGATTTTAATATTTCAACCTGCGCTCAGTCTATGACTAAAGTCTGTGGGTATAGGAATGATGTAGGGGATGATCTTTTACATTTCCCTCACAACATTTATGGTACCACCCTAAACCAGGTCATGGTGAAGTATGACCTCGAAGTGATGCAGAGTGGGCAAAATGAGAATGGAGATAGGATACCTACTTTTATTGGAAGAAATGCTAACACCACTATTGACCACATCTTAGTATCGGCAAATATTCTACACTTATGTTCTACTCCCTCTATAGTTGAACTTTTACTTAGTGATCATAATTGTATCACAATGTTTTTGAATGTGTGGGGTAAAAAATTGTAACCGATCAAACTGCTATTGATAATATTGCATTGTGTAGACCTAATGGTACAAGGATTAGATGGAAAGGTTCTAATTCTAACACTATTTTAAAAAAGATTATCCTAGGATGTGGTAAGGAGATATTCGATAGTCTTGCAGTTGAGGTGGAACCAACATTGATGTTAATTAATTTTTGTAGAATTAATGTTTTTATTGACAAGTGTTTTACCATCCAGGTAAAGGGGACACAAAAGCAGAAGATGGGCTGGTTTAACCATTCTTGTACTAACTCACTGAATATGCTAAAAGTAGCACTCACTAATAGACCAAGGGACAAAGTGTTAGTGAAGAATTTAAGATTGGACTATAAAATAGCATTAAAATTAAGGAGGAAGGAATTACAAGAGGAAGCCTGGGGGAACCTTTCTATGGCAGCTGCGACATCCAACAATAAGTTATTTTGGGATACTGTTAATTCAACGTTCCTGAAAGATGACTCGTACCCAGAAACTTTTTGCCATGTAAATTGTGAAGAATGGGTGACACACTTTTCTAATATTTTTAATCCATGTAACGAACCGCTAGACGGGCCCACAGATTATGCAAAATGGCCTACTATCCCGCTAAATATCACACTTAGCGAGGTAGAGTTAGGCATTAGAGAAAGTAAAGGGGGCAAAGCACCAGGCCCGGACGGGGTACCCATAGACGTTTATAAATCAGTACCAAAATTATGGGGTCCGATACTCACGAGAGTTTTTAATGCAGCAGTTACAGAAGGCCCCCCGAGGTCGTGGGGTCAATCTGTTATAATCCCAGTTTATAAAAAAGGAGACAAATCGGATGCTAGAAATTACCGACCGATCTCCCTACTGGACTCTTCAGTGAAGGTTATGAGCAGGGTTCTTCTGGTAAGATTGGACGAATGGGTCAGGGAAAACGATATTTTAGCTAAATCGCAATATGGTTTTAGAAAGGGGCTGGGTACGTTGGAACAGTGTCTTAATTTGGAACTTTTAATTGGAAAATATACACGAGCAAAACAAGGGGGACTTTACTTATGTTTTGCTGATTTGAGCAGCGCTTTTGACCTTGTGGATCATACTTTGTTATGGCCAGTTTTACTCAACCTAGGGGCCCCGGAGTCTATTATCTACTTTCTTGCTAGACTGTATGAAAAATTATCAAGTAGAGTTCGGTATGGTCATCAGGGTGCTTGTACCCGAATTTTAAGGTCAAACGCGGTATCCGCCAAGGCTGTGTCTTAGCGCCATTACTTTTTATTCTATTTATTAATGAAGTAGACGCAGTCCTTAAACTAATACCGGCGGATGCTCCACAAGTAGATAGACAGAATATACCAGTACTGCTTTATGCAGACGATGCAGTGCTCCTATCTCGGACCCCGCTAGGCCTACAACGATTACTGAATGGGTTTACTGATTTTATTAAGGGGAGAAAGATGTTAATAAATAAAGCTAAAACATATATTATGGTCTGTGGGAAAAACCTAATAAAATAAAACAATTTTTTATAGAGGAAACAAGAGTGGAACAAGTTGATACCTTTTGTTACTTAGGGATAACCTTTTCTGCTAATGGAAAGTGGTCATCTGAAATATCTAATGTACAAATGAAAATGACCAAAAGTATATATGGGGTTTTTAGATTTGCTGCCAAATTAGGAGACCGACGCATTAAAGATATGATTGATATTTATAAAGCTCAATGTGTCTCCATTGCATTATATGGAGCAGGACTATGGGGTAATTACCCTTGTCCAGATTTAAAAACAGAGGAAAATATCTTTAAAAAAAAATTATTATGCCTCCCTAAATCAGCGTCTACAGAGTTGGTTCATCGGGAAACAGGAATTGAATATTTGACAGATCTGATTGCATTAAGACCTCTTTTGTTTTGGAGGTCAATCTGGGCGAAAGAAGAAACCCTGTTTACACAAATAATAATCAAGGACTGTATGCGATTGGATAACTGTCTCAAGATCCCTTGGTTAAAATATATAGTAAACACCACTAGTGAACTATTTAAGATAAGAACCCTGGATAACCCAATGGAGGTCTTAGATTTTTCCAAACAAGAGATGAGGTATATATTTTTGGCACAAAGCAAGGAGGATAGGTTGAGACAAGTGGAGTTACAATCTACCTACCAGCAATACCAACTGCATATAGACACCTTTGGGTATCAAAGTTATTTGACATTAGTAACAAGATCGTCCCATCGATTTGTATTGACAAGGATGAGACTGGGCCTTGTACACCATTTAGTGGCATTTCCAGAAATGAAACAGTACCCAGCCACTCCATGCCCGTGTGATAATCGCACAAAGCAAAGCACTCCGCACTTTCTACTTTTTTGTGAATTGTATTCTAATTTTAGATTTGTATATTTAAAACCATTGTTCAAGAAATATAATGTTACAACTTTTAATGCAGCTATGAGTCTAATGTTTACACTTAAAGAGCCGGATATCTGTTTTTCTGTAGCAATGTTCATTTTAAAGTCAATTTATGCACGGAAAAGCATGGTTTTTTAAAGTATTTTAATGGAATTAAATTTTTGTATCCTTGAATTATATTAAAGTAAACTTCCTTTAGAAAATGGATGTCATTATATAAATGTGTATGTACATTCGCTTTTATGGTTGTTTTTTTATAACCGAATAAAGCTTTTCTGAACTGAACTGACTACCACCTTCCAAACACACTGATTTCCAGAAGAGAAGTTGGAGTCTAAAAATTTGTAAAGGGCTCATAACCTTGTGTTCCTCCAGCCAGGTCTGCAGGCGATCTAGTAGGATCCTGGCAACAACTTTTTGCGATACATCGATGAAACTGATCGGCCTGTAGTTGGTCGGTAGTAAGGGGGACCCCTTTTTTCTGGAAGAATCTCGGCTCCAGCCCAGATTGCGGGAAGTGCCATCCCTTGTAAAATGGCATTGAAAAGCACCCACAAATATGGACCCCAGATGTTAGGCTCGGCACAGAAAAGATCCTGAGGTGTCTTATCCAGACCTGGGGCTTTGCCAGAAGCTATTCTGTTTACAGCTCTGATAACTTATGCCAAGGTTAGCTCCGGGGTCTCTAGATTGGAATTCAATAGTGGCTAGGGTCTGACTACTGACCTCAGACTCCAATGGAGCATAGAGAGCCTGGAAATACTCTTTCCAACTATCAGCCACTATATTTGGCTCCAAAGCTACCTTTCCATTGCTGCTACCTGTGGTTACAATGTTCCAAAAGGCTTTCATGTCTTTGGCCGCTAGGGCGAGTTTCAAGGTTGCCCATTGGTCCATTTCCCAAGATGTTTTTGCGAGTGCAATAGTGGCTTTATAAAAGGCCCTCACTGCTTTTATTTGGGTGCTACTCTTGGATTTTATAGCCTGTATTGAGGCCTTCTTTGCCTCCCGACAGCTTCCGTTGAACCAGGTCCGCTTCACCTTTGTCCCTCCTCCCTGGGTGCCCACTGGCCAGAATATGTCCACCAACTTGACGGTCAAGGTCTCATGGATCTTAGCAACATCTACTGTGGATCCAACGGTACCATCTTTTGTGACAAGCTTTACCAGTTCCACAAAAATGGGTATGATCGATTCAAATAAAAGGGCCATTTTTTGGGGCGATTGTTCAATCCATGCCCACCTTACTTTTTACTTACCATTGGTGGGTGTTAGTCTATTATCTATTGTTGAGACTAGGTCAGGGTTTTCCCCAGTAGTTGGCACCAACAGCTCGAGAGTTAGAGCGTTATGATCGCTGTCGTGTTGTGGCAGGACAGCGAAGTCAACAACCCTGCCCCACATCCTGGTTTCTACCAGGATGTAGTCTGTGATGGAAGAGTGACCAACCCTATTGAATGTGTGCTTCCCGGGAGAGTCGGAACTGGTTCGGCCATTGCAGGCTCTCAGAGAGTGTTTTAGAGTGAATGATTTTATCTGCAGAGCCAGCGGTGTCCACGCCCTGATTGGAGAGATGTTAGGCTCAGGGATGGTCCAAAGCTTATCCTCCTCTGTGGGTGGTGTGCCATTAAGATCTTTCATTGGCTCATATTGGCAGTTAAAATCACCCCCTAAAACCACCAAAACATTATTGGGAAAACTAGAGATTAGGCCAACTAGTTTGTCTAGAGTTGGGGATTCTTGGCCGATCCTCACAGGCCTGGAATAGACGTTGACTCAAGCTAGTTTGAAGTTTGGTGAGAAGGTTAGCATAGTACACAGGATATCAACTGAGGGGTACTCCACCGGGGTGACTGTGCAACCTAGATGGGAATGTACCCAGGTACATAACCCTCCAGAGGGTCTACCCCGTCCCCATAATATGGCAGGTATTTTAAAAGATGCAAACCCCACGTGCAATATCTCCTCCGTTACCCAAGTTTGTTGGAACATGCATATGTCAAATAAATCCACAAAATCCCCCAATCGGGACAGCTCAGTTTACTCTTGAGGCCTGCTGCATTCCAGGATAAAACCCAAATGTATTCGTTATGTTTTGATTGACTGAACTGCCACCCTGGGTTTCAAGCTCCAGTGCATCTTCTGGCTCAAACAGTACACTGTGGCACTTGCTCATTATAGCAGCGGAAGCTACAGGTTTCGCCCTATTGACTATAGCGCCAGGGCTTTCTAATACTCCTGGCGTGTGAGTTTGGGCATGTGGGTTTATGGAGCTAGAGGGGGCTTTTTCCGAAGGCAATGTGTTAAACTTGGGGCTTGAAGTCACTAGTGAACCTAGGAACGTGTGGGGGAATCAGTAGAACTAGAATGCACATTCATAGGATTAACATTGGGACACTGTCTGATGGGCCGAGACTCTTCAGTTTTAACAACCGTGGCTGTACCCATTGAGATCTCTCTTGTTTGTGCCATCTTTGGTTCCCTCCCTGCCCCATGCAGAATGGCCGAGCTGGATCGCAAGCTCAGCCACAAGCCCCTCCCCCTAAGGGTCCCTGGACAGGTGGTTTGCGGGTCGGGATTAGGTTTTGGTACAAGTCAATCGACTTCTTCCAGGATCCCATATCTATTTGCCACGGGCAGATTAAATGTTTGAGGTCTCGAGTATTGATACCCCAGTCCCAACGGTGACTGATTCTGATACCAGTCATCCTGTAATCGACAGTTTCCTGCCCTGGTTTGGATCATCAGTCTTGGAATGTAGAATTGGGTGAGCAGGAGTGGCCTGATTGCGGTACCTGGGTCCTTGGTAAGGTGGTTCAGTTGCAGGAGGTGTTGTACGATTCATGTTTTTTTTTAATTAATTATGACGCAATCCCATGTTGATCTTTGGGCCTGTGTCCCACCCAGCTGACCCTACGAGTCATAAGGATTTTGTTAGCATGTGAGTAGGCATACTGGCGATATCTAACAAGCCAGTGCAAACACTTGTTTTTAAGCTCAAACTGGGTTTCCCTCTGACCCGCTTTAGCTTCAGGGACTCCTGCAAGTACAACAACATATGGGGTTGAAGCTGGGGGAAGGTTTATTGTTGACAGATCAGTCCCTACTCCACCCCTCCCAGTTCTGGGGCCTAGCTTTGGCCCTACTGTTAGTCGACGTACCCGTAGTTGGTGGTGCCCACTCCCCTTGCTTAGGTCCAGGGTCTGAGCGACTGCTTGCCAGAGCCAGGGAAGCTGCGACCTCCTCACAAGATGCTTCGGGCCTTTCCATAGCCTCTGCAATGCCAGAAGGGCTGTGGCCAACAGGGTCAGTTCCGCTCACTCTGGCTGGTGCAGGGTTTACAAGGGTTTTCCCATCACTATTGACACACAAGTTGGCCAGTTTATCAAGTCGAGCTAACACTGGGGCAAGCTCCTCTATCACAATGTTCCTGATCTGCCCTCGTAGAACCTCCATCAGGCCGGCCACCCATGGCGGGAGTGGAGTGGAGAGGTGTGGTGCAGCGGCCAGGGCAGCTGACTTCGGAGCACAGGGTTCACGGTTCGATCCTCGGCTCCGGCGGCAGCTCAGCTCAGCACCATGTGACTCTGGGCAATAGCTCACTTAATTTCCACGATGGCCCCCAGCGCCTTGAGACCCGTAAGGGTGAGTAGCTGCGCTATATAAAAACGGACTTACTTTAGTGACGTGTCCAGTTCTATACTTTGACCATTGTCCAAGACCTGTGTCCAAGACCTGGTTAGTCGCGGTTCCCATATTAACAGATGTTCCGTTGTTGGATTTTTTCCGCTTTACCCCCGCCCTAGTGGACTGTTTGGATTTATTGTTCTTAACTATGCCCTTGGTCTCACCCCCCCTCCGTGTAGATACTTTGAGTATAGTTCCCATTTCGGTGCCAGGTGCTTGCAGAGACAACACCGAGGTTCTTTCCAGATCACAATTAGTTGTGGGCGTGACCAGGTCTGTAGAAGTGCACCGGAGATCAGGGGTCAGTGACAGCCGATGTTCTGTTAGTTCTATCTCCGTGGCCACTACCCCAATGGCCCTCTGGAGCATCCTATCAATAGAAGTCTGCAGCAGGGTGGGGGTATTAGCTGGGGCGGTGCTTGATGGATTACGTTAGTAGTGCTCTTCCCCATTATTTAGGATTTACTGTGCAAGTTACATAAACACCCCACTTCTTGCGTTTGCCACCACGACCACGCAGAGGTAAAGTGCGCCGAATTGTGAGGGGGGACTTCAGGAGAGGGCAAGGGTACTACTGCAGCTTACCAAGTTGTTAAAAGCTGTCAAAAAAGCAAAAATGGCACTTATGGGTCAACTTAGAGTCGTTCTCTCAGGTATTTTGTTGAACCGACCCAAAGGGTGCTGGGTTGTTGCTTGATAGAATATGGGGGCTGTGTAAAAGACCCTGTGCAGAGGCAGAGTACGACCCAGATAGCAAGTCCAAGGGGGGGCCCAGCCCAGCCTCTGTCGGTCTGTGACGGGTGCAGATGGGCCCGCCCTTGGCCTGGACTTTGCCCGGCCCAGGCACACCCGCACGCCTTCCGAGCTGTGGGAGGCACCGAGCCCTCTTATGTGCCTCTGGGCGCAAACGGAAGTCACAATGATGTTGGCAGCGCTCTGCCGCAAGTGGTGCCGGGGTTTGAAGTCCCCCCGGTGTCTGGTTTGCGGGTCCCGCACTGTGGGAGGCTCCGAGCCCTCTTATGCTCCTCCGAGCACAAACAGAATTCGCAATGACATTGGCGGTACTCTGCCGCAAGTGGTGCCAGGGTTTGGAGTCCCCCTGGTGTCCGATTTGGGCGTCCCGCACTGCGGGAGGCTCTGAGCCCTTTTATGCACCTCCGGGCGCAAACAGAAGTCGCGATGACATTGGCGGCGCTCTGCTGCAAGTGGTGTCAGGGTTTGGAGTCCCCCCAGTGTCCGGTTTGCGCGTCCCGCGCTGCGGGAGGCTCTGAGCCCTCTTATGCGCCTCCGGGCACAAACAAAAGTTGTGATGACATTGGCGGCACTCTGCCGCAAGTGTTGGCAGGGTTTGGTGTCCCCCCGGTGTCCAGTTTGTGCGTCCCGCACTGCCGGAGGCTCCGAGCCCTCTTATGCGCCTCCGGGCGCAAACAGAAGTCGCGATGATGTTGGCGGCACTCTGCTGCAAGTGGTGCCAGGGTTTGGAGTCCCCCCGGTGTCCGGTTCGCGCATCCCGTACTACAGGAGGCTCCGAATCCTCTTATTCGCCTCCGGGCGCAAACAGAAGTTGCGATGACGTTGGCGGCGCTCTACCGCAAGTGGTGCCGGGGTTTGGAATCCCCCCGGTGTCCGGTTTGCACGTCCCCATTTTTTCACGGACTACTAGGCTTCTCCATTGGTGATGCAGTGTCACTATTTTTCATTTCATGTTAATGCACTCATATGACATCGCAAAGTGACAGTGACCTTCATGACTATGATGTTAAAAGTCAGGATGTGACATATTATTTACTTGCGTTTAGTCATAAGGATGTTCTCTTTGAAAATATGTTTTTGTATTAATTCATTTTGGTAAGGCACAGTAGGAGAGCACGTGACAAACCCAACATTTTTCAAGTCTGCCCTCATAAATGTTGTACCTGTGCACATACTAGAATATATGCTAATGTATTTTACCCATTGTAAAGAAAAGGGTGGACAGTTGTTAAATTTTGCATGACAACCCTATCTTATGCCACTCACACATGGACTGCATGTGAGTGATCTCATATAAAGGTATTTAGTAGTTGAGCTAAAGTTATCTGTGACATGCTCACCTTAATGAATAGACCAAGAGAGCATGACTGCCCCTGAACAGATGGATGATGGAGGGTAAATGCACAATGTTGCAACAATGATCAATTTTCTGTGCCTCATATACTGTAACATAATGAGATGTTATGTATTACTTGCCATGGTGACTGATATAATTCTTTATATGTTGTTACAGAAGGCACAATTCAGACAGGGGCACTGACCAGACATAAAGTAGATGAGGGATGATGATGGCCATGGGGTTGCCCCTACCACAACAGTAGGTGGAGGATGATGAACCGGAGGACTGACCTGTACTCACCCAGAGTGAAACCAGGGCAGAGCCAAATTCTCTGGGAATAGGGAATAGAGGAAAAGGTTGTCGTGATCAGCACAATCATAGCCCAAGGAGAAAGTTGAAAATGGAGGAACTCAATACTTAAGGACACTCTGAAGTCAACTGGAGAGGTACCAACACTACCCCCCACTGTAGCAGTCAGTTGTCCTTCTTCTAAGTCCCAACATTCTTCACCCCACAGAACAACTATAGCTGCAGAAGGTCTCCTCCATGCTTGGTACCTGAGATCCATCTTGTATACTTTCTCACCATTTTACTTGCACCCCAAATATTTCTGCGTGTGGGGACCCGAACCACCCTTCTTGTACCTCCCGACCATTGTTGTCTTCTGAGACTATCTGGTGTACAGTTAGCTTGGAATATAACAGGTGCTGGTAAAACTCTGTATAGCAATTACTCAAGATGTGCTCCCTCATACACAAATTGTGCAGTCCATCATAATCCATCAAATTATTTTGCTTCACCCATATGTCAATTGCCTTGCTAGAGGCATGAACAAAGTCCACCAACAACTAGATGTGCCTGCTTCTGGCTATCCCTGAACTTCAGGCCATACTCTGTGGGGTTAAACCTAAGTTGAGTTATGAAGGCCTCTTTCATGGGACCATATGTAACCCAGTCACCTACTTTCAGGGCTAGTGTTGTATCCCTTAAAGCAATGGTCATAGACTTCCACTGGATACACTGCAGTCCTCCTCTAGGACTCTATGCATTTGCAGTCTACCTCATAAGCTGAAAGCCACTTATCAATGTCCCCCAGACCATGTAACAAGCCAACACGTCTTTGGGGATGTGGCTCTGTGCTTACCTTTCTTAGGCACTTCTTTGTCGCTGCCACCATAAACATTGGACTCAGAGGCCCTCTGGGACCTCAGGTCCAAATTGCGCTGGCTCCTTTCATGGACCAGTAAAGCCGTCTTCTCTTCCAGGGCCAGTATTAACTTCTACTCCTCCGGTACCAAGGATGCTGTTATCTTTTTCTCCTCAGCAGAAAAAAGCAATCTTTTTTCCTCCAAGACTAGCGTACCCAGCTACAATTTAAAAGCCATCTATGCCGGTCCAGCTCTGATGGGAACAAACTGTAGGCTCATACACTGTTCCCTTCCCTGGACAATGCAGGAGTGTCTGCTCCTGGGGTTACACACTCCTCTGCCATGGGAGCTTCCTCAATGTCATCATTGTCTCCCTCTTCCTCCTCATTCTCATGCCAGTTTGATTATAGTAGCACTGAGGACAATCTGGTACTCCTCCTTTTTGGACTCAGTGCTCAGTCTGGGCCCCATTTCCTTGCACACCTTCCTTAGCTCAGCCATGCTGAGGCTCTTCATGATGGTCTGTTGCATTTCCATGTTATCATAACAATTACTGTGCAACAATTGAGGAAATGAATGAATTTAGGAATAATGAAAAATGATCCAATAAAAATCAAAGACAAATTAAAAATCCAAAAAGTCAATTTTTGCTGTCAATTAAAAAATGTCAACTCAAATCACTGTGTGTCACTGCAAAACATAAGTCCTGGATCCCACCACTGAACAGCAATGTAAGAAATAGGTTTATTGGTCAAGAGGGGCTGACTACCTACCTTAAGTAATAATCACAATCTGTTTCAGAGTGTACCCTCAAAATCCCTAAATTAACCTGCTCTCAACCCACTGGTATTTATGGCCCAGAGCAGACAGGCTTAACTTAGGGCAATGTGTAAAGTATTTATGCAATGACAATAGAGCATTAGAGTCAGAACACAACACAATTAAAATCCCAAACTGAATTAGAAAAATCTGAGTAATTTTATTAATTGAAATGTCACCAAAATGACAAATATCCATTAAAAGGAACTGGAGATATCAATTTTTTAAAATAAAAAGTGCTCCAAAAATCGTTGCGGGTCAACCACGGTCAACCAGTCTCTGTAAACTGGGACCTAGTCACAATTTGAGACTGACTGCAATGGAGCGGGGTGAGATTCAGGAGAACCAGGTTTGACCCTGTCAATGGTTTTACTTTGGACCTAAACTGCTGATTTGTTTACGGTGGACGTTATAATTAGCATCACCATGGGGGTTGACTTTACTTCCACCATATTAAGAGATGTCCACTGCCACTGTGGACATCTCTACCATTTCCAGGAACCGCTGACATAGTGGTTCCTGGAAATGCATTGTAAATTTGAAAGACAGCTCCGTCAACATCAAACTTACCAATTTTTTGTTCCCCAAAAAAATTCCAAAGCACAATTCTCTTTTTGAAAATAAAAAGAACAATGGCCCTCTCATTATGGGAGCATTCTCCCATGGCGTGGAGGGTCATCTAATGGTTTTCACTGCCCCTTACCCCCATGTTTTTCATGGCAATGAAAACTGGCCATGTGTCTGCCCAATCTAAATTGCGTGGGCAGACACATGACTGACCCTCTACTGGCCATTACTCGATCGGGCCATCGGTGGTGTATGTAGATGGCTGAGACAGAGTCGTCTCCCCCAACTATATACTGAAGGTCTGCCTGATAATGCAGGGAGACCTTCAGTTGGGTGGAAAAGCTACTCTGTTTGCAGACGGAGTACACTTTCCACCAACATATAAAACAGGCCCTTAGTTTAAAAAATGGAAGTCCAAAATCTTCGGTGAGGAAAGGCAGTAGGCTGTTGCTGAAGAGGGCTCCATGAGGTTGGAATCCATTGAAGGTGGTCCTGGTGAAGCTCTTGGTTTTGATGGGAAATGCTCTGAGCGTGAGAATTCCAGATTTTGCACCCGGGAAAGCCCTCTTGCCGTCCTGATACTTTTGGCACCTTCACCCAATCATGATTTTTCCATTTGTGCTTAGTCACTTTTTGGGAGCTTGGATTTTTTCAGTGTAGCAAAGCTGCTGTTGCTGAAGAGGGCATCAGAAGGACAGATAACTTCTCCAGGAGGTCCAGCTGAACCAGATTCACTCCTGTGGAGAAATTCTGAGCTGGAGAAACTTTAACCTTTGGTCTAGTGGCAACAAACTTTGGGTGGATCAAATTGGCAGGTTAGTCCTGGTCCTACAGAGATTTTGAGGTTGAAAGAGTTTCTATGTCCCAGATTTTCAGGGGTGGTAGGAGAAATCCAGTCAGACACAGCCAAGAGTTACACAACCTCAGAAGCAGTACTTGGGGGTCAGGACTCCAGAGGAGTCCAAAAGCAGGGTTCAGGGCCAGTCCAGTTGGAACTGGTCAGCTTGCCAGTTGCAGGAAAGGACTCTTGTTGATTGGTGTACTCCTGTAGCTGGAAAAGAAGGCCATCCGTATGACTCTCGGAGTCCACGTTTTGTGGTATGTACAGGAGGGAGAAGGTCCTGTCCTTCAGGGCTCCTCTCAGGTCACAGACAACAGGTCCACTCCTCTTCTGATCTTCCTCAGGTTCAGTAGTATTTTGAAGAGGGTATCACAGGATGATTAATTTGTGCCTGACACTAGCCTATGGGTGTAGGTGACTTCTGGCCCGTCCATAGCCAATAGGGTAAAAGTTCCCAGGGGTAGCCATATCCACATTTACAGCAGTTTCTTTCTGTCTAATGCAAACAATCCCACATTGCCCCTACTCCTAAATTTCAAAGTAATGAAACCATTCTCCCCTTGTGCAGAGCCTCTATGCCCCCAGCAGTGTGGCCTGGGTAATGGGCAGCCCCTCCACTGTGGTCAATCCAAATCAGTTCTGGGGGCAGCTGCCCTTTAACTGCAATTGGTGCCTGTCTGGCTGGTGGAACAAAAGACAGGGCCTATCCCGGTGTTATCTGACATCTGCTTGTGACAGAAAACAACCCTTTGATGTAGATTAAGTTCCTGGGCACAACCCAAATGGTCATTCTTCCAGGGGAACAAAAAACACCTCACCGCTTTCAGGCCTTTGTCTCTGCTCTAGTAGCAGTTTTCACACCTCATTCAGGGGGCATCCACCAGCTGGCTGACAGTTGGAAGGCTCATGTAAGTTAGCCTTCAGGAGTTTAAACCATAGAAAAGGTGTTATTCTAAAAGTTACTTTTCCTTGTTATTTTTTTGAAAATCCAACTACACCATGGGGTCAGGCATTTACTAAACAATAAAAGGAGTTGTTCAGTCATATTTCCAGATGGCCCTGCCCTGAAATAGTGGAATTAACATTGAATATTGCTTCCCAATGTTTCTGCTTTGAAAATAGCTTTTGAGGGCTAGTCACTGAAAGGACATGTGCACGTCAAATTTTTACATGTCCTACTTTTAAATATTATGCACCTTGCCCTGTGGGCTACAAGGCCTACTTAGGGGTGACTAACCAATGTGCAAAAAGAATGTTTAGACCTGTCAAAAGGATTTATTTTGACAGGTTGAATTACAGTTTTTACTCTGGTCCAGTCAGTCTGTCATTGATCTTTATTCGGCTGACAAGACATAAAATATTAAAACTTCAAAGTCAATACAGTTCATAAAATTACAAATAATTACATAATGATCAACAAAATACAATGAAAATTATCTGAGACACATAGTTTCGATTAAAGTTGCAAAGTGAATGCCTTTTAAATATGTCAAAGTATACCTAAAACACACGGTTTCAGCAGAAAATACAAACCAGAGGATGTTAATAGACTGATGTCACTCTCAAAACACGTCTGGAACATTATAAAGAATAATTAACATATTAAAAAGTAATTAATTCCTCATATCATTCAATTTAAATTGTGCTCAGGATGCTCCATAATGTTCCTGATCTTAAGAGCACTTCTAATGAAGTTACTTATTACTAACAGGTGCAGGGTGATCCTAAGTGCTGTAAAAAAGCAGTCCCAATCTGATACTGTTTGATGGTGGCTTCAAATAAGATCAGCACCAAGAAAGAAGCCCAAGAGGCAGACTATAGGGTGCAAAAGAGCTTAACGTGTGTAGTGCTTTGATTTGAGACATTAACACATGGGCATTTAGGGCGGTCCAGGGACCAAAGTCATTGTAATGGAAATGCTACCAGAAAGTGCAATGTGCTCAGTCGTGAATGGGTAAGACAGTATCTATAAGTAGTGTTAGATATTAGAACTAAATAGGGTTCTATTCCCATCGAGGTGGACACAGCAATATAATTTTCTACGTCTTCATGGATTGGGCTTTATCCTGCCAAACCCTTAAACAGTGGTTGTAATAAATATGTTTAACTTTCTCTTACAAACAAGTGGCTAGGCATGTTCAAGTTGAAGAGTTTTGGCCTACCAAGTTAAAAACTTTCCTCATATAAGCAAACCAGGTAATCTGACCCACATTATCAAGAGCAAGGCAGTCCTTTAAAAATACCCACACCAGACCCGCCTCAGATCTGCACCAGCCATTAATCCATATTATCAAAGAGGCCAGACTGACTGTGTCCTCCTTATGGCTTAAACTTACCTCAGCATGGAATGAAAATTAGGCAATACCCCGAACCATTGGAAAAATTCTCGGTTGGTATATGCCCAAATTCCTGCTCCATAGAGCCCCACCGACAAGCATTTACTCCTATAAATCTGTACTGTTTCTCTCAGTGGATTGTGGCCTAGCCTGTGACGGAAAAGAAAAACTGCCCCAATTATTCTGCTAAATTGTTGCAGTCTTGAAGTTAAAAGTAGAGCCCAGTTTAGAGTAGCATTAAAAGGGATTCCCATGTAATTAAAGGCCTTAACCTTATACAGTTGTGTACAATGCTTATGATAAGACTGATTCTGGGAAACCTTTGCATCTCTGAAAATGAATTTACCCACAACCGGCCACCTTCACACACTTGGCACAATATTTGAAGGTAAGTGCAAGAGTTTGTGGAAGACCACTTATTATTTTTGTAAGAAAGTTGCAGTGGGCTATTTGGTGGTGTGAATTTTTAAACCTTTTGGGCAAAAAGCAGTGTGAAAAAAGAAAGTACCATTCAGAAGTCTCTGTTCACAGTTGGCTGAGACCAAGGTTTGACTTCAAGTTGACCGTGATGGAGTAGAGTTCAGATATACCAAGTGGGTTTTCCTTGTCTAAGTTTTAACATTTTGATTTAGGGCCTGATTATGAGTCTGATGGTCCACGGACAGCCAGACTCGCAGGGGCGCAGCGGTGGCAGTCTTTTGGCCACCCTAATACAGCTAGGGAAATCGGACTGCCATTGCAATGTTGCAACCGCCAAGGATCAGAGATCCCTGGCGGTGGTGCAGCGGTCTTGAGGCCACAATCTGGGCCTCATTATGAGTCAGCTGGTCAAGGACCTGGGCGGTTGGGCTGCCATGAGACCACAGCAACCACTAGGGATCAGAGATCCCTAGCAGTGGTGCAGCGGTTTTGAGGCCGCAATATGCTTGGCAGGGGTTGCCTCAGTCCCGCCAAGCATATTTCAAGTTTCCTCTCCGCCACGGTTTTCATGGTGGTGAGGCTGCCATGAAAACTGTGGCAGAGAGGAAACTAAGGGCCCCCTCATGCTTTAGGGCCATGGGGTGCATGCAGGGGGGCACTTGTTGTGCCCCCCTATGTGCATGCACCCCAGTACCTGCACGGCAGGGACTTCAGCATTCCATGTCATGCAGGTACTGATTTTGGCGTTCCCATTGCAGGGCCTATTTCTTAGGCACTGTCGTGGGAATGCCAAAGAACCGCCCACCAGACAGGAGAAAACTCCTACTCTGGGAGGCGGTTCAACCATGGGTTTGGCGGCACAGGAGTGGGGCGGTCCTGCTCCTGCACCGCCAAACTCGTATTGAGGGCCTATATTTGGTGGGATCGCCGCGGTCCCCCCAAACATATTATGAGTTTTGTCTCCCCCACTGTTTTCATGGCGGTTTCTCCTCCATGAAAACTGTGGGCCCCCTGTTGCCTCTGGGCCATGGGGTGCATGCAGGGGGGCCCATGTTGCACCCCAGTACTTGCACGGCATGGACTGCGCCAGTCCATGGTGTGCAGGTACTGTCTTTGACGTTCCCATTGAAGTGCCTGTTTCATAGAAACTGCTGTGGGAACACGAAAGAACCACCTGCCAGTGACTAAAATAGTCATAATCTGGTAGGCGTGTGCACGCAGGTTCGGCGGTGCGGGAGCGGGGTGGCTGCGTGGTGGTCCTGTCCCACACCACCAAACTCGTAATCAGGCCCTTAGTCTTTTTTATAGAAGTTGAGCAGGGCAATGTTGAATACTGCATCCACCTGGGTCCATTCGGAGTTGGATACCCATTGGCTAAGGTCCTGCTGAAGCCATTGGTTTTGTTGGGTAAATCTCAAAGAGGGAAAGTTCAAATTACGGGTGGGTGTAACTTGTGTAATTTTGTGTAGCGTAATCATGTGGATTACCTAAAGATGTTGTGAGATTTTGCGGAAATACACAAGAAGAGTAATTTTGCATTTAGTGTTATTTTGTTAGCGCACAAATGCCCCGATGTGAGGATGCATTTTGCGATAAGAAGTAGCACTAAATGGAGCAGAACATGAATAACAGAAAGAGCTGCTGCAGGCACTCGCTAAATGTGCACTTGGGGTAGGATTTTCCACTAACTTACTCCCTGCATTTAGCACCAGTTTCTTTGCACAAAATGCACCCTTGCATCTTAAGAGGACATGAGAATGCATTTTGTGTTAAGAAAATAGCTCTAAATGCAACAAAACACAAACAGCAGCATAAGTAGCTGCTTGCCCTCACTAAATGGACATTCATTGTAGGATTTTTTCCTCCAAAATACTCCTATTTGCGCAGGAGGCGTATTCACATTATTATCTGAAAGTCTGCATCAGAATTACCAAAATTATAGCAGACAAAGTGTAACATTTAAATGTTACTTTTCTTGCCAATTTAACATACATACAACTTCTACTTTGAATCTGATTTTTATTAAATATCAAAAACAGTGGTTGAGTGGACTCTAGCTTATTCCAAATAAAAGTTACAAACCTATTATTTATAATGTACTTTAGCTTTTCTCATACAAAGGGCCCGATTCACAAAAGTAATCTGAGACAAAATCCTATACGTACTACTTTTGGTATTCACAGAAGGCATTTAGTAGTAGTAAAGTTAGGATTCTTAACTTTACTACTACTAAACTGAGACAAAATCCTAACTTTACGACTTTCGGTATTCACAAAAGGCATTTAGTAGTAGTAAAGTTAGGAATCCTAACTTTACTACTTAAATCCCTTTTGTGAGGAGAGGTGCGCGGCGGCGGCGACGCAAGATGGCCGCCCCTTGAGAAGCTCTGCGGCATCGAGCTCCGCTCGTCATAAAAGGGTTCCTTTCCCGATAGCGGAATCGCACCACAAGCATGTCTCCCTGCATCGGAAGTGGCGAGGCACATTGAGGCAAGTTTTTGGATCTGGAAACGGTCCATTTCATCACTTTTTCTTTATGCCTGCTTCGCCTCAGTAGCCCCGCAAATTGCGGCCACCATTTTGTGTGCTGGCTGTCTACATATTTTCCTCACAGCCTTGCCCAAATGCGCGTATTTTTGAGTCTGCAGAACACAGCTCACTGCTAAACTGTTTTATCTTGCAATTATTCACCAATATGGATCAGCCCCCCTCTGCATAAAGGACTACTATGTCACGCTGCATATTGCATGAGGGCAGGCATGCCATGATGACGGCAACTTACCACATATGTTTTTGACTCACTTGAATTCTTCTCTCCCTTGCTTGCCTAATGCTCTTCTGCTTACTTCTGCGACTAATTTTTGATCAGACTCTCAATTGTCGGTTCAGTGCAGTTTCAGTCATTGTGTTTGGCAGCTACGGACTTTGACACGTGTGAGAATTGTTTACTTTCTTCTTCTTGGATCCTGTTGTCCTTCACTTCTCAAACATGGATTCCTCTCATTCTAACAAGTCCTTGGGAGCATCTGGTTCTACTATGTCTGGTCGAAAAGACTCTGACAATGCAAATAAGCGTGCCAAGAAAGACCCGTCTTCTCCGACGAAATCACCTCTCCCGCTGACTTTGGAGGATATTATGGAGGAACTTTGCAATATTCGACCTTTTTTGACAGAAACCACTGCAACACTTCAACGAATTGAAGAGAAATGGTCTGGTTTAGACTCGAGGCTCTCGGATGTCGAGCAAAGGATTAGTGATGCGCAAGATGTTGCTGCCAAGGTGGTCACTCTTTCCCGTGAGGTGGAACAGCTGAAGAAAACCACTGAGGATTTAGAAAACCGAAATAGGCGCAACAACCTTCGTGTTTATGGTATTCTGTAGAGCTCAGAGGGTCCAGACATGATCTCCTTCTTGAATATTCATATCCCTCAGATTGTCGGTTTGCCGAAATCTATGGATCTTAATATTCAACGGGCCCACAGGATTGGCCCCCACCATTCTGCCTCCTCTAGCAAACCACGAGGAATTATTGCCTATTTCCTCTTATATTCTGATATTATGGCTATTCTCAACGCAGCACGACAACACAAACAGATGCTCTGGTCTGGTCATAAAATCTTTTTTAGCCAGGACGTCTCTAAACTCACCACTAACCGTCGCAAGGAGTTTTTCGACCTTAGACCATCACTGCGCTCCATGAATGCCCGCTACGGCCTGATTCACCCATGTTTCTTCAAGGTTACTTACAAAGACAGAACCTACTCCTTTGAAGACCCGGCTGCTCTTAAGAAATGTATTCATACTCACAGGGAGGATGCCATGGAATTGAGCAAAACGTGACTGTTCTTTTTTATGTTTGTTACTCCACAGGCTTTCTCTCTGTGTTATGTTGGATGTTGCCGCTTGTTCTCGTACTGTTCGCTTGCTCTGTTTTGCATGCTTCATTGAGTGCTCAAAATCGCCTGTTTCATGCATGTTTCTTTAATGTTATTTACACAGATTGCCCTTGGAGAACTTATTCATATTCTCGGGGCAGAGGCTGTGGAATTGAGTAAAACTTGTATAGTTTTCTTATATTTTCTATTTTTTCGTCACAGGCTCCCCCCCTTGTGTCTTGTTGGGTGGTGCTATTGCGTGTCTGCACTGTTCATTTATTTTGTTCTGTAAGACTCCATTCGTTGTGTTACCCCCTTCATTGTTCGGTAAGTTCCCTTATCTTTTGTATGTTTTCGTTTATAGTTACAGCTTTTTGAAATACTTTTGTGGTTATTATATTTATTCTTCTCGGTGTCCCTCTTGGGGCTGCCTCTGTAATCCTCGCCCCCCCCCACCTACTTCAATGTTTTTCCTTTTTGTGGTCATTGTGACTGAAGTCTTTTGGCTTCCTGTCATCTCCTCTTTGAATATCGCTCCGAGGAGATTGTGTTCTCCTTACACACTCCTTCCCTTCTCCTTCTCTCCTTCCCTTCTTCCTATATCCTTCTCTCTAAACTTCGTTGCAGCTTTTCTCTGTCATTTTGTCTCTTCCGCTTCTGTGGTTCTTTACTACTCTTTCTCTGATATATTTATCTGTTTCCTTCAGTCTCGCTCTTTCTCTCTCTTATCTCCCTCTCAGTTCCATTTTTTATTCATTTTTGGCCTGCTTCTCTTTCTTTCCTTTTTATATCCTTTCTCACTTGATGTTTGCACTTCTCACCATTATCCTGCCTTTTTTATTTATATTTATATTTTTATCTTCCTCTTAACTTTTTTTATTATGTTTTACTTATCTTGGAATAAGCTTTTTTAATGACTGGGTTACGCATAATCTCTTGGAATGTCAAAGGTATTCGTAATCCAATTAAAAAACAGCGTGTCTTGTCTCATCTTGCTAAATTGAAATGTCAAGTAGCGTTACTGCAAGAAACGCATCTTAAAGAACAGGACTTGTCTTCTTTATGTAAACAATGGGTGGGTGAAGTTTTTGCTCCCCAGCAGTTAATAACAAAAATGGTGTAATAATCCTGTTTCACAAATCATTATCTGTTTGCTTGCAACATGAGGTCAAAGACAACAATGGTTGATGGCTCTTTTTGAATGTTAATGTTAATAATACTACACCTTCTTTCTGTAATGTGTATGGTCCCAATGGTATTGATTTAACTTTTTGGAATGATTTCTCCACTCTTCTTTCTTCTCATGACTCTAAGGATTTGATTTTGGGTGGTGACTGCAATCAGTTGATGGACCCCTTTTTAGATCGTAAGTCCCAATCTAAATTTATCCCCAATAAAATGCAAAAGTCTTTTCACAGAGCAATTACTTCTAGAGGGCTGTTGGACACTTGGAGAACTGCTCACCCGGATGTTTTGGAATTTTTCTCCCCTGTTCACAAATCTCATTCACGAATCGATTATCTTTTCCTTACCCAATCATCTCTTCAATGTATGACGCACATTGAAATTGGGTCTATCCTCATCTCTGATCACGCCCCTATTATCATGGATATGGACCGCCCCTCACGCATATCTACCTCATGCAGATGGCGTTTCAATAATGCTCTTCTGTTGGATACTCTCTTTGTTCAACAATTCTCACAATTCATGCAGGACTTTTTCGAGAATAATCTCTCTTCTGTGTCACAATTCCACTTTATCTGGGACGCTTTTAAAGCCACCGCTAGAGGGTTTATCATAGGCTATGTCTCCCGGAAAAAGAAGAAGGCACTTTCGGCCACCAGTTTACTCCTCAAACAAATTAAGACCCTAGAACATGAATATTTTACTACGAATTCTGTCACTACTTTGTCCACTCTTATTCAAACTCAAAATTCAATATAACAAACAGTCCTTGGATTCCGCATGTAACAACCTACTTAAATTCAACGCAAAAATGTACGGTGGCCGTAATAAAGCTGGCAAATCCCTAACCACTTACCTTAAAATTAAAAAACAAAAATCCAAGATCGCCGCCATCACTGATAGTAACGGAACTAGACACATTACAGATACTAAAATTCTTGAATGTTTCACTGATTATTACTCCTCCCTTTATACCCCTGAATCAACCCCTGCTGCTGATCAAATCGACTCTTTCTTTCAGTCCATTCCTAAATCCTCCGATAATCAAACGGATCTCACATCCCTAGATAATCCCATTTCAGAACAAGATCTTATCAATGCCATTCTCCACCTTCCAAAAGATAAAACTCCCGGTCCGGATGGATTTACTGTACGTTTCTTTCTTCAGTTTAAACAATTCCTGGTCCCTCAATTGATGTCCCTCATAAATCATTCCTTAGCTTCTGGTTCCGCTCACGGCTCTTTCACTCATGCTATGCTATGTTTACTCCCTAAAAAGGATAAAGACCCTTCCTTATGTAAAAATTACCAACACATTTCTTTAATTAATACTGATTGTAAGATTTTTGCCAAGTTACTAGCCCTTCGTATCAATTCGGCCATTCCAGATTTAGTCAACATATACCAATCAGGATTTGTTAAGGGAAGGTCCATTACAGATAATTCTCGCACACTTCTTAATATTATCCACTTGGCTTCCAAAGCGGCCTCACCAATTGCTGTGGTCGCGTTGGATGCTGAAAAAGCATTCGATAGGGTAAATTGGGAATTTATTTTTGGTGCACTCAAATGGCATGGTTTTAGCCCTACCGTTCTCAAATACATTCAATTGCTTTATTCTTCACCTTCCACTTTCATTTGGGTCAACAGTTGCCAATCCAAATATTTTCCACTTCACAGAGGAACCAGACAAGGATGTCCCTTGTCACCCCTTTTATTCATTTTGGCCCTGGAACCATTTTTGGAGAAACTGCGTCGCTCTCCCCACTATACAGGTTTCCAGTTTAAACATACAGAAATTAAGTTTACTGCTTACGCGGACGATATTTTATTATATCTTTCCAGTCCCACTACTTCCTTGCCAACCTTCTTTTCTCTTTTAAAAGAATATTCTCTAGTCTCTGGTTACAAACTCAATCTTGACAAGTCCGAGGTTATGCCACTAAGCAAACACTGCTTCTCCCATTTTTTTCATAACACTGGTTTCAAATGGAGCCCTAAACATATTAAATGTCTAGGTGTCCTCTACACTAATAACATTAAAGAAACCATTAAAATCAATGTTGCTGATATCCTTAAAAAACTCTCTGTCCTCACTGATAGCTGGTCTCCACTTTTTTTGTCTTGGTGGGGCAGACTGGCTACGATTAAAATGATGTTACTTCCGATTATTAATTTTTATCTTTCCATGCTCCCAGTTACTCTCCCACTTTCCTTTTTTAACCTCATTAACTGTTCCCTGACCAAATTCATCTGGAATAATCGTAAACCTAGGATCTCCCTTGCTCGACTTAAACAACCTAAAGATTTAGGAGGGGTAAATTTTCCAAATATTAGACGTTATCACTCTGCATTCACCCTTAAACAGGTCTGGACTTTTCTCTCTGATTCTTCACACATACCTCTCATGGCTTGGAGTTCACTGGAACAATCTCAATACGCCCCATTCTCTTTTCCTGTGACTACTCGTTTATCTCAACCTCCCAGACGTTTTACATCGCCTATCCTCACACACTCTATTTCAGTTGTGAATTCCCTGCTTAGAGCTCACCCTCCCCACTCCGATACTTTTTTACCTACTCCTATTTGGTACAACAAACACTTAAAGATTAATAATCGAGCCCTGTTCTGGAAAGAATGGATCGATAAAGGCATTTTTATATTTGAGCACCTCATGTGCAATGGGTCTTTCATGAATTTCACGGAGGTTCAACATAAATGACATATCTCCTTCCCATTCTTCTCATTATTCTGCCCTCCTATCAACCCTTGCCCATCTCCAATCCCAACACTCTTCCTCTACCACAAATTCTCAGCCACCCTCTTTCTCCCTGGACTTCTCTACTCAATTTAAGGCCTCACACATATATAAGATACTGTCTCATTCACTCGTTCCTAGGACCAAATCCAATGTTGAACTATTATGGGAGGAAAATCTTGCACATGAATTTTCGCTTTCCACTTGGAATTCTTTTTGGACAAAGATTCATACCTTCTCACGCTCTGCAAGTACTACGCAGACCCTCTACTATTTTTACAATAGGCTTTTCCTGACTCCCACAGAGCTACATAAGTTCAAATTATTGGATACTCCAAAATGCTGGTCCTGTCCTCACACTACTAGCGATTTTTTTCATATGTTTTTTCTCTGTCCCATGGTTAAGACTTTTTGGTCTCTCATCTGGACGAAGTTGAATGAGATTTTATCTACTAATGTTCCCTTTGAGGTTGTTCACGTTTTTCTGGGCGGCTCTTCTCCTAGTTGGGACGCTCAGAGAAATGTTGGTAAGTTCATTGATTCGTTTATAGCCATTACTTTTCAGATTATCACCACCAATTGGAAGGACACTTCAAAAATTTCATATCAAGCCTGGTGGAACCTGCTATGTCATCATCACAGATCGTGCATTTGCTACTTCTACACCCCTATCGATTAAAAAGGACATTCTTTGGTCACCACTCACTACCTTTCTTTCCAGGTCACCTGCTTGATTTTCTTTTTATTTACACTGTTAGGAACTGTTTTAACAAGATTATGTTCTACTTCTTTCGTATTTTTTTCTATGCTTACTTATTTGCTGTTTCTTACTTCCGCCTTTCTTTCTTTCCCCCTTTCCTCTCTTTTCCCTTTCCTTTCCTCTATTATTAAAACCTGAAAATTGCATTTGTCTAGGTATTAGCTTCGATAGTACATTTTGTCATCATTTTATACTTCTACCATTGTAATATTGTCCTACTTGCTAATCCAAACTTTTCTGAATATGTTCTCATTTGACCTCTGCTGTTGTATGTTTTTTTTGTCTTTTATACCTTGTATTTCGATTCAATAAAGCATTTTAAACAAAAAAAAAAATCCCTTTTGTGAATACCGAAAGTCGTAAAGTTAGGATTTTGTCTCAGTTTAGTAGTAGTAAAGTTAGGAATCCTACTTTACTACTACTAAATGCCTTCTGGGAATACCAAAAGTAGTAAGTTTAGTAAGTCTCAGATTAGTTCTGTGAATCGACCCCAAAATGCTTAAGCCCTATGCAGTGAACGTACCCTTTGGAGACTAATCAGTGTAGGAAAATGCCAACCCTCATTTCTTACACGTTTCTCTCTTAAATGCTTGGCACCCTACCTTTGAGGCTAGAAGGCCTATTTAGGGGTGACTGATTTAATATTTAAAAGTAGGATTCATTTATGTCAAAAGGGTTAATTTGACAGGTCCAGCCATCAGGTTTAAAAGCTGCAGAAATCAGAATACACATGTAGGCCTGAGGCCATGTTTTCCTTGTCTGCATAGTGGATCGCAATATGTTCTTTAGTCCAAAGAACTTCTAAAAAGCCATTGGCGTATTCCCTGCACCATATAATATGGCCTTACTACAAAGTTAAAAATGGCAATTGGGGATTGTCCAATTTTAGCATGTTTTAAGTGTCAGAGCACATACACTGGGTACTGAACTGTAGTATCCCATTGTGCATAGTTCAATAGGCAGCAACACCAGTCAACAACAAATGGAATGACCACGCTAAAAAGAGGGATTTTGTCACAAAGGCGAATTCAGTATTTCTGTACACAATGCTAGCAGGAAACAAGTGTTGATAATGTTAAAAAAACTGACAGTACGACACACAACATTACATTCAAGTTATGTACACTAGTGTTTTGTGTGGCTGGATGACAGTAATTTGCAACTAACTCACCTTTGTATGGAATACTCACGTTGTGTAGTGTGTGGAAGCTTTTACTTTTATATGTTAACTAGATCATGAAACCAAAATTCTTCTTTCGAAATGGTAGTAATGCAATATTATTTGTTAGAATTCGTACCACGAACAGGGGAGACTACAAATAAATAACATGGTCTTCTATGTTTACAATTCATTAATTAGAACGCTGAAAAGGAGTTACCATACCTTCACCACCACAATGATTTATGCAGGAAAATATGTCATATATGCTGGTTTGCTTGTTTTGTTGGTCTTTAATATCAACTAGATAGTTTCTGCCCCTGTAATGCTTTATGATAAAATAATTCAGTTTGCTGCTGCTACATTAAGATTAATACCTTGTATATGACAGATTTAAACTACATTTATGGTGTAAAATGCAAATGAAGGGAGTGTTACAAGCATTCTCAGTTATTTGATATATATCACTACACTAATCTGCTCAACACGTGTGTCTGGTATGGAATATGAATTATGCAGATTTGTTTCCCTGAACATTCGCAAAACCAAATTGCTCTGCAAGCTTCTCTTAATTGTTATGTTATAATTGACAGCACATGCTTGTATTACTATGACTAATGGGAAATCGCAGATGTGCGTTTTCTAAATAGGTTATAGAATTATTTTATATATTACCAGGCAATGCTGCATTAATATTAATCATGTAACTGCACACTGGAATAAAACTGTTTAGCTGCGTAAATACAATGGTAAAAAAATAATAAATATGACCCATTCGTTGCTATAAAGCATTGCATGGCTATCGTCCTCTGGGTGTTTTTTAGAGCTTTCTTATTGTAGAAGATTTTTTAAAGACTCATAGACGATCAGAATAAAAGAGTTTTCATAAACTACCATACAAGTGCAATACAGTACAAATGGTGAGCTGATCCAGGACGTTTAGGAATAAAGAAAATAAATGTAAGGCCCCATTTATGGGGATTTGGCTTGGGCCTCGGAGCAAGTTATCTCGCTGCACTGCCCTACATCAAAGTCAAAGGGCAGGAATGCCCCTTATTTATTCAATGTGGTGCATTCCTGTCCTTTCGCCTTGCGCTGGCGCCTTTTCGGCAGCCTAGCGCCAACGCAGGCACCCTTGCATCATGGTGCAAGGGTGCCTGTGTTGTTGGCAGGATTGTTTTTGGGGGGGAAGGGGCACCTTCCAGCACAAAAAGAATCCTGGGAGGCTTTTTGCTCTTTCTATGTGTGAAAGAGGAAAAAACAAGGAAAAATAAAGTTATTTCTCCTTGTTGCGCTTCCCCTGGGGAGGAGTAAGGGTTTGGTGCATCTCCAGGTTTAAATGGTTTTGTAAATCTGGGGAAGCGCCAAAATCCATGGGTGTTATGTGGGAGGTTCACTGACAAAATATCAAAATCACAAATATCATGGAACATAAATATGGAGTCAAAAATATTGAGCACAAAAATATCGTTATCCTATACTTATAATGTAAATAACAAAAATATTTTTAAAAATCGTCACAATCTAATATCAAAGACAAAAATATTATCATTTATATTACAATTTCAACTTTTTGTAACCTTTAAAGAAATAACAGATACATATATATATATGTAATATAAATGTACATATACACAATAAATTACAAACTGCAAAAAATAAACTGAAAAAATTCTATGACTCGAGGCAGATGGATAGACTCTCATGGTTAGGTTGGGTCGTCGGAGGCCCACATCGTAATCCGGATGATGGTCGGATCTCGCTGTACAGCCCTATGGCTATTGGGTTTTTTTTCCGACTGCTAACTCAAGAGTCGGAGGAAGGCTGTCAGAGTCGGTGGTCTCTGGGCAGTCGGCCGGAGTACATGCTGGATGCATCATAATCTGGTGGTCGGAGAGACTGCTTCCGACAAGACCTTTGGGGGTCCAACGGCATCAAACAGGTCCGAGGAATGCTGTCTGATTGACATCCTAATCATTCCCTAAATTACTTCCCACTGTATACCCCTACAAACCTCACAACCTGCACCTGAAACTTAACGCAATTAAAAAAATAAATCTACACAATTAACATAATTAATTATCAATTACATAATTAATATTAATTATTAATTCTATTTAAATTACTTCCTGCCCTGTACCTTTACAAACCCCACACCCCGCACCTTAAACAATGCAATTTTAAAAAAAAATCACACAAGTAACATAACTAATTAGCAATTAAATAATTAATATTAATTAATAATTAATTATAATAAATTACTTCCTACTCAATACCCCATTAACACCACAACCCCTACAGCACTAAAAATACAAGTAAATGAATAAATTAACTTTAAAAACAACTAAAAGTTTAGAAAATATATTAAAAAACATTACCAAGATTTATGTAAACAATGTATAACATATAAAATTAAAATATATACTAAAATACATAAAGATTATTAAAAAAACGATACTATTAACAATGATATTTATGTCAATGATATTAACAACATAGATATTTTCAACATCAATATTAACAACTAAGGGCCTGATTACGAGTGCGGTGTTCCGTTTGCTGTATTATGACTACATATAGTCGTAGCGGCAAAGAACGACCAGCTGCACCACAGAACAGTTGTTCCCTGGCAGTGGCAGAGCTACGCCACAATGTAAGATCCTCAGTGGGACTGGGGCAGTCCCGCTAAGCATATTACGAGTTCCTGCACCTCCAACCATTTCATGACGGGAGCCATGCCATGAAAAGGCGGGTGGTGCAGGAACATAGGGGGGCCTACAGTGCCCCCATGCCATCCACACCCTGGGGATACATTCAGGGGGCACAACATGTGTCCCCCCGTCTGTATTCCGCAAAATTCCAAAACGGCATGGACATCACTGTCCATGCCGTGCTGGACCTTTGTTTGCTGTTGTCATTGCAGTGCCTGTTTTCCAGACACTGCCATGGGAAAGGTAAAGGCCTATCCACCTTACACGAGTTCAACTCGTAATAATGCTGGCGGTCCTTGAGGGGCGGAGAGCTGGCGAAGCACCCCCAAGTCGTAATTAGGCCCATAGATATTTTTAACATTGATATTAACAACATAGATATTTTTAACATCGATATTCTTGTCAACAATATTTTTGCACACAATATTTCTGCATCATGATATTTCAAACTCAATATTTCTGCACCTTGATATTTTGTTTGGGGATATTTTGACTGAATACCGCATGGGAAAGTCCCACCCCAACGCTCATGGAACTCCTCCCTAGCACAGAGTAAGGCAACACAGCGATTTGCGCTCCCTTGCCTTACTCCATATTTATGAGGCCAGTTGAAGCCATGCAAAGTGGATTTGCGTGATCTCATAAATATGATTTTATAGTTTGTTCCGCCAGAGCACACAAAAAGTGATGCTATGGTGGCGCAAGGGGCTCATAAATATGCCCCTTAATGTAGACAGCCATGGTGTAGGCACTGAAGGAGATCATGTAGATGTAGAGAGGCAGTTGTTGTACCGTACTGAAAAGTTGTTAAAAGCATTTTCTAGTTACAATTTTAGAGGGCTTTATTCTTTAAGAGTGTATGGGGTTTAGAATTATAGAGATTATGATGTAAAGTGATTTCTTCTTGTATGATGGATGTGTGTTGACTTGGTTAATGTAGTGTAAAGTTGACCAGAAAATTAGAAGAGTGTTATATGACTGGCTGAGTAACAGTGAGGTATACATGGTGTTGTGTTGCAAAAGGCTTTGGATTTTTTAACACATTAATTAACGATTTGTAGAGTTATTGTAGGCCTATGTACGTGTATGGGTGTCCCCAATTGCTTCATCATTTGCCCCATTCATTTTAGCAATCAAGAATTAAGTAATTTATGTTAGCGTCTGCTTAATAAGTAATAACACATATGCTAAAGGATTACTGTAAATGGGTGAAAGAACACTTTTTAAGGTGAAGGGTGTTGGACAGGGAACAAGAGGAACTGCAAAAATGAACAGTACATGGGTATATTTTGTTTAACACGATTCAAATGATGGAGCCATATCTCACAATTGTGACAAAGAGTAGTGAGCGTTTTTTGCTCACTAGATTTAGATTTAATTTGTTACACTTGTTAGTATCTCCAAGGGGATGGTACAATTTAAGCTCATTAGGTCCTTGTAGCTGTGACCAGGTGTCTCCGCTATACATTTTGCAATGAATTGTAGGTTCTAGGATGAGCCCAGGAACTCTTATATCATTCCCTTATTGAAGGCTATTAAATTTACTTAAGTCCAATCTGCTCTCATGTTTTTACAATTGTTGTCTGATGAATTCCTTATTTTTATTGTTGCTTGGTTTTTAAAAACTACAGTAAGATTGAGGCGTATTTGGTGAGATTGATTGTGTTATGTATTTTTAACAGAATTTTAATGACTATGGTTGTCTTATTTATTGTCGTGCTTTTATATGTAACCGAATAAAGCTTGATTTGATTTGATTTGAAGTAATAATAGAGAATGTGCCATTTGTTGAAAATTTTATTGGATTGGTGGCATAGGTTCAAAGGTGTACAGGATAAATCCCCATTTAGAAAATAGAACCTTCAATGAAGACCACCAAATAACAGTTATATGCATGTGCATATTCCCCATCCACCATTCAAAGAAATGGGTATCGTCGAGCACTGCACTTTCCCATTCACATGCCAAGAGGTCACATAAATCCACATACTGCTAGTAATTATTGACAAGCATATTATTTGTAGATTTGTGGGATGCACTGTGGGTATTATTCCTAATATAATTTTATTTGCACATATCAGCACTTATCCTAAATAGTGATTAATTTCCTAAAGTCATGAGCATGTCACATTCCTATGGTTCCTCCGTCAAAACAGCTTGAGGGGGGTATAGCATAATTTAAAAACTATCTTAAACGTTAAAGTACTGAAGTGCTTATTTGGGTGTTTGAAATGCCCTATTCATTAGGTGAATGGAAAGATTTGCTTTACACTCCTTGAACTTCACTCCAAAAATAGGCATTACATTGGCTGCCACATGTTGAATCATGTGCATACTTTTTCAATACCATACAATAGAGTAAAGAGATAAAATGTAGAATAAAGAGATAGAATGACCCCTCAATTCAATGAACACTAAAATTGCCATTTGCAATCTCCGCTCTCCTCCTTGACCATATGAAACAAATACAACAAAATGTAAAGATCGTCACCCAGAGTACTTGAAAATTGAGATCCACATCAAAATAAAATTTCAAAATATCTTAATGGAGAATGTTGCTCAAATGTAACCTATCTTGACATCTGCCTGTGACAAAGTGCCATGTAAGCTCCTGAGTTACAGGAGGGAGTGAAGAATTGTCCCATAGTGAAGTCCATGAACAAATATGTGCTATGTTAAATTTTGTAACAATGCCTCCCACACTTTAGGAGTCGCAAGAGTGTTGCAGTCACACAGTCTGTGCATTTAATATGCTCACAAACATGAGAATCACCTAGGACAATGATAGGTAATAGCTTCATTTGTGTTCTACCCAATTTTAAGTTAGTTGGTAAAACCCAATCATGTAATTACTACATAGCAAATGGAATCATACAAAATAGCCTTATTGGAATGTATAGAGATGGCTCCAACTATTCAGTAACCCAAGAATTTCTTTTTTTGATTAACCAGTACCTATCAGCAACATACCATTCTCACCCATGAATGCGTATTGGCTGTTTCAACACCTGGAGATGATAATAGGTGGACCCCACCACAAAACTTGTATGATCCTCTGTATGTGGCCCTCTTTGGTTACATTTCTCTAAAGAGTGCAGGCACATCACAGCTTGGCCAATATAAATGAAATGGAACAGTGAAATTCATCCCAGGCAACATCAGAGATCACCCAGTATCCGCTAATATTACAAGCAATTCTCTCAACCTTTGGATCATTATAGTTTCAATAGTCTTACAAATTGTACATGTTTGAATGGTCATAATAGAGATTCATGCAGGCGTACAGTCAGATTTCATATTTGTAATGACATTCAGAGCCATCTGCTTTTAGCAAAGCTATTTAAACCGTTAATGTCAGAAAGTGGATTATTAGTTGGGGTGGATGGAAGTCAATCACATGTAATAATGGGACTATTCTTTTATGGTCCAGTAAAGGTTTCAGAAATTTAAACAAGAGCTCAAACCCTGGTTGTAATAGCACAGAGCCGACAGACTTACTAAAATGTGTAAAACATTTAGAGTACCAAAACAGCTAAACAGTCAAAAACATAACACAATAAAAATACCATTCCAATTTATAAAAATTGCAAATAATTTTATGAACAAAATCAAAAAGATCCATTAAGGGAAACCAGATATATGAATTCGTAAAGTTTAAACGGCAATAGCATGAAAAAGTGTTAAGCACCAACCGTGGTCAATGACCAGGACTTAGGTACAATTTAGGGCCACCCACGATAGAGGGCTGGTCAAATGCAGAAACAAGGTTCGTAATGATTGGGGGCCAGATATACGACGCTTACAATTTGGGAGTCGCAAATTGCGTCGTTTTGCGACTCGTAAAATGTAATTTACAACAGTGTCTCAGACACTGTTTGCGATTCCTAATAGGGTCGCAAAATGCCTGCATCATTAATATTCATGAGGCAGGTGCAATTTGCGACCCCTTTGGGAATGGCTAGCACTCCCAGGGATGGTGGGCGGCTGGGGTCAGCAGACCACCATGTCTGTGACTGCTTTTTAAATAAAGCTGATTTTTTTTTAAAAAATGCTTCCCGTTTTCCTTAAGGGAAAACGGGATGCATTTAAAAAAAAAATGAAACATTTCTGTTTCATTTTTTAAAGTAGGCAGTGGTCCGTGGGACCACTGCCTGCTTTTAAAAAATATTTTCGCATCCATTCACAAAGGTGAAGAGGTCACCTGGGGACCCCTTCCTTTTTGCGAGTGCCTTACCACCTACTTGAAGCAGGTGGTAAACTGAGAGTGTTTTGCAACCGCAATTGCGGTCGCAAAACAATTGTACATTGAATTGTGACTTGCTATTAGGAAGGGACGCCCTTGGCACGCCCCTTCCTAATAGCAAGTCGCAAACCCTATTTTGTGAGTCGGTAATTGGTTACCGACTCGCAAATTAGGGTTAGTACATGGGGCAGATGCATTTTGCATTTGCAAATTTCCCATTTTCGCCGGCAAAAAACGGTTGTTCATCTGGCCCTGGATGTTTTACCATCTAGCTTAGATTTCAAGATGGAACTCAAAAACCCTCAGCTGGGCAAGGCAGCAGCCTGTGGATGAGAAGAGCTCCATGGGATCGGATAGCCATGGAACGAGGTCCTGGTGAAGCTGTTGATTTACAGCAGGAAAGCTTTAAGTGGGAAAAATATAAAATTCTTGCCCTAGGAAGGTCCCTCATTGGCCAGATACTTTTAGCACCTTTATCTGGTGAAGATTTCTAAGTTAAGACTTAGTCAGTTTTTCGAGCTCATCGTTCTCCAGCAGAACAAGGCTACAATCTGCAGTCAAACAGGGATCCACAAGTCCAGATACCCTCTCTGAGATATCTCACTGAAATGGAGTTGCTGCTGCAGAAAAGCTCAGAGTGGGAACAACCTGAAACTTTGGCCCAGTGGCAACGCAACTGCATCAGATTGACTTGGCAGATTTTTGAAGCCAAAAATTTTATAAGTTCCAGGTTATTCAGAATGTTAGGAGTACATTTTGACACAACCCAGGGTTCCAGAACCTCAGGAAGAGCACTTGGAGGGTCAAAGCTCATTCCAGCAGAAGCCACCAGCAGGGTCCAGGGCAGGCTCCGTTGGAAATGGTTAGCTGGGCTTTTCAGAAAAAAGAGGCTTTATGCAGCTCTGTAGACTAGCAGGAGGTCGGCCAACTGACCCTTGGAGCCCAATGATCTGTCCTGTGCACAAATGGGAGCAGGTCCATCCCTCCAGGTCTTCTCACAGGTCTCAAAAGCTGATGCAGCCCTTGTTCTGTCTTTGAAAGTTCCAGTAAAGTTCTGGATACGGTACCCATGGGTGCCACGTTCATGCCTGTCATTAGCTTGTGGGCGTGGGAGACTCTTGGCTCCTCCCTGTTCAATAGAGAAAAAATGCCCACATTTGCAATGGTTCCTGTCTGTCTTATAGTAAACAATCCCGCACTGCACCTCTCCACCTAAATCTAACATGCAGAACATTCTTCACCTGTTAGAGTCTGTGTGTCCACTCAGAGGTTTGGTCATGCAAATGAGCAGTCCCCTCCTTCCTAGATCACTCTGAACCAGCTTTCCTCCCACTGGGATTGGTGCCTGCCTGACTTTGCTACATCTGCCTGTAACAGGCTAGGCCTATTTGAAGTTAATCTAGTTCCTGGACCCAGCCCACAGGCCACCCTGTCAAGGCAACAGCAATACCTTCCCACACCCAAGGCCTTGTCTTAGCAAGGAGCAAGTTCATACCTCATCAAGGGCGCTATTCAACTCCTGGGTGACAGCTGAAGCACTTGCAAATGGGCCTCCAGAGGCTTTAGGCATAGAAAACGTAACTTTCTAAAAATACCTTTTCCTTAATAGTTATCACAAATTTCATTTTTTCCATTAAGTTAGATTTGAAATAACTGTTAAAAATAATCTTTGATTTATATTTCTAGCTGTGTGATAACAGAAATTAGCATTAAGGAATTGTAAATATGTAATCCGGTGCTTTCCTAAGGAACAGCTACCCTTGCTACAGTGAATAACTTTGGGGGATTGTTCACCATAAAGACATTACATTTCCCCATGTTCTACTTTTAAATATAATTCATCCTGCCTTAAGGCTTATAAGGCCTACTTGGGGTGACTTATCAATGTTTAAAAGCAAGGTTTTGGCCTGTCAAAATGGGGCATTTTACACAAAGTACATTGGCCCCACTAGTGCCTGGAAGTAGCGAAGTTCAAAAAAGTTTCTAAGTCAGAGCTAAAAGGGACTTTGTGGTTTTTCTGAAGATAAACTCTTCTCCAAGTGAGACAGACCTAAAATTGTGTCCAATACCATGGAACTACGTGCAGATACTTTTCGCAGTTTGTCCCATTGAAGCTCTAGAGCAACATTTTTGAAAAAGATCCCAAACTTCTTTTGGTGCCCAAACAACCACAGGAATAGACTACCAAGGCATTCAGGATCTCAGGGAGAGCACTTAGAGACTCTCAGGATGTCACGCAGAGTGCAACATCAAAGCCCAGTCTAACTTCAATGGGCAACTGGCATACTTCACAGGACTGTCCTCTTTAGCTTTTTTAGTTTCCTGGAGCCACCCACAGGATCAGCCTTGGATATCAAGTGGAAGGGGGTCCACCCTGTTCTGCTCCTTCACACAGATGCCAAGTGAAGCAGATTCAATTGGCCTGGTATCCTTTTGCAAGTCTATCAGTGTTCAGAGGGAGGCTATATGAGGGTCCAACTTTGCATGGTTCACCAGCATGTGGGTAGGGAATTCCCTATGAAACTTCTCTCTCATCTGTGACTAATTGACAAAAGGTTCTCAGGACCTTACTTACCTACTTTTGTGGTAGTTCCGGTTTACTTTAAGGCAAGCAGGCCCAAATATCATGTGTCAGGGCATTATTAAGATGGTGAAAGTTTTCAGTCACACTAAACTTAGGTTCTGAGGGCAGGTGGGTGTGTACTATGGTAATCCTAGTGTCCACCTACTGCTAATGTTAAAATACAGTTTGAAGCAGGTACTGACTCCACAACAAACCCGGAGATAGCAGTTTAGTAGGACAAAGGCAGGGTCCTTCATTTAGAGCGGCGATACACAAGAATTACCCAGGCATCCTACTTGCTCCCTTTGAAGGGCACATACCCTTTACATGTTCTTCAGATGTCTCATGAGGATTTGACATTTGGATGTCAACAAGAGGGGCACATCCTGCATATTTAGTTCAGCTCTCAGGAGTCATTTCTGCCCATTCAAGCCAGCATATGTTTGTTCCTGGGAGGAATTTCACACCTCTTTCCCCTCTATTCCCGGACTGAGCACAGGCTTGGGGAAGCAGGTGAGTAAATGCAAATAATTCTCCAGGAACTTAATGCAAGCAAAAAGAAACTTTCTGAAAGTTTTTTCCCCTTAATATTTGTTAAAATTCTGATTTCACCATTGAACTGGAATTTAATTACTATAAAATAGTGATTTAATTACTTTTCTAGCTGGTCCCATTCCAGAAATACATTATAAATATTTAAATCTGTTATTTGATTTTCTACATAGGACAGCTAGGCCTGCTACAATGAAAATAGCTTTTAGTGCCTTGCCACTGGAGGAACATGGTAACATTCATTTTCTACATGCCCCACTTTTAAATACAATGCACTCTATCTTGTGGGCTACAAGTTCTACATTAGGGGTGACTTCCTAATATTTAAAAGGAGCTTTTTGCCTGTCAAAAATATCTATTTTAACAGATTGCACTGCAGGTTTTATAATCCAGCTCCACTCTTTTATACTACAATGGGAGGCCTGAAGCAAAGGGGGGGGGGTAAAGGTAAGTCATCAGCCCTGGGCATGGGAACCACTATATGTTCTCATTAAACATGAAAAGAATAGAATCATACTCAAGGCCATGCATCTGCGTGGTTATCATTGTTCCTATCAACCGCTTCTCTAAAGCCTCAGATTGTATTAAATTGCTCAGAACTAATACCCAATCTCCTGCCATGAGAGCATCTGGACGTGATCCTGGAGCTGATGGAAAAGTGGAAATAATTAAACAAATTATCAAAAGTTTGGGTGCTTAGCCCTCCCTAGTTAACCCAATGTTGCTTCCTCCTAGGTAGACATTCAGGGACAAAAACAAAATTTACCCGGTGAAATTCTGTGCTGGGATTGCCATTGCTTCAATTCCATCTGTCTCCTACCTTTTAGGGGTCACCAAGACAGAATAGCAATGCCATTACTGCAGCCCACAAGTGTATAGCTGCCATATTAAGGCAGGACATTGATACAATATTGCCCTTTTGTTACTGATCCAAGCTTTCAATTACTGCCAGCATTAGTTCATTAGGTGGCAACACATGCCATTTCCTTATCAGGATCAGGGATTCAGGTAGCACAGCATGAAAAGCAGAGACATGGGGAGGGCAGAGAGCAAGAAGTGAGGTGCTTAGCCCCCTTTGAACTCTAGTTTCCATCTTCTACACTTTCTCGGTTTTCTGGGGCAGGAGTTTTATATAGCGCGAACTTCACCCGAAGGTATCAGAGCGCTTTACATTAGCACCAGTTGCATTACAGACGAACACATTCATTTTGTTAGGCACGGGGAGATTAAGTGATTTGCCAAGAATCACAGGGTATTGAGCTGTCCCTGCCTAGACTCGAACCCGGTTCCCCAGCTTCGAGGTCGACTGCTCTAGTCATGCAGGGCAAGAAAGAGGACTCTTAGGAGAGCAAGGATTAGATGTCTGTTGATTGTCAAGTGAACTGGTGGCCACATGGAAAGATCACCCATGAGAGCAGGGTGCTGATAGACATGGTATGCATATAATGATTAATGAGCCAATTAACGACCATGAAAATTGAGCTACCAAGAAACAAGTGCTGCCCTGATTTGTTACATAAGAACTTGGCTACAGTGATTACTTTGAGCAATGGTTACATGTAGAATCCACCTGCACTCATTTTGGGGCATCAGACTTTGACCTAGAGCAAGAGAGAAAAAATGCACAAAAGAAGGAGCAGGAGGAAGAGAAAGACGGCACTAGTGACAAAGGAAGAAAGTAGGGCTGAAAAAGAATGTGAAATACATAAAATAAAAAAAAAGGGTGGGGAGTGTATGTTGGTGGAAGAAAGAGGCATGAGGTGGAGTCCAGACTATGTAGTCTTGGTACTTGCAATCCTGACATTCGTCAGCACCGGCTGCGGGCTTCTGAGGAAAAGTTTGGACACCAGCACCTATTATTTTACATATAAGCCAATGCTTAGCTGTAAGAACATTAGTTCTGGACCGGTGCCATGGCTTGATTATCTTGGTACATTGTGACATGAAGGAGCTATGAGTAAAGTGGCCAGATACCCCTCGCATCTTAATGATGTTGAAAAAGGAAAGGAAGTGAGATCGATCTAGGATTTCATCAGCAATGAATATAACCACAATCCAGGTGAAGAGGGAGATCGAATAGTACTGTGGAAAGCTGCCAGGAGCTGCCAAAAAGTTCACCACATAGGGATTCATATTAAATTTAAAATTGGTATCCGTGCGGGAATGAAGAGTGAAAACAACCTGTTCGCCGCTGCTTCTAAGCAGGTGGCTGTAAGGATGGAGTCTCACACGAGAAGTGAGTTTAAATAAAGTTTATTCAATTGAAGCTTCCAACACATATTCAGAATTCAGGTCAGTGAGGAGATTCTTGGAGAAGCGTCCGGTCGCCTCTGTCATCAGCTGTTGTCTGTCAACATTCAAGTAGGGGACATACTAGTGAAAGAACATAACACATCTTCCTCTTAACTGATGAAGTAGAAATGGGAGAGGGAAGGCGGTAATGAGGGAGGAGGGGGAAGGGAGCAAGAATAGGGTGTACCACGGGAAAGGTGAGGCATAAGCAGAGAAAACGTATTCACACACATAGTCATTGAGTTTCCTGGGGGGAACAACAGGAAGTCCAAATCTGGTTCTTTGGGGAAAGGACGCGACAGTACCAGCAGAGTCAATCTCAGAACCCATGCGGGAATTGTGATGACTAACTTGTGCATGTGAAACATCACTCTCCTCCTCTCCATGATCCCACCATCTTCCCCTTGCATATGGAGGATCACGCATGGCATTTGTGTGTGAAGAATTGGAATTAAGCATAATCTGGCTATCGCCAGCTCTGGGTAACTGAAGACGTTCCACGTTTGTATGCTGATAACATAGAAAGGTGCCAGACCCTTCCGTCACTCAAAATGGCGGAGTTGCAAAACACCCTGTTGAAGGTAAGGGATTGGGAAAACTTACTGTGACCCCTGACCGTAAAACCACTTTTTTTACACGTACAACATCACCAGCTTGCAAAAGAACAGGTTTGCAGCTATGTTTTTTGTCAAAACGAACCTTACACTCTAATTGAGGTTTCTCCAGATTACGCCTCATCTGGTCCGGTAAGTCCGTTTTTATATAGCGCAGCTACTCACCCTTACGGGTCTCAAGGCGCTGGGGGCCGTAGTGGAAATTAAATGAGCTATTGCCCAGAGTCACATGGTGCTGAGCTGAGCTGCCGCCGGAGCCGGGGATCGAACCGTGAACCCTGTGCTCCAAAGTCAGCTGCCCTGGCCGCTGCACCACACCTCTCCACTGGTCCGGTGACCAGTCTACTCTCTTAGATACAGCACATTGTCCTTGGACATGGGCCTTCTGCCCCTCATGAGTTCAAAAGGACTCTGTCCTGTGCTGTTGCATGATGTAATGCTGTATGCCAATAAAGTTTTAAAAATGTGGGACTTCCACACCAAATTGTTGTTATTAGCTAGTTGCACAGTACCCTTGATCACCCTTTTGAAGCGTTCTACTGCTCCATTACCAGCAGGTTGATAGACTGATGTGGTTTTGTGAACAATTTTATTCCTATTGAGAAAGTTAGCAAAAAAATCAGATGTGAATTGAGGACCATTGTCACTGATAATACATTTGGGTAAACCTTCTTTGATGGAAACCTCATCCAGAAGTTTTACAATGCTGGGGGCATCAGCTTTGGTGACAAAACCAATTTCTGGCCACTTGAAATGATCGATAAGGACAGTGGCAAAGACATTCTCCCTTCGATCCATAACAGGACCCATGATGTCAATTCCAATTTTTTCCCATGGCATGGTGGGGTAAGTGATGGGATGCAGGGGAGGCCTGAAGGTGACCTGGGTCTTGTCAGAGTTACAACACTGCAGACAATCTCTGACGGTTCTCTCTATGGCTAAGTTCACACTAGGCCACCAGTATCAATTACTAACTCTGCATTTGGTCTTACCAATACCCAAATGTCCCTCGTGACAAATTTCAAGAATTTTATGTCTGAGCTAGGACAGAGAAATGATCTTACCAATCATCAGTAAAAGCCCATTTTCCTGAGATAGCTCATGTTTAATCTCCCAAAATGGATGTAGTTCTTTTGAAATAAACATCTTTTCCGGTCAGCCACTAGAAATCATGCTAGTACCTCTCCAAGAACTGCATCATTACTCTGCTCTCTTTTCCACTCATCTAAGGATATGCCATGCAAATCTTCCTGTATGTTGGCAACACAGAATTCATCTCCGGAGTCGTCATTGGATTCTTGTAAAAGAACAGGCATACGGCTTAAGAAATCTGCAACCACATTCTTGGTCCCAGGCACATACTGAACTTCATAATTAAAATCAAACTGCCGTACAGACATCCTAGCAAGTTTCGGGGATGCAGCATAAAGTCCCTTAGTGGTTAGAACTTTAGTCAATGGCTTGTGGTCACTTCTCAAAATGACCTTGTTGCCCCACACAAACTGCTGGAAGTGTTCCAATCCCCAAACACATGCCAGTGCTTCCTGCTCTATGACAGAATATTTTTCTTCTGTAGGTGTCAATGAGCAGGAAGCAAAAGCGATAGTACATTCAATGCCGCGCAAATCTTTCGGGGTGAGCACGGCACCTAGACCTCTTCCACTTGCATCAGTAGTGATGATATTACTTAAGGAAGGATCAAAACCCTGTAATGGTGGGGCAGCACACATCTCTTTTTTAAGCATGGAGAATGACTTTTGACACACTTCTGGCCAAACAAATTTGTTCTTCTTTCTGAGCAATTGTCTCATTTCATATGTTTTGGCAGAAAAGTTCTCAATAAACTTCAAGTTGAACTCGACAAGGCCTAAGAAGGAACACAGTTCATCCCTGTTCTTAGGTTCAGGAGCATTCTGAATGGCATCCAAAAGCTCCTTCTTGGGATTGATACCCTCTGCCGTGATCATGTGTCCCAAATAAGTAATTTCGGTACATGCAAATTTGCATTTGCTGTGCTCGGCCGTTAATCCCTTAGATTCTAGTATGCCCAAAACCTGTGCCAGTTTCTCATCGTGCTCCTTCCTGTATTTACCCATGACTAAGATATCGTCCTGGAACAAAAGAATATTCTCGACATCTTTAAAGATCTCCTGCATAAGCCTTTGGAACATCGCGGCGGCAAAGGCCAGACCAAAAGAGACTCTCTTGAAGTGGTAACACCCAAAGGGTGTGATAAAAGTGGTCAAACTCTTACTGTCAGAGTGTAAGGGTACTTGGTGATATGCAGCTTTGAGGTTTATGGTGGAAAACCATTTGACACCTTTTGTAAGAGCTAACATTTCACTAATGCATGGAAGGGGAAACTGATCAATGACGATGTTGTGATTGAGATCGCGCAAATCAATACACAATCTCAAATTTCTGCTGGGTCTCTTGACCACAACTAAGGGAGCAACCCACTCAGAGGACTCCACCTGTTCAATGACAGGGAGGCAGGCATCCAGGGCTCAGCCCTTGGCTGGATCAGTTCCTTTCTAGAGAACCGCTCCCAGTCAGTCCGCATTGCCCAGTTCACGGCTCCAAAGCTGGCAACCACCTGCGGGGTCCCACAGGGTTCCTCGCTATCCCCTCTGCTTTTTAATCTCTACCTTCTCCCCTTGATCCGGTCCCTCAAAGAAAGGAAAGTTACCACTTTCAATTACACTGATGATCTTCAATTAACGTTCACTATCGACAACTCTTCACAATCAGCCCTTGAATTTCAGTCTACCATGCTACACATCCGTCAATGGATGGACTGCAACCACTTAAAGCTCAACCCAGGCAAGACCAAATTGGTCGTCATGGGCGGCAGCCATAACCTTTGGGGCCCACACTTCTGGCCAATGGAACTTGGCCCCTCCCCTACCCCTTCTTCTTCTGTTAAAAGTCTCGGCGTCACAATCAACAATGACCTATCCCTAAAATCCCAGGTCAGCTCTGTGATCTCTACCTGTTTCTTCCAATTACGGAAAATTAGAAAGATCAGCAGGTTGCTCACTCGGGAAGCACTAATACAGGTGGTGATAGCCACGATCATGTCCCATTTAGACTACGCAAACTCAGTCTATTTTGGTGTGCCACTGTTCTTAACCAAACGTCTACAGCTGGTGCAGATTCAAGCAGCCAGGCTGATCCACCAGCAACCCAGGTGGCAACATGTTACCCCACTTCTGAGGAAATTGCACTGGCTTCCTATCCCCCAGCGCTGCGCCTTTAAAGTAGGATGCCTGGTTTTTAAATCACTACATGGACAGTGCCCTAAATTCATCGATACCCTTATCCAAAGGCACTCGCCTTCTCGTAACCTACGCTCGGCTCACCTCCATCTTCTGGCAACCCCCGCCTTCAAGCTGAAGTGACAAGGGGGCTGTAGGTTCGCAACTCTGGCACCCAGACTCTGGAATTCCTTTCCCTTGGAAACTAGATCATGTACAGATCTGCTGAGCTTCAGAAAATCCCTCAAGACATGGTTGTTCACACAAGCGTATGATTAAACTCCAACTGGGTCCGGCTAGTCCTATACACAGCGCCATGAAACCAACCGGTGTACGTGCGCTCTATAAGAATTTTATAACATAACATACCATAACAATGACATCATCAATGAGTAGCCTCTCCAACTGTGCCTTTACACCCTCCTTGATGGCAAAGGGAATATTACTAACTTTGTGAATCTTGGGAATGGCACCATCCTTGACACATATTTTATGTTCAAAACCTTTCAAAAGGCCAATCGCTCCAGAAAAAACTTTCAGAAATGTAGGAAGTACACTCTTACTGAATTCCTCATCAGTCTGGACAATGAGGACAGATTCCACACTGTTGGGATTTAGAACAATACCCAATTTACCTTGGTCCATCCACTCCAACACAGAAGGTCCTGACCTGGAAACATACAGTTTCCCAAAGATTCCCTACCTTTGAAGGAAAATTTGAGTTTCCTATAGCCGCAGACCTCAATGGAATCTCCAGTGAATGTTTTAATGGAGATGTCTGGCAATTCTAACTGATCACCCAAAAGAGGGGAAAACTTTTCCTGCCATACCGTATTGTTGACAATGGTGTAGGGCAAACCTGAGTCCGCAACTATTGAGATATCTACACCACCAATCGACATTTCACATACTGTTTTTTTCTTACAGGTAACTTGCACATCATCAACCTGCAAAACGCAATCATCCTCTATATTAAGCACACACATGTTGATATCATCCTCATCAGATGAATTAGAGATAGCATGATGTTCAACCTCAACGAACTTAACAGAACTAGAGGGTCTCTTTTGGCAAACCTTCTGGAAATGTTCCATGACCCCGCAAACGAACATTTTTGTTTCCTGGCAGGGCATTTATTATCATTGGCTAAATGGTTGAAACTTCCCACCTGTAACAGCATCTCCTAGAACTAAGAAAACATTTGTCCCTACCAGACTTACTACTGCTAGAAATCTTTACATGTTTGGGCAACAGTTTACAATTCCCAACTTTAGTCACAATGCAGTCCTCTTTTTTATCCTTGTTTTCAGCGATGACAGCTTTGGTGCACCTGCCGGTAAGCTCTGCTCTTCTCTCAATATCAATTTCGCTTTGCAAAGCACTTTCACCCTTGGTCCATAGGTTCTCTTGAATATTAAGATTGGAACCTTGCATAACGATCTGGTCCCTAATGAACTCGTCATGAAGCCTCTCAAAATGACAAGTGAGAGCTAGATTTTTCAAAGCTGAGACATAGTCATCGATGGATTCTCCCTTGCCTTGCTTTCTGTGGAAAAACGTATATCTGTCCACTGCAACACAAACAGTGGGCTTGTAGTAACTGTTTAAATCATCAATAGCATTAGTGTATTCATCACCCTCCCCGGTTGCTCTTGGTTTTTTGTTTATGCTATTGAAAACTTTAATACCGCATGCGCCAAGGCAATGCAAGAGAATTTTATATTTTTTCTCAGCCGTGAACTCTTCCTCATCATCAAATGCTGAAACATAGTTAGCAAAGTGTTCTCTCCACTCTTCCCATTTGAGAAGAGGCTCACCTCCAGCTGGAAGGAATGTTTGAGGAGGAGTAATGTTCAATAAATACCATGAGTCCATGACAGAACTGATTGAAACTGAGAATTAAAAGTACTGATGAGCTCATTATTCAATGGAACTGATATGCCTGGTGCAAGTCTGAGCTTTGATTAAACACAGATTTTTCTAATGGGAGGGAATGAAAGAAAAGGTCATCAGCTCTCAAAATTGTATTTGAAACAAGTTAAATGATGGTTAATATTGTTGGTAATACAAGGAGAATGAAAGTCTGTGCTCATCAACGAGGTAAGCACAAGTAGAAAAATGCTGTGCCAATCAGTGTGAAATGGCACCAGAATGACCAATAAATAACTTACTGCATAGCCGTGTAGCTTGAGAGGCGATGCGCAAAGGTCAGTAATGTCCGGTACGTGAGGTGAGCTTAGTAGAATCTTGAAGGAGGCAGAACGAACTGCCATGGCTGCCGTGTCTACTCAAATGCTAAAAGAAGTTGAAATAAGATGGCAGTGCGCTGCGTGATGACATCACCGCGTGGAGCTGGGGTGGAACAACTGTGCCGCAGACCTGGAACAGCTGGAAGCTACCCCTTAGATGGCCTCCAGTGACGAGGATGACATCAGACGGTAACCCAGCAACGCTTGGAAGCCGTTGAATCTCGTGAGGCGAAGGCAGTTGAAATGACAGTTGATGCCAGTAATGTGATAAACACTGTCGCAGCTGGGGAATGTAGAAGAAGTTTGCGACATTTGTCACGTATAGTGTAAATCCAGGAATATCACTGACCTGAGCGTATTTGTGAGGCGGTGCGGTCCACCAGTCACAAACGTTGAAGAATGGCAAGGAAATGCAAAGTAGGGTAGCACCCTGAGTCCGGATGTGTTGGAAGGTCGTCGCCAATTTGTAAAGATGGAGTCTCACACAAGAAGTGAGTTTGAATAAAGTTTATTCAATTGAAGCTTCCAACACATATACATATGGTCAGGGACTACCGCCAATCCCCCTCCCTGTCCTGCGCATTACCACCGTTAAAACAATTAAAGCAATTGGACATGAGAGGAGTTTTCTTTGGAAGGCGGGGGGTCTCGCGACCCCCCGGCCGTATTTATTAAAACATGAAAACAAATTAAAATTTGAAATAAACAATATTTACACAAGCATTTATATGCAGAAAATTAGACATTAGGTACAATCAATGTAGACAGGTATCAATGGCTAACCTTAACAAATGTCTAATACAGCGTGTTTCCTAACCGAATCTAACATCCTTATTACTTTTCTGCATATCCTAGTTTTGGGCCTACGGCAAGGTCGCTAACCGGTGTCAAATCCTTATTAACCAGCTACGCCCTCACGTATGAGTGCGCATGCGCAGAGGGCCCGTTTACCGAGAGGGTACTTCCCCCTCCCGGTTACCCCCGTATGCTCCATGAACTCCATTACCCAAAGGGGGGCCCTTGCACTCTGCGCCGTTTAATGACGTCATCGTGCACGTGCGGGGTGGCTAACCAGCCCAGAGAAAGCGTGACTCCCCCTCCCCCGCACCCATCCAACCAAGCGGATGTACCGCCCCTGGAGTTCTGGGAGAGACCACTCGCCCCTCCCCTGGGCGACCCCATTCCAGAATGGTGACGCCCCTAAGGACCTTGAATTGACTGCTCACCGATCATGGCCTTACCGCCTGACCAAGGACTATCAATAAATACGACAATTATGTTACCTGCAAACGGGAAAAAGGCCTAAGGACAAAGTTTACACAAAACCTTACTGTGCAACCATAGCTTGATACTTGAGCCTGTAAACGGGAAAAAGGCCTAAGGAAAACCTACACCAACTCACAAACTAACAGTGAAAACGACCTAAAATGATACAATCAACATACAAACGCAAGAATCTGCTTCAGGGGCTGGTGGGTGGGAAAGATTATTCGGCGCCTTTACGAGGCGCGGGTGCAAGCCTGGGGAGCGCGGGAACAAGAGGGCGCCTCCCGCGCTCCCCGGCCTTTAACCCCTCTGGGGCAGACCATTTCCAACTGGTCCGCCCCTCTGGCTCCACTCCTTTGCCCCGGAAGCAATTAAATTGCTTCCGGGTCAAAGCAGGAGCCAGCACCAATCGGCGGTGGGGCGCGCCCGCCGTGTCATCAAGACGCGGCAGAGCGGCACGCCCCACCACCGAGAGTGCAGGGGGAGGAGGGGGCCGGCGCCCCGCCATACGTGCGGGGGGCCAAGCGGCCCCCCTTTCCTTATGGTCAGGGACTACCGCTAATCCCCTCCCTGTCCTGCGCATTACCACCGTTAAAACAATTAAAGCAATTGGACATGAGAGGAGTTTTCTTTGGAAGGCGGGGGTCTCGCGACCCCCGGCCGTATTTATTAAAACATGAAAACAAATTAAAATTTGAAATAAACAATATTTACACAAGCATTTATATGCAGAAAATTAGACATTAGGTACAATCAATGTAGACAGGTATCAATGGCTAACCTTAACAAATGTCTAATACAGCGTGTTTCCTAACCGAATCTAACATCCTTATTACTTTTCTGCATATCCTAGTTTTGGGCCTACGGCAAGGTCGCTAACCGGTGTCAAATCCTTATTAACCAGCTACGCCCTCACGTATGAGTGCGCATGCGCAGAGGGCCCGTTTACCGAGAGGGTACTTCCCCCTCCCGGTTACCCCCGTACGCTCCATGAACTCCATTACCCAAAAGGGGGGCCCTTGCACTCTGCGCCGTTTAATGACGTCATCGTGCACGTGCGGGGTGGCTAACCAGCCCAGAGAAAGCGTGACTCCCCCTCCCCGCACCCATCCAACCAAGCGGATGTACCGCCCCTGGAGTTCTGGGAGAGACCACTCGCCCCTCCCCTGGGCGACCCCATTCCAGAATGGTGACGCCCCTAAGGACCTTGAATTGACTGCTCACCGATCATGACCTTACCGCCACAGGCCAGCATAGTTGACCGACTATCTGGCCCCCCTTTACCTCCTCTTCCGAAAGGTCATGCCTACTTAGAACCTCCCAGCCCTGCCAAAATGTTCTCCAGAAAAAGTTGGTTACCTGCCCCAGTCAGATGGACCCCGTCTTGCAAGAAGAACTGTTCCCCCAGATACACCCATGTGGTATATTCTGTAGTTGAGGTGACCGAAATAATTTCTCTATCTTGTTGTTGATCCTCTTTACCGAGTGATTCAACGCCCTGACCGAGTCCCCCCCCCTCCATTTGAGCCTGGGAATCATCTGAGACCACACTATGGTGCAGCCTTGGCATGTTTTAGCTAGCCAGTTTACTTCCGATATTATCTCCTCCATCAGGACCCTCCTGCCCAATTTCACCAGATCGTTGCCCCCCAAGTGTAGGATAACTACTGCAGGCGGCGGGGTGTGTTTATTGAGCAACTCCGTAAAGAACCCCCTAAACTGACTGAGGCATAGGCCCCCCCTACCATGAAAGGAAACTTCGAAACCTCCTTGTTCCGCCCTCTGTCTATAGCTACCTGAAAAGAAAACAGATTTAACGCGCTTTACAAATGAGTGACCAACCACCCATACCACTTTCGTCTCCTTCTTCCGTTCCTGTGACCGCCGAGCTGAAGGTACTTGCTGTCGGTGACCCGGCAACAGTTTCCGCCCTGCGTGACAGGCTCGAGAAACTGAAATAGAAGCAAACAACAAGACAGGCGTCAGCGTAACTTACTTGTCACCTCAGAGCATGTGCATCCGCACATAACGTTTGTAACAGTTGGAAGACCATCTCCCAATCCTTTTACGCTGCTCGCATGCAATCCTCTAGCAGTCGCCTCGGTGGCCGCACCTTTCCTAAAGGAATGCGTCCCAAAATCCTTTGGATTGAAACCGGCCCTGTCCATTGCCATTGACAGTACTCGTTGGAATTGGAACCTGGTCAGTGGGGTACCGTCTGCATGCATTAACAATGCTCCCTCCTTCGCGCCCGCTCGCTGTTTGATAAAGGCTTCTACGTGGAACACTGGGCAGCAAGGATTACCCCGTGCCCGATGGAGTACCAGCCCGTCTCCCCGGGCCTCCTGGTCAGTTTTTGATTTACGTATGGTAATCAACAGCACCTCACCCAATATTTTCGTGTGTTCCAATCGAATACCCCCAGCATGTCCTGCTTGCTGCTAGCCACCAGTTCCCCTACCCGGAAAGCCCCATAAAAGGCCAAAGTAAAGGCGGCTCTGAACAAGAGTACTTCCCCATCCGAACTACAGGTGTCAGACAAGGCGTTCAATAATGATGCCAGCCGGTCTAAACCTATCGGTTGCCTGGAATCTGCGGTGGTTGCTTGCAGGCGCCGCCACCCCTTTAGTGCCTTCCACACGACGAAACTATTCGTGGGATCTCTGGCCCCCCTGAGTTGCGCCATGAAAGACACGGCCGCCCTGTGTCTGCTAGCTGTCGCCGCTGAGCGCCCCTCCTTATGTAATGCATCTAGGTACTTAGCGAAACTCTCCTCATGCTCCCATTTCTCTGCCCAGTCCCGTCCCAAAAGGAGCAATAAGACAAAAACGCCCCTTCGTAAGCTGTCCTGGTCCTGGGCGCTAGGCTAGCTGCCACGAGGTTCTGTAGCTGGGGGCACCAATTTGCCAGAGTGTTGCTGGGAAGTGTGCAGGCTTCGCCTCTGCGGATGGTAGGTGTGCCCTGAATACCTGCATCTTGAAGCGAGAGAGTGCATCGGCTGCATTATTCAACACCCCTGGGACATGTTTGGCCCTAAACTGTACATTGAGTTTCATGCAAACCAACACAATCTCCTTAAGTAGGCGGAGTATAAACTTACATCGTGCCGCCTGCTGGTTGATACATTCGACTACCGTCATGTTATCTGACCAGAAGATTACCGATCGATTACACAACTGATCAGGCCAAACTGTTAATGCAACCCATATTGGAAATAGCTCCAAGAAACTGATATTAGCTGTCAGGCCGCTCGCCTCCCACCAAAGCGGCCACCGTTGGGCCACCCACTTGTTTCCTAGTATGGCACCAAAACCCACACTGCCTGCAGCATCCGTCCATAGACCTAATTCTGCAGACGTAGTAGGGGACCGCACCACACCACTCTGCCGTTGAAGCCCTCCAGAAATGCGATCCAAATGCGCATGTCCTGGCGGACCTCAGCCAGCAATCTAGTGTGATGGTGTTTCTCTCGCAGGCCCGTCATGGCCTGCGAGATTGAGCGGGAGAAGGGGCGTGCCATGGGTATGACTCTTAATGCGAAATTCAGCTGTCCCACAATCTGTTGTAGCTGCTGGAGCGTCACTCTATCTTTGACCAAACCTTGCTGGAGAGCTGCTCTAAATTTCGTGATTTTGTCTTTTGGCAACCTGAAACAGCCCTCCACTGAGTCCAATTCTATGCCCAAGAATTCTAATGTGGTTGCCGGGCCCACCGTCTTTCCGGGTGCCAGCGGGACCCCAAAAGCCCGCATGAGCACGCAAAATTCCTGCAATGCCCACCCACACTCACGTGAGCCCGCCGACCCCAGAAAGAGGAAATCATCCAGGTAATGCATGACATGGCGGTGCCCTGACGTTTGCCTAAAAGCCCATTCCAAAAGGAACTAAATTTCTCAAAGTAGGCGCATGAAACCGAACAACCCATGGGCATGCACATATCCATATAGAATTTGTTCTGAAAAGAGAAACCTAGCAGATGCTGATCTAGGGGATGCACTGGCAGTAGCCGAAAAGCCGATTCTATGTCCGACTTGGCCATCAAGGCTCCCGGTCCGAGAGCCCTCAACATCTCCACCGCTTGGTCAAAAGACGCATACTTAACACTACAAATGTCTTCATTTATGGCGTCATTTAATGATGCGCCCCTGGGTGCAGATAGGTTATGAATGAGCCTGTACTCGCCCTCCTCCTTTTTGGGGACCACGCCGAGGGGCGAGCAAACAAAATTCGGTACAGGGATGTCATTAAACGGCCCCGCTATCCTGCCCAGGCGCAGTTCTTTAGCTATTTTTGACGCCACCACATCTGGGTTGTGCTTAACTGAAAGTTGATTCCTACATTCCGGCGTTCCGGTATATCCCACCGCTGGGATCCTAAAGCCCTGACAAAAACCTTCCTGTAACATCGCCGCCGAGGCATGGTCGGGGTACCTGTTCAGCCAAGGAGTCATAGCCAGAATGTCAATGGGGGAATGAGCTACCAAACGGCCTCCTCCCCTACTCCTGCTTTTTTCTTCCCCGGGTTCCCGAGGCATTACCTTTATTGCGGCAGACTGTTTCTGGGTGGGAAGGATGGTTACAAATGGAACATGCGTGCCTGAACTTGCAAGTGCCCTGTGTCCTGGTGCATGTACGCTTGTTAAAATCCCAGCACACCCCTTTTCGCCCACCATTGCTCCCCGTCTTAGTGGCTGTGCCACCCCCTGAGGTGACCGAAAGGGCTGCTGGTGATTGGAGTGGTGGCTTTTGCTCCAGCTTGGCCCCGCACCCCCTGCCGTAAACTGGCCATACCATGAAATTGAATCCACTCTATCCCATGATAATGCGTGATCAAACTCCTTAGCCTTCCTGAAAGTAGTGTCGTACTCCTTCCACCCGTCCCCTCCATATCTCTCGCTGAAAGTTGTGATCCTACTCTGGTAACAAGCCATTTCGGCCTGCAAATTCGGGAAGCGCTCGGCTGTAATTGCCATAAACACAGAAAAGGCTCTAAACCAGTTGATCAAGGTTTCCTCCACCCTGAATCTCGCCATTTCACCCCGCCATTCACTAGGCAACATCCAGTCTTTCTGTTTCCTAGCATACTCCATTTCCCTGTTATCGACTAGCAAGGAAAACATATTGACATATTTTCCCGCCAGATCAAATCCTTCACTTCTTGTGTCACATGTTGAGCCAGATTTTCCCTCCTGGAGGGTATTGTCCCTTCCCCCAGCACCGGTAATGCCACCTCCTTACCACTTTCTGTGGGTCGCGTTGGTTCACCAATCTTGTCCCTTCCAGCGTCGCTGCCCGAACCTGTTGCTTGTGGAGTAACGGGCGCGCTTGGCCCCCCCGCCACCCTGTGCAATCAAGATCTCTGCCACCATTTTCTGAGCCTCCGCTGAGGGGTCCTCTCCCACCTCCCTGGCACCCACTGAAGGAGGTAACATTCCACCTATCCCTAGCCAAGGTAGTACAGCCGCTATCTGCGCTGCCAGCTCTGGCGGTACCCGACCAACCACTGGGGGTGCTGTAACTGGCATGGGGGATCCCGAGCCGGGTACTGGAATCGGCGCGGGTACCACCGGGACTACCGCGGGGACCACCTGAGGCACTATGTTTGGTACTGGCGCCGGAGAGGCCGGAGCCGGTGTCACCGGTAGATTTGTCGGGATTATGGGAGCGGGCACAGGAGTTACCGGCGGTCCGGGCACTTTCTCAGGGACCACCCCAGAAGGCCCCCCTCCTCGTGTGGCTTGGGGACCCGACCGCTACCCTTCTTGGCCCTGACCCGCTTGGGCAACGCATCCAAATCCCCCTTGGCTGCGGGGCACAATGATTCGCTTGGGTCTCCCGGATGGCCCAACCTGTTCGTCGAACCTGTGCCTGAGCTCTGCCACGCTCTTGCCTATCTGGTCAACCTTCCCCATCTCCTGTCCATAGCTGTCATCTTGCGCATCATGCCCTCCAGCATATGCTCCATGCGGGAGCGCCTAGCCCCACGACCACTAGCCATCCCCGCGACAGGTATACCACCTGCACTTACCCCCTACACTGAAAGCCCTGCTGTGTCCCAGTGCCCACTAGCGCCTATCTGGTGTTTACCTGCTCCGAGTTGGAGGCACACAGACTGGCCGTAAGCACCACGCAACTGTGACCGCCACACACCAGCTAACCTGGGTGTTGGGCGAGCGCACTCTAGCCCGGCGGCCCAACAGAAGCAGTGAAATGCAGGCCTGCCTGTGTCCCCGAATCGCGTTGGCCCCCGTGCGCCGCTCCTTTGGTTCAGTCGCACTACCGAGGTCCTAGGGTAAAAATTAGTTATGGTATAGCACTGCCATCACTTTCAAACAAGGCCCTTTTTTTTGTGTGCAGCCGGGACAACCACACCCCCGTTAAATACCTTGTACTCCCAAAACAGTGCCACCACCCCTCACATCTCCTGCCAAACACCACCAACAAATTATTATTATTATTATTATTTTTTTTTTTGTAAATTCGCAACACCGAAGTTATGGCCCTGGAACCCTTGCCTCCTCCTCAAAAAATTCCCACAATCCAGCTACTAATTTGCAAAATATTGCCCCCTGCAATTATTCATTAAAAATTCCTATCAGCCTCTGTGGTCTCCCATCCATGTGCTGCCCCTGCCTTCCCTGCTTCGCCCCCTGTTACCGGCTATGTCTTTCCAGTTATACTCAGACTCCGTGCGGGCGGGTCAGCAGGGAGCACGATCCGCTCCTCGATGCTCGCCTAGCCGACGGACTTTCCTCTCCCTGCAATCTCCAGTATTCTCCTGCCCCCACTGCGGCGCTCCACGACCACGCACGCCTCTGTTTAAACCGGGATTGAACCAGGGACCTTTAGATCTTCCGCTCTCCCAATTGAGCTATTTCAGCCTGCTCCGTTCGAAATGCGATCCCCCTCGCTGTCTGTAGAGGGGAAAAATAAAAAGATTATTCGGCGCCTTTGCGAGCGCGGGTGCAAGCCTGGGGAGCGCGGGAACAAGAGGGCGCCTCCCGCGCTCCCCGGCCTTTTAACCCCTCTGGGGCAGACCAGTTCCAACTGGTCCGCCCCTCTGGCTCCACTCCTTTGCCCCGGAAGCAATTAAATTGCTTCCGGGTCAGCAGGAGCCAGCACCAATCGGCGGTGGGCGCGCCTGCCGCGTCATGCAAGACGCGGCGGAGCGGCACGCCCCACCACCGAGAGTGCAGGGGGGAGGAGGGGGGCCGGCGCCCCGCCATACGTGCGGGGGGGCCGAGCGGCCCCCCCTTTCCTGAATTCAGGTCAGTGAGGAGATTCCGGGAGAAGCGTCCAGTCACCTCTGTCATCAGCTTTCGTCTGTCAACATTCTAGAACATACAGCTGATGACTAACAGGAGGCAGCTACGGTGGGACTGAGGGGACACTCTAGTGAAAGAACATAACAGTGGCTTTGGGTACTTTAGACTAGAATGAGGACTGAGTGGTCAAAGTATAGAAGGTGACAGTGACGCCCGCCCTTGGTCTGTGAGGCGAGGAAGAAGAAGGGGCCACCGACGAGGATGGGTGACTTAGCTGGAGAAAGCCGCATAGGAAATAAATGCATTAGTTTGCTGTTTTGCATTTTATAGTATGTTGGGTGATCGGTCGAGGATGCCGAAATTGTGTTGTCTCCATTAAACTGAGAATTTTATGAATAACCGATGCCAGTGTCAAGTAGAGTTGTTTCGTCTAGAATTATGGGGCCTGTCAGTGTCTGGCCTAATAAGTTTCATACTCGGGTTTTTCAAACAATTATTTATTAACAATGGACAACTATAGGCATAAAACTAGGAAACACGTTAACTTAAAAGCATAGTTTCGCTTAACATCTATGTGGATCTTGGTTTTATTTCGACCTCAATTTCCAGTTCCTGTTTGCTATAGTTAGTATCTTGTGTCCCTGGACTGCTTGTAACTCTTCTTGCTTCAAATCATTAGCCCTGCACTAGAGAGCACGTTATTCCTTTTGAAGCAGTGATAATTCTTTTATCATTTTCAAGGCCCAATTACTGTAAGTTATTGTGCAAGACACACAATCAGACAAGAACTACTGCAGCGTGTCCTCTTTTCCTGTCATTTTGACTTGTGACATTCAAATTACAAAGAGGTGATTAAACTTTACTGTGCTCTTGAAAGCCATGGGTCAAGTTACAAATCCACGTGGGTTAGACTCTTCGAACAAAAGAAAAAACAAGGGGATTAATTATTATGACAAAATGTCCCTGAAAGACAGTGCTTCCTGCATAATAGGACGGCCTTTAATACTCTTTCTTTGTGTAAAGGTAGCTGGTACTCCTTGTAAAAGGACTCCTCATCACCAGCCAGTCTATTATTTCTGGAATTTTCAGAAAGGTCAGTGAGTCTCAAGAGTTGTGATTACTTTTTCTAGTTGACATTTATTGATCTCATTACCTCCATGCTCATATTTCAAAACCTTTTTTTTCATTTTGTTACCATTTCATAGATGACAGAAGTGCCGCAGTGCTCTCTGTGTTAGGCCTGGAAGTAATTAAAGTGTGCACTATGTGTACCATCCCAGCCTCACTAAATTCCTTGCATGTATTGGCTCTGTGTTACATTGTCATAATTAACAACTCAAAAAGCGATAATCTGGACTCCACTCCAGGCTATTGCCCAGATGTTCATGCATTGTGTTTGTTTTGATTCTAAGCAGCATCAGCATACAGTGTGTGCACTATACATAAGCAAAGCGCATAAGCTCCTAAAGCAGTGAAGGGTTTTAGCAGCAAGCTCCAGGTCCATTTGGCAGGGAGTGCCCTGTTGAGCCTGTTCTAATGGCTGTTCATGGTTGTACCGTGGTTTTTAATGAGGACAGCCTGTCATAAAACTATTTTATACTAGCAAATTGAAAACTATGAAGCCCCAGATCTCCCAAAATATATTTGTACAGATAGTGGTATTCAGTTTATATGGAAACATGCATTCACCTGCAGTGCCGTAATTTACTAATTGTCTGATGCTAGATTACTTGGGCATTTTAGGTAAGAAGAGGTGTTCTACTGTTGTTTTGTGAGAAGGTTAATGATTAGATTAAATTGTGCGGTCAGTTGCAGGGAGTTATGAACTGAGAGACCGCAGGGCTGAACATATCCCTAAAGCTTATAGGAGAAAATGAGTTTAAGGCTGTTGCCCTAAAGTACCTGTAATGCTGACAAATCTATAGCTGTATTAACGTTGCATTTCCAGGCATGAACATGCAGAGAGGGAGCATTCAATCTCCAGGGTTAAGGAAGTTGATGGAATGGTTTGTTGAGCTGGAAATGCCATTACTCAATTTCCATGAAGTCTGGAGAGGTGATGAAAAGAGCATCGTCTTTTAGCACAGCATGTAGTTTGCATCGCAATTTCTCATCAAAATCCGAGGTGGATATGTTCATGTGCTATGGTTTTTTTTTTGCCAAGTGGCTGAGCTGTCTTTTACAGTGATTATTCATTGTGTATGATACGCCTTTCTTTGAGGCCTGATAGGAATTGTCTTCTTGTTACATGGTCCACACACTACATTTCATATAAACTACACACAATTCTTACCGAAATGCAAAAGAGGCAGTGAGCGCGGTAGAAAGTGCGTGGAAGCCGCTGGTTTTGCTGGAAGCGCAAAAGTGAAGGGCTTTAGCGTAGTTGGAAGTGTTGTGCTGCTTCCTCATTTCCTTTATCCACGTGATTTTGATGTGGTACCTTTTTAAAGGAAAACGCTTATTTTGACGGTGGTAAAAGCCTTATCGAATCTCACAGTTTTGCTCCCTTTTCATGTGCTGCTTCCTTGAATATGACTTGTTGGTTTTGTGTTGGATCCATCTGTTTTCCAACCCAAAATTGATGATCATTATTGCCAAATTTATTACACTGTGTATGGAGGAAAAATGCTTCACATCTTTGGAGACATGGACATGATATTCTTGGACATTTTTCCTAAACTTCCAATTTATTTTCTACAAATCAAAAAAGTTTTACCAGTTGCCCCTAGAGTGTCCCAGCCTTAGGATGGGATCACACATAGATGTATACAGTGTAAAGCTTTTTTCTGGACTGCCTCATCCACCATTACCTTGCTCTCATCACCTACTGTCGGCAAAAGAGCATCTTTGTTACCACTAACTTCAAGAATCCATGTCCACTTAAGAATAACGTCCAGTGGGGTCTTAGGCATGCACATAAGCTATGCGTACCTGCACAGGTTCAATTAACATCCAAGCACCGTCCTATTTTTAATTTTTTATAGATGAAATGGAGTAGTGTGTAGCTAGTGCTGAAAAATGGAGGAATATTGAAGCAAAAGTGGTGGAAAAGGGGGCCAAAAAAATACAAAGCGATATATAAAGATGAAGAAAGGTAGTTAGAAAGTAAAAGGCAAACGCTTTGTTGGAAGAGGCAAAGAAAGAGATGGTGTGAGTAGTATGGAAGAAATAGAGAGATTGGAGACATCGAGAGTCCAACCGAGATGGAGTGATACAGAAAGAGAGCGAGAGAGAGAGCGACGTGGTGTGAAACACTCCAGTGAGTTTCAAAACACAGGATACAAACCACCACACTTTTTGCCACAAACTGGCCGAATTCATCTAATGCAAATATGGGAATTGAGACTGGTTCCATGTCACAGAGTGAGCCAGTTGTGAAATAAGCTCCAATACACCTGAGATGAGTTTCAGGTACGAGCTTTATTCATTATAGACCTCACCCACTGGCTTTTACTTCAATGTGATATTCCTAGAATCTCTTTTTGCCAGTGTGCCACTACACCAGCATTGTGAAAGGGCTGGAACAGGCACATTCCAAGATGTTACACCAGTCTCCACTTTCAGACCAAGTGAAGAGGCTAGTTATGTCGACTCTTCAAACTTTAATCATTATCATAAATACAGTACAGGTCAAAGTCACAAAAAGCAATGAATGCATTCAAACAACTACCTATCACAGAGATTTATGAATGTTAACTTGAATCACTGAACTTTAACGTGCACTTGTAAGTTGCCTGTTTCAGAACTTTGGCATGAAAATGTGCGATGTTTAGTACCTGTGGGAAACTGTTTTTTGTTGCAGTAGTTCCCCCACTTTTTTGCCTGATATCTAATGCAACTTTGACTGAAGTGCACTGGTTTCCTGCTAACCAAGTCCCCAGTGCCAGGGTTCCTCCCCCAAACAAGTCAGCTGGTCACTTGATCCCCAAGTGACCAGGCCTTTAGCACCTCTGTACATCCCTAGTAAGTGGTACCTCTGTTACCTAGGGCATAGGTACTGGAGAGGGTACCTAGGACCGGCAGTGTATCTTGTGCCACTTTAAGGGACCCAGCATCAAACTCATACAGACTGCCACTGCAGGTTGCGTGACAACGTGCTCTAAAAAGTGAAAACATAACATGTCACACACTTGTGTGCCATGTCCCCTAATACTGCATGGAATATTTGTAAGTCATCCCTACAGCAGGCCTTACAGCCCTACGGCAAGGTGCATTATATGACATGTGTGGACATATCTGCATGAGCAGATATGATCCTGTGCTGGCCAGTTCAATTACTGCCAGTACAAGTGAACAGGGACTCCATTTTAAATATTTGTGCTGGACACTGGTCAAAATCAAGTTTCCCAGCTACTAGATGGCTTCACTGAAACTAGAGATATTTGATATCAAACATCTCATATTAATAAACCCACACCGATTCCGGTATTGGATTTATTAATACATGCACCCAGAGGGCACCTTAGAGGTGCCCCCTGAAAACCTACCAGCTACTGGTGTGCTGACTGACTGGTTTTCGCCAGCCTGCCATCAGAGACAAGTTTCTCACTGCCAAGGGTGAGGCACTTTGCTCTCAGGAGGTCAGAAACAAAGCCTGGTCAGGCAGAGGGTGTTTATATCTCCTCCCACGGGATGACCTGCAGATTAGCATTCCAAGGCAGGGGTGCTTCAAAGAGCCCACTGCCTTTGGTATTTGGAATCTGGCTTCCCTCACAGGAGAGGATGCTGACCCCCTTTGTCCAGAGCCCTTTGGTACCTGGACAGGTGGGAAAATTAGCTAGTCAGATAAGCGTGCCCACCCTCAGGCTAGTACCACCCCTAATGTGGGCTACCTGAAGTGGGGGCAACTTTTTAAAAGTTAGCCATCTTGGTGCTGGCAAACTTAGGAACTATGGGACAGGGTTATGCCCACTTCCCACCGGAAGTGGTCATATAGGGGGCGTAGTGACCCTAGGGGTAGGTAGCCCATTGGCTAACACCCTACACTCTACTAATGCCCCTGAATTCAGTATTTAGCGGAGCCCCCAGTACCAGAAAATCAAATCCTGCTGACCTATGACTAAGAAGGAGACTGATGAGCCGCGAAAGCAATGACTGAAGAAGAGCAACTGACTTGGCACTAGCCCTGCAGCCTGTCTGCTGTTCCCCATTGAATTGCGCCAAAGTTGTCTCATCCTGCAAGCTGTCATGCCTCCAAACCTGTAAGGACTGCCTGCCTTCAACAAAGATTCAAGCACTCCTGGGGAACAGCGGAGCTCTTCTCCTGCATCCTGCAGGCACCCAAAGAAGAACAGTGAGAACTCCGGAACTGCCAAAACCGACACAGCCAAGCACCACTGCACCCAAGCCCCCAAGCCCGAGTTGAAGTGGGCCAATGGTGTCAGCGTGGTTCCCAAGCCCTCAAGAGACAGAGTCCACTTTGGTTTCACCCCTCGTGAACTCCCCAATGCTGCCCGCAGCCTATGTTTGCAGGCCCCCTCAACCGAGAGTGCTTCCGGATGAAGAAACCCTGCACCTCAAAGACCTTCTGCACTCGGCCACACCGGCCTGAGGAGAAGAGGACCACCGGTTGTGAGAAAGTGCCCTCTTTCTGCATGGTAGCCCCCACTTTTTGCTGAACTGCTGATGTGCTTTGACTGAGTGTGCCCTGGACTCCTGCTAATCAGGTACCCAGGGCCTATGTTCTTTCCCTAAATCTGCATTGAAACCAAAACCCAATTGGCATCTCTGGCCACAGGTCAGCCCTGGTAAATGGTACCACAGGTACCCAGGGCACTGTGACCAGGGAAGACCTCTAAGGGCTGCAGCACTTATTGTGCCACCCTTAGAGGCCCTGTACCATTACATACACACACTGCCTTTGCAGGCTGCGTGTCTTGGTGCAGAACAAAGTGAAGAGTCGACATGGCACACATCCCTGTGTGCCATGTCTACAACCCACTGCCCTGGCATAGATCAATCACCCCTCTAGCTGGGTGCCCTATACCTGTGGTGAGGGTACAGGTGCATGAACCCTATACCCCTACAGTGTCTAAGTCCATTCTTAGACATTGTAAGTGCAGTGCTGCCATTAAGAGTATATGGTGTTGGGAGTTTGTCACTACGAACTCCACAGCAACATAATGGCTACACTGAAAACTGAGAAGTTTGGTATCAAACTTCTCAGCACATTAAACCCACACTGATGCCAGTGTGGGATTTAATGAAAAATGCACCCAGAGGGCATCTTAGAGATGTCTCATGGAAAAACGACCCACCACTAGTGTCCAGGCTGAGTGGCTGCTTTCAGCTGCCACCACCAGACATGTTTCTGGACCCCTGGGTCGAGAGCCTGCTGCTCTCGAGGGCCTGAAACAGTGCACATCCTGGGATGAGGTGCCAAGCCTCCTCCCCCAGGATGGGCAGGATTCACGAAGGGGAAGCTTCAAAGACTTGCCGCCTTTGTGAGCTTCCCCAGGTCACTTGTTGCTTTCAGCAACTGGTCCCCACTGGTTCTGACCCCCACTTTGGGCAGGGGAACCGGCAGGAAAAACAAGTGAGGGAGAGAGGTGTGCCCACCTCTGCCAACTCCACCCCTCCAGTGGGGGAGGCGAGGTGAAGCACAACTCTCAGTCCCCGCCATCTTGCAGATGGGGGACTCAGCCAACCAGGGAAAGGCTTATGCCCCCTCCCACTGAAGGGTGGCATAATAGGGGGTGTACCCACCCAAGGGAAGGGACCCATTGGTCCCAACCTTTTTACCTACCTAAAACGCCCCTAAATCTAGTATTTAGGGGCACCCCTGAACCTTGCTTCCTCAGACAAGAACCTGCAAGGAGAAAAGAAGAAGAAGGACCGAACAGCCGTGCCGAAGCTAACAAGAGGAGGACGCCCACTGACTTGGCCCCAGCCCTACCGGCCTGTCCCCACCTCGAACCTGCTCCAGCGAAATCCTGGTGTGTCCTGCAGCCAGCAACCTCAAGAATCCCGGAGGACCTGCCTGCCTTCAATCCCAAAGACTCTGTCTCCCGTGAACACCGGATTTGTTCAAACAGCAGACTCCAGCTCCGCAAGGATCCGCGGGTCTGCACCACTCTGCACCCGACGCCCACTGCCCGAGTTTGAGTGGCCCAACACCAAGAGGAGGTCCCCCCGGCGATCCTGACCCAAGATCTGGTGACCCCTGACCTGCCTCAAGCCTCCAGCCGACGCCTGCAGCCTCAAACCGGAAGGTCACCCCAACCGCGACCAGGAGCTGGTAAGAAGATCCGACCCTAAAAGGCACCCCTGCACCCGATGCCCCACGGACTTGGGTGGCCCAACCGACAGTGCCTAACCAACCCCCAAGATCCCAATTTACCTCTCCAAGTGGTGGTCACACCCAGAAGACCTTCGTCACCGAGCATGCAGTGCTTTTGCAAACCGGAGACTCCCCATTGAAAGCTACGGGGCTTCTGACGCCAAAACAGCACTCTGCACCAGCCGCCCCAGTGCCGCTGAGGGTGCATCTTTTGTGCTGGCCCAAAGCCCCATTTGCCCTGAGCTTAAGTCCAGGAGCTTTGCTTTCACAACCCAGTGGCCTGCTCGCCAGCAGCCACCAACTGGAGGCCACCTGCCCCCCATGGATAACATTGGGCCTCATCACTCTGCAACCGCCCGCCCTAGTGCCGCTGAGGGTGTAACAAGAGTGCATCCTTGACCCTGGGTGACCCCTGAGTCTAACCCCAGAACACCAACTCCCACAACAAAGTACTTACCTTTAAACCGATAACACTATTTTCCTCCATAGGATAACATTGACCGTTTTTCTGTGAAAATTTTCTAAGTGTGGAGTTGGAAAACTTAAAAGAAATTCTTTAAAATTGTACTAACTAACAAAAAAGATTTTACTTACCTGTTTACAGGAAATGTCCCAGTGTAGTTCCAGGTATACTACACTGTGTAAGAAAAGTAATCTCAAAAGTAGCTTACCTGTAATTTTACTAAATATCCTATACAAAGTATATGTACTGTATTCTGAAAAGCATTGCATTATCAGTAACACTACTGTAATCAAATCAAAGTACGTTTACAATTGCAATTCAAACTATTTACCAACTGCATTATTACTGTAAAGTATTTATTGCTTACCTGTGCCAGGCTTGCTTGGTTCTAGAAAATAAAAGAACTAAAAGAATATTTTTATACCAAAACAATTGGTCTGAAGTTCAGTCTTTGAGTGTGTGAATTCATTTGCTGACTGAGTGTGTACAACAAATGCTTAACACTGTCCTCTGATAAAGCCTCACTGCTCGACCACACTACCACAAATAGAGAGTGAGGTGCTATCTACTTTACCTCTGCCTACCTTTTGGTTTCCACTGGCCTCTGTGCACACTATACCTCACTTTGGTATAGTGTATACAGAGCCAGCTTCCTAAACCGGTGTCCCCACGTCCCCTAGTATTGCAAGACTTAAACTCTCTGGTTGGTTCAGCCCGACTGACTCCCCCCAGTCCAAACTGCAGCCTCTTTTTCCGCAGACCAATCCCTATTGACTAACATTGGGCATCCGACGCTGCATTGCACCACTGCACCTGTCCGCCCTAGTGCTGCTTGAGGTGACCTGTTGGTGCTGCATTGGACTTTACCCCATACTCACCTGAAGTCCAGGAGATTTGTCTCGTAATTCGCTGTAATTTACCTGAATGTCATACTTGTTTTTCCTCCCATAGGATAACATTGCAGCTTCTGAAAAATGCAGTCGACTTTTTAAACGTAAATATATCTTTCTTGCACAATGTAATTACCTGATCATATGGATTCTGGTGCCTAAACAAATGTAAATATGCGTTTTATTTTAATAAATTGGTGTGGATCTCCTTCTTGAGTGCATAATTTATTGACTATTGTGTGTATTTGCAGATGTCTAACACTCCTCTCTGATAAGCCTAAGGCTGCTCGACCACACTACCCCCGAGAAGAGTACCTTTGAATTGCTAGAGCAAGCCCCTGTGTGTTTCTTACAGGAAGGCCAACCTAACTCCATGTTTATTTAGGTAAGTAAAGACCTGTTTCCCTTTGTGTGGGTTGTTTAAGCCCCTGGTGTTCCAAGGAGATAGAGAGTGAGCAATCAGTCTTGGTCAGTGGCATTAATTAAGAACAACGAGTGTAGGATGAAACAATAGCATATGTAATAAATAAGGTCATGATGTAAACAACAGTGTAGCTTCTGTGAGAAAAAAATCATCACAAAAAGACCTTTACCCAGCCCCCCACACACTGTATTAAAGAAACACCGACGAATACCAACAATTCCCCAACAACCCAAAGACATGAGCAGGGCGGTGTATGCTTTGAGGTGTGACAACACTCAGAGAGGAGAGTCGCCATAATGCAGAGATGGTCTGTCGTAATGTGAAGTCTGCCAGCTGGAGACATCAACATACGATCCAACTCATGTATAGTTCTCTTTTGCATCAGACTGTAGAAAGTTGGGGGAATCAAAGCCATATAAGAAAAATGGCACAAGATCAGGGAGTTGTCAAGCTAAGGTAGTATCCTCATGGTCAGGTGGTGATGGGGCCAGTGAGCCGACTGGTGAACGGCTTCCAGGCGAAGTTGATCCAAGTTTGCGTTGCTTGCAGAAAAGTGCGGCATACGCAGGTGAGTCAAACACATGGTATTTGCCATTAAGTTGGATCTTCAACGTGCTGGGTATAGCATGGCATAGCACAGGCCACATTTCTGTAGTGTTTGCTCGACATCAGCGTACTTACAGCGTGCCTCCTGCACCATTTGTGTGAAATCAGGATAGAGGGATAGAGTCATGCCTTGATATTGTAGTGTCCCCTTCTCATAGGCCAAATGCAGGGCCGAATCACGGTCCCGGTGATTGAGTAACCGGGCAATAATGCGGCGTGAGGACTTTCCCAGAATCAGACATGGACCAGGGGACCTGTGGGCTCTATTAACAACAAAAGTGTCAGTGAACGATTCTCTGCCAAACAGCTCTACCAATAGATTTTCATCAAAAGTATCCATACGCCCGGTGTTGGTAGTTTCCGCCACCCCCGCAATGCAAATATTGTTGCAGCAGGATCGCGCCTCAGAATCTTCATTTTTAGCAGCCATCACTTTCAGAAGGTGTTCTGCTCTTTCCAGGGGCTTGTTTATGCCAGCACTGCCATCCTCTATATCGGATATTTGCTGCCCTGCATTATCCAACCTGGTATTGTTTCTTTCTATACGTTCATGCATGCCATCCAGTCTCATAGTAAGGTCATCGAAGAGTGAGTCTATTGCCTTGAATCCAGCCTTCAATTACGCCATAATCGGGGCCGCTCCATCAAGAGGAGGGGCAGGAGCCATGTCAATAGTTGAGTCCCCATCCATGGGTCCCTCCGCATCCTGGTGTTGTTGTGGGGTTCTCATTGAGTCAAAGGACAGTTGCCGCTGTTTAAGGTCACTGCGCCACATTGTGCAAATGTAGGGATGTAACGAAAATGTAGAAGCAGTGGTGTCTCAGTGCAATCTGCAAAACAATGTGGGCAAAGTGCTGTGGTGATGGCAAATGAACAGCAGGATCAGTGACCAGTGAGTCACGATGAAGAGGGTCCTAAGGCAACCAGAGGGGTAAGGCAGCAATCAGCAAACACCTGCATTCCAGGGTCAACCAGCACAAATATTAAGAATCGAGTGCAGCAGGTCGCAGGCCGGAGGTCAAAACCAAGGGTTGCAGCACGTATTACGGGGTACTTCAGACATTCTGAGCAAGCAGCAGTCCACATGCATTGTTGCACCATTCTGTTGCACTGCAGATTCTGGCATAGAAAGGAGTACTCCCCCTCAGCAATACAGACTTAGTAGCAACAGTTGAGAAAATGTGCTCCGACTCACCACACCATTGTCAGTCCTACCAGGGCCCCAATGAAAGAAGGCCAAAGCTTAAGGCCGAGAGGGGAGAGCATCGGTCAGGGATAGGGATAGGGATAGGGTGTGTGGTCTGGAGCCAGTATCAGGCAGGTCATACTGGCAGCACCACGGGGGCAAGGACCAACATCCTTCAGCCCAACCCCAATCAGGTTAGGGCACCGTATCAAGACATCACGGCTGCGGCCCATTACCGGGACAGGGCTCAGACCGCAGGCTGAGTTCAAAAACAGTATCTTTCCCGCACACGAGATAGGGGATTTTGTAGCCTGCCGAAGCAGAGAGTGTAGCCAAGGCCATGCACGCCGCAGTCCTGTTCTCAAGCTCACCCACGGACCCTGTCGCCATGGGGCCTCCAAGGACCTTGTCAGGCCGTGGCAGCCAGCAATGTAGAAAGCAATTCCTCCGTAGGGGTGTGCGGCATCCAACCAGATTATTTAAGCTCCCGGCATCAGCAGGGACTGGATCGGGACCGCAGGAGACATGAAGTTGGCAGGATGGCACCAGCAGGCAGAAAAATGTAGATGATGTCCCCGGAGCTTCAGTTTCCTGTGGCCATCTTGGTTGCCGGCTTGGCCACACCCTCTGGGTAGGAGCCTTTGATTGTTTAAGAGTGGTCCCTATTGGGGCTGAGGCACCTATGGACTCCCTCTAGGGTGCCACAATGGTCTCCATCCCCCGTCGGCATCTCATCTACCAGCTCCTGCTGGACTCCAGCCGCTCGCCGTTGGAAGACAAATTGGGGGGTCCTCGGAGTCCAAGCTTGAGCTTTGGATGGCAGATGGGGCATGTTCTGTGGTCGGCGGTTCCTCTGGAGACCCAGGGATGCTGTCACCTCGTGCTGTGACCAGAGAAGGTGTTCCAATGGTGTCCAGGAGTTGCTGAAAGGTACCATTGTCCATGGGGTGGCAGGGTGTCATTGCCAAAGAATTGGTCATTCATGACAGGCTCCGGGTCAGAAGGTGTTGTTTTTCCCTCTGCATTGAAATTGGAATATATTAATGGTGATCTATGCTAGATGTTGAAATGAGTTAATTTAGCTGAGATACAGCTGTTATTCTCGTTCACTTTCAGTTCATCATTGCTGTGTAGGACATATGTTACTCATAGGAATTGTGGCCAAGAGTCACTATAGTTGCCTTTCAGATGGCATTATCTCTACATTGTTCACAGGACCACTTTGTTACAAGTGTGATATTTTGTGTCATGCCACACATCGCAGCACAGTTACACGTTTTGCTGGCCTGGCCTGCTGTGCACATTGCACCAAGTCACCAAGGTGCCTGCTTTGCCTGTGGCTGCTAGCTCCTGGGTAAGTGATGTGGCTTTGTTCATGTGTTATTGTTGATCCTGCACTCTGCCTTTCACACAGTACACCACACCATTCTTCCTTGTTGTGCTGTTTGACATGCACAATATGCATTCATGTGGCCAAGGGCTTATATTTGAGATGCATCCACACAACTCTAGACAGCTAGCAACCTTGTCACATTGCAGGTATGTGTAAGTCCATGTACTTACCATGGTTTTCCTAATTGTGGAAACTCATATGATTTCAGTACACAAACAGTTGTCTCCACAGTTCTGTACCATAGGCACTGTGTACCAAGGGATAGGCCCATTCAAACCAGGAAGGTTTCAACCACTAACGCTCACCCCTTTTTGTAATTGCCAGATTTGTTTATCTGCAGAGTATCACACATTGCTCAACTCAGCCCGCTCACTTATACCTATACATGACTCCTCTAGTGGACCCATGGACTTTATCTTCTGCCATAGACTGATGACACACATGATTATTTGACACTCATGTGACACCAACACCCCCAATGTTAGTCACCATTTGAAATTGAGCAACATGGCTGCCTGTATCTGAGGGCTATGGCTGAAGCTGTGGCCCACATGCTAGTAGTTATTATATACTGTGACAAGTACCTACCATGATTAGCCACACAACTAGGACCATACACCTCTCCCTCCAAACATCACTATCAACTGCTCATCGTTGTGGACACAGATCTCATCAAGCCACTTCACAAATCCCTGCTTGACATCCTCCTGCTTTGACATATGTGGCATTGTCAGACATTTCCCTTTCCAAACCCCTTGGTGGCAGGTACTACATCTTCACCAAGGTCCCCATCACATGTAGGATGTAGTATACCAATGGCCTCTTATATGGCATCCCTTCCCAGCTGCATCACAAGGGTGACACTATCAGAAGCAGCAGTGCATGAGTATCGGTCAGGCATCCTTTCAGTACACACATCAGTTCTCACCTCCTTGCTATGCAATGCTCCCCATCAGACACAGTGCCAATTTATTATGCTCAGCCACACCAACATTAAATTACGCTACCAGGGGCCCACTAGGCTCACACACCATCTATTCTTCCAATAAATTCTCATGGTCTTCTGGCGTGCTTCACTTGCAGTCACCCCCAGTTTCAATTTGTGCATGAAAGGAGGTAGGGTGGTCTGTACCATGGCAGCCGGCACCTGTATGCGCTCACCCCGCACATCAGTAAAGCTGCATGCAATATAGTTTCATGCTAGTGATTGTGCATGTAGCTTTTTGCATTTTCCTATGTGTTGATTCTTCACATACACCACGCCTGGAACCCCTCTCAGCTGAGGAGTTAATCCTCTGGTAACCCCATTCCATTCCATTGTTTTGCAGTCCAGATTTGGCTGTGTGGCCTCAAGACAAACACACTAATCTCATGGTGCAAGGGGGAATGCATTCTTAAAGTCAAGGTGGGCAGGGTTTCAGTGTCCATGCATGATGTGGTGTTCCAGTCCACCTGTTTTGCTATGTGCTGTGTTACTTGTAGTCCTGGTCACTAATGTTATACATTCCACTAAAAGTCCAAGGATACAAAGGTGAACCTGGACTTGTGCTGCACATCACACATGGACTGGACAAAATTGACGGAGCTGGAATGGCCTATGCAACATGTGACTGGGCAGTTTGACATACATTTATATGATGTATGACTGGACACGTGAGCACTTCCATTCCTTTCCCTCGCATTCAGCTCAGTGCAGTGCAGGAATGTAGCTTGCTATGTTGTAGAGCATGACATTTTTGGTCATATTGTCCCTTGTGGCCACGTACTCTAGGTCTTGTTGGTCCTCACAGCCAGCACTGTCCTGTCCAGGAACTCCTGCAACCAACTCTGCTGGTATGACTGATTCCACCTGCTCCTCCAAGGGCGTTGGCTCCTCCTGGGTCGCAAGTCCACCTAATCCGGTCCTCATGGCTGCCTTCAGGTTATTGGCCAGATTCTCCTTGGTCCTATGCCTATAATCATGCCAGCGCTTCTTGCACTCTGGCACTCTCTTTTTGGCTTGCCCAACACTGTAAATGTTTACCACTATGGATTGTCAAATGTCCTCTTTCTTCCCTAATGGCAATTTGGAGGTGACAAAGGGTTGATGTTTATACTTTGTCATCTCTGTTATCAGAATTTGGTTCGCCTCCTCACTAAAATTACTCTTTGCCTGGGGGTCTGTCTAGGCATCCTGGCTGGTGCTGGGGTTGTTGGGGTTGTTGCCATGGCTGCTGCTGCCTGCTGCTGCCTCCATCACTCCCTTTTGAGGTATGTCAAAGTGTTTTTTCTTCAAATGTGTCACTTTTGAATGGATTGTTGATGCATGACACACTCCAATGTAATGCTAGGGCCTAATTAGCAGGATGGTCGGAATGACACCGACACGCCGTCGGTTCCACCTCCATCCAGCATAGTGATCTGACCGCCACATTAGGATGCAGTTGGTCTGACCGCTGCGGTCAGAGGGACCAACCTACGCATCCAACAGGCTCAAGGAGCTTGTCGGGCCATCGGTCAGATGGTAATCCCTACAATAGGGTTGATGCCTGCGCAGGCACTGCTGCAGGGATTGCGATGTCCCTATCCGACAGCCTTTCTATGGTGGTCCGACCACTATGGAAAGGCTGTCGGAAAGGGAATTTTGGGGCACCTAAAAGGGCCCCATTCCCAGTGGCCCACCGCTATGAGGCCTGGGGGACAACTGTGGTGCCCCCTCAAACATCTATGCCACATATGCCAAGCCCCACATGGCTCCTGGCACACGGGCATGGATGTTATAAAATATCCCCTTTTCCACTGCAGATTGTGCTGCAGCCCTTTTCCGGGTCGCAGCATAAGCCGCAATGGAAAAGGGGATTTTTCCGACTAACTACATGTCGGTCGGTTTCCAACCTGCCTGGATGGCGGTCAGACATCGTTATTAGGCGCTAGGGTGATTTGCGTTGCTTTACGTGCCACAAATCAGCCTAGCGTCACTTTTGCTGCACATGTGTCAGTTTTCTGTGCGGTAGCCGTCCCAGGGAAGCGTAATTTTTTTTGATGCACCAAGGGACCTTGTGCAATGGTGCGCCATACTGCAAATACGGAACATTGAAGGCGTTTGGAAATGTCGCGGTGCACGTTTTTCTGATGCATCGCTGCCTCGGCAGAGGAATGCATCAGTTCTCATAAATGAGGGCCAAAGTATCCAATCAGAACAATGAGATACTGAAAAGAGCCTTGGTGAGAAAAACTGTCACAAGAAAACCAAGGAAAGTCTTTGTATCAGAATCAGGGAACTGAGATAATCAGGGACAAGAGACACATAGCCTACTCTATATATATTGGAAACCCCATGTCGGGCCTAAAAGAATTATAATAAGTTAACCCTCTTTAAAGCTACCATAGCCTTTTCTATTAAATCTTTCAAGAAGATCGTTATGACCTGCGGGGAGCAAATGCCGTTTGGTTTTCCTTTTCAACTTGTGAAAAACGGGTATTAAAAGATTAGGTATGAAGTTTGAAATAAGTCATTTGAAAATGGTAGAATTTACATTGAATTATAAATGGATGAGGGTTGGCTTTCCTTTAGCCTTCCTGCTCTGAAGCTGAGCTACAGGTTTAACTCAGGTTTATCAGTTTAAATCTTCTTAAAAATGTCACGTAGCATATATTAAATAAAGTGGAACATTTGTAGACTGTTAGTTAGATGCAAAGCCTTTCCTAACTTCAGAAATCTCCTTAATTCTGTAGCAAATCTATTTTGGAGTCAATGAACTGACTTAATTTTTCTATTTAAAAGTTTTGCTATTTTTTGTATATACTTTTCAATTGCTTTCGGTCCAAATTCAGTATAGAAACCTAGGACACATTGGTCCCATGTCCTCAGCATTCCTCCCTGTGCGGCAGTGGATTCACAACTAACTCAGTACTGCGGACGCTGAAGGAAAAGTAAGAATAATGAAACTGAATAAAGACAATCAAATTAAGTTCAAAGTGGAGGTCTGTACTTACACTGCAAACCCAACTAAGAGCTGTTCCTAGAATATTTGTTTTTAAACTAATCTTTACAAAACCCCAATGCCCTTCTGAATGCACATTTCTCTTACTGAAGATGATAGTCTTGAAACTTTGGAACCCACACCATTTATAACCAAGTTGTCAGCCTTTTCCAAATGCATAATGGTTTGCTATACTTTTCAGGTTGCATGAAATTTAACTGCGCTGAGATACCATTATGGATGACCGCACGCAATTATTTTGGTATTCCTAGTGGTACTGGAATTCTCTTCCATAATTTGGCACTTGGTAAGAGAAACACCTGACCAGTTTTGTTTATTTCGTGGACCCGTGGAAGCTTATTTAAATCATGAAGCATGATGGGGCATGAAGATTTCTCTTGAAGCATTCTGGCGATGGAAAGTATTCTACAAGATGAGTCTGAAGAAAAGATGGGCCATGATTTTGTTTGCATCAATATGCCATCCATGGGGCTCCACTTGATGCACTTTTTGATACCATAATCTAATGGAGGTCTACTAGATGTTCAGACTTGCATTGCCTAAGCGACAGTCACTTTCAAAGGAAGGCTGCCCCATCATGTATGTTGCACGTGCAGGCAATGTATAAGATACCTGGGGACTTGTAATTTACAGAAATACCACAGAAAAACCTTTATGATATCTACAACTGCTTTTTATAAAAGCTTCAGCAGCTATTTTATTTATTGAGTCAGTTTGTTGGAAAAGAGTAACCCAAGATTGGTAACTGCATTGACAGGTAGAAGGAGGGGACACTGGGCAATAGACACAAATCAGAGTTCAACAAATACTTCCAGCCACATTATTGGTATCTTCCTTGATTTTGAGACTATTGGCACTTCAATGTAATGCTCATGTGTTTGTGCGGGTGCACATTGGCTATCAGTGTGCAGCACCTATATCAGAGGTGGTGTTCTGCCAAAATATTGTTTCAAATATATCGTGAGACACAAATATTGTATAATAATATAATGATGTCAAAAGCTTTGTGGGACAGACTATAGAATGGTAAGATTATATGTTTTTAGGATTTTATATTTTGATTTTTAAATATAGTTCTATATACTATCGTTTTAATTATTTTGTTGTGTTTTTATTTTGTCATTTTTATGTGAATTATTTGTTTTTAATATTTTCATTTTTTTAAATTTAATTTGAAAAGTTATTTTACTTTTGTTTTTAACTATAAATTTTTATTTTGTGATGTAATATTTGTGATAAATTGTGCTTTTTAAATGTTATTAGTTGTATTGTGTATGTATTGTTTTAATATTTGATATACAGTGTGTTTAATTACCATTCATTTTTAGTATTTATGTGTATTTTATAACTTTACATTTAAATTGAAGTATATATATTTATTTTTGTAAATTCGTTTTTTTATATTTTTTATATGTAATAGTTTTTAGTAAATATATTTTTGAAAGTTAATATGTTGAATAATATTAAGATTTTCATAAACTTCACTATTTTGTGATGATATTTCAGTCTTCTAGATTTTTATATGCAATATTTTGGCCTTTACATATGATAGAGCGCACAGCGCTTTAAAATTTGTAAGGGGTGCATTATACTCATCAACGAATTGCACTCGTATATATTCAATGTGTGGTTGAACTTCGTGCATATTAAAATGAAGTTTATATATCATCGTTTGAAAATCTGTGAAGAAAAATCATGACGTGCTTTACAGAACTGATTAATATTTCGTGTGTATTTAGAGAAATCATGTAATTGTACACGTATATGTTGATTAAAAGTAACCAGATGTATTCAATGTTATAAGATTCATATAAAGGCCTGTGTAGCGAATGCATATTAAAGAGTGTTTTAAGTTAGCCAGAATCGTAGGCCTGACTTTCGTTCCTTCAAGGTTTCATTTCTCCTCGTTTGCTCTTAAGGTCAGGAGCTAATTAAAATTTATGTGTGTAGAATGTTTTCGTTTCACCCCTACTGCAGGTGCAGGAATTTGACCTTGTTCATTCAGATTTAAGAAGATACATGGGAGGAAAGGAATGTCTTTGAAGCGCTCGGACAAGAGAAAGGGAGGACACCTTCTGTGCCTGGAGAACTTGGGAGCCAAGGTCGGCGGACAGTCGTGTAAATTTAATTGAGTTTGCGGAAGGTTACTGAAGAAGGTGTTCACTGAACAATGTACCATGTGACTCGTCAGGGGTGTAACTTTGCTTTTTTGAATTAGGTACAGGGACAGGTCTGGAGGACTTCTTCTGTTTTTGACTAAGAGAGGAGAGCATCTTAGAACGAGCTCTGTAGCTCTAAGCTACCGGACCCATTTGACGTGAGTGTACTTCTTTGGCAGTCAACACGTGCTGACACCTTTTGGGGAATTTGCTAGGAAGGGAAGAAAAGGGATGCCACTTTAGATGCAGAGCAGGGATAGATTATTCTGAATTCTGAAATACAAATGAAAAGAGATTTGGATGCAGCATCTATACTCTGCTGTGTTCTCATATTGGAATTCATCATTTTATGCCTATTTTGTCGTATGAACTATATTCGTAGATTGGGCTCTGTGTTAGTTTTCATGTATCTCTATACCTTGATTTTGAGGTGTGTTTATATCTGTAATAAATCTACAAAAGCTAAATTCGGAGTTCGTTGTTATTGGACACGGATGGGAGGGAAATTGTATAATTGGTAAAGTGTATTCTTCCCTTCACATTTTTTAGCAGGCAATAAAAGATCATCGGCCGGAGATACGTAAGTGAAATTAGGGTGCAAAATTCGGCCTTATCAATTGGTAGCGAACGAGGATGGTTGCCTCTAGAAGTGAGGGGAGATTTTAGAAAATTTAGAATAGAATTAGACTTACAGAGCCCAAAAGAGAACCCATGATTGAAAGCAGAGGACAGCGGGTGTTGACGGAGGTCGGCGGAAGCTGATGGTGCGGCGGAAACAGCGGTAGCGTGAGTATGAATAGTGTGTGTGTGTTAGATTGCGGTGAATTGATTGTGCGATGTCTTGCGGAGTTGGAATGATAGTCGAGTGAAAGTGAGGTTATTTGTTTACTGGTCCAAACACGTGCGGATCAGGAGGTTTTGGTAAACGGACTCAAGAGAAGTCCAAGATCCCGGGATAGTTTTGTAGCTGTAATCGTCTGATCATTAATGTGGGTGTCGTGGAGCGCTATCGACGGCTCACTTGGGGTAGGGAACTTAGTGTGAGTGGGTTCTATAGAGCCGCGTGTGGAAAACCTCAGGCCAGGGGTGGACCACAGCGATTCCAGTGACTGACGCAGGTCGTGGGTCACGGAGTGTGAATGTTCTTGGGCGAGAGTATACTATCGATCTTTTAGACAGCAGAAGATTACTTGGTTTTATGTACCTGTAAGTTGCTATGGCTGCCTGATAGGTAGTTACTTGGTTTAGTAGCTTTTTGTAATCAGTTACTTGGTTGTGTGAATGTGAGAGTGAATGTACGAGCTGAAATTGAAAAGGAGGGTGAACCGCTGTGGAGATTGAACAGTGACATCAGAGTGTGCTGCGCTGGGATAGGCTGGTTGGTGTAACGTCACGCTGGGATTGGTGGGTTCTCTGCAAAATATTTCGGGAAAGAAAATTGTGTATTGTATCGAATTAAGTTCAAAATGAGATGTTTTAAGGTATTGCGAGATTTATGTAGAGGAGATTCAGGAGTAGTGACTCGAGTCGTAGAAGAAGCCCTGCCAGAGGATACCCCGGCACACTATATGGCAACGAATGTAGGATTGCATACAATAGTGTGGCTTCAAAACAGGCATAAGATTACAGAAAAGGAAGGAGAATTGGCTTTCCCACGATATGGGTCATTTCGATTGGATGTGTTGTATCAATTGAGAGGTGTAATGTCTTCATTAAAACCTCCACTTAGACCCACCCAATTTGAGGCATTAGATGCATGGATGCGGGCAGCACAAGCTAGGCGAAGAGAAAACTCTCAAGGAAGGATGAGAAAAGCCATGAAGTCATATCAGGATGCCAGGTGGGATGCACAGTTGAAGAGATGGAGGGTAGATACCATAGAGGGAGAGAGATTGTCTCCATTGTTCCTACAGGGAGCTAGTGCAAAGACAGGAAACATTGGAGATGACACCGATACTGATGACAGTCTGTTTGATAGACTGTTGGCAGAGTGTCCTCCACCTTACAATCCTCAGTCTGAAATTTCATTAGGATCAGAACATGAAAATACTGAAATGAGAGGAACTAATTGTGACATACGGTTGCCAGAAGCTCTTACGGTACCGGTTACCATTGGACCCGTAGTCTCAATATACAATCCAAGTATGGGAGATAGTGGGAGGCAACAACAAATGGGAAGAAGTGAAGATACCATCTCTGGAGGGAGTCTTACTATGGGAACAAGTGTGCCCTTGGGGCCTGTGGAGACTAGTACCCTGTTGGCAGCAACGGCAGACCCTTCAAGGGTGAGTACAGGATCGGAAGTGAGACGAACAGGAGCACTGGCAAATTCTAGATCAGAAATACGAATGTGGGTTCCACCAGTATGGGAAAGTATGAGGAGTACAGCCGAAATAGGAATGAGACAAGAGGCATTTAGAATAAGACCTAGTGCCCCGAATGTTGGATTGGAAAGTTGATTAAGGAGTCAGAGTTGAGAGAGAGAAGGTCGGCCCAACAGACAAGAGGAGGCGACGGGAGAAGGTTGGAGAAGCCGAAGTTGTGAGAGAGAGGGACCATGCAATGTGACAAATCAAGGAAGAATTGAAGTTGCAGTGAAGGCAAGATTGTTGGATGTACTGAAACTGAAGGCAGAGGTCGATGAAGTGATAGATGGAAATCTACCATTGGAAAGAATAGATTTATATGAACCAGATGAATTGCTGTTTGTGGCTAAAGACGTCACTCGAAAGGCGAAAAGAGCTCATGAGGCATTGGTCCAGCTGGCGCGGAAGTATGATGTAGATTTGACAAAAACAAAAATGTTACAGGGAAATGACAGATTGAATTACACAGACCAAGAATTAGAGGAGAAGAGAGTAGTAGGGTTGAAAGCACACATTTGAGAATTAGTCATAGGAATGAGGGCATGGAAAGCACTGGATCGATGGGAAGAGAAGTAGTCTAAGAAAAAGACTGTGAGGAGAGGAATAGGAGATACCCCGCCTCCTGGAGGAGGGACAGAGAGAGTAGGAAATTTTCCGTTACGGGAAGTACAGAATGGAGGGTACGTTCATGTGCCTTGGAGCAGGGGTGATTTGGCATCCTTCACAAATTATTTCCCTCGGCTGAGGGAAAAGCCTGAGGGAACAAATTGATCGGTTTGTGAAAATCTCCAAGGTTCTGTGGATAGATTTTAATACCCTATTTGATATAGTAGTCCCAGGGGATTTGTGGGCAGCTTGTAAGAACGCAATTGAGTGGCCCACTTCGGAACCAACTAGGGATCCCGTAACTCATGGCCCATCAGCAGAAGTAATGAAAAAATATGAACAGGCAATTACGTGGCTGCAGTCCAAAGTAGCCCCTCGAACTATTGATTGGCTCAAGATAGATCGTACCACACAGGAGCCAAAGCAATCAGTGCAGGATTATTATGAAAGGCTCTTGTTGGCTTTCAGCCAGCATAGTGGCCTCGATGCCCTCGAACAAAAAGACATGGGACAGTTTGTCTCAAAATTTGTGTTAGGATTGAGAGCTGAGATAAGTTTGATGATTCAGCAACATCTGATATGTTGGCAGAATAAGTCGGTGGATGAAATTCTGCGTTATGCTAAGTACTGTAGTGATCAGGTAGAGTCCACGCATAAGAAAATGAAGGATAAGTTGATGATGGTGCAGTTGAGGAATGCTGAAAGACCAGACCAGGTACAGGGAAACTGAGGTACAATGGGTCGACCGCAAGGGAGTGGTCGTGGAATGGGACAAAACATAACAAGTTACCAGGGACAGGGAAGAGGACGAGGAATGGATGCAGGTAAAGGAACTGCATGGGTTAACCCTAGGAGAAACACTGCTTGTCATTATTGTCACAAAATCGGGCATTGGAAGCGCGAGTGTCGCTCAAATCCTGCCAATCAAATACAAAATGAGGAAACTGTACAGGTATCTGATGGAGTGAACACGGTGACTAGACCTAAGTCCATGTATGGGGGAGGTTTAGAACCTCAAGTTCAGGTGCAGGTGCCTCAACCCCCTAGGATTGCTACAGGAAACGATGTGTACCAGCAAATGCCTTTCATTGAATTGACCGACAACTATGATCCAAATACATCAAGAGGAAGGTGTGAGAGGGGGGAGGAGGACTGCACCTTGGGAGCAGTATTAGATGTAGATCAGAGGGGACCCTTTGTGGAGGGTGATGTCAATGGTCACCCGATCACGTTTTTAATTGACACTGGTGCAGCTCGATCTACTGTGAGGTCAGCGGTAGTTCCAAATTTGTCACTTTCTGGACAGTCAATTCAAGTGGTAGGAGTGACGAATCAGAAGATGACTAATCCTCTAACTAATGAGTTACCTGTGAGAATAGGAACTTTTCAGGACCGACACCAATTTGTGGTGTGTGATTCGAGTCCAGTTTGTCTATTAGGACGTGAGCTCTTGTGCAAGTTAAATTGTACCATCTATTGTACTCCGAAGGGAGTGGAACTACCGACCTGTGACGACGATGCTGTTTTTAAAATGGCAAGTCAAAATTTGTGTGCAGCGATGTACATTGTACTGACCAAAGACGAGCTACCAATGGATTTGAGGGCCTCTGTGAATCCTGTGGTGTGGGATTTTACAGGGGAGGAGATAGGTTTGATTCGAGGAGTCGAACCTGTCAAGATACAGGTCAAACCAAATGCAGACTTTCCAAGGATGCCACAGTATAAGTTAACACCTGAGACAGTGGCAGGAATAACACCAGTCATTGAATCCATGATTGTGCAAGGCGTACTGAAGGAGAATAGAGGAAGCCCTTGTAATTCACCTATAATGGGGCTGCAGAAACCCAGCGGCAAGTATAGAATAGTACAGGATTTGCGACGGGTTAATGAGATTGTGATTCCATGTTGTCCTGTGGTACCGAATCCAGCTGTGATTTTGTTTCAAATACCCTGTGAAGCTGAATGTTTTACGGTCATTGACCTATGTCAAGCATTTTTCTCGATACCCCTCCACGAGGAGAGCCACACTTTATTTGCTTTCCGGCTGGAGAACCGTGTGTTAACATGGTGTTGTATCCCACAAGGCTGTACAGAAAGTCCGTCTATCTTTAATCACATTTTGAAAAAGAATCTTGAGGGTCTGACAATGCCACAGAATTCGGTTCTTGTGCAATATATAGACGAACTTTTGGTTGCCTCGGAGACCGAAGATGCTTGTAGGATAGATACTGTGGCTTTGTTGAATCATCTGGGAGAGAATGGACATAAGGTATCACCTGGCAAACTTCAGTACTGTTTGTCTGAAGTACAGTATTTGGGGCATCGAATTGAAAAAGGAAAGAGAAAGGTGTCACCAGATCGCATAGAGGCGATTTTGCAAATGGGTACTCCAAAGACGCAGAAGGAAGTCTGAATGTTTTTGGGAATGGTCGGCTATTGTCGACAGTGTATCCCAAATTTTTCTCTACAGGCAAAACCTTTATTAAGGTTAACACGGAAGGACATCAGTGATCCGGTACCATGGGATGACGATTGTTTGAGGGCCTTCCAGGAGCTAAGGGAAAGCTTATGCCGTGCTCCAGCTCTTGGAATGCCTGATTATAATAAAGCGTTTTCGCTTTTCTGTCATGAGAGGGATGGGTGTGCATTGGCAGTATTAGCTCAGACACATGGGGGTGCCCGTAGGCCAGTAGCTTATTTTTCAGCCACCTTAGATCCAGTGGCTTCTGCGTAGCCCGGATGTCTCAGATCCGTTGCTGCAACTGGTGTCAGCATTGAGAGATGTGAAAGCATTGTGATGGGTCATCCCCTTACTGGTTATGTGCTGCACTCAGTGGAACTCCTGATGACGAGAACCAAAACACAGTACCTGACTAACATTAGGCTCACCAAGTATGTGCAAGTGATACTAGCATATGAAAATGTGACTTTGAAAAGATGTTCTATGTTAAACCCTGCCACACTGATGCCATATCCACCTGTAGAAGGTGAAGATTGTGAGGAGCATGACTGCCTAGATTTGACTGAGCTTTCTACCAAGCCCCTACCTGACATTGTCGATGAACCTTTACCTGAATCTGATCTGGTCCTCTTTGTTGACGGTTCGTGTTTAAGAGACAATGGAGGTTGTTTGAGAGCAGCTTTTGCTATTTGTACTATTTCTGGAGTTGTGGAAGCCGCTTGTTTACAAGGAGTATATTCTGCACAGGTGGCGGAAATTATTGCCCTAATACGTGCATGTTTCATTTCTGATCGAGTCCAAGTGACTATCTTTACAGATAGCCAGTATGGGTTCAGAGTAGTTCATGACTTTGGGCAGTTATGGTCACAGAGAGGGCTCCTAACGTCATCAGGATCTCCTATCAGAAATAGAGAATATGTGAGACAGCTGTTAGAAGCGTTACAGAAACCAAAAGAAATAGCGGTGGTGAAATGTGCAGCACACGGGAAGGGGGAGGATTTTGTCACCAAAGGAAACCGCTACGCAGACGAAGTGGCTAGTTTTTGTGCTATACATGCTTGTATATTCAATGGAGAATATGTGGGGGAGAGCACAGAAGAAACCGAGCTCAGCATGATGTTGGCTATGGCCGATACCTGGGATGAGATTAGAAGACTACAAGAAGAGGTTTCTGAAGAGGAAGAAGCAGCATGGGTTAGAGCAGGTTGTGAGAGAAGAGGTGATGGCATTTGGGTGTCAACAGATGAAAGGACAGTGTTACCTAACTGTCTATTGAGTCCTATGGCAAGGCAGATACATGGAGCAGTTCATCTTGGAAGAGATGCCATGGTGAGGGTGTTTCGTCAGACATGGTTCAATCCACGGTTCCGTGAGTATGCTGAAGCAGTGTGTCATAGATGTGTTACGTGTCAGCAAATGAATGCAGGAAAGAAAACAGTGGTTGCTTTGAGTCATATTGGAAGGTCAGGAGGTCCTTTCAATCTAATGCAGTTAGACTTCATAGATGCCCAGGTGCAATGGACTAAGATATGTTTTGGTGGTGGTGTGTGTCTTTTCACGTTGGGTTGAGGCGTATCCGACTAGGAGGTGTGACAGTCTCACAGTAGCAAAATTGTTGCTTGGGGAGGTCATCCCAAGGTTCGGGTTTCCGACCTCATTGGAATCGGACAGAGGAACTCACTTTCATAGTGAGATCATGAAGCTGTTGTGTGCTGCCTTACAAGTGGATCAGAGACTGCATTGTAGTTATAGGCCAGAGGCTTCTGGTCTAGTGGAACAGATAAATGGGACGATCAAAATGAGAGTGGCAAAGGTTTGCTCATCAACGTCTTTAAAATGGCCAGATGCGCTGCCCTTGGTGCTGATGAGTTTACGTAGCACTCCAGATAGGAGAACAGTATTGTTCCCCCACAAGATATTGATGGGAAGGGCGATGCGTTTGCCTGCAGTGCCAGCGACAGCATTGATAAACATCACCGATGATTTGGTGCTTGACTATTGCAAGGGGTTGGCTGATGTGGTTAATTCTGTGTCCCACCAGGTCGAGGCTGCGACTGCTTCTACCTCGAGAGAACTCCTGCATGACCTAAGTCCGGGGGACTCGGTCTTGGTCAGAAAGCACGTGAGGAAGAGCTGCCTTGATGCACGTTGGCGCAGACCCTACCAAGTGATCCTGGTTACAAGCACAGCTGCAAAGTGTGGAGGCTTACCGAACTGAATCCACGACTCTCACACTCGGAGAGTTCTAGCACCCTCGGAAGAAACAGCTCCCCTTGATCAAAGAAACACATCAGAGAGTAGAAACTCGGAAGAGGGGACAAGCCAAGCTGTGAGGGTTGCTACTGAAGTAGATCATTCTTTGGGTCAAGCTGGAAGAAATCACGCCGCATTACAGTCTGACATAAACATTGAAAGTGACGAAAGCGTTGGAATCGAAGCAGAATCGAATCTGGTAAATCAGACAGAAGTGGAACAGGACTGAGTGGGGAGAAGAACAGAGGCTGGAAGTGAAGGGTGGCCAGTGAGAAAACAAAAGACTGAATTTGAGGCTTACATCAGAAAAAGATCTTACTCCCATCTCTGAAACTTTTGAATCTGAGCAAAGTGAAACAGAATCAAATCAAGAAGGCTTATGAAGATCAAATAGAGAACTAGTGCCGTGTCGAAAATACGCTGCTCCCAAGTGGAGAAACCTAGTCACAGATGCAGAAACCGGTGAAGTCCGGGAGACTGAGGTCCGGGAGAGTGTTACGCGGGGAGAACACACTGGTTATTAAGATCGAACTGCTGGTACCAGGAGTTGAGGCTCTCAGGATTCTGACTCTGACGGTACCTGATCCTCCAAGACTAAGTGGACTGAGACTCCTAATTCTAAATCGACTTACATTCCCAACGTTTGGTTGTCAGCCCTCAGCTCAAGAATTGGCAGCATTTCGTATGGAAATCCTGGAACTTGTGGTTGATGTTCTGGGCACTGATATAATTTATGATGAAAACTGAACTGAATAAAGAGAAAGAAAGCATATGAACATTGTCTAAAGAAAATAATCTAGGCCCGAGTGAAAGAAAAATAAATTTAGGGACTTATCAATAGAAGAAGAAAGAGGGATAGGGATGACTATTCATGAACTTTAGATTATCATTATCAAACTGAATAAAGAAGAATTCAACATCAAAAAGAAAATCTGTTATGAACTTTGTGTATAAATCCAAAGAGGAAGAAAAAGAGACTTTGTTATTTTATTCCTGCATCAAATTGGAAAACTGATTCAACATGGAGTCCGGAAATTCGAGCCGTAGGCAGAAATGTATGATAGGCACACTCATAGTGGGAGTAATAGTAATTATTACAGTAGTGATTATCACATCCATAGTTGAGTCCAATGAATTGGAAGAAGGAGTAAAAGGGACATCTATACCTCCTACACCAAACATAAGAGAGGGTGCATCAGAATCAGATAAGGACATGATATGAGAAACCAGTCGTTTGTTACATGTAGATCTTTCAAAGGGAGATTTTACGTTGAATGCATATGCGAGGTAGTTGTACGAGTATGTGGACATGATGGAACCGAAGGATTGCTATGTGTGTATGCAATTGTCAGCATCAGTTGAAGAGGGCATTAGATATCATCACTTGCCCCTAACTTATGGCATTGCATGCAGTGTGCTTCTGAGTATGTTTTATGGTAAGGCCCATTTTGAGTACTATTTCTCTAATTATGATGTAGTGCTCCCTGAAGTTCCTGTGTTGAAGTATTTGAATAAGTATGATTATTACAAAAAGGAAGATAGGATGTCAAAATATTTCGTACCCACAGTGACTTTGGATACAGCATATGCTCATAGACATAATTTGACATGCATGTTATCTGAAACAGAAAAGAAATTTGTGGACCAAATAGAGGATAGACATAGACAGACATTATTTAGGCCTGATCCCAAACATGAAGTAATTCCATGGACCCAGGAAGAGTTAGATCATAAGGCAAAGGGAAGTTCTGGTCCAATAGCTTTAGATTTGCAGCAGAAAGGGAAATTATGCATTAGACAACCACAGACATATTATGACAAAATTTTTGTAGGAGCGAGTGAATGTGAACATATTTTCTTGATTGAGGAGTCAATAAAGAAGGCGCTATTGGATAAATTGACCATAGTGCCTAATGTATATTTTGTATGTGGAAGGAATGCTTATGTTCGATTACCTCCAAATTAGTATGGTACATGTTATCTGGCTGAGGTATTTCCTAAAATATTCCACGTGGAAGATATGTGGCCATTGGAAGGGAAACAATCACGTAGAGAGAAACGTGGTACTAGTGCAGGAAAAATTGTTGGTGATGTGTTTGGCGCAATGATACCAAGTTTGGGAGTGGTTTTGAATGATGTAAAGATTAGAAGGTTGTCAACATTAGTGGACAAGTTGTCAGTGAATTCAGCTCAAGCTTTACTGCTTGTTGATGGGGAGATGGTCTCTATAAGGGCCATGGTGCTTCAGAAGCGTCTTGCGTTAGATGTTTTACTAGCAAAGGAAGGTGGAGTCTGTAGATTATTGAGGGTTCAACAGTGCTGTACTTATATACCAGACAATAGCAAGGATATAAAGAAGTATATATGTAACATCACTAAGATAAATCATGAGATACATGATTTGGCAACAAATGGGATTTGGGACAAAATTGGCCAAGGATTTGGAAAGATTGGAAGTTGGTTTGGAAATTTGGGGCAGGGAATTGTTGGTTGCATTCTGAAACCCATCATAATAGTTGTAATCTGTATTATTGTATTGTTGGGTGCTTTCAGAGCCTTTAAATGGCACAGAGCACGACAGGCTGAGAGTTCCCTTAAGAGACGAGAAAGGTAGATGGAAAGACTGCAGGACAGTCACTATCAGAACCTCAAGAATCTGGAGAAGTTCAGGCAGGGAAGGCAGGCTACAACTTCTGTTTAGGTTGTTCTTTTCTGCGAGGAGAACATACTATGGAAAGGTTTTGTGTTGATGACACTTGTCATTAGAGGGGGGAACTGATAGAGCGCATGGCGCTTTAAAATTTGTAAGGGGTGCATTATACTCAGGAACGAATTGCACTTGTATATATTCAATGTGTGGTTGAACTTCGTGCATATTAAAATGAAGTTTATATATCATCGTTTGAAAATCTGTGAAGAAAAATCATGACGTGCTTTACAGAACTGATTAATATTTTGTGTGTATTTAGAGAAATCATGTAATTGTACACGTATATGTTGATTAAAAGCAACCAGATGTATTCACTGTTATAAGATTCATATAAAGGCCTGTGTAGCGAATGCATATTAAAGAGTGTTTTAAGTTAGCCAGAATCGTAGGCCTGACTTTCGTTCCTTCAAGGTTTCATTTCTCCTCGTTTGCTCTTAAGGTCAGGAGATAATTAAAATTTATGTGAGTAGAATGTTTTCGTTGCACCCCTACTGCGGGTGCAGGAATTTGACCTTGTTCATTCAGATTTAAGAAGATACATGGGAGGAAAGGAATGTCTTTGAAGCGCTCGGACAAGAGAAAGGGAGGACACCTTCTGTGCCTGGAGAACTTGGGAGCCAAGGTCGGCGGACAGTCGTGTAAATTTAATTGAGTTTGTGGAAGGTTACTGAAGAAGGTGTTCACTGAACAATGTACCATGTGACTCGTCAGGGGTGTAACTTTGCTTTTTTGAATTAGGTACAGGGACAGGTCTGGAGGACTTCTTCTGTTTTTGACTAAGAGAGGAGAGCATCTTAGAACGAGCTCTGTAGCTCTAAGCTACCGGACCCATTTGACGTGAGTGTACTTCTTTGGAAGTCAACACGTGCTGACACCTTTTGGGGAATTTGCTAGGAAGGGAAGAAAAGGGATGCACTTTAGATGAAGAGTAGGGACAGATTATTCTAAATTCCGAAATACAAATGAAAAGAGATTTGGATGCAGCATCTATACTCTGCTGTGTTCTCATATTGGAATTCATCATTTTATGCCTATTTTGTCGTATGAACTATATTCGTAGATTGGGCTCTGTATTAGTTTTCATGTATCTCTATACCTTGATTTTGAGGTGTGTCTATATTTTGCTGTTTCTGGATTTGTAATAAATCTACAATAGCTAAATTAGGAGTTTGTTGTTATTGGACACGGATGGGAGGGAAATTGTATAATTGGTAAAGTGTATTCTTCCATTCAAGAAAAGAACAGGTAGTGGTGTTCCCTAAAGAGGGAAATAACCGCACATCCAAAATTGTGACTATATTCAAAGTATCAGTAATATGCGTGACAAATGTGTATGTTGCTACATTGGCAACCGGGTGCTAGATCAGCTCCAAACCCCTACTACCTGGAGATGCTACTTGCACTTTAAAACTATAACATGCATATAACAAGACACAAAAAACGAAGCTATTGCAGCACAACCATTAAACCTGAATTGTTTAAATAACCAAAAACAGTGTTGGTCATAGGTCAAAGTAATCCCATAATGTAGTTTTGAATCTCTGCACAACGAGGACGATGAAGAAACACAAATCAGTTCAAAATAATCCAATCAGATCATCAAAAGAGTTTTCTTGTATCCTTTATTGAAGTACCAAAAATTAAAATTCCCAGCACACGATTAGCCGACACGTGTTTCGTCTGATACACAGACTTTTTCAAGGCAAAAATTAGGAATATTGGCGAACTGTAATATGTGGACAATCCGTCACTGCAGCGCATCAAATGAGAGTAGAACCAGGATCCAAATAAGGATACCGAAATATGAGTGATCAAAACCAACACTAATGTCCCAATTCTTCCAATGTAGGAAGCGACACGAGTAAAGTATTGATGGTCACTGTAGCAATAATAAGCATAGAAGTCAACGATATTACCGGTCCTGTGTGGATGAATATCACCTGGACAAAAGTGAACTTTTGTCGCCGTTACTCACATGACTGTGTTTGCGGAGGAGACTTCTGTGCTTGGAAGGGTCAACTTATCAGGGTTGTACCTCGCAGTGTCCAGGTGATATTCATCCACACAGGACCGGTAATATCGTTGACTTCTATGCTTATTATTGCTACAGTGACCATCAATACTTTACTCGTGTCGCTTCCTACATTGGAAGGATTGGGACATTAGTGTTGGTTTTGATCACTCATATTTCGGTATCCTTATTTGGATCCTGGTTCTACTCTCATTTAATGCGCTGCAGTGACGGATTGTCCACATATTACAGTTCGCCAATATTCCCAATTTTTGCCTTGAAAAATTCTGTGTATCAGACGAAACACGTGTCGGCTAATCGTGTGCTGGGAATTTTAATTTTTGGACTTCAATAAAGGATATAAGAAAACTCTTTTGATGATCTGATTGGATTATTTTGAACTGATTTGTGTTTCTTCATCGTCCTCGTTGTGCAGAGATTCAAAACTACATTATGGGATTACTTTGACCTATGACCAACACTGTTTTTGGTTATTTAAACAATTCAGGTTTAATGGTTGTGCTGCAATAGCTTCGTTTTTTGTGCCAAGTGTATTCTTCCCTCCACATTTTTTAGCAGGCAATAAAAGATCATCGGCCGGAGATACGTAAGTGAAATTAGGGTGAAAAATTCGGCCTTATCACATATAAAGTACAGGAAGATGATACTATTGCCCTCGATAATTTTGGGTGATATTTTTACATTTCGATGTTTTTGCCTCTGATGTTTCGTCATATAACCCTATACTTAACCTTCTTAGTGTTCTGGATACGCTATTTTTTTGTAGGGCAATATTTAAAACTCCAAGTTCTGGCAGTGCACATGTGCATGCTCTTGAATTCTTTTCTGTGAGAATTAAAAGGAAGCAACATACTTCAGGCTGTATCTCTCTTCACCCACTTGGGCCGAGGGCCCGCCATTGACCTGCATCTGTGTTAGTTTTTAACACGTGCCAGGTTATAAAAAGTGGATTGGCTTACCTGATGCAGTTCAGTCTACCAATAAAGGTGTTACATGGGCAAGACAGCAAGTAGGAAGTAGACAGTAGGAATTGGGACCAGCAGAAAGTGGGCAAGGAATGGTAGACGTGAAGGGTAGGGAATGCGACCGGATCACAATCTTTTGTTTTTACCATCCTTTTAAAACCACCAAAATGTGTGTTAAGAATTTGAAAATACATATTTTATTGTGAGTTCCTGGGGTTTGCATATCTTTAGCTGTGATGCTAGAGAGAGAGAGAGAGAGAGAGAGATCAGAAATCCCTCAAACTTGTAGAGTACCAGCGAATCCAGGTTAAAAATGAAGTTGCTAGATGAAATTATCATATGTGAAATTACACTGGAAATTAACTTCGAAGAAATAGGACAGTAGTTGAAAGAGTAAGTGAAAGTAGTGTAATAAAATGAACTGGGAAATGACTAATGCGTTCTTAGCACAATATAATTAACAACATGAAAAATGTCATGAAGAATTGCTTTGTTGTTTTCTTTTCCAAATAATATAAAGCAGTCTGATAGGCATTTGACAAGGCAATCTATTGTTTTACTATTCAATTGTCTTTCGATTTTTATCGCTGTAATATTCGGCTTCTTCTCAATATGTGATATAAAAAAATCAACTCTAGAGTGATGCTTTTAGCAAGCGATTTGAAAGTTAAAAGAAAGCAAAAGCAGAGGTATAGAGTGGATTGTGAAATAAATATGCCACGAATGTTCAATCTCTATGCTAATGATCTTTGATTGTTCTAAACGTAAAATTGGTTTCATAAAATAAAGCATTTGTTTTTTACTTTTCTTAATGTTAAAGTAAACACCTTCCAAATTAAGCATCCATTTGATGCATTTAAACCCTGAGGTATTTATCATGAAATTCCATTTGCTCATTCATCCACATCACAGAGTGCAGTAAATATATATTTGCCAACATTACACAACAAGTATTTCCAAATGCAACCGTTTTCCTATTATAATCTGTAGCTATAGTGTGCTAAATGTTAATTTTTAACACAGGGTGCAGCCTGTGGGTAAAGATCGTAGTCGTGATTGAGCAGAACTCCTCTAGGCCACCTCCTAAATCCGGTACAATCTGTGAAGTATTGGACTGCGACCCAGCATTATGTTGGCTCATTGAATGGGTGGAGGTGGCAGGACGAGGACACGGTGGCCGGGCCAGCCTGCCTCTGCTTGTGAGCAGAGGCGAGCAGCTGTGAGGGAGGAACTGTGAGCCACATGGCGTGGCCTGTCTAGTGCGGAGCCGGCGCCACCGCTCCATCAGTGGGCAAACGGGTTGCTGGTGCAAGTGGGAGCCACGGTGAGTGTTTCAGGACCGAGGAGCGGGCCCCTATAAGTTAAATTAGGGGGTTGTTGGGATGAGTTCTTCGTCCACTGCTGGGGCTGCTGCGGCAAGCTCTGACGTGACCCAACATCTTGCGAACAAGGGGCCTTGGCGGAGCTGATCTGTGGTCCATGGGGGATGGACAGGAGCTATGCCCTCCCATCCTGGCCTATGGCTATAATAGTATATGGGGTTCAGGCCATGTGTGCAGTGGGCCTGGGAGGGGTATTGAGAACCCATATGACCTGTCGAGCAGAGGATTCAGAGCCAGGTAAATTAAAACTCCACACAGAACTGAACCCTCATTGAGGATGGACCTGTCGGAGGTGATGGTATTGGAGGAGGCCCGACGTTGTGAACTCCCTGCGACCCTGGAGGGCAATATGCTGCTAATTGCTGCATGCCAGCGCGATGCACCAAACCCCTGCTCTATGCTTGAGGAGAGATAGTGCCATGGAGCAGTTCAGCAGTGCAGCTGGCACTGCTGTATGCACGCAGCTGGACTAGATTGAAGTTGTGCTCAGGACCGATCACACAGAGTGCTCCGTAAGGACACAAGCGAGGGGACAAGGTTTTTTCAGGAGTCCACAAGCAGTGAAGAGACAGGGCCTCTCTTCTGAGTGGTGAAAGTTGAAAGTTTCTGTGTGGACTTGAGCCAGTAACTACTATTTGATATCAATGGGAGCTGAAAGCAGTGACACACATTTTCAGGGGGCGCTGATTAATGGGCTCCTGTGCACTGGGTTTCTGGAAGTGAATCCTCAAAATAGCACTGATCGACTGCTCATTCTACCACAGCTCGTGGAGCAGTGATAAGTAGGTCAATAGTGAAATGGTGCTGACTTTGGGGTCTGACCTAGGTGACGTACTGTGTCCGAAAAGCTATGACTGAAGTGTAGGAGGCTGGCTTAATATACGGTGCACACTTATTCAAGTGATGCACCTTGCACTAATTCAGGCAACACTTATGGTGATTTTAGTGGTCTTTGATCACCATAGAAAGCTCTCAAAATGGTAGCTGTGGAGAGCAGCCTTCAGGCTTATCTTGAAGGAGTGTAAAGCAGCTTGTTTTACCACAATTAATTGACAATGTAGATTAGAAGTAAAAAAAAATACACAGTGTTTTATGAAAATAAAGCTATTTATTACACAACACAATCCCTAACACATTGGTATACCTTCTACCCAGAGATACCTCCAAAACGCACAAGAATACTTCAAAAAAATCAGGTAAGTAGCACAAATATATACTGGTCTCCAGGGGGAGACCAAACCATATACTAAGAAAGTGAAATGTGAACTGCAAAGGAGAACGGGACTTGGACCAGAAGACTTAATGAACCACCCAAGGTAAGTACACAGGAACCCCACGGAGACTGTGTGCAGAGTGGAAACGCAGCTCTGTGCCCAATGGAAGTCAATAGAGAAGTTGTGGTTGCAGTTTTAAAGAAGAAGGACCCTTTCCAGAGGACCCTGAAGAAACCCTTTGGAGGACAGAAGGTTTGAGAGCCACCCCACCCGAGAATGCCCCAGGATCCAGGTTACCTGCACCAGGGGACCCGGGTGCATAGGGGTGAATTGACGTCTGAACCTGCCGAAGACGACAATGGAAGACTTTGAAGAAGATGCCTCTGGAGAAGCCTGTGAAGGAGTCCGTTGGAATCCAAGAATGGATTCTTGAAGTGGAGAACCTCCAAGCAGAGGGGACAGAGTCTATGTCAGTCAGAGATGAGTAGGAGGCATGGAAGCACAATGCCCACTGATGTCGGGAGGTTCAGAAGTGAAGACAGTGAACTATTCGCTGCAGCTGTGAGGACCAGGTGATGCTGAGGAAGACCAGGAGCTGAGCACATGTTGCCCATGTCAGATGTCGGCGTCTGGGTGGTCGGTGTCTGGCGGGAGCACCAACAAGCCTTGGTAACTGCAAATGCTGTGGCAAGCAAAAAGATGCAAACGTTGGTACCAGCAAGGGACTCACCAGTTGTAGGAGTGTCAGACCAGGTCTGGACCAAGCAGGGGAGCCCACTGAAGCAAAGAAAAACATTCAAGAGGAAACACAGGCCGGAGGCACAGGAGTCGCAAGAGGGCCTCAGGCAGCTCACTGAAGGTGGAGACCTACGGTGCAGAGGTTGCAGCGAGGATGCTGATCTTCAAGGGATGATGTGCTGGAGGCTGGACCTTCCTGTAGCTTGAAGATCTCTGGAGTGGAGAGCCAACAAGCCTTGGCGATGGCAAGTCAACTCAGTGCACAGGGGTTTGGTCCCAGCAGCTCCGACGAGGGATACTGTCCTCAAAATTGCTGAGAAAACAGGTCAGGCCGCTAGGGAGCTGCAAACCCTTCACCTGTGTTGCTGGGCCTTGGGAAGTCTGTAGGATGACAGGAGCAGAAGTCCGGTCAGCTTAATTGCGGTGCCTGCAGATGCAGTGTAGTGACTCCTTCCCTCCAAGGGAGATTTCTTCAGATGTTCTTGATGCCCACAGGCCTTCTGGAGAACCTGGATGAAGCACAGACACAGATGCCGCAGAAGACTTGAAGAACAGCGAGACCAGGAGCAGCATGTGTCTTTCTTGATACAGTCTTGGTTCCAGTCGAAGTCCAACGAATTCCAAGTGTCCAGACAGTTGAAGAGTGTCTTGGTTTCAGAGGTGAGTCTTGTTCCATGATGAATCTAATGACCTGGGGGAGCCCTTAAGAACCCTAGGGAAAGGGGTGAAACAACTCGGAGGTCCATCACAGAGGAGGGGCTGGACAGAGGGGAATATACTTCCCTGTCCTTTGTCAAGTTTCATGCCAGAGCGGGAACCAAGGGTTTCTGAACTGTCTCAAACCAGAGTATGCAAGGAGGGCACCAAATGTGCCCTTCAATACAGTCTGGTGGCAATGCAAAGCTCCCCCACCGCAGCCCAATACACTAAGTCCTGTCTGGGGGTTGTCACACCTACGAGAGGAAACCCATTGTTCTACCTTCCGCTGCTCAAGCTCAGCTCAGCAGCAGGAGGCAAGAATCATGTCTGTGGTCAACAGCAGGACTAGATTGCTAGCAGACCCGAAAGGCTGTTACCAGGAGTACAGGTGGTTCCCTAGGAAGCTCCCCAGTACATGAGATCATACTTCCAGCACTGGAATCAGTGTTGGGGTATGATTACAACATGTTTGATACCAAACATGACCAAGTTCGGTGATGCCATTATATAGTTAGACATCTCGTAATGACTGATGTCCACTATATATCTTAAAATGGCTGACCGCATTTACAAAGCCTGGAGAATTGACTCTGAGGTTTGTAGGGTGTGTTGCTCATGCATTGACACCCTCACACTTGTAACCAAGCACCCTGCCATCAGGACTGAAGGGTCTACCATAGGGTTGACTTATAGGTTTTATGTGCAGAGACCTCAGAAATAGGGACACATATCTGTTGTGAGAGGCGCAAGCACCAACTCACACAGGCTGCAATGGCAGGCCTGTAGTCACAGTTTAAGTGGACTCCCATGGGTGGCACAATACATGCTGCAGCCCATGGGAGACCCATTTTGTACCTATACCCTGTGTACCTCTGTACCATATACTAGTGACTTAAAAGGGTACACCAGTAGCCAATTGTGGAGGTACCAAAGTACTTACCAGAGCCTATTTAGGAAAGAGAGCACAGATGCTGAGGTACCAAAGTACCTCCCAGAGCCTATTTAGGAAAGAGAGCACAGATGCTGGGGTCCTGATTAGCAGGAACCCAGCAAAGTAAGTTAAAAACATACTGACACCAGGCAAAAAGGCGGGGGGGTAACCATGAAAGCAGATCCTACTTTCCTACATGAATGTTCTAGCTTTGCACATCCAGATCTTTTCCGCCTCTATGCTTGATAGAGTGCTGGTGGGTGCAACCACCCCTTACCGGCCAAATCGGAAATCCCAGAGTGATAAATGTAGGGGAAAATATATATATATACGTATGTATGTACTACATTGATAACATAGTTAGGTCCAATTCTCACCCACACTGCCTCATCCTACTGAGCTATTCCTCCCTGCAAAAAGCTGCCTGAAAATCTGCCAGCCAAATCCTCCATGTCACACCAGCCCCTCCTTCACAGATCGTATTCCAGCCCTGAGCCAAGGCTCCCAGTATGTCCTTGACAACAATGTGCAAACCCGTATAGGTCTTTGCTCCTTTTTCTCTATTGTACCATACCTTTCCTGTCTCCCTCTATAGTTAGCTGACAAAGGGCATTCCACACGCAAGGTCATAACTTCCTTTGGCCGCTAACACTGCACAGCTCTTTCTGTTCCTTTCAGTTTGTGTGACATTTCTAGATGTTTGCCATATTTGGCACTGTGTCTTCTTTGGTTTATGCATGTGCTGCATTTCTGTACTGTATATAGACACCACACCCTAGTCACTCAAGGCAGAAAGAGACAGTTTTGACAGCATGCATGGGTGTATGTCAGCCTTTCTCCATTGGCTAGCCAACAAGCATTGGTACCTACAAATACATTTAATCTGTTTCTGATCCTTGGTGTCTGGTGTATTCATTTTGTTGCTCCGGGGTGGGTTGCAAGAGTTATTCCCTGACAAATGGTGCCATGACTCGGATTCGTAAAGCGTCACAGTGGTGAGTGTTAAGTACCTTGCCACTGCTGCCTTGCAACACGTAGAATAGAGCAGGCTATCCCCTTCTATCCGGCGGTGAATCAGGGGACTGAGGAGTTAACCACACGTTAGTCTGTGTCAGCAAGTTTGCTGGCAGTGGCTGATTCCTACAGGGAATCGTAACCCAAGGAAAATAGCCTGTGTTGGAGGGGATTTGGCAACCCGAAGGGCACCATCACGGAGTGGGGGAGGGGACCATCTGATTGGCAGTTTGCACTGGAAGACATGGAAATGATTTTGAAATGTGCACAAAGGGAATAGGTTATTGATCAATAGCTTTATCTGACTTATATGTTGACATGTTGATTGATGGTGATGTTCAGTTGTGTTTTTATTGCATTCTCGCATAGAACAGTATTTCTTTGAAAAATATGTGGTGGTGTAGTACTGCATTTAATAACGAACTGGTTTTATGCATTGTCTCTGAGTTGTTTACAGCTGTTGATTTTCTTCCTCATTCTCTCTCTGCCCACTACCTCACATCTTTTTCTTGCAAGATATATTTGTTGTGTTTATTTTTCAGGGTGTAAGTGCATTATTGTGAGTGAAAGGCACAATGTGCAACAGAAATTCTAAAGGAAACAGGAAGGCCGTGGGCTCCCATATGCAGAAAAATACAAAAAAAGTTGTTTAAACAGCTGGCAGGAAAGAAAGTTTTAAATTACCACCAGATAGCCCTGAAGTAGGTAGTTGAGGAGACAAGTTGCCTAAAATATGTAAATCCATTTTGCATGCTATTATAGACATGGAAAGGGAATGAGAGACGGCATAAATTTGGTTCTCTTACGATAAATGATATTAAATATGTGGCAGAGATTATAGAATTACGAAGTGACCAGTCATGGGATTAGCACTATAAGAGTGATTGTTTGCAGCAGTGACATTCAGTTGCTCTAAAGAGAGCTCGCCCTTTCAAAGAAGAAAGGCCAGGCAATTGTGAAATAACAATCAGAGTCTAGGGACTGTTCTGCAGTGGTGCACAGTGAGTGTGCAGCACTCAATAAAAGAAATCTAGAACTGGGGAAGGATTGACCCACAACATATAGCCAATGTTTATTAGAATTAAGTAACTATGTGTTTACAGAGCAGCATTTTCTGTCATTGCCAGCTGAAGTAGACAAGGTTAGAGCAATATGCTTGTCCCCTAAACATGATAACATTGGTGTATACACAACTGGCATATTTAATTTACTTGTAAGCCCCTTGTAAAGTGTTATACCATATGCCCAGGGCCTGTAAATTAAATGCTACTATTGGGCCGGCAGCACTGATCGTGCCTCCCACATAAGTAGCCTTTTAAACCTATCTCAGGCCTGCCACTGCAGAGCCTTTGTGTGCAGTTTACTACCACTTTGACTTGGCATTTAAAACATTTTTCCAAGCCGTAAACTCCCCTTTTATTACACAGAAGTCGACCCAAATGTAGGCCCCATGTAGATCATAGCAAAAAGAACAATTGATGGACAGAATCCAGAACAATGTCATACATTCACCCCAGTACAGAGATCTGGGCCTAAATCCATCGTTTTTTGCTCACCATGCCATTCCAGTTTGAACCCAGCCATATGCAAATCAGTCTTGACCCTGTGCCACATGGGAACAATCCAGCCCGAACTGCCAGGCCAGGTCCTCCCTGGACTGGAAACAAGCATTCTAGGACCGGTTTCAGGGTTTCACCCCTCATCAGCCAGGATAGCTTGACTCTAGTGGCATGGAGAGCACGGGACCCACATCTGGGCATACCCGTTCCACTCGGGGTGACAAATGCAAAAAGAACAATTGATGGACAGAATGCAGAACAATGTCATACATTCACCCCAGTACAGAGATCTGGGACTAAATCCATCATTTTTTTGCTCACCATGCCATTCCAATTTGAACCCAGCCATATGCAAATCAGTCTTGACCCTGTGCCACATGGGAACAGTCCAGCCCGAACTGCCAGGTTGGGTCCTCCCTGGACTGGAACAAGCATCCTAGGACCGGTTTCGGGGTTTCACCCCTCATCAGCCAGGATAGCTTGGCTCCAGTGTCATGGAGAGCACGAGACCCACGTCTAGGCATACCAGTCCCACTCGGGGTGACAAATGCAAAAAGAACAATTGATGGACAGAATGCAGAACAATGTCATACATTCACCCCAGTACAGAGATCTGGGCCTAAATCCGTTGTTTTTTGCTCACCATGCCATTCCAGTCTGGACTGTTCCCACAAGGAACAGGGTCAAGACTGATTTGCATATGGCTGGGTCCAAACTGGGGTGGTGTGGTGAGCAAAAGAATGATGGATTTAACCCAGATCCTTGTGACTGGGGGTGAATGTTTGCATTGTCCAGCATTCTGTCCATCAATTGTTTCTTTTGCATATGTCGCCCTAAGTGGGAAGGGTATGCCCAGACGTGGGTCCTGTTCTCACTATACCACTGGATTCAAGCTAGCCTGGCTGATGAAGGGTGATGCCCTGAAGCCGGTCCCAGGATGCTTGTTTCTGGTCCAGTGAGGACCTGGCTTGGCAGTTCGGGCTGGACTGTTCCCTCAAGGAACAGGGTCAAGACTGTTTTGCATACGGCTTGGTCCAAACTGGGGTGGCGTGGTGAGCAAAAGAATGATGGATTTAACCCAGATCCTTGTGACTGGGGGTGAATGTTTGCATTGTCCAGCATTCCGTCCATCAATTGTTTCTTTTTCCCATGTAGATCATAAGGCACAGTGCTGTGTAGGGAAAGGTAGGACATGTGCTTTTATGTTTTACATGTCCTGGTAGTGACAAATAGCTAAATGTGTTTCTCACTATTGTGAGGCCTACTGCTTTCATAGGTTTCCTTAATATAATTTTATGCTATATTTCCTGATTGGAAAGGACTAGATGTCTTATGTTTCATATCTTTGAAATGGTATTGATATATTCTCTTTACTAGTAAAGTTGGACTTAACATTTCTATTTTAGAAATGTCATTTTTAGAAAGTGGGCATTTCTCTGCTCTTAGCTTAGCTCTGGGTTCCTGCAGCCTGTCTCCAATACACGCCTGGGGTGGGTGACAGCTTCAGTTTGTGAATTTGCTCTACAGACTACAAACACAGGAAGGTTAGGTGTGTCTGAGTACTTATATGCCCCTACCTGGGCAGAAATAGAGGGTGGAGCTAACATTTCACTTGATAGGTAGTTTGCTGTCCCCACACAGAGTGCTGAGTTACCCCGCACAGATAGTCTTGAGCCAGGGCTGGGAAAAAAGGATAATTGTGCACTTTTTCGAATGTTCTTAATTTATGAAATGTTAAATGTAACTTGGCCCTGTTAATGTATTGGGGCTTTCATGCGCCTATGAAAAAGAGGGTCAAATTGATGCAGAATCCATGTTACATTTTCAGGATATTGTCATTAGTAATTTAAATACAATTAATATAAATGGAGTATTTACAAAGAGGTTGTAATGAAATTCTGCCCTTGATCCAGCCCCGTGGAACTAGATTGGACACCACAAGTCTGTTTTCTATTCAGCGGAACACAGAGCAAACACCGTTGGCTCTTAGCCACTATAATGCCAGGTCCGAGAACAAAAATGATTGACCCCTTTGTGGTGCATCTTGCAGTGTCATTAAAGCTGTAACTAAAGATGGAGACTATTTCTCAGTGAATTGTAACTTGTTTCAGGGAGCGTTATGATGCAACTCACAAGACTGGCTAAAGGAAGCATTGAACACACTTGTAGGGGCAGTGCGGACATTTTTGCTTTCTTGAGAAGCAGTACCTGCAATGTAGCTGCATTGACAGGATGGAGGACAAGGATACCAGAGAAGAGACAAGAGTATGGATCGGCACTGTGTTTGCTGATGTCCAGAGACTTCCAGGAGACACAGCACTGCATGAGGAACACTTTCCGGGGACCACAAGGATCAGCATAGGACAACGTGGAAAGAGAGATGGTGACCCAAATTGCAGGAACCCCAGCACTGTGTTTTATGATGAAGGTATCAGACACGCCTGAGGAGAATCCCATGTTTCCAATTAAGGTAGGAGGCAAAAAGGAGGTAAAAAGTTTGATTTCTTGATAATGGGGTAAATACAGCCCTGACATTGAAATAGATTTACACACACATTTATTGCAGTTGACATTAATACCAGTGTGCGTGCACTGTACTGTAGCCCTTTCTACAGGGCCAGCACCTGAATGGTATACCAACATGGCAGATAAACACTTGTACTGGACAATGGAGTTGCTGGAAAGTACATTGTATGTAGGCAAGGAAGGGTATGGAGTGAGCATTGAGCTAGTACCACAGGAAGAGAGGTTATTTCAAGTGTCAGTTTCAGAACCACACATGTCTGTAACTGTAGCACAAGGTTTCTACCATAAAGATTTGGGCCCCATGGTCAAACACCTTCAGGACTTACCAAGAACTAAGGATTTTACATTTCCTTTGGGAATTGTGTCTTTGTTGGGAGATGGTGAAGGGTGGTGTTGGACTTTGTGCATGCTCAGAAAGGACAGGACAGCAGTTTATGATAAGCATGAAGGGAACATGGCTTTACAGATGACTAAAGACAAGGCTCTTGAGTGAGTGAACTCAGAGATTTGGGCAAAACACAAAAATGAGGCAGGATTGTTGAAAACATGCCCTCCCCCATAAAATGACACTCAAGGAAAAAGCAGGATCACCTTATGTGCATCAGTACAGACTGTCACCTCTGACAGACAAGGGAACACAACCTGTAATTGAGTCTCTCTTGCAACAGGGTATCATTAAAAAGATCACTAACTTCTGTAATAGTCCTATTATTCCACTGCCCAAGGGCAATACAGGACAATGTAGGTTCATACAAGATTTACGTCACATTAAAAACATTGTGGTTCCCTTAGCACCTGTTGTGCCTGACACCAATACTATATTATCTTCTATACATGTAGAGACAGAGTATTTTTCAGTCATAGATCTCTCCTCTGCATTTTTCAGTATTAGACTCCATCCAGAAAGTGAGTTCCTCTTTGCCTTCACAATAAAAGAAACTCAGTTTAGCCCAAGGATTCACTGAGAGTCCCACAGTTAATGCGCAGTGTTAGGGCTGGCTTTTCCAGCGGGTTATCCACAGACTTTTTGCTTCTGGTCCTCCTGTTTCTGACCCTGTTTTTGTTGGTTTTAGGATTCTGGACACTTTACCACTGCTGATCAGTGCTAAAGTGCATATGCTCTCTGTTTAAATTGTGAATATGGATTGTTGTTTCCATGATTGGCTTGTTTGACTTACTACTAAGTCCCTACTACAGTGCACTGTGTGTGCCCAGGGCCTGTAAATCAAATGCTGCTAGTGGGGCTGCAGCACTGGTTGTGCCACCCACACAAGCAGCCTTGCAAAAGGTTCTCAGACCTGCCACTGCAGTGTCTGTGCGCAGTCTGGTACTGCCATGTCGACCTGGACAGTGCACCCATTTGCCGGGCTCTAACTTTCCCTTTTCTTACATTTGAGTCACCCCTAAGGTAGGCCCAAGGTACCCCTGTGGGCAGGGTGCAGTGTATGTGAAAGGTAGGACATGTCCTGATGCGTGTGGCATGTCTTGATAGTGAAATACTGCCAATTTCGTTTTTCACTATCGAAAGATTATCTGTCCCATAGGATAGAATGGGGAGTTTACGTATAACATCTTGTAAGTATAACTGCCCATGGGAACAAGAAAGGAAAGTGGAATTTGGTATGCCTGAACTCAGGATATAAAGATGCATCTTTTAGGTAGGAGGATTTTTATATTCTGGGTTTGAACATACCACTTTTAGAAAGTGGGTATTTTCTTGCTTAGCCATCCAGTGTGCCTCTGCTAGGTTTTTCTATTGACTGTCTGGCTTTGGAGTGACAGGGGCTGGGGATGTGCATTTTGTTCAGACAGCCACTTGTGGGGGGTGAGGTGTGTCCTGCCTTTCCAAGGTGAGTCAGGGCTGGGCTGAATAGACCTGGGCTGCATTTAGAGTAGGGGAGGAGATTTCCTTTACACCTAAATGGGCCTGGTCTGCCTTGGACAATGCTGGCTCCACCTCCTGCCAGGAAGCTGGGCCAGAGAGGACAGAACTGTTTTTGTGCTGAGCACAGACACTCTCTACCACAAGAGAACAAAGGAATTTTGACTATAAAAAGTGGGGCCCAGACTTTTAGATTACTTCTGGAATTCAAGAGGATGCTCTGCCAAGGAGAAGTGCTGGGAAACATTAAGGAGCAGTATTGCCCCTTTGCTATGTGCTGTCTGGGGTTGGCCTGCAGTGTCTGTTTCTGCCAAGTAGAGGATAAAGACTTTGCTGTGTGCTGTATCTCTTGCTTGAAGAAGATCTCCAAGGGCTTGAAGTAGAGCTTGCCTCCTGTTCTGAAATCTCAGGGATACAAAAACTTCACCACCAGCTCCCCTGAACTTCCTTGCTGGGTGTTCTGACCTGCCAAGAGTTTCCTGTTGCTGAGTTGGGCCTCTGGAGGTTGTTCCTGCTGCTGGGAGCTGGAAAAGAGATACAACTACAAAAAGCGTGACGCATCCGCACCTGTTTCTGATGCATCGCTGCAGAAACTGACACAGCGCCTGCCCTCGGCTGCAGAATTTGCCGCACGCCGAATCCTGTGTACTTATCTCCGAAGTCTGAGATCACTGCCACGATTCCGACGCAGGCCCTGCTGTGCGGCTGCAAGAACCAACGCATCGTGGGACCACGGCTGGAGAGACCAACGCAGCACCATTGCCACGTCACATCGAGAACTGCTGCATCCCCGATCCTCACGCATTGCACCGGGGCGCCAAGTCTACAAGAACGCCGGTCCGCAGTAAGAAACCGACGCATCACCTCCCCTTCAGTAAGGAACCAATGCATCACCGTCCCAGCATGGCAGTAAGGCCCCGACGCATCACCTCCCCTGGAGTAAGGAACTGATGCATCAACTTCCCTGGGTGTAAGGAACCAACGCATCACCTTCCCAGCGGCTGTTTTTGTTTGTGACTGTGATGCAACCAAGGTACTTTGGGCCATATTATCAATAACAGGCGATAACATTATCGCCGCTTTAGCGGCAGGAAACTGCTGCTAAAGCGGCGATAAGGGGCTTGATAATATGCCCTATAGAATTCCAATAGAAGCCCAGGTTCTGGTGTGAAGGACATCAAACCTGGGCTTCTATTGGAATTCTATAGGGCATTTTATCAAGCCCCTTATTGCCGCTTTTGATAATATGGCCCTTTGTGTCAAAAGTGTTGCAACCATAGTTTGCTATGGACAGAACTGTTTCTACCTTTTGAAAGTCATATTTTGATTGTTGTGTTGTGGATTTTTGTTGGTTTGGTGTTGTTTGGTGTAGATAAAGATTACTTATTTTTCTAAACTGGTGTGGTGTCCATTTATAGTGTTTTTTCTGTATTATTGTATGTGTGCACAAATGCTTTACACACTGCCTCTGAGATAAGCCTGTCTGCTCATGCCAAGCTACCAAGGGGGTGAGCAGGTGTTATTTTTGAAGTGTGCCCCCCTTACCCTGACTAGGAAGAAGGGTCCCTACTTGGACAAAGGTGCAAACTGTTGCCAACTAGAGACCCCCATTTCTAACACGCAGGCAGTAAAGAGAGACCTGGTCAGCCTACACCTGGAAGGTGGTAGCATAATCTTGCAGTATGCTGATGACCTCTTTGTGGCATCGCCATCACTTGAGGCCTGTGAAAAAGAGACTGTAGCTCTGCTGAACCACCTCCAGGAGAGAGGACACAAAGCCTCATTGTCAAAATTTCAGTGCTGTCAGAAAGAGGTGAGTTACCTGGGTTATTTGGTATCCAAAGGTGCATGCTGCATATCACCTGACAGAATAAAATTGATTCAGAGCATGCAGCCCCTCTCCACCAAGAACAAAATGATGTCTTTCCTGCAGATGATGAACTACTGCAACCAGTGGATACCTGAGTACCGATCCTATGATGCCATCTTGAAACAATGTACACTAAATGATGCACTCAACAATATCGTATGAACTTGCAGACTGCTTCAAGAAACTGAAAGAGACATTGTGTACTGCGCTAGCAGTGGGACTGCCTGATTACAAATTGCCCTGCCATCTCTATGTGTCAGAGCAAAATGGCATTTCAAATGGTGTGCTGAGACAGCAGTACAGCTCTGGAAAAAGACCTGTGGTGTACTACTCAGTGACTTTGCCTTCAGCAGTGACTGGGCATCCAACTTGTTTGCGTGCGGCTGTCATGGCAGAGAGGATAGCTTCCCTTGTGTTGGGCTATCCTTGTATTGCTTATGTGCCACATTCGGTATGTGTCATCTGCAGCAAAACAACATTTGTTGGCTGCCAGGCGCACAGCTTATTTGGTCACCTTGTTGTCTAACACTAATATCACCATTAAAAGATGCCTACCTGTTAATTTGGCAACATTATTACCTGCAATAGGTGATTCTGATGAGACCCCTGACCGTGACTGTGTTGAGGTTATAGAAACATGCACCTAAACGAGACCAGATTTACAGCAGACATCATTAGAAAAGGCAGCCTATGAGTGGTACCCTGATGGTTCCTCCAGCAGACTAAGAGACACTGGTTACAGAGCACGGTATGCTATTACAACAGTTCAATTAGAAAAGCAAGTATGATGCAGGACAACATATAATGTTTTTATTGTAATTGTTTTATTCATTGCAGCATATTATCTTATTTTCAGTTTTTTTGTCCCTTTTTATGACAATTGTCACGATCCAGTGCTCACAAAAGTGAAATAAAAGTGCTCTAGTGAGTGAAAAACATTAAAACATGCATCTTTTTCAAAAGCATAATACTAAACTCCTTTTAGAGATTTTATATAATGAAATAAGAAGTTAGGTGGGCTGACAGCGTTTCGATCTCATTTATTTGAGATCATCATCAGGACAGGTGAGTGAGCACCTAGTATCTCTGGAATAAAAAGAGAGAAAGATTCGGGTCCCAAATGTAAAAATATACAGAATTAAAAAAACTTGTTTTCCAGATACGGATATGGGACTAACTGTCCCCCAATGAACCACTGTCTTTCCTAATATTATTTACTACCCCAAGTTCTTGAAAATTGTGGGGTTCCCTTGTTTTTAAAATACATTACAACAGTTGACACCATAGTTGAAGGTGCAGCCCTGCTAACTAGCATGTCTGCCTAGCAGGTTCAGATGTATGCTGTAACAATAGCATGCATCCTAGCTGAAGGGAAGACTATTATCATTTACACTCACGTTATGCCTTTGGAGTTGTCCATGATTTCAGCAACTGTGGCAGTATTGTGGCTTCATTACAGCATCAGGGAGCCCCATTCAAACTGGTCCTATAGTAAAGGACTTGTTAAAGGCAATATTACTACCCCACAAAATAGTAGTAATACAATGTGAAGCCCACACAGGAGCTAATACTGAGATCACCAGAGGTAACACTATGGCTGACACAGCAGGAAGAGAGTGCATGTTACAGCCAGTACAGATGGTGCCTTTAATGGCCAAAAGCATCCAAGAAATACAGTAAATTCAAAGTCAATTGTTGCTAGCTGAAGTGAAGGAAGCACAGTGGTCTGCAACATCAGATGAGGAGGGAGTATGGATTGATGCTGGATGTGAGCAAAATGCTGAGGGTTTGCCGGTCCACCCTGAGGAGAGGCCTGTGGCCCCACGCAGTATGTTCCTTCCCCTTACAAGGTTTGTGCATGGGCCCACACAAATGGCACAAGGGGGAATTAATGCTACGATTAGAAGGGAGTGACGTGCGCCAGGGATAACAGTTTTCACCGCACAATTCTGCTTCCAATGTCTTGGCTGTGCCCAACATTCTTTAGGTCAGTCCACTGCTACACATTATCACTTACCGGTACCACAGGGCCCTTTTACCAGTTTACAGGTTGATTTTGCTTACCTGCCCCCAGTGAAAACATTAAAATATTTGCTGCTGTGTATGGATCAGTTTTCAGAATGGGTGGAGGCATTTCACACAAGAAAGAATGATGCAACAACTGTTGTGCGGTGCTTTATGAAAAACATCATAACTCAGGTTTCGGGTCCCCCAGGGCATAAATAGCAACAGAGCGGGTGAGTTTGTAGCTGCAGCTGTGCAAAAGATGTGTGACTGACAACAGAGTGGAAAATGCATCCCCATTACCTCCCCCAAGGTTCAGGCCAGGTGGAGAGGGTGAACCCCACAATAAAAAATTGATTAGCAAAGACAACTGAAGCGACAGGTCTTAAATATCCTGATGCTCTGCCTTTAGTGTTGCATTCCATAAGGGCAACGCCATCTAGAACAACTATGTTGACCCCCATGCAGTACTGATGGGCTGGCCTATGTCAGTGGAGCTGAGGTTGCCCCTCACAGCATCCCAAGCAGCACTGCTGAGGACTGATGAAAACATTTCGGACTATGCAGTACAGTTGTCAGTGCGCTTGCGGCATCTCCAAGTGAAGGAAGCTTTACCCCATCCCTCCTAAGAGCCCACATACCCTTTAAAGCTAGATCATGGTGAGAAATATGAAAGATATTTCTCTTAGTTCCAGGGGGACTGGACCACAGCTCATGCTCCCCTGACGCGAACAGCGGTCAAGGTGGAAGGATGCTTTGTGTGGATTCATGTGACAAGATGCAGAGCTGTGCCAACTGAGTCTGAGACAGAAGTACCACTATTTGAAGAACATCTGTCACAGGAGAAACTACGTGAGACATCGGAAAAGGGTAGCACAGACCAGACCACTTCCAGGAGCCACTCTGAGGGCGTACACATAGGGGCCGATTCCGATTCGGGCCGGAAAAAATACCGACCGACTCGGTACGGGAATATAGTCCGACCGACACGTACCGGCGGTGCCCGACCTGGGAAGTACGATGAAATGCATGTGAATCACGACCGACTCGTACGGAACACAAGCCGAACGACCGAACCGGACGGAAACAAGCTATCCGGCCGGGAAACCACGCGAATAGAACCGACCGACACGCACCAGGAATCAACCCGAACGAAACGTACCCGCGAACTCCGACCCGCGCAGTACGATGCAATGCGTGGAAAAACAGACCGAGTCGCACGGAGCGCAAGCCGAACGACCGACACGCATACAAAAGCCAGCCGAAGGAAGCCAATACTCGGCGACCGACGCGTACGCCGCACAAGAAACCCTGCAGAAACACAGCGTGGACGACTCGGAGAAGCTCGCACGAGACAACTGCAGCGTCCTACTCGGTCCGAAGAACGTCTCCTACATGCACAAGAAATACTAAGGAAAAAAACAAAAAAAAGGGCCAAACAAGCAATGACAAAGTCAATAAATACAGGGAAAAAAAACATGGAACAAGGACACACCCCCAACTCCACCTATATAAAGGCCACAAATCCCTACCATGATCCTTTGCAAATTCAACTGACCTGCCAGCAAGGAACACCATCACACAGCAACCACAGACACACTCACAGCTCATCCATCACACAAGCCACACACCATTAGCACCTCAACAAATAGCACCCTCACATACACCCAGCAAAACCTACACTCACACACCCTCACCTGCACACACACACACATCAATCCCCACCACCACCCATCACCATGCCCCTAAAGAAGAATCCAAAGTTCCTAGACAGTGAATTGGAAGTCCTGGTAGATGAGATCCTCAGGGTAGAGCCCCAGTTGTTTGGTACATTGGTACAACAGACCCCCATGTCGCAGAAAACCAAGATGTGGCAGAGGATCGTCGACAGGGTCAACGCACAATCACCATGTTTGCGCACAAAGGAAGACATCCAGAACAGGTGGTATGATGTGCGCAGGAGGGTCAGGGACCTACTAAAGAAGGATTACATCCTGAGTCAGCACACCGGCAGTGGCCCTCCTGCCAAACCACTATACCTCAGGCCCTGGGAGGAGAAGGTGCGGGCCATCCTACCACCAGTGAGCGTATATGGACTATCAAACATCCCAGAGCCTGGTGAGTACACAACTAATATACCCAATATTGTGTGACAATACACACACATCACTGTCAAGGGGATAGTCAAACCATGCACCCTTAGCAAATACACAGCAATCAAACGATAATCACCCCAAGATCTGTCTGTCTGTCAGTCAGATAAACACAATACATGCCATCTCATAGTGACATATAACTGTGTCAAGATATGTACAAACATAACTACAAATACAGCAAGGCAGTGGCACAAATCTAACCAACAAACACAGTCAGATATTTTGCCACCACTAGAACACCACCTCACAGGGAAGCTCACTGAAAGGAAGGAATTCTGTGTATGCTGGTGAAGTCAGTGTAGACAATAGCATGATGGGAGTTGTAGTCACAGATATTGGTCACACTCACAATTGGCCCATCAACACCACTCTGAACCATGCTCACATCACAGGGAGTGGAAAACAACTGACAAGATGGCTGACACAGGGTACTGCTGTGGGAGCACAAGGCCCTGCTGGGAACTGGGCACCAACCAACAGCAGGACACCACTGCCTGACATCCTGAAAGCCAACTTGCACTCCCTGCAATGGAAGCACGTTCCATGGTGGGATATCTGGCTGGGTGGGAAGGAGGACTGACAGCTCTGACCATAGTTACCAGCAGCTTTTCTCACACACCCCTTAACACAAACTCCACACAACTCACCTGGGAGAATGCATTGCCTCACACTCTAATTAAATATCCCACAAAGAACTATCACACTGGGCTATGCTGTGTGAAGCACAGGGACACTTTTGGGACTTGTAGCCAAACAAACGCCAGGACAACACTGTCAGCCATCCTGTCAGCACAGGCACACTACCCCACAGGGAAGCAGAGTCAAAAGGAAGGAAGTATGGGCATGCTGGGAAGGGGGGTGTAGGCAATAGCATGACGGGAGTGCTACTCACAGTTCAACATCCCCCACCCACATGGCCCAGCAAGCTCACACTGAATAATGCACACCTCACAGGGAGTGGAAAAAAACTGAAAAGATGGCTGACACTGGGTACTGCTGTGGGGAGCACAAGGCCCTGCTGGGAACTGTGCACCAACCAACAGCAGGACACCACTGTCAGCCATCTTGCCATTGCTGTCACACTCACACACAGTGAAGTCCACTCAAAAGGAAGGAAGTATGGGCATGCTGGGAAGGGGGTGTAGTCCATAGCATGATGGGAGTTGTAGTCACAGATATTGCTCACCCTCACAATTGGCCCATCAACACCACTCTGAACCATGCTCACATCACAGGGAGTGGAAAACAACTGACAAGATGGCTGACACTGGGTACTGCTGTGGGGAGCACAAGGCCCTGCTGGGAACTGGGCACCAACCAACAGCAGGACACCACTGCCTGACATCCTAAAAGCCAACTTGCACTCCCTGCAATGGAAGCACGTTCCATGGTGGGATATCTGGCTGTGTGGGAAGGAGGACTGACAGCTCTGACCATAGTTACCAGCAGCTTTTCTCACACACCCCCTTAACACAAACTCCACACAACTCACCTGGGAGAATGCATTGCCTCACACTCTAATTAAATATCCCACAAAGAACTACCACACTGGGTTATGCTGTGTGAAGCACAGGGACACTTTTGGGACTTGTAGCCAAACAAACGCCAGGACAACACTGTCAGCCATCCTGTCAGCACAGGCACACTACCCCACAGGGAAGCAGAGTCAAAAGGAAGGAAGTATGGGCATGCTGGGAAGGGGGGTGTAGGCAATAGCATGATGGGAGTGGTAGTCACAGCTCAACATCCCCCACCCACATGGCCCAGCAAGCTCACACTGAAGCATGCACACCTCACAGGGAGTGGAAAAGAACTGACAAGATGGCTGACACTGGGTACTGCTGTGGGGAGCACAAGGCCCTGCTGGGTACTGTGCACCAACCAACAGCAGGACACCACTGTCAGCCATCTTGCCATTGCTGTCACACTCACACACAGTGAAGTCCACTCAAAAGGAAGGAAGTATGGGCATGCTGGGAAGGGGGGTGTAGGCCATAGCATGATGGGAGTTGTAGTCACAGATATTGCTCACCCTCACAATTGGCCCATCAACACCACTCTGAACCATGCTCACATCACAGGGAGTGGAAAACAACTGACAAGATGGCTGACACTGGGTACTGCTGTGGGGAGCACAAGCCCCTGCTGGGAACTGGGCACCAACCAACAGCAGGACACCACTGACTGACATCCTGAAAGCCAACTTGCACTCCCTGCAATGGAAGCACGTTCCATGGTGGGATATCTGGCTGGGTGGGAAGGAGGACTGACAGCCCTGACCATAGTCACCAGCAGATTTTCTCACACACCCCCTTAACACAAACTTCACACAACTCACCTGGGAGAATGCATTGCCTCACACTCTAATTAAATATCCCACAAAGAACAACCACACTGGGTTATGCTGTGTGAAGCACAGGGACACTCTTGGGACCTGTAGCCAAACAAATGCCAGGACAACACTGTCAGCCATCCTGTCAGCACAGGCAGACTACCCCACAGGGAAGCAGAGTCAAAAGGAAGGAAGTATGGGCATGCTGGGAAGGGGGGGTGTAGGCAATAGCATGATGGGAGTGGTAGTCACAGATATTGGTCACCCTCACAATTGGCCAATCAACACCACTCTGAACCATGCTCACATCACAGGGAGTGGAAAAGAAATGACAAGATGGCTGACACTGGGTACTGCTGTGGGGAGCACAAGGCCCTGCTGGGAACTGTGCACCAACAAACAACAGGACCACACTGTCAGCCATCTTGCCATTGCTGTCACACTCACACACAGTGAAGTCCACTCAAAAGGAAGGAAGTATGGGCATGCTGGGAAGGGGGTGTAGGCAATAGCATGATGGGAGTGGTAGTCACAGATATTGGTCACCCTCACAATTGGCCCATCAACACCATTCTGAACCATGCTCACATCACAGGGAGTGGAAAACAACTGACAAGATGGCTGACACTGGGTACTGCTGTGGGGAGCACAATCCCCTGCTGGGGACTGTGCACCAACCAACAGCAGGACACCACTGACTGACATCCTGAAAGCCAACTTGCACTCCCTGTAATGGAAGCACGTTCCATGGTGGGATATCTGGCTGGGTGGGAAGGAGGACTGACAGCTCTGACCATAGTCACCAGCAGCTTTTCTCACACACCCCCTTAACACAAACTCCACACAACTCACCTGGGAGAATGCATTGCCTCACACTCTAATTAAATATCCCACAAAGAACAACCACACTGGGTAATGCTGTGTGAAGCACAGGGACACTCTTGGGACTTGTAGCCAAACAAACGCCAGGACAACACTGTCAGCCAGCCTGTCAGCACAGGCACACTACCCCACAGGGAAGCAGAGTCAAAAGGAAGGAAGTATGGGCATGCTGGGAAGGGGGTGTAGGCAATAGCATGATGGGAGTGGTAGTCACAGCTCAACATCCCCACCCACAATGACCCAGCAACGCTCACACTGAAGCATGCTCACCTCACAGCCAGTGAAAAGCCACTGCACAAGATGTCTGACAATGGTGCTCTGTTGTGGGGAGTACCAGGCCCTGCTGGGAACTGGGCACCAACCAACAGCAGGACACCACTGACTGACATCCTGAAAGCCAACTTGCACTGCCTGCAATGGAAGCACGTTCCATGGTGGGATAACTGGGCTGGGTGGAGAAGGAGGGCCGGATGTCCACCAAATACCACCAATGCTGGCCATGCACACACCTCAACATTCACATAGAAAAGCTTCAGGTTGGCAGGACAATGTGCTACACCAATATCAACCTCTGACTGTGACAACTTAGGACAATGCAATGTACAGGCCCGCATCCAGAGGTACAGTCACAACTGTCAGGTGTGTGAACCATTGATGCCCGTAGAAACATAACATACATTGTGTGTCTCTTCCAAAAACAGGTGATGATGGGGACACAGCAGCAGATGAGGAGGAGTCCCTGTCCCAGGCTCCGGGGGACACTGAGCTCACTGGTGTGGAACAGCCTCTGCACTCCTCGGATGGCAAAGACCTACCTGGCCCCTCCGGTGCGAGTCATCATGCAGCACCAGCAGGACCAACATCTGCACCCCTGCACCCACCCCTCCAACAACTGCCAACACACAGACCACCCCTGCCAACACGGACAGACCAAGGACCACCGATGACAACAGCACAGGGACCCCGGCCCAACGTGGAGCAACGGACAACGAGCCCAGTAACAACCCCCAAGTGGGCCTACGGTCACCTGTGCGTGCCACCACAGGTCCCGCACGTGTCACCAGGGGTGGTGGGAGGGGTGGTAGACATAGGTCGCTGTTTGCAGAGGGGCCTGGACTGCATGATGACCCACAACTGGCACGCATTGCTGAGGCGTACCAGAATAGCACCGGAGAGGTCAGCCAGGTAGTGGGGATCCTCAAGGACATTCAACAGCAGCAGGCTGCCCATCATGCCCGCTTGGACTCACACATGTCCCGTGTGGAGACACACATGTCCCGTGTGGAGACACACATGTCTGGCATGGAGTCCAAGTGGGACACATTGGAAGAACTGACAGCGGTGCATAGGGACATATTGACATGCCTCCGCCAGATTAGCACCAACATGGCCACACCTCCCTGTGTGCCCACAACATCTGGTGCTGCAACAACTGCAACTGCCACAGGGAGGGAGGAGGACTCTGGCGGAGAGTCCTCTGCACCGCAGCAGCCTGCACGTGAGGGTCCCCCGGAAGAAGAGGGGTCATCCGAGGAAGGAAAACTGAGAGGCCGATGGCCATGTACATCCCCCAGGAACCCAACACCTGTTCTGGAAATTCTCCTTTGTGTGCAAACTGTTTACCCTGTCGAATGCAACACAACTCTCCCACATGACATGGGGAGCTTAAGTTGGCCCAATGTATCAGATGACTGTGGACTTTACTCAGGACATTTCTGCTACCAAGCCTTCCAACTCATCTGGGAACTTTGGATTCCAATCCCAATGTACAGCACCCACCATCCTGTGCACTATCCTCACACATGTTTGTAAATAAACTCACTAATACACCATACTTGCCTCTGTTGTGATTCCAACGTGGTTTTTGTCATGTAGATGGTGATCTGCTAAATGACACTGTGCATGCTAACTGCTACAGCAAGTTCAACACCGTCATGTGAGTCATGGCGATGTGACACATATGAGGGAGACACACCACTAGGGCTACACAACACATACACACCAGGGCCATCAGACTCATCGCCTACACTGATGTTGCCAGGAAATACAGTGGAATGCACAGACACCACACCTATTCACAGTCTGTGTTAACTAGCCCACAGGTGCAGTAAGCACATGTCAGTCAGATGTGTGACCACAGACAACGCACAACCCAAAGTGAAGCACAGGTTTATTACACATTTGCAACATGTTGTTTCCACTACAGATGCAAGGTAATCCTACGTGGCAGTGGCCACACAGTCAACAAGTGTAGAAGAAATAAAGTCCAGGGGTGTGTGGCACATCACCTGTAGGGAAATGACTGCTTCCACCCTGGAAGTTGAATCATGGTGTCGGGGGATCACAGTTCACCAAACAACTCTGAAAGTACCCTGTGAAGGACAGACATGACACACAGTCAAAAGCACGGAAGAACAGGATAGAACTGCAATACTCATGGCCAATACATGTCACAAGATACTCACAGAAAACCAAGTTAGCATGTCAACACTGTTGGGGAGTACAGACTACCTGTAAGGACACATCGCTGCACGCTTCCAGTCAAGTAGCACATGGCCACACTCAAACAGCACCAGAGCACCACCAACACATATCACGCAAACACACATCATTGACATGACATCTCTGGATACTCACATTCAGCTGAAGAAGTTGGTGATGAGCTGTGTGCGGACATCACCATCATCATCATCGTGGAGCATCGTGGCCCAGGCCAGGATCCTCCACAGGTGGCGGATGTTGGTCATCGTCATCCAGGATGAGAGTCAACTCCTTCCGCACTGCCAGGTTGTGTAGCATGCAGCAGACGATGACAATCTTGCACACCTTTGCTGGGGCATATGGGAGGGCCCCTCCTGTCTTGTCCAGGCAGTGAAAGTGGCTCTTCAGGAGACCAAATGTGCGCTCGATCACTCTCCTGGTCCGACCATGTGCCTCATTGTAGCGCATCTGGGCTGGTGTCACAGGGTTCCTGAGGGGTGTCAGCAACCACGGCATGTTGGGGTATCCGGAGTCACCTACAGACAGACAATTGCACATTAGCTGAGTTGGAAAAGAGGGCGGAATACAACGTAGCAGAACACACACAATGGTACAAAGTCAGTACACACCGACAAGCCAGGCACGCTGGTTCTGCATCTGTGACATCATCCTCAGGATGCGATTACTCCTCATCACGTAGGCATCGTGTGCCGAACCAGGGAAACGGGCACACACATGTGAGATGCTCATATCTGCAAGACATACCACCAGAGCATTGATCGAATGATAATGTTTCCTGTTCCTGTATGCCTGCTCATGTGCCTGTGGTGGTACCAAAGCCACATGTGTCCCATCAATGGAGCCAATGACATGTGGCATCCTCCCCAGGGCATAGAAGTCACTCTTGACGTCAGTGAGTTGTTGACGTGTAGGGAAATAGATGTACTGGTTCAGGCATCTCAACATTGCCTCCAAAACATCGCGTAGCACACGGCTGAACATAGTCTGTGACATTCCACCAGCAGTCGCAACAGTGTGTTGAAAGGTACCGGTGGCAAAGAAGTGTAGGGCTGCCATCACCTTCACCTTGGGGGTCAGCGCTGTAGGGTACGGCCGGCCAGGTTGCAAATGTGGGGCCAAGCGCACTGCCAAATCCTCAATCAGCTGTCTGGTGAAGTGGTACCGTCGGATGCTGTCACGTTCCACCATCGTTGCCAGGTCAGGGAATGGTCTATGGACAGCTGGTGCCCTGCAGTGCATAGGTGAAGAAAGAAAGATTGTCAGTCATCCCACATATGTGCCATTCACCATACTCAATTTCACATGATACATCATTATGAGACACAAGTACTTGATGTGTGTGCCGTTCTGTATGGACATATATGGCACCTACATGGACATCATCTAACATCTCAGTTCAACATGTGTTGACAACAGGTTCCAGGTTGTGCTATGGGAAACCATTAGGCTGTGTTACAGTACCCATTTACTGCTGTCACGTTCCACACACACACCACAGTGACATGTCTGGACAGATGCGCCACAGGCATCACAGCTCATTGACAGGTAGATTCCCAGTGACCCTGTCTTGCCACATGGACACTGGCATGACATGGCGTATCATGTACACGTCAGAAAAACAAACATGACTCCCACAGGTAGTGGCCCCTGTTGCCTCCGCAGGACAGACATGGACGTCTGTGACACACACACGGACAACATCAAAGTCCATGCACAAACAACGTTGATGTGGAGACTGTCTCCCATTGTGCACATGGAATCAGAGATATCGGAAACACAACATGCACACAGACTGTGGAGGTCCATCACTATTGTGGCAATGGGTCACCCTGTGACATACATGCCTTCCCACATGGGACTCTGGGGGTATGTGACATGTCATACACATATCACAACTAGGGGTGGGCGGAATTTGCGTAGTCGCGCTACGCAAAGCTCCGCGAAACGGTAAAAAATCTCCGCGAGCACGCAAAAGTTCCGCGAACACGCAGAATTGCTTGTTTTGCCCGTTCGCGATGCTTTTTTCCTGTTCGCGAATGCTGTTTGCGTGCTCGGGGAGAAATATCTCGCGAACATGCATTTTGAAAGCGCGAACAAGCAAAAAACTCCGCGAAGTCGCAGATCGCGGAATTTTTGGCAATTTCGCGTTCTCCGCGGAACGCGAAATTACCCAAATTCCGCAAATTCCGCGAGCGGAACGGAATTTACCGCCCAGGCCTAATCACAACAAAGAGAGGGGGAGAGGAGGATATGGCTAGGTTCGTCCTCCTAGGTACTTGTAAAGCAAAAGAAGATCCATAAATAATGGATCAGGGAACCTAGCTAATAGGGAAGAGGAGGGGTCTACTGAATGAGTAAGACGCACCTCAAATAAGGGAAAAGAAAATTCTTTTCTTAAGTCCCCTCACTCACCAAAGGTTTCCCCTAGGTGACATGCTTCATCATTGGGGCCAGCCCAAGCATCTACTGCTTGGGGCGTGCTGCGACTTGCGATAGTTACGTAGGAGCACTGATTTTTAAGATATGACTATGTGTAGTGCAGTGAAGGGGGAGTGGTGTGTGTGGTTGTTAAAAATTACCTAACTAGTGAACGTAAATGAATTTATTCTTGCTCCTAGTTGGCAAAGGATAAAAAAGGGGTTAATAAAAGGGAAAAGGATTAAATGTCCCTAATATTTTAAGTCAACATGTTTCGAGGTATCCCTAACCTCTTCTTTCAGGACGGCATGGGGGCCAGCCCCATGTGTACCACTCCGTGCAAACCTGTAATAAAGTGAAAGATAAGAAAAACAGAGAGCGCGCACTTATTGTGTCAGCGCTGGATATAATTATGAATTACATACGGTTATACTGAACACGTAGTATCTAATGAAGAAGTAAAAAACAGACAAGTTAGTATACACTGCCTGCCCATCTGTCTCATGGGCAGGTAAAAACAAAGTCTTTCAGGGATCAAATCAATCCAATAGTGATGGTGCTCTTGACTGTAACTTTAAACATGTACTTAGTTCTGTTCAGTCTACTAGTCTTGTGTCTCTATAATTAAAAAACACATGTTGAAGGAATAAAAATAAAATATAGAAGCACTCGTGAAAGGACATCAAACAAAACAAACATTACATAAAACAGATAATTGCGTGTTGCCTCATGGACCTACTTAATAACTGGCAAAAGTAAGCCCCATGGTCAGCCCGGGTGGAGGAGCCTGAATAAACCCTAGAGAAAGAAAAGTAAAAGTCTTAAGTCGACGTGATCTGTTAAGGACGGAGTGAGGGGACTCAAGAAAAGAATTTTCTTTTCCCTTATTTGAGGTGCGTCTTACTCATTCAGTAGACCCCTCCTCTTCCCTATTAGCTAGGTTCCCTGATCCATTATTTACGGATCTTCTTTTGCTTTATGTCATACACATACACAACCTGGAAATGAGACCATGCCACATGCTCCGAAATGAACACTTGCACATGACAGTGGTCATGTGCACAACACACAAAGGATCCTGTCCCCATGAACACGTGCACAGCCTGGGAGTGGCTGCCCCCAAGTGCCACCCCAAAAACCACATGTTTAGCCCCATTCACAGAAAAGGTAATGCAGCCTTACATGCCTTAGGATACAGTGTGGACTGGGTGTTTTGTTGTAGGTGTGCCCCTGAGTCCCTGGCAAGTATATGTGGCTGGCATACATTCACCAGTGACAAGCATGGTGACATATGCGAGTGACCTGTACAGGGACGTGTTGTAGAGCAATGGACCGATCGGTGTGCACGCACTGGCCATTGCATCTGTTGTGAGCGGGTACGCATTGTATCCCGGTATACGCATTGTACAGCAATGGACCGATCGGTGTGCCCGCACGGCCCATTGCATCTGTAGTGAGCGGGTACGCGTTGTACAGCAATGGACCGATCGGTGTGCCCGCACGGCCCATTGCATCTGTAGTGAGCGGGTACGTGTTGTACAGCAATGGACCGATCGGTGTGCCCGCACGGCCCATTGCATCTGTAGTGAGCGGGTACACGTTGTACAGCAATGGACCGATCGGTGTGCGCGCACGGCCCATTGCATCTGTAGTGAGCGGGTACGCGTTGTACAGCAATGGACCGATCGGTGTGCCCACACAGCCCATTGCATCTGTAGTAAGCGGGTACGCGTTGTATCCCGGAATACGCGTTGTACAGCAATGGACCGATCGGTGTGCCCGCACGGCCCATTGCATCTGTAGTGAGCGGGTATGCGTTGTACAGCAATGGACCGATCGGTGTGCCCGCACGGCCCATTGCATCTGTAGTGAGCGGGTACGCGTTGTACAGCAATGGACCGATCGGTGTGCACGCACGGCCCATTGCATCTGTAGTGAGCAGGTACACGTTGTACAGCAATGGACCGATCGGTGTGCCCGCACAGCCCATTGCATCTATAGTGAGCGGGTACGCGTTGTATCCCGGAATACGCGTTGTACAGCAATGGACTGATCGGTGCGCACGCATTGGCTGGGGCCTGGCATGGCAACGGACGCGTTTTCGAAGCTTCAACGAGTCTGATGCAGTGAATTCAGTTGGCCAGCCACAACAATGTTGCAAATTCATGGGTATCATGAAGTTGAACTTTTGAAGGATGCTGTGGGCGTGTATTAGTGGTGCAATTCCATGGATTGGCCAGATTCAGAAGATGCAAACGACTTGGACCTTTGGACACATGGGACAGTATCTGCCTCTGCAGCACACATATAATGCTGGCTGTTCCCCTGAGGGCTCACTTGCCTGCACTACATGCTCCAGGACGACATCTGCCACCAACACTGCTGCTGTCTCTGCATCCTCTGGCTACTGCAATGGCACGTACTGTGGAGAGAGCCCCAGCCTTCAGCCTTGAGGAGAACCAGGCCCTGCTGGACAGCCTCCTTCCACAGTACAGCAAGCTGTATGGGACACCAGGGGAGCAGGTGAGTGTGCTGTCCACTGCCTTACTAATTGTGCATGTTGTCTGACTAGCAAGACTTCCAGTGTGCACACCACTGGCTAGCATGCTCACTGAGTAGTTCTCACCCCCCAAAGTGTGTAGTCACATGCACAGAACAGGTACAGTGCAGTAAGAGTGCATTCCAACAAGGTTTACTTCCCATGCAATGATACCATGCAGTAACTGCTGGCAAACTGTTCATAGCCATCGTTGCACTGCCTGTGTACATCATATGCCCCTGTGATTGAGACATGTATATCCAACTGTGTGATGCACGGATATGTTGCATGTGTAGTAATGGCCTTTTCACTTTGTCATCCTCACATGTTGATGACCACCATAAGCAGGAAATCTAGCTGACCATCGCCCGGGCAGTAAGATCCGTGGGGGTCTACAAGCGCCGGATCCGCAACTGCCAGAAGAGGTGGCAGGACCTTCGTGGCTGGACCCGGAGGATCGCAAGGGTCCAGCTGAAGCTGTCGCCTCCTCGCAGGAGGGGCGGACACCGGACCCTGACCCCCCACATGCTCCGGATCCTGGCGGTGGTCTTCCCTGACCTGGATGGGCAGCTGAAGGCCAGACAGCAGCAAGGAGGGGGTGAGTCCATGACTGCACTGTGAACTTTGTCTGACATGCTATGTGCCCTGCTCTGGCCTGGTTAAACTTCCACAGTACATCAGTCTTGTGGTCCAGGACCCATGTCCCTCAATTGTGACATGCCCACTCCTCATCTGATACGCAGGTGTGGTCCTTACAGTCAGGAAATTGTGTCACTTGGGTACTGTGTCCTTGCACTTTGCTTTGCTCAAGGTGGGGGACAGCATTTGTTCCCGTGACTTTGTGGTGTGCTTCATGGGTGGGTCAATTGCTCACACAATGCCTAAGTCCTGACATGTAATCTGGGTGTAACTTTGATATGTGGTCCACTTGCTGATCTGAATCACCACATGTCCCTGGGGTATTTGGCACACCCCCATGCTGCGGGTGGGAACAATGTTTGGGCCTCAGGAGTATGTATATCAAGTGTGTCACACATGCTTAGCCACCTGCCTACTGTCCAGGGCTCATCCCTCTTTCAGGTGGAGCAGGACAGTCATGCCTACTCCAGGGCATACAATACACTCTGTACTCCCACTCCCGTGTATCAGCTGACATGTTGTGATCAGTGAAATGTTCCCTCAGGTGTCTGCCTCTGTGTCATTGTGCTGTGGCTTCGTTGTCAGGACTACTGGGATGTTTATCGGTTAGGGCTCAGCATGCCATCTGAGATGTGACCATGAGAGATGATATTTCTGTGACTTATAGGTGTTTGATCACTTGACTGTGCACACAGGTGTATGCGACTGTGAATTTCAGGTAGCTGTTTTTCATTCGCAGCAGACTGTGAGGTGCTCAGGTTCAGAGAGTTGTGTTTCATGTCTCCCATATGTCCAATTGGTATGACATGGACAAATAAGAGTTCAGATGATGTGGTTTGTGGGGGATGGACATGTGCACTTGTCAGCTACATAACTTGCATTCCCCATGTCCTAGGATTGTGACACAGTGCAGACTGTTGTTGGCTGGCTGCCATGCCCATGTGACTGGAGACAGTGATGTATGACTTTGCAGGCATGCCTGTGCCATGGCATTAAACTTCCTAAGAGTGATCCTGCAGGGGAGTTACATGTGCAACATGCACCCCATTGTGGCATTGACTATCCGGACATGGGTGCATCATTGTGTCTGGTGCTGGTATGCATCACATGCATTTCTAATTAGACTCTGGCCATCCCTTTATCCGGACACCTGTACTGACTCAGTGGCAAGAGATGTGATGTGTGCATGTTCACATACTTCACCGTGTTCTCTGCAATGTCCAACAACTGTGTAGGTGGTGCATGTGTCCACACTGGGGTATTACCATCAGACAGGCACCAGACAGATGGGTGCAAGGGCAGGAGGGGTGTGAGTTCCATGGTTGACCATCAGACTGACAATTGGCTTCTCCTAATCTGTGTGAGGACTTTTGGCAATGTTCAACTAAGGATGCCAGGGCTTGCTCTGTAATGTGCTGTACTTACTGTGGTGTGTGCGGTCAGTGCAGGTGACTGATGTTTGTCTGTTTCCCTAATTGTTTGCAGATACATCCACGGCCACAGGAGGGGACAGCTCCACGGACCAGGATGAGTTGCAGAGCCAGACTGGGTCAGCAGCCGATGAGTGGTCGGAGGGACCCAGTGGCACGGAGGGCGAGGGAGCCACACCGAGGAGTCCTCAGCACCATCCACCTCAGCTGAGGACCACAGCAGCTCGGAGGATGACTCCTTGTGGAGGCGGGTGTCAGCAGCCACCACACCCCAGCTAGTATGTCTGGCCCCGCCACCACCACCACCACCGCCCTCCCATTGGCTCCCATTACAGAGGTCCATGGAGGCTCCCGTGTTCAGGAGCGTGTCTCCTTCGTGCCAGGCACCGCACCCCCTGCCCCTGTGTCCCCTGCTGCCCTGAGTGAGGAGTCTGTGTACCTACTTCGCCAGCTCCATGTAGGGCAGACAGCAATGCTGAGTGTCCTCCATGCACACACCACTCTGTTGACACAGCTGGTGTCGTTCATGGAGGGCATCTCGACGGGTATGTCTGCCCTACAGAGGAGCAATAAGTCCATGGACTCCTCCCTGATGGCAGCAGTGTCCCTCCTCCAACAGTCCCTCACCCCTCTTACCTCTGCCCCATCCACACTTCCTGGCACCCTACCTGTCCCAAGCACATGCACGCCTGCACGATCACCCAAACACACAGACACGAGCAGCACAGAAACACCCAAAACAAAGGCAAGACGTGCACACAAGCATCCTCAGGGGACTGATACCACACCCACAGGGGATGGGGAACAGACACACACACAGGCATCCACAGTCACTCCGCAGTCCTCCAAATGCTCTCCCTCCAAGACCCCTTCCCTTGCCTCACCTGCAACCCCACCTACACAGCAGCTCTTCCTCTGTGACCTCGGCCTCTTCCCCTCCGATCCCGCTGATCCAGCATACAGGGGGAAGAGGAAGTCCACCCATACAGAGGGGAGTGCCCCTCGCCCCCGGACACCCTCCCCCAGGCGCAGACAGATGGGGGCCCCCACCCGTAAGTCCCCCCTGTCCCGGAAGAGCAAGACCCCGCCACCGCCCTGCAAGTCAACCACACAGTCTCCTTCCTCCATCCATCAGGCCCCCACAACACAGGTTCCCCCACCACACCCTGCCCCAGGTTCCCCCACCCACAGATACACCATCCCCAAAATGATCCGGCCTTCTCCACCTACCACTTGCTCTTCCAGCACCACACCCCCGCTGCACATGTTAGTGCCACTGGTGTGGAGACCGTGTCCTCCCCTCTGTCCTGCCCACCTTACCTGAACCCCATTCTACTCCCCTGGAGATGGGCACTGCAGTGGAGTCCACTACCACCCCGTCTGACTTGGGCACTGCAGTGGGGAACCTGTCCTCTCCACCTGGCCAGCCCACTGGAGTTGTGCTGGCACCCACACCATCTGACTCATGCCCCCCAGTTGTGCCGGCACACACCATGTCAGACACCTCCACTGCAGTTGTCAGTGACTCTCCAGCACCAGCCACCCCTTCCCTGCCTCCTTCTGGTGAGCCCTGATCCTGTCCCTGCGGTGCCCCGTATGCCCCTCCGAGGGGAATGTCCCTGGTCCCTAGCAGTGCAGGCAAGCAAAGGGTGACATCTGCCACTGTCACCCTGTTTGGACTTTATTCATGGACTGGCCATTGGCCTTTGTGTTTTTTCTGGACTTTAATTTTCCAAATAACATATGCTGAATAAAGCTACTTTCAGTTCTCTAGTGGTTTTGCTTCAGATGTACATGATGTTGATGATGCTAACCATGCCCTTGCTGCAGTGATGTTGATTTTTGATGTCAGGTAAATGAAGTGTTACTGTGCAGGACCCCATGTGGTCCAGGGGGAATGTGTCCTATCCTGGTGTGTAGCCATGTCATCCTTTGCAGCAATATGAGAGTGTCATGTTTTCCATATTTGCAAATGGGATTCCCTACCTGTTTTTTCAATATTACATCTGTGGCTTACACCCCTGCACATCAGATGTGCTTGCCATTGTTCAATTCGTCTATTTCCCTGACCGTGTGACCATCTCCACTGGACATGCATGTTTGGGCATCAATGGGGAAGGACTCATCTGTGGTATCAGTGCAACTTGCTATACATGTGTATTTGATCGGTGCAGATGATTTGGGTGACAATGCCATGACCAGGCTGATGTGACGTGAGCCTTCATTTTGTGCTAATTATTGACTGAGTGACCAAGTGTTCTGCTGACATGATAGTGCCCTGCAGAGACAACGTATGGCACAGCTTTTCTTACACAGGAGTGGAGTCCCCTCATGGCAGTGTGTAATTCCGTGACATTGCCTGAGCCCAAGGTGTGTGTTGTGTGAGCATGTCTGTGTGTGTTCACTTCCATTTTGCTACGCAGGCTGGGGGCCCTAGTGATGTTCCTGTTTGTGATGCTTGCTGAGTTGAGCAATGTTCCCCCAAATCTTCTCCCTGGGTGCTCTGTGATGTGGGTGCATGGCACATTACTGGTGATCAGGGTGTCATCCATAGGTGTGTTTGCTGTCAGGGCTGAGTTTGTGGGCAAACGCAGATGAGACACAGTCAGGATTCCCCTTGGCACTTGTTGGTTACACAAGTCATGTAATTTACAGTTTGTGTTAGCTTCCAGTGATTGTGACACGTTGTGTGTGTGACTGCTGCCACTCCTCAGAGTCAGAGCTGCAATGTTGGAAGTTGTCTATGTGTGTTGTTTGTGGGTGAGCTTGCCTTCTTCATTGGTGTGTGACTGTGTCCGGGATCCCATTGGTTGGTGTGGATTTGACATCATGCCCATGTACAGCATACTGTGCAGTGTGTGAGACATTCACAAGTCTTGTTGACTGGCCATGTGTGATGGGTATCTCCGCCTTAGTTCCCCCACCACCCCTGGGATTGTCATGGGTGCATGTGCAATGTCACCAGTCCATGTGAGCTTCACTGCTGCACATTGGTGGAGATCAAGGTGTGTGGTGTTGAGTGTGTGCAAATGAGAGTTGTTGCACGGCTAGACCCCTACCTCCATGTTGGCCTTGGCTGACAGGCCGTGCTGTTTTATTTGTGCTTGTGTAGGTGTGATGGTAGTTAGTTGCTCAGGACACATGACTGTGGTTCACAGTGTGTACGACATCTACCTTTGTCATCACAGTGGGATTATCATGCAGGCCAGTGTCACCACAATGTGGGGTCCCTGGGGGTAGTGCTGTGGTGGGTCTGTCTCTTGCTGTGTTAGTTGGTGATCCTACAAGCTTGTGTGACATTTGTAATTTGGGCTCCCTCATCTAACAATGCCGGTTTGCCCACATAGGGGAATCCGATCCATGAGTTACTTTTGTGTGGCACTGTGTTGACATCTGTGTAATAGGGATTCAGGCCTCCTCGTGTGTTGTGTTTTTGCCTGGGGACACTGGCACACCACCCCCCTCACCTGTTGTGTTTGATATGCAGTGTGAGTCTGCCTGTTTGTGTTTGTGCATTTGCACCACTGCATTGGCATATCTTTAGTGTGCCATTGGCTGTATGTTGTTTGGTGGCTTTCCCCTGCTGTCCCTGGGACTCCTAGGTCATCAGTCAGCACAATGATCATGGTTTGTATGTCCCATTGCTGCCATGGTATAGTATTTGTTCACCTGACATCTACAGTCTCCACAGGATATCTACATTTGTATGTCCATTGGTGCAGATATGTGGATCTGCATTATGATGGTCACTTCTGTCATTGTGTTATTTGTGAATGTTGACAATGTGAGCCCCCATGGGTGATGTTTGTCTGCACATGGCCAAAGCGATGTTTCATTGGCACTGCACTGTTTGCCTCACCCAATCTATGTTGCTATGGGACACAAGCACTACTATGCCACTGATGTGTTTGTTGCTGTGTGACCAGGAATAATCCATGCAGTTTGGCATTTGCAGCTTTTACCATGACTACACTTACATTTTGGTCACTGTGGTGATGGGGCTTTAGACACCATTGCCACAATGTTCAAAATGTGCTTCAGCTATGGACCCCACACTTACATTTTGGTCACTGTGGTGATGGGGGTTTAGACCCCATTGCCACAATGTTCAAAATGTGCTTCAGCTATGGACCCCACACTTATATTTTGGTCACTGTGGTGATGGGGGTTTAGACCCCATTGCCACAATGTTCAAAATGTGCTTCAGCTATGGACCCCACACTTACATTTTGGTCACTGTGGTGATGGGGGTTTACACCCCATTGCCACAATGTTCAAAATGTGCTTCAGCTATGGACCCCACACTTACATTTTGGTCACTGTGATGATGGGGGTTTAGGCCCCATTGACACACTGTTCAAAATGTGCTTCAGCTATGGAACCCACACTTACCTTTTGGTCACTGTGATGATGGGGGTTTAGGCCCCATTGCCACAATGTTCAAAATGTGCTTCAGCTATGGAACCCACACTTACCTTTTGGACACTGTGATGATGGGGTGTTCGACCCCATTGCCACAGTGGTCATGGTCGGCTTGCATTGTGGAGGCCACACACATTTATGTGTGACACATGTGATAGGGGGTCACATTGTATGTTCAATGTCATGTTCAGTGTTGTAGGCATTTGACACAGACTACACACGCTTGTCATGGTGTTGGGGGGGGATGTAATTTTCAGACATTCCTTATGTTGGAGTATGCTGGTTGTGTCATGCATTACCCGTCCTATGAGTAGGGGTTGTGTGGGTGGTAGGCATCCATCCCCCTATGAGTGGGGGTGGTGTTAGTGGTAGGCATCCATCCCCCTATGAGTGGGGATGGTAGTAGTGACAGGCATCCAGGCCCCCCTGAGTAGGGGTGGTGGTAGTGGCAGGCATCCAGCCCCCCCATGAGTAGAGGTGGTGTTAGTGGTAGGCATCCATCCCCCTATGAGTGGGGATGGTAGTAGTGACAGGCATCCAGGCCCCCTGAGTAGGGGTGGTGGTAGTGCCAGGCATCCAGCCCCCATGAGTAGGAGTGGTGTTAGTGGTAGGCATCCATCCCCCTATGAGTGGGGATGGTAGTAGTGACAGGCATCCAGGCCCCCTGAGTAGGGGTGGTGGTAGTGGCAGGCATCCAGCCCCCATGAGTAGGGGTGGTGGTAGTGACAGGCATCCAGCCCCCCATGAGTAGGGGTGGTGGTAGTGGCAGGCATCCATCCCCCTATGAGTGGGGGTGGTGTTAGTGGTAGGCATCCATCCCCCTATGAGTGGGGATGGTAGTAGTGACAGGCATCCAGGCCCCCCGAGTAGGGGTGGTGGTAGTGGTAGGCATCCAACCCCCTATGGGTGTGTATGGCATTGGTGATGGCCATCCCGTCCCTATGGTTCTGCTGTTGCTAGTGTACGTCATTTCTGCATCCCTATGTGTGTGTGACATATTTCGGGTACGTGTCGTTTGTTTGTGTTGTTGGTGTTTGACTTACCGTCTGCGCCGTACGCGTCCGTGCCGGTCCCGGTAATAGATGTAGAGTATTGGTAGGACCTGCGTGATGGGATTCATGCTTGGGTCGTCTCGTTCGGGTTTCTCGTGTCTTCGACTCGTACTCGTCGCTGGCTTGTTCGTCTCGTAGCCGTGGATAGTCTTGTGGCGCGAATCGGAGCTTATCTACGGCTCTCCCGGATGCTCAAATGTGCCGGACGTAGCGACGGGTTCGGCGCGTACGGAAGGCGCATCGTACTAGTCCAGCCAGAAGGTGCTGTGTATTTGCTTCCGTGCGACTCGAATCGGCGTTTACGGATCCGGCTCGGGCGGGGAACAGGAGCTGAAATGGGTAAGTACGGCTCGCTCGGAATCTGGGCTGTTATGCGCATCGTACTTGTTCGTTCGGACGAGTGTTCGAATCGGTCGGGAAATACGCGTTCGGCTTGTATTTTTTCTGGACGAATACTGTTAGGTGCGCTTCCGGCCGAGATCGGAATCGACCCCTAAGTGTCACAGGGATGATGATACCAATTGATGCTTTTTAGTGAACCACACAACAAAGTCCTGAAAAAAGGTGATGGTCTGCACCTACAGAAAAATAGACTGAAGAGGACACCACAGGGCAGGTAAAGGAAAGCGCCGGTGACCAAGACGACTGTGGAACAGGAGTAAAAGCAGCTAACAGCACACTGTGTGCTGCTGCATTATTGGCACTTAGTGTAAGTGTGCTAGAGCTAAGTGATAGAAAGACCAATATTTATCACTTTTTCAAGAATGCATTGCAAAGTGCAAACAATATTTTTTAGTCCCTTAATTATGTATATGCTACCTGTATTATGACCAACAGCTGAACATGCTCGCATTGAGTACATGAGAAGGTAGCCCAAGTTTTAGATCTTGAAGATTGCTGGATTTGGAGAGAGTTATCCAGACACTACAGCAACCATATTGGGTTATATGAAGCACCTGCGCCTATACAGAATTGTGCTCAAGAATGCCTTATATCAAATGTAACATGAGATTGGGGGAAAAGAAGGATAGGATGGTACCCACATTGCACTTTACTGCCAAATATTCAGGCACAATTCCAGGTGTCACCTGCGGTGGAAAACAATGCCGAGGACAATACATTTCTTGTATGCATTAAGCATCATGTTTCAGGATGTAACCCAGCTTCCCGATATTTAAGAAATTTAGCAAGTAGCAAGTATCCTACCATAATGGAATTTGATAATACCACAGGTCATCGAAATATAAGGGACATACAGTTAGTGAGTAGGAACTAGACCAATGAGATAGAAGGGAAACAAGTCAACTACACTTTACATTACTGGAACATCACTATTGAAGGGGAGACATTGTTAATAACACCTGATGGTCTTTTATATGACCCATTAATTTAGTGAGAGAATGATTATGCTATTGCACTGATTATGCATTTGCACCAAATATGATTTCTAAAATATTATAATGTCCCTTATAATCAGCTCGCTGCTCTTATATAGCACCATGGGCAAATGTTAAAATTATAAATTCAGCATGGATTGATTACAAAGGGGCTCATTACGATGGCGGGCGGAAGCACAACCGCCGTGCTGGCGGATGCAAAAACCACCAGTTACCGCCGGCACGCAGCAGTCCACACGCCCGTCCAATTACGATGCGTAAAGTAGGCCAAACACCGCCGGCAAGCCAGCAACACCGTCCGCCATCAAAGTGCGCCCGTACACGTAGCGGCGCAGCACAACTGACACACACCGTCCGACGAAACACGTCCCGCCCGGCGTATAAATTACGATGCCGCAAACAAACGGCTCCCACGGCTAAGAGACACCGCACGTGAAAGAGAGGCGGTAACACGGACGCAGAGCACGGAAAACGAAGAAGCGGCATCCCGAGCATGAATCCAGCACTGCAGGCCCTCCCCATGCTTCTGCTGATGCACCACCAAGGACGCAACGTACCGCGGAGACGCAGGTAGGCACACACACAACAAGTGCACGCAAACAGCGCACACAGTGCAAGGGCGGAAAAGCGGACAACCCCCACCAGCGCGTGTACACTACACATCCACCATCGCATCCACATATGACACACAGGCCAAATCCTAACATCGCGGAACACATGTGTACACACCACCTGGGACTAGGAACCAACCACCCCGTCACGGCCACAAAGCGCCGATGACGCCGCCACACATGCGCACAATGCAGAGGCCAACCGCAGCGCCATGCATGCGTCGCACACAGACACAGGGACACAACCAAGCAGCACACACATCAGCCCCACCCCGAACGCACATGACACGTGACAGGCCTGCCACAGACATGTCCCCAACGCCCAAATCACGGACAACACCCAACGCCACACAACCGACGCACACATGTCAGTGAAGTCACGCAACAGCAGGACACACCCCAGTGTAACAAACATGGCGTAGCACACAGCGGCAGCAACACCAACTAGGAGAAGCAGGGCCCCTTCGGGAAGAGGAACGCCAGTACCACACTGAAAAACCCATACCACCCTGCACATATGAACAAGACATATAAAACGGAACACCAAAGAGCACGGGGACCGACAACAGGTGGCCCAAGAATTACATCCACACACAAGGCCCAACGCAGAGCGGAAAGGCAGCCTGCCGCCCACACAAGGGAGAGCAGACAGCACTGAATGACCTTCCATTCCAACACCGAAACCACAGCCCTACGACAGAAGCCGGTGAATACAGCCATTGTCCAAGAATAGACCAACACAGGCATGCCGAGGAGACCGACCACAGGGCAGATAGCGCATATCACAGAAGCACACAACGGACGGGGAAGAAAGAAGAAAACACTCCCCCATGTCGGCCACATGCAAGTTAATTGGAAGGAGTCACACAGCACCGACCTTGAACTGTCTGAGAAGCATGTGGGAAGAGGGCCCGTGTCCTCCAAACAAGCCAACAGAACACAAGTCCTGTCTCCCCACGACTACACAGAGCTCACAGCAACCCCGGAGCGTGCACATTGCAGACTGCACACACAGCCGGAGCACGCCACCTCTACGAACCGCTGAGAAATGGCAACCGCAACACACCTACCCAACTACGCCGAACAGCTCAAGCTGTACCAAACCAACACGATACATACATTGGGATGCGATCTCCTGTCCCTGCTGAACGTAAGTTACCGACTGACTTACCGCATCACATTGTTCAGCTGCGTCATGCCCGTCTTCTACTGTCGGAGGTGTCCCTACCAGCATCCCGTCGAGATATGCCTCTCCAACCCGGCATGTCTGAAGGCGGACCTGCTACCACTACTCCTCCCTCTGGACGCACACGACAGGGCCTGCTCTGCCTATGGGGGCATGGCGTATGTGGCCAACATCGCACGCGCACTGAAATGGAACCACTGTGCCTCCACACGACGGATCATCGAGAACAGCTACATCGAATGTCACCCAGCATGCCCCATCATGGTCCTCCAAGGGACAACCTACGAACAACACCTTGACAGCCACCATCCGCTTCATTGGCTGGCAAACATGTACACCACCAATGACATGGAAGCCCTGCTGGGCGGCATCGCATACCTGACAACCTGTAAATACGTCGGACCACAACGCAGGTTCCCCGAGTGACCTATGAAGTCCAACCCCGCACCCATGCTCAGCTTCCGCACGGACTGGCCAGTCACCACCACAACAGCCATACCAAAGGACCGGCAACTGTAACCACACCATCAACGACATCGCCATGACATCGGATATGACCGGGACATGCACACTGTTCCCCATCACATCCAGGAACACTGCATGCATCGTGGGAGGCAGTGGCATGAGCTCTGTGCATCGCACCCACATGGACGGAACTGCACGAACAACCAGGACACGACATGGATCCAGCGCACATGGACACACACACCGCTCAGTGGACATGAATAGGTCGCCTGGAGTCTGTGGGTGCTGCACCCCTCCCACCCCCGCCCCGGGAATCCCATACCAGGACCTTTGCATGGACGACAAGTGCATACAACAACAACACGACCCCAGTGACTGTGACATGTCCAGTAACCACCACAGTGCAACAACAAGTGGCACGCCGCTGCATGCACGCAAGCACATGCCCTGATGTCATCTCACATGCACGCGTGCATGAGGAACAACCGCAGCAAACCTGTCACATGGAACTGAGATGGACTGTGCCCATGATGCCGAGCGGTCTGGTAGGCTACATGTATACCGTCTGTGTCAAAGTCCGCAGCTCCGCAGCTATACGTAAATGTACATTAGCACAGCCTTGGCCAAGCAGATGTAACCCCACACCCTATCCCATTTGTAATCATGCTCAGTATATCCTCAACATGTATTCCGCTGCCAGTAGTGTCCACTATACTGCATCACAGAGGACAGAAGACTCAATATAATGTTTGAAACCAAAACTGTCTCCGCTGACTCATTTCACAAGTACGAATGAGAGAGGATGAGAGTATGTGAAGTACACGGCAGTCGTGACATGACCATGTAGTCCACTGGTATTGGATGTCAACGCAAATGAGTAGCACTACTGTGGAAGACACACATGTGTCGTGTGAAGTCGTATGGACGCAGTGCTCAGGTGGGTGGGTGCGACGGGTAGATGCGCACATGCCAAGTCGGAGCACGCCGTGTTGGGAGGGGTCATGAACAGTACACCACCGCTTCCCTGGGCATTGTGAGAGGACACCTGTCGGGGGAGTGAACACGTGTGTGCACAGCAGCCGGGCACACGTACAAAGCGGTACCAGGCGCACCTCAGCCCACCCTCTGTGGACAAGCTGGATCCTGTTGTGCGCCCGCCATGCCCCTTGACAAGGCACACACAGCCCCAGTCGACCAGGTGTAACCCCAACATAGTCAATCCGCACAGGCGATACAGGGCACGGGATGGCAGTGGAGCATGGTGTGTGAGAGGTCTCCTCGCGCTCCTCCTGGTCATATCACGCAGGCAATAGTACCTCAACGTCTAGCATGGCACAAGTCACATGGAAGTGTAGGGGGACGCACCACAGCACGAGCAGCACTGACGTCACGGGAGGTGGCTCGCACCATCCCATCCATTGCCCATCATACCAACCACGACACATGCCATTGCGACTAAGTGCAAGCGCGTGCGCCACCACCCCTGAGCCCTCCCCAGAGAGGCCAAAGAGTGAATCTGTGGGCCATCAGCCACAGACGGACGCGGCCTGGCCGCAAGGGCAGCCACAGCCACTGGGTGTCGCAGGTGGCGGATCCGGAAGGCGAAGACTGTGATGCATAGTCCATGCAGGCCGGGTCTCCATTTGGGGCACCACGCAGGTGGACGGCGTCCCGCCACACATCATACCCTGAGACAGCCCACTCGTGCAACTGGACCCACACATACACTCCTTGCCCTCTCTGGTGCGAGCTTGGGGCTGCCTGTGCAAGCGCTAGCCTCGCAGGTGAGCATGCATATTGGGGGGCGAGGGGAGGACATGAGGGCTGGGGCGAAGATGACTGTATCACTGTCAGTTAGTACAAGGGATGACCCAGATGTGGAAAGGAAGAGACGTGTCCCGTGTGTACTGCAACTAGTCGCCAATTCAACTACCCCCCATGTCCGGAATGTAAGCCCGCACCTAGGCCCGCCCATCCGCCACATCGAACATACCACCAGCACGACAACCTTCCCATTCGAAACACTGACTGGGGGTGGCGACCAGTGAACAATCATGTGTAGCCTACCCACGCGTACATGTGGGCCCTCCATGATCCATGTCACCTGCGGCAAAGACATGACATGCGCAATGAGGGAAGTGAGGAGAGCTGTCCGCCCCACGCGCAGAAGGTGCATCAGCTCCACAGACCCAGCAGCGAGTCCAGCAGGGGTCACATGTGCAGGGGCAGCTGTGCCTGGTGTGAAGGCACATGCATATAGTCAGCACATCGACCAATGTGTAGTCTGCCCACATCCACAGTCCATCATCATGCGGACATAGGAATTGAACACAGGGCAACACATCTTAGTAGGTGCACCCACCGTGACCAACAATGCGCAATCATCGACGTACCCGCCCTGTGCATGGCCCCCACCCAACGGAGGCACATCCAGTGCCACCATCCCACACACACAAGCCTTCCACGGAACATGCTGTGTCCAATGGTCAGTACAGAGTCAGCGCCCATCTGGTGGATCCTGAACAGGAGACACATGCACACACATGCCAGCTCCCACTATGTACGTCTGCCACCTGGCACGTGCAATGTAACCTCTCACCTGTGACGTGTGACTGCAAGCACACAGCCGTCTTGGCATGGGGCTGTCAATGTGGACACCTGTCAATGTTTCGGGAGCTGTGATCCGTACAGTGCTGTACATAGGGTGCAGTGCTGACACCTACTACTGTCTCATTTCCCCTCGTGCCACAGGTCCCACTTGTATTGGCCGCTCAGCCCGTGCCCACATCGTCGTCGTCGTGTGCCATACTCATCCAGCCTCGGAAGCAGTTCCATGCTCAGCAGACACTCATGTCGCCGTGGCGTTGCCGCTTGACGAATATGCAGTCAGTCCCCATCAGCACGCCCCGCAAGTCATTGGGGCCTAGATCCCCATGTGCATGACCATGGCAGTGGTATGTCTCACTTGCCATTGCCATTGTTGGGAGACCTGTGTAAGTGTATTGTGGCCGTGCCGTCCCAGCTTGACAGCTGGGCTGTGGCACATGTGCTTGCTCAGTCATGTCAGTGATGTGTATGCGAAATTGCTATGTGTCGTGTTGCTTTGACATGTGTCCTCTGCCATTTTCCCCAGGCGGAGACCGAACATTGACCGCCCATACCAATTGCTGGCGGACATGGACGATACAGAGGTTATCAGGAAGTTTCGGCTGGACAGGCCAACCCTGCATCGACTGTGTGCCATGTTAGAGCCCCATCTCCGTCCCCGCAGGGTGTATCCGACTGCTGTCACCCCCACGGCTAAGGTGATGGCCGCCATGCATTTCTTCGCCACTGGGTCATTCCAGCACACAGTGGGCAGTGGAGGTGGGATGTCCCAGCCCATGTTCAGCAAGGTGCTGAGGGATGTACTGGCAGCCATGATGCTTTACCGGAACAGGTACATCCGCTTCCCCAGGGCTCGTGAATTGGCGGCAGTGAAGGGTGCATTCTATGCCCTTGGCAGAATCCCACACGTCGTGGGAGCCATTGACTGCACACATGTTGGCCTTGTCCCACCACAGGCCACTGAGCACCTGTACCGCAACAGGAAGCACACGCACTCCCTGAATGTGCAAGTGGTGTGCCTTGCGGACATGGTGATCACCCACGTGTGTGCCAAGTTTCCAGGCTCGGCCCATGACGCACACATAATGCGCAACAGCATCTTGCCACGACTGATGGCCAATCTGCAACAGGATCGTGGCTGTATTGTCGGTGAGTATGTGGAGTGGTGTAGCGTGCTGGTTGTGCGATGCTGTTTCCTGTCCAGTTGGAATAGCAACGGTTCTCTGTGTCCCTCACACCCAGGTGACTCTGCGTACCCGAATGGTGCATGGCTGCTCAGTCCATTGAGGAATCCTCGCACCCCAGCAGACGATCGATACAATGAGGCACATGGGAGGACCAGACGTGTGGTCGAGCGTACCTTTGGGCTCCTCAAGTCCAGGTTCAGGTGCCTGGACCGCACCGAGGGTGCACTGGCGTACTCCCCACAGAAGGTGTGCCAGATAGTGGTGGCGTGCTGCATGCTGCACAATCTGGCCATTCGGAAGCAGATCCCCCTCATTGTGGATGACGGAGATCAACCAGGGCCCCAGCCCGCAGACCAGGACAGCTCGAGTGAGGAGGACAGCGGAGAGGAGGAAGCTGGGAATGTGCGGCAGCAGCTCATCGCCCGCTACTTCACTTGACGGTGAGTGTCCATGTACGACGGCTGATGTGGCTGTATCTGTGCAGGTGTGTGTGTGCTGTGTCAGGGTGGCCGTTTGTTCACTACGTGCTGTGTGTCAACGCTCCATGGCCAGGGTAGTATGCCACTGTCGGTGACTGTGGCATTGTGCCCTATTGCTCTGTGCGATGTGTGTACATTGCTTGTAGTTGTTGACATGTACTGTGTGATGGGTGTGTGACACACTCATTGAATGTGCTCCTGTTCTGTCTCCCACCCCTAGGTCCCTACAGGTCGTCCGGATTCCATTGCCATGCCACGCATCAGGTGCCTTTCCGCCCAAGGTGGCCGTTGTATTCCGTACAAATAAAACACAGGGCACAAACAGCAGTTAGTGAAAAAGGTGCATTTATTACAAACTGTGACATGTGATTGTGCGTAAGGTGATGACAAAAGTGGTGCGTGCAGTGTCAATGAGCTGTCGGTCATGGCTGCGTGAAGCTCAGGGTGTACCCACTGGTTCTATGTCCATGGTCCAACACACACATGCCATCCAGCTGGCTGTGTGGAGTGGGATCGTAGAGCAAGTCAATGCAGTGGCTGGTCAAGGCAGGCTGGCGGAAGGCTGGCTGGCTGCCTCACTTGCGACTGGTGCGTGCGAAGTCCTCCCGGGAGACCTGTTTCCTCTTCGGACGGCCCCTTCCACGTTTGGGAGGGGGTGTGTGGTGGCGACCTGCTGGTGGTGGGTGAGGTGTGCTCACTGGCTGTGGTCGCAGGGGATGTGGACACTGCTGGCCGACCCTGCGCCCTAGCAGGTGGTGGCGGAGGTGGTGTTGCTGGCTTTGCCTGTGACCCCACCGCCACCACCAGCTGGCCCATGAGGTCCACGAGTTGGTCCATACGGGACACGATTTGGCCCATATGGGCGTCCATGGACCTCAGCACCCCCAGCACCTCCCGCGTGTCTGTGGCAGACCTGACCCATTGTTCTTGGGCCTCCTCATAGGCCCCAAGGACTCTGGCCATTTGAGGCAGGGCATGGCTCCCAGGGGAGGCTGGCGTTTCCCTGACCCTGCTCCTCCTACCAGTCCTGCTGCCACCGGCCTGCCCACTAGCCACATTGCATACCGCGGTCCTCGCTGTGGCTCCCAGGGTGGATCCAGTCGGCCGGGCCACCACCTGCGCTGGGGCTGGTGCCAGCGAAGACGTGGTGGTGGTGGTGGCGGTGGTGGTCGGTGCGGCGATGGTGGCGGTTGCGGCAGTGGTAGTGGCCGCAATGACCGTGGGTGTGGCCGCAATGACCGTGGGAGTGGCCGCAACGACAGTGGCAGCAGGGGACTGGGACTGTTCAGCATCCCTGGATGATGGGTTGGTGGGTAGGAGGGGTCCTGGGGAGCGGCTGGGCCCTGCCACGCCAGATGGGCCAGCTTGGTGGTCCGTGTCCGAAGAGGTGGACAGATCCTCCAGATCCGTGTGTCCTCGTTGGGGGCTTGTAGGCTGGCTGTGCTGGCTGCTGTCTCCATCCCCAGCGTCCAGCAGTTCGTCACCTGTGGAGAGAATGAGATTTGTTATTGTGTTGCACCTGGCGAAGTATGTATTAGTCGTCTGACATTGGCAGTTCGTGCAATCTCGTACATGGGTTTCCCGGAGGCGAGTGTGTGGCTGTGGCATCTGTAGTTGTGTGTGCTAGGCAATGGGACTGTGTGCTGTGCACATGTGGCATGGGACGGATTGGCCATGCCGATGGGTGTGTTGCTTTGCCCCTACTCATTGTGACTCTGGTGTATGCGGGCTCCTGGCCCATCCTGGGTCTGGTTTTTACTTTGCTTTTGGAGTTCATATGGAACGCTTAGGAACGCATATGGCAACATGGGGGCCATGCCCCAGATTCGCATTTGGGATGGAATATGCTTTTGGGGTTCAAATGGAACAGCTTAGGAACGCATATGGCAACATGGGGGCCATGCCCCAGATTCGCATTTGGGATGGAATATGCTTTTGGGGTTCAAATGGAACGCTTAGGAACGCATATGGCAACATGGGGGCCATGCCCCAGATTCGCATTTGGGATGGAATATGCTTTTGGGGTTCAAATGGAACGCTTAGGAACGCATATGGCAACATGGGGGCCATGCCCCAGATTCGCATTTGGGATGGAATATGCTTTTGGGGTTCAAATGGAACGCTTAGGAACGCATATGGCAACATGGGGGCCATGCCCCAGATTCGCATTTGGGAGGGATATGCTTTTGGGGTACATGCTGTGAGCCATGGGTGCCGAACGTGACATGTGTTGTGGCAGCATGACAGTGCATGGTCTGAGGTGTGTGCATGCCTGACATGCCCTGCATATTTGCTGTCTGTTGTGGTTACTGGACATGGCATTGTACGCATCGTTATGAGTGAGTGATAGTTGTGTGCCAGCCAACGTATTGCAGTTGTCCCATCTCCTTGGTGTGCGTGCTGCCCTGTGCCATGTGCATCACTGCAGTGCTTGGGGGGTGTGGCCCATGTTGTGTGTTGTTGCTCACAGTGTGTCGTGCGCTTAATTGACTTCTGGCACATGGTTGGTCATGGGCATGTGTCTTAGCGTGACTGCTGTATGTGTGGCAGCTGTGCGGATGACATGCCTTTCATGAGACTGGGGCTGACGGATGGGATGGATGGTATGTTGTATGTGCATGGTGTGTCTGTGAGTTTGATGGGTTCAGTGGTGTTCGTGTGCATTTCTGTTGTTCCGCTCTGTTGCGTCTAGTGTTGTTTGTCTTACATAGGCGTAGTTGTGGGGTGTGGGGTTGACAGGCAGTGGGGGCTACATGGACAGGACTTCAATGGTGTTTCGGTTGTGTGTGATGGGTTGCACAGTGGCTGCCGTGTGGTACTATGTTCAGTGTGGCTTGTGCATGCAGACGTGGCTCCTTGGGTGTTGCTGTGTTTGTGATGGGTCATGTGGGGTGTGACTCTGTGGTTCATATCCGTGTGCACATTGTTCACTTGTTCGTGACGGTGGGCGGTGCTGCGTGTTCGTCTGCTACGTGACATGTCCCATGTGTTGGTCGTGTTCCGGTCCTCATGCCTCCAGTAATCCAGCCCTGTCCAGTTTCCCACCTGCAAGTTGTTCGTGCGTGCACTGTACTGGATGCCACATGGCTCTAAGCGGGGGGTGCTCCATGTTGCAGGTCTGTGGGGGTGGGGGGGTGTTGTGGGTCGTAGTGGTGGCTGGACACCCACTGATACCGATTGCTGTGGACCGTGATGTCTACCTTTCGGCTGTCGTTGTGCACTGCGGTGGCTGACACGTGGCTGTGGGGTGTGGGGGATGCTCCTCCTTGCTGTACTGTGGGACTAGGGGCCTGGTGTGTTTTGTACTTGGGCTGTCCACCCTCCCACCCACTGCACTTTGTGTTCCTGCCACTTAACTGTTACTTGTCGGTTAGTGCAGCTATGGCGGACACATGGGTGTGGTGGGTGCTCGTTGTGGCGCTTCTGGCATATTTGGGGACCTGTTGGTGGTTACGTGGCTGGCTGAGTGTACACATGTCCCCACGCATCTTACAGTTGTTCTGTTTGGGCTGTGTGTGGTGGTGTCTGTTGTATGTGTGTGTGATGTGTTGTGTATTGTGTGCTGGACATGGGGGTGTTTGTCCCTGGGAGCTGTGGCATGGTGGTAGTGCATGTGAGTACATAGCGGTGTGCTGGTATACATTAGTTTGTACTTACCAGCCTCCACTCCCCCTGCTAATCCGGCGAGGATCTCGGGATGGATGATGACTCGCACCTTCTCCTCCCACGCTTTGAAGGTCTTGAAGAGCGCGGGATTCCCTCCGCCAGTGACTGCAGCCAGCTCTCTGTTTTTGCCCTCCTTCTTCTTGACCAGGCTCTTGACGTCATTCCACCGTTTGTTTATTTCAACTCTGTTCCTGGGCAGGGTCCCGACTGCATTGACCTGGTCTACGATCCGGTTCCACATTCTGTTTCTGGTGGCTAGTGGTGTGTGCTGGACCATGTTCCCATAGATTTGTGGGTGCACCTTGATGATCTCGTCGACCATGACCGTCAGCTCCATGGGCGTGAACTTGGGCATTCTTTGTGGTGCCATGGTGTTTGTGGTGCTGGTGCGGTGTGTGTTGTGTAATGTGCAGGGGTTTGTGGTGCCGGTGTTTGGTGATGGTGGTGGTTGTGATGTGTGCGTTTCTGTGGTGTGCTGCTGTCCTTGCTGTGTCACTGTGTCCTCTCCTCTCCTCTCTGGTTTGCAATGTTGCAAGGGGTTGTGGTCTGTGGGAGTTCTGCTTTTGTACTTACCTATGTGGGTGTGTCCTCATGGTCTGTTGTTTTCAGGTGTGTTGTGTCTGGTGTTCTGGCCTTTGTAGTTTTTGTTTGTCCGGGGGGTGTTTTCGGGATGTGTACTGTGCTTGTGTATTTGTGCGTGCCTTGCTGTGTGGAGTTATTGGCCATGTTGTGTGCTATTGGTTTTGTGAGCGGATGGTTTCTGTGCAGGGACGTGGGCGCCATGGTTTCTGCCGTGTCGATTGGCATCGGCGTTGTTTGCGCTGGCGGGCGGTATATTTGTGGTTTTCCCGCGCTCATGGCGGTGCGATCGTAATTTCACGTGCGGTGTGTCGGCCGTGAGGGCGGGCGGTTTTGTGTTGTCGGGCGTGTTTCCGTCCGTGGCGGGCGGTTTGACTCCGACTCGGACGATGGCGGGCGGTATTTTGTGTGATTTTTCCGCCGATGGCGGTTTTCGGTTTGTGTTATCGTAATGGCGTGGTCGGTGTTCAGACGGTGTATGCGGGCGGTATTTTGCCGATTCCATGCCTGGCGGATTTATTTACGCCGGGTATCGTAATGGGCCCCAAAGAGTGTGATCAATTTCAGAACACTCTCCCTCAGGGGGTAGGCCTTCCTCTCAGTAAATATCACACAATGGACACACAGTTACAGGGAGGTATGTATTTTATTTGTGGCAGAAGAGCATACACAGTGCTTCCCTGTCACTGGGAAGGTATGTGTGCTGTCTCTTATCTTATAACTCATATTTAAGTCATACTGCAGATTGCAGCACATGAGCCATTACATTTGGGGAGTTTGGTTCATAGGTATAAGAGAGATATACATGCACCTATTATAGATACAAGACAAGGTCTAGTTTTTGAGCTAATGCATCTATTAATTACTGGATATGGTGTATATGATGTTGAATTGGCTCTTGCTAACACGTCTGCTGAGTTACCCATGGTATATAATGCAACAAGAGATGCACTTCAAGAGTTGCAGGTGGAAATTAAGTCCATGGCTGCCAAGACTATTCAACATAGAATTCCACTTAACCTCCTGACCCTACAACAAGGAGGACTGTGTGTTTTACTCAATTTGTCTTGCTGTTATTTTTGTAATTGGACTGGAAACATAGCAAAGGGATGTGGCACAAATAAAGCGTGTGGTTCGAATATACTGTAGAGAAGAGAAAATTGCAGATTCTGGGGATTGGTCCTGGCTGTGGTCTTGGCTATCAACAGGATGGTTAAAGATCATAGGGGGTCATTACGATGGCGGGCGGATCGCCACCGCCGGGCCGGTGGTGAGGACCGCCGGCCCGGCGGTGGCGATCTGCCCGCCATCAACTTGAATATTCCCACCGCCAAATTAGGATGGCGGTGGGAATGGGAATGGTACCGCGGCGGACGGAAAGACCGTCCGCCGTGGTCCCGCAAGGCGGTCCTTTTCCGCCTGCCTTGCGGGACACTGTACAATGGGGCAATGTGGGCACTGCCATGCAGGCACCGCAGTGGGCATTACGATGCCTGTCTTTTGCGGCGGAGATACCGCCGCAAAAAGACAGGCAGAGAATGCCTTCGGGGGTCCGTTGCGGGCCCCCGGGGGGTGGGGGGCTTGCATGTGGGGGGTACCATTTGCATGTACAAGGTGGCAGGCACCGCACGGTGCCTGTCACGTTGTACATGCAAATGCAGAACATGTATTTTTACATTGTGGCGGGTGCTGCTTGCAGCACCGCCCGCCGCAGTGTAAAAATACGGGATGCGCCCGCCAGTGTGGCGGGCGCATCCTAATGTGTATAGCGGGACCGCCGCACCTATGGCGGGCGGTCCCTTTTGCCAATGCGATGGCGGGCGGACAAAGTCCGCCCGCCATCATAATGACCCCCTTAGTTCTAGCACTTTGGATATCTTTATAGCTATAGTTGTACTTTTGTGTTGTCTTCAGTGTTGTTGCTCCATGGGACAGCAAATGTGTAGTAAGGGCATACTTTCAATTTCTTCATTTAAAGCTCTACCTCCTACAGAACAGGAGCAAGCCCGCAGATATTGTTCAACACAACAGGAAGTAAAGGACGCACACGAGGACATATTTGAGTTAATGGCTATTGACATATAGCATATAAATTCATCGAATACTAGTATATCATTTTGTCTATGTTTCAATAATGATTACCTCATAGGAGTATCTATGTGCCAATATATGCATTTTATTTCTGCCCTGGGTAATGTTCTCAGAAGGTTTGTACATTATTGATTATATTGTTACTACGTTTCATATTATTTATAGTTTTACACTGATGTATGATATAAATATCACAAAGAGGGGATTGCTGGGAAAACATATATATATCCATATATATGTACTACATAGATAACATAGTTAGTTCAATTCTCACCCACACTGTCTCAACCTAATGAGCTATCCAACTTCTCCCTGCACAAACTGCCTGGAGCTGACAGCTAGGTCCTCCATGGCACACCAGCATCTTCTTCTAGATAATATTCTAACCCTGGACAAAGACTCCCACTCTGACCTTGCTTGTCAGCTCCCCTTTGAGGTCTCCATGCCTTTCCTGTCTCCCACATTGGTTTAGTCAGCATATTCCACATGCATAGAAATAGCTTCCTTCAGTGGCCTATACTGTACACCTGCCTTCTGTTTTTTATAATGCTTCTGCTGCACTTCTATTTGCTATATGGTAGCCCAAAGTTGGCTCTGGGCCTTCTGTTAATTTTTTACTTCTGCTACATTTCTATTTTCCATATGTTTACCCATATTTGGCACTGTGCCATCTTTGGTTTATGCTGGTGCTGCATTTCTGTACTGTATATAAACACTACACCCTAGTCACTCAAGGCAGGAGGAGCGAGTTTTGACGGTGTGCACTGGTGTACGTCAGCCCTTCTCCCTTGGCTAACCAACAAGCATTAATACTTACAGATGCATTTCATCTGTTCCTGAGCCCTGGTGACAGGTGTATACCTTTTGTTGCTCTGGGGGATTGCAAGAGTTATTCCCAGACAATTAACCCACCATTGTTATCTCCGCAGCATCCGAACACTGTTACAGATACAGAGTGGTCAGAGCCCAGCCTCTCAGCAACATCACCTATGACAAGAACCCAAATAAATTGGACGTGATACCGGAGGAGATGGGCACTACTCGAAGTTCTCTTGAGGTGAAGATTGATGTGGTTGCAATAGATCTGAGCTCCTGTGAGATCAGAGAAAACTCCGGGAAAGGGTCAGTTAATTGGAGAGCTCTATGCAGCAGCTGCAACCAAAAACGAAGGCCCTTCAACATAGTATACAGAAGCTCAAGGACTATATCCGCATCTTAGAATGTGGGGTGGAGGACACCAAAGGCTGTAAATGGCACACCAATATCTTCTTGCTGGGTGGTTCTTGAAAGCATGGAGAAGCATGACATGGTGGTTTATATGGAAAATTGACTAACCACTAAGGGACTGCCCCGGGGGCTCTTCCTCTTTTTCACACTCATACATGCGCATTGGGTCTCTGTGTGCCCTCTGGCCACCGGGAGCACTCCTTAGACCTCTGGTGACTAAACTCCTCCTTTTCTGGGACCGTGATATCATCTTATGAGTTGCTAGAAGTGCCAGCCACTTCAAGGTATCTTGCTGGACTACGGTTCACTGATAGAATATCAACCCTCAAAATATCCCCATAAACAAATATCGAGTTATAAATATCGATGTCAAAAATATCGACATCCTATATTTATAATGGTAAATACAAAAATATATAGAAAAAAGAAATCGATGTAAAAAATATAGTTGTACAAAATATCGATTTTAATATATGTATAAAAAATAATATTAAATATATTAAATAATAAAATTAACTTTAAAAAAAAATAGATTTAATATACATTTTAACAAATATAACAAATACATTTAATTTAAAAAAAAAGTTAGATATACGTATATAAAATGTAATCTGTATATATATTTACTTTAAAACAATTAATAAATATGAATTTTAATTTATTTTATAATTGTATATATGACAATTTAAAAATAAATAAATATATATAAATATATATATTTTTTTGTCCTTTCAACCTTCGTGCATAAACGCCCTGTGATTCACCACACGTTTCCAAGGGCGAACAGAAGAACGGCACAACAAATCCTTTGCGACTAGGTATTTTTATTTTTCATTTGAGTATACAGGGGTCTTAACATTACTGAAGACCTCTACACTTGCCTCTAATCTAAGAAATCTTGCAGAACTCAATATGAACCAACACAACAACGTGATTGTCAAGAAGTGAGCGAGATGTCAGTCAAAATCTAAACACTTGTTTGTTAAGTAATCGCCGCCCAAATACTTTTAAAATATTTTACACATGGTTTTTAGGGTATTTTATGGCTATAGGTTTTTTAGACATATCAGCACTTAGCACTTTTTCAATCAACATTTGCACATATCCTTGTTTACAAAACTTTGAAATTGCAAAATTCATGATCATGGTACTATATTTATGAGTTGTCATGCATTATACAGAAGGGTGGCAACCCCACCCCATGGTATTTATATCTGGACTCCAAATGAATTCAATTGGCAAAAAATGCAATCATAGGTGAATGATTTTATGATTTTAAAGACATTTTACTACTGTATTACATCCATTTAGTATGTACATAGGGCTTGTCCTTTCTTTTAGAATCTTTTTTACCTTGCAATATTTGCACATATCCTTGTTTACAAAACTTTGAAAGTGCAAATTTATGATCATAGTACTGTATTTATGACTTGCCATGCATTATACAGATGGGTGGTAACCCACCCCATGGTATTTATACCTGGACTCCAATGAATTCACTTGACAAACAATGCATTAACTTGACAACCATAGGTTAATGATTTTAAGATTTTAAAGATATTTTTCTACTGTATGAGATGTACAACATCCATTTAGTATGTATAAATGAATTATCTTTCTTGAAATCTTTTTACCTTAATGTATCGGTATAATAATCGCAATGAACAAGCAAAGTTTGTCGACAGATTTATATCACAAAGCATTTTGATCACTTTAGGGTGTATATCACTTTAAAAAACACAAAAAAATGGCCTATAAAACCGGAACAGCCACCATGTAGCGCGTCATGCGAACAAGATCCCACGGGATCGAAACGCGTCATGCTGACGGTGTACTAAGGCTGAAATAAATTGCTTTTGCACCTACCTGTGGTCCGGGCTCCTCTGTTTCCTGCGGCATCGTGTGAATGGAAGGAACGAAAGGAGTATGCTGATATATATATATATACATACACCAATAACATAAAAACTAATAAAAAAACATTATATTATAAATTAAAACATTAAACTATTTCAAAGTCTAAATACATTTTCCACTTCAGTGAGTGCAACAGTAGGTAAAGTGTTGGATAGCGGAGGGGTAAAAAATACTATTCCCACACCAGTGAGTGCAACAGTAGGGAAAGTTTTGGATAGCGGCGGGGTAAAAAATACTATTCCCACTCCAGTGAGTGCAACAATAGGGAAAGTGTTGGATAGCGGAGGGATAAAAATTACTATTCCCCCTCCAGCGAGTACATCAGTAGGGCAAGTGTTGGATAGCGGAGGGGTAAAAATTACTATTCCCACTCCAGTTAGTGCAACAGTAGGGAAAGTGTTGGATAGCTGAGGAATAAAAATAACTATTCCCACTCCAGTGAGTGCAACAGTAGGGAAAGTGTTGGATAGAGGAAGGGTAAAAATGACTATTCCCACTCCAGTGAGTGCAACAGTAGAGAAAGTGTTGAAATTAAATTAATGAAATGAAAAAAACTTTTATAGAGTGCGTAGCTACCCTAAGGCATCCCTGTTGGAAAGCGGAGGGGTAAAAATTACTATTCCCACTCCAGCGAGTGCAACAGTAGGGAAAGTGTTGGATAGCGGAAGGGTAAAAACTACTATTCCCACTCCAGTGAGTGCAACAGTAGGGAAAGTGTTGGATAGCGGAGGGGTAGAAAATACTATTCCCACTCCAGTCAGTGCAACAATAGGGAAAGTGTTGGATAGCGGAGGGGTAAAAAATACTATTACCACTGCAGTTAGTGCAACAGTAGGGAAAGTATTGAATAGCGGAGTGGTAGAAAATACTATTTCCACTCCAGTTAGTGCAACAATAGGGAAAGTGTTGGATAGCGGAGGGGTAAAAAATACTATTACCACTGCAGTTAGTGCAACAATAGGGAAAGTGTTGAATAGCGGAGGGGTAAAAATTAATATTCCTACTCCAGTCGGTTCAAAATTAAAAACAAACAAAATATCACCAACACAAAACATAAAAAAATAAAAAAATAAAAAATATATAAAAATATTAAACAAATCTAAAAAATAGAAACATATTACAATGATAAATATATATGACAAATACCTAGAAATATTATATTAAATACATTTAAAAATAATTTATGAACAAATAACTTTTTTAATTAGAAATTATTTATAAACAAAAACATTAATTATTATATAAATGTAATCTTTTTTATTTCATACCCTATAACACCGCACATTTCACAACACACAAACAGATAAAAATTAATTTACTCCACAAGCGTTACCCCTATAAAACCAAAACTCACACACAAAAAAAGATAATTACCCTAATTAATTATCAATTGATAAATTAATATTAGTGATCAACTAATTATTAATTAATTAAACATAAATTACTTTCCACCCTCTACCCCTGTAAACCCCACAACCCACACCTAAAAATCATTACACAATTTACATAATTAATTTAGAAATAGAAAATTAATATCAATTAACAACTACATAATAATTAATTAAAAATAAATAACTTCCCACCCTTTACCACTATAAACCCCACAACTCACCTCTAAAATTAATTACACAATTATCATATTTAAATTTTAAATAATTAATTTGCATTAATTAACAACTAATTATTAATTAATTAAAAATAAATTACTTCCTATGACATAATTAACATAATTAATTACCAATTAATTAATTAATAATAATTAACAACCAACTAATAATTACTTAATAATAAATTACTTCCTACAATTAGCACTATAAAATCTAAATTAAATAAATATTAATACATTTAAAAAATCATTAATTTATGATAACTAAATTACTTCCCACCCTTTACCCCTATAAACCCCACAACCCGCTCCTAAATAAAATAACACAATTACCATAATTTATTACCAATTAATTAATTAATAATAATTAACAACCAATTAAAAAATTTATAATAATAAATTACTTCCCACAATTAACACTATAAAATCTAAATTAAATAAATATTACTAAATAAAAAATAATCATTAATTTATTATAATTAAATTACTTCCCACCCTATTCCCCTATAAACCCACAACCCAGTACGGAACTAAAAAACGCAAAATTTAAATAAAATAAAATTGATAACTACTAAAAATGTAACACATATATTAAAAAACAAAAACAATACTTATACAAAAAAAAGATCACATACATTTAAAATACATACTAAAATACATAACACTAATTAAAAAATCGATATTTTGAACAACTATATTTTTGCAAATGATATTAATGACTTCGATATTTTAAAAAGCGATATTTCTTACCTTAAAGTTGCTATTCTTGACCACGATATTCTTGCTGTCGATATTTTTGTGTCACGAAATTTCAAACTCGATATTTGTGTAAGTCGACATTTCCAGCTCGATATTCTGTCTGCATACCCTGGACTACATCCCGGCAGTGCAATGCCACTGCACATCCTTCACAGCAGTGAAACACAAATTATAAGAGACGGAAACTTAATATGTCTAACTCTTCGCTGCCAAGCTAAAAATAAAGTTAGACAAAAAAATATTTTTCTTTAGGTGGCATGGGACTGGTTGTAGAATTACCATGGAACTGGAGACAGCACTGTCTTAGAACCTGACGCAGATGTGTCCCCGGGTATCGAGTGACGATTAGCCAAAACAGATTGACTCCAAACCGAGCTCAAGCGGCACGCATATTGGAGACAACCTCAAATGAAAGTATTGAAACTAAATCATGAAACTAAAATAAAGCTTTAACATATTTTAAAAAAAATTAAAAACAAACAAACTCCTAACCAACTTTTAAATGATAATAAATTCTACACAACTACCATATCTCTTCTTTTCAAAGGACTGCAATAAATGACAACTGTGCCAAAATGACAACATACAAGTCTGCAAAGCAAAAATCTACAGCTAAATCAAAGAATGCCCACAATGATCATTAAAATGAGCTGCTGCAATGTAAACATGTTACAATTAATATCATAACATTTTTCATGCAAATTAATATATATATTTAATACTGTAAAACCCACAGGTAAAATATGAGAAACAATAAAATACATCAAATCACAAAAAGAGAAGGTGTTATTAAATTATAGAAGATATACCTGAGTAACAAGAGCACCACCAGTGAGAAAACACACTAGAAATGCACCAAATATTATTCAAACTCATGCCACAGCAGAGCTACAACTGAAAATTAAATAATAGAAAGCATTAGAGAACATAACCATCCCTCGAATATTACTGAAAGGGGAGTCAGAAATATTTTTAAACTAAAAAATATATATTAGTGATGTAAAGCATTACATGTTTCTTAAACATGACTTTTCAACATGTATAAAAACATGCATTACTACAAATAAAAATGTATGTACACTACAACGTTAATCATATAAGTGATATTAATTATTCTGAAAAAAGAAATTTTTGTAAGTAAAATATTACAAAAATATGTGATTATTGTAAAATAATGTTGAGTAAAAATAGTGTGTACACTAAAAGAGATGTTTAAAAAATATAGTTAAGAAAATCTAAAAAGGTACTTTACAAAGACTATATTACATAAATAACTACAGCTTTTAATGTACAATATAAAAATTACAAAATAAATGATAACAGTTTATGGATGTTACTTGTGCAATTCTCCCCAAAAATATAGCCACATTGGAGAAAGTGTTATACTTTGGGGAAGGCGTAATTTACTACTCCCACTCCGCAGTTAACCACAATGGACTTTGGTGGTGGGAGAGTTAGATTTACTATTCCCACTCCAAACAAACCATATTTGGGAAAGTGTTGGAGTTTGGAGGGCCAAGGGCGGATTTACTATTCCCATTCGAAACTGAACCACTTTGGAAAAAGTGTTAGGGGGTCATTACGATGGCGGACGGACAAAGTCCGCCCACCATCGCAGTGCCAAAAGGGACCGCCCGCCAAAGGTGCGGCGGTCCCGCAATACACATTAGGATGCGCCCGCCACACTGGCGGACGCATCCCGAATTTTTACATTGCGGCGGGCGGTGCTGCAAGCAGCACCCGGCCGCAATGTAAAAATAAATGTTGTGCATTTGCATCTACAACGTGACAGGCACCGTGCGGTGCCTGCCACCTTGTACATGCAAATGCAGGGGGGTACCATAGGTACCCCCCACGTGCAGCCCCCCACCTCCCCCACCACCGGGGGCCCACAACGGGCCCCCGAAGTCATTCTCCGCCTGACTTTTTGCGGCGGGATCTCCGCCACAAAAGACAGGCATCGTAATGCCCACAGCGGTGCCTGCACAGCACCGCCCACAATGCCCCATTGTACCGTGTCCCGCAAGGCGGTCGGAAAAGGACCGCCTTGCGGGACCACGGCGGATGGTCTTTCCATCCGCTGCGGTACCATTCCCATTCCCACCGCCATCCTAATGTGGCGGTGGGAATATTCAGGTAGATGGCGGGCGGATCGCCCGCCATCGTAATGACCCCCTTAGACTTTTTAGGGGTTGGATTCATTATCCTCACTCCAAAGTTAACCAGATTCGAGAAAGTGTTGTCGTGTGGCCCATATGGGCATTGTCGTTTTCCCTATGTTAACATGAACACGCTGGTGACTGTCCGCTGCTTTGCGCACGTTACTACACAAGTTTATTTTGCTTGTGCCACACTGAAACTTTCACATAGAACCTACTGTTGTTTTTTACACTTTGCTCATTCCTGGGATCTAGCCTGAACATTGTGAACAAGGTCGAACAACAATGCCCCTTGTTATTCTGTTCTGGTCAGGGCCTAGCACCTAGACAAAACATGCAGATGCAGCTGTTGTTTGGGAACACATACTTTATTCATATGAGGGTACACTGATAGGTAAGACACACTTGGGGAGAGACCTTTCCAAGGAGAACAGCATGACAACACCTGTGATGTAGATCTACCATCTATAGACTGAGGAACGGGGTCTGCTGATAACGCCCAGAGAACTTCTAATACATAATCATCTTGCTTCTATACAAGGGGAGGGAGGTTAGGCTACGCTATCATTCATAATGACAGTTCCTTTAATGACTTATGGACTACTTGCTATGCTGACCGTATTTGTGTTATGCATTTTTCTACTGATTGTTGCAGGTATACTGCATACTAGAGCACGTTAGTTAAAATAAATATTTTAAACTTGTTCGTGTCTCTGTCAGATCTTATTGTGGATGAGTACAAGAACGTGAGCGAAAGGGTGTGTCTTGCAACCACGATTCCTGAGAGAGTCAGGAGTGTTGTGCTCTGGGGTGTCTAACCACTTATTCCTCTGTGAGTGAGTAGGAGGGTAAGTGAGACACAATGTGGCAGGATAACTCAGTCCCTGCATACTAAGGTCCCATAATCCCAAGCATAGGGGGTCATTATGATGGCAGGCAAATCGCCACCTCCCGGGTGGCGGTGGGGATCCACCCGCCATCACAGCACAATTCACCCCCGCCATAATATTATGGCGAGGGGTACCGCGGCGGACGGAAAGTCCGTCCGCCGCATTTCCGCCGGTCGGCAATCGTCACGATTGCCGGCCGGGCGGAAAAGTACAACAATATGGTGGCACCGCCATCCATATTACGATGACAGCGGAAACATGCCTTCCCATGGTGGAGACTCCGCCATGGGAAGGCATACGGTAATTCACTTTGGGGGCCCGTAGCGGGCCCCTGGGAGGTGGGGGGGTGGAATGCTGCACTTGGGGGGTACCTATGCGACATTGTAACGCCCAAGGTGGCAGGCACCGCACGGTGCCTGCCACGTTGTGCATCGCAATGCAATACATGGGTTTTTAACATTGCGCACGGTGCTGCAGCCAGCAGCACCGTCCGCAATGTTACACTACTGGGATGCGCCCGCCAGTGTGGCAGGCGCATCCTAATACGGCGGGCGGGACCGGCGCACCTATGGCTGACGGTCCCAGCTCCGCAGGGATGGCGGGCGGACGAAAGTCCGCCCACCATCCTAATAGGCCCCATAGTTCTGTGATTGCACAGAATCTCTACAACAGTGATGGACTTCAGAGATTTCGAATGGACAATTCCCTGCACGGCAACAGGTGTTGATGCATTTTTAGTAATTTTTGAACAGTTTGAGCTAGAAACCAAATTATTTTTCTGTTAACATCTACAGGTAATCCAGCAGATGATGGATTATGTGGCAAATGCGGCAATTCTATAATTATGAGAAAATCGCCATACAATTGCATAATTCCAGTGGCTCTGTTTATAGCTTAAAACTAGTTTATCTTACACATATAAATTATATTTTAAATTACATGCATGTAACTAATGAATCATTTGTTTATATTGCTTTCTAAATGAATCAATGAAATTGTTTTCATAGAATTTATAAATAATATATGCGTAGTTCATTACTGTCCTTGAAAAGTGTACATTTAGAAAACGTTATGTGTCATTCTTTAAGTTTGGTAGATAACATGGTGTCATTTTAAAATAAAATGGATTAACTGACAAGTGAGGTACTTTTTGAGGTGCTTTTTTATTAGACCTCATAACATGATGTAACAATGTACTATAGCTCTTGAGAGCACAACGATATGCTCACACAGACCCCAAACCCAGCATGTTCTCAGTGGTTTCACAAGAAAAGGAAGGTCTGTCTGGCTTCCTTCATTCCTTCATGCTGAGGCTGCCCCTGCTTCACTGCTACATTGATGTCCTCACGACCTGATAAGGATGGTTGCAGCAAGGAGGAAGAAAGATTACTGGGCTTATCACCGATGCCCACCCTGCTCCCTGTTGCTCACCATTGCAACACACTTCCCTGAAGCTGCTGGCCATTGGTAAGCTCCCACCATGGCATCGCTGTCCCAGCTGGGGCAGAGGTGTCCTGTTGCACCACTGTGCTATCTCGTCTGATTCCATGAAACAATATGAAAGGTTGCAGTATTCCACTAGTAAAGCACAGCAGCTTTGTACCATATGGCCTGAATATGACTGCATCATCAGTCTAACAATGGCAGCCAATACCTCCAGGTTTTAAGGGTATAGACTGAAGGTGAAATGAACAATAACAGACTGCACCAGCTGTCAGTCTAGGCCTGAGAACTCCAGCGCCCGACAAACACTGACAGAGATTAGCAGTTTTTCTTCTGGGCACAGCAAAATAAAGAATTTGGAAAACATGAGATGATTAGAAAAGACAGCCTTTCAAAGTGTCATTCTTACCTGCCATGCTCTGTATAAACATAACCTGGCCACAAAAGAAGTAAAAGCGTATTGCATTTATTCAGAAAAGATGCACCATGAACTGCCCAAGCCTTTCTGCTGTGCTGCCCTGCGGCAAAAGAAAAAGGCAGGAATGCGTTGTGTCTATCAGATATGACACATTCCTGTCCATTTCCTCTACGTCGGCGCCCCATTGTCGTTGTGCCTGTGTTTTTGTCTGCTCTCTCCCCTTTTTCCTTTTTGTGCCCCTCGCTGCCCCATTGTCGTTGTGCCCGTGTTTTTGTCTGCTCTCTCCCCTTTTTCCTTTTTGTGCCCCTCGCTGCCCCATTGTCGTTGTGCCCGTGTTTTTGTCTGCTCTCTCCCTTTTTCCTTTTTGTGCCCCTCGCTGCCCCATTGTCGTTGTGCCCGTGATTTTGTCTGCTCTCTCCCCTTTTTCCTTTTGTGCCCCTCGCTGCCCCATTGTCGTTGTGCCCGTGTTTTTGTCTGCTCTCTCCCCTTTTTCCTTTTTGTGCCCCTCGCTGCCCCATTGTCGTTGTGCCCGTGATTTTGTCTGCTCTCTCCCCTTTTTCCTTTTGTGCCCCTCGCTGCCCCATTGTCGTTGTGCCCGTGTTTTTGTCTGCTCTCTCCCCTTTTTCCTTTTTGTGCCCCTCGCTGCCCCATTGTCGTTGTGCCCGTGATTTTGTCTGCTTTCCCCCCATTTCCTTTCTGTGCCCCCGCTGCCTCTCGCCATTCCCGCCGCTGCGTCCCTGCGGCCCCGCTCCCCTGACTGCCCATTCGCTGCCCCTGCCTCCCGCCTCCCAGCTGCTCCTCCCTCCCACCTCCCCATAAATGGCGGCCGCTGCGCGCCGCGCAGCTGGCGCGCCGAAGGCGCGCCTAAGGCAAGCCCGTCTGCGCCCGTCCGCGACTGGACCGCGCCCAGCGCCAGAACCCCTGGATCCCACCGATGCAACACCACTCGACGGACCTACGACGCCGCCACACTCACCGCACTCCAATGCCGGCCGGAACCCTGCCTGCTACCGAGCCTCACCGAGACGCACCCACGGACCCTTCACCTGCCAAACCTGCCGATTCACCTGCCCCCGGACGTGCACCACCTCCGCCAAGTCGAGCACCAGCAGCAACCACCTGAAATGCATCCTGCTGAACACCCGCTCCGTCCACATGCACGCCGTGGAACTCTGGGACCTGCTCGACGCAACAGCACCGGACATCGCCTTCCTCACCGAAACCTGGATGAACGCCTCCTCAGCGCCCGACATCGCCATAGCCATCCCGGACGGATACAAGATCACCCGGAGGGACCGCGTCAACCAGACGGGAGGAGGCATCGCCATCGTACACAAGAACACCATCCGCATCTCCAACTAACTCCGACGAGACCTTCACCGCCGCCGAACACCTACACTTCCAGATACACACTGACCCCAAGACCACCCTCCGAGGCACCCTCATCTACAGACCCCCGGGACCACGCACACTATTCAGCGAAGACATCGCAGACTTCATCAGCCCGCACGCCATGCCCTCCGCCGACTACATCCTCCTAGGGGACCTCAACTTCCACCTGGAGAACAACAACGACAGAAACACCACCGCCCTGCTGGACAACCTCGCCAACCTCGGACTCAAGCAACTGGTGAACACGCCCACCCACTACGCCGGCCACACGCTTGACCCGTCTTCTCGTCCAGCAAGCACATCTCCTTCAGCCACGCCACCGGACTCCACTGGACCAACCACAGCTGCGTCCACTTCAGCTTCAGAAAGACTACGACCCACCACCACCCGCAACAGGCTCCCCGCCGGAGCTGGAGCAAGATCACCGCCGAGCAGCTCACCGCCTCCCTCAGCCAGAACACACCCACCAACACAACGGACCCAAACGAAGCAGCCAGCAACCTCGCCAAGTGGCTGACCGCCTGCGCCGACGACCTCGCACCACTAAAAAACCCTCCCAGCAGACCCGGAAGCAAGAAAACCCCTTGGTTCACCAACGAACTCAAGGAATCCAAGAAGAACTGCCGCACTCTCGAGAAAACCTGGCGACTCGACCAGACCACAGACAAAGGACCGCCCTCAAGCACGCCACCCGCAAACACCACCAGCTGATCCGTGCCACCAAGAAGTCGGCACTCAAAGAACGACTGGACAACAACGCCCATGACAGCAAGGAACTTTTCAGCATCGTCAAAGAGTTCTCCAACCCCAGCGCCGGAAACAACGACATCACCCCCTCGCAAGACCTCTGCAACTCACTCTCCGCGTTCTTCCACCGCAAGATCACCGACATACATAACAGCTTCGACGCACAAACAACGCACCCTACCGCCGAACCAACGCCCGCCACCACCACCCTCTGCAACTGGACCCCGATCAGCACCGAAGACACCACCCGCACGATGAACTCCATCCACTCCGGATCACCAACCGACCCCTGCCCACACCACGTCTTCAACAAAGCCGACGCCACCATCGCACCCCATCTCCGGGACATCATCAACTCCTCCTTCCACACCGCCACCTTCCCGGAGAGCTGGAAGCACGCTGAGCTTACCGCCCTCCTGAAGAAACCAACGGCGGACCCCACCGACCTTAAGAACTACCGTCCCATCTCGCTCCTTCCGTTTCCAGCCAAAGTCATCGAGAAGACCGTCAACAGACAGCTTGCCGCCTTCCTCGAGACGAATGGATCCCTCGACCCCTCGCAGTCCGGGTTTCGGGCCAACCACAGCACCGAGACCGCCCTTATCGCAGCCACCGACGACATCAGAACCCTAACCGACAACGGGGAAACAGCTGCCCTCATCCTCTTGGACCTCTCCGCGGCGTTCGACACCATCTGCCACCGCACCCTAGTGAAGCGCCTCAGCAACATCGGAATCCGAGAGAAAGCACTGGAATGGATCATCTCGTTCCTCGCCGGAAGAACCCAGAGAGTCCGCCTCCCCCGTTCAGATCCGAAGCCACCGAAGTCATCTGCGGCGTTCCACAGGGATCCTCACTCAGCCCAACCCTCTTCAACGTCTACATGAGCCCCCTCGCAGCCATCGCACGCCGACACAACCTCAACATCATCTCCTACGCCGACGACACCCAGCTGATCCTCTCCCTCACCAACGACCCCACCACCGCCAGAGCCAACCTACACGACGGGATGAGAGACGTCGCCGACTGGATGAGGAACAGCCGCCTTAAACTGAACTCAGACAAGACGGAAGTCCTCATCCTGGGCTCATCACCCTCCGCCTGGGACGACTCCTGGTGGCCCCCGGCCCTGGGCACCGCGCCCAAGCCAACGGAACACGCACGCAACCTGGGCTTCATCCTGGACTCCTCCCTGTCGATGACCAGACAAGTCAACGCCGTCTCATCTTCATGCTTCAACACCCTGCGCATGCTCCGCAAGATCTTCAGATGGATCCCCACTGAAACCAGGAAGACCGTCACCCAGGCACTCGTCACCAGCCGACTGGACTATGGGAACACCCTCTACGCCGGAACCACAGCCAAACTTCAAAAAGACTCCAGCGCATCCAGAACGCCTCCGCACGACTCATCCTGGACATCCCCCGACACAGCCACATCACCGGACACCTGAAAGACCTGCACTGGCTCCCCGTCAGCAAGAGAATAACGTTCAGACTCCTCACCCACGCACACAAGGCCCTCCACGACCTGGGCCCAAAGTACCTCAACGACCGCATGACCTTCTACACGCCCACACGCCAGCTACGATCAACCAGCCACGCCCTCGCCACCGTACCACGCATCCGCAGAACCACCGCCGGAGGAAGATCCTTCTCCTACCTGGCAGCCAAGACCTGGAACTCCCTCCCCACTCACCTTCGGCGAACCCAGGACCATCTCTCCTTCAGGAAGCAGCTCAAGACCTGGCTGTTCGAGCAGTAACTTACCCCCTCCCCCAGCGCCTTGAGACCCTCCCGGGTGAGTAGCGCGCTCTATAAATGCCATGATTGATTGATTGATTGACAATTGGCTGATGTGCGACAACGCAGGGACCTTTGCACCATGGTGCAAGGGTGCCTGCATTGCAGGGATGATTATTTTTGTGCAGGAGAAAAAACCTTCCTGCACAAAAACAATCACAAGAGGCTTTTTCCTCTTTCTGTGTGTGCTGCAGAATACAAATAACTCTGGATGTGCCATTCTCCGGCTTGTATCCTTAATGTAGGTGGTGCACAGTTAAGGCATCTCCACTAACACCTTTTAACAAACTTCCAACACTTCTCTCCTGCTTGAAAGAGAAACGGCACTCAGGGCAGAAAATTCATCCTTTTATTCGCACCTTGGAGCAAACAATTACGGTATGGATACAAGCAGCTCAGTTCATTAGCAGCAGCTCCGGTTTGCAAGACGCGTTTGGGCTGTTTCAACAGCCTTTATCAATTGAACCAGTCGCCATTTTTAGCTCAGTTTATACTCGCCACTGTGATAGAAATAAAAGACATACTAAGAATGCAGCAAGCCATTAATATTTTAGTTTTAAAAGTCATTATAGTCACTTTGCGCTTAATTTTGCTCCAGATATCACAATAACACTTTGCTAATTAGGCAATTGTCAAAATATTACACTGTGTGCAATAAAAGGAAGCTTTTTTTTATGCATTTGTCATCAACACACCATTACTGCTCATATGCATGCAACACCTGAAATAATGCCCACCATCCTGTCATTGTAAGGCATAAAAAACATACCTAAACACATCAGGGCATGAAATGCAGCAGTTAGGTTAGGGAGAGAAACACATAGATTCCCTATAACATCATTACAGGTACGAAAACATATGGACCACCATTGAAGGCTGTAGCTTGGTGGTGAACACACATAAATCGGCAATATAATTTGCGGGGCACCACGGCACCTGCTTGCTGACTCTGCACTATATGAAAGTTTCTGTGAACTTCTAAATGATGCGGGGGGCCTCCGTTGATGACACACTCTGTTCTTCACACCAGCTACTGTGCCCCCAGGTATGTGCAGGTAAGAGGAGGGGGGCACACACACAACTGAATTCGGGTGGGGAACCCTCGTGGAGTTCCCCACTTTTGACTCTAGGAAAGGCGGCTGTTCACTAATGAGTGGCATAGCAACTGCGACAAATGCAGTGTTGGAACGGTCTCCGGGCTGCTCTGACCTCCCTGTGGGACCGGGGCCTCATGGGCTGCTACAGGCACCAAGGCTGGGCGCTCTGTGTGGCGAGACCTGTCCACTTTGATTTCTCCCCATCGACGCATGCTCCAAAAGCGATCAGCGCTGGGATTGATCCTTTTCCTTCAACGCGTGCTGGGTTCCCTCACAGTGTGGTCGTTGCGAGGGGCTGCGCAGAAGGGGGCTTCCGACGGCCAGCAATAGGAGATGGTGCCACGGGATGGCACATTTTCTTTCTGATGTGGGTAGTCACAGTCCTCCTCGGCATGCACCACAATTTCCCCTGAAGGGGGCCAGAGGCAACCACAATGCTCTCTTCTACCCTGGGCACAGTGTTCCTCACGTGCTTCTCATGGGTGAAGCACTCACCACATGTTTACTTGGGTTAAAGCTTAAAGACATAGGGGCGGATTACGATGCTGTGCGGAAACTTTCCGCCCGACTCCGTCTTGGAATTGGATTTGACCGACTTGTGGTCGGCGATTCTGCCTGACCGATTATGATGCGACCGAACACTGTTCGGTCGGAGTCCCATTGACTCCCATGGGAACCCGTGTTCCGCCCGACAACACTTGCTCCTATGGGGAAATGGGGTGTGTGCAGGAAAACTTTGCATCCTGATGCAGGCACCCCATTGTGCCTGCCACACAATGCAGGGTTTTACAGGGAGGTCCCTTGGATACCCCCTCACCCTCAACCAGAGGCCGCAGAATGAAGGGGGGCCTGCCAGGGGCCCCCAAAGTCAGTATCTGATAGCCTTTTCGTGTCGGACAGGCGGACTTGGAAAGGCTGTTGGAAACTGACATCGTAATCGCTTGGTCGGAAACGTTGTCCGTAGAGCTGTACAATGTGGGTCCGACCGACACCAATTCGGAAAGACCGTGTGGTTTAGAATCCGTCCAGCAAACATCATAATTGGTCAGTCGGATTTAAACTGACTGAGTCGGTCGGAAGGGTTCCAACATGGTCTAGGGGAATCCAACTGTCAGTTGGAGCATTTCCACATAACATTGAAATCGGCCCCCTTAGTCGTAATGCACAAAAACCAAAAGGAATACTCCACTAGGCCAGTAATCAACATTAATTGAAGAAACACAACATACACATAAATCTAGTGTGTCTGAGTATTTATCTCATATCATATTTCACAAATTCATTTAATCCTATTTTTTTAATTTATAGTGATAATCATATCCATTTGGTACAAACAATACAAATATATACATGGAAAAAGCCTCAGTTTGCATGAGTCAACACAAACCAAAACACAACATAACACGAAAAGAAGGGGAATTATTTTCCCAAGGTCAGTGAGTTATTTTCATTAAGTCCAAAATAACTCACACCCAACGTTGTCTTGCCCCTTATTGTCAAATGGGGATAAAACATCAATTTCATGATCACGAAATCAGTTCTATCCACTTTCAGTTGTTAGTTCTATATGTGTAAATGGATATTTAAAGGAGCATATCCTAGGTACACGTTTATAACGCTGAGAAGGTTCTCCTTATGAATCCCCAGGAAAATGCCAACGCGTTTCGACCTCATAGGATAATGGGGCATATATTATGCTTTGTAGGAGGTCATCATCAGGGGAATAGGAAATCTCATTCAATCCCAACTAAACGGGAGGAATAAACACTTGTTGTGTGGGGCCGACATTTGGCAGACCCAAGACCAGCCAAAGGCAATGGGCGGTCCGTTTTTGTACGATGTGTTGAAGGAATCCCACTTACATTGCAGTTCGACATGAATGACAAGCGGTTGCGCACACACGACCGCTTGTCATTCATGTCGAACTGCGATGGGGATTCATAAGGAGAACCTTCTCAGCATTATAAATGTATACCTAGGGTATGCTCCTTTAAACATTTACACATATAGAACTAACAACTCAAAGTGGATGGAACTGAGTATGGGATCATGAAATTGATGTTTTATCCCCATGTGACAATAAGGGGCAATACAACGTTGGGTGTGAGTTATTTTGGACTTAATGACAATAACTCACTGACTTTGGGGAAATAATTCTCCTTCTTTTTCATGTTATGTTGTGTTTTAGTTTTTGTTGACCCATGTAACCTGATGGTTTTTCTGTGTATATATTTGTATTGTTGGTGCCAACTGGATATGATTATCGCTATAAATGAAAAAAAATAGGATTTAATGAATCTATGAAATATGATATGAGATAAATACTCAGACTCACTAGATTTATGTGTATGTTGTGTTTCTTCAATTGATGTTGATTACTGGCCTTGAGGGGTATTCCTTTTGGTTTTTGTGTATCATTGATCCCTCCCCATTATTCAGGCCTTTTGGATCAGACCCCTTTAATGTTCATATAGTCGTAATACAAGGGTACTCCAGGGCACCAGGAAAAAAAAACGCTCACCACGCACTTCGTTCTTTCTTTAAGGCGAAGAACAGTCCAGTCCTTTTCCTCTGCCCACAGATAGAAGCAGCAACTGCAGGCTAACCCACCCCTCACACATAAAAGGGCAGCACTCCTCACACAGCTCTTCTTTTTGGCAGGGTCCTCTTGTTTCCAGAAGTGATCTAAAGTTCTGGGGTCAGAGCCCCAATATTTATACCACATTTTCTCATTGTAGTCTGAGTTTCAGAGTCCCCAAACTCAGTACAAACCAGTTCTGTCCTCCCTGGTCCAGCTTGACCAAACTGTGTGAAAACAGCATTGTACAGAGGAGATACAGCCCGTTCAGGTGCTAGTAAAAACTCCGCCCACCACTCTAAATGCAGAAGGGTCTATTCAGCCTGGCTATGAGTCACACAGTAAAGGCAGGACACACCTCAACCCCCCTTGTGACTGTCTAGAGTGGATGCATCTCCCCAGCTCCTGTCACTCCAAAACCAGATGATGAATACGCAAACAGGTAGAGGCACACGCTTTCTAAAAATTGCATTTTTAATCACACAATTTAAAAACCATCTTTACTAAAAGGTGTGTTGTTAAAGTCTGAGTTCAATAAGCCTAAACTCTATTTCTCTATTTTGTCTTAATGGAAAGTTACACTTGCAAGATGTTTCAAGGCAGCTCCCATGTTAACCTATGGGACAGCCTTTCAATAGTGAAAAATGAAATGCACAGTATTTCACTGTCAGGACATGTACAGCACACCAGTACATGTCCTACCTTTCACATACACTGCACCCTGCCCATGGGGGTACCTTGGGCCTACCTTAGAGGTAACTTACATGTAAGAAAATAGAAGGTTAGCTCCTGGCAAGCAGGAGCACTGGCAGGTCTGAGTCACATTTGAAAGACTATTTGTGTTGGTGGCACAATCAATGCTGCAGGCCCACTAGTAAGAAAAACTACAGTGGTTCCGTAGGAGTGCGGAAAATTACTTAATAACAGTATTCATCAGGAAAAAAGGTTGCTTAGTAAATCACAAATGATTAGCAATTATATCAAATGAAAATTTGCACATCAGTTCGATAAGGTTGGAACACTAGATTGAATTAAACAGCACGCACAAGTAGATGCTTGCAAAAAGTTTTGTATTAAATAAATTGAAGTTTTCAGAGGTATTTACAATTATTTACACGGCTGTCACAGCGAAATACACAGAATTGCAGTGACAAGAGGTATGGTGACATTCAGTGCTCAGCGATTGTGGTGAGGTGCATATATACAAAGTGAAAAGATGAGGGAATTAGGAAAAGGTCAGAAAACAAGGGCAACACAATATCTCCAGTGGCTAGCGCATTTGCTTAGTGATTTAGACCAGGAGATTTGCTGAAGCAGAACCAAATAATAGCGTCGACGTTTCGACCCAGACAGAGCTCTGTGAAATTGTCATAAAGGGTCTTCTTCAGGACAAGGGGCGGTGACAGCCCAGCATGGGGGTGGGATCCCTTAGGCGTCCCTCGCAGAATGGGGGCTGCCAGAAGATCTGCAGTGGTCAGGAAGGCTCAAGGTAATCAATATATGGGTTAGTGTCCAGAAGGCTCAAGGTATTCAGTGTAGGCTGTGGAATCCTAATATGATTGATGGAGTGGCCTAAACACGATTAATCCATGAGGGCAAAGAAACAAAGTTATGGGAAGAAATCAGTCACAGTTCAATTCCTGTGCCTGCGCATTGCTCAGCAGACTGCTTTCAATTTTCATTTGATATAATTGCTAATCATGTGTGATTTACTAAGCAACCTTTTTTCCTGATGAATACTGTTATTAAGTAATTTTTTGCACTCCTACGGAACCACTGTAGTTTTTCTTATCAGTACCCAGGTTCCGTGGAACACAGGGTCACCCCATTGTGGTTATACTGCAGGCCCACTAGTAACATTTGATTTACAGGCCCCGGGCACACACAGTGCACTTTATTAAGGACTTACCAGTAAATCAAATATGCCAATCATAATCACAGTTTACACAGAGAGCATATGCACTTTAGCATTGGTCAGCAGTGGTAACGTGCCAAGAGTCCTAAAGCCAACAAAAGCAGAGTCCGAAAAATAGGAGGCAAAATAAAAAAGGTTTGGGGATAAACGTGCAAAATGGGCCAAGTCTAACACTCATCTTGTAGGTGCTGATCACTCTTTTGAACATTCAGGAGGAATAAAAAAGCCTTTGTATACAAACCTTTAATTCAAATCTTTTCATAAAGGCAGGGACACAAGTAATATCTGTGAAACCTCAGAAAATGTAAGCAGCAAAGACTTAGAGATTCAAAATCTTACATTTAAAGGGCAGCAATAAGAGTTAGCAATGGTCAGGCAAAGTCAGAGACAGTGGGCATTTATCATAAGTTTACACATAGCACCGAGCACTATTAGTGCTTGTTCAGGGTCGGACTCGCCTTCAAGTCAATCAGGCAGTGCTTGAAGAGCTAGTCTGACAGGCCAATTTGGGGGACGTAATTTGGCTGTTTGTAGACCTGTTTTGTGGCCTGCTGAGCTTGGTTTTACTCTTAATTTCCCTGATATTAAAATAACCATTCCCTACAGCAACTTAAAATCATGCAGTCTTCTATTTCTTCCAAAATACTTATAAAGAGTGTGTTATTACGAGTTCAAAACTGCCAAATTTGCAAAAATGGTCCACTTTTATAGCTATCTAATTCACTAATAGAGGTTACTTTTTTGGGGTGTCTATTTTCTGTCCCAGTCCGACCCTGTGCTCTCTCTTGTTTGGGACTCTTATTTGACACTACTTTCAGCAGTGGGGAAGAGCAAAGGAAAAGGCAAAAGAAGCATTGACAAATCTGGGTTTAATGTGCTAAAATGCAGCTTATGCACATTGAAGCCAGACAAATTTAAAAAATGAAAGTCGGTCTATATTGAAGGCATCCTTGCATTCACTAGAGTTTTGTTTTGTTTCTATGACAAATAACGTTTGGATGGCAAGGGAGCCTTCATTTTATTCCTTCTTCAGTTACTGTAACATACAAAAAAGGAAGGGGTATAATAAAGTCCCTCTTGCCATCCAACTTCTTTTTGACTTAAGTAAACAAGATAACTTCTTGAAAATAAAGGCAGCTGCCAATTCATATAGGGGAAAGAAGGGTAGGAGCGAAGAACAAGAGGGGTTGTGGTGGCGGAGGAAGGGGGGCACTCAGGTGGAAGAGGGAGTGGTGAGAAGGCGGAATGAGAGTGAGTAGCAGAGAGGAATGACAAGCACATTGAGGAAAGAGGGAGGGGAGTAACAAGATGATGGGAGAATGAGGATCACACAGGAAAGATGTAGGTTCAGAAGGGAGCCTGCAGACGTGGACACAAGAAAGGAAAGTGGAAGGGGTGTGAACGAGCATCAAGGGACCGACAGGCATGATTATTATAGTTTCAAAACAGTCCCACGTGAAATTAAGTGCAAACACACCATAAGAAGCAGAAAGATACACCTTAGTTGCTATTATTAGTATTTGGTGACATGATGGAGATACTCCTCTGGACTGAGCCACCATGTGACTGGCCAATGGATAAAAGAGGCTGGTCAGAAAAATGCAGTGGTTGAAATGGGCAGACCCAAAGCCACTGTAAGGCTTGGCCAGATTTGTCTTTGACATTCCACAGCCCAGAATCTCTGATTTTGGCAGGTATCCACGCAGCCAGATCTGCTCTTTATGATTTATAGTCCCTGGAAAGGGTAATGGCTAGGTGGACTTGGGAATACCCGGTGAAAAATTGCATGTTTTCTCATTCCTAGGACTATTCCACTTCTGACCTCCTGGTCAGAGACTCTGCTCTCCGCCCCAGCAGCTCCGCTGATGTGCCGCTGCCCCCTACACCTCTCTGTGAAGGTAGGTGTTTGAGGCCCGCCTCCATCCGCAGGCTCCTGCCTGCACCTCATCCCTGGTGGTCTAGTGGGAAAGCCTTGCTCTTCTGCTGGTCTGCTGGTGTCTGTCTTCGTGTTTGTGCCCGTTTTTCTGTTTTTTGTCTGTCTTTTGTTATTGTGCCTTTAATTTTCTGTCTTTAATTGTACTTGTCTCTGTACCTGTGCCCTTTTGTTTGTGTCCTCTGTGCCCGTTTTTTGCCGTCATTTTCCTGCCGCTGCTGCCCCCGTGGCCCCTCCCCCCTGCCGGTTCCCGCTCCCGCCTCCCAGCTGTGCTTCCCTTCCTCCTTCCCTAATTAATGGCAGCCGCTGCGCTGCCGTGCTGCTGGCGTGCCTAAGGCAAGCCCAACTGCGCCCGTCCGTGACCCGACCATGACCAGCGCCAGGGACCCTGGTTCTCCCGCCACCCACCGCTATGACTCAGCTGCCCTCCTCGCACTTAACCCTGGAAGGAACAACAACTGCCAGCTGTCTATGCCCAACACCACTAATGGCCAGTTCTCCTGCCGACACTGCTGACAGACCTTCACCATCCTCCACACCCCCACGGCCGCCGCCCCCAAGCCAGACGCTCGCACCCCCGAAGCCCTGAGGTGCATCCTCCTCAACGTGCGCTCCCTGCACAGACATGCTGTGGAGATCTGGGACCTCCTCAACACCCTCTCGCCAGATGTCGCCTTCTTCACAGAAACGTGGACCAACCCCACCTCTGCCCCCGACATTGCCACCGACATCCCCAACGGATAGAAGATCCAGAGGAAGGACTGCCCCAACCGCCCAGGAGGAGGACTCGCCATCGCACACCAGAATTCCCTCCGACCCACCACTTCCAGCACGAGCGACCTACCCTCCACCACCGAACACCTCCATTTCCAGATCCAGACCAGCCCCAGAACGACTCTGCACGGCACCCTCGCCTACAGACCCCCCGGACCTCGAACCGCTTTCACCACTACCAACGCCGTCCTCATCGCGCCCCATGCCTCCATGGACTGCATACTCATCGGAGACCTCAACTTCCACCTCGAAAACCTCAGCGACCCCAACTCCGTCACCCTCCTGGACAACCTCACCAACCTCGGACTGAAACAACTTGTCACCACCCCTACCCACAAGGCAGGACACACCCTCGACCTGATCTTCGCAGGAGGCAACAACATCCACTTCAGCCACACCACACAACCCCCCTGGACTGACCACCACTGCATACACTTCCACGTCAACAAACCCACTGCCCCTAATCCGGCACCACGCCCTCCGCGAAGGAGCTGGAGCAAGGTCACTGAGGAGCACTTCAACGACACCCTCAACCACAATGCCCCCCACCTCGACTGACGCCAACCCTGCAGCCATAGAACTTCACAGATAGATCACAAACTGCGCAGACAAGTTTTCCCCTCTCCACAACCCCGACAGACAGCGCCCCAGGAAGGCCACCTGGTTCACCGCCGACCTCCAAGAATCCAGAGGCCCCTGCAGACGTCTCAAGAAGAATTGAAGAAACAGCACAGCTTCGGAAGACCACACCACATACAAGAATGCCATGACAGAATACCACCAACTCATCAGATCCACCAAAAGGACCTTTATCCAAAACAAAATCCATGCCAACACCAGCAACGCCAAGGAACTCTTCAACATCATCCAGGAATACACCAAGCCCCCCAGTGAAGCCACGGACGTCACACCCTCCCAGGACCTCTGCGACAAACTTGGCTCCTACTTCCAACTGAAAATTAGATCCCCCTACGACAACTTCAATGAACAGACTCCGGACACCCATTCCACCCACAGCAACGACAACCAGCCCACCATCTCCTCCTGGACCCCGGCCACCACCGAAGACACCGTGTCGACCATGAAAGGCATTCACTCAGGAGCCCCGACAGACCCCTGCTCTACGCACATCTTCCACATAGCTGCCGCCACCATTGCACCTGAGCTACGACGCACCATCATTGCCACCTTCGAAGCTCGCACATTCCAGACGACTGGAAATGAGCAGAAGTCAAGCCTCTCCTCAAGAAGCCCTCAGCAGATCCGACGGACCTCAAGAACTACTGACCCACCTCACGCCTCCCTTTCACAGACAAAGTCACTGAGAAGATCGTCAACGGCCAACTAACGAAATTCATCGGAGAGAACTCCATCCTCGACCTCTCCCAATCTGGATTCCGCAGCAACCACAGCACTGAGACCGCCCTACTTGCTGCCAAAGACGACATCCGCACTTTCCTCGACCCAGGCCACACCACGGCCCATTTTCTTACTCAGCCTCTCTGCAGCCTTCGACACCGTCTCCCATCGCACTCTCACCGCCAGACTCCACTACGCCGGCATACAGGGAACCGCCCTCGACTGGCTCCGCTCCTTCCTTACCGGCAGAGCCCAATGAATCAGCCTTCCGCCGTTCCTCTCCGAACCCACAGAGATCAACTGTGGAGTACCCCAAGGATCATCACTCAGCCCCACGCTCTTCAACATCTACAAGGCCCCGCTCATCAGACAGCATGGACTCAGCATAGTATCCTACGCCAACAGCACCCAGCTCATCCTCTCCCTCACTAAGGACCCCCTCACCACCAGACTCAGCTTCCATGAAGGAATGAAGGACGTCACATCCTGGATGAGCAGCAGCTGCCTAAAGCTTAACTTGGAGAAGACAGAAGTCCTCATCTTCTGACCCTCCCCCTCTGCATGGGACAACACCTGGTGGCCCACCACCCTTGCCAGCTCACCCACACCAATGGACCACGCCCAGAACCTCTGCATCATTCTCGACTCCTCCCTCACCATGACCAGACAGATCAATGCCATCGCCTCCACCTGCTTCAACACCCTCCGCAAGACCTCCAAATGGATCCTCCCGAATCAAGAAAGACCATAACCCACGCACTCATAACCAGCAGACTGGACTACGGAAACGCTCTCTACGCCGGGATCAACAAACACCGCAGCCAGACTCGTCCTCGGCATCCCTCGACACAAACACATCACCCAACACCTGCGAGACCTCCACTGGCTCCCCATCGAGAAGAGAGTAACCTTCAAGATACTCACCCACGCTTAAAAAGGCCTCCACAACACTGGACCCCAATATCTCAACGAAAGAATCTCCTTCCACGTACCCAAGAGAAACCTCCGATCTGCCGACCTCGCCCTTTCTGAGACCCCGCGCATCCGCAGAGCCAGAACGGGTGGGAGAGTCTTCTCCTACCTCACAGCAAAGACCTGGAATGAGCTCCCAATCAACATCAGATGCGCCCCCACTCTTCACATCTTCAGGGAGACCCTCAAGACCTGGCTCTTCAACTGACCGGAGCTGCACCTCCCCCCCAGCACCTTGAGACCTATACGGGTGAGTAGCGAGCTTCACAATTCCCTGATTGATTGATTGATTGATTGATTGATTGATTGACTTTCATGACCAGCTCAAAGCCGGGGCCCAGTGCGGGTTGGGGCATTGGGGCAGACAACGGGTTGGTCACTCGGGTTAAGAAGAGGATGTGGCCTGGTTAGGAGGAGGGTTGTCTGCTCCACCTGTGGGGTCCTCTGCCTGCAGCACCTGCTTTGCTAAAGCTGTAGTTTTACCTGGTTTGGATCCAGGGCTGGACTGGCCATAGCGGGCATCAGGCGTTTCCCCAGGAGGCTGGAAGGGTGGGTGCTGGTTTTGCAGCGGTGGGGGACGGTTTTGTTACTGGGTGCCGGTTTTGCAGCAGTGCTGCAATATCGGCCCCCAGTAATAAAAGCAGCAGTTCTTCATACTTGCCCTCCCCACCCCCACTCTGTGGGCTGGTCTGACGAAATTGCCACGGCTGCTTTAGGTTCCCAGTCCGGCCCTGTTTGGATCTGGACCTGGTAAAACTGGGTCCGTTGTTTTTGGACTGTGAGGTTTTCCGTGTGAAAACGCTGGACCACAAGTAAACTGACTGAGAGATGTTCCACCACTCATTGTGATGGTCAAAGTAAATTTCAGACAATAGGTCTGTTTTCAGCCTATGCTTTCAAAACCTGGACTTAACAACTGCTTAATCAATGCCTACAAAATAGGTGTGCTCGTGTTTTCCCCATTTTTGTCCCAGTCTGCATCCTGTGAGCGAACACGTGAGATGTCAAGTGCACACTTTATTTGCACCAGGGAGTTGTAGTGCAGACATTTTCTGCTTGGCTCTAGACCAGGGGGCTCTGGGTTTTGGACTCTATGGGGCATATTCACAAGGAACTATCGCCGAGTCAACAGCACTTTATCTCAGCCAAAGTCGCGATAAAATCATCGCCCCATTCACAAGCTGGTGCAAACAGCCGATATCACCACTTTACCTGCGATAGCACCCGCAAAAAACATCGCCACAGATGAGCCCGGCAACTAACACTAATGATATGCAGAGTAGGCGTTCCAGCGCAAAAAGCTGCGACAACACCACTCCACAACATTCTCAACGACCAGCCAGATCGGCGATAAGATCACAAAACATGCGCTAAGGCGCGTTAGCAGCAGGAAACTAACACCTGCTCCTACCTGGTGTAAAGTCGTACGACAACCGCCACCAGACAAGGGAGCACAGCCCATAGCCACACATGAAGAACAACAGATGCCCTCGAGCTCCCGATCAAGCAGCCTGGAGCCCCAATAGGTCAACAACACCCACCGCCACCACCCCCAGGACCCCCTACACCCCCTCCCCCCGGGGCCCTACCCCGGGCACCCCCCAAACCCCCCCCCCTTCGGACAAAGATATTGCACCTCAACTCCACGAAATCATGAACCAAACAAATCGCCTGAAGTCGCACAATCACAACACCCAATATACATGTGTGGTCAGAAAAAGGGAAATCATACATCCATATCATAATATCCAAACAATAAGTTTATTACAGAAGAAACCAAAAAAAACAAATCTGAAGAGGCATGGCGGGTCGTCTCCGGACATTCTGTAAGTCACAGCCTGCAAAACAGAAACCTGGATCAGAAGGTGTGCCATGCGCCCATCAAAGTACAGAGAGAGAGACCGAAAGAGAGAAAGAGAGAGGGAGAGAGGGAGAGAGAGGGAGAGAGGGAGAGGGAGAGAGAGAGAAAGAGGGAGAGAGGGAGAGAGGGAGAGAGGGAGAGAGAGAGAGAGGGAGAGAGGGAGAGAGAAAGAGAGGGAGAGAGAAAGAGAGGGTGAGAGAGTGCCGACACTGCGGACCTAGGCCTCACTGCTCACCTGCTGCCACCGGTGTGTCTCCAACCACGTGCCGGTATTCACAGCAGTCCCCCTGGTCCCTCTTCTGAAAGTTTCCAGAGACATGAATGGCAGAGTCCATACAGTTGCGCACACCATCATCGCTTGCCCGGCCCTGCACACACAGGCTGCTGCACCCCAGCCCCTCCTGCCACCCAGTGGCTATTGCCCGCCCCTGCGCAACCAGGCCTCACTGCCCACCTTCCGCCACCGGCGTGTCTCCAAGAGGACCCACCACGTTCCGTAGGGATCTCCAAGCCCGGTGCCCGCAACCATGGCACCCTCCACATCATGCATCCCCGCACCGTGGGCCACCAGGTCACACACATGACTCTGGGTCTTGATTACGCAATGGCAGAGACCACAGCAGTGCACATGGCATCATCGCAGGCTGCACACCCGCTCAGCACTTTAGGTGCCCCTATCTCACTGCACCGCAAGACACCGTCCCGTGGCGGTGTGCCTGTGCCTGCCGCAGTGTATCCGGTGCCACCAAGTCTGTGCACCGCTAGCCAAGGACCCTTAATGATTGAGTCCCGTGGTGCGGACGCCATCATGTCACCCCCGGCACTGGTCAATGTGAGGTGGCAGGGCCCTAGGCCCTCATGCATACATGAGAACTACACGGAGACACCCAGTCAGAGAGTTTGGAAATGGCATCCAGCACGTGCGCCAGGCCCTTTTCATTGGCAGGGTCACATGTCCTGTGACGCCTGTGCTGGATGGGTGTGGCGTGGGTGTACACCAGCCGTGAGGGAGTGGCTGTGGCATGCTGACAACTAGACCTGTGAGCTGCAGATCCCAAATGTGAAGACCTGGGACATGTAGCGTTTTCGTCCCCCCCTGTGTGCGTAATTGGAGTGGGCTGTCCTGGCGTATAGGTAATCAACAAGAACTAGCCTGTGAATTAAAGCAGTTTGTGTGTTTGCTCTAGTAGAGGCAACGTCTGTTTCTTATGAAAGCCCTCACCCACCAACCTAGTTGGTGGCATGCTTCATCATCGGGCCCCACCCGGTGGCACCGAATGTGCCCCGGGTGTGCTACAACGCCTGACTACAGCGGAGCGGGTATTGGCAAGTGAGTGTGCAGTAATCGTGTGTGCGTGTAGGTTAAAAGACTGTCCTCGGGTCCCACTACCCAAAAGGGTTATTTTATTGGAGGGCCTTTGGCAGTATTTAAAAGCAAAGCGGCGGATGACTTAGGAGAGTACTGTGGTCTCCCTCATCCACTACGGTCAACATGTTTCAGCCAGGCCGCATATTAATCTGGCTTTCTTCAGGACCTTAAACGTGAGAAAAAGTGTAAGGTGAATAAAACAAGGCCAGATAGTATTTATAATACCAAGTATGTGTCGCACTCACTAAGGTGCGCTATCTGTAAGAGGAGGGTTTCCTCTTATGATCGATACTCTGTTTTTGTCAGGATTTATCCTCATGAGATTCCGGAGACGGGGCCCGGCTTTTCGTCTGAGCTCGCAGCCCGCCTGGATACCTGCTCGGCTGTCCTGGAAACTCCGTCGTATGCCAGTGCAGCGTAAGGGTGTGAACAATGACCCGGGGGCTCTGGGCGTGGTTCCGTCCTGGGCTGGACAAGGACGTGACTACTGGATGTGTCTCTGTTGTAGTGTCGGCGCCACCCGGACCGCAATTGGCAATGTGTCACCCTGTGACAAAAGTCCCACAACATGGGCAACATGGACGTAAGCGTTGAATCACTGACCCTACATTCATCCATATTTCCACACTTGAAAGATCATAGACATGACACATCTTCGTGAATAAGAATGTTTATTGCACATTCAAGGCAGTGTTGCAGCTGGAGCAGTACAGGGCCTTGCCAACCCCACTTCACATTGTCGGCCCGTGGAGGGCCAGCCAGAGTCCTTCAGGGAATGACAGTTACATCAGGAGAGGAGGACTTCAGTCCGCAGTCTGATAGCTGTGTCATTGGGTACCAATCAGAATATGGCAGTCCATGTCGAGGTCCAAGGTGAGTGTCACAGAGTGCATCGGGGGACAGTGGAAGGTGATGATGCAGAGGGCAGAACCAAGCAGAAACAGGACACATGGCGGAGATGAATGCTACTGCGTCCTCCTGACCACGATGGAAAAGTCATCCCCATCTTCGTCCTCTGCTGTTGCATGTGCCTCACATGTGGCCGGTGGTGTTCTGTCTCCAGCACTGTGTGGCACTGACACATCAGGGGCCGGAGATGTGGATGGGGTGGTAGCAGCAGCATGCATCAGCACCATGCCTTGTGGCAGCAATGCCATGAGGAGGTTCTTCAGGGCATTGAAGGACCCAGCTACCTCTCGCTGGTGTGCAGCCGTGGCAGCCGCTCTTTCCACCTGCGTCCGCTCCATGTTCTCCATGATCCTCCGCATGTGTCTCAACTCCCTGGCGAGATCGCTGGAGGCACTCTGACTAGACAGTCGTTCTTGTCGCAGAGTCAGGACTCTAGCAATGCCAGCCATGGTATGTTGGAGAGCAGGGAGCGGACTGTGGGTGTCCGTTAGGGACTGTGAGTGGTCCCTGATGGGACTTAGACACCCACGTATGGCGTCTAGTTTGGCTACCATGCAGTCGAACCCCACCTGCACCTGTTCAGCCAGCTTTTCCTGGCACCCCAACACACGGAGTTCGAAGGCCATGTGTTCGTCATGGGGGTCCTGGGAGGCAGCCGTGGTGGTGAATGCTGCCTGCTGTGTGTGCTGTGCAGGGGGTGGGTTCTCCTCGTGACAGCTGGGCTGACCTGATCCTGGAAGTGGGCTGCGGAGGCTCTCCACGAGATGTAGGAGGGCGTCGGAGTTGAAGGTGTGTTGGTCCTCTTCGTCATCAGAGAAGAGAGGTTCGGACTGCTCTGCCAGAGGTGTTGGATTTCCCCCTGCAATGTGAAGGGGAGATGCAGTTTAACATTGTGTTCACATGTATGTTGACGCATTGTACATGTTTACATTCAGACTGCATGACAGTGTACATTGTGACTGTTTGGGGGGAGCTGCCTATTTGATACGGGACAGTGGACATTCCGACTGCATCACGGATGTGTGTTTGTACTTGTACATTGTCAACTCACATTTCCCTGCAGTGCCAAATGTGATTGGCCAGTTTCTACGCACATGCGGCACCAGTTGTGTCCTCTGTTCTGTTGTGGACGTGTTGCGGTTTATACCACATCGTTGTCAATGTTGATGTGCTCTGCATGTAATGTGAGTGTGCGGCATTTTGTGGGAGTCGCACCTGCAGCTCTGATTTAGCTGCCCTCGTCCCTTGCATGCGGTGTGCCTCTGGGTTCTGTGCTTATGCAGTGCTGAGATGTTGCATACCTGTGTACATTGGTCTCTTGGTGGGAGTTGTGGGTCTGGGGCATGGTTTGTCCGCAGATGTGCTATGCTTAATTGTGCATGTGTGCCATTGTGCCCATCTGCCCCCGTCCCCCCAGTCCCTGGTGGTTACTCACCCTGTTGCTGTTGTGTCCGGTCATGTTGAGCAGTGTCCGGTCCCCCGACTCCTGCCACCGTCTCCCCACTGATGACTGTGGACACCATTTCCTCCATCTCGTCCAGCTCCTCCTGTGGCGCTGGACTCCCACCTCCAGTCTGCATTGCTGCCTTCCGGTTGTTTGCGAGTTTCAGCTTGGTTTTGAGCTTCACATCATTCCAGCGCCTCTTGACCTCTTCCATTGTCCTCTTCAGCACTCCGACTGCATTCACCTTGTCCACGATGGTCTGCCATATTCCATTTTAAGTTGCCAGTGACACAGTGGAGGTGACGAACAGTGATTGATGGTGTTCTATCACCTCCGTGATGATGATCCTGTTTTAATGCGGACTGAACTTCGTCTTCCTCTTCTTCTTGTCCTTGCTCTTCCCTGACCTCGAGGTCCCAGGCTGGTCCTCCGTGGGGCGTGAGGGGTTCTGGTTGTCCTCTGTGCTTGCTCCGTCTGCCTCCATTGTGCTTCGCTGTTGCTTGGCTTTTGCTTGTATGTTTTTTTCTACTTTTATAGTGCATTTTCCCGCATGACGCGTGGGTATTGCAGGCCTGTTGCTGGTTTTCGCTGATTTTTGTATCGCGGTTGGCCTTATCGCAACTTTATTCGCGTTCGTGTTTTGCATTTATGCGGCGTAGCGTTGATTTGAATGCGGTCATTTGACACGTTATCTTGTGACTATCGCATGGTACCGCCGTGTTGTGAATACCACATTGACACGGAGTTGTTTTCCCACGATGGACTGCGATGTGAGGGGTTGCGTTAAGCTACACTTGCGGTAGTTATCACACGTTCTTGGGAATATGCCCCTATATCAGATATTAGATCAGCAGATGACAATTTCGTTTCCTGCTGTTTATTTCAATGAATCTATTGATCAATTTCTTCTTTGGGACAATGTTTGCTTTGGACGGTGTACGTTGCATCCCTGTATCAACATATGAATTGCATTTCCCCCTCAATATTTATGTTTGTTATGTTACAAAGGTCGCTTATCTCAATGTAAAGGTTTTATCATTTGTTTCATTTAATTGTTGTGGATTGAAAAAAATTAGAGAATTTGCGGACCACGGGAAGGCATACTTCTTTCTGTTGTGCAGTTATGTAACAAAATATTATTTCAGGCAAATAAAATGCAAATCAATTATTTCAGAAACACAACATAACATTAGTAAGAAATGCAAGATTTTTTCAGACAACCAAGTCAGCAAATGCACGTGATGCTCACCACCTTCCCATTTAAGAATGGGATCCCCTACCGTGTCAATATTCTAAATATTCCATATATTGTTCAAACAACCTGCATCTCAATTCTCCATGGGTTGGCACTTCCTAATGCGCTTCATGCTTTTCGTAGCTTCTTCCCCAGGCTTGACGCGGAGCTCCATTTACACACACCATGCATCAGCAGTAGCATCGATGGTAATTTCACTTTGAGATTGTGTATCTTGAAAATTAGCTAATGGAATATGCTCCGCCATACGTGGAAACATACAAACGCAGCAGAAACAAATTAAGAGGTTCATCAAAGCTCTCATTATTATGCGGATGATATGGCTAGCTGCACGCATCTAATACATTATAATCTGCAACACAAACATGGAGCCCTTCATTTATTATTGACACTTTTTAAAGACTGTGCTCCCGCTGTGAGCACCGGGACTCGTGATTGATCGCAAATGTTTCTTTCAAGGAAATATAAAATTGCAGGACAGCATCACTCCAATTGTTATTTATCATGTCTTAGTCAATCCAACTAACTTAAATGTTTCAGTTTTGATTGACGCTAGCTCTTTAGTCTTGATTGGACTACAGAAATTCTTTGCCTTTGTTGGGGCCTGCCTGATTGGTGTAGCATCCTTTATTAGTTCCGAACTCCGCCCGAGTCTGGGCATAGGGCCTAGAGGTAGAACTCTGGTTCTCTGATTCGATGGTCCTCCTTACGAGTGGGCTGGCATATCTAACTCACCCAATAAAATCCGACTCTGATAAGTGGGAATCCATTGGGTGCGATAAATACCACCCAGTTATACGTTTTCCACGATAATGGGGGATAACAAGCAGGGCAAATGCAGCAAAATCCGCATGTCCGCCCATGTTTTCCTGAAAACTATCAGCAGGCGTTGACTGGCCAAAATGTATCCAGGAAGTGCGATTTGTTTTCCCCAGTACCCCTAATTCTAATAGGTGCCTCTATGTCTTCCAATGACCACCAGAGGCCAGAATGCAGTTTAAGGTACTCTGTATGGCTTTTCACGTCCGCAAAGGATACAGTTTCACTTACCGAAAAATAATTTGTATCTTAGTGACAGCAGCATTCAATTCACTATTATCATCTTAAACTCATCTGCGCCCCGTAATTCCTTGCTTGTCCATTTGAGTAAAGTGTGGATGGCCGCCTTGGTTGTGGCACTTGCCCTAATCCCCTAATCATTCTGACTTTACTTGGTTATTTTTGTTGATATTTTGGGCTTTGAAACTTACTTTCCAGTAGGAACTGGCAACTCTTGTTTTGTTTCCCAGCAGCTGTCTTCTTGGGTGCCACCCTTGAATCACCAATATTAATCAATGTTTCCCAGCAGGAATTATAGAATATAACTTTAATTATCAGTCACTTTATAAAATTTGTAAATTGATGCATACATACATACTACCAGAAATATATAAATTGTTGATTTTTCACCATAGGTACATTTGTAAATCCTGCTGGAATACAATTTGCTACTTAAATTCACAAGCATCCAGTAAATGGCAGTTTACTTGCATGGCATTTAGGTCTTTAAAATCTTTGTCAGGGTGTAAAGGTATTAAAGATGAAAACAACTATTCATCTGGGGGCGCAGAATAGAAAGGGGCATGGACGTCATTTACAGGTCGCCAGCTGCAACCACTGCCTTGCCCCTTGCGACCTCTGGCACTGCCTTTGCGACTCCTGACCCCAGAGGTGGGAAAATCTGGGCCTGGAACACAAGGGCAGCTCGTCCTTATGGACGTGGATTGGAGGTTCCACTTTACTTGTTTTCTGGCAATTTTTTATTACACAAGGAGTGAATAATATATTATTTACTAATAGTGTTATGAGAAAGGAGTACAATTAGCTGAAATATGAACATCCCTGGAAGCTGAGGTGAGTGCAAAATGCTATTAAAAGTATGTTGTGTGCATGCGGGCAAGTGAGAGAGTGTGTGTGTGTGTGTGTGTGTGTGTGTGTGTGTGTGTGTGTGTGCAAGTTTGTGTCTGCGTGTGCGGGTGTGTGTATCTGTGTGTGTGCATAGGTGTAATGGCGTGTGATGGCACTTTCACTACCCCTCACATTTTGGTGAATTGACGTTCATGGAAAGGGGCTTACTCCCCTCCGACCCATTTCCACACCTTTAGGAGGATATTGCATGGAATCCATCTTGTTGTTAAAGTGGCCCACAGGGTGTTTGACATACCCCAGCTACCTGTGATGCACGTATAAATATAGATCCGCTAAATGCTGGTCTACTTTGGGTGATGCTTTTATTTTCATCTCTTGGAAAATAATAGAGTGCCTGATATTGTTGCTGGTGATGAAAGGAGCCGGTCCCACTTGAGTGGGCATGCCCTAATGCAACTTAGTAGCCACTTGTGAGTGAACCAGTGTTGACAATCAATAGTTCCTCATGAATGGGTTTTTCCATTAAAGAAAGTTACTTTGAGTCACTGATGGGAATTCCCCAAAAGCCAGAAGCTTTCAACCTATGATAGTGTCACCTGTCATGAGTGTGAAGTTAAGCGTCATATGTATTAAGGGAGTTTTTCATGACACTGTCCTTGTTGTGCTGAATCTGAGGAAATTATGAAGGTTTGGAGACTTCTATGCCAGTTGTATTAGTTGAGTGAGTGAGTGGAGCTTACAGTATTGCTGCCCCTGCTGTACCTGTTTAGTGAAACATTTGTCAAAAGCAATTTGTCACGGTAGAAGCAAAGTTGCATTTTCCTATAAAAGTCTATTTTTACATTTTTCCTAGAGAAGTTATTGAAACTTTCCTATGAGTGCTTTTTCACATTTTTATCAAAAATGTAGTTTTGTAGATAAACTTGATTTGCGTAATCTGTAGCTGAAAAAAACTTTTAAAAGGCATACTTTGGTCTGTCTGAAATCTATGAAACCTTAAAACAGTTCGCTTACTTATGTTTCCCTCAGTGTCTGGACGTGGCAGCCCAATTAAGTGTGAAGTATACGTCTATGTCCCACAATATGTACTTTATCATAGTGAAAGAAATGTGGGACGATAGGGCATGGAAAGGACATGGAAATTCCCATAGGATAGGTTTAATTATACCTGTTAGTAATGTACTACGATTTCAAATTACTCGCCTCAAACACTCTTCCCCAGATAAGGAAAGAAAGGTGTGGTGGTACAAAGAGACACATAGAGTTGAGAGATGTTTATTTATACCACAGTCCTTACACATTGCCAGGGAACAACTGATCCTAGAGTGCTCCAGGCATACACAAATGTGCTACAGAAACGTTTGTATTAAATAAAGTTGAGTATGAAATTTCATTTTATAGAAGAGAACAGCAAAGCATTTCAATGCAGCAATTATAACAATGCCTCTCCCTTATTAAAAATGAAACTAAAATATCTATCTAGTAACATTATTGGAAGGCAACTTGCTGTACAAAAATTTAATAAAACGAGTCCTGCACAATAAATATATATATATGCAAATATATGCACCAACGAGCATAAGGGGAAGAAAAGAGTCATCAGTGATAAGTCTTCTGGGCTTCCTGCACCTTCTAGAAGATATCTCCCAAATTCCAGGTTTACTGGGCTCCCTTCTCCCTTCCCTGCCTCTACTAGGAGCATTTCTGCCATCATATTTTACTTTGACTCTTCTTTCAGCATTCCATACTCATTTCCCAGAATCTTAAGATCGTTATGACAGAATGCTTTGCTAGTGAGGTAGTGAGTAAAATCCTTAGCTACATGCAAACGAACAAGCAAAGGTTCACCTTTGTTTTTGACTGTCAAGTGGCAAAGTCAGTTTCCCAACTTGGTATCCACAGATAGAGAAACCTCAATTTGTTGTGGACATTTAGCTTTGTCTTCTAGGTAAAGGGAGCTCCTGGAAACTGTCTGTCGACAGTTTTATGATTACAGAGGGAGCTGTATGCAGGATGAGGATTTTCATTTAACTGGAAGTGCTAGGATACTGAGTGGAATTGGTCAAATTCAGTGGGGGGAAAGAATCTACTAGGTACTGCCGGATCCTTTTGTGGGACTTGATTATGGATACTTGAAGTGCTTGGACTTTCTGGGTGCCTTACAACAGAGGATACCTGGGTCACTAGGGACATGCCCCCTTAACTTGTGTGCTGTGAAGATTTACTTCCTGGAGATTTGTATTTTAGGTGAGCTGGCTTTGCTTCTTTAATTTTTAAAACAGGAACCTCCATCCACAAATCAGGAAGTGGATCCATATCAAATCTGTTGATTGCATTCAGACGTGGCATTGGGAAGTGCAGTGGCCCAGTTTGAGATATGCAAATAATTCAATGTTGCTGAATGAAGTCTCTTGCAATATCACACTAATCTTGAGGAACCCTTGTAGAATGAAGCTTCTAGAGATTAAGAAAAATTCAACAAGTCCATGTGTAGAAGTTGTGACTCGGAATAACTACCAACTTCAATCAGCCATATGCACACAAAGGGCAAAGGTTTTCCTCATCTTGGATTTTGGGAGTGAGGGGCACTGGGGATTGTTTGCAGTAGGGCAAACAAGAACTGCTGATAAAGTGGGTCGGTCACCCCTGGAAACATGAGAACGTTTATTCCATTTGTAAGGGAGGAGCCAGGAGTCACCCATACTCACAAGTTAGTGCCATTCATAAAAAAGACATCTCCAGGCACCTGTCCCAGAACACTTGCTAGACCTGCGGAACAACAGAAGAGGGCTGGACCTGCTGTCTGTGACCTGGGAGGATCCCTGAACGACTGAGCCCTCTTATGCTCAGGACAAAGAAGTGGACTCCAAGGGTTAGTTGGCTGTCCTCCTGTGTGGCTACAGGCAAAAAAAGCTTCAAGTGGCCTTTTCTTGAGGGTCCCAAAGGAACAGTGCCGACTGGACCTTACCCAGTCCCTGCAGGTGGCCTCTGCTTGAGTGAGGTCTGACCACCAAGTGCTGATCCTGAGGTCCTTAGCCCCTTGGATATGACTAATTGGATTTCCCCTACCACCCTGTAAAACCTATGACTTAGAAACATTTTTGACAAACCACCCCAGCCTATCTGGCTAAGGCGCAATCTCGTTAGACTAAGAAATCAGGTTTCTTCCACTTGCAAACTTCTCTGCAGCATTAAATCTGGTTCAGTGGACCCTCCACAAGAAGATATATTGCCTTGTGTAATTCAATGTCCAACACAGCTACAGCCGTGCTCCACAGAAGGATTCAGAACTCCAAAAAAGAGACTAAGTCCAAAGGTAAAAGTCTTGAATGGGAGAAGGCACCAAAGTATCAGACAGGCGAGTGGATTTCCCTGGTACAAAATTTCAATTTCTCCCGTTCTGAGCTCATCCCAGCTAAAACCAATTGCTTCAGCAGCACCTTGTTCACTGCTTATCCAACTTTGTGAAGACTTCCTCAGATCCAGTCTGCTGCATTTCCCTGCTGAAGTGTTTGGCTGCCAGTAAAAAACAATACAGGCTTGATTTATATCTTGGCAATATGTATACTCTATCACAACGGCGACCAAGTATCTATGCTGCCAAGACTGTGGTCTTTCCACCAAATTTATCTTTGGGCGGACCTTAGGTTTAATGACTGCGGAGACTACTCCGTCTCTGCCGTGATTAAACCCCTCTGACGGCCCTTAGGAGTAAGGTTCATCAGTGGCTGACCTCTATGTCCACCCACCTTATTTGGATGGGCAGAATTAGATGTTAGATTTCACTGGCCGTCACCAACAGGAAAGCCCCTTGCTGGTAAGAGGTAGTGAAAACTACTAAATGCTCCCCTCACTATGGGAGAGAACTCCCTTGGTGAAGGGAGCATTTTTTTTTATTTTCAAAAAGAAAATCCAGCCTTGGAATTTTCTTTTTGAAAAAAAACCAAAAAACAGAAGTTTGGTGCAGGGCTCCGTCATGTTGACAGAGCCCTGCACCAAACTGTAAACAGCATTGGCAGGAACCACTGCAATGGCAGTTCCTGCCAATAAATCAGAAATAACCACCAGCTTGGCTGTCATTTCTAAATTTGGCGGGTAGCTCCCCCCGTCAGGGCGAGGCACTAATTTACTCTGTCTCCCTGTTGGAGAAATGGGCTACCTGCCTCAATATAAATCAGGCCCTAAGTCCTAAGATAAAACCAAGGACTCTGGCTCCCTTATTGGATTGTTGTAGCTTGGGCATCGTACTTCCATACCATACCTTCTTTCAGCAATTGGTTGCCAATACTTTCTTGCTGTACTTTTGATCATTTTGGCATAATGCAAGTTAACAATGTTTTCTCAGTTTACATTTTTCCTACCAATAATTAAAACACATTAAGTAAACAGTAAACGGTAATCTAAGAAGAGTTTCCCAAAGCTAAACCACAATTGTTTTGATGCAAAATCAGAGCTTTTTAAACAGAAAACACCGTCTTAGTAATGATTTAAATGTACGGTGCACTTGCTATGTGCTTAAAATTCAGATACTGAATTTTAGTGTGTATTCTTTAGCAGAAAGTATTAATATAGCATTGATTACTTAACATTCTAGAGCATACAGCCATTAAGGTTAAGTTTCATAATGATAATTGCAAGTGAATTTCTTCCGCATAAACGCTAGATGATTTGCACAACTACAAAGGCAAAGCATGAAAATAGTTAATCTATTAGGATTTACATGCTCAATCTGTTTTCTATAGTTCCAGATGATTTTTACGAGTAGAAAAAAACCACAAACTTCCCTATTACACAGTAAATAGTGACTTATGTATGTGGTAGAAACCTTTAAGAGTGCAACAGGAAAAGGGATGCTATATCTACTGCTACATTAGCGCTGGCCACTACATCACCTCCACTTCATTACTTGACATTAAATTATCACTAGAGGAAGAACCCCAACCAACCTTTTTTAATTATAATTTTCCTTGACCTTATCTTTCTTAAATAACCATTTTGTTTAATCTATTGTGAGAAAGAGGCCTTTTGGGCGTAATCACCCTCAATTTATTTTTAACTGATATTGCTGGTTTTTTTACTCTGCCTTTTTGACACTGAGAATCACGCCCAGGTGCATGTGCTCTGACCCCTAAAATGCGATAAAAATGGCTAACTTCAAATTGACATATTTAATTTTCATATAAGGTCAGAGTATATGGTGCAGAAATACACGCATAACATGGAAAGTTAAATGTCACCTGTGTACTGCAGCACTAATTGTGTGATCCACTAGTGTGGGAGGGAAAACGTGGCTTCAGGCCTACCATTGTAGTCTGCATCAGAGAAAGGTGGGCTGCAAGATACCTCCAGCAGTAACCTTGGACATGTTCTAGGTGTGTCCAACATGCATTAATTCACTCTTTTCCTATCCAGTATTCAGTAAACAGAATTACCTATTATTTGGCAAGTAGTGTAGTCACCGACTAGCAGCAGGGCGATGCATATGTACCATTCTCGCAGAACAAGTGCCACGGGTATCACCCTCTAAACATTCAAGGCCCAATAATAGACCTTACAAAAGGCAAGAAATCTCCAAAGGCAGCCACAGGCTCAGGCAGAAAGCCACATGTGGACAGTATTAGTATTAGTATTCATTTAATTGCCCCAAGGTATCGCAATTAGGATTTTGTCTGTTGCATTGACCCTTGCACCCGCAGAGACAGGCAGATTCCCTACCTTGAACAACTATATTGGCCAAGAATCAAATACCAACTACTGCAGCAATTTGCAAGGACCCGGAGGAAGACTGCAAAGTCAGCTTTCTGTCAGTTGATCTAGTAATCCTTTGCCCCCTGGGCACACCTGACAGGACTAGTCAGCCCCCGTCCAACCGCATCCCTCAACCTCCGAGATAGAATGGCAATACTTCCAGGAGGAAGGGCACATCTGCTTCGAATTATATGAGGAGGTACTTGGCCATGTGCATACTTGTCATAGGCCATATGGATCCACCAATACATGTCTAAAAAGTACTTTGAAATTGGCAACCTCAGTAAATCTGACATATTGGCCCACGGACGCCAAAGAGGCTAAGCATCTCCTAACAGAATCTGCCCTTGCACAACTGATTTGTGCCACCATGCACACTATGAGGCCGATTCCGATCTCGGTCGGAGGCGCACCCAATACTATTCGGCCGGGAAAAAAGCCATGCGAAAGCCTGTTTCCCGACCGATCCGTACAGCACACCGAACGAGCAAGTACGATGCGCACAACAGCAAAAATTCCGGCCGAGCCGTACTCACCCAAACCAGGTCCTGTTCTCCGACCGAGGCGAATCCGGAAACGCCGAATCGAGTCGCACGGAAGGAAAAATGCAGCCCCGTCCGGCCGGACAAGTACGATGCGCTTCCCGTACGCGCCGAACCCGTCGCTACGCACGGCACGTCAAAGCATCCGGAGAGGCGCACATAAGCTCCGAATCGCGCCACAACACGATCCACGGCTACGAGACGAACACGGCACCGACGAGGACGACGCGAGCGGCGAGGACGAAGCGAAGCGACGAGGACGACGCGAAGCAACGAGAAGGACGAACGACACGAACCAACCATGAATCCCTTCGTCCCGATCATACCAATATTCTACATCTACTACCGGAACAGGCACGGACGCGTACGGCGCAGAAGGTAAGCCAGACACCAACCACAAAACACATACAACACGTACACGACACATCACACACATACACGGGGATTCTGAATATACTTACACCAGCAACAGCAGCACCATAGGGGCGGGATGCCCATCACCAATGCCACATATGCACACAGGGGCCTGAATGCGCACCACCACCCCCAACCCAGGGGGGCTGGATGCCTACCACTACTACCACCCTTAGCCAGGGGGCAGGATGCCCACCACTACTACCACCCTTAGCCAGGGGGCTGGATGCCTACCACTACTACCACCCTTAGCCAGGGGGCAGGATGCCCACCACTACTACCACCCTCACCCAGGGGGCTGGATGCCTACCACTACTACCACCCTTAGCCAGGGGGCTGGATGCCTACCACTACTACCACCCTTAGCCAGGGGGCAGGATGCCCACCACTACTACCACCCTCACCCAGGGGGGCTGGATGCCTACCACTACTACCACCCTTAGCCAGGGGGGCTGGATGCCTACCACTACTACCACCCTTAGCCAGGGGGGCTGGATGCCTACCACTACTACCACCCTTAGCCAGGGGGCTGGATGCCTACCACTACTACCACCCTTAGCCAGGGGGCAGGATGCCCACCACTACTACCACCCTTAGCCAGGGGGCTGGATGCCTACCACTACTACCACCCTTAGCCAGGGGGGCAGGATGCCCACCACTACTACCACCCTCACCCAGGGGAGCAGGATGCCTACCACTACTACTACCCTTAGCCAGGGGCAGGATGCCCACCACTACTACCACCCTTAGCCAGGGGGGCTGGATGCCTACCACTACTACCACCCTTAGCCAGGGGGCAGGATGCCCACCACTACTACCACCCTCACCCAGGGGGGCTGGATGCCTACCACTACTACCACCCTTAGCCAGGGGGCTGGATGCCTACCACTACTACCACCCTTAGCCAGGGGGCAGGATGCCCACCACTACTACCACCCTCACCCAGGGGGGCAGGATGTCTACCACTACTACCACCCTTAGCCAGGGGGCAGGATGCCCACCACTACTACCACCCTTAGCCAGGGGGGCTGGATGCCTACCACTACTACCACCCTTAGCCAGGGGGCAGGATGCCCACCACTACTACCACCCTCACCCAGGGGGCTGGTTGCCTACCACTACTACCACCCTTAGCCAGGGGGCAGGATGCCCACCACTACTACCACCCTCACCCAGGAGGGGCAGGATGCCTACCACTACTACCACCCTTAGCCAGGGGGCAGGATGCCCACCACTACTACCACCCTTAGCCAGGGGGGCTGGATGCCTACCACTACTACCACCCTTAGCCAGGGGGGCAGGATGCCCACCACTACTACCACCCTCACCCAGGGGGGCAGGATGCCTACCACTACTACCACCCTTAGCCAGGGGGCAGGATGCCCACCACTACTACCACCCTTAGCCAGGGGGGCTGGATGCCTACCACTACTACCACCCTTAGCCAGGGGGCAGGATGCCCACCACTACTACCACCCTCACCCAGGGGGGCTGGATGCCTACCACTACTACCACCCTTAGCCAGGGGGCAGGATGCCCACCACTACTACCACCCTCACCCAGGGGGCTGGATGCCTACCACTACTACCACCCTTAGCCAGGGGGCTGGATGCCTACCACTACTACCACCCTTAGCCAGGGGGCAGGATGCCCACCACTACTACCACCCTCACCCAGGGGGGCAGGATGCCTACCACTACTACCACCCTTAGCCAGGGGGCAGGATGCCCACCACTACTACCACCCTTAGTCAGGGGGGGCTGGATGCCTACCACTACTACCACCCTTAGCCAGGGGGGCAGGATGCCCACCACTACTACCACCCTTAGCCAGGGGGGGCTGGATGCCTACCACTACTACCACCCTTAGCCAGGGGGGGCAGGATGCCCACCACTACTACCACCCTCACCCAGGGGGAGCAGGATGCCTACCACTACTACTACCCTTAGCCAGGGGGCAGGATGCCCACCACTACTACCACCCTTAGCCAGGGGGCTGGATGCCTACCACTACTACCACCCTTAGCCAGGGGGCAGGATGCCCACCACTACTACCACCCTCACCCAGGGGGCTGGATGCCTACCACTACTACCACCCTTAGCCAGGGGGCTGGATGCCTACCACTACTACCACCCTTAGCCAGGGGGCAGGATGCCCACCACTACTACCACCCTCACCCAGGGGGGCAGGATGCCTACCACTACTACCACCCTTAGCCAGGGGGCAGGATGCCCACCACTACTACCACCCTTAGCCAGGGGGGCTGGATGCCTACCACTACTACCACCCTTAGCCAGGGGGCAGGATGCCCACCACTACTACCACCCTCACCCAGGGGGGCTGGTTGCCTACCACTACTACCACCCTTAGCCAGGGGGCAGGATGCCCACCACTACTACCACCCTCACCCAGGAGGGGCAGGATGCCTACCACTACTACCACCCTTAGCCAGGGGGCAGGATGCCCACCACTACTACCACCCTTAGCCAGGGGGGCTGGATGCCTACCACTACTACCACCCTTAGCCAGGGGGCAGGATGCCCACCACTACTACCACCCTCACCCAGGGGGGCAGGATGCCTACCACTACTACCACCCTTAGCCAGGGGGCAGGATGCCCACCACTACTACCACCCTTAGCCGGGGAGCTGGATGCCTACCACTACTACCACCCTTAGCCAGGGGGCAGGATGCCCACCACTACTACCACCCTTAGCCAGGGGGCTGGATGCCTACCACTACTACCACCCCCACTCATAGGATGGACAATGCATGACACAACAAGCACACCACAACCTAGGGAATGCAAGATTAAGACATCCCCCACCACCATGACAAGCGTGTGTAGGCTGTGTCAAATGCCTACAACACCGAACATGACTTTGAACATACAATGTGACCCCCTAGCACATGTGCCACACATATATGTGTGTGGCACCCACAATGCAAGCAGCCCATGACCATTGTGGCAATGGGGCCTAAACCCCCATCATCACAGTGACCAAAAGGTAAGTGTGGGGTCCATAGCCGAAGCACATTTTGACCATTGTGGCAATGGGGTCTAAACCCCCATCATCACAGTGACCAAAAGGCAAGTGTGGGGTCCATAGCTGAAGCACATTTTGACCATTGTGGCAATGGGGTCTAAACCCCCATCATCACAGTGACCAAAAGGCAAGTGTGGGGTCCATAGCTGAAGCACATTTTGACCATTGTGGCAATGGGGTCTAAACCCCCATCATCACAGTGACCAAAAGGCAAGTGTGGGGTCCATAGCTGAAGCACATTTTGACCATTGTGGCAATGGGGTCTAAACCCCCATCATCACAGTGACCAAAAGGCAAGTGTGGGGTCCATAGCTGAAGCACATTTTGACCATTGTGGCAATGGGGTCTAAACCCCCATCATCACAGTGACCAAAAGGCAAGTGTGGGGTCCATAGCTGAAGCACATTTTGACCATTGTGGCAATGGGGTCTAAACCCCCATCATCACAGTGACCAAAAGGCAAGTGTGGGGTCCATAGCTGAAGCACATTTTGACCATTGTGGCAATGGGGTCTAAACCCCCATCATCACAGTGACCAAAAGGCAAGTGTGGGGTCCATAGCTGAAGCACATTTTGACCATTGTGGCAATGGGGTCTAAACCCCCATCATCACAGTGACCAAAAGGCAAGTGTGGGGTCCATAGCTGAAGCACATTTTGACCATTGTGGCAATGGGGTCTACACCCTCATCATCACAGTGACCAAAAGGTAATTGTTGACAAAGAAAGAGCTGCAACTGCCAAACTGCATGGATCATTCCTGGTCACAGAACCAAAAACTCATCTGTGGCAAAGTAGTGTATGTGTCCCATTGCAACATAAATTGGGGGAGCCAAATACTGCAGTGCAAATGAAACATTCCTTTGGCCATGTGCAGACAAACAACACCCATGGGGGCTGAGACCGTCAACAGTCATCAATGACACAATGACAGAAGTGACCATCAGAATGCAGAACCACATATTTGCACCAATGGGCACACAAATGCAGATATCCTGTGGAGTCAGCAGATGTGAGGTGAACAGATACCATACCATGGCAGCAATGGGACACACAAACCATGATCACTGTGCTGACCGATGACCTAGGAGTCCCAGGGACAGCAGGGGAAACACACCAAACAACATACAGCCAATGGCACACCCAAGATATGCCAATGCAGTGGTGCAGATGCACAAACACAAACAGGCAGACCAACACTGTCATCATACACAGCAAGTGAGGGGTGGGGTGCCAGTGTCCCCAGGCAACCACACAACACATGAGGAGAGCTGAATACCAATCATACAGATGTGCATACACTGCCACACTAAGGTAACTCATGGATCCAAATCCCCTATGTGGGCAAGCAGGCATTGTCAGGTGAGAGGGAGCACAAAACACACATGTCACACAGGCACGTAGGAACAACAACTGACACAGCAAGACACAGACACACCACAGCACCACCCCCAGGGCCCCCACAATGTGGTGACCCTGGGCTGAATAAAAATACCACTGTGATGACAAAGCTAAATGTCGTTCACACTGTGAACCACAGTCAGGTGTCCTGAGCAACAAACTACCATCACACCTACACAAGCACAAATCAATCAGCATGGCCAGTAAGCCAAGGCCAACATGGAGGCAGGGGCCTAGCCGGGCAACAACTCTCATCTGCACACACTCAACACCACACCCCTCGACCTCTGACAATGTGCAGCAGTGAAGTACACATGCACTGGTGACATTGCACATGCACCCATGACTATTCCAGGGTGGTGGGTGGGAACCAAGGTGTAGAAACACATCACACATGGACACTCAACAAGACTCCTGAATGTCTGACACACTGCACACTACGCTGTACATGGACATGACGGCAATACCACACCGACCAATGGGATCCCAGCCACAGTCACACACCAATGAAGAAGCCAAGGTCACCCACAAAGAACACACATAGACAACAACCAACATTGCAGCCCGGACCCTGAGGAGTGCCAGCAGTCACACACACAACGTGTCACAATCACTGAAAGATAACACAAACTGGAAATCACATGACAGGGGCAAACAACAAGTGCCAAGGGGAAACCTGACTGTGACCCATCTGCGTCTGCACACAAACTCAGCCCTGACCGAAAACACACCTATGGGTGACACCCTGATGACCAGTAATGTGCCATGCACCCACATCACAGAGAACACAGGGAGAAGACTTTGGGGGAACATAGCTCAAGTCAGCAAGCATCACAAACAGGTACAACACTAGGGATCACAGCATGCGCAGATGAATGGAAGTGAACACACAGACATGCACATACAACACACACCTTGGGCGCAGGCAATGTCACACGTGTACACACTGCCATGAGGGGACTCCACTCCTGTGTGAGGAAAGCTGTGCCATATGTTGCCTCAGTAGGGCCCCATCATGTCAGCTGAGCACTTGGTCACACAATCAACAATTAGCACCAAATGAGGGCTCCCATCACATCAGCCTGGTCATGGATGTGCCAACGGAATCATCAGCACAGATCCAACACACTTGTATAGCAATGTTGCACTGACTACACGGATGAGTCCTTCCCCATTGATGCCCAAACCTGCATGTCCACTGGAGATGGCAACACGGTCAGGGAAGTAGACAAATGCAACGATGGCAGGCACAACAGATGTGCAGGGGTGGAAGCCACAGATATGAAATTGCCAATGTAAGTAGGAAACCCATTGCCAAATACTGAACACATGACACCCTCAGATGCTGCTATTGATGACATGGATACACCACATGATAGGACACATTCCCCCTGGACCACATGGGTTCCTGCACAGTAACACTTCATAATCATGAGACCAGATATCACCATCACTGCAGCAAGGGCATGGTTAGCAGCACCAACAACATGTACATCTGAAGCATGAGCACTAGAGAAAAGAAAGTTGCTTTATTCAGCATATGTGTTGTTTGATAACGACGTCCAGAAAAAATAGAGCAAAGGCCAATGGCCAGTCCATTGTCAAAGTTCAAACAGGGTGACACTGGCAGATGTCACCCTACGCATGCCTGCACAAAACCAGGGACAATCCACTAGGAGGGGCAACCGGGGGGCAGGCCAGGCACCGCAGGGACAGGATCAGGGCTCACCAGGGGAGTCAGGGAAGGGGTGGTGGGTGCTGGAGAGCCACTGACAACTGCAGTGGAGGTGTCTGACATGGTGTGTGCCGGCACAACTGGGGGCATGACTCAGATGTCGTGGGTGCCGGCACAACTGCAGTGGACCCTGCAGATGGGGTGGACAGGTCCGCCACTGCAGTGCCCAAGTCAGACAGGGCGGTAGTGGACTCCACTGCAGTGCCTACCTCCAGGGGAGGAGAATGGGGAACAGGCAAGGTGGGTTGGACAGAGGGGAGGACACCCTCACCACATCAGTGGCACAGACAAGCGCAGCGGGGGTGTGGTGCTGGGAGAGCAAGTGGCAGGGGGAGAAGGCCTGATCCTCTTGGGGATGGTATATCTGTGGGTGGGGGAACCTGGGGCAGGGTGTGGTGGGGGCACCTGTGCAGTGGGGGCCTGAGGGATGGAGGACGGAGACCTTGTGCCTGAGCTGCAGGGCGGTGGCGGGGTCTTGCTCTTACCACTCCGGGGGGACTTGCGGGTGGGGGCCTCAGTCCGTCTGCGCCTGGGGGAGGGTGTCCGGGGGCGAGGGGCACTCTGCTCCGTGTGGGTGGGCTTCCTCTTCCCCCGGGATGCTGGAGCAGCTTCATCGGTGGGGAAGAGGCCGAGGTCACAGAGGAAGAGCTGCTGTGACTTTGGTGTTGCATGTGAGGCAAGGGAGGGTGCTTTGGAGGGAGAGGGAACTGAGGACTGCGCAGTGCATGTGGATGCGTGTGTGTGTTCCAGGGCCCCATCCCCTGTGAGTCTGGCTTCAGTCCCCTGAATGTGCGTGCGTGTGCGTTTTGTCATTGGCGTGTGTGTCAGTGTGCTGGATGTGTGTGTGCTGGTGTGTGCCTGTGCCGGTGTGTGTGTGCTTGGGACGGGTAAGGTGCTGGGGAGTGTGGATGGAGCAGAGGCAGGAGGGGTGAGGGACCGTTTGAGGAGGGACACTGCTGCCGTCAGGGAGGAGTCCATGGACCTATTGCCCCTCTGTAGGTCAGACATGCCCGATGAGATGCCCTCCATGAACGACACCAGCTGAGTCAACAGCGCGGTGTGCGCATGGAGGACACTCAGCATGGCTGTCTGCCCTACATGGAGCTGGCGAAGGAGGTACACAGACTCCTCACTCAGGGCAGCAGGGGACACAGGGGCAGGGGGTGCGGTGCCTGGCCCAAAGGAAACACGCTCCCGGACATGGGAGCCTCCACGGACCTGGGGAATGGGAGCCGATGGGAGGGCGGTGGTGGTGCTGGTGGTGGCGGGGACAGCAACACTAGCTGTGGTGTGGTGGCTGCTGACACCCGCCTCCACAAGGGAGTCATCCTCCGAGTTGCTCTGGTCCTCAGCTGAGGTGGATGCTGCTGAGGACTCCTCGGTGTGGCTCCCTCGCCCTCCGTGCCACTGGGTCCCTCCGACCACTCCTCGGCTGCTGACCCAGTCTGGCTCTCTGGCTCCTCCTGGTCCGTGGAGCTGTCCCCTTCCGTGGCCGTGGATGTATCTGCAAACAATGGGGATACAGACAGACATCAGTCACCTGCACATAACGCACACACCACTGTGAGCACAGCACATCACAGAGCAAGCCCTGGCATCATCAGTTGTACATTGCTAAAAGTGCCCTAATTGAACAGGAGAAGTCAATTGTCAGTCTGATGCCAAGCATGGCACTCACATCCCACATGGCCTTGCACCCATCTGTCTGGTGTCTGTTGGATTGCAACACCCCAGTGTTGACACATGCACCAAGTACACAGTAGTTGGACAGTGCAGAGGACACGGTGTGTCATGTGGACATGCACACATCACAGCTCTTGCCACTGAGTCAGTACAGGTTTCCGGATGAAAGGGATGCCCAGAGTCAAATAGGAAATGCATGTGATGCATACCAGCGACAGACACCATGATGCACCCATGTCCTGATAGCCAGCGCCACTATGGTGTGCATGTAGCACATGTCACTCCCCTGCAGGCTCACCAATCAGTAGACACATGCCATGGCGGAGGCATGACTGCAAAGTCATACATCACTGTCTCAGTGATGTATGACTTTGCAGCCAGACAACAACACTCTGCACTGTGTCACAATAGTAGGTCATGGGGAATGCAAGTCCTGGAGCTGCACAAGTGCACATGTACATCCCCCCACAACACATCCTCTTAACCCTCATCTGTCCAGGTCATACCTATTGGACATATGGTAGACCTGTGACACTACCCTCTGAACCTGAGCCCCTCACACTCTGCTGTGCATGGGGAACAGCTGCCTGAACTTCACATTTACATGCCCCAGTCTGCATGGGCAGCTGATCAGACACCTATGTGTCACACAAGTATCGTCTCCTATGGTCACATCTCCAGTGGCATGCTGAGCCCCTACCAAGAAACTCCACAGCAGTCCTGGCGACTAATCCACAGCACACTGACACAGAGGCAGACACCTGAGGGGTCAAATCACTGCGCACAATGTGTCTGCTGATACACGGGAGTGGGAGTACACAGTGTATTGTATGGCCTGGAGTAGGCATGACTGTCCAGCCCCACATGAATGAGGGATGAGCCCTGGACTGTAGGCAGCTGGCTAAGTATGTGTGACACACGTCATATACATACTCCTGGGGCCCAAACATTGTTCCCACCCACAGCATGGGTGTGTGCCAGATACCCCAGCCACATGTGGTGGATCAGCTCAGCAATTGGACCACAGATCAAAGTAACACGCTGAATACATGTCAGAATACAGGCATTGTGTAAGCAATGGACCCACCCATGATGCCCACCACAGAGTCAGGGAAACAGATGCTGTCTCCCACCTTGAGTCAAGCAAACTGCAAGGACACAGTCCTAAGTGACAGAATTCCCTGCATGTAAGGGCCACACCTGGGTATCAGATGAGGAGTGGGCAGTGCACAATAGAGGGACATGGCTCCTGGACAACATGACTGCTGTACTGTGGCAGTTTAACCAGGCCCGAGGAGGGCACATAGCATGTTAGACAGAGTACACAGTGCAGTCTTTGACTCACCCCCTCCTTGCTGCTCTCTGGCCTTCAGCTGCCCATCCAGGTCTGGAAAGACCACCGCCAGGATCCTGAGCATGTGGGGGTCAGGGTCCGTGTTCCGCCCCTCCTGCGAGGAGGCGACAGCTTCAGCTGGACCCGTGCAATCCTCCGGGTCCAGCCCCGAAGGTCCTGCCACCTCTTTTGGCAGTTGCGGATCCGGCGCTTGTAGACCCCCACGGACCGGACAGCCCGGACGATGTCCTTCCATATCTCATGCTTCCGATGGGCAGAAGCCTGTCAGGATGACAAAGTGATAAGGCCATTACTACACATGCAACATATCCGTGCATGACACAGTTGCATATACATGTCGCAATCACAGGGGCACATGGTGTACACAGGCAGTGCACGGCTGCCCATGGACAGTTTTCCAGAAGTCACTACATGGTATCATTGCATGGGGAGTACAACCCTGTTCAGAAGCACTGTCACTGCACCATACCTGTCCAGTGCAAGTCACTACACACTATGGGGGTGACAACTACTCAGTGAGCCTGCTAGCCAGTGGCGTGCTGACTCTCAGCCTTGCTAGTCAGACAAAATGCACATTCAGAAAGGCAGTGCACAGGACACTCACCTGCTCCCCTGGTGTCCCATACAGCTTGCTGTACTGTGGAAGTAGGCTGTCCAGCAGGGCCTGGTTCTCCTCAAGGCTGAAGGCTGGGGCTCTCTCCACAGTACGTGCCATTGCAGGGTCCAGAGGGGCAGAGACAGCAGCAGTGCAGTGGCAGATGTCGTCCTGGAGCATGTAGTGCAGGCAAGTGGGCTCTCAGGGGAACAGCCAGCAATATATATGTGCTGGAGAGGCAGATACTGTCCCTTGTGTCCAAAGTGATAGGTCCAAGTCGTTTGCATCTTCTGAATCTGGCCAATCCATGGAATAGCAGCACCAAAACACGCCCACAGCATCCTTCAAAACTTCAACTTCATGACATACATGATTTTGCAACATTGTTGTGGGTGACCAACTGAATTCCCAGCAACCGACTCGTTCGAAATTCGAAAACGCGTCCGTTGCCAGGCAAGCCCATTGTCAATGGGTGCGCACCGATCGGTCCATTGCGGTACAACGCGCACAGGGGTACAACGCGTACCCGCACACATTGAAGGCAATGGGCCGGCCGGAGGCACCGATCGGTCCATTGCGGTACAACGCGCACAGGGGTACAACGCGTACCCGCACACATTGAAGGCAATGGGCCGGCCGGAGGCACCGATCGGTCCATTGCGGTTCAACGCATCACTGTACATGTGACTGGCATAGGTCAGCATGCCTGTCTCAGATGGACATATGCCAGCCACAGATAGCTCCCAGGGAGTGAGGGGCACACCTACATCACGACAGCCTGTCCAAACCTTATCATAAGGCATGTAAGGCTGCATTTCCTATTGTGTGTATGTTGGTGTACATGTTGTCCTGTGGGTGTCACCTGTGGGCAGCCACCCCCAGGCTGTGCACGTGTTCATGGGGACAGGATCCTGGGTGTTACGTGTACGTGACCACTGTGATGTGCAACTGTTCATATCTGTGCATGTGTCATGGTCACATTTCACAGTGGTGTTTGTGTATGTCATGTCACATACCCCGTGAGTCCCATGTGGGACGGTATGTTTGAGCCAGGGTGTCCCAGTGGCACAATAGTGATGGCCCTCCACAGTCTTTGTGCATGTAGTGTTTACAATGTCTCTGATTTCATGTGCACAATGGGAGACAGTCTCCACATCCACGTTGTGTGTGCATGGACTCTGATGTTGTGCGTGTGTGTCACAGACGTCCATGTCTGTCCTGCCATGGCAAGTGTGGCCACTACCTGTGGGGGTCATGTTTGTTTTGCTGTGGTGTACACATGATACTCCAGGTGATGCCAGTGTCCATGTGGCATTACAGGGTCCCTGGGAATGTGCCTGTCGTTGAGCTGTGGTGCCTGGGGCACATCTGTCCTCACATGTCACTGTGGGGGTGACTGTGACACGGCATCATGATATCCAATGGGCCAACCTGGGACAAATTAATGCCACCTGTAGGACCGTGTTGACAGATGTTGGCCATGTATGTACCATACATGTCCTTCCGGTACTGCACACTTCATGTAGTTGTGCCTCATGATGATGTATGTTGGGATCTTGAGTGTGTTCAATGCCGCATATGTGGGGTGACTGACGATCTTGCTTACTTCTCCTCTGCACTGCAGGGCTCCTGCTGTCCATCGGCCATTCCCAGACCTGGCAACGATGGTGGAACGGGACAGCATCCGACGGTACCGCTTCACCAGGCAGCTGATTGAGGATTTGGCAGTGCAGTTGTCCCCACATTTGCAGCCTGGCCGGCCGTATCCTACAGCGCTGACCCCCAAGGTGAAGGTGATGGCAGCCCTACACTTCTTTGCCACCGGTACCTTCCAACATACTGTGGCGTCTGCTGGTGGGATGTCACAGACCATGTTCAGCCGTGTGCTCCGCGATGTTTTGGCGGCAATGTTGCTCTTCCTGAACCGGTACATCTATTTCCCTAGACTGCGACGACTCACTGACGTGAAGAGTGACTTTTATGCCCTGGGGAGGATGCCGCATGTCATTGGCTCCATTGATGGGACACATGTGGCTTTGGTACCACCACAGGCCCAGGAGCAGGCCTACAGGAACCGCAAGCACTACCACTCGGTCAATGCACTGGTGGTGTGTCTTGCAGACATGACCATCACACACGTGTGTGCCCGTTTCCCTGGTTCAGCACACGATGCCTTTGTGATGAGGAGTAGTCGCATCCCCAGGATGATGGCACAGATGCAGAACCAGCGTGCCTGGCTTGTCGGTGTGTACTGACTTTGTGCCATTGTGTGTGATCTGATCTGTAGTATTCCGCCCACCTTTCCAAGTCAGCTGATGTGCACTTGTCTGTCCGTAGGTGACTCGGGATACCCCAACATGCCGTGGTTGCTGACACCCCTCAGGAACCCTGTGACACCTGCCCAGATGCGCTACAATGAGGCACATGGTCGGACCAGGAGAGTGATTGAGCGGACCTTTGGTCTCCTGAAGAGCCGCTTCCGCTGCCTGGACAAGACCGGAGGGTCCCTCCCATATGCCCCTGCGAAAGTGTGCAAGATTATCATCGTCTGCTGCATGCTACACAACCTGGCAGTGCGGAAGGAGTTGCCTCTCATCCAGGATGACGATGACCAACATCCGCCACCTGTGGAGGATCCTGGCCTGGACCACGATGCCAGTGACGATGATGATGATGATGATGATGGTGATGGTGATGTCCGCACACAGCTCATCACCAACTTCTTTAGCTGAATGTGAGTATCCTGAGGTGTCATGTGAATGATGTGAGTTGGCATGATGTGTGGGTGGGGCTCTGGCGCTGTTGGAGTGTGTCCATGGGCTACTTGACTGGATGTGTGTTGCGATGTGTGGTGACAGGTGGGCTGTACTCCCCAACAGTGTTGACATGCTAACTTGGTTCTGGGTGGGTATCTTGTAACATGTATTGTGCATGAGTTTTGCTGTTCTGTCCTGTACTGCATTGCTTTTGACTGTGTGTCATTTCTGTCCTTCACAGGGTACTTTCAGATTCGTTTGGTCAACTGTGTCCACCGACGACGTGATTGCACATCCAGGCTGGTAGCTGTTGTGTCCCTACAGGTGATGTGCGCCACACCCATGGACTTCCTTCCGTCTACAGTTGTTGACTGTGTGCCCGCTACCAGGTGGGGTTACCTTGCATCTTGTAGTGGTTACGGCATGTTGCTACTGTGTAATAAACCTGTGCTTCACTTAGTGATGTGCGTTGTCTGTGGTCACACATTTGACTGCCATTTGCTTACTGCACCTGTGGGCTACTTGACTACAACTGGGAATGGGTGTGGTGTCTGTGCATTGCACCGTCTTCCCTGGCAACATCAGTGTAGGCAATGAGTCAGATGGCCTAGGTGTGTATGTGTTGTGTACCCCTGGTGGTGTGTCTCCCTCATATGTGTCACGTTGCCTGTACTCACATGCCTGTGTTGTCCTTGCTGTTGCAGTTCGCATACACAGTGTAATTTTGCAGTTCATCATCCCCATAACAGCACCCACGTTGGAATCACGACAGAGGCAAGTATGGTGTATTAGTGTGTTTATTGTGATACATTTGTGTTAATAGTGCATAGGATGGGTTGTGCTGTACATGAATCTTGCAATCCCAAGTTCCTAGGTGAATTGAAAGTCCAGGTAGACAGGATCCCCAGTATCGGGGCCACAGTTGTCTGACACATTGTTCCAACTTGTACTCCCCATGCAATGTGTGGGAGTAGTGTTGCCGTCAACAGGGTGAACAGTCTGTGCACAAAGGCGAAAATCCAGAACAGGTTCAGGCTTCCTGGGAGTTGCGCTTGGCCATCAGCCTCTCACTTTCCCCTCCTCGGACGACCCCTCTTCTTGGGGGGGGCCCTCAAGTGCAGGCTGCTGCGGTGCAGGGGACTCTCCGCCAGAGTCCTCCTCCCTCCCTGTGGCAGTTGCAGTTTGTTCGGTACCAGATGTTGTTGGCACACAGGGAGGTGTGGACTGGTTGCTGTTCATCTGGCGGAGGCATTGTAAAATGTCCCTGTGCACCGCCGTGATCTCATGTAGTACATCCCACTTGGACTCCACGCGGGACATGTGTGAGTCCACACGTGACATGTGTGACTCCACGTGGGACATGTGGGAGTCCAAGCGGGCATGATGGGCAGCCTGCTGCTGTTTGATGTCTCTGAGGAGCCCCACTACCTGGCTGAGCTCTCCGGTGCTGGACTGGTACGCATCAGCTATGCGTACCAGTTGTGGGTCTTCATGCACACCAGCAACGTCTGCAAGCAGCGACCTCTGTCTCCCACCCCTCCCACCACCCCTGCTGACATGTGCAGTGTGTGCAGTTGCACGCACAGATAACCCTGGTTCACCTTGGGGGTTGGTGGTGGTGGTGGTGTCCATGGCCCCAGGTTGGTCCAGGGTCACTGCGCTGGTGTTGCTCCTTATTCTATCCATGTCGGCAGGGATGGTATTCGTGGTGACAGTCGTTGGAGGGGTGGGTGCAGGGGGTGCAGCTGGTGGACCTGCTGGTGCTGCAGCTGGTGGTCCTGCTGGTGCAGCATGTTGACTTGCACCGGATGTGCCAGGTTGTTCATCGTCCGAGGAGGACAGAGGCTGTACGACGCCAGTGAGCTCGGCATCCTCTTGAGCCTGGGACTGGGACTCCTCAGCGTCTGCTGCTGTGTCCCCATCATCACCTGTTTTTGGGAGACACAAACAATGTATGTCATGTTTCTGCAGGCATCAGTGGTTGACACACCTGACAGTTGTGACTGTGCCTCTGGGTGCGGGCCTGTACATTGCATTGTCCTAAGTCGTCACAGTCAGGGGTTGATATTGGTGTGGCACATTGTCCTGCATTATTTGGGCATTTCTATGTATTCTCTGGGGTGTGAACATGGTCTGCATTGCTTGTGTTTGGTTGACAGCCAGACCTCCTTCCCACCCACCCAGCCAGCCAGTCAGTTATCCCACCATGGAACGTGCTTGCGTTGCAGGGAGTGTAAGTTGTCTCTCAGGATGTCAGTCAGTGGTGTCCTGCTGTTTGTTGGTGCACAGTTGGCAGCAGGGCCTTGTGCTCCCCACAGCAGTAGCCAGTGTCAGCCATCTTGTGAGTCCTTCTCCACTCCCTGTGATGTGCGCATGGTTCATGGTGGTGTTGATGGGACAGTTTTGGGGCTGGGCAATATGTGTGACTGCGACTCCCATGATGCTATTGGCTACACTGACTTAGCCAGCATACACAGAATTCCTTCCTTTGAGTGGTCTTCACTGTGTGTTGGTGTTGTTGTGGTGGCTACATGTGTGGATGTGTTTGTTAGTTCTATTTGTGCCACTGCCTAGCTGTAGTTGTGGTTGTGTTTGTACATGTGTTGGCACAGTTGGATGTGACTTTTTTGATGGCATGTGTTGTGTTTCTCTGACTGACATACACATTTTGGGATGATTCTGTTCTGGTTGCTGTGTGATTGCTATGAGTGCATGGTTTGACTCTCCCCTTGACAGTGATGTGTGTGTGTTTTGTGGCAGTATATTGTGTACATTTGTTGTGTACTCACCAGGCTCTCGGATGTTCTCTAGTCCATATACGCTCACTGGCGGAAGGATGGCCCGCACCTTCTCCTCCCAGGGCCTGAGGTATACTGGCTTGGCAGGAGGGCCACTGCCGGTGTATTGGCTGATGAGGTAGTCTTTCTTGAGCAGCTCACGGACCCTCCTGCGCACGTCATACCACCTGTTCTGGATGTCGGTCTTTGTGCGCAGACATGGTGATTGGGCGTTCACCCTGTTGATGATCCTCTCCCACATCTTGGTTTTCTGCGACATGGGGGTCTGTTGGACCAATGTGCCAAACAGCTGTGGCTCTACCCTGAGGATCTCGTCTACCAGGACTTCCAATTCACAATCTAGGAACTTGTGATTCTTCTTGGGGGCATGGTGATGGGTGGTGATGGTGAGTGATGTGTGTGTTGGTGTGCAGGTGAGGGTGTGTGAGTGTGTGTTTTGCTGGGTGTATGTGAGGTAGGTATTTGTTGGTGTGCTGCTGGTGTGTGGCTTGTGTGAGGGATGAGCTGTGGGTGTGTGGTTGCTTTCTCTTGGGTGCTGGCAGTGGAATGGCATTTGCAAAGGCTCATGGTAGTGATTTGTGTCCTTTATATAGGTGGAGTTGTGGGTGTGTCTTTGTTCTCTGTCCCCACCCCCCAGTATTTATTGGCTTGGTAATTGCTTGTTTGGCCTTTTTGGGTGATTTTTCCTTTGTGTTGTTTGTGTATGTTGGAAACGTTCTTGTGACCGAGTCGGACCCTGCATTGGTCTCGTACGGTGTTTTCCGTTTCGTTCACGCTGTGTTTGTGCAGTTTTCTATGCTGCGTACGCGTCGGTCGCGGTGTATTGTGTTGCTTCGGCTCGGTTTTGTATGCGTGTCGGTCGTACGGCTTGTCCTCCGTCCGACTCGGTCGTGTTTTTCGCGCCTTGCATCATACTTTGCGGTTTGGAGTTGGCGGGTACGTTTCGGTCGGATTTGTTCCGGGTGCGTGTCGGTCGGTTGGATTCGCGTGTTTTCCGGCCGGATTGCTATTTTCCGTGCGGCTCGGTCGGTCGGCTTGGTTTCCTTACGTGTCGGTCGGATTTATCGCGGCTTGCATCGTACTTGGCGTGTCGGGCGCCACTGGTACGTGTCGGTCGGTAATTTTTCCGGCTCCGAGTCGGTCGGTGCTTTTTCCGGCCCGAATCGGAATCGACCCCTATGTGTAGTACATTGGACCTTATGGCAAACAATCTAACATCTCACACCCTGGAGCTAGATGATCCAACCAAAATCCTTAGCAATATGTCCTCAAATATATGTAATCATCCACTCCCAAATGCATCCTATAGAGAACGCAGTAAAGAAATCGCTTAGTAATAACAACTTCTCAAGCGAGATAAGGAACTTTTCTCCAATTGTCTCAAAGCTTACAGAGGTTCCAGAAGCTATTAATTCTTTATTGGCTGACTGCGGAAAAGAAAATTACCGGGACAGAACTTGCAGCAGAAAATTTGGAGCCAAATATCTCCTGCATGACTGTGCCATTGAACCCTCTTGCACTTGATCAACACGCATTGTTAGTGGCCACACAAGGCACTACCAATAAAACATTAAGAGAACCATTCTCCAATTGCGACATATCCAAAACTTCAAGGTGCTCACTAGAACCTACAAAGAGGAAAAAATTTCATAGACAACCAATGTATACATTCTTCAGAAAACTACAAATAGGAAATACTAAAAACATCTAGCACCCAAAAGGACAAAAATCCACTAGACGAGGACTGGTTGTCCAAACCAGGATGGCTTGTTAGTGTAAAAGATAGCGCAGAAAACGTTCAGTGGCCAACAGCTGAATGTAGTGTCACCAAAAAGCCTCTACCAGTATTTCTGAGCTTGAAGATGTTGGACACAGTAATGCCATCCTGAACGCTTTCCTGAATGCAATCATCATCACAGTGCCCTCTCAACCATGACAATACTGCATTTGTCCATTTCAACCAAAGACGATGTGAGGATCTGCTGACGACTAACAGTGAAGCCAAGGTCGATCGGGCTCCTTAGTTTTTAATGGCCCACAACAACCTGAATGATCGTGTTTTTCACATTGAATCCAAACGAACAGTTATCAAAGCCCCTGGAAATGACTCAACTTACAGGGGACTGGAGGACAAGTGTAGTATCGTCCCAGCTGAGGAACAGGGGCCAAACCAGGTGTCTAGCAACAGTGTTCAACTTACTATCATTATATTCAAACCAACTTATCTCTCTAGGGGGCAGCACAATATCTTGAACAGATGCAACCTATTCAGAGCCCAAAATTCTTTATCAGGGCTAGAAAGAGAGACCTTTCATGCGGGTTGGCTTCATCCTGCCGAATTCCAGCGACAAATGAGAAAACACCATTATGTGGTGGGCAAACAAGTTTAATTCTGTCAAGGGGAACTGCCCTAGTTAATTGAGACATACTGACTTGTGAAGGTCTACCCGAACTGACCCATCAATTTTTTAATTCCGTGCTGCCGCGCATCTAAACCAGCAGTAGGACGTACACCATCAGTTGTCCGTTCTTATGGCAGCTCGAGGTTCTTCTAGCTGTAACTTCAGGAATGATTAGCATAATCTAAAAATAAACCTGCACTCATCAGCAATGAGAATGAAAGTTCACAGATCTGGGGAAGCACAGATATTTGACACCAGGAGCAATGTTATGAATTAGGGTGCACTTTCCCTGTTTGCGCCTGGCGCACCTTAAAACAGGTGTGCCGGGCGCAAACAGAGAAAGTGTGCCCTATTATATAGAATGCGCTGCCCCCAGGGCAGCCGCAAACTTGTGCTGCCCTGGGGGCAGTGCATTCAAGTGAAATATGAAGAGGCTTTGAAGCAGCCGCTCCCTGTTTCACTGTGCAGGCGGCAACCCGCCTTCACTTTGAAGGGGGATTAGAGATCCCCTTGCAGGCGGGTGCAGTCAGTGAATGCACTCGCCCGCTAGAGGATGTCTGTGGGTCCATAGGAGCCCCTTTACCCCCTGCAGAGGACTGTTCTTTTTAGGTGGCGTCCTGACAGCTTCTTTGCCTCTGCGCATGTGTCTGTAATATGGCACGGGCGCAGAGGCAAAGAGATTCCGTCATTTGCATGGAGCACGCCCCCATGCAAATGAGGGAATGCCCCCTGAAGATAGCGCTGGCACTTCATGTGTGCCAGCGCTATCAGTATTACAGAAGGGGCTATACAAGCGTCTGGTGCCACTTCTGTACCAAAGTGCCCCAGGGATGCTTAAATTGGGCACAAACGCCCCCGGGGCACTCTCTATCCTACGGCCCCAGAAATTCTTTGCAATATAAGAAAACCTCTAATGCCTGGGCCAGGCCTCCAGATTCATCCTTCCCAGACACATTAATTGCTGCAATATACTGTTCATAGAAGTCAGCTCCCAGCTTACCGTCCTATGCCTAGACAAAAGTGTTAAGTTGGAATATTGCAGGCCTGAAAAGGATTGGGTAGCATATGTGAAATCCCATTCTATCTGTTGCTTTCAGGAGACCTGGGCAATGCACGAGATTGACCTGGACGGTTTTGCGCCATATAGAATAGCAGCAATAAAAGAAAGAAAAGGGAAGCCAAGAGGAGGGCTAACAATTTGGGCATCCACCAGTCTAGGTGTGGAAAATCAGACACATTTCCAAATCAGTATTAATATTTAGCTGGGGCGAATTTCCAATGAGTTGTGGAAATTAGATATTCTAAACGTTTATTTCCTACCTGGACATTCATCGGACCTCAAAGTTCAACTTCAGGAATTAGATAAATGTGTTGGCACTCTTCGCTTTGATTCTTTGAAAACAACAGTGTTCTAGTTGGCTTAGAGCTAAGCGCCACATCATTCTGGTGTATGGGGACTTTAACACCAGACTGGATGCTGCGCTGACTGACTTTGAAGCTCTCCGTGATGTTATGTAAAGATTCCCAGTTTCCCGGCTCCCATTCCAAAAACAAGTTGAGGAGAGGAGCTGCATTTGCGTCCTTCATGCTAAACAATGATTTGTGTCCCCTGAATGGATGCAAGCCCTCAGATTCTCCTGCTCAATACACCTTTCATTCTAGGAATCGGGGAAGCCTGATAGATTATGTATTGGGCTCCCGGTTTTAAGGCATTTATTCTTTTAACATTTTCGTCTGTATTTAGCCATGTTTATTTTTTCGTAATTTTTTCTGTATTTATTCACATTTATTTTTGTCGCATGCAAAAGAAGATGCTGTAGCTAGTTTATTTTCCACATTTATTTAAATAGACAATGCACACTTCTATTTATTGTGTAAATTATTGCTATTGCTATTATACCCTATGCAATATGTAAACACACACACACACATACACATATATATATTTATATATTTATATATATATATATATACATATTATCGACTGGCGGTCGCCAGTAGATAGTTATAGTTAGGACCTATTTTCCATAGGAAATCTGCAACATTCTATTTGAAATAACTTTGGCGCCGGTTGACGAATCTTCACGAAATTTTCAAAACTCGTGGGGCGCTCCGGTCCGCTCCTATCTTGAAAGTCTCGGGGTGATTCGTCAAGTGGGGGCCGAGAAAAAAGGGGGGTCCCAAAACGTGTTTTCCCCATGCAATATTCCATAGGAACCTTTCATCGCAGCTACAGCCCGAACTGCTGAACGGAATTACACCAAATTTGGCAAAAAGGTAGCCCTTGGTTCAGAGTCGTGCCTTTTGGTTAAATGGTGTAAATCCGTTCAGTAGTTCCTGAGAAATTTGAAAAAGAAAACACATATATATCTGGGCGGAGCCTAACCACACATGTCATCGTGAGATCTGATTGGCTGTCAGCACTTCATCCTGGAATTGCTGGCAGCCATCTTGGGACCAATATAAATGATAGTACCCCATTGAAATGCATTGTAGTGAATCGAAGATTTTGAGGGTTACCAAAAGGAGAGCTATAAAGGGTGATAACAGACTTTAGTTACATTAGAATTCATTTGTTGATGGTACCATACTAATTTCAGGAATTGTGGTGTGTTCTAAGGTGATTTTACCCTGTGAAAACCTTCTGCTGGGATATCATGAATCATGTTTGAGAGAAAACTATTTTCACATGCTTGTCCCATACAGTTTTGGAAGGTGCTCCAGAAGCTAAAATGAGAGCATATTTTCTGTAAATTCACATTATCTTTCTCAGTCATGTGAGAATGAAGTCTGACATTCTCAGTAAAACATGTACATCCAACAAGGGCAGAGACTGTCAGTTGATTCCTTTGTGTTCTACTGCAGCTTCCCAGAGTGTTCTAAAGAACAACTAGAGTGCTAACAGCCTTACTTATGACAAAAGTATGGCACACCTGAAGCCATCTTGATTGGAATAAACTGGTAACACTTAAAACATTTAATTTAAAAAGGAACAAAATGATGGGGTTCATTTTGTCATAGAAATTATGGTTAGTGCTGTAGAAAGAAAAATTAGGACATGTTTCAAGTGTGATCTCAAATATCTTCCTGTTATATTTCAACAGGAGCAGCCTGTCAGTTGATGCTATGGGTTCTACTGCAGCTTCCCAGAGTGTTCTAAAGAACAACTAGAGCGCTAACAGTCTTACTTATGACAGAATTATGGCACACCTGAAGCCATCTTGATTGGAATAAACTGGTAACTCTTAAAACATTTAATTTAAAAAGGAACAAAATGAGGGGGTTCATTTCGTCATAGAAATTATGGTTAGTGCTGTAGAAAGAAAAATTAGGACATGTTTTAAGTGAGATCTCAAATATCTTCCTGTTATATTTCAACAGGAGCAGCCTGTCAGTTGATGCCTTTGTGTTCTACTGCAGCTTCCCAGAGTGTTCTAAAGAACAACTAGAGAGCTAACAGTCTTACTTATGACAAAAGTATGGCACACCTGAAGCCATCTTGATTGGAATAGACTGGTAACACCTAAAACATTTAATTTAAAAAGGAACAAAATGAGGGGGTTCATTTTGCCATAGAAATTATGGTTAGTGCTGTAGAAAGAAAAATTAGGACATGTTTTAAGTGAGATCTCAAATATCTTCCTGTTATATTTCAACAGGAGCAGCCTGTCAGTTGATGCCTTTGTGTTCTACTGCAGCTTCCCAGAGTGTTCTAAAGAACAACTAGAGTGCTAACAGCCTTACTTATGACAAAAGTATGGCACACCTGAATCTATCTTGATTGGAATAAACTGGTAACACTTAAAACATTTAATTTAAAAGGAACAAAATGCTGGGGTTCATTTTGTCATAGAAATTATGGTTAGTGCTGTAGGAAGAAAAATTAGGACATGTTTCAAGTGTGATCTCAAATATCTTCCTGTTATATTTCAACAGGAGCAGCCTGTCAGTTGATGCCTTTGTGTTGTACTGAAGCTTCCCAGAGTGTTCTAAAGAACAACTAGAGCGCTAACAGTCTTACTTATGACAAAATTATGGCACACCTGAAGCCATCTTGATTGGAATAAACTGGTAACTCTTAAAACATTTAATTTAAAAAGGAACAAAATGAGGGGGTTCATTTTGTCATAGAAATTATGGTTAGTGCTGTAGAAAGAAAAATTAGGACATGTTTTAAGTGAGATCTCAAATATCTTCCTGTTATATTTCAACAGGAGCAGCCTGTCAGTTGATGCCTTTGTGTTCTACTGCAGCTTCCCAGAGTGTTCTAAAGAACAACTAGAGCGCTAACAGTCTTACTTATGACAAAAGTATGGCACACCTGAAGCCATCTTGATTGGAATAAACTGGTAACACTTAAAACATTTAATTTAAAAAGGAACAAAATTAGGGGGTTTATTTTGCCATAGAAATTATGGTTAGTGCTGCAGAAAGAAAATTTAGGGCATGTTTTAAGTGAGATCTCAAATCCTCTTCTATTTCATTAGAAAATTCTGACATGCAGACTGAAACAATCACTTTCAACACCAGCAGTAGACTTCCAGTTAACTCCCTGGTGAGCAGTAGCTTTACTACAGTGATCTAATGAACAACTAGAGTGCTAACATTCTGAATTTATGGCAAATGTGTGACACATCTGAATGCCTTCTTGATGGAATCAAAGTAAAAAACTGAAAGCATTTCCTACTGAGGAGACTGCAGTAAATGACGAAATTAGGAAACTTCATAACAAATAAGTCTCCCAAGATGGCCACCAGAGAAAAAGAGCCCAAATGTAGCACAAATATCACCCAGATGTAGCCCACATATAGCCCAATGACAGAAGTGTGCAAAACACTTTTTATTTTTAGTTTTTCTGCAGTTTTATATAGTGCAAACTGGTCAGGTATTGGAGGGTTACATCTTACTTGGACCCCTTATTGCGTATTTTGCACGAAGTACATGAGATTGATCTTGCGAAACATTGAACTTTACGATTCTGTTAACCTGAAGTTGCTCTGAACCGGGCTTTGTAACACCCGTTTTTACCTACTGGTTTTAATTAATTCTCACTGTATTGTATTAGGAAAGAGGATTTACTGTTTTTATGTACACTTTTATGATCTATGTTTCTAAATCAGATCAAATAAAGTTTAATGAATTCTATGGCAGGACAGAGGCGAGGATTATGCATATCTTTCCTCACTTTATTTGCATAGCAGTTCAAAGAAAACGTAACACAACAATCATTAAACAAAAGACTACACAACCCATGAACCATTAGGGGGTAGTCTCCAAGGCAACTATAGTCCAATCATATCACAGTCCATCGTATATAATATCGTGACGTCCCTTCCGCTTCCTCTTTCTTCACTGCTCGTCAGTTAAGTGCATTCCTTACATTCTTGGCTTAATCTGACGTTGTTGCTGTTTGTATAGCGGTTTCTTGTGCACGTTATTAGCATTATTACCTTGGTATTGTTTCATATTCCCTGCGCAGCAGGCTCTTGCCCGAGCGCGTTCTCCCCTCGCAGTTTCTCCCGCTGTGTGCTCTGCGCGCGGTGAGATCCTGTCAGGCGCGTCTGGTCCGGCGAGGCAGCTCCGTCGAGCGCTCCCGCTGGTCTTTACGCGCGTTTGGGAATCCGGTCACTCCTTTAATGTCCGCTTGATTCCCGACCAACCCTCGCCTAATTTTGACACCGCTACGCGGTGATTTCCCCACACGGCCACGTTTGTGACCAGCACCACCTGGTGGTGGTAATTGGTATTGCGCCTCAGTCTATTCTTATAACAGCTTCGGGGAAAGCCCAGCTGTTGGAGCACCTGCGAGGGGGCTGTCTTAAGGATTTTAAGTTTTAAGGGCATTTGTTCTGTGCTCACACCCTCTGCTATCATGTCTTCTCCAGAAGACCATTTTTACTCCTCCTACCAGGAAGTGGAGGAGGAATGGCCCCCCAACTTCTCCCTCCAGCAGTGGACCAAGCCCTCTCTCTGGCTATTTCTAGGGCGCTGGCTCCTCTTAGGGATCAGGTTGATAAGCTGGCAAAAAGCATCCCTGGGGTGTTCAGTGACCCAGATCTGGTGGTGGCAGGTCCAAGTAGCTCCCAGATGGGGAATAAAAGGGCCATTAAGCATAACGCGGGGCACTTGGAAGGATTTGATAAACTTACGGAGACCTTCCTCAAGAGTGCGCGAACGCTAAAACATGCACCCTGCTGGGAGGAGGAGGGGCCCGGAGAAAATTACGACACTGTCACCACTATTGTAGACCCCAACGGCGGGTTTCCCTTAGAGGGAGAGGGTGTATCGGAGGACGATTTCTCCTCTGATGAGGCTAAGGACTCGGGGCGTCCCTGGCGTCCAGAGTCCCACTCCTCTCAGTCCCCGGTTGGGGACGGGGTCCACTCGGACATGTTCGAGCCTACCCAAATTTACCATCCTAGGTCGGCAGAGTGGACACCTGACACCAAAGTGGCAGAGTATGTGGTGGGGAAAATCCATCAACCCCTTGAAAGGGAGGTCAGGAATAGGATGAGGGGAGAATGCCCCAGGCCCTCACTGAAGGGGAAGGTGGCACACATGCCTGAAATTGATGAGAAACTATGTACCTTTTTCTCCAAGTATATGAGGCATCCCAAGAAAGGAATTGATAGGTCTTGGACGTGGTAGGGCCCTTGACCCAAATTATTCAATTGACGGAGCGTTCCAAAGAGTCAGGATCCCCTTTGTCCACGGATATTGTGGCTGGTTGGGCGCACTACCCTAAACCCTAAAACACTACCCCCTCCACTACCCAAACAACACTGCACTACCCTAAACCCTAAAACACTACCCCCAGCACGACACCCTACACTACCCAAACATAACTGGACTATCCTAAACCCTAAAACACTACCACCAGCACGACTCCCTACACTACCCAAACACCACTGCACTACCCTAAACCCTAAAACACTACCCCCAGCATGACTCCCTACACTACCCAAACACCACTGCACTACCCTATACCCTAAAACACGACCCCTACACTACACAAACACGACTGCACTACCCTAAACCTAAAACACTACCCACAGCATGACCCCTTCACTACACAAACACCACTGCCCTAAACCCTAAAACACTACCCCAGCACTACCCCTACACTACCCAAACACCACTGCACTAACATAAACCCTAAAACACTACCCCCAGCACAACCCCTTACACTACACAAACACCACTGCACTACCCTAAACCCTAAAACACTATCCCCAGCATGACTCCCTACACTACCCAAACACCCACTACACTACCCTAAACCCTAAATCTACCCCCAGCATGACCCCTACACTACACAAACACCACTGCACTACCCTAAACCATAAAACACTACCCCCAGCATGACCCCCTACACTACACAAACATCACTGCACTACCATATACCCTAAAACACTACCACCAGCATGACCCCCTACACTACTCAAACACCACTGCACTACCCTAAACCCTAAAACACTACCCCAGCACGACCCCTACACTACCCATACACCACTGCACTACCCTAAACCCTAAAACACTACCCCCAGCATGACCCCCTACACTACTGCACTACCCTAAACCCTAAAACACTACCCCCAGCATGACACCCTACACTACCCAAACATAACTGGACTACCCTAAATCCTAAACACTACCACCATGACGACTCCCTACACTACCCAAACACCACTGCACTACCCTAAACCCTAAAACACTACCCCCAGCATGACTCCCTACACTACCCAAACACCACTGCACTACCCTATACCCTAAAACACGACCCCCTACACTACACAAACACCACTGCACTACCCTAAACCCTAAAACACTACCCACAGCATGACCCCCTTCACTACACAAACACCACTGCACTGCCCCAAACCCTAAAACACTACCCCAGCACTACCCCCTACACTACCCAAATACCACTGCACTAACATAAACCCTAAAACACTACCCCCAGCACAACCCCCTACACTACACAAACACCACTGCACTACCCTAAACCCTAAAACACTACCCCCAGCATGACTCCCTACACTACCCAAACACCACTGCACTACCCTAAACCCTAAATCTATCCCCAGCACGAACCCCTACACTACCCAAACACCACTGCACTACCCTAAACCATAAAAACCTACCCCCAGCATGACCCCCTACACTACACAAACACCACTGCACTACCCTATACCCTAAAACAGTACCACCAGCATGACCCCTACACTACTCAAACACCACTGCACTACCCTAAACCCTAAAACACTACCCCAGCACGACCCCCTACACTACCCATACACCACTGCACTACCCTAAACCCTAAAACACTACCCCCAGCACGACCCCTACACTACTGCACTACCCTAAACCCTAAAACACTACCCCAGCACGACCCCCTACACTACCCAAACACCACTGCACTACCCTAAACCCTAAAACACTACCCCCAGCACGACCCCCTACACCACCCAAACACCACTGCACTACCCTAAACCCTAGAAAAGAAACCCTCACCCCATGCCCAATCCCCCTTACCTCTCACTCCTCATGGTTCCTCTCTCCTCATGGTTCCTGCTTCACGTCATCTCTGAGGCGGTGCACGTCGTTATGAGGAAACGGAACAGCCTCTGTTTCCTTACAACGACATGGATCGTCTACATGTTTTTAGAACGCATGGTCATTTACCATACATACCTTTACAACAAAATTCGTTGTAAAGGTATGCGTGGTAAATGACCATGCATTCTAAAAAATGCGTAGTAATGACTTTGTGATGTACAACGCATGCGTGGTAATGCATGCGTTGTAATGGTATCGCAAAGTAAAAAGTCGTTGTAACGGCTGTTTACCGATCGAAGCTGGCCCCTGTTCTTCAGTGAGACGTTTATTTGATTAATTAGGAGGAAGGAATGTGTTTTTTTACCGAAAAGTGCATTCCCGGCTGTTGTATTGTGAAAGTGTCCGCGTGGCCTGGTTTCACTTCCGGTGAGAGAGTGGAAGAGTCTGTTTGGATCTAAAGGAGTTCTGTTGTTGGACTGGGCCGGCGCGACATGTCATCAGAAAACATAGCTAATGGAAAGCGTCCTCCCTCAAGTGTGGAGCATTGCCATGAGAGGTCAATGAGTGTGCGTCCCACCGCAGTATGACCGTACCGCGTGACCCATGTGCCGCCTCCAGGGTACGGGAGCGGCATCGCAGGTCCTTGAAGACCGTTGTAGCACTAATTCTACATTTTGGTACTAGGGCATTTTAACTTCGTTGTTCCTGCCAGATACAAAGAGAAGATCCTGTGTTATTCAGTGCCCTCGTTACCTTTTTTGTGGGTTGTGGTGCTTGTCACTTCGCTGCCCCGCCGGTGCACACGACTGGGCACCCCACCTCGTGTGCCATCTGCAGGGCCTCTGCCCTCGGATCACTGGTTTCGGTTTCTGGAGTGGCAACATAAACAGTTGCTCCCAAAGGACTAGCCTGAACACTTAGGTGAATATCCCCTGCACCAGCATTCCACGGAAATTCTTTCCTAGCTCTCCCCCGTCAACGAGCACGGCTCCACTCGCGACACCGTATGACATCATCGGAGCCATAAGAGGGCCTCGTCGCCGTGCTGACGTCAGTTCCACCCATTTTTTCCGTGCCACCGAGGCAAACAGGGGACCGAGACATTTTCACATGTATACATAGTATAATAAATATATATATATTCACTGAAAAAACCTTAGGTTTCAGGCACGTTATAGTTAGAAATTAGCATTTAAAAAACCTTAGAAATTCACTGAAAAAACCATAGGTTTCAGGCACATTATAGTTAGAAATTAGCATTTAAAAAACCTTAGCAATTCACTGAAAAAACCATAGGTTTCAGGGGCGTTATAGTTAGTTGGACATTTCACTCGTACAAAACCATAGAAATTCCCCGTTATAGTTAGTTCAGCTAACTATAACTCGTAGCGCCCGCAATGCACTGCTGATGACGTCACATATTACATCACTCATGACATGGTCAGTGACATCACTCATGACATCACTGATGACATCTCAAATGACATCACTGATGACATCATCCAGTGAATGTGTGTTTTTCTGAAAATTAAATATGTTTTATATATGTATATCTCAAGGTCGATGGAAGAATAAATGGGTATATAAGTGTCTAAATGGATGATTTTTTTGTAAAATTGATTGTATAACTGACTAAGTGTATCTTAGTAAATACATGGGTTAGTGAGTAATGTTTAAATATGAAAATATCTGTATCAGTCTCTCACTTTGTGTATAAGTGGCTGCATGGGTTGGTGAGTAGCTACATGAGTGTCTATATGGGTTATTAGTTGGTTTTTGAGTATCAGTATGAGTGTCTGAGTGTCTGTATGATTCGGTGGGGGTATTACTTAGTGCATAGATGCATGAATGAGTGACTCACTGTTTGTATGTGTTGAAGACAGCATGTGTGCAGGACTGTATAGGTGGATGAGTATGTGTATGGGTGTGTTAGTGAGTGAATGACTGTCTCAATAGTGTCTTTATGAGTAACTACATATGTTTTAAACTAGGATATGTGAGTATTGGTGTATATAAGTGAGTATACGTAAGAGTGAGAGATTGGAAGAGTTCCTGTACAAATAAGTAGGTGTTTCTATAAGTGATTGTTTAAGAGAGTAAGTATTTGTAAGTTTCTGTAGAAGTAAGTGTGGTAGTGTGTGTATAACTGTATATGCAAGTAAATGGATTTTGATACTTTGTTTGCATTTGTAACTATGTGTGTGAGTAACTCTATGGATGAGTGGTGGTGTGTATCAGGATGTATAGGTGTATGAGTACATATGATGAGTGAGTACATGTATGAGTGACTGTATAGGGACTGTTGGTGAATGAGTGGATGTGTGTGTAGATCTTGGAATTACTGAATTGTGTGTTGTAACTGGTATTGGTATGTCCATTGTTTTGAAAATGTTAGTTTGTATTTTTGAGTGTGTGTATCAAAGGTTATATTAGGGTGAGAGGAGGTCTGCCACTCTATCACAAGGATGATGTCATCAGTGATGTCATTTGAGATGTCATCAGTGATGTCATCAGTGATGTCACTGACCATGTCATGAGTGATGTAATATGTGACATCATCAGCAGTGCATTACGGGCGCGCAGAGTTATAGTTAGCTGAACTAACTATAACGGGGGAATTTCTATGGTTTTGTACGAGTAAAATGTCCAACTAACTATAACGCCCCTGAAACCTATGGTTTTTCAGTGATATATATATACACACATCATATGCAGATGCGCAGAATATATTATGCTGTCTATTACTATTGGGAGAGTCCTGGACTCACAAGAGGCTATGCCCGGCCACTCCCTCAACATTGGGAAAAACAATTGGGTGGTAAAAGGTAAACAGTGGGGGCTGCCTGCAACACTCTTTCCCCCTTCGATGCCTCTGATCTAAACTAACATCACTTGCTGTCTTAAAACTTCTGGCCTCCCTGAAATCAGCTTCAGCGGTGCTAGTTTGAGCTAAACTGGAGGATGCAGAGGCCAGAAGAGCTACATAGCATACAATGACAGCCTCCAAGCCTAAAAACAAATAATAAAAAAAATAAAAGAAACCCTGTGAGTGTCCAAGATGCGCTCCAAAAATAAACATGTGAAACATTTTCCCTTTAAGCCAAAATGGTGCTCAGCACAGCTTTAGAAAGCGACTGGCTACTCTGTGGGGAGAGCTATCAGGTCGCAATAAGACATCATGTTGGAATGGGCTTTAATTACTCCCATTGTATTCTCTGCTGAACGGGAGAGTGAGGAAGGAGAATTAGAGAACACTCTGGAGGAACTGCAGCCTGTCCCAAAGTACTGTAAAACCAAAAAGGATCACAAGCATTGAACTGGAATTTTACGTCTGCAGACTCTGATGCCTTTCACCTAGAGAAAACTTTGCAGTTCATAAAGCTGTGTGTGTGTCACTCTTTTTGCTATATTCCCAACATCAAAAAATATAACCCTTTAATTTCACAAATACTCACCTCTTTACTACATGCAAAAAAACATTACAAACAAAGTCTGCTTTTGACTTTAAAAAAACACATTGGTCCTCGCTGAGCCCTACCCTTTTCAATTTGTACATCCGGCCCTTTGTCAGACATCATTGTGTGGCATGGTTTGAAATAATATCCTATGCCAACGACACTAAGCTGATCGTTACTTTGTCCCATAACTTAGCTGCTGCTGCCATGACTTTGAGGGCCTGCCTGTCTGAGGTATCCCACTGGATGGACCTTAACTGCCTGAAGTTAAACGCAGGTAAGACAGAGGTCCTGATTCTCTGCAAGCAGCCCTCGATTTGGTCTTCAGCTTGGTGGCCAAAGTCTCTGGGTCCTTTTCCTCAGCCTAACCCCACGGTCAAAAACTTGGGCGTCTGGTTTGATGATGTACTTTTGAGAAATCACAGTCTGTGTTTTGGCATTATTAAATTTCTCAGAAGGTTTTATTCATCTCCTACCATTCTCGGCCAGTAAATGGTGATCCAGGCTTTAGTGGTCTCTCAGGTGGACTACTGTAACATCTTATACCTGGGCGTCTCTCAGGCCAGGATCAAGAAACTCCAGCGAGTACAAAACTCGGTGGTTCGCCTGCTGCTTAAACTCCCAGAGCGAGCATCTATGGGTACGGCACTTCAGAAACTTCATTGTCTCTGGTGGAAAAGCGCCTCTCTATTAAGGCACTCTGCTACCGTGATAGGATCCATAGGAAGGCCAGGAAAATGATTCTCCACTCTCTTCTTGTTCCCTATTCCCCTAGGAGGTGCCTCAGGTCCTCTGAGGCACTACTTATGCAAGTGTCCAGAATCAAGAAAGCTCGTGCTGGTGGAAGATCTTTCTCTTTCTTGCTTCCAAACTCTGGAATTCCCTTCTGCTGCAGCGGAGGCAATGTCCGTCAATGCCTCAGTTCCGCAAAATCTCAAGACCTGGCTCTACTAAGTCCCTCCTCCCTCTGCCTCTTCAGATAGCTTTTGACTGCTCAGCACTGGGATACTCCTTACAGAAGTAGCTGTGCACTCAATAAAAGACATATTCATTCATTCTTAGGAAACACGAATCAGCACTGAACCTAAATATACCAGCATACCATTTCTAGTAAATGCTAAGACTGTTGTTATCCCAGCCCCTCAGACCTCCTTGAAATTATCCTTATTCATGCCCCCTCTCACCAGCCACACTAATTTCAGTCAGGTGCTGGGGTTCAGAGCATCCCAAAAGTGATCTTGAAACTTTGTGCGGCACAGTTAGAAAGTTCCCTTTGCTATTCAAATGAGCCCTGAGGCCACTCCAACCCAACCCACCTCACGACTCCTCTCCCCATGAAAGAACAGGGAATGGGTGTGTTCCTGCCTCTAAGGAAAGAAAATAGAGATAGTCCCCCATTAACCACACTTTCTCACCTTGCAGTGGCTTCTGGCTCCTGGCACTTCTGACCACTCCTTTTCTCCTTTGTTCTTGTGACCCCCACTCGGCTATTGGCATTTTATGGACACTCGGATGGGGGAGGAGAGCAGTCTTCACAGTTAAAGCCAATTAGAGAAGACCTGCTCAGGTTTGTCAGTATTTTTCTGTTTCTATTTATAAATACAGACAAAGGAAAAATAGTTTTTCATCTGTATTTATGTGTAAAAATCAATTTAAACAGAAAACCAGGAGCCTTAATTATGTATTAGTTTTACTGGAATCATGGCAGATGGTTGATGACTTTGTAGTAGAGCAAAGGATTGAAAGCAATCACTGTGAGAAGTTGGCCTGGCATATGCTGTCCACTAATTATAGTGGGCACCTTGCACCAGTCCAAACAACCCCTTATGGGACATAGGTTAAAGACAACCTTATTGAAAGCTATCCTAGTGGTAGCTATGGAGAGCAGCCTTCAGGCTAAATCTTGAAGGAATGTAAAGCAGCTTGTTTTACCAGTCTATAATCTCTTGAGTGATCAAATGAAAGAGCACCACACCAGGTATATATTCAAAATATATGTATTTATTGCTAAACACACCCCTCTAGTCTCTTTATGAGGCTAGAGTTCGAAGTACATAAGTTAGAAGTTATTTAAACACAGTAATAGCACAAATACACGTTTGGGCCCTAGGGCGTACCAAACCATATACCAATAAAGTGGTATAAGAACCACGACTGAACTAGACACTAGGCCTAGAGCCTCTAGAAGTGCTTGGACCACAAGGAACCACCCAAGGTAGTGACACAGGGGACCCACGGGGGACGCGTGCAGTGTAAATACACAACCGCGATACGCCGTTGACTTCTATGGAGAAAGTCGTGATCGGGAAATTAGAGAAAAATGACACTTAAAGGAGGACTTGGAGCAAACCCTTTGAGATCTAGGACTTTGAAGAGTCTCTACCCACGGGAGCACCGGAGTACTCGTGTTACCTCACCCAGGGAAGCCGGGTGCATAGGTGCCTTTCGGGGTCGGGTTTCGTCGTCGATTTGAATGGCGATCTGCTGCAAAGTGCTGCTGGCGACCAAGTGAAAAGTGTCCGGGTGGATCCAAGAGTGGATCGGAGTTCTGAAGAACCTGAAAGCAGAGGGGACAGAGTCTGGGTCACTAGCCAGTGACCAGGAAGGCGATGGACAGATGCCCACCGATGTCGAGTGCTTCAGGTGCGTTGACAGTTGTCTTGACTCTTCAGCCACGAGGTCCAGGAGGCGTTGTCGGCGACCAGGAGCAGGATTCGGGCTGGTACACAATGTCTGTCGAGTGCTGACATGTCAGCGACCGGATTGGACCCAACAAGCCTTTGCAACGGCAAGTCTCGGTGAAGATGTAGATCGTTGATGGTGCAGACCAGCAAGGTCTGGGGAACTCACCCAGCGAGGGTAAGTGAGGGCAGGCCTGGAGCAACCAGGATGCCAAGTAAGAAAAAGATTGGCCTTCGTTAAGGGCTACTAGCCAACGGGCTAGCGACTGCGAAGGGGCCTCGAGACATCGCACGTGGATCTGGCTCACAGAACACTCGTGGAGTGGAGGCCAGTGATCTTCGGTGCAGTTAGTGCTGGAGGATAGGGCTACTCGGAGCCCAAAGCACGACTTCTTAGGAGACCCAGAAGAGGATACACTTGCAAATGTGCTCGGTGTCCAGGGGTCACGGTCTCAAGTCACCCACGATAGCCACGGGCCTCAGCTTTGCTGGGGACTCAGGGTAGCCTCGGGGAAGTCTGAGAATCCACCTCTGGTGATGCGATGACTTCGGCGTCTGACAGGAGCTTCAGAAATGCGGAACCGGACAGATGCTTCTTTGGTGCCTGCCAAGCAGGGGAGTCACTCCTTGACCCCAAGGGAGATTCTTCTGTCCTCTAATCATGAGTAGAGCGTCGAAGGTCCAGGATTCTGTTTCAGAGTTTCGTCCAGGGATAATCTAAAGTCCTAAGGACTGGGTTCCTAGACTTATACTAAGTATAGGGGTTGGACTACTCTGTGGCCCCACCTATGGGTGGGTCAGGGCAGAGGGTGGCTACACCTCTTTCCTTTGTCCAGTTCGCGCCAAAGCAGGGGCTGCAAGCCCCTGATCCGGTTTGAACTGGGGTATGCACTAGGGACACCAAGTGTGCCCCCAGTGCAGGACTTCAAAGCACCCGAAAGTGCTCCCGCCCAGCCCCAATACACATTATCCTGTCTGGGGAGGTGGTCACACCTCCCTGGGACAGGAAACCTATTGTCCAGGCCTCCCCTGCCGGAGTTTCGTCCAGCAGCAGGAGGCCAGACTCGTGTCTGTGGCAGCAGCATCCATTTTGTGATGCCAGGGCTTTAGAGAGAAGTTACCGGCCAGGCCAGGGTTAACATGTCTCTCCCTCTAGAAGGGTGGAATGCTACCCCCACCGCCAGAATTGGCGGGGGTAGTATTCCAAGATGTTTGACACCAAACACGACATGTTTAGGTGCAGCCATTCCAAAGTTAGCATTTAACGCGAGGTTATAATGCGCTTAAGAGTATATGGTCAGGCTGCACTACAAACAGCATCAGAGAAGGGTCTCCGAATGCTGCAGAGGGCCCTGCTCATGCAGGGGCACCCTCTCACATAGGAACCATGCACTCTGCCTTTAGGATTGATAAGGCCTGCCTTAGGAGTGACTTATAGGTTTATATGTGTGTATGTATTTAGTGATATAGGTAACCTATATCACAGTAAGGGGTGCATGCACCACCTTACCCAGGCTGCAGTAGCAGACCTGTGGTGTCAGTTTGGGTGGCCTTCCAGGGGTGGCATAATACATGCTGCAGCCCCTGCAGGCCTCTGAGGTACCTATGCCCTTGGTACATAGTATACCATATACTAGGGACTTATAAGGGCACTCCAGATTCCAATCAGTGATGTGCCTAAGGCACATGGAAACCATTTTAGAGAGGAAGCAGCTAGGCTGGGGTTCTGATTAGCAGGGCCCCAGCCAGACTAATGTCGAAAAAGAGTGAAGCATCAGCAAAAAGTGGGGGTACCCATGTGAAGCAGATCCTACTCTCCTACACAACCCCCCAAACGTAGGGACATTAAACTAACCTTGCCCAGTTAAGTCTTCATGTTCTAAGTGGAAGTACCTAGAGAGTCCATCTGCATTGGCATGGTTACTCCCAGGTCTATGTTCCACTGTGAAGTCCATCCCCTGTAGGGAAATGGACCACCTAAGCAGTTTGGGGTTTTCACCCTTCATTTGTTTTAGCCATAAGAGGGGCTTATGGTCTGTCTGAACCAGGAAGTGTGTACCAAACAAGTATGGCCTCAACTTCTTCAGAGCCCAGACCACAGCAAAGGCCTCCCTCTCTATGGCTGACCAACGTTTCTCTCTAGGGGTCAGCCTTCTGCTAATGAAAGCTACTGGCTGATCCTGACCTTCTTCATTCAATTGTGACAGTACAGCCCCTACCCCCAATTCAGATGCATCAGTTTGACCAATGAACTTCTTGGAGTAATCAGGACTCTGTAGAATGGGAGCAGTGCACATGGCCTGCTTCAGGTCATCAAATGCCTTTTGACAGCTAACTGTCCACTGAACCTTTTTGGGCATTTTCTTAGAAGTTAAGTCATTCAGGGGTGTCACTATTGATCCATACCCCTTGACAAATCTCCTATAGTACCCAGTCAGGCCTAAGAAGGCTCTCACCTGAGTATGGGTAGTGGGAGCAGTCCAGTCCCTGATAGTCTGGATCTTGCTCTGCAAAGGTTGAACCTGGCCTCCACCCACAAGGTGGCCCAGGTACACAACCTGACTCTGCCCTATCTGGCACTTAGTGGCCTTGATAGTCAGGCCTGCCTTTTGCAGGGCCTGTAAAACATTCCTGAGGTGGACCAGGTGATCCTCCCAGGTGGAGCTAAAGATAGCAATATCATCTAGATATGCTGCACTATAGGCTTCCAGACCTGTGAGAACTGTATTCACCAACCTCTGGAAAGTGGCAGGTGCATTCTTCAGACCAAAGGGCATCACCACAAATTGATAATGCCCACTAGGGGTTGAGAATGCTGTTTTGGGCTTTGCAGTATCAGCTAGTCTGATCTGCCAGTAGCCAACTGTCAAGTCAAATGTGCTGAGATATTTGGCAGAGGCCAAAGTATCTATGAGCTCATCTGCCCTTGGTATTGGATGGGCATCAGTCCTAGTGACTGCATTGAGACCCCTGTAGTCCACACAAAACCTCATCTCTCTTTTTCCACCACTGGTGTGAGGTTTTGGTACAAGGACCACTGGACTAGCCCAAGGGCTATCTGAGGGTTCAATAACTCCCAATTCCAACATTTTCTGGACTTCAGAGCTGATACAGTCCCTGACATGGTCAGGTTGCCTATAAATCTTATTTTTAATAGGCAGACTGTCCCCAGTGTCCACTTCATGAGTGCACCAGGTGGTCTGACTGGGTGTCAGTGAAAACATATGTCTAAACTGATTGAGAACTTGTCTGCAATCAGTTTGTTGCTGGGTAGTGAGGCTGCCTGCCAAGGCTACACCATCTACTGACCCATCGTCAGGGTTCTGTGAGAGCAGGTCAGGGAGTGGGTCACTCTCTTCCTCCTGCCCTTCATCAGTAGCCATGAGCAAGCCCATGTCTGCCCTGTCCACATATGGTTTTAACCTGTTGACATGGAGAACCCTGTGGGGACTCCTGGGTGTTCCTAGGTCTACTAAGTAGGTGACCTCACCCTTCTGCTCAACAATAGTGTGGGGTCCACTCCATTTGTCTTGGAGAGCTGCTGGGGCCACTGGCTCCAACACCCACACCTTCTGCCCTGGCTGGTAAACAGTCAGAACAGCCTTTTGGTCATGCCAGGCCTTTTGAAGTTCCTGGCTAGCCTCAAGGTTTTTGGTTGCCTTTTCATATACTCAGCCATCCTGGAGCGGAGACCAAGTACATAGTCCACTATATCTTGCTTTGGGGGCTTGAGAGGTAACTCCCATCCTTCCTTCACCAAGCACAGTGGACCCCTCACAGGGTGGCCAAACAGAAGTTCAAAGGGCTGTAACCAACCCCTTCTGAGGCACCTCCCTATATGCGAATAAAAGGCAGGGCAAGAGTATGTCCCATCTTCGCCTAAGCTTTTCTGGGAGCCCTTTAATCATGCCCTTCAAGGTTTTGTTGAATCTCTCAACTAAACCATTGCATTGTGGGTGATAGGGTGTGGTGAACTTATAAGTCACTCCACACTCCTTCCACATTGCTTTTAAGTACCCAGACATGAAGTTAGCACCCCTGTCTGATACTACCTCCTTAGGAAAGCCCACTCTTGAGAAGATTCCCAGGAGGGCCCTTGCCACCACAGGTGCTGTAGTGGTCCTGAGGGGATTAGCTTCTGGGTACCTGGTGGCATGATCCACTACCACCAGGATAAACCTGTGCCCAGAGGCTGTTTGGGGATCCATGGGACCAACAATGTCAATCCCTACCCTTTCAAAGGGCACCCCCACCACAGGTAGTGGTATCAGGGGGCCTTTGTAGTGCCACCTGCCTTGCCACTGGCTTGGCAGGTTACACAGGAGCGACAAAACTCCTTGCTGTCTTCAGACATGTGGGGCCAGTGAAAGTGAGGGACAATTCTGTCCCAAGTCTTGTTCTGGCCCAGGTGACCTGCTAAGGGAATATCATGGGCTAGGGTCAATAGGAAGCCCCTGAACTTCAGAGGTATAACCAACCTCCTGGTAGCACCAGGCTTGGGGTCTCTACTCTCTGAGTATAGGAGTCCATCATCCCAATACACTGTATGGGGACCACTAGCTTTCCCAGCAGCCTCAGCAGCAGCTTGCTGTCTGAGGGGTTCAAGGAGGGCAGCTCTGCTGCTCCTGGCTCAGATCTGCCCTAGAAGGTCCCCCTGTCCCCAAGAACTCAACCTGGTCAGGTTCAAGTTCCTCTGGGACAGTTCCTTCTTCAGGGCTGAGATCATCCCCCTCAAGGGACTGATCTTCCTCCTGAGCCAAGGGGAAGGCACTGCCTTAACCCTACTACTCCTCCTCTTGGAAGGCACTTGGTCCATTCTTCCAGAATCCAAGGCCTGTTCAGTGCTAGACATTTTGGCTTGTGACCTGGTCACAGCAAACACATCTGCAGGGATCCCCAGCATTTCTGCATGGGTCCTGAGCTCCACTTCTGCCCAAGCAGAAGTCTCTAAGTCATTGCCAAGCAAGCATTCGACTGGTAGGTTTGCACTCACCACAACCTTCTTAAGGCCAGTTACCCCTCCCCAGGAGAAGTTAACAACTGCCAGAGTATGGTCTGTTCTGACATTGCTAGCATTGGTCACTTGGTACATCTCACCAAGTATAACTTGCCCAGGATTCACAAGGTCTTGTGTCACCATGGTGACACTTGCCCCTGTGTCCCTAAATGCCAAAGCCTCACGTCCATTGATTAAAGGCTGTTGTCTGTACTTGCCCAGATTACTGGGACTCACAGTGGAGGTCACATCCATGCCTCCATCACAGACTAACACAGCCTGAGTCAGTTCTCTGACTAGGTCAGAGCCCAACTCAGTACCCAGGGTGAACCCTACTAAACCCTTGGTTGGAGCACTCCCACCAACTGTACTAGGGGAACAGGTGCCTTAGGGGCATTGGTGGGTGCTGGACTGGAGTCTTTGGACTTGGTGCAATCACTGGTCCAGTGGGTCTTTGCTTACAGACCTTGCACCATGGTTTTCTTTGGCCTTTCCCTTTGGTAGACTGTGAATCCCCACCAGAAGAAGATTTTTGGGGCCATGATGAAGACTTTTGATCTTTACCCTTCTCCCCACCCTTTTCAGAGTTCTTAGCATCTTGCTTCTTGGTTTCCCCACCTTGGTTCTGTACCTTCTGCTTCACCCTTGTTCTGACCCATTTGTCTGCCTTCTTTCCCAATTCTTGGGGAGAGGTCAGATCAGAGTCTACCAGGTATTGATGCAACAGCTGATTTTGACAGTTATTAAGAATCTGCTCCCTCATTATCAGATTGTACAATCCTGAGAAGTCACACACCTTACTGCCCATCAACCAGCCTTCCAGAGCCTTGGCAGAACAATCCACATAGTCTACCCAGTCTTGAGTCTGTGCTTTTTGGGTATCTCTGAACTTCAACCTGTACTGTTCAGTCGTTAGGCCAAACCCATCAATAAGAGTACTCTTCAAGACCTTGTAATTATCAGCATCCTCCTCTCTAACAGTGAGGAGCTTATCTCTACCTTTGTCTGCAAAGGAGAGCCACAAGATTGCTGCCCACTGCTCCTGAGGGACCTTCTGTACTTTACAGGCCCTCTCTAGAGCAGTTATCCACTTGTGGATGTCATCCCCACTCTGGTAGGGAGGGACAATCTTGCTCAGGTTCCTATGGTCATAGGACCTTTCCCTATCTCTAGGGACATGGCTGCCACCATGGGACTCTAGTCCCAACTTTCTTCTCTCTCTAAAGAGATCTAGGGACTCCCTGTCTATAGCCAGTTGCTTCTTTTTGATTTCAAGCTGAGCTTCCTCATATTGAACCAGCCTCTTTCTTCTCTCATGAGAGGATTCCCTCCTATGAGATGAGACAGAGCTCCCTATTGAGGTGCCAGAGTGGTTAGACTCCTGAGAAGGAGATCTAGACTTTCTGGGCACACTCATAATCCTTCCTGGGGGACAAAGAGGGCATCATCCTGATTATCCTCTTCATCTTCCTCAGGAGGGATTGGGTTATCCAGGTCAGGGTCATTTTCACCCTCCTGGCCAGTTTCAGAGGGGGCTGGGGGTATTTCTACCCCTGGTCCCATCCTCATCTTCTGCCCCACCCTCAGCTCCTACCCCTTCAGTCCCCAAGGGCTTACTAAGGTCATAAGCCACCAACAACTCCTTGAGGTGTTGGGTGGTGGGACTTTGGCCTGTCCTTATTTTTCTCAAGTTGCATAAAGCTCTCAATTCCAAGAATGGGAGTGTATCATACTTGGAGGGTGGAAGCTCAGTGGCTTCCTGCAAGGATTCTTTAGATCCTACCCTTAAAGACATTACTAGTGTGGTGTGGTGTATGCACTACCTACTCTAGTGTGGCCTACTAAACTCTCTTGAGTTGTAGAAAGGGTGTGCTATCCCTTAACACACAACTCTAAGTTCAGTAGAACTTACTGTATTCTAAGCTTAAATTATATGTACCTTAGGTACCTTTAGTGGTTTTCAGTTGATCAATTCAATTGAGATTATCTGGTAAAACAATAGCAAGCTGGAATCCCACACGCTGCACACCAATGTGAGAAGTTGGCCTGGCATATGCTGTCCACTAATTATAGTGGGCACCTTGCACCAGTCCAAACAACCCCTTATTGGAGATAGGTTAAAGACAACCTTATTGAAAGCTATCCTAGTGGTAGCTATGGAGAGCAGCCTTCAGGCTAAGTCTTGAAGGAATGTAAAGCAGCTTGTTTTACCAGTCTATAATCTCTTGAGTGATCAAATGAAAGAGCACCACACCAGGTATATATTCAAAATATATGTATTTATTGCTAAACACACCCCTCTAGTCTCTTTATGAGGCTAGAGTTCGAAGTACATAAGTTAGAAGTTATTTAAACACAGTAATAGCACAAATACACGTTTGGGCCCTAGGGGCGTACCAAACCATATACCAATAAAGTGGTATAAGAACCACGACTGAACTAGACACTAGGCCTAGAGCCTCTAGAAGTGCTTGGACCACAAGGAACCACGCAAGGTAGTGACACACGGGACCCACGGGGACGCGTGCAGTGTAAATACACAACCGCGATACGCCGTTGACTTCTATGGAGAAAGTCGTGATCGGGAAATTAGAGAAAAGGGACACTTAAAGGAGGACTTGGAGCAAACCCTTTGAGATCTAGGACTTTGAAGAGTCTCTACCCACGGGAGCACCGGAGTACTCGTGTTACCTCACCCAGGGAAGCCGGGTGCATAGGTGCCTTTCGGGGTCGGGTTTCGTCGTCGATTTGAATGGCGATCTGCTGCAAAGTGCTACTGGCGACCAAGTGAAAAGTGTCCGGGTGGATCCAAGAGTGGATCGGAGTTCTGAAGAACCTGAAAGCAGAGGGGACAGAGTCTGGGTCACTAGCCAGTGACCAGGAAGGCGATGGACAGATGCCCACCGATGTTGAGTGCTTCAGGTGCGTTGATGGTCATCTTGACTCTTCAGCCACGAGGTCCAGGAGGCGTTGTCGGCAACCAGGAGCAGGATTCGGGCTGGTACACAATGTCTGTCGAGTGCTGAGGTGTCGGCGACCGGATTGGACCCAACAAGCCTTGGCAACGGCAAGTCTCGGTGAAGATGTAGATCATCGATGGTGCAGACCAGCAAGGTCTGGGGAACTCACCCAGCAAGGGTAAGTGAGGGCAGGCCTGGAGCAACCAGGATGCCAAGTAAAAAAAAGATTGGCCTTCATTAAGGGCTACTAGCCAACGGGCTAGCGACCGCAAAGGGGCCTCGAGACATCGCACGTGGATCTGGCTCACAGGACACTCGTGGAGTGGAGGCCAGTGATCTTCGGTGCAGTTGGTGCTGGAGGCTAGGGCTACTCGGAGCCCAAAGCACAACTTCGGGGAAGACCCAGAAGAGGATGCACTTGCAAATGTGCTCGGTGTCCAGGGGTCACGGTCTCAAGTCACCCACGATAGCCACGGGCCTCAGCTTTGCTGCGGACTCAGGGTAGCCTCGGTGAAGTCGGAAAATCCACCTCTGGTGATGCGATGACTTCGGCGTCCGACGGGAGCTTCAGAAATGCGAACCGGACAGATGCTTCTTTGGTGCCTGCCAAGCAGGGGAGTCACTCCTTGACCCCAAGGGAGATTCTTCTGTCCTCTAATCATGAGTAGAGCGTCGAAGGTCCAGGATTCTGTTTCAGAGTTTCGTCCAGGGATAATCTAAAGTCCTAAGGACTGGGTTCCTATACTTATACTAAGTATAGGGTTGGACTACTCTGTGGCCCCACCTATGGGTGGGTCAGGGCAGAGGGGTGGCTACACCCCTTTCCATTTGTCCAGTTCGCGCCAAAGCAGGGGCTGCAAGCCCTGATCCGGTTTGAACTGGGGTATGCACAGGGACACCAAGTGTGCCCCCAGTGCAGGACTTCAAAGCACCCGAAAGTGCTCCCGCCCAGCCCCAATACACATTATCCTGTCTGGGGAGGTGGTCACACCTCCCTGGGACAGGAAACCTGTTGTCCAGGCCTCCCCTGCTGGAGTTTCGTCCAGCAGCAGGAGGCCAGACTTGTGTCTGTGGCAGCAGCATCCATATTGTGATGCCAGGGCTTTAGAAAGAAGTTACCGGCCAGGCCAGGGTTAACATGTCTCTCCCTCTAGAAGGGTGGAATGCTACCCCAGCCGCCAGAATTGGCGGGGGGGTAGTATTCCAAGATGTTTGACACCAAACACGACATGTTTAGGTGCAGCCATTCCAAAGTTAGCATTTAACGCGAGGTTATAATGCGCTTAAGAGTATATGGTCAGGCTGCACTACAAACAGCATCAGAGAAGGGTCTCCGAACGCTGCAGAGGGGCCCTGCTCATGCAGGGGCACCCTCTCACATAGGAACCATGCACTCTGCCTTTAGGATTGATAAGGCCTGCCTTAGGAGTGACTTATAGGTTTATATGTGTGTATGTATTTAGTGATATAGGTAACCTATATCACAGTAAGGGGTGCATGCACCACCTTACCCAGGCTGCAGTAGCAGACCTGTGGTGTCAGTTTGGGTGGCCTTCCAGGGGTGGCATAATACATGCTGCAGCCCCTGGCAGGCCTCTGAGGTACCTATGCCCTTGGTACATAGTAAACCATATACTAGGGACTTATAAGGGCACTCCAGATTCCAATCAGTGATGTGCCTAAGGCACATGGAAACCATTTTAGAGAGGAAGCAGCTAGGCTGGGGTTCTGATTAGCAGGGCCCCAGCCAGACTAATGTCGAAAAACAGTGAAGCATCAGCAAAAAGTGGGGGTACCCATGTGAAGCAGATCCTACTCTCCTACAATCACGACCCGCTGATAGCTCATCTTAGACTTTCCTCTGGAGCATCTGATAAGCAAGATCTACATCGAGCAGAAACAAATCGTTCATTGCATGTAACAACAAACAGGAAATCCATTGCCTGTGAAGTACCTGCACCACAAGCTCTGGTCACCATATAGCCCTCCACCAAAAGCAACTCAAATGTAAAGAATATGTGGAAATCAGAGACGTATGTGACCCAGAGTCAATTTCAAGGTTAAAAAATTTGGCAAAATCGACCCAGAGATTAAGCGTCCCATGACCTACTTCATTGCATAAGCTTGCAAATAACAACAATTTTTTGCAGTTCGATTGGTTCAATGTTGAATGTCATAAGCTAAAGACATTGTTATCGAAAATGACATGAAACATAGACATTTTGCTCCACAAGTGGAACGCCATCTAAAACTTTCAAACAGGATTATAACCGTCTTGTAAAACATAAAAGAAGCCGTCTTCATATAAAGGCATCGCAGTCCCATAAGACTTTGCTGAGATGCAAGAACATCAAACGTTTCTGTGAACTGGTCAGATGGGGACCGACGGGAAAGCAAGAAATTTAGAGACCAGCATTTCACCTGACTCTCGGTAAAATTATTTTGACAACGTATAATTCAGTTTGTTGCAGAATTCCACCTTACTTGGCGAGCCCAGGTCAGGCTCCCAATGAATTCTGTTTGCCTGGCATTCTAACATGTTCTTTGAATGCAGGCGGTTTGACCAGCCACCCTTAACCAAAAGCAACATGAGGCTCCTGGCCCTGATGGGGTACTGGATGACACATTTCGATTCAATCTTTCTGTTTGGATACCCATAGTAATGACTGACTGTAATGCATTCTGGCTCCAGAAGAAGGTTCCAGCCTCAAGGAAGACAGCAGTTATCATACTGCTCCACAAGAAAGGACCACAGAATGACCCTGCTAAATACCGTCCAATCTCTCTGCTTGATGCAAATTGACAAGATTTATACAATATTTACCCGTCTGGGACACTGGGCCAGAGACAATGAGATTATCAATGCTTCACAAGCAGGCTTCAGAAAAGGCCAAGGCACAATGGATCAAGCTATTTAATTATGCAACATTGGGTTAAAATATACCAGCATAAAGGACTCAAGGTTGTATATTTAATTTATTGATCTTAAAACATCCTCTGATACCGTTGATCGTCATCTGCTGTAGCAGAACCTATTCTCATTGGGCTGCCTGAAAAACTAGTATCAGCAATTAAACTCCTCTATGATGGAAAGTTGTCATCAGTCAGATATGACTCGAGAGGAGAAACAACCACAAGCTTTGATATCAATGTTGGGGTCAGACAGGATTGTGTTCAGGCCCCATCCTTGCTTAAAATTTTCATCAGTGATGTTGATAACTTTCTGCATGCTTTAAATCTTGATGCACTGATCTGTAGCGGGCAAAAACTGGCCATCCTGCTATTTGCTGATGATGCTGTACTCTGGTCCTGCACTGAAATTGCTATGCACAAACTTCTCAGTGCATTTGAGGACTATTGTAACGTGAAGAAGCTCTGGATCCATACTTTGAAAACAAAGTATATGATGATTTTAAATAACAGAGCCAGGCCCAGAAATGTATTTACGACTACTACTCTTTGTACTCGATTGTTACTTGACAAATGTTGTAAAGCGCTCTGATACCTTCGCTATATAAAACTCCTAAATATTTAGGATTTACAGAACTCAGTTAGATTGTGTGAAGCAACGTAACTCTCTGGGATAAGATTTGATGGAAAAATGTCCTTGTTACTCCATTTACAAGGTTCACTGACACAATATCGAAACCATAAATATCGTGATACCAAAATATTGTGCCAAAAATATCTATCACAAAAATATCGTTTTTCTACACAAATAATGATAAGTACACAAATATAGAAAAAAATATTGTTTTACACTATCGAAAAATATGTACAAAAATATTGTTTTTACCATTTATGTTATTTAAATAAGTAAATCTTAAATATTTTAACACATAACATTACTATAATGTAAATTAAATATGCTTATATAATATTTAAAAATATGTACATATATATCTGTGTGTATGTTTATATACACATATATAATGTAAAACTATTTAAACAAATATTAATCTTAACTTATATTATGTTATAATTGTATTTAAATGTAACAATATATCAATTAAATTTATAGGTAGTTATAGTTAGGACCTAGTTTCCATAGGAAAAGCGTTTTTTGATTTGCCAATATCTTTGGCGCCGTTTGACAAATTTTCTCGAAAGTTTCTAAACTAATGGCCCGCTCCGGTCAGCTCCTGTCTTGAAAGTTTCGGGGTGATTCGTCAAGCGGGGGCCGAGAAAAAAGAAGGGTCCCAAAACACGTTTTCTCCATGTTAGTTTCCATTGGAACTTTTGTCGCAGCTACAGTCCGAACTGCTGAACAGAATTACACCAAATTTGGCAGAGAGGTAGCTGTTGTTCCAGAGTGCACTCTTTGCTTTAAATGGTGTAAATCCGTTTGGTAGTTCCTGAGAAATTTAAAAATAAATAATATTGATATCTGGTGACCGCGGTGGGTTCACGAACCCTCCCGAGCACGAGCTTCATTTTGATTGGCTGTCAACACTCCAAACCAAGAAGTGTTGGCAGCCATTTTGTGACTCGGTAAAACCGAGTCAGAAGAAAAAAGGGTATTAAATTATTTAAAAAATTAAAAGAGGGCAGGGTAGAAACACCCTGACCAAATAGGCCTGGTCTGGGGGTTCCACACGGACCCCCAGGGCCCAAAAAAGTATACATATTATTTTTTTCTGCGGAATTCGCGCTGGGTGCGAGAATCCCACCCAAAAAAATAAAATGAAGCGCGGCATACTGCGCTTCATTTTAATGAGCCCCCGGGTGGGCCACGTCCCGGGGATAATGATTAATTTTTATGGTGGGGCCCATGGGGCCCCCGCAGCCCTGGGGACCGCCAACTCCCTGGGGCTTTGTCAATAATGTGTGGGAGGGCACACAGCCCCCCCGCAGCCCTGGGCACCGCCACCTCCCTGGGGCTTTAATTAAATATTGGGGGGCCTCGTGGGCCCCCCAAGCCCCAAGGACCGCCACCTCCCTGGGGCTCTAATTATTGTAATGCGGGGGTCCGTGGCAGACCCCCGGCCCCAGGGACCACAACCTCCCTGGGGCTGCATACATGTTGGGATGGGAGCTCCGCGGCCCCCCTCCTGGAGTCCTCCATGGCCCTGGGGACCGCCACCCCCCTGGGCCGGCTCTGGCAATGTCCCAGGGTGCCCACCCCGGGACATTGCAATTTGCAATGGCAGGGCGGGAGCATGGCTCCTGCTCTGTCATTGCAAACTCTGCTTTGCTTCGTGGAATCGAGAGCAGGAAACCTGCTCTCGCTTCCATGAAGTAAAGCAGAATTGCTTTTGGACAAGGGGAGGTGCATGTCAGCAGCTCCCCTTGTCCAAAAGCAGTGCCGGCTCCCAAGGAGGCAGGGAGCCGCCTGGGACTGCAGGGGCATTGGGGCTCCCCCCACGGTCCCCAACGTGAGGGCCTGCCCCAGAGGATGGGGTCCCTGGGGCCAAAAGTGGCCCAGGGTTGGGGGGCCATGTTGCCCCCCTCCGGGGGAAAAAAATATATATTTTTTTTAAACGAGGCAATGTCCTGCGGGATGGGGTCCCCAGGGCAGTAAAAGCCCTTAGAAGGGCGGGGGGTAATTGTTTTTTTTTTTTATATTATAAAATGGCTGGGCCTCGGGGGATGGTGTCCCCGAGGCAGAATTTGAGTTATAAGAATGGGGGGCATTTTTTTTTCTCACGTGCTTGGAGTCGCAACTCCATCACGGCTCTCAGCGCGGCCCCCCTGTGTAACCGCGATGGATTCGCGACTCCAAGCAAAATTAAAAAAAGAGTATGTATGTTTTAAAAAAAGTAAGATTAACTGTTGGGTTATAGGGTGGCACTAAAAAGAGCCCTTGTTTTCATTATGAGTTTGTTGTAGCTACATGTAAGTGCGGATGCAAAGCTTTAGGTTGTTGAGGAAGACTCTGTTTCCTTGATCTGTGAAGTGCACTCCATCACTTCTGTAGATGTCGTCCATATCAAAATGTATATTGTTGTTGTAGATGGACCCCATTTTATGATCTCTGAGGTATGCAGAAACAGCTTTATTGACATTCTTCCTAGCTTTCTCAAACTGTGGACAGAATTGATTTGACCAGTTCCATTTCTGTCTTTGGCATATGCTAGAGTATACAAAGACAGTTTGAGGCAAAAGCAACATCAATTGTGCAAAGGTGTCCAGACCTACCCCAGTCAATGTGCCTAGGTCATTGCCACCACAGTGCACAATCATAAGGTCAGGCGGTTGAAGATCCAAAAAGATTTTAACCAAAGGCAACAATTGGTGCCACTTTAACCCTCTATGTGCAATACATTTAATGTCCACATTTTCCAAACCTAGGTCTTTGGCAATACCTCTGCGTTCAGCATACCGTTTGCACCAGAAAACATAGCTGTGCCCTACAATCCACACTGTGAGCATCTTGAAGGGATGTCTGGAACTAATCAAAAGATGTCTGTAGCTCAGGTAGTTAGTTGGTAGAATGATAGGTATCTAAAATGGTGGAGAGCATGTTGTTTTTTAAAAAGTTAATAAGTGTGATTGTGCTGAGGTATCATGTTTGTGGTTCGTTGTTAGAAAATGTTTGAAAGGTACAGTTGATACCATAAGGTAATATTTTGCAAAAGTCAACCACATCTGCTGTATGTTTTAGTAAGCTTGTGTGCCGAACTTGAAACTACGGTGAACTTGTGACCTGCCAGTACAGTTGAATGTTCCATGAACTGTTACTATGGAAACGGGCATTAAGTAGAATGGGGGAAGGGTTGAAACTTAACTGTGGACTTAAAATGTGAAATGGATACTTACATATAAGTGAAAAGATAGTAAATTAAGGTTTTCTAAGACAGTAGTATGTGGATAAGTAGTGTGTTGCTGAAAATCTATACTACTATTATTAAAAATAGGTTTTTGAACTCCCGTGTGGATTCCCGGCTCCAATGCGGTGGAGTTGTGACTTCAGAAAATTGCAGAACCAGTTTGGGCACCATTTGAAGACAGAAAGGGTTAATATGTCTTACCAATAGAAATGTGTATTACAATTTGAAATAATGATGGAAGCAATGTGATTTGGTACTTACATTTATTTGAGTGAAAAAAGAGAGGGAAAGTTTGCCATTTCTGGTTTCACCTTTCTGAGAGAGGTGCATTACATTTCTTGTGTGGAAAAGAAAATCTGTTAAGAGTTTCTGATATTTGGTATTCTGAAATACTACCTCAAACCTGAGTAACCAATTTGTAAGGTGTAGTATATATTATTCAGCACTGCTTTATTGTTTCTAGTGATATTTTTACTTTAAAAAAATAAAAAGAATCCAAGTGTTGAAATTGTAAGACAAATGTAATGTATGGAATATGTTATGAAATGTACAGCTCTCTATTGTACTTTGTATTATTGTAATGAAAAGAGTTTTGAAATAGTTTGTAGATAGTAACATGGTAGAAGGATTAGTGTTGGCTTTCTGAAATTATCCAGGCAGTATTCTTGTACTGAACCTTTCACTGAGGCACTACTCATCTAGTCATGCATTCTCTCAGGCACTACCCAAGACCCATCTATTTGTATGTTTCTTTGATATATGAGGCCACTTTTAAAAGGTACAGACACGTGCAAGCGTGCTTTCTGGAATATTGTGAGACTTTTAACAGATAGATTGAAAAAGTTGCTGCTTTGTATTTGCTTTGGTCCAACACTCTGAGTAGATAATGAATAGTGAAGCTGCAGTCCAAAACTGAGGTTTGAGACATCTTGGCAGAGGGATTAGTGATTAGCTTAGCTTGTATTGGTCTGTGGAGATGTATACTTCAAATATGCTGCATAATTTTAGATGTCTTTTTAAAATGGGAAGTGCACTCTTTTAAGTTTAATGTACTTTTTAGTCTTATGACTGAAGTATGTGTCTGTTTGCACATGTAGTCTCTCACGTGTTATGACTTAATGTATGATAGAGGTATAAAACTCTGGTATACATGTATCTGTATGTTTCTTTTATATATGATGATACTAGGAAAAGGCACAGACACATGCATGCCATGTAATCCCTCAGACATTAACCATAGATTCGTGCAATCACCCAGGCACTACTATCCCACTCAAAGATTCAGTCAGGCACTACCCATGCTTTCCTCTACTCAGTCAGGTACTACTGATGCAAGTGAAGTATGTGTCCGTGTGCACATGTAGTGTCTCATGTGTTATGAGTAAATATATTATAGAGGTATAAAACTCTGGTACACATGTATTTGTATGTTTCTTTTACATATAATGCCACTAAAATAAAGGCACAGACATATAAATGTTATGTAATCCCTCAGACTTTAACCATAGATCTGTGCAATCATGCGGGCACTACTATCCCACTCAAAGATTCAGTCAAGCACTACCCATTCTCTCATCTACTCACTCAGGTACTACTGATACACTGATAGAATGTCCCAAGCATTACCTTTACACTCATATTTTCTCTAATGTACTTTCCATACAGTCTTTCAATCATCCAGCTACTACCACTGCAGTCATAGAATCACTCAGGCAGTACCCATGCACTTTTTTATTCTTTCAAGCACTACTCATATACTCTTGTTTTTAACCATGCATTAGCCTTGCACTCATGGTTTGTCTAAGGTATTTTTGCTGCACTGTTCTAATCACCCATTCAGTGATGCTGCTCTCATGCAATCACACAGGCAGTACTCTTGCACTGACCTTTTCACTCAGGCACTACCCATCCAGTCATCTGTTCTCTCAGGCACTAACCATTACTTACCTATTTGTATGTTTCTTTGATATATGATGCTTCTTTTAAATGGTACAGACACATGCATGCATGCTCTCTGGAATATGGTGAGACGTTTAACAGATACACTGAAAAAGTTACTGCTTTGTATTTGGCTAGGCCCAACACTCTGAGAACTTGCTGAATAGTGAAGCTGCAGCTCAAAAGTGAGGTTTAAGACTTGTTGGTAGAAGGATTAGTGATTAGGTTAGGTTGTATTGGTCTGTGGAGATGTACACATCAAGTATGCCACATAATTTTAGGTGTCTCTTTAAAATGGGAAGTGCAGTCTGTCAAGTTTATGGGAGTTTTTAGTGTTATGACTGAGGTATGTGTCTGCGTGCACATGTATTCTCTCACATGTTATGGCTAAACAGATGGTAGAGGTATAAAACTCTGGTATACATGTATCTGTATGTTTCTTTTATATATGATGCCACTAGGAAAAGACACAGACACATGTATGCCATGTAATCCCTCAGACATTAACCATAGATTCGTGCAATCACCCAGGCACTATTATCCCACTCAAAGATTCAGTCAGGCATTACCCATGCTCTTAACTACTCACTGTGATACTACTGATGCACGCATAGAATGGCGCAAGCATTACCCTTACTCTCTTATTTACTCTTAAGGGGTTCCCATGCAATGATACAATCATCGAGTTACTAGCACTGCAATCATAGAATCACTCGGAGTAACCATGCATTTTTTTTGTTCTTTCAAGCACTACTCAAACATTCTTGTCTTCAACTATGTGTTAGCTTTGCACTTATGGTTTGTGTAAGGTATTTCCCCTGCACTGATCTAATCACTCATGCAGTACTGCTGCTCTCATGCAATAACCCAGGCGCTACTGTTACACTGAACTATTCACTCAGGTGCTACCTATCTAGTCATCCGTTCTCTCAGCCACTACCCAGTACTCATCTATTTGTATGTTTCTTTGATATATGATGACACTTTTAAAAGTTACAGACACATGTATGCATACGCTCTGGAATATGGTGAGACTTTTGACAGACACATTGAAAAACATGCTGCTTTGTATTTGGTAGGCTCAACACTCTGAGTAGTTGTTGAATAGTGAAGCTGCAGCCCAAAAGTGAAGTTTAAAACTTGCTGATAGAAGAATTAGTGATTAGGTTATTTCGTATTGGTCTATGGAAATGCATACTTCAAATATGCCGCATAATTTTAAGTGTCTCTTTAAAATGGAAAGTGGACTCTGTAAAGGTTAAGGGACTTTCTAGTCTTATGACTCAAGTATGTGTCAGCTTGCACATATTTTCTCACATGTATTATTTCTGTAGAGATGGTAGAGGTATAAAACACTGATATATATGTATTTGTATGTTTCTTTTACATATTATGCCACTAGGAAAAGGTACATGCATATGCATGCTAGTTTTTAGGAATATAGTGAGAATTGCATCTATATACTCAAGCACTAGGTGTGCACTGATGAAAAGAGGTTCATATCTCTCTTTGAATCATGAATTCAGTTAGGCATTCTTATTCAGTTATGCAATCAAGGAGGCACTACTTATACACAGTTTTAATCACTTAGACATTAACTATACATGCATATAGTCAGCTAGACACTCGTATTCCAGTCAAACATTTACTCAGCTAGTACCTATGCACTCATGTATTCACTGAGACACTACTGATGCACTTATGTAATGGTCCAAGCATCACCTTAATACTCATAGTTTCTCAGAGGTATTTCCCATACATTCATACATTCATCCAGGTACTACTTCTGCAGTGATAGAATCACACAGGCAGTATGCGTACATTCATGCATTTTCTCAAGCTGTACCCATGCAATCATGCAATAAACCATGCTTTAGGCTTGTAGTCATAGTTTCTGTCAGGTATTTTTGATGCATTGATGCAATCACCCTGGCAGTATTGGTGCACTCATTCAATTATTGTGGCTCTACTCTAGCACTGAACTATTGACTTAGGCAGTAGCCATTCAGTGATACATTTTGTTAGGCACTACATATGAATTCATCCAATGATCCTACCATTACTCTTACATTCATCCATTTACTTAGGCACTACCATGCAGTCATACAGTTAAGGAGAAACTACCTATACACATACTACTCCTCTTCCCTCTTTCAGCATCTCTCTAGCCTCTTTGTGCTGTTCTCTTAGTTGTTTTGCACCTCTCTTCCTCTTTCTGCACCTCACTTGTTTCTTTCTGCACTCCTCTTGGCTCTTTCTACACCCCTTCCCTCTTTCTGTACTTCTGTTGCCTCTTTCTGCACCCCTCTTCTGTCTTTCTGTACCTCTGTTGCCTGTTTCTACAATTCTCTTGCCTCTTTGTGCAGTTCTCTTGCCTCTTCTTTCATTTCTATTGTTTCTTTCTACACTTCTCTTGTCTCTTTCTGTACCGTTGTTCACTTTTTCTGCACCTCTCTTGCTTCTTTCTGCACCCCTGTTCCCTCTTTCTGCAACTCTTTTGCCTGTGTCTGCAACTCTCTTGCATATTTCTGTACTTTTCATGCCTCTTTCTGCACCTTTGTTGCTTTCTTCTGTACTTCTATTGCTTCTTTCTGCACCTCTTTTTTTTCTTTCTGCACCCCTGTTGACTCTTTCTGCACCACTGTTGTCTCATTGTGCATGTTTGTTGCTTCTTTCTGTACTTTGTTTTGCTTCTTTCTGCACTTCACTTGCTTGTTTCTGTACCCCTCTTGTCTCTTTTGCACCTATCTTGCTTGTTTTTGTACCCCTATTCCCTATTTCCGCACCTCTCTTCCCTCTTTCTACATCCCTGTTCCCTCTTTCTGCACTTCTCTTCCCTCTTTCTGCACCTGTCTTTCCTTTTTCTGCACATCATTGCTTCTTTCTGCACATCTCTTGTTTCTTTGTGCACTTCTCTTGCCTTTTTCTGCACTTCTCTTGCCAGTTTCTTCATTTCTCTTGCTTGTTTCTGGAGTTCTCTTGCTTCTTTCTGCAAGCATGTTGCCTCTTTTTGTATCTTTGTTGCTTCTTTCTGCACTTCTCTTGCTTCTTTCTGTTCTTCTCTTGCTTCTTTCTGTACCCCTGTTGCCTCTTTCGGCACTAGTCTGCCCTGTTTGTGCACCTCTCTTGTCTCTTTATGCAACTCCGGTGTCTTTTTCTGTATCTCTTAGCTGCTTTGTGCACTTCTTTTGTGTTTTTCTGCACCTCTGTTACTTTTTTCTGGAATTCTCTTCCCTCTCTGCACGTGTCTTATTTCTTTTTAAACTCATTTTGCCTCTTTCTGCACCTCTTTTATTTGTTTCTGTACCTTACTTGCATTTTTCTACAACTGTTTCCTCTTTCTGCACTTCTTTTGCCTCTTTCTGCGCCTGTCTTTTTTCTTTTTGTACATCTGTTGGTTCTTTCTGCATTTCTTACATTTTTCAGTAGCTGTGTTGTTTGAGAATTTCATTTTGCTGTTTGTAAAACTTTTGTTTTTTTTCCTTTCTTCTTTTGGCTGGGTGACCACCTATTCTTGTGTTTTTGCAGATGTTTTGCTCATTTTTATACTTTTCTCCTCTTATGAGATATAAATGCATTAGAACTGTAATTGTAATTTTGCGCTTAGTTGTTATTTTCAAAATTGAAATGTTATTAATTTTAACATTTTAATTAATGTACTAAAATAATTAAACTATTATTTGTTTTTTAGGAAGATATTTTATTTGGATTAGAAATAAAAAATGGCAAGAAAACATGAAAAGAGAAGAGAACAAAGGAAACAGAAGTACTTAATGAAAACTAAACCGAGTGGAGTAGAAAAACACCAAAAAGATGCTGAGGATAAAGTGGCTTCTGGTAAGAGAACTAAACAATTTATTTAAAAAGTTGTGGAGAGATTGAACGATCAAAATACTAAGCAAAGAAGGAAAGAAATTTTTCGGACAAAGGAGAAGCAAATGAAGAAACACAATGGCAAAGAAGCACTTGTGACAAAAAGACAGAAACAATTTAAGGACATATTTTCTCACATGCATTATTTCTATAGAGATGGTAGAGGTATAAAACACTGATATATATGTATGTGTATGTTTTTTTTACCTATGATGCCATTAGGAAAAGGTACATACATATGCATGCTAGTTTTTAGGAACACAGTGAGAATTTCATCTATATGCGCAAGCACTAAGTGTGCACTGATGATAAGAGGTTCATATCTCTCTTTGACTCAAGCATTCACTTACGCATTCTTATTCAGTTATGCAATCAAGGCGGCACTACATATACACAGTTTTAATCACTTAGACATTAACCATACATGCACCTAATCACCTAGACACTACTATTCCACTCAAACATTTACTAAGCCAGTACCTATGCACTCATGTATTCACTGAGACACTACTGATGCACTTATGTAATGGTCCAAGCATTACCTTAATACTCATACTATCTCAGAGGTATTTCCCATACATTCATCCAGGTACTATCTCTGCAGTGATAGAATCACACAGGCAGTATGCGTGCATTCATGCATTATCTCAAGCTCTACCCATACAGTCATGCAATAAACCATGCTTTAGGCTTGTAGTCATAGTTTCTCTCAGGTATTTTTCATGCATTGATGCAATCACCCAGGCAGTATTGGTGCACTCATTCAATTATTGAGGCACTACTCTAGCTCTGAACTATTGACTTAGACAGTAGCAATTTAGTGATACATTTTGTTAGGCACTACATATGAACTCATCCAATGATCCTACCATTACTCTTACATTCATCCTTTTACTTAGGCACTACCATGCAGTCATACAGTTAAGGAGAAACTACCTATACACATACTACTCCTCTTCCCTCTTTCAGTATCTCTCTAGTCTCTTTGTGCACTTCTCTTGCTTGTTTTGCACCTCTCTTGCTCTTTCTGCACCTCTGTTGCCTCTTTCTGCACCTCACTTGTTTCTTTCTGCACTCCTCTTGGCTCTTTCTACACCCCTCTTCCCTCTTTCTGTACTTCTGTTGCCTCTTTCTGCACCCCTCTTCTGTCTTTCTGTACCTCAGTTGCCTGTTTGTGCAATTCTCTTGCCTCATTCTGCCGTTCTCTTTCCTCTTTTTCCATTTCTATTGTTTCTTTCTACACTTCTGTTACCTCTTTCTGTACCCTTGTTCACTTTTTCTGCACCTCTCTTGCTTCTTTCTGCACCCTTGTTCCCTCTTTCTGTACCTCTTTTTCCTGTTTCTGCAACTCTCTTGCATCTTTCTATACTTTCCTTGCCTCTTTCTGCACCTATGTTGCTTTCTTCTGTACTCCTCTTGCTTCTTTCTGCACCTCTCTTGCTTCTTTCTGCACCCCTGTTGACTCTTTCTGCACCACTGTTGTCTCATTGTGCATGTTTGTTGCTTCTTTCTGCACTTCTCTTGCTTCTTTCTGCACCTCACTTGCTTCTTTCTGTACCCCTCTTGTCTCTTTTGCACCCATCTTGTTTGTTTCTGTATATTACGAGTTTTCTTGTCACAATATGCTAAAAGAAGTGTTAAACAGAAGATTAAGATGTTGCAAGGACTAGATCCAGGTAAAGTAAGAAAATATACTAAGTTGCAGATTCATTCTCTGGCTTGTCTTTCTAGAAAAGAGTGTAAAAGTACTTTTCATCATTTAAGAATGTTAGCAGTACATCATTCAGAAATGTGGAAGTTACTAAAAAGATTGTACTACGTAAAAGGTCCTGCATTATCTTTAAGTGAAATGAACACAGCTCTTTTGCATGGTTCAGTATCGGATGTAAAAAAGTTTGTGATGATATACAGTTTTGTTTCTTTGATTCACAAGAGAAGTGTAGAGAAAGTGAGCGCTTGATAAGTGTATGTTGGACTTGGCCCTTTTTGCAGGGTCATACCTAAACTTTTTGCCTTTCTCCTAGCCTTTTTTCTGACATGGTGTTGGTGGTTTTAGGACTCTGGGCACTTTAGCACTGCTGTCCAGTGTAAAGTTCGTGTGCTCTCTGTGGTAAACATGGTAAGATTGGTCTACACCTGTTTGGCATATTTAATTTACCTGTCAGTCCCTTGTAAAGTGGTATCTCAGATACCCGGGGCAGGTAAATTAAATGCTACTGGTGGGCTTGCAGCGCTGATTGCGCCACCCACCAAAGTAGCCTTTCAAACCTATCCCAGGCCTCTGCCATTGCAATGCCTGTGCGCGCAGTGTTACTGCCACTGTGACGTGGCACCTAATGTGTGTGCCATGTCTGTGATCCCCCTTTTACTGCATGTCAGTCACCCCTAAAGTAGGCCCTAGCTAGCCCTATGGGCAGGGTGCATTGTAGGTAAAAGGTAGGACATGTACCTTAAGTGTGTGACATGTCCTGGTAGTGACAAACAGCCATTTTGGTTTCTCACTACTGTGAGGCTGCCCTCCCATAGGAATGCATTGGGGATTCCTGATAAGTGTTTCAGTGGTAATTCCTGATATGAGAGGAGCAGCGTGTTCAAGTTTGGTATGTTTGGAATAGTAATAATAAATGCTACGCAATGGTGTGCGCAGATTTATTATAACTATTTTAGAAATGCCACTTTTAGAAGTGGGCATTTCTGTGTGCTATGTGTCTGCCTGCCTGATGTGGATTGCATGTCTGGCTTTGGAGTGACAGGGGCTGGTGAGGCGTGTGTGGCTCCAGGAGGGGCAGGGTGAGTCAGCGCTAGGCTGAATAGGGCATCTGCATCTGGAGTAGTGGGAAGAGTAGTCCCCTGACCCTGAATAGGTCTGTGCCTGCCTATGTGAATGCTGGCTCCGCACCCCTGTGGTGTGTCTGATGACGAGCCCCCACCTGACAAAGGGGAAGAGGAGCCTTGTCAACAAAGTGCTCCAAAACTCCCCAGAACCAGTCTAGGCTGGTTCCCGAAGCCCTGTGCCAGGGCAGACAAAGAGAATATTGGTATAAATATTGGGGCTGTGACCCCATGAAAAGGTTGTGATTTTGTGCTTCCTTATACTGCTTTGGGGTGCTGCTTGCTGGGCCCCAGGAGGAACCGCCACGAGGGACTGCCTCCCTGCTGGAGGGCCCTGAGAGATGGCCTGCCTGGGCCCACGTGTGCCCCTTTTCAGTTCCTGGACTCTAGCGCCTCGAGAGCGCTATATCTTTATTGCTGGATCCCCAGGGAGGGGGATTCCAGCCTCTGCCAGGAGAAGAGGGCGCTTGTGCACTGCAGCGCTGGGCTGCAATGTGTACGCCGAGGGAATCCCGGCGTGGGGATTCCCCTGCACTGGGTGAGGAGTTGGGCGGGAGCCCACCCCGCATTCTGCATTCCTTTAAGTGGGAGCCCACACTGCATTGCTGTGTGTTTAAAGGCGGGAGCCTACCCCGCACTGGTGGAAAAGCAGAAGAGAGCCGCCGAGATCGGCAAGAACCGCCGCCTCGGGGAATCAGGAAGTCAGGCAAGGCTGCCTGATGTTGGGCGGAGCTTAAAGCCAGGAAGCAGAGTGCCCCGTATGCGGCCAATGAGAAGAGAAGCCGGCGTCTGACGAACCGGAGCCTCGCGGGCTCCCGGTCGAAGTCCAGAGGACCTGGAAGAGTCCTGAGATCCCCGGTGACCGCAGGAATACCCGGACGGCCAGCAAGGCCCGGAAAGTGGTACGGCTGCCAGAGGAGACCGGAGGAGTCCACAAGGTGTCCCGGTGAGTGGGGAAACCTGCTGAGGCACATTGTCGGTGCCTGGAGCAGGTGCCAGTCTGCCCCGGTGAGTGGGGGCTAAGCGGAGCAGTGTTGGTGCTCCCAGAGTTGTTGCCCTGCCACAGCTGCACCGCCAGGGTGCGGGCAGCCACAACGAAGGGGCATTATTGTAGGAGTCCCAGAGTGGGGCTCCAGAGGCACAGTGGTGCCAGTGCTCATTTTTCCTCCAGCTGCACTGCGAGAGAGTGGGCAGCTGCAACGTTGGGGCAATAATGGTTTTAGAGTCCCAGTGGGACTGGAGAGGCGCAGTGGTACCAGGCCTAATCTGCACAGCTGCACTGCGAGAGAGCGGGCAGCTGCAGGGGGCATTTTCTTTTCCTGCTAAGGAAGGGGTGAGAAGCACCCTGCGCCCCAGTGCATGACGTTCATCTTTACTGCTGCCTGGCAGCCAGAGGGCTAATTGGAAAGCCCTGGAATGCGCCCTGACATTTGGGACAAAGGGCCTTGGGCCCCAGTGATAGGCCAGTTGGCCTGGGGGTCAGTTTCTTTTGTTGGGTGAAATTGGTAGAGTGCAAGGCTCTACCCAGCTGCATAATAGGTTTATGCTTATGATGTTTTGCATAATGCTTCATACCGAGGGGCATCAGTAAGTTAGGATGTATGCCTAAGAGGTTATGCATAATGTGTTTAGGCCTAATATGATGATTGCCTAATGTGTTTATGCTAATGTAATGCCTAATATGATTGTGGCATACTGTGTTTTAGGCTAATGTTATGCTCAGGGTGTTTATGCATATTGTGTTTATGCCTACAGGGATTGCGTAATGTGATTCTATGCCTGATGTTTTATGCCTAAGGTGATGCTAAGTACAGTATTTCGCCAGTACTTACTGGTTGTGTTTAACAAATGTTACTAGTGCTTTCTAAGGGTTCTGACAGTGGTCCGATTGGCCCTGTAATGTGTATATAATCCCCTGTGAATATTGCCTAGTGCCAGTTGGCACAGTGTAGATTGTGTGATTATGATTCTAATGTGTTTATGATAATACAAAGGCTATTTTTGATATAACCTTGTGTGGAGTTTCTTTTGTGGTGTGCCTAGTGTGTTGCTGCTGTGTGTGTGTGTTGCGCAATCACTTTACACATTGCCTCTGGGATAAGCCTGACTGCTCGTGCCAAGCTACCAAAGGGGTGAGCAGGGGTTATCTTCAGTGTGTAACTCCCTTGCCCTGACTAGAGTGGTGGTTTCTGCCTGGCTTAGGCGCATGCCCTAGCCAACCAGAAATCCCATTTCTAACAGTGTAGGTGTTGAACAACAGTTGGAAGATATTAGTACTGAGAAGTTTGAAGAAGAAATTACAAAGTTTAAGATACTTTCATGTGAAAAACCAAACTATGTTTGTATTTGTTGTCAATGTACTCATTATAGAAGTCAAACTAGGAACGTTGATGTGTATTTAAAAAGTGAAAAGGAAAACAATGATAAGTGGGAGCAATTTGCTGCTTATTTGGTGGTGGAAGGTCGTTTTGAGTTGGGTACTGATCAATGTATTTGTAAATATTGTTACAACAAATTAGAAGAGAACAAAATGTCAGCTAGAGCACTACATAACAATTTAGAGTTGGTAGCTAATCCTCCAGAACTGGCAGATTTAAATACATATGAGTCCATTCTTATTCAATCTGTGCACCTGCTTTCAAGCTATTGTTCGTATGGAGCCTAATACAGGTAAGCTGCCTCCAACAGATTTACAAAGAGGTCTGAAAGTAAGAGTTGTGTACTTATCTTTAGATTTAAAAAAAATATTGACACTGTTGGTATAGAGAGAGAGGAAGTGAGCCTGTAGTTGTTCTAGTTAATGGTGTACCAACAAAGAGTCGATAAATATGGCAAGAGTTAGTAGATGTCACCAAACTTCAAAAGGCTACATTATATCTTATACAGAACAATATTTATTATAAAACTGTAAATGTGGAAGACCAGGAAATATGTGTCGAAGAAGATACTGAAATTTCAAGTGGCCAAATAGAAAAAGTGGACAGGAGAAGGAGTGAAGAGATTTACGAACATTACAGTATACATCCGTTACATTCAAAAGCAGTGATTGGAAACACTATTGAATTATTTCAAATGAAGAAAGCAAAGGGAAGTCCCATGAGTGTATGGGAAAAAAGTTTAGAAGCTCGTTGTTTTCCACAGCTGTTCCCCTCTGGAGAAGGTGGACGATATGATGAACGAGCAGTACAGATTCCAGCTTCAGAATACCGGACAACAAGATTGTACTCAGAAGATCCAAGATTTTGACTGTGCATTCCATATATATTTCATCTTCTATTTTAAAGTGACTTGTCTGGACTTTCATATGCAGTGAATCACATATTAAAAACAGGAGTTCATCTTACACATGTTTCTGCAAAGGAATTTATGGACAAAGTTCAACAAAGAGATGATCATTTGGAATCTCAGTTAATTAATTTGATGGCGTGTCAAAGTGGTACTAATGAGTATTGGTATCCTCGTCATGGCGAACTTAAATGTATGTTAAGAAACTTAGGTACTCCTACGTGGTTTCTAACACTTAGCTGTGCTGAATATGCTTGAAACGATTTACTTGAATTTCTTCGACAAGCAAATTCAAATGTCAAGAATATTGAATTGAAGACAGCTGGAGAATTGTGTTCTTTGGTTCCTGTGAATGTGTGCGGATAGTTTAATCATAGGTTTCAAGCTATGATGTCTGTTATCTGCAATAAAAATAATCCACCTCTTGGAGAAGTTACTGATTTCTTTTGGAGAAAGAGTACCAAGCCAGAGGTGCTCCATATCACACATGTTATTATGGATCAAGGATGCACCTAAATTTGGAACCGATTCAAATGAAACTGTTTTGTCTTTATCGAAGAGTATGTTACCTGTGCTATTCCAAAAAGGAGAGAAGAGAAGCTTAAGAGAACAAGTTTTACGTTTTCAAAGTCATCGATGTGGAAAATATTGTCGAAGCGAAAATACAAGTCAAAGGGAAAATTTTATACAAAATGTCGTTTTGGATTCCCACGTCCAGTAATTTCAAAAGGAAGGGTCAATAGTTTTATGTCAGCAGTAAGACATACTATAACATATAACATGAAAATCTCCGAAGAATACATACAACATAAGAAGAATTGAAGATTCAAAGTATATTAATGACTACAATCCAGTGATTTTGACAATGTGGAATGCAAACATGGATATCCAGTATGTTGCAGATAATTCAGTTGCTGTTGCTCGCTATGTTACGTCATATATAACGAAATCTGAAAAGACAGAGTTAAAGGAAATGTGGAAAGAAATTTCACAAGAGAAGAATCTTAGTAACAAATTGATCAGCTTTAGTTTGAAAATGCTTTCACATCGAGAGATTGGATCCTATGAATGTTCAGATCAGTTGAGCTCTACAAGTTTATATTTAAAGTCAAGAGGAATCATTTGGGTAAGTCTAGGTCTTGCGGCTACATGAAATAGAGTTTTGAAATCTCTACAAGAAATTGAATACTTAGCATTGAATGAACCAGAAAGTACAGATATTGTTAAAACTAATATGTTGGATACGTACTATCCCAAAAGGAGTCCACATCTGGAAAACTTATGTCTCTATGAAGTACTGCAACATTACAGCTTTAAGAGAAATGTTACAGAAAATATAAATGATGAAAAATATGCAGTAATTGGATGTGATGGATGTGATGGATGTTTGGTAAAACATACCAAAGGAAATCTTATTAACCACAGAAAGCTCAGTTGTGAAACTCCAGAAAAAGGGAATTTTTCCATTTAGCACTACTGCAACTATTCAAGCCTTGGCATAGTGAAGCAGAATTACTTGAGATTTTGACTGCTATGAAGATTCTTTTAATGCATATAAAGATAAAATTCAATGCACAATTTTCCCTACTTATCTACAAATGTTAAATGAAGAGATTGAACAATAAACTAAAATTGCAGATGAAATAGCTAGAGACAGTTCTCAAGATAATCAAAGTTCTGCTCCACTAAGTCAAGATCCACTAGGACAACCAATTCTTGAAAATGAAGCAGCAGTAGCCATGAATGAAGTAGAAATGACAATGCAACAAGCACAACAGGATATTATTGATTTGAGAAAGTTGGAAGAACAACTAAATATTGAACAAAAAGAAATATATGAGCAAGTGACACTACAGATACAGCATGGTTTGCTTCATGAAAAAAAAGAATGCCAATGCACATCATTTAAACCTATTCAAATGTACATCAGTGGTCAAGCTGGACCAGGAAAAAGTTTCTTAATTAAAGTTTCCAACTGGATTAGCAGCACACAACATTAAAGGGATTACTCTACATTGATTACTCATGCTACCAGTTGAACATAAAAATAAATTGGAATATCACAAGCTATCTGGAGAAGCTTGTTATGAAGTATCAAGAGTACTGAAAAAAATGAAACTTCTAATAATTGATGAGGTGAGCATGGTGTCAAACTTAATGCTTGCCTTTGTACATTTAAGACTGCAACAGATTTTAAAAACCGATTATGATGTTCTATTTGGAGGAAAACATGTAATTGCATTTGGCTACCTACTACAACTTACTCCTGTAAAGGGCAACCTGTTTTTAAAACACTTGTCCATGAAGACACTAGGAAATATGTGGAAGTATTGGAAATGTCAACATTTGGTCTCATTTTGAATATAAAGAACTTATTAAGAATATGCGACAAGCAAGTGATGAACATTATGGAAAAATTCTTCAAGATATATGAATTGGTGTTTTGACAAAACATGGCAAAGAAGCTTTACAAAGTCGTCTTTTAACGAAGTTGTTTGCAAACGAAAACATAGCACCTGAAATAATATACAAGAAAATTGGAGAAAAGAAGTCTATAGTTTGCCTAATGCCAACACTGCAAGAGTGTTCTACATTCAATCAAGAACTTTTGAAATTGGAAAACAACTAATAGTGAGAATGGAAGCTATTGATAAAATGGAACATGAAGGAGTTACTATTCTTCTCTCCGAGAAATTACAGTCAAAATTAGATTCTTTGGAAAAGTCGGTGTCTAAGACTGTAGGTTTAGAAAAGACTTTATATGTATGTGTAAACTGTCGGGTAATTTTATGAAGTAATTTAAATGTAGAAGAAGGTTTATTAAATGGAGCAATGGGTAAAGTTGTTGATTTTGTAAATTTTTAGAACAGAGATGGAATTGAATTTTGAAGTTTAAATTTGATCAGATTGAAGAGGTAAAACAGATTGGACGCTGTGCTGTTCGCTTTTGCTTGTAAAAGACTTGTATGTTCGTAGAAAACAGTTTCCTCTTTCTTTAGCATATGCAGTAACCATTCATAAATCTGAAGGTTTAAGTGTAGACAGTGCTTTGATAAATATTGGAAGTACAGTGTTTAAAGAGGGTATGGCATACGTTGCATTGTCTCGAGTAAGAACATTATCTGGTTTGTATTTGATTTTGATGAGAAAAAGATTAGTGCTGATGTGAATTGTGTAAAAGAGTACAATCGGTTACTGAAGACTTTATGTCTCTAACTTAGGTGAATATCCTGTGTATGAGAAACGTGTAGTGTGTCCAAAACGAAAATATGACAAATATTCTACTGAGATTCAAAAATAGAATAACAATTCAAGAGAATGATGAAACTGAAAAGAAAATAGAAATAGACACAGTTGATGATATTGTAGGATACCAGTTAGAAAATACGCTAATGTAATTGTAAATGTTGTCTTTTACCTAGAGGATCTTCATCATGAAATTATGGAAAATCGAGAAAAAAGATTCTGTTCTTTACTGCATTACATTTTTCAAAAGTTGGTAACTGATAGAACTAAAATCCATACTGCTTCTGGCATTCAGCATCTTTTGGATATATGTACTGCATCATTGAAATGTACATCAACAAAATGCACAAGAATTTCTTATGTTTATGCTTGGAGTATTGGAAGATGAAGGACTAGAAATTGAATATTTATTTGGACTAAGTTACAGATGGGATCATAAATGTGAAGAGTGTTCATTTTCTTCTACTACTGAAATAGACACTGAACAATTCATATACTTGACGATACCAGATTGCAAATCAGTGTCTTTTAACAAATTAGTAAAAACAGCTAATCAAGATATGAAATGTTCTCGTTGTAAATCAGAAATGTTGTCAACATTATATATAGAAAGATATGGAAAATATGTAATTTTAATGCTACAATGTTGTAGAGCAAATGGAACAAAATTGGAAACAAAAATAAAAAAAATTGTGTCAAGTCAAGTATCAATTTCAGGAAGAACTTTTAAAGCAGTGGCTATTATTTTCCATGACGGACCTACTACAACATCTGGACACTATACTGTGTATTTAAAGTGCAATAAAGGATGGACACACTGCAATGATGCTCATTTGGAATTCAAATGTAGGCTGCCTTATGAATTACCAAATTCATATCTCATATTTTTGATGCCAAAGTTTTGAAAACATCATTCGGCCTATTGGGAAGATGTGAACACGAATTAACAAGTTTATTTTGAAAATTTTCAATGCAAATGGATTTGGAAACATTATTCGGCCTATTGGCAGCGCCTTGAGACCCTCGCGGGTATGTAGTGCGCTTTATAAGTGACATGATTGATTGATTGATTGAACAATTAGTGTTTGGATTATTGTTTGTGCTAATTGATATTGCATTTGGAAAATTGTGTTTGAAAGTAGTAGTTTATATATTTGATCTTTATATTATTTGCAATGTAAATGAGAGTGTATATTTTACAAAATGTACTTGACAGAAATATAAGACTTAATTTGGTTGAAGAATGTAATTTAGAAACTGTAAATAGGTAAACAGATAGTTGTACTTGTTCTAAATAATGCACAACGCTGATTTTTTTTTTATTTTACAATCTCATTGATTGGTTTTTTTCCCGGCTGTTGTATGATGATCTACATTGAAATCACTGTGTATGGTGAAATTCAGTTGAATCTGAGAACAGCAAAAAAGGGAAACTGAAAGTGTTATGTAATTCTAAAATTATGTTGTGTTCTTAAAACTATAATATTATATTCGATAACAGTTTTTCTTCTTCTTTTTTACAGAAGGTAATGGTGAAGTTTGAAAAGATTTTAAATTTAGTTTACAACAAAACTACTGTAAAAGTATATAAAGAAGATTTGGTCATAAATGAGGAGGTTGTGTCGCCATGGCTGGAGCATATAGAACCTCTTCCCGAAGAGGCAATGGAGGTACAAAATGTGGAGATCAGGGCGGAGGAGCTTGAAGAGGTGATAAGGGGTGGCAAGGGGGGAAGGCTCCAGGGCCGGATGGCCTCCCTCTTGAGGTATATAAAGCCTTGGCTGGTACTATAATTCCTATTTTAAGGCAACTTTTTAACGCGATATTTTTGACAGATACTGCCCCGCCTGAATCTTGGAAGGATGCAATTATAACCCAAATTCCAAAGCCTGGGAAATCCCCCCAAAAAGTGGATTCGTATAGGCCCATTTCCCTGCTAAACGCAGACTACAAGCTGTTTGCAAAAGTTATGGCGGGAAGGCTAAATGGTTTTATGTCTCAGATGGTGAATGAAGACCAAAAGGGTTTTATAAGAGGAAGAGCGCTGAAAGAGCTGACGTGCTCATTGATTGGCTCTATAGATATGGCAACTGCTTACGGTCTTCCCCTGGCAGTTATAGCGTTAGACGCAGCCAAAGCGTTTGACCGTGTTAACTGGGCCTATTTGCAGAATGTGGTTAAACATTTTAACTTAGGTCCAAATTTCCGTAGAGTTTTAAAAAGTATTTACGCTGCTCCGGAAGATAGAGTGTTAGTTAATGGGGCTTTGACTTCGCCAGTGAAGATCATGCGAGGTACTAGGCAGGGGTGTCCCCTCTCTCCTCTATTGTTTGACCTTTATATTGAGCCATTGGCCAGGAAAATTAGGAGTAGTAGTGGTATTTTGCCGTTTGAGTTTAATGGTTGGACAAAGAAGGTTGGGCTATACGCAGCTGATATTTTAATTTTTACAACAAATCTTCCGCAAACTCTGAGGGTGGTGAGGGAAATAACAACCGAGTTTGGCAAAGTGTCAGGGTATGATATTAACGAAGATAAGACAGAAGTGATGAGTTGGAATATGGGGGTGACTGGGATTGACACTAAGAGCGAAATGAGATATCTGGGAGTTAGGATTACTCAGAATATTGCGGACCTTACTAAGGTTAATTTTGACCGGGTTAGAAAGGAGATTTGTGCTAATATACGGGGTTGGATGCACCTTCCTTTAACTTTGTTTGGTAGAGTGAACTTAGTAAAGATGATCGTGCTTCCGAAATTAACCTTCTTGTTTGATTCAATCCCCTTATCTTTTAGAAAGGAGTGGTTTGCTAAGTTACAGAGCGATATAAGTTTGTTTATTTGGGCATCAAAAGGGCCACGAATATCATGGCGCAAACTCAGAAGGAGGCTGGTGAAAGGGGGTTTAGCTCTTCCAGAATTTCTGTTTTATTCCTGGGCTTTTTTACTTAGAAATGGCAGAATGTTACTGGACATCCCCATAGTTTCTGAGATAGGTAGGATGTTCAGAGTGATGCTGACAAAGGAAAAGGAGCTGGCGTGGGTTTTATGTATAAATTTGCTGATCCGAAATACTTTAAGAAGGTAAGGCTTAAGATTCTAAGGAAATGGCGGAAATGTGGTTTAAAATCAGAAAGGTTTTAAACATACCGTATTTTAGTTATTGGGCCCCGATTTGGGATGCACCAGGCTCTCCTGAATGGACAAAAGACTTATTGGCCTTACCTTTAAAAGAAGCGGGTATTTTAAGATGGAAGCACTTGCTGTCGGAGGGTCAGATGGTTTCGTGGAGCTGGTGTGAGCAGGCAGTAGGCTCATCGCTTTCAAGGTTTAAATTCCTCCAGGTACAAAGCTGGTTCATGGCAACGGGTGTAACATTAGGAGATCCAAATGAATTTGAGGAAAAGCTTCTCTCTACTGCAGTGTTTAAAAAAGAAATTGCACTATGGTACTGGATGATCCTGGAGATGGAGGACGGTGTGTTTACCCTGCCGGTGGATCTGTGGGGAGGATGCTTGCCAGAGACCGAGCTGGAAGACCAATGGCAAGTATCTATGTCTATGCTTTACAAAACAGTTAAACCCGCATATCTGAGGAGGAACCATTTTTTCACTATGCATAGGGCGTACTGGACTCCACGAAGGCTTTCTAAATTTGGGTCAGGAAAAGTGGTGGTGTGTCCCAAATGAGGCAGTCAGAGTCGCAGATGACTTACACATGTTTCTATACTGTCCGAAGTTACAGCTCTTTTGGGAGGCCGTAAGTAAATGCCTGGCTAGCGTTTTAAACCTGCAGATTAAGGTAAGCGCTGTTTTGGTTATTTTTGGAAGTTTGGAATGTCAAAGTATTGTCACTATAGACTGTGCAAAATTGTTTTTTTATGCTATGCTTTTAGCGCGTAGGGAGATATGTAAATTGTGGGTATCTCCGACACCTCCAACATTGGAGGATTGGTTGAAATCTATGAGTTATATTGCTAATTTGGATATTTCGGATCAGGGGAAAAGGAAATATGAATTTTGGACTCCCTTTGTGTCTAGGGGAACTCCATGATTGGAGGAATCGGTCCTATGATTAAGCCTTCTCCTGCCTCTGCTGTTTATAGTTTTCTCTGCGTGAGCAGAAGGACATGGGGAAGGGTCTGCGGTCGAGAGAAGGAGGAGGTTTCTTTGAAAGGTGCCGAGGAAGCTGTCTTGGGAGCCTTCACCTTATTACCCCTGCTAGAGCAAATGAGGTTAGATAACCCAAGGTTGGCATCGGTAGAAAGCCGAAGGGTGGAAACAAGGCAAATGAGGACAAAAAAATATTTTAAAAAACTACTTTAAAATAGTTCTACTGAGTTTTGTATCTACATTAGTAAAAAGGTAGGATGAAATAATGTATAAATAAGGATGATAATGTGAAATAATGTTTACAGCTGCTTTTGCTGCACTCAACCATTCCTTCAAACACTACCCATGCACTCATGCATACAGTTAGGCACTATTCCCACACTCTTCCAATCACCCAGGCAATATCCATGCATTTCTCCAATCACCCAGGCACTACCCTTGCACTCCTTCAATCATGCAGGCAGTATCCATGCACTCTTCCAATCACCCAGACATTACCCCTGCATAGATGCAATCACCAAGGATTACTCATGCACTTCTTCAAACACTCAGGCAGTACCCATGCATTCGTGCAATCACTCACACATTCTCTCTGCACTAATACAATCACCCAGGTATTAGCCATGCACTCCTTCAATCACCCAGCCACTACCCTTGCACTTATAAAATCACCCAGGCACTACCTTTGCACTCCTCCAATCACACAGGTACTACCCCTGTACTCCTCCAATCACCCAGCCACTACCCATGTACTTATAAAATCACCCAGGCACTACCTTTGCACTCCTCCAATCACCCAGGCATTACGACTGTACTTCTCCAATCACCCAGCCAGTACTCATGCACTTATAAAATCACCCAGACATTACTTATTCACTCCTCCAATCACCTAGGCACTACCACTACACTCATGCAACCACCCAGACATTACCCCTGCACGCATGCAATCACCCAAACATTACTCAAGCACTCCTCCAATCACCCAGACATTACCTTTGCACTCATGCAATCACCTAGGCATTACCCATGCACTCCTTCAATCACCCAGACACTATTCCTGCACTCTTATAATCAATCAGGCAGTACCCTTGCACTCCTCCAATCACCCTGGCACTACTCTTGTACTCATGCAATCACTCAGGCACTAATACAGTCATGCAATGACCCAGGCAGTACTCTTGCACTCCTCCAATCACCTAAGCACTATCAATGCACTCCTCCAATCACCCAGACATTACTCATGCACTCCTTCAATCACTCCTGCAGTATCTATGCACTTATAAGATCACCCACGCAGTACCTATGCACTTATGCAATCATCCATGCACTACCACTGCACTTATGCAACTACCCAGGGACTACCTATGCACTCATGCAATAACCCAGGCACTACCTTTGCACTCCTCCAATCACCCAGGTACTATCCATGCACTCCTCCAATCACCCAGGCACTACCAAAGCACTCACGGAATTACTCAGGCACTACATATGCACTCATACATGCACTGAGGCACTTCTGCTGCACTCATGCAATCATGGAAGCACTACTCATGCAGTCTTCCAATCATCCATGCAGTATCCGTGCAGTCATGCAATCACGCAGTTACTGCTCATGCGCTCCTTCAATCATGCAGGCATTACCTATGCACACATGCAATAATCCAGGCACTACCCTTAAAGTCCTGCAATCATCCAGGCACTATCCATGCTCTCCTCCAACCACCCAGACACTACTCATGCACTCATGAAATCACCCAGGCATTATGTATGCACTCCTTCAATCACTCAGGCAATAGCTATGCCCTTCTCCAATTACCCAGACATTACATCTGCACTCATACAATCACCCAGGCATTATCTATGTACTGTTTGAATCAGACAAGCAGTATCCATGCACTGCTCCAATCACCCAGACACTACCCATGCACTCATGAATTTTCTCAGGCACTACCCATGCACTCATACATGCACTAAGGCACTTCTGCTGCATTCATGCAATCATAGAAGCACTACCCATGCAGTCTTCCTATCATCCAGGTACTACCTGTGCATTCATGCAGTCACCCAGGTAGTACTCATGCACTCCTCCAATCACCCAGGCACTAACTTTGCACTCCTCCAATCACCCAGGCACTATCCCTGTACTCAAGCAATTACCCAGCCAGTACCTATGTACTTGTAAAATCACCCAGGCACTAGCTTTGCACTCCTCCAATCACCCAGGCACTACCCCTGTATTCCTGCAATCACTCAGCCAGTACCCATGCACTTATAAAATCACCCAGACACTACTTATGTACTCCAATCACCTAGGCACTACCACTACACTCATGCAACCACCCAGACATTACCCCTGCACTTATGCAATCACCCAAACATTACTCAAGCACTCCTCCAATCACCCAGTCTTTACCCTTGCACTAATACAATAACCTAGACATTACCCCTACACTCATGCAATCACTCAGGTATTACCTATGCATTCCTCTAATCCCCCAGACATTACCCCTGCAGTCATGCAATCACCAAAGCATTAGCTAAGCACTCCTCCAATCACCCAGGCAGTATCCATGCTCTCCTCCAACCACCCAGACATTACCCCTGCACACATGCAATCACCCAAACATTACTCATGCACTCCTCAAATCATTCAGGCAGTATCCTTGCACTCCTCCAATCCCCCAGAAATTAGCCCAGCACTCATGCAATCACCCAGGTAGTACTTATGCACTCCTCCAATCACCCAGGCACTACCTATGCACTCATGCAATAACCAAGGCACTACCCTTGCAGTCCTCCAATCACCCAGGCACTACTCATGCAATCACCCAGTCATTACCCGTGCACTCATACAATAACCCAGGCACTGCCCTTGCACTCTTCAAATTATCTAGGTACTATCCATGCACTCCAACTATCACTCAAGCAGTACCCATGCACTCACAAAATCATCCAAGCATTACCCATGCATTCATGCAATCATTCAGACACTATACAAGTAGTACTACAATCACTCAGGCAGTATCCTTGCACTCATGCAATCACTCAGGTAATTTTTCTATTTTTAACCAACATATATGGTTCCGTAGGAACAGTTTTTTTAAAGAATTGTTTTTATTTTTTTTATTTTCTAACGATTTTATCTTTTTTTTGAGTGTTTTTGACTTTTTTTTTTAAACAAAACAAAATTGAAGACTCCAAAGGAACTGTTAGAGAAGAAAAAAAGAAAAGAAAATTTGGGAGCACAGAAAAAAAAAAAATTAACAATTATGGGGCATATTAGCAAGACCCACGTTAAAATATCTCCGTTTTAGCGGCAGGAAACTGCCGCTAAAACGGCGATAATGGGCTTGATAATATGCGCTATAGAATTCAATGAAGCCCAGGTTAGATGTCCTGCACATCTAACCTGGGCTTTATTGAATTCTATAGCGCATATTATCAAGCCCATTATCGCCGTTTTAGAGGCAGTTTCCTGCCGCTAAAACGGCGATAATTTTAACGAGCTTCTTGCTAATATGGCCCTATGTGCTTTAATTGTAATAACGTCAATGCACTGCTCCCCGATGCAGAGTTTTGCATCACATTTTTTACAACTTATGGCCGCATTCAACAGTTCCGGAACAATGTGTGGCCTTGGTGTTGGTGGAAGTCCTTGAGAGGATGTTGAAGGGGCATTATGATCTTGTTCTGCTGCTTCATTCCTCTCCCTCCGTGTAACTTCTCTCACCAGATGAAAGGGATGGATAGTCTCCAAATGTTTTTTCATGCTTGATGTTCCACATGAATATTTCTTTTCAGAGCCTCTTGAGAGTACTCTTTTGCAGATGTTACAGGTGACTTTCCTTGTATTCACCTTCTTTTCTCCCTCCGGCACACTAAAGAAGGTCCACACCACACTTTCTTTCCTTTTCTTCACTGGCTCCACAATGTCATCATCTTCAAGTTCCAGTGGGTCAACATCAGGATGACTAGATGCCATAGTTTAAATTAAAAGTCATAAAACACACAAAAATTGGAAAAATGAAGGGAGGTAAAATAAGCAGGCCTTGTCAGGAAGACAGACAAATAATAAGAGGAATAAAACAAGTGTTGGATCCTCCCTCTTACAGAATGAAAATGATTTAAACCAATCAGAAGCTTTCTTTTTAGGTCACATGGAGTTGCGTAGGGTGCGCGCACCCAGTAAAATTTTGTATACATAATTATAAAGTATAAATAGGTGTTTATAAAATATTTTAAAAAGTATATTAGTGAAACTGTTTAAACAAAACTGATATTTAAACATTGTATAGTGATAGTTACACTTTGAAAATTACGGCAAAGTCGCGACCCCTGCGCGACCCCGGAAATACGTGCCGGGAAGGGTTGCGCACCCTACGCGCATACGTCGCGCACTCGTGAAATTTTGTACAGTTCATAGTAAAGTAAAAAATACTGTTTATAAATTGTTTCTAAATTATATTAGTGAAAGTCTTTAACCAAAACTTATATTTATAATTTCTACAATGATATTTTATACTTTTAAAATCATGCTGGAGTCGTGACACCAGCGCGACTCCGCAAATGCGCGCCAGCAGGGTTCGCGCACCCTGAATCCGCGCAGCCATCGAGTAGGTTTGCGTAGGGTGCACAACTCTTTTGTAAAAATTATTTTTTTAAAGTAAGCATAACAATACGATAAAACAACTTTCACAGTATTAAAAGTATTATTTCAAGAAAATATGAATGTAAGTTGTACATATAAAAACTGAGTATATTTTTAGCAGTATATGATATATATATTTAAAAAAGTGATTTTAATTGTTGAAGAAGATTTTAGAAAAACTAAGTACATTTAAAAATATATATATATATAGTTCCAATCATTTTTAAATAAAAGCAATTAAAAAAACACTTACATATATTGAAAAAAAGCTAAGGTTAAAATAATTTTATACTTAAGAATTACAATTTAAAAAACCTTGGAAATACACAGAAAAAAACATAGGTTTCAGGGACGTTATAGTTGGAAATTAGAATTAGAAAAACCTTTGAAATTCACTGAAAAAACCATAGGTTTCAGGGACGTTATAGTTAGGATTTAGCATTTAAAAAACCTTTGAAATTCACTGAAAAAACCATAGGTTTCAGGGATGTTATATTTAGGAATTAGCATTTAAAAAACCTTTGAAATTCACTGAAAAAACCTCAGGTTTCAGGGACGTTATAGTTAGGCTGACATTTCACTCGTACAAAACCGGAGAAATTCGGCCGTTATAGTTGGTTGAGCTAACTATAACTCGTGTCCCCGCAATGCACTGCTGATGACATCACATATTACATCACTCATGACATGGTCAGTGACATCACTGATGACATCACTGATGACATCTCAAATGACGTCACTGATGACATCAATGATGACATCATCCACGTGAAAATTTGATGCACCTCCTCACACCCTAATATAACCTTTGATACACCCTCTCTAAAATAGAGACTATCATATTTGAAACCATAGACACATCAATACCAGTTACTACATACTCACTCACTGATTCCTAGATCTACAGACACATCCACTCTTACACCCATACAGTCACTCATATATGCAGTCACTCATCAATACAGCACTATTATATATACTGATACAGCTATACAGACACTCACACACTGTCACTCACCCATAGAGGTACTCAAACACCTACTCAGTCACCCAAAGAATCAATCACACTGCCATTCACTCACCTATACAGTTATACACACACTACATCACTTATTCATACAGATACTAACACATACTTACTCTCTTATACAATCACTAACACAAGCACACACTCATTCATACAGCCACTGGCACAATGACTCACTCTCACATATAGTCATTTATATAGTCAAACACTCACATATACTGTCTCAGATATGTAGTTACTCACACATGTACCACTGAGACATCTAAAAACTCACCAACATGCCTATATACACACTCACCCACCAATACTGCCCTTCAGAGAAGCACTCTTGAATCCATACACTCAGTGAATCAGCCACTCACACATCTATGCATGGAGTCGCACACCCCCACTCACCCACAAAGACACTCAGACACCCATACAGATACTCAGACAGCAAATCAATAATCCAGGTAGACACTCATGTAGCTACTCACTAACCATAGAGCCGCTTACACACCAACTGACAGACTGATACAGACATTCACACAGTTTAGTCACTAACCCATGCATTCAATAAGAAACGTTTAATCACTCACTTATACAGTCAGTCACGCACCCACTAAATCATCCATTCAGACACTCATACACCGACTCATTCTTCAATACACCCTGGCATATATATAAAACATATTTAAACTTTACAAAAACACACAGCCACTGGATGATGTCACCAGTGATGTTATCAGTGATGTCATTTGAGATGTCATCAGTGATGTCATCAGTGATGTCACTGACCATGTCATGAGTGATGCAATATGTGATGTCATCAGCAGCGCATTGCGCGGGCGTGAGTTATAGTTAGCTCAACTAACTTTAACGCCCGAATGGCCACTGTGGATCCACGAACCCTCCCGATCTCGTGCCTGAGATCTGATTGGCTACCAACACTTCAAACCAGGAAGTGTTGGCAGCCATCTTGTGACTCGGTTGAACCGAGTCACAAGCAAAAACAGAAAAGGGGGCAGGGTAGAGACACCCTGACCCCCTAGGCCTGTTCATGGGGTTCTACGGGGCGCCCCAGGGCCAAAAAAAGAATTTTTTAAAATTTTCGCTGGAAGTTGTGTTGGATCCACAAATCCCACCAACAAGTTTTAAAGAAAGAAGAGTGGGTTGCCGCGCTTCGTTCAATGAAGCCCCCGGGTAGGCCAGGTCCCAGGGCCAATAAATGATAGTGATGGGGGGCCTCATGTGGGCCCCCTGCAGCCGCGGGGACTGCCACCTCCCAGGGCTGAATCACAGAAATGCAGTGGGCCATGCAGCCCCTCCGCAGCCCCAGGGACTGCTACCTCCCCAGGGGTATATTTCAACAAGATGTGTGGGGGGCACCCCCCAGGGCTGGCTCCAGGAATGTCCCGGGGTGCCCACGCCCGGGACATTGCAGTTTGCTAGGGCATGGTGGGAACATTGCTCCCACCATGCCATAGCAGACAGTGTGTTCTGCTTTGAACAAGTGGGAGCATTTTGTTCTTGCTTGTTCAAAGCGGAGCACACTTTGCCTTTTACACCCAGGGAGCTGCATGTGAGCATCTCCCTGGGTGTAAAAAGCAATGCCGGCTCCCGCAGGAGGCGGGAGCCGGTCAGGACCGCGGGTGCCTTCAGGCTCCCATCACAGTCCCCAATGTGATGGCCATGCCCCGGGGGATGGGGTCCTCGGGGCTAAAATTTGGCCCAGGAGGCTGGCCGCTCGGCCCCCCTCCCTTTTTTAAATGAAAATAGGAAATGGCCGGGCCTTGGGGGATGGGGTCCCTAGGGCCGAAATCGGCCTGGGCAGGGGGGCCGCGTGGCCCACCTCCTGCTTTATTTGAAAAAAATGTAATATGTGAGGTCATAAGCTATAAACTGGGGGGGCGTAAATTATAGTTAACTCAGCTAACTATAACAGCTGAATTTCTCTGGTTTGTATGAGTAAAATCTGAACCTAACTATAACGTCACTGTAACCTTTGTTTTTTAGTGAATATATATATATATACATATATATATATATATATACACACACACACAAGAATACAAAGTACAACAAATAAACTGCAAAAGATGTTACAATATTTCCAATTTATTTATACATAAAAAATAATCTATATATAAAAATATGTTTCACTAAAATATATTAACAATTACGTACATTTATATTAATAAAAAATACCCAAATATATATTTAAACAATATTAATAAAAAATGAAACTATATAAATAATAAATATACTATTCCCACTCCAATTTATACAATAGTAGGGAAAGCGTTAAACTCAGGAGGGGAAACATTTAATGTTCCCACTCCAGTCAGTGCAACAGTAGGGAAAGCATTGGACTCACGAGATGTAAAATTTACTATTCCCACTCCAGTCTGTGCAATGCTAGGGAAAGCGTTGGACTCAGGAGCGGTAAAATGTACTATTCTCACTTCAAACTATGCAACAGTAGGGAAAGTGTTGGACTCAGGAGAGGTAATATTTACTATTCCCACTCCAATTGGTGCAACAGTAGGGAAAACGTTGGACTCAGGAGGGTTAAAAATGTACTATTCCCTCTCCAGTCTGTGCAACAGTAGTGAAAGCACTGGACTCTGGAGGGGTAACATTTACTATTCCCACCCAAGTCTGTGCAACAGTAGGGAAAGCAGTGGACTCAAGAGGGGTAAAATGTATTATTACTACTCCAGTCTGTGCAACAGTAGGGAAAGCGCTGGATTCAGGAGGGGTAAAATTTACTGTTCCCACCCCAGTCGGTGCAACAGTAGAGAGAGAGTAGTTCACTTTAAGCAAATAATATATTTTAACAACTCTACTGAATAACAAAAAATATAAATATTTAAATTTAAAAATTATTTGTCTAAATTTTAACAAAAGTTAAAGAAATTACATAATTATTACAATTTATAATATGTATTACAAATTAAAACAAATAATATTATTTTATTAAAATACCCCAATTCATTCTCACAATCATAATAGCCAAAATGTAATATGTAATTGAAATTTAAAAGCATAACACAATTAACATATTACGTAATAAAAATTACTTAAATAACTTCCCACCCTGTACCGCTACAAACTATTCAATACACACCTAAAATATCACTTAACAAATATGATAATTTCACAATGTACATGATTATCAATTAAATAATTAATAACAAATTAATAATTAATTATCCATAAATTATTTCTTAATTAACTTCCCACACTGTACCCCTAAAAACCCAACAACCAACACTTAAAATATATCTTAAAATTAGTAATAATTACACATGTTGCATAATTATCAATTAAACAATTAATAATAATTAACTAATTAACTTCCCGCCCTTTACCCCTACAAACCCAACAACCCCACCTGTAATAGAACTTAAAAATAACTTAATTACACAATTTACATAATTATCAATTAAATATTTAGCATTAATTATCAATAATTAATAATTAATGATAATTAATTATCTTCCCACTCTTTACCCCTACAAACCTCACAGCCCGCATAAAAAATATAAATTAAAAACTAAATTCATTACACAATTTACCTAGTTAATTATTAATTAAATAATTAAAAATAATTATTAATAAATTATCCTTAATTTACTTTTCACACTGCACCCCTACAAACCCCACAACCTGCACCTAAAATATACCCTAAAAAATAAATTAATTACACAGTGTACATAATGAATTATCAATTTGATAATTAATATGAATTTAAAATGAATTATTAATTAATTATAAATAATTTATTTCCCACCCTGTACCTCTGCAAACCTCACAACCTGCTACGACACTAAAAATTACAATTAACACAATTAAATTTAAAAACGACAAAAAATGTACAAACTAAATTTAAAAACATTAACAATACTTATACAAACAATTTCTAACCTATACAATGAATACATATACTAAAATACATAAGGATAATTCAAAAACAGTATTCTTTACAATTTGATTTTTGTAAACGACGTTAACAACATAGATGTTTTTGTAAATTATATTTACAACATAGATATTTTTAACATCAATATTACTTACCTTAGAAAATCGATATTCTTGTCAACGATATTCCTGCATCACGATATTTGTGTATCACATCATTAAAAATGCAAAATTTATGTGCCTTGATATTTTTTACTCGATATTTTGTCTGAATGCCATTTACAAAAAAGAAAAATGACACTGACTCAATATGCTAATGCCTTACTAAGATTCTTTAACATCATGGCCACAGACTAATTTCCCCTGCCCTCGAGGCAGAAGCTGTAGCCTCCAGGACCATTAGGGCTGAATGATGTAGCTATAACAAAGTAATGGGCCTGATAAGATACAAGAACTGGTTTTTACGACGTCTCCTTCACCTTGGCCCAGGTATCCCAATTGATGCCCTCAGGATGGAGCTGGTTCATATTCCTGTATAGCAGAACGTAGCACTTCTACAACTTTTGTACTGGATTTGAATAAGGACCAAGCCTGAGCTGAGTAACTGTCTGAAAATCTTGTGTGAGATATGGTCATGTGCTAAGTCAACCAAGTTTCACTTGTACAATTACCTGTCCGCAGTGATTGGGCAGTTGGTAAAAGGGAAGCTCTGGGATTTACAACATTTCCCACCTGAAATGGAAATTAGCAGTACTCTTTCAAGCTCCAGGTTTTTTAAACCGTTGTCTGAGTATGAACCCTATCCAGATAATTTCTATTTAGAAATAAAAAGAACTCCCTATATTAGATTCAGAATCGGAACTCTACCAGTGAAATGGCATACTAGCACCTGGATTAGTGGACGAAGTAGCTCAGCTGACTGTATTTGTGAGCTGTGGGGGTTGATGAATTTCTCAGACATTTTATGTTGCTTTGTTCCTTTACATTACAGGCTATAAGACATTATCTCCACCTTTGACTTACTTTTTAACCAGGTCTCTTCATACATTTATGAAGCTTGGAAGGACACTAGACCATTACTGTGTGTTAAATGCACTAAAAGGGCATGTTATTGCCAACTTTTTCTTTTCCTGTTTCCTCTTTTACACTTTATGCATCCTTTGTATTAGCAGCTAGTGCATTTCATTTATATTCTGCAGTACTGCTTGATTACAAGTATGGTCAGATCCTTTTCAGAAACACCATTTGCTTCAATCCCTAGCAGGCAGGAGGAGTGATGTTATGTATCGATATGTGGTGCCTCAACCGAGCCATCAAGCAGGAGCACCCTATCACTCTGAAAATGGATGACATAATCGCAGACATTACAGGGGCCCAGTGGTTCTCAAAGATGGACCTCTATTCTGGCTCCCAAAGGCTGTTGCTTCACCACTAGCATTGTTGGTCTGGGGTCATCTTACTGCAGGAACAAAGCAGGAGGTGATGGTCCCCCTTTGAATTCGCCAGACAATCACTGACTATGGTGGAAGTAAGTTACACACAAATGGAGCGAGAAACCCTGTCTATGAAATGGGGATGTGCCCATTTACCACCTCGATCTGTTTGGGAAAAAGTTCAAAGTCATCACTGAACACAAACCGTTCGTAAATCTGTTCTTAGGGACCTCCCAACACTCAGGATATAACTACAACTATACCAACTCGAAGTTGTGTATCGGCCTGGTACCTAAAACCTGCAGACTTTCTCTTGAGACACCTTCAGCGCTGCTCCAAAGTGGCTGTCCACAGTCCGTGGTCAAAGATGAGTACATAAAGCAGGTTACCCAGCCAGCATGCCCTCAAGCCCTGACACTGCAAGACTTTATTCTAGCCATGAGGCAGGATGACTGTCTAGAGAAAGTTGCAGAGTTCATCAGACGAAACAAGTGGATCACCTTCTTGACAAAGCAGCACCAGAATAACCTGAGAATGATAACGGCGATGGAAAAATTCTAGCGAGCAAGGGCTGATCTCAATATAAAAGGGGAGGGTCTCGTATTATGGGGCGATGGCTAGTTGATCCATGAGCCATGCCAGATCTATTGGTAATGCTAGCACACCAATGACACCAGAACATAGCAAAAATCAAGGCTCAGCTCTTGGAAAAACTCAGGTTCTTGGGGATGGATGCAAGAGTAGAAGAGTAGGTCCAACAGTGCCAGGCATGCCTACTGAAAAGCCTACCAGCACCGAAGCCCTCAGCAAGTCTCTGTGGGTAGATGTGAGCGTTGACTTCAGAAACTTTCTCATACTCATAGTTTCCTACTCAAAGATTCCGGTGGTGGAAAAAGTGGAAACTCCAGCATTTTGAACACCTCAAGCCCAAGATGGAGAAGTCATTCACCACCTTTGGGCTGCCATTCGAGGTCCGGTCGTACAATGGGCTGCTTTCCATGGACATGATTTCCAGGGCTACATGATAGACCTCAATATTAAGCACCACATCATCACCCACAGGTCGCCACAAGCCAGTGGCAGCATTGAGAGTCTCATGAGAATGCAAAGTTGAAGACCTGGAGTGGACAATTTTCTGCAACAGAAACACACCTCATTGTAACACAGTGCACACCAGCTTTGATGCTGTTCGGAAGGAGGGTGCAAAACGTTTTCCCAGCAGTACCCTGCTGGAGACCCAACACACTTCACAGATCAGCAAGTCACCTGTGGAGGACCCGGAATAATAAGCGAATGAGTAACCACTAGACGCCGGGCAAAAGACAAAATGCTAGAGCGAGGAGATACCGTCATCCTCATCAACACTCGGGAAGTTCTGAACCCCATACGAGAAGTGGCAGTGGACAGTGGTCACTGCAAAGAAAGGGAACGAGATATTGACAAGGAACATATTGTGGTTCACAAAAATATCACCACACCCAATCCCCCATGTGGAGGACCCAGAAGTGGTGCCGAGACCCGAAGTGGAGCAGTCAAGAACCAACACTTACAATTAGGCTGTAGCAACCACTCCTACACACATTGACTGTATCAGTTATGGCCTATCCTAACTCTGGAACCCCGGAGGAGAAAGAGGAACAGACGCCGTCTGGCAAATCCCAGGAGTCAACTCAAAATACTGCTAGTCGTAGAAGCCAGAGTATGACTACAGACCACATCTCCCACCCAGTAAAAGACTCTGAGACTTTGTCAGTGCCGTCTCTTCAGCAGTGCCCGCTTGAGAAAGAGGTGTACATGAGGATGAAAGTGGGGAGGGATGTAGTGAGCCATCCTCCAAGAGCAGCAGCTGCATCTGGCCGCGTCACACAATCCAAAGCTGGGTTGCGGCCACAGGTATTAATAAAAGGGATGTCTTGCTGCTTGAGGTAAAGTCCACACTCAGGGCCTCATTATGAGCTTGGCGGTGCGGGAGTGGGACCGCCCTGCTCACGTATCACCAAACCCATGTACAACGCGCCTGCCAGATCAGGAGTTTTCTCCTGTCTGGCGGGCGGTTCTGTGGCGTTCCCAGGCAGTGCCTATTAAACAGGCACCGCAATGGGAACGTCAAAAGCAGTACCTACAAGGCACGCACACAGGGGGGCACATGTTGTGCACCCCGTGTACATCCACATGGTGTCAGACACAAGGGGGCCCTGTAGGGCCTCCCTTGTTTCCTCTCTGCCACACTTTTCATGGCAGTGAAAAGTTGCACCGCCATGAAAAGTGTGGCTGTGAGGAAGCTCGTAATAGGCTTGGCCAAGCTGCAGCAGCCCCGACAAGCATACTGCTGCCTCAATAGCGCTGCATCACCACCTGGGATCTCTGATCCCTGGCGGTTGCGGTGGTCATAATGGGGTGGTCGTAAGACTGCCACCACTGCGCCCCCGCATGTCTGGCAGTCTGTGGACTCCAAGACTCGTAATAAAGCCCTAGGTACTGTTGCTGGAATGCAGTATGTGTTCTGTGAGCAAACAAATTATGCGTTTACTCAAGGCCAGCACTAGAGCACCTTTACAAAGGTCACTGCACAAGTATCACAGGAAATGTAGGCTGGATATAAAATGACAAATCAGATGGTAGAGCGGACTGGTATTCGTCATTGCCAAACTGCTGTTCTAAAAGTCTGCCAATAAAAAGTAAATCAAACATCCTCTTTAATTCTGAGAAATTTCTTTCAGGTTGCAAAATAATAAGCACTTTCCAGAAACAATAAATAACCTTTCTAAATGCGCAACCTTCTGACTGTGTTGCTATATGGCCGTTAGGGTCATTGTCGACATTGCTAAATTGACATGAGCACGGCTGCCATGGTAATGCTTTTGTGCACGTTACTACTAGACTTTGTTTTGCAAGACTCTGTTTGTGCCTTTCACATGAGAACTGTCTGCTTTCTGCATTCTCTGCCTGCTACTGGAGTTTAGTCTGAATACGATGCGCAAGGTCGAAAAACAATGCCCCTTGTTATTCTGTTCTGGTCAGTCCCTAGCATCTAGACAAAACAATGCTAACACAGCTGAGCTACTGGAAGCTCGTGCTTTAATATTATATGTTATTCTGACACACACTTGGAGAGGGTCCTTTCCAGGGAGAAGAGCTATGCGGTTCCTATGATGTAAGGCTTCCATCTAGGCACTAAGGTAGGGGGTCTGCTGACAAAGCCCAGAGATCTTCTATTATATAATAAACATCACTTTACCAAGGGTAGGGTAGTTAGGCCTTATAGTCCTTTTTCCACTGTCTTTATATAATGACATCCCCCTTTATATTCTATGGAATTGAAACAATGCTAATTGTTCTAAGTTTATGCATTTCGGTGCTGGTAGGTGCTTGTATACTGCTTTATAGAGCACGATAGTTCAAATAAACATTTTGAAGTATAACAGTGACTCTGACCATTCTTATTGTGGACAAGTACGAGTGAGCGAGCGAAAGGGTATGTCTTGCTACCGCGATCCCTGAGAGAGTCGGGAGTGTTGTGTTCTGGGTTGTCTAATCATTTTAGCTTCGTGATTTTTGGAGGAGAACGAATGAGACACTATAGCTAGTCGGATTTTGGGTACTAAGGTGGCAGGTTGGTACACCCCTATACACCGAGGTCCCATTTTCCTGCACATAGTTCTGTGTAAGTGCAGAATCCCCGCAACAGTGTCATGGCTGAAAAGTGAAAAAACCTCACAATCTAGTATATTCGAAGGATATGGATAGATTGTTCTATAGGACAGTGGAAAAGAGTTCTTTCTCAAAGCTGCTTTGCAAGGATTAATTTACATTTTCTTCCTCCTTCGAACGTCTTTATAATTACAAATTGAAGATATCGGATTATTTTTGTTATCTTAAGCAAGTCACTGGGCACACATCTGATCCTGACCCCTTTTTTCATTACACCTGACTAGAAAATCTGTGAAAATAGTAGTGTCAAACGAAAATTATTTCCGCAATCAAATACGGAGAGGACGTTGAAAAGAAGAGGACAATAAATGGAGAAAGTGAAAGAGACAAGGTTTGGTTTCAGTTTCTGTAACATCAGTCTTCAATAGCCTGCTGTGATATAGCATCATATTTGGTTATCCATCAGTTTTCTTCGGATGAAAAAGGTGGCATTAACAGATGTGCGGATAATGACTTACTTAAAGATGAAAAATATAATCCAACATGTTCTCACATTTGATCTAACATGCTGTACAATAAAACAGGATGGTTAATAAGGCTGCTCTAGGAACAAAGCATTTAGCATTTAGCAGGAAAAATGAAATTCTGTCAGTTAATACTACTTATGATTGATTCAGAAACTGGCTGAACTTTGTACATGTAAAATATGAAAACATTACCAAAATAATAAAAATTATATTACTGCATATGAAGAACAGGTCAATGTTCCCGCACTTTGATAGCAGCTTGAAAAACCAAAGTACTATGTAGCTGTATTATAATCTGGCAAAGAAAGTACATAGGCTGCTTGCTTATCAGCTTTGGAAATAGACCCAGAAAGAACACTTAATTAGAGAGATTAGCAATGCTCATGGGGAAAATAATAGATTCTGTGCACACTTTAACAAGCTTTGAGCGCTATGTCTCTATTTATAAGTCAAATGCCTAAGAAATCTAAATGAAATTTGAAAATTATTTAAGTGGTTGGACGTTTGAGTAAAAACACCAAATCCTACAGGGAAATTACTATTTTGTTGAAGAACCAGACTAAGAAGGGAAGCCTGTATGGTATACTAGTCTATGAACTATATGGGGAAAATGTACTTAAAAAAGCTGTTAGTAAAAAGTGGTTGCACATTGCGCCAACTTTTTGCAAGCGGACTCTAACGTTGTGAAGCGACTTATGTACTAATAGGTCACGTTTCAAAATCACTATCCGCAGGGGGTCGCAGATCAACCTTCCGAATGAATATTAATTATGCAGGTTGCATTTGGTGATCCTCTGGGAGCGGCTACAAACAAAGAACCAGTGGCCTTCAAAGGAGAGCAGACACCATACTTGTGCTTGCTTTCCCAACAGGAAACTCTTTTTTTTTTTTTAAACAACCCATGACCTTTAAAGGAACTTGTTGGACTTGGCCCTTTTTGCAGGGTCATCCCTGAACTTTTTTGCCTTCCTCCTGTATTTTTTCTGACCTGTTTTTATTGGTTTTATGACTCTGGGCACTTTTTCACTGCTGATCAGTGCTAAAGTGCATATGCTCTCTATTGTAAATTGTTGTAATGGATTAGTGACTCCATGATTGGCTTATTTGATTTACTTGTCAGACCCTAGTACAGTGCACCATGAGTGCCCAGGGCCTGCAAATCAAATGCTGCTGGTGGGCTTGCAACACTGATTGTGCCACCCACAGAAGCAGCTTGTAAAATATGGCTCAGGCCTGCCATTGCAGAGCCCTTGTGAAGTCTGGGACTGCCATGTCGACTTGGCAAGTGCACCCACTTGCCAGTCCCTAAACCTTCCCTTTTCTGCATGTTAAGTCACCCCTAAGGTAGGCCCAAGGTAACCCTATGGGCAGGGTGTATTGTATGTGAAAGGTAGGATATGCCCTGGTGTGTGTGGCATGTCCTGATAGTGAATTACAGCCAATTTCGTTTTTCACTATTGCAAGGCTATCTGATCCCATAGGCCAGGATGGGCAGTTAGTTTATGACACCTTATAAACATAACTGACCCAAGGAACAAGATAGGAAAATAAAGTTTAGTATGCCTGAACTCAGAATGTTAAAATACATCTTTTAGTGTGGGTGATTTTTACATTCTGTGTTTGAAAATACCACTTTTAGAAAGTAGGTATTTTCTTGCCTAACCAGTATGCCTCTGCTAGGTTTGTGTATTCCATGTCTGGTTTGTGAGTGACAGGGGGCTGGAGAGGGCTTTGGCTCCAGCATTCTGATGAGTCAGGGCTGGGCTGAATAGAGCCTACATAGAATAGAGTAGGGGGAGGAGATTTCCTTTCACTTGCCTGAGCCTTCATAGAATAGAGAGTAGGGGGAGGAGTTTTCCTTTCAGCTACCTGGGCCAGGTCTGCTTTCAACAATGCTGTCTCCAGCTCCTGCTAGGAAGCTGCACCAGGGAGGACAGAACTGGTTTTGACTTGGTACAGACACTCTCTGCCTTCAGAGAACAAAGGATTTAGTAGTATAAATATTGGGGCCCAGAACTTTAGATCACTTCTGGGAATCAAGACAAACCTTTGCCAAGGAGAGAAATCAAGGAAGCTGAAGGAAGAGACTGCCCCTGTGCTGTTTGCTGTTTGGGGTTGGCATGCAGTGGTTACTTTTTGCCAAGGAAAGGAGAAAAGGAACATTGTGTGTACTTTAATCATCTTGAGGAAGATCTCCAAGGGCTTGAAGCTGAGCTTGCCTCCTGTTCTGAAGTCTCAGGGATACAAAGACTTCACCACCAGCTCCCCTGAATTTCCTTGCTGGGAATTCTACCTGCAGAGAGGTGCCTTCTGTTGTTTTGGGCCCTCTGGAGACTGCGTGTCGCTGGGAGCTGGAAGCGCGACGCAACTGATGTAGCTCAGATTTCATCTGGATTCAGGCATTGCTTTATTTTTTGTGTTTCAGACAGACTGCATTTTAAAATGGCACTTTTGGTGCATGCAAAGTGAAAAACATTAAATGAGGCCTAGTCAAAATGCTTTCAGTCTGAAATGCTTGTGCTGAATTAACATGTGTTTTTGCAGTGTAGAAAACTCGTGATTTCAGTTTCCTTTAGAAGGCTCACTGTGGCCTCTTTAGCTTTGCCCAGCTCCTTTTCCTTGGAATCTACACTCCCTGTTCCTGTCTCAAGAGACTTTGGCTTTGTTGCATATTTAGACAATGCATATTCAGTTTATAACACATCTTCTTATAATGTGTATTAATTAATCAACCATGCACCAACACTACACATGGGGCAAACGCATTTTGCATGAAAAGCTATCTAAAACATTAGAGCATGTTGCTATGAGTATGTATTAACTGTTTGCGCTTTGAAAATTTGCACTGGTGCATGTTTATGCTATGTTGTACATTGCACATTTTTGCATGATGTGCACAAATAATAGAAAAGCTGCTTTAAACTAATAGCTTTTGCTAGGTAATAATTAATATAGGGTACTAGTATGGGGGAGGTAAACATAATGGGTTTTATTTCATAAATTAATACTCTTTTGTGTTTGTTTTGTTTTGGGCCCACCATAAAATGGCTGCCTAAGAATCCAGCATGGCTGAGAATTGTGCTGAATGAGAGACGCATGCGCAGAAGATTATGCCAGCTGCATGAACTGCCAAGTGCCTCAAATGAAGACACATGGGTCAAGGCCACAGTGAACTGTACATTCTTGCCATCCTGCCAATGTACCAGTATTTGTGGGAAAGTGTCATCCCTGTGTGCTATGTGAAAGAGAGACAGGAAATTGAGTGATACATTTTGTTGCAAGAAATGTTCTTACTGATACATGTTATGTATATTGTTGTTAGCATTAAGCCCCTGTTGTCAGAACTGGTATGGGTTGGATTTGCAATGAGAACAGGATGATCAGACCCCTATGTCACCTGTGCTAACCAATCACAGTGCGAGTTTTTACTGAAACTGCAACATTATTAGTATAGTCAGCCAAGAATTAGAGTATAAATAATGACCCCTTAGGGGGCGTGTCAGTTTTAGCAGCCTTAGCCTTAGAAGAGATAGGAGGAGAAAGGAGAGAGAGCAGATGAGTCCAGACATCATATGGGTTAGGTACGTGAACGTCGCGGGTGCAGCCTGGGAGGAGATTGCGCCCGAGGAGAGACAGAGGGAGGAGGGGGTCTTGCTCATATTTTTTTTCAGAGAGTCCTTGCACGTCATATTTTTGGCAAGGCAGATCACATTCCTCTGTGGTCTTGTGAAGGGCGGGCAGCCTCTCTCTGTGAACACAGAGAGGCAGATTGAACAGACCAGGGCAGAGAATACAGCTGATGGAACAGGTTTAGATTTAGATGCTAAAACTCTAAGTTTATGCTTTGACTAATTAACTAGGATTGAAACAGATTTATTTGTCTTATGCATTTATTTCTCTTGATGGGAGATTTTTGCCAATTATTGATTAGCCTTGCAAACTCACTCTTGAATTATATTTTTCCTGAAACCATTTAAAGAGTTCTGACTGACATAGAATTAGGGGTTTCCTCCTTTATGGAGTGCTTTGTATGCAACCTATAATATGTTTTGTATTAATTCTATTTTTCCTATTTTCAATTCTGTAACCTGATTGATATTTGACTAATGAATAAAGGGTCAGAGAACTTTAACTTTTAACTAGAAAATAAAACCCTTTAAAAATACTCACAACTCTCTTTATTGGCTTAAATATTAATTGCATTTTTGATTTTTCATGTTTATGTAAAGTCTCCCGAAGGTAATACACAGTGGCAAGGGTCCATCACCTTTACAGCGGTAAATTAGAGGTAAATGAGGTTTTGCATTGAGAAATTACCGTGAAATTACCGCTAGATCAGTTTCTGGTAGCAGAGAATGGTTATTATCGATTAGTTTGGTGATTAAGGATTATTAATATCACGATCAACTATTCGACTAATGGTCCATTGACCTTAGGAGGAAAGTTGGTCTGTGAAAATTGGTTTAGATATTGACTAATACAGATCAAAAGTGAAGAAAAACCACAACCCACTAGATCAGTTTCTGGTAGTAGAGGTAAGGTTAACACCATCACCAAAAGGAGCATAGTGTAGTTTAAAAGCCTAAATAGCGCTAGAAAATAATTGCCCAAGTTAGATAAATGTCCAAGTCCTGATTCCTGACTCCAATGCTCAAAACTTGAAGACTGGCAAAGCAGGACTGGAAGGTGATGCAAGAAGGCGATTGCTGGAGTGGTGTGAGTATCAATAGGGTTGTGAAATGTTGTAAAATGTGCTAGAAGGTATGTTGAAAAATAGTAAGGGTTTTGACTGTTGGTGAAATTTTGCTCATTTTGACTTGATGGTTTTATTGATTATATTGGTAATTTCATAGGACAGAATTTTTGATTATTGATTATATGTTCTTAACATGAAAAGTTAATGTCTTGTTTTATGTTGTCTGGAAAAATTGCCGGGGAATGAATAGCGGTTGGTGACAGAAGCCACACTGCAGTGAGGTTACTCGTCTGTTGGAATAACACTTAGAAGCTAGGTAGGGCTGGCAGTGTTAAAGTAGGGACTATTTTCTGTGTAAAAGTGAGAGTGATTGATAGCAAAGAGTTCGCTGGTGAAACTCTGGTGTTATATCACCTAGAAAGGGTTACAGTGAAGGAGTAGCAGGTTATTCCAAGCTTGAGTGACAGCAAAAGAGTTCAGTGGTGAAACTTTGGTCGTTCATAACCTAGAAAGGGTAACACCGAAGGAGTAGCAGGTTCTTCCAAGCATGAGTGAAGGGTAAGCGGAAGGGATTTACTCGCAGTGTTTGAAGAGTAAACGGAAGTTCTTACTTTGTGAAGAGTAAGCGGAATGTGTTAATCGCAGTGAAAAGAAATCTATCCTTTATTTAGTGGAACAGACAGAGTAGCAAATGTTTTTATGTTGTTACTAACAGAATTCTGATTAAGAAAACTCAGAAAAATATTGCAGTAAGATTTTGTTTGAGAGGGTCAGTAGTAGGAGTTAAACTGACTGAAATTGAAACTTACAGCATTGGAGAAAAGAAAATGCATTGAACTATTGCAGAAATGAAAATGTTTGAAGGTTTAAAGAAACTGCTGGGAGGTAAAGTGAAAAATTTGTTTTTAATTGGTGATGCTCCTGAAGGAACACCCGTGCATTTTATGTCTACCAATTTGGGACAAAATTCATGTATGTGGGTTCACCAATGGTGCAAGATTACTGAAAAAGAGGGTCCTTTGAGGTTTCCAAAAGATGGTACTTTTGAATTGCAAATTATTGACAAATTAAGGGAAGTGTTATGTGAAATAAAGACACCATCTAGAGCTGCACAATTTGAGGCTTTAAGCATGTGGGAAAGGGCAGCAAGAGACAAAGCAAGTGAGGATAAAAAAGTAAAGCACCAGATACAGGAGAAGGGAATTAAAGATGACAAAAAGCTTCAAATAAATAGTGATTCAGGGGATGAAATAATGGATGCATTGTTAACTGAGTGTCCGCCACTTTATGTGGTTCCCATTAAAAATACTGAAAATAGTGTACCAGTAAGTACTACAGTGGCTACTGTTTCTGTTAAACAGAGAGAAACACAGATTGAGAGAACTGTGCAGACATTTGAGATTGACCCACTATCTGTTGATTCAGCACTGACAGTGATATCTCCAGGTGTTACTGCTTCAAATGTGACTGATTCAGTCTAAATATTACAAACTGCAGATGCACAGGCAGTGCCTAGACAAATTGTGACTGTCCCAATTAATATGTCCCCTATTCAAAAAGTTCAAAGAGCTGCAGAAGAAGTAACTAAGTCAGGGTTTATTTCAGAATCTCAGAATTCACAGATTATTGAACAGAAACTACCCCAGACAGTCCAAGCACTGAAAGGTGGGGGAAAAATGGTCTTTACAACATCTGCAGCCCAGGATAAAATGAAACTATTTGAAGATGGGATTTTTCAAACTTGCTTTGAAGAAGCAGCAGTGATTAAAAAGATAGAGAGCATGGGGGAACAAATTAACCCAGACCCTGAAAAAGAGAAGCAGCTTAGTGTTTTAAATTCAACATTTGAACATGAAAAAATTAACAGTCCCTGCTGTTTAAATCATGAAAATGTGAACCAGTCTCAGGAAAAAGAATTAATTTCCTTGAGTAAGGAAACAGCTACATGTGCAGTAACTACACATGATAGACTGACTGATTTGGCTCAAAAATATGAAATTGATGTTTCAGGAAGTTTTCCATTTCAGAAAAGTTTCAGGGTACATATGAATGATGAAGCAAATGAGAAAATGTGTTCTTCGGAATGCAATTGCACATTGCAGAAATAATAAAATTTAATTTCAAATGCAATGGGTTTGAGAAATTAGGAGACAAGTGGTTAAGAAAACATGAGAAGAAAAGGAAACCACCAGACCTTGTTAAGGAAAATAATAAACAGGATGAGGGAGAAGCTTTTGCTTACTCATTGAGAGAAAAGGTGGGAGAAGTGCATGTTCATGTGCCACGGAATAAAAGTGAACTTGCAGCATTTCTGAACACATTCCCACAATTGAGAGACAAACTTGTGCTGTGGTACCCACAAGTTGATGGATTTGTTGAAATTTTAAAAGAGTTGTGTATTAATTTGGAAATGTTCTTTGACATTGCCATGCAAACTGAATTGTGGTTTGAATCTAAAGTTGTTGTGCAAAGGCCAGGTGAGGAGACCATGAAAAAGGTTTGCATGAATGCACCATCATTTTCTGTTGTTATGGAGAAAAACGTAGCAGTGATTATTTTCCTGAAGGGCAGAGTGCAAGCAAAGGATGTTAATTGGGTACAGATTAAAAGAACACAGGGTGGAAGTAAAGGTGTTTTGGTTTGTGCAAATTCAGGTATGGATGTTGCACTGCTGGAAAAAGTATCCTTTTGCCATCTTTATAACAGATTTGAGCATTGGAAGAAGAAATATAAATTTAAACATGATGCAGCAATTGGAAATGTGCAAAAACAGAGAGAAATGCAGGTGCAAAATGTGCCAGCCAAGCAAATGCATATGTCAGTTCAGAAACAGGTACCAACGGCAGGAGTTTTTCAAGCCCAGATGCTCCCACAAAATATGGAAAATGCTAAAATTAATTTTAAAAAGTTGTCCGGAGCAAATGTGAATTCTTTCCAGAAACAAAATCAGAACCCAGTTCAACAGGTTGCTGTATTTGAAAATGAGAGTTTTAACCCTAACAATTCTGAGTTTACCAAGTCCATTGTGAAAGCAGTGGAAGGTCCAGACTTAGGGGCCGATTCCGATCTCGGTCGGAGGCGCACCCAATACTATTCGGTCGGGAAAAAGCCATGCGAAAGCCAGTTTCCCGACCGATCCGTACAGCACACCGAACGAGCAAGTACGATGCGCACAACAGCAAAGAATCCGGCCGAGCCGTACTCACCCAAACCAGGTCCTGTTCTCCGACCGAGGCGAATCCGGAAACGCCGAATCGAGTCGCACGGAAGGGAAAATGCAGCCCCGTCCGGCCGGACAAGTACGATGCGCTTTCCGTACGCGCCGAACCCGTCGCTACGCACGGCACGTCAAAGCATCCGGGAGAGGCGCACATAAGCTCCGAATCGCGCCACAACACGATCCACGGCTACGAGACGAACACAGCACAGACGAGGACGACGCGAAGCGACGAGGACGAAGCGAAGCGACGAGGACGAAGCCAAGCGACGAGGACGACGCGAAGCAACGAGAAGGACGAACGACACGAACCAACCATGAATCCCTTCGTCCCGATCATACCAATATTCTACATCTACTACCGGAACAGGCACGGACGCGTACGGCGCAGAAGGTAAGTCAGACACCAACCACAAAACACATACAACACGTACACGACACATCACACACATACACTGGGAATCTGAATATACTTACACCAGCAGCACCATAGGGGCGGGATGCCCATCACCAATGCCACATATGCACACAGGGGCCTGAATGCGCGCCACCACCCCAACCCAGGGGGCTGGATGCCAACCACCACAACCACCCTTAGCCAGGGGGTGCCAGATGCCCACCACCACTACCACCCTTAGCCAGGGGGCAGGATGCCTACCTCTACTACCACCCTTAGCCAGGGGGCAGGATGCCCACCACTACTACCACCCTCACCCAGGGGGGCAGGATGCCCACCACTACTACCACCCTTAGCCAGGGGGCAGGATGCCCACCACTACTACCACCCTCACCCAGGGGGGCAGGATGCCCACCACTACTACCACCCTCACCCAGGGGGGCAGGATGCCTACCACTACTACCACCCTTAGCCAGGGGGCAGGATGCCTACCACTACTACCACCCTTAGCCAGGGGGCAGGATGCCTACCTCTACTACCACCCTCACCCAGGGGGGCAGGATGCCCACCACTACTACCACCCTCACCCAGGGGGGCAGGATGCCCACCACTACTACCACCCTTAGCCAGGGGGCAGGATGCCTACCTCTACTACCACCCTTAGCCAGGGGGCAGGATGCCTACCTCTACTACCACCCTCACCCAGGGGGCAGGATGCCCACCACTACTACCACCCTCACCCAGGGGGGCAGGATGCCCACCACTACTACCACCCTTAGCCAGGGGGCAGGATGCCTACCTCTACTACCACCCTTAGCCAGGGGGCAGGATGCCTACCTCTACTACCACCCTCACCCAGGGGGCAGGATGCCCACCACTACTACCACCCTCACCCAGGGGGGCAGGATGCCCACCACTACTACCACCCTTAGCCAGGGGGCAGGATGCCCACCACTACTACCACCCTTAGCCAGGGGGCAGGATGCCCACCACTACTACCACCCTCACCCAGGGGGGCAGGATGCCCACCACTACTACCACCCTCACCCAGGGGGGCAGGATGCCTACCACTACTACCACC